>CM071927.1:90868749-92336536 GCA_016081115.2 Rehmannia glutinosa | reverse complement strand
TAATTCTTCTCCTCTATTTCTCAACTCACGGAAAGGGAATCCACTAATTATTGATCCCGGTTTACAAAGTAGTAGCAGTCCGGATACAAATGCTTGACGTCCCTGTGACCGACTTGATCGCTTTGGGATCGATCACAGAGCGCGCTTGATCACTCAGGCCAGCCTACCAAATGCGACTATTATTCCCTTGAGCAGAATTTGCCTCTCTGACTCAGCACATCAAACTCTTTGGATTTGATCAAACCCTCCAAAAGCAGGCAGCTCGACCAGACAACTGCAATCCTTTACGGAATGTAGACCCGCTTGTTTTCAAAGATTTCCTCTTCAAGCTGATTGAAGTTGTCTTTCCTTCACGGTGAGTGTTGGATTTATGTCTTGAAATGTGAGGCGGTTGAGAATGTTTGATTTTCTAATATGCTTGTTTATCTCACGTGTCTCATCCTTTCTCAAACAAACCTCACTCAGGCCTTTATAGTGAACTTTCAAAATTTTGCCGCTGAAGAGATAGAAGCTTATTTTTGAAAGTCACTTTGTAGTTGTTGGCTTGCGTTCTTGGAATTGCCGTTTCCTCGTATGAATTGTTCTTTTCACCTTTCAGAGTTCGACACGGTGTAGTGCTTCCCGTTGTTCATTCCTTTTGCACGCTCCTCGGGATCGAGCACTCGAAGAAAGGTGGTATGGAGATATTACTTGTTTAAGTAAATCTCTTGATTTACGGCACCGGTTACTTTACAGCTTATCTCACTTGATTGCATTTCTTGCTTTCCCCGGGTGACTTAGTCACCCAATCATGGATGACTCTTCAGCACAAACCCGAGACTTGGCTTTTCTGGTTGACTTGATGCTCCACTCACCGCATCTCAAATGCTTTCATAGAGAGTTCTGCTTCTTTTGCCATATTCAAATTTGTCTCTCAAGAGTTTTCCTTCCAGTCTTCGATTTGTCTTCTTGCATGTTAGGGGGCGTGAGTGACTTAATCCTGGGCCACAGCTGAAATTGTTAACACATTTTTACAACAAGAATTAAAAGCCAACTTTCTATTCTAAGTTTTACATGGCATTCATCAAAATCTAAACAATAAAATTCCTAACACAAGTGACCCATCTAGTAAACAAAACCAATGTTTTTATGCTACTGTCTCGTTATAGAGGTTGGGCATTTGATAAAGATTTTGTCAACACTACCATGTTTGATGAATACATGATTATACAACCTCGGTTTTCGTTCAAATCATGACATAGGTCTCCTAACCGGACCCTACGACTTCACTCGTATCCGAGTAGGTGCAGCGATGGCACGGAAACCACAATGACCATCGCCACAAATATCCTTAGTACCAATAATATAAGATGTAAACGCGCGTTGAAGTTGCTCCATAAGACCACTAATGGTCACTTTCTGTCGTCCTTTTGACGCACAACCTATCAAAAAATAAAGAAAAAGGGGACATTATCAACAAATATGTCATGTACATGCACAAATAAAAGAGACGATATTTACGTAGCTTTTGCCTCGGACGGGAGAAACATAAAGTTGATTCGATGGACTAACATTAAAGATTACTTCTTCATGGTGAACAACTATCTTTAATAGACTTCGACATATTCAACTTACTGGGTCACGTTTGGTTGATTTGGATTTTTTAACCTTTACGGACTTTAGACGACCACGTGTCGAAACCTGCATTTCCGTGCTCAATTAGTAAGGTTGTTCTTGGATTCGTAATCTCCGTAATTCTTTTCAAAAATTAATAACTTCTCTAATTCGGTGCTTGTTCAAATTTGGTGAAAAGATCACCGAAACACTGAGCCCATCGAGACCCACCTCGGCCCAACTCGGCTTTGTCTTTGCTAGTCGGTAATATATCTAATTTTTCGCCAAAATGAAGCCACTTGATCAAGTGAAATTGGCTTATCCAAACTCACATATTCGTAAAGTTCATGAGCACAAGGGAGTCCGCACGTCTTTCTCAATACACAACCACACAATAAAAGCGGTCTACGCTACCCTCAACTACACGATGCATTTCAAGATAGATCAAATTCAATGCATGTATTGCACACCATACCTGTAGTGACATGAATACAATCGATTTGTATTTATGTAAGACTACATTTATGCTCTTCTCAAAAGAATGTTTTATTGCATTGTGTGTGATGTCTCGAGAGGTGTGAATCTATTCCCAACATGTCTCGAAATTACCCCTAGACGCAAACCCATGCTTTTTTCAATGCTGCATGGTGATCACCCTATAATGATTTTTCAAACAATATTATATTAATTTTTAGGATTGTATATGATATAACATAAATGCAATGATGAGCACAATAAAGTGAATTACCTATTTGTTGTGGTGTTGTCGAAATGCATGACATTATTCGCCCGCGGACACAAATCTTTCTTTATACGGCCCCATCCATTGCTCCATTACATATTGTACACGGCCGGCCGGATAATCACAAAATTCTGACCGCACTTTAATTGTTCATAAAATGATTGCTCGTGAATCTTACGATGACCAATAAATTAAATGGAGGTTAAAAGATTCTCACTTCTTTTTGTGGCCAATATTTTTTGGTTTGCAAAATGTTCCTACTAATGTGCCACCGACAGAGAAAATGTCTCGAAGTGGCCCATATGTAATTATCTTCCCGCCGACTCCATATAAGCAATCGCAATACAAAATGTCATATGTGTCGATGTCACACCAACAATCTCCAACAAAGGTAACTTATACCTATTAGTTTTGTATGTGCAATCCATAAAAATGACACTCGGAAAGCACACAACAACTCAACGCTTGTAGGGTGAGCAAAGAATATATCCTTCACGGTGTTACTCGCCTCGCAACGCCTATGATGATAAAAATATCCATGCTCCTTCAATTTATGCATAAGTTGTTGCATTTGAGATCGACCCTCACGCGATTAACTCTATTCTTCATACGGGCATTATAGATAGTCCGTATGGTGGACTTATTATCTTGAAACTTATTTTGTAGGCCAAACAAAATGTCCTTCTACCGAGTATTGCCATGTGACATATCCAATACATATTCTTCCTCACTTTTTGATAATCGACCGGCATAAGAGTGACCTTCAAATATTGTGCAATTGGATGATTATGCACACCACATTCAACATTTAGTGACTATTCTCCTTCAATTGTTACTTGACCACTCAAACGAAATGGGCAACCACATTTCTTAGTTCCATTCTCTTAGAGACTTTTTTTTTCAACTTTCTTAGCATCATTTTGTTCGACATCTCTAGTATTTTTTTGAATCACGGTAATGCCCACTACGCTCACAAGACAAAAATATCCGAGGTCTTTTCTTTCCTTGACCACTATCCGACCTCACTTATTACAATTACCATGTCGTGCTCATGTCCTCTCTCACGCACCCAATCAAATAATTTATCCCGAGAAACAAATAACTCATACATCGTGAATACGTGTGTGTAATCGGGTAACAACACCAAGCTCTTCAACATTCTCATCATTCTTGGGAGGACAAACAACACTATTTTCCGTAGGCAACGAGGCCATACCCTATTAAAACAAAATCAACAAGACCAAAAAAAATCACAACCGCACGATCAATACCATGATCGTTCCACCTTTGATCGTGTCATACGGCAATATGGCAATATGTACGATATGGCACGATCATTGAACATGCGGATCGCGTGCCATATCAATGTGGCACGATCAACGCGATGATCGTGTCATGTCGTTGATCGCCAATCGGAAAACAATGGTGCGGCGAGAAATATCGAACGGTAAAGTGGATAAATTATAATTTTGAAATAAAACCAACAAGATACTTACAATATTTGGAAGAATCAAATCTTTGTTGTCCATTTAAGCCGTTGTGTTGGTATCGAAAAACTAGGGTTTATAAGAACAAGGTTTCATTTTTCTCAAGAAAGAAGAAGAAGAAGAAGAAAGAATGTAGTTGAAAGATGTGGGTGGGTGTGTTTTAGTAGATTTAAGTGTAATGAATGGTGTGGGTGTCTTAGAGATTGGGGGTGTATTTAGAACTTGGCTTTTAGTAAAGGTATTAAAGTCTTTTAACTTAACGACGTTTTTGAAATATTAGAAAGTGGGTGTCTTATCGTGATTTGGAAGTGTCGATAATGCGCCCCATCCGAATTATAGTCCATCAATTAGGATTTATTGTTCTAATGCATATTCTTGAGAAAAATCCTCATATGAGATGAGACATGGCCTAAATTTGGTATAGAAAGATGGAAAGAAAATTTTCTTCAATCAATGCAAATAAAATCTTGAGATACCCATAGAGATTGTGACCCCAACGGACAAGTTGCAATATGCCTTAAAAATTCAAAGTGGCTCCAACCAATCATAGGCTAATTGCCCCTATTGCCAATGATTAGTTGAAAGCTATGTGCATATTGCCAAGGAATCTACGTAGAAATAAAGTGAAGCACTTTTAAGAATTGAATATACAACTTATTACTTCTTGTCAAATGTGTCTTTCTTACATGGAAAATAAATAATATGTGGGAATGTGAATGTCACACGTAGAATTTAATTATAGGAGTCCTTTTCACAAGTTGAGAATCTGAGGGACCTTTAATTTGATACTCCAAAAGGCATAATATTCTTGATTATGGCATTCCAATTATGCATTAAAGATTCTAGTATTATAGCTTAATTTAAGCATATCAGAATTAAGAATAATTACATAAACTGTCGTGAGGTTTAGTCTAATTAAAAATTATCTTCCTCAATTATAAATACCTTTGCATTTCTTAAAAATACCTTCTAAGGGTGTAATTTGTAATAGAAAAAAAAAATTTATCAAGGGGTTAATTATAATTTTGAAAGAGATCCGAGTTCTTTTGTAATTAGAATAAACCTTTATATATTTTTTTGTAAATAACAAACGAAACTACCCAAAACACCATCATTCTTTATGCTCATGTAAGTCCGAGAATATTACAACAACAAACTAAGTCTTATTTGACTATGGGAATAGATCATATAGCGTCATCTTTCATAGTCAAAAGTCATATTTCATTTGTTTTTAGATATAAAGTGTCTTTCTTAATAATTTATTTTCAAGACTTTTTAGGTCTTTCACTCCTAATTTGGGTGAGTGATTCACTTGCCTTCCACACATCTCAGGCAAGTACATCTAAAGGTCTTTATAAATATGTTCAAACCAATTTAATTGTGTTTGTCTAATTTTCTCATCTATACGGTGCTATTCCTCCCACTTTATTTCTAATGTGTTCATTTCTTATTCTATCTAATCTAGTGTGTCACATCCATATTAACATTCTCATTTATGCTACCCTCGTTTTTGTTTCGTGTTCATATATATATTTAGTCGCCAACATTTTGCTCCATAAAAGCGTTGCGGGTCTTATGGCCATTTTGCAAAAATCAGACAACAAAAAATCTTTGTTAGTTCTTATTGAATAATGTTTTGATTTGCATGATTTACTAGGAGCTTGTGCATGATTGAAATATAAAAAATAATCATCTTATTCACTTTCCAAAGTCCTAATTAATAAAATGCAATGCAATCCATGTTAATTAAACACAGAATGTTCTAATCTTTTAAATTTTTGACACTCTTAATAAAAGTTTGATACCAAGAAATAAAGCAGAAAGATTCCCATATATGTTCAAAAAGGGATATTTGCAACTTTTACCATATCTAGGAATAGTGTCGTGGATGTTTATATTTCGTTTCATATGTGTGATTCTAAGAGGAGAGATGAGCAAATATTAGCTTCCCCAGGCCAAGGTGATAACTTATATGTGGCTAGTGTATAATTTTATAAGATAGGATTCGAATAGTACCACACAAAGGGAAAAATATAAAAGATTAAATATGTGATGAGGATAAGAATTGGATGAACATTTTTTTTATGTTTTGTGAACTATTTATTCTCTTTCGTATGAAGGTTGCGTCGGAAAGGCGATCCTGCGTAAAACTTTGTCACTTTGCTTTTTGTGTGAATTTGTAGTGTTAATTAATTTTAGACAATTAATTGACACTATAAAACTTCACACCACCAATCCCACATAGTTTGATAAGGTGCAGTTGATGATGATGATGATGATGGACTATTTATGGCCTTTTTTCTATTCTATGTTCCAAATGAAAACTTCTTAGGTCTGACGCTTGACATCATATATTCCTTTTAGATGTCGATTGTGGCATAAGGGCAAGATTTTCATATTTTGGTGAGAAATTTACATTAGTTATGTTACATTCGGGAATTTGAGTACGAACTCACATCATAAGCGTCCTAACATGAGAGGGACTAAGTCCATTATGTGATGTTCTATCCTAAAACCAATTAGTAATATTGATAGGAAGAGTAGCTCATTTGGCTTATAAAGTATGTTCTCTTCCGATATTTGATCGATTGTGGGACAACTCAATAGTAACATCTCAATAAGTTAACCGGATGGGATCTTTTATTCTAAGATCGTGTTTCATCTCATATTCTACCGTGTGGATGATGATTGACACGTGTATTCGATTAACTATTATGACCAATACCAATTTGTGAGAACCAAACTTTTGCATAGTTTTAAATAAGAAAAATGAATAGTTACAAAAACTACCCTCTTATGTTTAGCCTAATTACAAAAAACTCGAGTAATCTTTCAAAATTATAAATAACCCTTTAAAGTGATGCAAACACCTTTTTTGATATTTTTATTTACCTAACATATAGGCTTCTTCTTGGGGTGCAATTTGTAAAATAGAAACAAATGTGAAGGGTGTATTTATAATTTTTGAAAAAAGTTGGTACTTAACTGAACCTTAAGAAAAAATTGAACTCCATTTGGGGTGTAGGGACGTAGGGTATTTCACCCAAAAATTGGAATAGCTTTGGCCCCTATGCCCAAACTATGTTGGCCCTGTAGCGCAAACCTTCATAGTTGCTTTGTCGAGCCCAAATAGTGTATTTTTCAACCAGATCAAGCCCATACATTTCCATCTTTTCAGCTTAGCCTCACCATATGGACCTAGCCCAAGGTAATTGTTGGATAGGCCTAATCTAATCCATGCATCTAAATCTAATATATATTGATCCATTAAAATTTTTATTGCGTTACAAATTACAATAACTGCATTTATATGTATAATTTGTGGGTATGATTCACACGCCATAGATAATTGAAGATTCAACAAAACTTATGCGTGCTTAACATTGCATTACTCAGGAAAATAATTTTAAAAAAATGGAAATCAAGTGGATTTAAAGAATTAAAGGTTTCGTTGACATTCGAAGGAGTGATGTGTCAAGTAGTTTTTCTAATTCAAAAGTAAGCTAGTTAAGTATGGGAAGGTAAGGGCTTGTATGGTTGTGTTCCAACACCATTTTTCCACTTTCCAACTATTCCTAATATGGGTTTATGTTTATTTCAAAAGTTTTCAATAGAAATGAAGTCATTTCTAGTTTTTACTTTTTATTAAAATATATTCTTTTGAAAACACAACCAAACAATTTTCCATTCCAATTAAGAAACCTAGATAAAAATAAACTAAAATCAGGAAACCTATATCAAAAATACATTTGAAAAACTATAACCAAACATATTCTCATTTTCAAACAAATTAGGACAACAAACCAAACATATTCCCAATTCTCACACGAAAATTAGTTAAATTTGAAAATTCATTTTCCAACACTATAAACTAAATCGGACTATGAAAATACATCCATACAAGCCCTAAGATTTTAGCATTTTATACGTGCAAGTATGTATTAATATTTATTAAAAATTCGATGAAAAAACCGTAAACAATTCAAAATAATTGATAAACATACTCGTATAAACAGCTAAAATATAAATATAAAATAATTGTCCTAAGTAAACATACACTTAATTTAACATTATTTTTAAATGAATTGTATTTATATTTATATTTAAAATTAAATTATAAAAGATTAATTTAAAAATACGTTATATTAATGAATTTATAATTATAAATAAGTTGAAAATATTTTTAATAATAATCAATATATTTTATTTTTCTTTATACAATATTTGAATATCACTTATAAATAAATTTTGAATATATTTTGTGTTAAATTAAATATTGTAAAATATATTAAAATAAATTAATTAGTGTATTATACTTGTAGTAAACGTTTCACTTAAAAAAGGACAACATATTTAATAGCACTTAAGAATATGTTTGTGAAACAGAAATATTTTTTAATTATCGGTAACAAGTATCATAAGAGTATAATATGAGTTTAAACTAAAATATGTTAAAACTTATTTAATATGTCTGAGATATTAAAAAATTAGAAAATCCAGGGTGGCAACTCAATTGCTACGAAAATAATAATATTCAAAACCTTGTATAGAAAGCGAATGCCATATTACGATTTGACTTCTTAGTTTGACCATATGTGAGTCTGTGACCGGTCCCAAAAATTGAGATTTCCCAAGATTCCTAATTCGATCATCCGTTTGTCTTCCGCACAAGAAGACTATCGGAAGGACTCCAACGTTAGCACTCACAAAAATGATCAAATTAGTAAACAAAAGAGGTGTATTTTGTTGTAAGAGAAATAATCGAGATAGTGAAACCATCCTTTAAAATGAGATAGTTTACCCTCTTTTATAGTGTCTCATAGTTAATTTTTGGTAAGCTTCCCAACATTATGATTTATTTCACATCATAAGGTGTCTTTCACATTTAATGTATGTCGGTCTTTCCACCTTTACTTTATGTCACGTCATCAAGATGTCTTTTACATTTAATGCATCACGTCTTCCCACATTTATGTCTTATGTCACATTATAAGGAGTCTTTCACATTTAATGTGATGCAGGGTTGGCACGAGCTCGAACCATAGAGGTAGGTCCAATGATAGTGGTAGGTCTGCTCCACGTGTAGGGTTTCGGACCAAAGAGGTAGTCTGGATAGACCTACCTATGACCAACATGGTTATTTTAAGTCCTCTAGAACCATGCTATCAATTACACCACTCTACCCTACTCTATTAGTGCTCCAACTCGTATTTGATAATAAATAGTTTAATATATGTGGCCCATAAATGCGGTCGGATCAATATGAATGATTTCAATTGTCTAGTCTCGGTTCAAAGATGAAGTGGAAGGATCCATCCATTGACGCGTTCTATCTCCATAACGGCTTGTCTTTGACCGCACTATCCACCTAGTTCACGACCTTACGTCCGGTTTGGCTCTTTATTGTCCACTAAGGAAACGCCAAACAACTCCGTTGAGTGGTTGAGCAATCATATTGATCACACCACCTTCCTACTCAATATGGAAGAACTCTTAAGTAACTCGAGAGACTAAGTCTTTTAACTCGATTGATATACTTGGATAAATTCTAACATATCTATGGCGCTTTTAGAAAAATGAAATCAAATTTAATAGGTACTCTCATATTTTTTGTCGAAATCTTAGCTAAATGATGTCACTTGGCTTTTGAGATTTCAAAGATTTTTTTAAGACCATCCAAGGTTTTCCATTAAGCCAACTTGTTTCTCTTTTTTTATGAGAAAGCTCTAATGGATTTCTACGTCGTTCCAAGAAAAAATTCACACTTGAAAGACATCGACTGGAAGGTTTGGCACCTTGATGGCGGCTCTTCGTCACTTAGGTTGTATATGTTGGGCCTACAATAGTCGATACATAGGCGAAGCTTGTATCGTTCTTATTCTCGGAAAAGAACTCCTCCTGCAATTCCGATGAATGAAAAATGTGGTTTCAATGAATAATTCTTCTTTATCAAGTCATCTCATCCTGGTGGAAATCTAGGACATATGTACTAGGTTTGAATGAAATAAAACGAATGACTAGCGACTTTTCATATTGACCAAAAGCTTCTCAAGCTCAAGCATTAACATTTCTAGTTAGAGTCTTAGAGATAAAGAGACAACTGTGATACTTGACTAGGATCCACGTTACACAAAATAATAGTCAAGACCATAGTCCATAGGTGATAGGACTCCACCCAAGCCAACATGTGCCAACAAATGAAAGAAAAGACCATCTCAAAATATCTCGACACGTGTGCAAGACAACATCAATCCCAAACAGAAAAGAGCGTCAGCCCGTCTTGAATCATCAACCTTATAGCTACTTTCTTTCACGATAAAAATACTCTAATTTATAAATGTAAGAAAGATGGTTTCAATTCTAATTCCTACAACTTCGTATTCAAAAGAATTTATTGAATAAAAGTTTTAAGAAGCCAACCATTTGAACAACCACCCGTAAGAACTTTCTCTCTCAAACTCTCCCCTTCTCTCTAGCCTATTGTAAAAATTTCTCATTTTCCCCCATTCCTCCATTAGAGAGGATGGGGAACCAACATTTTTCCTCTCTTTATTTTTTTCTTGTTATTTGTTTTGTGCCTCTCTTAACCGGAGTGTTTGTATCTCTCCTTATGAGAGTTGTTGTCTCCCTGCATGAGAGTTTTATTTTTTTCCTTCTTGGGTCTTTTGTTTTTATTTGTGTTTTCTTGTTCCTTTTGTTTTTGTTTCTTTGTTTTCTTGTTTTTTTTTTTTGTTTGTTTGATTGTTTGTATCGGTCTAGGTGTTTGACATTAGATGTGGTTGTTTGTTGAGGTGGATGAGTGAAGCTGACCACATTCATAAGTTGCGATAGGAATATGGATCGAGTTGATGTGCATAGATAAAGTGTTACGTTAAAAACCGATCTTCTAGCCGTTTTTGAAGTTTTAGTTTGGGTGTTTGATGGAACAATGATCTGAAGTTGATGTTATGCCCTACTCTAGCTGATTTAGTAGGATGTTCGCATCACGCTTGTGGTTTGAGCTTTGAGTTGTGTATTTTGGCCTCGATTCAAGATCAAGTTTCATATCTTTATTGTACTATATCAGTTTCAATGGAAAAAATGGTTACTTGACCTTGTTCATGTTTTTTTTTTTTTTTGGAGGGTTGGGGTTGTGTTGGATTGATGTTGAGGCTTTGATATTATGTTATATTAATCAGTCGTCTTATTTTAGACCATCATTTTTATGGATCTATGGGTTCTACTTAGATATTTTGTTCTTGTTTTCAAGAGAATTCTTCAGTTACTACTCACAAACATAAATTTTCTTTCAAGTTTAATATTATGTTCTATCGTTTTAGAAAGAAAAAAATATAAAAGTTTCCGAGCTAAATAAATTGAATATTAAGTACATGTTAGCCAACAAATACTACATCTGATATTTATATTTATGTCTAAAACTAATTTCAAAATAAAAATCCAATAAAAATATCCAATCCACATTACTTTGTTTGGTTATTCTACTATTTCGATGGCAAATTTCATTCCTAAAATATTACCACAATAATTACAATAACATTATCAGTATCACACTTTTCTTTTATTTGCTATTTATTCGTATCACTCATATGGGACCCATCCAAGCACGTTGTATTCTTTTGCTGTTCAAATACAAAAAGTACAATAATGAAATTTTCTTATTCAAAACAACAAGAAACGAATAAAATATACATTATTTGAAATAACACAATATACAGTAGGGGGTGTAGTTGAACGGAACAACCACAACCGCGTTGCGTGTACAACAGACTCAAAGGGTGTGATATTTATTGACTTTCAAGAATCATAATTAAGTGAAATTACGATGTTTTATTTAATAAGTTAAATCGAAATAAAATGTTAGTGAAAGCTTAAAATAATTTCATCCAAATTTCATAAGTTTGATCGAAATCACAACATTTCATTAATTTTAGTTATTAGTTCCATTGTCACAGGTTGTATTAAACAAAAGTCCCTTGCATCGAGTTTCATTAATAGAACTGAAACAAAAATTTATCGACACAAATGAATATCAAAATATCACTTCCGTAAAAACCTCATTTCACTTCATTCACTGGAAATCTGTAACCATGAATTTTTTACATCGACACAAAAGCAGTAACAACAGGAACGGAACCAGGGGTCAAAAAGAAACATGCAGTAACAAGAAACAGTAACACGGCAACACGAAATAGCTGGAAACAAATCTAATAGTACAAAATTCTAACTCCTCCAGCTTCCATCGGAACCACCGCTCCTAGAATAGCTACGTTCACCACCGTAACCACCGCCGCCTCCACCACGACCGCCTGCATAGCCACCTTCACGTCGGCCATAGCCGCCGCCACCACCACCACCACTTCCATAGCCACCACCTTCGCGACGACCATAGCCGCCTCCACCACCACCACCTTCACGGCGAGGTCCACGGAATCCACCGCCACCGCCACCTCCGCCATTTCCACGGGACTGAGCCTCGTTAACGGTGATGCTGCGGCCATCAAGCTCCTGGCCGTTCATCGCATCGATCGCCTCCTTCATGGACTGCTCATCCTTAAAGGTAACAAATCCGAAACCCCTGGATCTGCCAGTCTCACGATCGTTAATAATCTGCAAGCACAAAAACAGAAAACAAAAAATACAGTCAGATCTAACCAATCCACACCGGATCTACATATTTTTTGAATGAAAAAAAAAACTGAAAAGCGATTATTCGATCTTCGACCCTCTGGTGAAAAAGAGGAAGACAGAACGTACCGTTTCAGGGGTAAAATAGTAACAGAAACACAGTAACACAGTAGTAACTCAGAGTAACAGTAGTAACACTAGTAACGTTAACAGATCAGATTAGAAACGGGTCGTATCCGATCTCCGCGACAAACAGACCTTCGATTCGATGACTTCGCCGTACTGTGAAAAGGCCTGCTCGAGGGACTGATCGGTGGTGGCCCAAGCCAATCCACCTACGAAACATCTAAATTCAACATCTACGGCAGCCATTGTATACAAACTAAAGAGAAAAGAAGGGGGTAAAACAAGAAGAAACCCGCCTCCAAAAGAAAGATAAAGAAGAACTGATGAATGGTTGGGAGAGAAATGGGGGTTTATATAGGTGGAAATGGCTAGGTTTTCAGGGATGGTAATGGTTAGGTTAAGCAGCGCTTGAGTTAGTTATAGAACCGTGGTTAACCCGTTAAAGGAGGAATATTTTTCGGGATATACGGCCAATTGGCTGATGTTGGTGGTGCGATTGGTAGGTGAAATGATTAACCAGGGTTGGATAGTGGGTTAATAAGATATTTTAGAATGTGGTCCCAGAATCACGTGGTGCACTATGGGCTATATGGAGGATATACACAAAAAGAGCGGAAGATATTTTTTCCCCAATATAAATATCTCTATCCATATCAAAATATCTTCTTAATCATACAGCCTACAGGCTATATTATTTATTTTACGAAAGTTCGTGTATGTATACTTTTTCTTTCCTTTACCAGAGCCCAACCGATTAAAGCCCATGGTAAGAATCAGTTATAAGCACAGAGCCCAACGGGTCAGGCCTAGAAGATTATTTACACAATTGGGGCGAGGGAGCCTAACTGCCTAATTACTTGGCTCTCTTACTGAAACTATTTCTCTTTCATTGGGTCGGCCCACATCAAAGTATCTAATTCCCCACCAGTATCCATCTTGATGGACAATTTATAATACATAACATGTTTTGGAAAACTTATAAAATCAGCCTAGCACCCTCTTATTCAAATAACCCAATGTCTTTCAATTTGGTAGAGATGGTACTGTAGACTGGACCCAGACCACGAAGTTTGTACAAAGCGAACTCGACGATGTTGCAATTTGGGCCTTCAGCAGGCCCACAAACAAAACTACAAAATGTGCTCGATTTTTATGTATACTATTTAAACCTATGTTCTAAAAATCCCCCCAACCCTGTTAGTCTGCTCCTAGGCCAATGGCAGAGACACGGTTGGGCTAACCTGGGCCCTGGTCCAATCTTTTTTTCTTAAAAAAATAATAATAATGAGAATTTAAAAAAAAAATAGTTATAATTTGCATTATTTTTTCTTGGATTTTCTATTCGCCCCACCCTATTTCCGTGTATTGGCCCACCCTGCTAAAGTGTCTTGGCTCCACCATTGGCCTAGGCGCTAGGTTCCTCTTGTCCATCTACGTTATTTTTCCAATTATACTTCGTCTAACCTCGCTCAGGCCTGCCTAGGCGCTAGCCCTTAGTCGACCGCCCAATTAAGGTCTAGCACTTTTTAGAACACTGGTTTAAACTAATAAAATCTCCCATAGAAGCTTCAAGTTTTCTTGAAATATTTGAAGCAATCTTGTTTGCTTTTGTGCTGATAAATACGGAGCAACATTAGGGAATACATTTAAATAATTTGATGTGTTATGTATTTCACTTGTCTTATTCCTCATGTTCATTCAGTTTTTCCATTTTTATTTAAATAATGAGAACAATTGGAGGCAAAAATAAATATGTACCAAAAGGAAATCAACATAATGTGGCTATAAATCAAATAACATATATGAACCAGAAAACTTTAATGCTTAATATTCAAAAACAATAGATTAAAGTAACATAAAACCATAAAATTCTTCCTTTATATACACCTTCAATTTGATAATAAATCTTAAGAGAATTTCAGCTCAATTAATTTATTTTAGCATAATCATAAAAGTCACGGTTTGGCATACTGTCGGCATTAACTTCTTTCATTTTCATTTGTTGACCTATGCTGCCTAATTATATTTCTTTTACATTTATTCAATTCTTGCTGCTATAATTAATTAGTCACTATAAACAAAGTACTTTTCATATTTCAGTTGAAGACCAATTTTATTTTATTTAAAAAAAATCTTTTGGAAATTATTTGTCAACTAGTAGGGCTGACTAAGTATTAATCAGTATTATCAAGTTGTGTAGGAGCATTTCTGGATAATATTTCAAGTACACAACTCCATTCAAGTACGAAATGTTTTTGTGTTCAATGATGTATGATTGATAGGGTTGAAATTGTTATTAAAAGAACCAAGACATTTTTATTTTTATTTGACCAAGTAGGTTTTAAATGTTTATTTAGTTGTTTATTTTTCGTTTTTTTTTTTAAATTTTTGCTCTTATAATTTTATTTCTCTTGCTTTTCTTAACCAGATGGCAACTAATACTGGGCCTCCATAAAGTATAGTGTGTATAAATAAATTTATATAATTGAAAATTGACATCTAAATAGTACTATTATTTTATATTTGTCACATACATATAAGCATATATTAAACCCCTAATGCACAATACAACAAATTAAAATATATATTTTATTGCACTTAGTGTCATAGTGTGACATACTGAAAACGTGATTCAGTCTCACTCTCAGGACAAGTTTTGATACTTTAAGTTGTTCAATTCCAAAATTGTTATAAATATGGTATAAGGTGAAAATGTCAGACATATTTTATATTGACAACCATACCGAATATTAATATTAAGAGAGGGGGTATCTTGTCAATTTTAATCAAAAACTAAGTGAATCCAATAGTCAATGTTTGGGGTCAAATAGTTTTTGGCCAAATAGAGGTTGCCTTCTTATTGAGATCAAAGTCTAATGATGCAAGGAAAAATAATCATATATAATTCAGGTTTTGACCAATTAGGTTTTGACCAGAACAAAGACACACAACCCACATAATTATCAATTTTGGATTAGCTAGGAGGAATTTTAAGAAAATGTTACATATGTATTCTTTAAGGTGTGAGAAGTGTTGGGTAAATTTAGAAGGTTTTTGTTTAGGGGAATGGTTGAGTGTTTCAATGTTTTGGCTTACTCGAGACCTGAATTGGATTCATTCTCCGTAAGACGAAAATGTCTCGTATACAAGTGCTAATGGTTCCGACGTACGTCCCTAAGATACAACGACTACTACTGTTACGGTTTAGCAGCACTTGCAAAAACCGGAACTACAACGAACAACTGGTGTTTGAACTTTCAAGCTTTTGAAGGAGGAATGTCAATATGCTGATGATGCAAATGACTCGATTATTATCTATGTTTTTCGCGTCTTTTTCCATCTACAGGAGTTCGAATTTGAAGGAATCATAGGTATACGCAGCGGAAAGGATCCACATGTGAAATACATATGCAATCAATCTTCCTCGTCCAAGAAGAGAATACATTAGATCTTCAAAACTATTCTCAAGGGGTGTGGCGGCGTGTGGGGCGCTCCAAGATCACCTCCGACTTTTCTCTACGTTGTTTCTCCTTTCTATTTTATGTATGTATAGATTAGACATCTTATCTTTTTATAGATGTCTCTAACCCTAATAGAATCGGCCAGGGTTTTACTTAAGCCTAAGCCCAAGTATTAACAAACCCTACCCTAATATAGAAGTCCATTAATTGTGATATAGGCCACACCAATTATCTTGAGCTAGTTTAGGGATCCAACAATATTATTAATCAAGGCTCTTAATAATTGTAAAACAATTATCTAAACCGGTCTTATTCCACTAAAAGCCCGATATTGAACTCCAAGATTAATAATAAAATATTAAATATTAAATATTAAATGTGTATTTTTCCTTCGTAAAATATCAATAATTAATTGATACAAATTTCTCAAATCAATTAATTATTAATTCTCTCGACTTGAACAGATTCTCTAATGGAACAATGGCAATCGCCGCTGACTTTTTACATCCAAGTAATGAAACATATCAAGAGGATATTTTCATACAAATTCCATATTGTCTATTTCATAAATACGATAATTAATTAATCGAAATTCCCAAACTATCAAGGTGTTGGTTTGTAATAATTAAACCTCACTTATTGATAATTCAAAAATAACAATTATGTAATTATCTATTTAAAATAAACTCGGGATTAAGATAAATAACATAACCATATATCCGGATATTTAATTCTCTTTAACAAATTTAACCTTGATTAAATCTCCTTGATCCAATCATTGTGAATAATTCACACCAATATTTTATAGTAATCAAGATGATTATTTCATAAAATATTGCGGCTAAATAAAGTGCCCAACTTGTAAGTCCAAGCGCTACGATAATCTAGAGGGGGTGAATAGATTATCTCCATCTTTTCGATTATGCCTCTTTTTTTGAATCAAATACGCCAAGACAATAATAAAGGTGCGGGAAGTAAACAACACGCGTCGATTTATAGAGGTTCAACCCACCTAGGGCCTAATTCTCTACCACCCCAAAGATCTCTGGATGGATTTCAAAAAGAAAAAGATTTTATTAATTATCAAAATTAATACAACACCTTACAACATCACCTTAAAGAGCACCACACTCTTCTTCAACACCACCTTTGAGATTACTACAATCTCTCTTGAAGATTACCACAATCTCCAACGGCACCTTGTGAAGATTACCACAATCTTCAACCTTGAAGAATACCAAATTCTTCAATACCTCAAGAGCACCACACTCTTGAAACACCTATCACCTAGATCGGCCAAGTGTATTCTTTCCACAAGAATACTCACAAGATGTCTTGTGTTGAATGATGACAAAAATTAAGATTACAACTCAATAATGAATATTACAATTTGAGTGCAAGTGTAATCAAGAAATAAAGTCTAGACCTCAAGATGTGAAAGTGAAATACTAGGTTATAAATACAACAAGAGTGTTGAATATGAAAGCTTGAAATTTGCGATTTCTTTTGTTGTATTTGCTTGTGTTGTTCTCTCTTGTGTCTTCAATTCATCCTCTATTTATAGGAGAGTCTTCACCAACATAGGTTCCTTCTTCTTCACTTTTGTCTACAAAAAGAGGATCACAAGATGTAGAAATATTGTACAAAATTGAAAAGCAAATCTTGTTGTCAAGGAGTTCAACGGTACAAATTTTCTTTGTCAAAAAAGATTACACAAATGACCGGTCCCTCTCGTATAAGATTTCAAATATTTGAATGAAAATAGTGCGATCCGGTAGGTAGGGGTTGCGGGGGTGCGACCGATCAAGGTGGGTGCGACCGACGCCTCTAGATGCTGGCCTCTCCACCACCGTCACCTCCCCCTTTTTTCACACACTGGTTTTTGTTTCATTTTTTTTGTTCTTCGGTACCGTTGACCTTCTATTCGACCGGGCGACCTTCTATTCGACCGGCCGACTCTCCAAATTGAAATGTTGTCCGATTTTTATTAAAAATAAACTTCAAGAAATACTCCAAAAATAAGTAAAAATATTTTAAATCACTTGGGAGTATTTGGACAACTTTTATAAACATAGTAAACTCATTTAAACAAAACCATCAAAAGTGTTGTCCATTCTTATCGAATAATAAACTCTAAGAAATACTCCATGAAATTAGTAAAAACATTTTAAATCTTTTAGAAGTATTTGGACAACATTGTTTTGGTGTAAAACCAATTAACATAAAATCATCAAAAGTGTTGTCCAATTTTATTGAGTAATAAACTCTAAGAAATACTCCAAAAATTAGTAAAAATATTTTAAATCATTTAGGAGTATTTGGACAACATTTATAAACATTATTTTGGTATAAAAACTCATTTAAACATAATCATCAAAATCTTGATAAAAACATTTATCTAACACAACTTTATTTAACAATCAGAAACCAATTCATTAATTATGAGAACCTGATGATCATGCGCTTCAGAGAGACGTATCCACATGATCATATACTACATAATTAATTCAGACATTTTCCGTATGACAATGTGCATATCAAATGAATAATTTATTTTAAATAACAAATGGCATAATATAAAATTTGTCTTGCTTCTAGAGCATAAAACTAACAATCTCCCACTTGCTCTAGAGCAAGTCCAGGACTCTCTTAAGACCCATAGAATTAACATGCCTCTCAAACACATATTCAGCAAACTTTTGTAAATGGATCCGCTAAGTTTTCCTCTCGATGCTATCTTGACAACCATTGTATCTCCTCTTTGAATGAAATCTCCGATCAAGTGATACTTCCTCTCTATATGTTTCTGTCTTTTATGAAATCTTGGTTTTTAGATTGTGCTACAAAAATTACTATTATCACAATAAAGTGTTATGGGACGATCCGCACGCGCACAGTATCACCTCAAGATCAATAAAAACTTTTTCAAACCACACGCTTTCCTTTTCTGCAGCCTTCCCGACGCACCCACATATTCATCTTCGATTGTAGTCTTCCACACAAGTTTGTTTGACACTCCTCCAACAAATAGCTCCACCATATAATGTATAAACATATCCAGATGTAGATTTTCTTGAGTCAATATCTCCTTGGAAGTCGAGTCATGTAACTAATGGTTTCTAGACTCTACACAGAGTATACCAACATATAATCTCTCGTTCTCCTAAGATACTTGAGTATATTCTTATCTGCAATCCAATGTTATTCCCCATGATTTGACCGATATCGACACTACTCCCACTCGCATAGCGATATCCGGTCTAGTACACAACATGGCATACATGAGACTACCCATCTGGCGATGCATAAGGTATCCTACTCACGCGTTTTCTTTCTCTTCGGGAGTTTTTGGTGATTGCTCCTTAGAAAGATGAATTCCATGTCCGAAAGGCAATGATCCCTTTTTAGAATTCTCCATGTTGAATTTAGCCAGAACTTTATCAATGTATGAAGCTTGGGATAATGCTAATAACTTATTCTTTCGATCTCGCAAAAGCTTAATGCCAAGAATATAATTAGCTTATCCCAAGTCCTTCACCTCAAATTGATTGTTCAACCAACCTTTTACGTCCGATAATACCTCTATATTGTTTCCAATCAAGAGAATATCATCTACGTATAGAACTAGAAAAACTACTATTGCACCTTGAATTCTCTTATACACACAGGTTCATCAGACTCTTGAGAAAACCAAATGATCTAACAAATTGATCAAACCCGATATTCCAAGAACTTGATGCTTGCTTTGGCCCATATATGGACTTATGCAACTTGCAAACCATGTGTTCTCGACCTTTAGCCGTGAATCCATCCTGGTTGCCGCATATAAATGTTTTCTTCTAAATTTCCATTTAGAAAAGTCATTTTGACATTCATCTCCAAATCTCATAAATGGACTTGTTGCTATGGCTAAGAGTATCTGGATAGACTTAAGCATGGCAATCGCGAAAAGGTTTCATCATAATCGATGCCATCTTTTTGAGTATACCCTTTCGCCACCAATCTAGCTTTGAAGGTTTCCACCTTCCCTCCTCGATCCCCTCTTTCTCTTGTAGATCCACTTGCAACCAATGGGTTTTACCCTTTAGGTGTTTCTACAAGAGACCAAATAGAGTTGGACTACATGGAATCCATCTCGATTCATATCCTTAAGCCATTCCCGAACATCAACGTCCTCCAATGCTTCACTATAACTTGTGGGATCGTCATCATGATCATTAGAGATGGCTTGATAAGATTCACCCAACAAAGCATATATCGTGGGTTTGCGAATCTGTCTCCCACTACGAGTGAACCGCACTGGTTGTTGTGCATCTACAGGAGAATTCAGGTTTTGTTGTGTGTTATCAATCTCTTCATTGTTTTGAGCAAGTGGTTCTTGTAATTCTATTGGTTCCATATGTATATTTGCATGTTGTTCAATTGGTTCTTGTGTTTGTTCACCTTGAGGAACGTTTTCCCTTCTTTGAACAATCACAGGAACATGTTGTGGCGCCTCAAGAGTCTTAGGAAGTTCTTGACCTGAAGCAAGTTCCTCAAGAACTACCGTACTCTTGGGTTTGAAATTTTTCACATAGTCATCCTCTAAGAATGTAGCGTGAGTGCTCACAAAAACTTTCTTAACTGTTGGACTATAGAAAATTCCATCTCTTGTTCCTTTAGGGTATCCAATAAACAAGCACACTTCTGTACGAAATTCCATTTTATTTGGCTTCTGTTGTAAGACATGTGCCGGAACACCCCAAATCCGAATATGGTTCAAGCTAGGCTTACACCCTTTCCATAATTCTGTGGGTGTCTTTGGAACAGATTTTGACGGAACCAAGTTCAAAAGATACACAACTGTTTCTAAGGCATAGCCCCAAAAGTACACGGGTAATGATGAATAACTGAGCATAGACCTCACCATATCCAAAAAAGTTCTATTTCTTCTTTTAGCTATCTCGTTCTGTTGTGGCGTGCCAGGGGCTGACAGTTGTGAAACTATCCCCTCTTGAGTCAAGTATGACTTGAACTCACTAGACAGATATTCACCACCTCGATCGGATCAAAGTTGTTTCGGATGGACACCTAATTGCTTTTCTCGCCTCACCTTAAACTATTGAAACTTATCAAAAGCTTCCGAATTATGGCGCATTAGGTATACATATCCATATTTTGAGTAATCATCGGTGAAAGTAATGAAATACATCGACACCCTCCTCTAGCCGCACGTTCATTGGTCCACATACATCGATGTACCAACTCAAGTCAACGGCCGTTGCATGATTTCCTTTGGCCTTAAAAGGCCTCTTTGTCATTTTTCCTTCCAAGCAGATATACACATTGGTATAGGTTCAAAGACCATGGAACTTAATATCCCACTTTTAACCAAACCATGTATCCTATTTGGATTAATATGACCTAATCGCAAATGCCAAAAATATGTTTCGTTTGAAAATTTTCTCTTTTTCAATAGGTGTGTATGTTCATCATCATCCACAGATTCAACAGCAAATATGTCATATGATATAGGATAATAGGACTAAGATAATAAAGACCATTCAACAAAGTACTTAACAAATAAAAGAAGATTTACTTTTTTATTGAAACTAGGGAATCGTGAGTGAATCTGTTGAATTGAACAACTAATGTAAATCAAATTCCTCTTAAAATCTGGTACAAATAAACAGTCTTGTAAAAAAATAGTCCTATCATTATCAAAAGATAATTCAACTAAACCAATAGCCATCACTGAGACTCGATCTCCATTTCCCAATGTCAAGCTTCTTTGTCCTTTGCCATATGACCTACTTTGTTTGAACCACTGCAAAGAGTAACAAACATGGTTAGTGGCTCCTGAATCAATGATCCATTTATCATTGTAATTCTCCACTAAACAGGCCTCAATGACATTCAAATCACCAATTTTACCTGGCGTTTTGTTCATCTCAGACAATCCTTTTTCCAAACCGACCCTTTTTGCCACACTTGAAGCACTTGCCTTTCGGCTTCTTCATAGCGATTGGATTGGAAACATGTAGCAGATTCTTTGTTCTGCTTCTTCTTGTTACCACCTTTAGGTTTAACGGAACTCTCGCCTAGATGCACATATTCTCGGCTTTACCGAGAGATTGTTCAAGACTCTCAAGCTCATCCATCAACCGAGTAGAGTCAACTTTCTTGTTCATATTATAGTTCACTCAATCGCTAAAGCTTTCGGCGTTGATTCAAGGATAATGTCAATCTGCATTTCCTCTTCTAGCTTTGCCCTTATCACTTGCCCGACCGAGATGTGACATCATTGCAAGGCAATGATCCCGCACACTCACGGTCGTATGAGTGTTCATTAAAGACCATATAGCGACTTTCGCTTAAGAAAGACGCGCTACTCTTAGCAAACATCCCATCGAGATTCTGGATCATTTCTGCTCCACTCTCGAACTTGTTTATTTGTTCCTGCAAATGACTAGCAACACTAGCAAGAATATAGCAAAATGAGCCGCAAAGATATTTGTTTTTGCCATTCCGAATACTGCGTCTTTATTTGTTCAGACGCATCGGCTGCAGTTTCACCAGGCTTAGGGGTTGTTAGGACAAATTTGATCTTCTCATATTCCAGAACAATAAAGAGATTGGTTTTCCATTGACTGTAGTTTGTTCCATCCATAGGTTTTTGACTCAAAATCATAGCAAGAGGGTTCAAAGATGCCATTTTCTGAAATAAAATATGCACACTAATTAAAACGATAATACAATAAACATATTCGCATGATTATTGCAACAATCATTTAGTCTTCATTATAAACACTCACGTTGGGCAAGTAGTTCATAATAAACTAAATTTGAACATGAAATTAAAAGTGCACTACTAGGTTAGTTTATTAAGAAAGTAGGAAGTTACAAAAAGAACTTTTAGCCCTAATCTCCAAATAAAATTCCGTAGATAATACTTTTACCATCACTCTGATTGTTTCAAGACTTTGAGCCCTTCATAAAATTATCCTGGCCTCGTAGGGAGGGTTAATAATTTTATTTAGGTTGAATGTCATTAACCATTATTTAATTTCAAAATTATCTTTAATATCTAAGTAATGTCGACGATGGGCCGATCAAACTTATTAAAATTTTGAAATTATTAAGATTCATTCTAATAAAATCCAAGCATGTTTATCCGATAGGGCATCACATGATTATTTTATTAATGAACCCACAATGGAGCTCGTAGGTTTACAATTAGTAATATAATTGAAAACCTTCACCATTCAATATTTTAAAGTAGGGACTCTATTAATAATTATTAACCTAGATTACAAAAATCATAATAATTATTAATAAAGCATAATTATCAATCTGGATTTTGCAGTAAATCATGATAATAAGAAAGCACATAATAATCATTAAGCCAGATCAAAATCATAATCATTATTATACAAATCTCGATTAATATGCATCATCTATTCTATATGGCATGCAATCACATAATCATTTTATACCATGTAACTTAAGATCCATGAAGTAAATAATAAAACGTCTCAATGCACACAGACCAAATGACAGAAAAAAAATAAGACGGCAGACAAAAAAAAACGAGAGTAGTCTGCTTCCAGTCTTCTATCAAGATCCTTTTGTATGCGTGCAAACACCCCTTTTTTTTTATAAAATTAAACTAAATGCCCCTTAAAATAATAAGAGCAAGAAACATTAAAATAATTATAAAAAAAACACAATCATGAAGCACGCACTAAGCAGACTTTGAATCAATGGCCTTTTGTCACAAAGCTAATTTACTCTATCAGACAAAGCTCGATAAGGCATTAAGACGATTTTACAACTACAAACGTCTAACATGAATCAAAAAAATTACAACTAATAAAACACCGATTATATGAACACGTAATACAGAGAGCCTAGATGCCATATATCTAAATCGTATGAAGAAACAATTGGACTCGATTCGCATATATATTCACATGGGGCTCTGATACCAATTGAGGGAATCATAGGTATACGCAATAAAATGATTCACATGTGAAACACATATGTAAATCAATCTTCCTCGTCCAAGAAGAAATACATGTTAGATCTTCTAAACTATTCTCAAGGGGTGTGGCGGCGTGTGGGCACTCCAAGATCACCTCCGACTTTTCTCTACGTTGTTTCTTCGTTCTATTTTCTCAGATTCTGTTAAAGACCGACATCTTATCTTTTTATAGATGTCTCTAACCCTAATAGAATGGGCCTGGGGTTTTACTTAAGCCTAAGCCCAAGTATTAACAAACCCTACCCTAATATAAAGTCCATTAATTGTGATATAGGCCACACCAATTATCTTGAGCTAGTTTAGGGATCCAACAATATTATTAATCAAGGCTCTTAATAATTGTAAAACAATTATCTAAATCGGTGCTATTCCACTAAAAGCCCGATATTGAACTCCAAGATTAATAATAAAATATTAAATATTAAATGTGTATTTCTCCTTCAGTAAAATATCAATAATTAATTGATACAAATTTACATCAATCAATTAATTATTTATTCTCTCGACTTGAAACAGTTTCTCTAATGGAACAATTGCACTCTTTGCAGTGACTTTTTACATCTAAGTACCGAAATATATCAAGAGGATATTTTCATACAAATTCCATATTGTCTATTTCATAAATACGATAATTAATTAATCGAAATTCCCAAACTATCAAGGTGTTGGTTTGTAATAATTAAACCTCACTTATTGATAATTCAAAGAATAACAATTATTTAATTATCTATTTAAAATAAACTCGGGATTAAGAGAAATGACATAACCAATATATCCGGAGATTTAATTCTCTTTTAACGAAATTTAACCTTGATTAAATCTCCTTGATCCAATCATTGTGAATAATTCACACCAATATTTTATAATAATCAAGACAGTTATTTCATAAAATATTGCGGCCAAATAAAGTGCCCAACTTTATTTAACAACTGTGAAACCAATTCATTAATTATGAGAACCTATGATCATGCCTTCTACGAGACGTATCCACATGATCATATACTACATAATTAATTCGGACCTTTTCCGTATGACAATGTGCATATCAAAATGAATAATTTATTTCGAATAACAAATAGCATAATATAAAATTTTTCTTGCTTCTAAACATAAAACTAACAAATTATATAGGCATCGGTGCCCCGTGTGGAAAGATTACGTCTTTTGGCTCGAAAAGACATGTTTTCACCGAACATACGCATTTGTTCTTCACTTGCATCGACGCCGCGGCCCGTGCGTGGATGCAAACGAAATGGCAAAGTTCGACTTGACGACGACGACCCGATGCATGGGTCGTCGTCTGCCCGTCTTTCGACGCGAACATGTCCGGGATCGACGCATGGGTCATACGCCCCGCGTTTCAAAAGCTTTAGCATTTCCCATTTGTAAATCATTAATTAATTAACTAAAAATTAATTAACTATTTATTTTAAATATTTTTGGTCCAAAAGAATAAGGGCCTTGAAGCCCAAGCCCGGGCACTGGGCCGGCGGCGCGCGTGTGTGCTTTGAACAAAACCCACAAGCATGTAGGTGATCACCTCTTTAAAAGTTTGAGTGCCCCCAAGGGCCCAAACCCATAAGTCCAACTTGGGATATATCAAGTGAGCAAATTTTGCCTCTTTTTCCTATGTGGGATGGAACATTTCTCCTTCCCCACATTTCCCATTTTCCATACTTTTTCTTGTATTAAGTGGTTAACTTCTAGCATTAATTTCTCATTCACCCGGAATTGGTTTTGAGAAATTCCAAATGCTATTCTCATCTACTCTCTTAGTAGAATTTTTACGAATAATTTATTTCCATTTTTCACTAATGGAAACCACTTAATTATTTGGTCAAAATCGGTCAACACCCATTTTACCAAAACAAAATTCCAACAAGAAAGAGAAAGGAATGAGAAAAAAACTACACATAATTCATAGTACCAACTATCAATATGAATTGTAATAAAATTAAGCCCAATATTTGAACTTTCAACACTTCGAGGGTGTTTGGGTGAGCTTATAAGTTCTTCAAAACATCTTATAAGATATTTGAGAGATTATAAATTGTATAAATTTGTTTGGTAATTTTATTTTAAAAATCTTATAAGCTCCTAAAATAAGATGTTATGAGCTATATAAGTTTCATCATCTTATTTTATCCAAACACTTCAACAACTTATTCTTAAAATAAGATCTAAATCTTAAACTCTAAAACATCTTATAAGATGTAGGATCTTATAAGATCTTTTAAATAAGCTTAGCCAAACACCCTTTTTTTGCATCTATATTTTACGCAGAATTATTTAATACTTTTTATTTAATAACACAAAATCCGTAACCACTGCCCTTTATAGTGCGCATTGGGTAAACACTCGAGTTTAGGTCATGTCAATTAGGTAGAATTATATTTTATTTGTATATCTAATTTGTCATTTTTTATGCTCGATCAAATGAGCAAACTAGCACAAATCAAATTATAGACTAAGTGTATTTTTGGGATATATATGTTTATAGAAGTTGACAAATAATGTTATTATAAACATAGTACTATTAATAATGCTTAATTTGACTACATCAAGAATATATTTAGTATTTCTGGTTGGTAGATAGTTTTTTTAAGCATGAAGCAAGGCGATCTTGATAATATGATGACATATGAAAACTACAGAAAGACTATTGAAATTAATTAAAAATGGTCTTGATTATATTCAGTATTTACATGTTTTTTTTTTTAGTTTAAGATTCCCTTTGGATCCATTATTAAATGTTTAGTTAAAATGAACGAAGACTATTGAAACCTAAATCTACTATTTAGATTTTTTTAGGAATAAATTATTTTTTTCTAAATGAAGAGTATTGATAACACATCAAAAGACTTAAGTGTTTAACACAAATTTCACCGTGAAATTAAAATGAAAGATAAATTAACAAAACACAACAAAATTGGAAAATTGTGTACACGTATACAATTCATTACAAAGTAGAGTAGACCGACCCTAAAAATTTAAGAGTTGGCCTATATTTCATAGGCCCTTATAACACGAGGACTTTTGAGCCCGACCACTATTAGCCCTAGGGTCGTCTAGGGCTAGGGTAGGGGCCGGCCCTTAGGGCTTTTTTTGTGATAAGTTTTTGTATTTAGTATATTTCTATTCAAAATGTATGCTTGTAATACAATTAATCTATTATTTGATCTTATTTATCAATTACCATTTATCTTAACAAATTATCAAATTTGATCTTTGATCTCATTTATAATTTAGCCTTACTAAATAACTTAGTAAATACAAAATTAAAGTTGTACGTAATTGGTAATTATTATTTCGTACGTTAATAATTATAGCCTATAGAGAACTAAACTATATTTGGTATATAGACTATGTGATTACTAAAATAAAAATACAAATTTTGAATGTTTTAATCCAAATGAAATCTAAGAATTACATGACGTTATTTTATAAAATAAGTTATTCGCAAGTTAATTTTTCCATCATGATACAATGTTTTAATTTAGACGGAATAAGTTCATAAAAATATAAAAAAACAAAGGTCTTAGGGCTACTGCCGACCATAGCCTACGGGGCTAGGGCTGGGCTTAGATTTTTCAAGCCCTTATAAGTCTAGGGCTTTTTAGCCCTAGCCCTAAAGGGTTAGGGCCTCTTGGGGCTAGGGTAGGCTTTGACGGGCCGACCCTTATCGACATCTCTAAAAGTAGTCAATACCTCATTACAAACTGAGAAGTACCTTCAATGCTCTCACTCACTATACAACTCGTATATGCCTAAAATATCTCAAAAAGAACAAAACAAATAACTCTAAGAAACATGATGTCTAGAATATCACAATATTTATGGTAACGTGATCTTTTCGCAAACTTCTTGTGGAAAGTGTATCTCTCAAATTCTTATCGCGCTCACATACACTCAAAATCCTTATCTTTTTTTGCACTTGTTTGCTTTAAATAGAGAAAAATATCTTCTCCAGAAACAACTTTCCCAAGCAAAACCACCTGCACAAAACAATGAAAAGAAAAAGAAACCTCTTACCACTTACAAAAAAAGCTGTCATTATCAACTCGTAAGTTTAAGGAATGAAAACGATAATAACTACTAAAATTCACATTAATTATCCGGAAAATTAACTAACAAAACTAACATTAAATATCCGGAAAACTGCACAACAAAAATAAAGATAATGTTTGACTAAAAGTAAACATCAACAACCACCAAATGTGCAACCATATCAATAGCTTAAAATGATATAAGGACTTTATCAAATGAGTAATTAAATAATAAATACAAACCTAAGATAAAAAAATACTTTTATATTAATATAATTCGCAATAAAATTGCTTTACAAGTGGGATAAAATCCAATGCTAATTGTAGTGTAGTGTACACTTGTTGCATATAGTTCACATGCTAACAAATGTGTCACGCACAAATGACTAAAATAAGGTAGCAATTATAAGCTGCACCCCCAAAAACATATGTTGGTTAAGATGGGCGTTGACACATTTACATTGACCTTATGCCGCTCTTAGATTGAATCGACTAAACATCAATATGTGATAGTTTCCCAAATAGTTGAAAGTTGTTCTAAGTTGATGGTTTTTTTCTTTGTGACGAATGACATCTCCTTTAAATAGGGTATGGTAAAATTATATTCAAAACTCAAAATAGATCTGAAATGCCTAAGATCTTTGTGCTAAAATGTTATGTAGAACTTCATCCTTTTCTGAAATCAAAACAATCAATAGTAAAATTGAATAATCATACGGAGCTTCTCTTGTGTGTTGTGCTTTTCCATTTCTAAATTATTGTATGTATTTCTTGTCCCCTACATTTTGATAAATTGAATTTGATAAACTCAATCATGCAGATCTCATCTGCATTATAATTCTTGATCTTCAAACATGAGAAATCTTGACATCCATTAATGAGCCAGTAAAATGTTCCAAATTGCAGAATGTGTTAGTTTTGTTAGGCTGAAGTTTTTCCACAAATGTATAGGAAAATGAGCTTTGATTAACTACTTTCCATTAGCAAAATGACATACATTGGACCATCTTAGACATGTTTTATCAATCTGAATCTTATGTGCCATACTTTTCCAATCCCCACAGCTGCATTCCCATGCAAGTTGGATTGTAGTGATGGTTTTTTTCCGATAGTATTCCTTATGAAGGCGAGCAGATGGAGTCGATAAATATTTAAATATCTAATTTTAATTATGAAGTAGTTAGTGTTATTCAACACCAAATGACCTATCACAGTTGCGATGGAACCATAATCATTCACTTTGCTATTGCTAGTAGCACTAAAGAAACCAAACCCCAAAATTTCAAGACATCATCTTTGATCGTTATTAAACTATCAATATCAAATTCATTTATTGACATAGCTAACCTATATATGTAGCCAACAAAATGGATCATGGACTTGAAAATGAATTCACGATATTTTGGTTGTTAGGATATGCTAAGAGTGTAAAATCATTGATACACCATACATACTCTACTATCTTCTCTCCGCACCTCTATCAAGCTAAAAATAGTATAGATAATTTTCGGGGATAATGATAGAGTAAAATCGAAGGTATGATGAACTCGTTTCGACAATCTACATTTTCCCCTAGTATGATTTTTCTCTATCCATTTCCCACGAGCATTGTTTAAATTTTAAATTGTTTACTCATTGATAGAGATCGGAATCGAATGAGAATGGAGATTATGATACTAGGTTTATCATATTGTTTCCTCACACAATATATTTAGAATCATCGAATGGTTGAGACATATGATACACGAGGCATTTCTTCCATTGCTTATAATTATGTCCCAAATTTTTTCGGAAAAAATCATTAGGAGTATGATCGGATATGTCGTCTTTTTGCGTGGTAAACATATTTGTTGGAGGGGGTTATTTCAAATTTAGATAAAAATGAGTTATTTAGAAATTGATAATTGAAAGAGAAATTATTTTTCTTTGTAATATGTGGAGGTTATATAGGCTAAGAAATATAAGAGATCTTTTGGTGGAAAAATATTTGCTTCTATTAATTGTTCTCATATTCTTAAATTTTTCTTGATAAAAAATGAACAAAACAATCCTATTTATACTAATACAACTTCCTAACCAATGACTATAATTTATTTGATATAATGACTATTATTCATCCACTATAATTATTTTCTAAAATATCTAGCTTTCTACAAGTTTCTATGAACTTTCTTAAAATAATATCTAAGATATTTTTTAAAGATATTCTTAGGTGGATCTTTAATGACTGATGATCAGAATGACCTTGATTGTTGTCACATCTTGACTAAGGTTTGCAGAAATTCTAGATGGACTTTAATTCATGAAAAGACATAATATGGTTAATGAGTATTGCAATTTGAGTTTTAACTTTTCAATTCTATTTTGAATTGCAAATCCATGAGGTTAATAGAATGAGAAAATATATCTTTTGGTAAAATCATTTTTACTTCACCTAACGTTGTAATCTAGAGTCCTAGGTTGCCCTAGCACCCTTAGCGTCATTTTCCTCCTTTTTGTCATGTTTGTCGTAGGTTTCCTATGTCAGATCTTGTGCCATCCCATCGTCTTTTTCTATCAACCTTCACCCTAACAATCCCTCCCATTGTGTTTCTATTTGTTTGTCTTTACAGGTTCCCTCTCGCTGGAATCCGTTTTCTGATTCATTCCTGGTAAACCCCTAAAAAGATTGAATCTAGCACTGCTTTCCAGAGCCTCCATGTCCGACGATCTATCCACCCTTTATGCCAATCTCAACATCGCCATATCTCTGGACTCCAATAGTTTAAGATATTTCGATGGATCTCTTAGTCTTGTGGGTGGAGTCCTCTCCTCTAGAATCATCAACTTTGACTCCATCGCAGCCATGTTAAAAAGATATGGTCTCCACGTCATGGTTTATCGTGCAAATCCCTCGGTGATAACATTATTCTTTTCCAATTCCATAATAGGATTGACAAGCAGAAAGTGATTGTTGGCTCTCCATGGCTCTTTGATAAAGCCTTACTAGCCCTAACAGAAGTATTTCTTTTCGACATCAAAACATGTCCCTTCGGATCCAACTCCATGAAGACCCTATTGGTTTGATGAACAATGAATTTATCACTCTTGTTGCCAACACCATTGGCTCATTCATTGCCCTCGATGTAGACTCGGACGGCTCAACCATATGCCCGAGTCAATATTGAAATATCCAAACCCCTTAGACGTGTGGTAAAGCTTCCCGCACGATGTTGAATACATTCTCCCGGTGAAATATGAAAGATTGCTCAACTTCTTTACATTTCAGGAATTATAGGTCATGTTGACCGGGAATGTGAAACTAAACTCCTTGCCCCACTTGATTCAAATTCTCGTAATCTCTATGGTCCTTGGATGCGAGTCTCTCAATCCTCCAACCCCTTTTTTCGGCTATCATCCTCAAAACCCTAACAACTCTTCCCAAACCCTAATAACTCTCCTACTCCGCAACAAGACACTACCAACCCTCCCCTTCTTCACAAAATAATGACCCTACATCTCTCACTCATCATTATCCCACCCTCTTTCGAACTCAACTCGTTAGGCTCCCCATGACATATCCCATACCTCCATGCAAAACAAAAAAAAACCCTTGATAATTCCACCCCTCCAAACATCATCCCTATCCCAACTCCTCTATCTCCTAACCCCAATCACAACAATCAACCCATCCATCCCGCAAAATTCACATCAAAATACCCAACAAGCTAACCCCAATACTAATAACACTCTCATTCTCAATCATCGAACCACACTCAAACTACCACCCCTCTTACACCTTCCAATCCATTTCTCGTCCCTGTCCACATGGAACGTGACACCCGACTGTGAAAACTAGCTCGATGTATTGCCTCTATCCGCAAAACAACTCTCAACATCTACCCCTAGGTCTCCAAACACTTCCTCTTCTACCAAACATAAACTTCCGAAATCGAACTTTAAAATTACGGACCCCGATTCCCTAGAGAAAAAGATTGGCAAAAATCAAATCGGTCCATCTGTACCATCGGTGACATCCAATAAAGCATCAACAACGAGAGATTGGCATGAGCCAATCCCGCCGAGCACAATGAGTATCTTATCATGGAATTGTCGAGGCTTAGGGAATCCCCACAATTCGGGAGTCTGCGTGAATATATTCGCAGACAAATCTCCCCCATTGGTCTTTTTGTGCGAAACCAAATGCAAGTCGCCAAATTGACAAGATCAAGACAATCTCTCAATCTCCATGGTTTTTCAAATGTGGACGCTCGAGGTCGCTCGGCCGACTAGCTTTTTACTTTGGCACAAAGACATTCCGATCTCTCTTCGTAATTATTCGGACCATGTCGTGATATTGATTTAGCACTATCGGGGCAATCCTTTGATTCTCCTGTTTATGGCGAACCAAATGTGAATTAACCTTAAAGCGACAAAGTTGGAACCGCGCTTCGAGGTCTTGCGATCACCCCATAATTACCTTGGATAATTTGTGGTGATTTTAATGAAGTTCTTACTCAATCAATTTCAAGGCACCACCCTCGCACGCATTGGCAAATGAATCTCTTAGAGACACTATCTCACATTTAAACATGTTTGATTTGGGTTTTGAAGGCAATCAATTCACATGAAATCACCTATTTAAATCTCATCTTACCCAACGGGCTAGACTTGACAGGGGTTTTGCAATCCGACTTGGTACGATCTTTTTCCCATGGACACGCGTCAACCTGTTGCCCCACTTTCTTCTCGACCACTCATTTCTCCATATTCAAGTCCAACATAGAAATCCGAATCTTATCCAAATAATAGGCGGTGTGTTTTTCCGTTTCGCGACATTTTGGGTGAAATCCGGACAAAGTTAACCCGCATGCTAATGGGCTGCCACAAGCCAACCGCAGCCAGCTTTTTTTTTTAGTTTTGTTTTTAAAATAGAGGTTGGTGGATTAAGGGACTTACATAACATTTACTAAGAAATATATATTTATAGTGACTTAAAATGTGATGTTGACTTAAAATGTTATATAATTTATATCTCTCTAATAAATACAACACTATAATATAAATAGTTTAAAATTTTCGTGACTTAAAATATGACAAATAATTGAAATTTTATGCAAATAATCATAAAGATGGAGTTGTTGCAATTTGAGATTCCAACTTCTCTCACGAACAAACAAAGTGAACATCAAATCATGTTTTATCATTCTTTACATTTATTTAATTTATTTGACAAAAGTCAAAAGGTATTAAGAAAATATTTATTATATGGTGTTTATCATTCGCATTGTAGTTTGTTGTTTCTATTTTCATTTTAGAAAAGAGTTTTAATTGCACATATTTTTGTTTTAACTCTTATTGCGGTAAGCATCTTCTTAAAGTCTCAAAGTCTTTGGCGATAATGATGATGCTTGAATTGTATTTGAATTTTTCGTATTTTGAATTTCAACCTCGAAAATTGAGAAATAACATATTTATGCTATAAACTAAGAATATACATTCATTATTTGGGGATATGAATACTATATTGTTCATATCTATAACAATTTGGGTATAGGAAAAATCTAGGGTTTATAGAAGAAAAAAATTCAACTTTGTTCAAGAAAGAAGAAGAATGTGGTCCGTGGGTGAATGGTGTTGGTGTATTTAGAACTTCTTTAAGTAAGGGTAATATAGTCTTTTAAGTGAATGACATTTTTGCAATTATATGGAGGTGGGTGTATTTATCAATTTTGGGGGTGTGAATAAGCGTCACCCAATGATTAAACTTAAACTATACCTAGATGGTTTTTATTTGACGTCGATGAAAGAGCCAAGAGTAACCATTAATTCAATTTAGCATGATTCAAATCCGATATCATCTTTCACCTAATTATATAGAAACAAAAGGCAACAAAATATTTAAAAAGTGGTAATAAGCGAAATAGGCCATTTCTATTTTATGAAAATGAAAAATAGACATGTGGTTTTTCAAAAATATATTTTTTTTAGTTATTTTGACCAAAAATCGATGATCTTACCCTTTATGTATTCTCTGGTAAAGATTGACCATTATGCGATACATAACTCGATCGAAGGGAGTTACATAACTTGGCACCGAGTGTGAATCAATATCGAGTTATGTATCGCCCCAAAAATGGAAAAAAAGGGTAAAGTACACATTTGAACTAAAAAAATGGCTAAAAATATGGCTAAAAAATATTTTTGCTATAGATGAAAGGCTAAAAATCCGACGGACTCAAATATAAATCTAAAATAGGAAAAAATGAGGTACAAATTTTAGGAAAATAAAACAATATTGCATACTTAAGAACAAGATTATATGATAATTAAACAGGAAAGCTAAAAATATATAATTTTCATATATATATATATATATATATATATGAGGAAGTCTTCTGTCAGGACGGTCTAATCGGATCTAATCCGTTGGACGGATCCCCAATAATCAACCCTACTCATACCCATCCCAACCAAAAATTGTGTTCTCAGAATCAAATATGGGTCCCTTTCTCTTCACGTAGCCACGCCGCCAATACTCCTCCATTCATACTTGTGTATGTATAACTATCTCTACATTTTGTAAATCTCATCACATCAAAATTATTAATTTGTTGATTTCCCTCGCCGGACTTCACCCCAAGACAAAAGCAATTTGCAAGTCCAACATGGTGGAACTAATTCACACAGTTTCTATGAATTAATTCACACATTTTTTCATCGTATTCGAATAATCGTGGTTGTGGTGGTGCGTGGTGACACGAGGTGGCCGTAGAGTGAAGAAGGAGACGAAAGAGAGGAGTGAGTTAGGGTTTTGTTGTGATACTTGGGAAGGAAGTGGAGAAATTACACCTGATGTTAATACTTTTTGGAGACACTACTAATACCTTTTTAAGGGGATACTTGATACTTTTTGGTAAGACTACTAATACATTTTAGAAGAAGTGTTAATACTTTTTAGAAGGACGACTAATACTTTTCGGAAGAACTCGTGAATACATTTCGGGAGAAAAATTTAATTATATTCGGGAACTACTAATACATTTCGGAAGAATCATTAATACTTTTTTAGGAGGACGACAAATACTTTTCGGAAGGATTTGTTAATACATTTTGGGAGAAAAATTTAATTATATTCGAGCAAACTACTAATATATTCAAGAATCGCTAATACTTTCTAGAAGGACGGCTAATACATTTCTTGAGTATATTCGGAGAAATACAAAAAAACTCTTGAGGAATTACTAATACATTTTAAAAAAACTACTAATACTTTTCGGAAGGATCATTAATACATTTCGGAGAAAAATTTAATTATATTCGGGGAACTACTAATACATTTCGTAAGAATCGCTAATACTTTTTAGAAGGACGATTAATACTTTTCAAAATGATCGCTAATACATTTCGGAGAAAAATTTAATTTATTTCAAGGAACTACTAATACTTTTTCGAGAACTACTAATAATTTTTGAGGGATTGCTAATACATTTCATGAGTATATTTATGAGAAATACTAAAAAACTCTTCAGGACTACTAATACATTTCGGAAGAATCGCTAATACTATTTAGAAGGACGGCTAATACATTTCGGAAGATCCGCTAATACCGATACTCCCGAAAACTACTAAAACACCACCGCTAATATTACGAGAATGCCACAGGATCGTGGGTCGATCCGTCTAACAGTCGGACAGTTAAACTGATTCGACATGAGTTTTTGTGTATATATATATATAACAACTTAAAGTACTATTTAAACTTTTAATTGATGTCAATCACTTATTAACCAAATTTATAAAATAATTAGCCCCAATATTTAGAAAGGACAATATTAACCTTTAACCGAGAGGGCTTAGCCCATCCGCCACCATTGTAGGGTGGAGGTCATGGGTTCAAATCCCTACTCTATCAAATTGCTCCCCGGGGCATATGCGAGTAGTGAAGATTGGGTGGAAACTCATCTTGAATAGCATCCGTGTGAGTTTGATTTGGGGAGAGGATTTAGTGGGAACTCATCTTTGAATAACCTCGGTGTGAAGTGAGTTATAAAAAAAATAGAAAGGACAATATTATCTGTATACCTTTTCAAAAGGAAAAAGGTGAAAAAAAAAAGGAAAAAGGAAAAGTTAATACAACATAAAAGGAAGAAAGATTCAGAAAAACCCAGAGGAGATTTAAGTTATATATAATAACTCATCTGCCAACTTAATCACGTGTATATCTCACTTTCATTATATTTCTAATCATTAATTAATTATCATAAAATAGGATTTGAGCTGATGCTGCATTATTTAATTGATTAATTAATTATAAACAAGCAAATGAAAGGGTAATCATGTACTGGACAGATAGTGCGGTTCATGATCCCAGACTTGTATCACATTCATATTACATCTCCTACTTTTCTGAAACCTTTTTCTAATTATAAACCTATTTTTCTCTTAATTAAAGTAGGATACTTAAATAATTTCGAAAACATTAGTGGTCTAAAATCGTGAACTAACGATAAATACAATTCTAAATCTATCTTTTCTCCTTGGATATATATCTACATCAATTGGAGTGCACTCATAAGTATAATATTTACTTTTTATATAATATATAAATATATACTTTTTTTTTAGAATCAAAATGATTTCATTAATTAATCAAAACAAACTTACAATTGATTATAACATCAAATAAAAAATAGTTCCAAGTCTATACAAGATCATAAACATATACAAATCGAAACAAAAAGTTTAAACCTAACACTTCAAGAAAATTTCGGTTCTGAAGCGAAATGATTTTGTCACTAAATTTTACACTTACCTACGAGAATAAAAAATATCATTTTTTCCCAAATTATACCGACAAATTACCAACAGACATTACCCGACCGTTTTTCAATTACAAGACGATTTTACGTAGGTATTTACCAACAAGTTTAAATTATGTAGGTAAATATTTTACCTACACTTTATAATTTTCTTAACATTTACCTCTGATTTTTACGTAGGTAAAACCGATTTTTCTTGTAGTGTAAATAGATCTAACTGATTCGTACAATTAGAACTTCGCAACAAAAACACCGGATAAAACGCGTACTACTATCACGTATCGTCGGGTAATGACTCATATGATCTTCGACGAAATTCCACATATGGGACAAATTAATCAAAATAAAAATGTATTGAGAACAAATAAAAGTCACATACTGCGAATTATACACATATTTGATAATTATGAATTAAGTGCTTGTGGATGAACACTCAATCTTCACTTGATGTACGTTGTCTTAGATGAATGATACATGCTACCTAGTACCTAAGATATTGATCACTTGTTTAAAAAAAAAAAAAAAAAAAAACAGTATTTACAAAAACCCTAGTGCAGGATCCATTAATTTTTACCCTGAAATTTTATTGAAAAAGGCATTTATAGAACATGCACTGTATACTTCTGGAAGTGAAGTAATCTTTGAACTATAAGTTAATTAACATATATGGGAAAAGCAAGTGGTACAACTAAGCAATCCTATTATTACTTTTTTCATTTGGTATATAGAGATGTAGAGAACTATAGAGGCATTCAAGGGTTATTTTTGAATATAAGTTTTGATTTTTAAGTTGAGATCCATTAAAGTTGAATAAAATTTTACTTTTTGTTTAAAAAATGGATCAATTAATGAAGGAGTTTGAAGTTAAACCATGTCACTACAACATAAATGGCATTAAATAACACTCAAAAGATGTTACCTAATGGCCATAAAATGTTACTATAGACAATAGGTAGCACTTTTATGGCGTTGCACTTGCCCGTCTTCTACCTATAGTCTAAGGTATCACTTTTATTAACTTTTAGTAACACTTTTTCTAAGTGTTACATTAAGTTTTCTATTGGTAATATTTTGAAACAATATTTCTAAAGTGTTACATATGAATCTTATGTAACACTTTTTTTGTAACACTTTTTATATTTGTAACACTTTAAAAAAATACTTCTAAAGTGTTACATATGAATCTTATGTAACACTTTATTTGTAGACTTCGTAAAATACTATTTTTTGCCACCAAGTAGATTCGAACCCACGACCTATTATGTATGGAAGTTGCAATTTGCCACAAAGCTAAGTTGATTCTTCTTACAACTTTTGCTTTGTTTTATATACACATATACACACACATTTATATATATATTATATGTATATATAATATATTTTATATAATAAAGATTATATCTTATAATAAATGTATTAAATTATATTATACATTTGTATATATCAAATTTTATATTGTATAGTATATAGTTTGAAAATCATATTATATTATATATTAAAGGACGCAACAAATAAAAATATCAACAATATATAAAATAAATTTACCTACGATAAATATTTAATCGATAAAAATAAAAAAATATATAAAAATATTAATTAATTTACCGACAGATAAAAAAGTTCTAACAAAAAAATTAAATAATAAAGAAAATAACAAAAAAATAATTTTCCGACGAAAAAAATTCCTAAGTAATTACCGACAACATCAATTTTCATCGGTAATTTTTTTTAAAAAAAAAATAAAAAAAGATTTAACGATGAAATTGGTCTCCGTTAGTAAAAAAATAATAATAATAAAATGTATACATGCATTTTCCGTCGATAAGATAAGACGAAATTAATTGCCTTCGTAAAAATAAAAAAATAAAAGCAAAACTAAAATACTTTGTAAAAAGAAAAAAAAATCGATTAAAAAAATAGAGTACATGATGTCTACAATTTTTAGGTTTGGTGACATCAATTAATTAAATAAATATTTGACATGATTTAATGATAGTTATATAATTTTGTGTTACTAGAATATAGCTTAAAAAGTGTTACAATCAATAAAATATAGTGTTGTCAAGAGTGCTACTTAAATAAAGTGATACATATTTGCGTTACAAAAGAAATAACAAAAACAAAGTGATACTTAAAAGTGTTACTTATATAAAAGTGTTACATATAAGTGCTAAATATTGATAAACGTGTTACATATTTACGTTAGAAAGGAAATAACAAAAAAAGTGATACTTAAAAGTGTTACTTATATAAAAGTGTTACATATAAGTGTTACATATTGATAAAGTCTTCAAAAAGTATTACATAAATATTGTAATGTAAAAGTGTTACAAACATGTGTACATATGTACCTTATGTAAAAAATCTTTCTGAAATTTGTGTTCTACCAATGCCTTTTTATGTTGTAGCGTGTTCCAATATAATTAAGATTGAGGTTACCAATTAGGAATTGGTGGGAATTTGAAAAGGCTACAAAGCCAAAAGAAAAATCATTCTCCAAAATATATAATTTGTTAAAACTTTATTATGGTATTGATAAATAAAAGCTGACCCACAAATTAAATTACAAAATTTTAGAAAAGGGAGAAAATTGAAAATGTTGAAGCAGACAAATTATTTTGGTAAAGGGCAAAGGCAGGGTATAGTCTATGTCCTCTTTTAGGTATTTGCTGTTGCCACCTCATAAATTATTTAAAAAAAAAAAAAGACAGATGGTGCCGATTAAATCCCAGCCACAAATAGATAATAGTGGAGTTGACTAAGAAATGGTGTTTGACCACATCCATTTTACAATTTTTGGGAAAAGGCCTTTAGTGCAAATAGATATTATCAGACAAGAAAAAAGACGTTTCGATGGTTTTCCACCTGCTCTTTCCCTATATAGCACCTTTATACATGACAATTTGATTACAAATTGTTTTTGTATCGTCAAATTTAGATGGCATGATTTTGGCTATGTAATTAGAGTCGAGATTGACTTTGATTGTGATTTCGCGAAGAACGCGTCAAATTTGGAGGGATAATCGAATTAAATATTTATGAAATCCGATTATCAAATTAGAAAAAAAATGAAAAAGCTTGGAGATGCAATAGTTATGATATAAATGTTTAATTGATAACACTCGTGAAAAAAAAAATTTCCACAAAGAAATGTCACCATGTGGCGAGTGAAAAAAAAAGTGATTACTCGTGACACTCACTCACATTCTCATTTAGTTTATCAATTATTTTCCAGTCGCAAAACACACAACATAAACACAAGGGCATTATTATTAGCACATATAATGGCGGACGCATGATTCTGACTTTAGAAAGGAGAAAAATCGGGCTGAGTTTATAAATTTAAATTATGAGAAATAAATATTTATATACTAACTATAATGAATAACTTTTTCTAATGTAAAAGACAACTATTTGAAGTTCTTATAAAATTCTAGAGGATGCATTTGTAAATTAAGTCATTTATCTTAACTATTAAAAAAATGAAAAACTTCCGAGGAGAATTTTGGAAAATATTGGGGATGACCCCCTTGTCCCCTGATTCCGCCGTTGAGCACATAGCAAAGATATAGAGGGTCCAATTCCAAAGGAGTACCCATCGTCTCCCTCCCTCGCACGGAAATTAAAACCAATTTTCTTTTATTCCACAATAATATATTTTGGCTAGGATGCGATCACAACATATACACACTCGGTGTTGTATTCGTTTTTTCAACCACCACATGAGCATCCCTCTTTCAGGATCACTCTAGCTTCCCACGATGGTTTAAATCTCCGATCCTCTATTGTTCGTTCCACCTTATGTTTTGTTTATTACATATTTCTCTCACATTCAATCACAATTTTAATCTTTTTACTATTTTCTATCAAATTAAAAATAAATCGACTCTACATAGTGGGATTAAGACCGTGTGGTTGTTGTATCAAATTAAAAATAAACATAATGATATAACAAGTAATCTTCCTGTAATAGATGCAACAATTCTTCCATCACCTGTCAACATAGAGACACAATTTAATTCCCACCAACACGTCAAAAACATTGCTTAATTTAGCCCACCACCTTCCCGCCAGTTATAGATGACATCAACATTCTAAAAAGCATTGGACGGTAGTTGTATCTTACGCTGGGGCCTAACACTTGGGTGAAGCTTTGGCGAAATTAGGCGGGATCTGAGCAGAATTAGGCGGACCTAATCGGAATAAAAAAACTTAGGCGAACATAGAAGGCCTATGACTAAGTGATGACTAATGGATCTACGCGGAGATTTTTAGAACAGTTGACGGCAATCAAAAAAAAAAAAAAAAAAGATTAAAAAGATAAATAAATAAAGAGCCTGACTATTGAGTATTGCAGTTCTTTTCTTCACGCTGACGTTGTAAAATAATCAGATGTAGACATTTCACCTGCTATCTCTATTATTTCATTTCCATCAAAATATAAGATAACACAAGACAAATTCTTCAATTTTCACCCCCTAATTATGTCAAAATTACTTAAGAACCTTTCGTGTTGAGGTTGTTGTAACTGTATCTACCAAACTGACCAAAATTTTCCTTTTTTTTTTTGATAATAAAATTTTCCATTTTAGTTAAACTAGAGTTTCAAAAATTTGTCCTATGGCCCAAGTGTCACAACAAATTAATCCAAGCCAACTTCCCTATATGAATAATATAAATAATGAAGTCTAAAAAATTAAATATTTATTCTATGATCCAATTCCTTTTTTTTTTTTTTCTGATTACATTCTATGATCCAATTCAATCAAGCCTATTTATTACCCTTTTAATTATTCGGTATAATTGATTATTTACGGTGAGATGTAGATGCTACACTTGATAATATACACGAATATGCATCTCACCGCACATCCATGCATTTTTTTATTATCTTGGGTTAATTACAAAAACATCCCGAGTTTGGGCTAATTACAAAAAAAAATCCAGGATCGTTTTAAATTACAAAAAAAAAACACTTGCGGGTTTGATTATGTCTCAAATTAAAGGGAGTAATCTGTAATATTTTTATAAATATTACATGATTTTTGAAATATTTTTTTGTTATGAAGGAAAAATGTAAGACATAATCAAATCTCAAGGGTATTTTTGTAATTTTAAAAATATCTATATTTTTTGTAATTGGCCCGAACTTCAAGTTTTTTTTTTGTAACTATCCCTATTATTTTAACATACTTTAATAAAAAAAAGCATAAAGGCTATTAAATTCCTTTGACAGTTGCATTTATTCCTTGATTATGTTTTCTTAATAAAGGGTTGGCATGTATTATTATGTCATAAACCAACTAACAAATCAGCAAATTGAAAATACTGTATTTCAAATAATCATCAGTCAACAACTATCATAAAATTAAAAACACAAATAAAATATATATGTTTAGTGAAATTCGAATCCAATACGTCATAAGTAATGCTAGGTATGATATGGTTTGTGCACGTATAAGTATTGCTAGTAAAAGTTTTACTTTGGAACTTTTTGGATAAATTTTATATTCAAACATCTAATTGAGTCTGTAATACTAAATTCTCAAATGGTCTATTCAGACCCGATTAAAAAAAAATAAGTCAAATAACATTTTTTTAAAGCAAAGTCAAATAACACAATAATTGTTAATTATGATAACACACAAAGATCTCAAAATGACACGGCTATTTTTAAAAAGATAAATACTGATATCAAAATTAAGAATCTAATGATGGGAGACTTCATTCTGATTACTAAAAATCTCTTAAAAAGTAAAAACGATTTTTTTACCCAAAGATAGTTCTAAAAAGCGCTAGCTTACACTAGATATGCAACAAACTAAAATTTAGCGCCTAGGTGGAGCATGAGCGGGAACGGTGGGTCATTATCGAAAGAAAATTATAGGCGGACAAGGATCAAATAGCGTCAGAAAGTCTTGTCGAGGTTACACGGATATTTTTAAAACAATGTATGCAGCAATAGAGCTAGCAATTTGGGCCTCACCGACAACAAGACCATAGGACCTAAATTTTGAGGCCCGAAAAGGACTAAGCCTATTCAATCCGGCTTAATGCGCTCGATTGCCTGATCGATCCGGCTAATCCAAAGCAAAATACACTACATGAGCTAAGTTGGGCCATGAAAATATTTTCGGGTCGATTTGATTTTGCCATCCGATGACCCGATGGGCTAATGTAACTGGCCCGACTCGACTTGATCGCCAACTTGGCTAGAAGGAGAGGAGGAAATGATTCGAATCGAAAGTCATTTGTCCAATAACATGTCATTTAACCGCTTGAAATATGCCTAGAGTAATTTAATCATGTGTTAATGCTACACATCCTCCGCCCAAAATATCGATTTTATAAGTGTTCAAAAGTTTATTGCAGTTAAATTTTGTACAAGACTAATATTTTTTTTAACAGAATGTTCACTCTCACCGTCTCACGAGCGCCCCCCATTGATAAATTTCCTGAATGAAAATAAATAAAGAAAAATACACAGTGTAATGTTTTTAGTATCTTCAAGTAATTCTAATTAAAAATACAATTCTGTCATATTCGGAAAAATATCTCAAAAAATAATAAAATTTGTTTTCAAGTTGTAGTTGCTTTCCAGCTACCAACTATAAATGAGAACTATACTACTTGCCATACTTTAAACTATTCTGCAATATCCTTACCTATATTTCCTTTTTTATAAAAATTCTGAAGAAATAAGACAACCAAAATATTAAATATATGGAGGAACTGCATTTATTCCCATTAAATCCCTTTCAAATACTCTCCTTCAATTAAGGGATTTATGTGTATATGTATGTATGTATATACTATTCCACAGTGATATTAAAATTCCATCCAATTATTTTATAGTATAACAGTTGTAAAATGGTAACTAGTGCTTATGACAGGTAATAATTAGTACAATTTAAATGCCTGATTTACAATCTACCAATTGAATTTTACTGCATTTACCAGTTGGTAAAAGATTTCAATATTGGCTCATAAATGCAATATCAACTATTTCTTAACTTAGCTGAAAATAAATCTAACCCAATTTAATATATGTTTAAGTGAGGTATATTCTATTCCATCAATAATTAAATTGCGATCCCATCTGGATTTAACTGGCAACCGGTGAACGGATCAACGAACCGTATATCATAGTATTAGTTAGGTGCAAGCTTAGAACTTATATATAAAAATAAAAATTAAAAAATAAAGTCTATATTATATCAAAAAATTGAAAGTCGTTGGACAACATCCAAAGTTACATTCTATAATATATTATAAAATTTATATTTAGAATTCACCCTAAAATAACACATAAAACATAGAGATAGATCTTTACACCCAAGATTTTATTGATATTGAAAATACAACCATAATACTTCTGTCAACTTCACCATCAACCCAACAAACAACAATATATATAAATACGATCAAAAAAAAACAATATATATAAATAAGTCAGGAGCATAGCTAAATTGGTAAAAGATTTGGGTGATGTGATATCTGCTTCGTTGACATCGATAGTGTGAAGGTTAGAATCCCCTGATAATAGGGTGAAGATGGATTTCTTGTGTGGTGAAAGCGATCTAAAGCGGTAACCCCGACTTTCGTTGAGGCATATCCCGATTCACCTCATCCACGAAACTACAGGGACAATATATATAAATATAATAAATACAAATTTAAAGATAGGATATTACTAAAGTACTACTAGTCCAACAAACCAGTATCAAACGTACAACTATGCGAGCGAGAAAGTACAATGCAATTATAGCCGGAGATGTATTTAAGCTTTAGCTGCATTGGCCGGGATTTCCGGCGGCCAGCAGTTAATATCCACCGGAATCTCACTAATACCCCTCAGGCGGATCCTACTAAAAAACCCGAATCCAGTGACCCATTTAACCCTTTAAGCCCGACCCGCCGGCGAAAAATGAATTTTGGAGACGGAGAAAATAAAAAAGGAAAAAATCAAAGAAATCATTATATTGTTTCTGGGTTATAGTGTTACCTTCTCTGGCGCAGTGTTTATTTTAGAGAGAGAGAAAGAGAGACTGGTCTTCACTTTCTCTCTCTACTATTACTGACTAGTCTGCATACAGTAATTTCCATCCCCATTTTTATTTTTTCTCTCCACCTAAACCCCAATTTTTTTTTTTTGACTTTTTTTAAAATCCCTTTTTCTCTCTCCTCCGTCGACGGTAGCCAACTGAGAAAAACTAGGAGAGAGAGAGTAAAAGGAAGAGATTTTTTATTTTCTTTTTTAATTTCAAGAAAACAAAAAGAATAGAGAGAGTTTGGAAGAAAGAATCAAGTCAGAACTTCTTCTGATCCACTTTTATTCATCATTCATAAAGGTAAAGCTCCCCCCAGAAAGTTTTTTTTCTTCTCTTTTATAGCTTTTTCTAGTTTGTCATGACAAACAAATGCATACACCAATAATCTCAAAGTTCCTACAGTTACAAACGCCTGTTGTGTATATGAATGTGAGGGGGATTTTTCTTGAAGTTCAATGAAGTTGGAGCAGAAATGGTGGATCAGAGGAGCAGGGTAGTTTTAATTTGTTTACCTTTGTTTTTCTTGTTGTTTGGTTGTACAATAGAGCAGCAATTCTTGGTTTCTAGGCAAGATAGATTGGCGTTGCTTCAGTTAAGATCTTCGTTAGGGTTGAGGGCGAAAGAATGGCCTATAAAATCCGACCCGTGTACTTTATGGGCCGGTGTCCAATGCACCAATGGCAGGGTAACGGGAATCAATATTTCGGGTTTCAGGAGAACAAGGAGGGGAAGTCAAAACCCTCAATTTTCAGTAGATGCCCTTCGGAATTTGACCCTTTTATCCTCGTTCAACGCCTCGAATTTCGCCCTCCCGGGGTCGATTCCCCAGTGGCTAGGATTGCAGCTTGTTGCACTCCAAGTGCTTGATCTTAGGTCTTGTTCGATTAATGGTGCTATTCCAATCACTATCGGCAATTTGAGTAGCTTAGTTGAACTGTATTTGTCTAGTAACAATCTCACCGGCGTACTCCCACCTAGTTTATCTCAGTTAGTTGGTCTTTCTGTGCTTGATCTTTCGGGGAATTTTCTCACGGGCTCGATTCCAGGGACTTTTGCTGCACTTGGGAATCTTACTGTGCTAGATATGTCTTTGAATTTCTTGTCTGGTGTAATTCCTCCAGAAATTGGGACATTGACTAGGTTACAGTTCTTGAATCTTTCGAGGAACAGCTTGTCGTCTTCGATACCGGCCCAACTCGGTGATCTTTCTAGTCTGGTTGACCTTGATCTCGGATTTAATTCGCTTTCAGGGTCTGTGCCTCTGGATTTGAGAGGGTTGAGAAACTTGAGACGAATGATAATTGGAAGCAATTTCCTTTCGGGGCAGTTGCCCGGTAATTTATTTCCTCCTTTGTCTCAATTGCAGTTCGTGGTTTTTAGTCATAACGGTTTCGTTGGTGAATTTCCGGATGTGCTGTGGTCAATGCCCACGTTGCAATTCCTCGATGCGTCTGTGAATAACTTTACCGGTATATTGCCCAATGTCAGTTTGATAGTTAATGCTAGTGCGGCGGTATTTAATATTTCCCAGAATTTGTTTTATGGAAATATTACATCTGTAGTTAGCAGGTTCAGTTTTATCGACATGTCGGGAAATTATTTCGAGGGTCCAGTTCCGATTTACGCACGTGGCAGCACCTCTCTTAGTGGGAATTGCCTCCGAAATTTGACTACTCAGAGGAGCGTGGCTGAATGTGCCTCGTTCTATGCCGAGAGGAATTTGGTATTCGATAATTTCGGAGAGCCAAACGCTACGCAACCCCCTCCTCCTTCAAGGTCCGATAATAGGAGGCGCAGAACAGTCATCATACTGGCTGCTGTTTTTGGTGGTGTTGGGCTCACTGCGCTCTTGATAATTACCATTGTGCTTCTGGTTGTATGCAAGCGCAGGAGGGACACAACGAACCAAAGGGGTATTAGCGTGGGGCCCGTTCCTGCAGGTGGAAGCCCTCCACCGCCAGGAGCATCGTTGGATTTTTCGAATCTCGGAGATGCATTTACATATCAGCAGATTCTCCTAGCCACAGGTGAATTGAACGAAGCAAATCTAATCAAGCACGGTCATTCCGGTGATTTGTTCCACGGAATACTTGAAGGTGGAATTCCTGTAGTCATAAAAAAAGTCGATTTGCAGTCAGAAGTTAAAAAGGAATCATACATGTCTGAGTTGGAGCTTTTTAGCAAGGTTTCACATCCTAGATTGGTCCCTCTCTTGGGGCATTGCTTGGAGAATGAGAACGAGAAGTTTCTTGTTTACAAGCACATGCCTAATGGAGACCTGTCCAGTTCTTTGTTCAAGAAAACAAATTCGGACGACAGCTTACAGTCATTGGATTGGATAACTAGGCTCAAAATTGCAATTGGAGCTGCGGAAGGGCTTTCTTATCTACATCATGAATGTACTCCACCACTTGTTCACAGGTAATATTGAACTCACATGTTTTCATTCATCTCGTGACTTAATTTCGCCTTAGTTTCCTTGAATTCTATATTCTTAACACCTAAATTTCGATTTTGAGCTGATTGCCGGATGGGTTTTTGTTGGATATGCAATTATATATTAATGCTGGAGGATGAGAACTAAAGGAATTACAAAGCATAAAGTTAGATGCTACACGTTTATGCTTATTTTGTTGCAACATGCGCCAAAAATTTATAAACATGGCCGACTTATTTCAAGCACTATATCCACTTATTAACATTATATGCATATCATTTTTCTTCGTTAAGCTTTTTGCCAAAACACACAGCCTAAAGAAGACTTGTATATTTTGTAATAAGTCTGCTCAAACTTGGACATATGCTAGCACTTGGGATTGATGGCGCTCATTTATGTAACCCTTGTTTTGAGCTAATTAGTTCCTCGATTGGATTTAGATAATCTTAAATCTAAGAAACAGTAAGACAGTGAAATAAATGAGTTTAAGTAGGAGAGACACAACATTAGAATTCTATCAAACAAATATCATTAACACTCTCACTGAAATAGTTTTGGAACTTGGGTACAAATGCTTATATAGTTATTCAACAGCTGCAGTTTCTGAGCTCGGAATTAAATGAGTTTAAGTAAGAGGATGCGACATTAGAATTCTATTAAAAAAATATTATTAACCAAAAAGTTTCGGAACTTAGGCGACACTTTTTTCTTTTTATTTTTAGTTTCCTTGTATGGTCTAGAGGTGCTTGCTCATTCTATGCTTGAATTTCACTGATGTGAAGTTTTTCTCGTTCCAGAACACTAACATTTAAGATAAAGTAAATAAATAGAAATGGAAAAAGAACTAGAACTAGCATTTGACTCTTCAAGACTACTGTTTCATAGGTTTTTCAGTTTCTGATTTATTTTGGCCCTTTGATCTTCACCAAAATGATGTTTATTGTTTTTTTTTTTATAATAATTTGTGAAGGGATGTTCAAGCCAGCAGCATACTTCTTGACGATAAATTTGAAGTACGGTTAGGAAGTTTGAGTGAGGTTTGTGCTCAGGAAGGTGACGCTCATCAAAGTCGGATCACAAGGTTGCTTCGATTGCCGCAGTGAGTATTTACTTTTGTAACTGTGACTGCTAAATATATTTTTTTTGTTTTGAAATATGTCATTAGGTTCTGCCAATATTATCAGCTGAAGTTTCCTTGTTTACATAAAATAGCCTTTTATGTTCTATTATTGTTGCACTACTTTACTGTGATTGTGACCTTTTTATTCATGTGTGCAGGTCATCGGACCAAGGTTCTTCAGGTACGTATAATTCTATCGTTGTTAATTTTGTGTAATTTTGTTATTATCTCCTTTGTGTCTCTATGTCGTCCTTCTTAATTGTTAGTAGAAACGTGCTGCTGAATAGTATTGTAGCCTCTTCATGCCAATATTAAATCTTAACTATGAGGATTCACGTGCATGTGTACCTTAAAGATATGAGAGTAAATGCTTCTTTATCTTCAAATGATCGGCTATGCAGTTTACACTTCAAAATTAGAGGGTCAAAACTTGATAAAACTTTTGCTCCATGCTTATGGACAAACCATTGTTTTCAAGTCCTTGTCAGGCAATACATCATTACGTAATTCCTTTTTTAATTTTATTCTTTAAGTTGTTCCTTTAAAATATTTATGGCTGATCTCCTTTTTATACAGGTTATTATGCAATTAAGCTCATTTTATTAATCTTGATCTTGTCATGCACATGAAATCTCATGTTTTGAGATGGAAATAATTTTTCTTGAAACCAAGGTGCAAGCCTTTTAATAAGTTACAAAATTTTACAAATGGGATGCTTATAGTGAGTTCAATACTGAGGAAAACTTTTAAAACAGTTTAATGTAGTCTTGATCATTGACTTCTATTTGGCTGCTTGGAAATAAAGTCAGAAGTGCTACAAACGACGATGGCAAAATTTTTTACCAAAGAAATTAACTATTTTTTTTCTTTATACTTGGTGTTAATTCAAATTATATTGGTGCTATACTAGCAATGGCTTGCATAAGATAAACATCGAGAGGACTTAATGGCATCCCCGTCGTGCGATATTGATTATTGAGTATGTATCAAGAAGAACAATAATTGGAAATTCTATACATAGTTTTGTTTGTTTACTCTATTGCTCTTAATTTCTTTACATGATGCTATAATAAAGGCAGTGGGAAGCATATTTGATGATTCTTATCAATGCAACAGTTAAAATTCCCAATCTAGCATTCTATTGTCTTATGATGATGCATACTGAAATTGTTTGGTAATTCAAAAAATGGTGGTTAATATTTTTTTACCCTAGTTTCATCATCTAATTTTTCTTCTTATAATGTCCAGGTACGCCCAACGCAACATGCGCCTATGACGTATACTGCTTCGGGAAAGTTTTGCTCGAGCTCGTCACTGGTAAGCTGGGCATTAGTTCATCCACCGATACCACCATGAAGGAGTTGTTGGAAACAACATTACCTCACATTAGTATATACGACAAGGAACTCGTCACAAACATCGTGGACCCATCACTAATCATAGACGAGGATCTCTTAGAGGAAGTGTGGGCCATGGCAATCGTCGCTAGGTCTTGTCTTAATCCCAAGCCTAATAGGCGGCCCCTAATGCGTTACATTCTTAAAGCTTTGGAAAATCCGCTGAAAGTGGTAAGAGACGAACACACTAGCTCTGAGCGGCTTAGGACCACATCGTCTCGAGGGTCATGGAACGCGGCTGTATTTGGCAGCTGGCGGCATAGTTCGTCTGACGTGGCGGCCGTGCCGGCGGCCCCGTCTCACAAAGTCGAAGGTTCGAGCAGCGGGAAACGGTCGGGGACGACGGGTTCTCAAGGGAGCGGCCAAAATGGTGATGGGAATAATGGTCATTCGTCCTCGGCCAGACGGCACTCCAAGGAAATATTTCCCGAGCCTTTGGACGAGCGGGATATCGAGAGAGTAACAGCGAACTAGAAAAAAAAAGGGGATAATTACAAAAAAAAAAAAAAACGAGGTTTGGGCTAATTATAAAAAACTCCAGAGATTTTTTAAAATTACAAAAGCCCATTGAGGTTTGATTCCGTCTTACATTTTCCCCTTCATAAGCAAAAATATTTCAAAACCCCCCAGATATGTATAGAAATATTACAGTTATCCCTCAAATTTATGACATAATCAAACCTGTGGAAATTTTTTGTAATTTTGAAACATCTCTGGGTTTTTTTGTAATTAGCCCGAACCTCGGGGGGATTTTTGTAATTATCCCCCCAAAAAAGGTGATTGTTCTTGATTCTTTGGTAATAATGTGGCTTGCTAGAGATATGGATGTCTTGCTGCTATGTTCCCCTGTATATTCTCTGCTGCTCTGGGGTGCTGAAATTCTGCTTATTTAATGAAAAAATGGACATGAAAAATCGAGGACGGATTTGTTTGCAGAACAGTGACAGCCAATTGTTTACAGGTTTAGGGACCTTTTTGGTTTGTTATTATTTCTTTTTCCTTTTTTTAATCTGGGGAGGGTTTAGAAACTGGTGGGGGCTGGATAGTGGTGGTTCTATCTGTTTCTCTGTTTTGAAGGCTTTTGTTTTTGGGTAAAACAAGCCACAATTCTTTTTTTATGTAATTTACATTTTTTCTATTGGCCCTTTGGTGAATTGTAAATTTTCCATATTATGCATTCTTCCAATTTGGAAGGAGAAATCAGAAAAAGTACAAAACTGCACTGTTTTCGCTGTATACGCCCAATTTCTTTTCCTTTCCCCCTGCAATTGAGATCTTTGGTGAAAAATGCATTTTTTTCATTATTTTTAATAAGTTGGCAGTAGTGGTGGGAGAAGTGGAGATAAATTTCACAGAAACTGAAAGATATAGGCTGCGATTGGATGTGAAACACGTTTCATTTTCGTTCAACTAGAGAAATTTTTTTGACCAAACATGCGATTGTTTATGAAAATTTTCAGAAAATATACTATTCTCTCACTTTTACTTTTTCTCATTTTTTCTCTTACCAATCGCATCTACACATTTTTTCACAAAAAACTAATCATTATTACACATTCTCCCATAAATTTCACTATTCACTCACTCACACATTTCTAACTACCAATCATATCCAATTACTATTTTACTTTTTTTAAATCACATCAACTTTCATCATTACTTTTTCATCTCACATCCAATCACACTCTCAAAATTCATCTTATTTCTCCCCCAAATTTTTTTTCTACTATTCTCTAGCAAAATGAAAATTTTCAAAATGAAAGTATATCCAATCGCACTAATAGGGTTCGAACTCCGGTCAACACCCTTACAAATGCTGAGCGATATCACTTGGACAACAAGCTCGTGGTATGCAATTTTTTCATTTGTTTTGATAAATTGGAAATCTTTGGTTGGAGGGGAGGATAAATTTCAAAAAAACGAAAGATACCGGGTTGAATCCGGTCAATACCCTTCAAAGGGTAAGCGTCCACTTTCTACAAGCTAGTAGTGTAAGCATTTTTTCATTATATACATACATTTTCAAATAGGTGATTGTTCTTGATTCCAGTTAAAAGTTCAGTTCAATAATCAACTTAAATCTGGAATTTTTTTTTCCATTTAAAGAGCTTGCCTTTACGTTTCGTCACCAAAATCCTCTGCAATCTGGAATTAAAATTTTCTCACTATATCACGTGGTGGCCTAGAGTATATAAACTTGGTGTGCATTCATTATACGTGTCTCATTTTTTTAATAAAATGCAGCAATATAACAATGTTTCAATCAAAAGTTCGAAAGAAAAAGAAAAACTTAATAAAATTCAGCTTCCACAATGTGAATCATCAGCATCCAATTCATCTTTTCCCTTAACAACTTGAATGGATCTTCCAAAGCTTTGAGAACGTGTCTCATTTCAGGCCGACCAGTCGGGCTGGGATTAAGACAAGCCCTAGCGACGATCGCCATGGCCCATACTTCATCCAGCAGATCTTCATCAGTAACTAATGATGGGTCCATTGTGATGAGTTCCTTGTCATATACACTGATGTAAGGCAGCATCGCTCCGAACGACGACTCGTTTTCGATGTCATCCGTCGTAGAACTAATGCCTAGCTTGCCTGTAACCAGCTCCAGCAGAACTTTTCCGAAGCAGTAAACGTCATAAGCGCATGTTCCCTTAGGTGAACCTGCATGGTCATATTGTCCATACAAGACTATAATGTTTTTAGATGACTTATTTATGGATTGACACTTTATTCTTTATCAATGATTAAGACATATATGGATAATGGAACATACCCGAGGTGCCCTTTTCAGAATTCCTGCACACAACGACGAACAACTGATCATTACAATTGGGAAATTAAACATGCAATTGCAAAACAAGAGTTTATTAAATTAAGGGATAATTACAAAAACACTCCTAAGGTTTGGGCTAATTACAAAAAAAAAAAACCAGAGTTCTTTGAAAATTACAAAAAAACCTTTGAAGTTTGATTGATCTTATATTTTTCCCCGCGATTTTCGAAAATACTTATAAAAAAAACCCGACGTTTACAAAAATATTGTAGTTACCCCCTTAAATTTAAGACAAAATCAAACTTGAGGGGTGTTTTTATAATTTTGAAATATCTCTTGGTTTTTTTTGTAATTAGCCCAAACCTCGGGGTATTTTTGTAATTATCCCTTAAATTAACTCTGTGAAAATGGTCTTGGTACAATAGTGTTGTGCATTGCCGTCTTAGAGCATTACCAAGAGATTCTTTAAATTTAACGAAAGCATCTCTTGCAAAATAAAGAAAGCATCTTTAAATCTAAAGAGTGAAATTTTTGACATCTTCCAATACTCTATTTGTATTTGACTATTCTTTTTCTCTTTTTCAATATTAATTTATTACATGTTGAATTTAGAAGTAATCATGGAAATTTTCAAAATTTGTGGTGTCACTCAAAAAGGTAATTCAAAATACAAGAACCTAATACAATTAATTATAAAAAGTTGTTTTGACTATTTAAATTTGGAGAGGGAAAACTAATTCTCTAAATCTAAATGTTAAAATAAAGAGTTTGTTGGAGATAATTTTTGGTAGATGGCTCTTCAAAATAAAGATGATTTTTCATTTGAAAAGTCTTTTGGGAATGCTTTTATTCTTTCAACAACAACAATCCTTTGTTCGCTAATTTATTTCTAGATATAACATGTCTTTTCTAATAGTTTTTTCCGGTTTCTTTTAGGTCACCCCATTCTTTGTCTTCAATTTGAATGAGTGATTACCAACTTTCTACACATTGCACTGGTGCATCTAAATGTCTCTTATGTACATGTCCAAACTATCTCAGACTCAAGCGTGTTTTTCTAATTTTCTCATCAATTGGTGCTACCCCTAATTTTTCCTAATATATTTATTTCTTATTTTATCGAACCTAGAGTGCTCACACATCCAACTTAATATTCTCATTTATGCTACCCTTATTTTTTGTTCGTTTCATATTTAGTCCCCCAACATTCTACTCCACAAAACATTACAAGTCTTATAGCAGTTTTATAAAATTTTCGTTTCAACTTTAAAGATATTCTATGGTTACAAAATATAGAAAATGCACTCGTTTAGTCGTTTATTTATTCCAATCACTGCTTGGATCCTATGTGTAACGTCTTTAATGTTAAAGGAAAATGTGAATGTATATCTCCGATCCATTCGGAACAAAGTACTCTACGGAAAGAAAATTCAGTTACCCGGTAAATGTAACTTTGTCTTTTTGAAAGCCATTCGCAGGTTCCTTGAGTTGAGCAGAAACGTGACTCAGGCTTCCAAGCCGAACTTCAAAATTCTGATCAAGAAGTATGCTCTTGGCTTGTACATCCCTTCCGGAATCATCAACACAAACAAAAACATTGAATTAGAAAATTAAACGAGCAATAAATGGATATAAACATTATGGCAAAGTGTTGAAGGGTTAATTATATAAAGGGATAACTACAAAAACGACCCCGATGTTTAGGGCAATTACAAAAAAAAAAAAAAATCAGAAAACTCAGTTGAGGGTTGATTCCATTTTATATTTTTCTTGAGATAATTACATTTAACCATCCCAACTTTATCCCTTTTTATACTTTGCCCCTAAACTTTCATTCGCGACACTTTGCACCTGAACTATGAAAATTATTACACTTCGCCCCTTATGGACAATTTTGCCCCTAGGTTTTATCCTTTTAAAAATAATAGTTCAAGTTATCCCTTTAAACTCTATTTTGTGGCAATCTACTACATAATAATAAATTTATTGCATTAATCATTAAACATGAAAATTTTACTCCATCATCAATTTTGTTTTTCGGATTTTTCGAGAAACGAGAATTCTTATTTTCTCATCACTTGTTTTGTTCGTGGCATTGTTACACCTACTTAGATCCAGTCTCTATTCGTAGGTTTTAAATGGATCATGTCGGGTTTCGACCCGTAAACTCAACATGACATAATTTAATCAAAATTCTCATTTCAAGTATAAATCCGTTTACAAATTAGGTCTATAGACGAAAATGAACATAGTCCATTACGACCATATCGAGCCCAACATACTTCCGTAAAATTAATAAATCCCTTAAAATTCATACCTTCTTTGGCCGAAATAGCACCGGTTAAATGGTTCGCAACACCATCATCGGAAAATTCACGCCCCCCCGATCGTTTGACAAACGGCTCCTCACTGCTCAACCTCACCTCGGGAAGATGATCGCAAGTTATCCGACTCCTTGGCTAAACTCGTTCAAGATGCCTTTGGTTCGTTTCCTACTCCCGGCGTATAAGTAATTCTTAAACGGGATGAATTAATAGTACATTATGAACACATATTGAAGCGAATAAAAACCTCTTTTTATTAAGAACTTATAGAAATTTTTATTACATTAGTAATCTCCTTTTGGGAGGAGAATCTTTGGTTTAGCCTCTCATAAAATGAGGCTTGCACTCGTAAATATATAAAACTTAAAACTAAAACACTCAAAATATTACAAATTTTCCACTCAGATTTTATTGTAAGAAAACTAAGGAAAATGTTCGATATCCTCGGCTTCATTCAAATCTCGCATTTTATAGATATAAGTCCTGACTTGAAAGACGGACTCCAAATCTTGCGATACTTATGACGTCACCGCTTACGTCATATCCTCGCATTATGCCTCGCCACCGGTTTTCTTTTTCTTCCGCGTGACTCGGCCCATTATGAATGTTGTCGGAAATCTTCTAAAAAGTTGGTTTGCGTGGTCCCCTGGAAAACACGTTTTGTGGTCAGGCCCTTATCCTTTCCAAATGCCTGGTCTCTTGGCGGTCGGGTTTGGGTCGAAAACCTTTTCCAAACTCGGGTTCCTTCCTCCGTCAGGGCATGCTTGACGATCCGGTCGATCCAACGCCCACATGCGCCATATTACTGCAATTTACGGTAAGTTTCTTTGCTTGCCGGAATCTTGTTTTCCCGAGAATTCTTCTTTTGGTCTCGAAGAGTTCTTCCCGCAAATCCTGGTTGATCCAACATCGAATTCAAAAGGAAAGATCCATTCGCCGACTGCGGAAGAACTTGAATGGATATTTGACTTTGTCCATTTCAATTAGACAAACCCAAAGACCCCATGCTCGTGCTGGTGAAGCTTCGTCTTGAAAATGCTCCTACTAACACTGGTCCTTCTTCCCTGAAGGCGCTTTAATGTATTTTAAAGCATTTCCATCCTGGTCTTCTTAGCTTGATGAAATGAAAAGCTTCATTAAAGCCTTTTCTTATTTGGTTCGGAGCCGCACTAATAAAATACAATTCCAAAATATCTCCTCTGGCCAAATGTGGATTATTAGCCCAGGTCTCGTAAATCGCTTTCCCAATCCATTTCGGTAATTTTGAAATTTTAGGGAATCCTGGTGACATCAGTATAGATTGAAGCTAAAGCTCCAAAAGTATACCATTCTGTACTTCATTTGGATGACTTCCTGGTTTCATCCAAACTCGGATACTTGCACGAGATATCAACCATTGTTTTATCCGGGTTAATACCTTGTCTTGTAACTAGTTTCTCCCATTGCCGCCGATATACCCGCATAGGAGAAGTCTTAATCTCATCGGTTTGAACCTTAGATTTGCCTCGTGGCCTAAGATTCAACTCTCCTCTTTTACCCCAGGAGGTCTTGGGTTGACTTGAAGACTCGGGTTGTGATACCGGAGCTTCAACATTCGCTACTGATTTGTACACCCTCGGGGATGCATCACCCGCAACACTTGTAATTATGGTACTTGAATCTATAACCTCCCGGTTAGAACCCCGTACTCTCTCGGCCCTTTTTGCACCGTAGAGATGCGGCTGGAAGAGAGGCCACTTTGCGATCTTAAAGCACAGTTGTCCTCGAGCGAATCGGCATGCTCGTATTTGACTAGAAAAGGATTTCTCGGTCACCTGTTGAAGTGGTCCAACAACTTCGCATTGAGACATAACGTCCCAAAATCTCGTTCTAGACTCTCCAGGTTTTCCCTGAGATGTCTTACGTTTAAGGACCTCACAAGAACGCGTCCTTCCATCTCATGTCAAGAAATTTGCAAGAATATTTTCATGAGATTTTATAATGACAATATCATAATCATAATATTGACATTCAAATTTTGCCATCTAAGTAATCGAGCCTTTTCTGGTTTGATTCAATTTTATTTTTCGTAAAAGCCTTGACACTTGAATTATCAATTTTTAAAGTAAATTTTTTAGCTAAAAAATAACGGCCATTTTTAAAAGCCTTTCATTTTGCAAAGAATTCTTTTTCGTTGATATGTCATCCTTTGCTTCACCGTGTGAATAAACCGCCGCAATATATGCATGACACTTCTTCATTTGGTGTGACCTTAGTAAGAATCACCGCCCACCAATCATCACTCAACGCATCCGTGTAAAGAACCGTTCATCCTCGTCTTGGGAATCGCAAGTTTTGGAAGCTTTTTACAAACTTCTTTAAGTTGCTTAATTCCTTCTTGATGTTCATCTTCCCATTTGAATACTCTGCATCTTTTTAAGTAATGGGATAAACACCTTCTCGTAGTATGCTAGATTGTTAATAAACATTCCAAAAATTAACAACTTCCGAGAAAACTCAAGTCAACGCTTCTTATCTTTTAGTGTATCTGAAATCCTCAGTATCTTTTCCACAATATGATTACTCAGAATAATTCCGATTCATCAATTTCAATTCCGAGGAATTCAATCTTCTTGTTGCGATTCGCCTTCTTTTCCCGAAGCACTAATCCTTTTTTGTGACAAACATCCTAAAATATTTCCAAATGTTTGAGATGCTCCTTCATGTTCTTTGATGCGATTAGAATGTCGTCGATATACACAAACATGAAATCAAATAATCTTTGAAAAGATTATCCATCTTTCTTTGATATATCCTCCGGGGTGCGTTAGCCAATCCCATAGGCATCACGTTCCAAATATAGTGTCCCTGTGGTGTAGAGAAAGTTGTAAACTTCTTACTTTCTTCCTCCATCTTAACTGGTAGAATCCGGACTTGCGGTCGAACTTTGAGAATATCTTGGCACCTTTGTTTGCCGCATTGACTAGATGTTCTCGGCTGGGATATAGTATCCAGTCGAACTCCAAAATGTTATTAATCCTTTGTAATTAATAACAAGTCTTCGCTTTCCTCTTTTGATTTCTCCATGATTTCGACTAGAAATCCCGGATCATCCGTATGGAAAAACTCCGGTGAAATTAACTTAAGGTCAAGATGTTCCTTTAGTATCTTCTCGCATATCCTCACGATCTTCCCGATTCATAAGGATTGGTTTAAATCTCACGAACTCGTACTCCTTTCCAGGTTTAACCTTTAAGGAGGCTTTAAGCTCGTTCTTGTCCCATCATGCCAAAGGATCTTCATTATAATTCCTTTGGATCTTCTTTCGACATCCTCGAGTGATATTTGTTCCTCTAGGGTCACGTCACTCTGTGGACTCTCCATTAGACTCATCCATAATTCCGCAATGGCTTCTGAGTAACTCTTTTCTTCTCCTTGTACTGAATGAATACAAGTTATTATCCCATATTTGATTCTTCCGAATGGAACCAAATTGTCTATAGGATAATAAAGCTTCACCAAATTTCCTTCGATCCGCCATTTTGGATTGCGGTTTGGATTCATCACCACGCTTTGTCGCGAAAAGTAATGGGCATTTTTCACGAAAATGCTTCCCGATCTTTGAACAATAATCTTATGATCACATAATGTTGTGAAAATAAGTCTTCTTGTCTCGTTCTCTGTGTAAATCGCTTGAATGTTTGTAGGAAGTTGTTTCCTAGCAAAACATCTCGCACCTATATCATGGAAATAGATTGGTGGCGTTCTCACCTTGTACCGTGGGTACCGCCCGCGCCTCCGATCATGATTTACTCGCTTGTTTAATTCCTCTATTAAGAATAAGAATTCTTTTAGAGAAATCTCTTCCCCGCAATAGCAGTAATTTTTCTCCAATTTCTTTAGGAAAAACATCCGCTTTGCAAAGACATATTCCGACTGAATCAATATAGGCGGTGAAATACTCGGCCTTATATTCAACATATAACATTCCGATAGAAATGTATATGGAGAATGGACTAGTGGTCATCGATTAAAATATCTTTTATCACCACTGTGAATTCCATTCCTTCTTGTAATCTTTCCCAAGGTTTATGATCTTCAAGAAATTCGATTCCCAGTATTAATTGCTCAGGGATTTTCCCTGCTATTCCTGAGATAGTCAACTCAATTTCACCTATCTTCAGGCTTCCTTGATACCTTCCAACTATAGGTTGTTGGAGATAATACATAACATCACAAGGAAAAATATTATCTTTTTTGAGTGATGTCGAATATTACTTCAACCTCTCGCCATCCTTCGGACATTTCAGCTCTCCTTCGTTTTAAAAACATCGGGGATGCGTTGAACTCATATTTCTGGTCTCCTTTCTTCCAAACGGCTGCTACTCACCATTCTCATCTGCTTTGAAAGACATCCTTCTGGCTCAACTCGAGACTTCGAATTTTGTTGAAGACTCGTTGATCTTGAATTATCATATCAATCTTCTTTATAGTTGGAGATTCAATGATTTCTGGTAGAACCACCTTGGCAAAGTCCTCAAAGATTCTTGGGACTTCAATAAATTCCTTTCTCAAGAATACTTTGGAATGATGGGTATTCGAGAGAGCATAGGAAATCTTGTATGTGATCGAGTAAGGCCTATTTCCTTTTTCATCAAATCGATTCTTTTGAAATCTTGATGAAGGGTTAGGGCTCTATTAAAATCTCGATCTCCCAAATTGTATGCAATTCTTGGATAGACATTGAATGCTAATTTTCCTGCATACAAATTTCCTGTGACCGCTCCAAGGCATGAATCCTTGAGATGTGAGATTCGCTTGTCAAAAATAGCAAGATTGAGTGGCGAATCTATTCATTCCTTGAATGTTGCTTTAATAATGACTCTTATGGCTCCGATATGAATCCATGAGAGTGTATTTGCAACTTCTCTTTTAACTCGCTTTTGATCTCCTGGGATTTCTTTGATAGGGACCAATTGCATCTTGATCGGAGTTACTGCAGAAACTCCATCGAATGACAAATTCTCCGGTTGTTACCATGGATAATTTGGTGTTTTTTATTACGAAAATCAATCTTATCCAAAGCTTTTTCCATCGCCCCAATTGTAAATCCATCATAGATTTGAAGCTTGATCTTCCTTCATAATTCTCATAAGAGTCTTATGAGACACCGTAGTGTGAGAGAGAATCCGACATATCCTCGCCGACCGTCCATTGGAGAATTTCTTCTTCACTCGATTCTGAATTGGATTCACTTCCATCATCGTAATAGATCTCTTCTTCATAGATGCTTTCATCCGAGGGAATATCCTCAAATTGATACACCCGTATTAAATCCACGATAATAGATAGCTTCTTCGATTTTACGGTGGCCTCGAACTGTCGACTCATCGTTTTTTTATTATCCGGGCAATCCGTTGAGATATGCCCTCTTGCTCCGCATGTCCAGAATTACTGATCTTTGAAACTTTCATTAGCTCTAGTGTGAGCACACTGAAAGTTCTTCTCCCTGGATTTCTGCCGGTACTTGCTTGATTTGAACCTGATGATGAGGCTCTACTCCTCGCTTGGTACTAGTCCATGCCCGATTTATAACTTCGGGCTTTTTGTTTTGACTAGAACCTTCTAGGTCTCCATGAAGACCTACTTTTTTTTGTTTCTTTGGTTCTCCGGCGATATGGATGGCTTCTCTCATTCTTCTTCTTGTGCCGCCTTGGTTGACCTCCACAACTGTTGGGATATCATTATCCACGCAACATAGAGGAACTGCTTTGTTAATTCCTCTTAATCTCTTGTAATTCACGCGCAGAGCCGCTTGATAGCACCATTCGGATAACTTGGCCTTTAGGAAAGACATTTTTCCGGCCACAATTTCTACTTGACTCCACCCTTGTATTCCCGATAAGCATTTCTTTCCGGGGGACTCGGAATCTTGGCAAAGAATAGGCTGCAGCTTCTTTTCCTCAATCTTGGATTTCCACCAATATTCGGTGAACAACTTGATATATTCGTCAATATGACAAATATCCAAACTCCAGGCTATAGAGGGCTTGTTTATATCTCTTTTCTTTTTCATCCTCTAATCCTTCGAAATAACTTTGTGCGATGAACTGGATTTTGAATAGTTTTGCCATACCATCGACAATTCCTTTAAGTGATTTCCGATGTGACCGAACTTTTCGTACTAGATCGGTCATATCCTGCAATCTTCACCGATCCTTCAAGACTCATTTCAAGGAGTAAAATGAATGAATCCTTTGTAAGATCGAGGGTTCTCACGCTGAAATTCTTATAGTCAAGCCCATTCATCAATGAGAACTTCTCTATTTTTAAAATCTGATGTCTAGATTTAACATCAACCCATATGGATGTATTGGGTCGAGATGCGATCTTCCATAAGGCGTCGATAAACATTCGGCCTTTCGGTGATTGTCGAGTTCTGCAAGAGGGTTTCGACCTCCTATCCCCGAAAGTGGATCACTTCCTGGTCGTGAAATCCCGGCGTGTGGCATCCTCTCGTCCCGAGCTCCATGATGCGAACCCGTACTTTCTTCGACGTTAGGATTAATTGGTGGCGGTGGTGGTGGAATTGGTCTACCTTGTGGGTCATAGGTAACCAAATCGATTCCTCACTGCGTTCATCTTTAAATCTACAATACCTAATCTCGCGAAGGATTCTCGCCAGTCGTGTAGATCTTTAAGATTTATCTTCTCCATATCCATCTTTTTAATTTTTGATGGATTTTCCTTTGATTAGAGCAATGAGCTTCTCTCATCCTGTCATCTTTCGTATAACTTCGGTTGGCTTCCATTTTTGGTGTAAATAGGGTACCGTCCAAAATCAATCACGTTTCCTCGCTCCGGATGAACTTGGCCTGTCCTCCAGGTTCTTGACTTCGTTCAATATCATGAAGGAGTTCAAGAGTTTCATCGATATTTCACCATCGTCTCCATCCGGTTCTTGATTTGATGAACTTGTCTTTGGTAGATGAATATGGCGGTTACCATAATTACGCACCGTTCTTACGGACTTCTCTAAGATCTTCGAGAACTTAAGTTTGTCACGGAAGTATCTCGTTCCACTCAGGTACTCTATCGGGAATCATTGTTCGATGGGAATTTTCATGAACCGTTTCTTGAAGGTTCATTAAGTGAATATATAAGTGCAGTTAAGCATCCATAATCGCTTATAATATTCTCTCGCATTTTCGTGCATTGCCATAAGATTTCCCCGTCGGCTCTCCTCGCTTTCTTTTTCTTCATGTTGATATTCCCGATATGAAACCTGGTCAAGGTGTTCTTGTGCATACATCGTCAATATTTGACGATATGTCCTGGCGGGGTACATCTCGGACATCGGTCCCCGATCCATATACTCGTAGTAAATTCCCCTCACCAATTGTTAATTACATAAATATAATAAATTTAACTAAAAGTTCTTAATAAACCTAAAGCTCGTACCATTTCCGGGATCGCAAGACCATGAGGAGTAAGAGTGAAAATTGCAATGAAATTTATAGACTAGGTGGTAAAGTGCAACAATTTCAAAGTTTAGAGGGTAAATCAAAACCAATTTTCATGAAACTAGGGGTAAATCCGGAAATTTAGGCAAAGTGCAGAATTTCGTAAAGTTGAGGTGGCAAAGTATATCGTTTCAAAGTTGAGGTGGCAAAGTGTAAAAACCTGAATAGTTTGGGGTGTTAATCGTAATTATCTCTTTTTCCTTTTATAAGAATCTTTTTCTTTTCAAAAGCCCGCCTTACTTTATAGAAATATTACATTAACCCTGAGAATCAAACCCGAGGGGTAGTTTTTTGTAATTATCCCTTATATAAAATACATTGAGATTTAATCTAATTAGAAAAAACCCATCTATTGTTCAAAATCACACACACACACACACACACACACACATATATATATATATATATATATATATATATATATAGGGAAGGTTCAAATGGGGCACCCTCCCTATATGAGACGGTGGGGATTTATCCAAGCCATTGAAAATATTACAATTAATGGTTCGATTTAATGGCTAATATTAATTTAACAATTATTAAATATAAAAAGGAGGGCACAATAGACAATTTGAGAAAATAACAAATCGGTGTATAGAACCGTTCTCTAATTTATAGGAATAGATAAGGAGAAAGAAATGGATTCACAATCTTTCCAAATCACAACCAATATCCCCACCCAAAAAACGTGTGTCTTCTTCAACAATATCCCCCAAAAACGCGTCCTGCTTCTTCCACAATATAACCATAGACGGCTGCAAAAAATCAATAGAGAGTGCTACACATACCCCATAACAGAAGAAAACAAAATCGGTGCCGGCGATGGAAGACAATATTAACGATTCCGACGTACAACAAGGTGAATATATATTTATCTTTATACACTGTTTATGTTTTTTAAATTTTATGTAATTGTAATTCCGGGAAAAATATTGCCCCTCCATCCTTCTGTTGTTTGTCTACGAAAAAACATGAGAAACAACGTTACTTTGAAATTTAACAGTATAAATAGTATAACATTAGTGTTTATTTAGAACTGATTTGTTGTATATATTGTATTACATATATGTTTGCATATAAAACAGTATAAATAGTATAACATTAATGTTTATTTAGAACTGATTTGTTGTATATATTGTATTACATATATGTTTGCATGTAAAAACTAGAACACCTTCCAAGATGCTCTGAACGAAATTTATTAGTGAAACATTGTATGTGTAGTTGTATTTTAATGTACGTGTAATGTGTGTTTATTGTATATATACATGAATGAAATCTTTAAAATACAATTTACTGTATATTTATATATAATGGGGTGTATGTATGTAATTATTAAATTGTTTTCTAAAACCATAGCACATGTCCCATGATACTACGAAAAATAGATTGTTCTTCTATGATACTTTTAACTAATGTTATAACTGCACATTATCTGTATTTTAGTGTACAGTTTACTGTCTATTAGTGTACAATTTACTGTATTTTAGTGTACAGTTTACTGTTTAAATCAATAAACTTATATTCCTTATGTATAGGTATCTTTAAAATATCTAACAAGGTGTTGGTTGAAAAATGCATCGATTCATCCTTTTTCAAGGAACGGTGATGTGTACCAATTTAATGGAGGCAACACAACATGTGTAACTCTCAACAAGCTTTGGTCAGATTTCCATTGTTGTCTTTGGCTCGCCCAAGGTGATATAGAGAAATTGTCATCTTTGTCATGCTTACTATCAGAAGAAAAGCAAAAACTACTACTCGAACAAGAGAATGAAAGGTCCGTAGTTGGCTAGCAAGCAGTTATTGAAACCTATTGTGGGACAACATCAGGAAAGGATATCAATGTATTGCCACCACAACAAGCAAAAAACAAAGGTAGTGGGAGCCGCGTGAAAAGTCGTATACAAAGTCAAAGGAAGAAAGCTATCAAAGCAAGCACAAAATTGAAGAGACGATGTGGTATATGTGGCGAAGTCACAACCCATGTGATAACAAAGAGAACATGCCCCAAATGTTCAAAAACCTAATTAGATATTAACCATTTTCAATCAACAAAGACATACATCAAGTTTTAGTATGTTTTCAATGTTTCTTTGCATCAACAATAATGTTTCGTTAGTACATTTTACTGTTTGGTTAGTATGTTATCACCTGCTCATTACAATTTATTTTTTTATTCATATTTTTACTGTACGAAATAACTGCATTCAATACACAGTAAACATGTATATATAGTACAGTGAAATATGACAATTATACATTGAAACGATATTAACCGCACAGTGAACCAAATCACCAATGTACATCGTGTTACGTTAAAATCTAAAAAAATTTATATTCAGTATACACACATTGTTGCTTTGATTTTGCCGTAATATATACATGCTCATTCCTACCCCATCCAAAAAGAAACTGGAAAATATCCTTTTTCCCTCAAAAAACGCAGTAAAACTGCACAAATATACAACATTTTAATAATAATCATACAGTACAAGTGCACAAATTTTACTCGATTGTAATACTAATTATGCAATAAAAATACACGAATTATACAACTTTCTAATTCTAATTATAAATCCTTCGATAAATATGGGCGCATGTTAACAAACATTAAACCACACACAACACGTACCAGCATCCTAAAAATATGTAAACATTAAAATCTGCATTAATTAAACATTCCAACAAAGCGATACTCAGTTAAACTCCAAAATAACCATCCGCAAAATTATACAAAAAAATACACTAAATCTACAGTAAAAATACACTAATTATACAGTAAAAATACAATAATTATACAGCATTCTAATACTAATTATACACCAAAACGATATTCAGTTTTCGATTTACAGTAAAAATACACTAATTATAGAGCATTCTAATACTAATTATACATCATTCGACTATCATGGGCGCATATTAACAAACATTAAACCACACACACAACACGTATCAATTAATTAAACTGCATTAATTAAACATTCCAACAAAAACGATATTCAGTTAGACCCCAAAGAAACAACCAACAACAAAACCGCCTAACTAGACCATTGTAGAATTCACAAAGATAATTCGACACGAAAAGCCAATGAAATAAATAATCCAACAAAGAGAACCGACAAAAGAAAATAGTAACATAGAGTTAATACACGTTCATCGTAAAAAGGCTGATAAAATCACATAACATCCTTTCCCATCCAGAACTTCCTTGCCTCCATCAGACTCTTTTCTCTTTGCTCATTGTTCTCTTCGCTAATAATCGAGTAGCAATACTTAATGCGAATGTTAGATATTAGATTCCCACCACCCTTTTTTAGACCGCAGTCCCAACCTCTTGCGCCTCCGCCCATGTATGTCTCCATGTGGCGCATTGCAAAAATCCCACAATCAACTTTGTTCTCGGAGTCCCTCCACGGCATAGACAACCTACTCAATTTAGCATTTTTGACGAACCATGACATCTGATCACAACCCCTCGAAGAAAGATATAATGAAAAAACCCGCATCTAGCAACAAATACAAGTAAACATAGCATTAAATCAACAATAAACAACACATGGGTGTAAAGCGAATACTTCATTGTGTGTACAAAGTGAATTTGCACTATATATACAAAGAAAAATACACCAAGTGAACAGTAGACATTGGTAAAAATATATATCATGTATACATTAAATTGCATTAAATACACAAAGAATACTACAATATGCGTCTGATGAACTTGCAATAGAAACTTAATCAAAAATCAACTTTATGATTTCTTTCCTTTTCCACATAGTATTCCCTATCGATAAAGTTTTTTTAAATAAACAAAACTAATTTAACAAAAGAGGATAGGATCGGAACATTTTACAAGTCCTCGCTCAAAAACTTGAAACAAAACAATTCTCCAATTAGTTTGTAGCAAATTTTAACTAGACAGATCACTAGGATTACGAACTTGAACTAACAAAATTTACAATTTTAAAATTTTGATATGCAACATAAATGCGAATTTCATACAAATTGAATACACTTCAAGAAACTCCAAGAGACAATCTTATGTTCGGAAGAACAAAATATTGGGAATCAAATACAAGAAAATAATGATTCTAAACAACATACCAAGAGATTTCTAAACAAGATACACAGAAGCAGAAAAAGGGCACAAATTTAAAAAGTTCCGTTCATGGATTAGTATTTTCAGAATTTCCCCGAAAAAATAAAAATATAAAACCCTAGAAACTACACACACTAATTCTAAAAATATTTTCAATATTTAGGTAAAAATTACAAATACAAAAAATTAAACAAATATGTACCAAAACTTACCGTCGGTCGAAAGGAGGAAAAGGGTCGATACAGAAGTGGTGTGTCGCCGGTTGAAAAGGGCCGATACAGAGGTGGTGCGTCGCGGCGGTCGATCGGTCAGTCGGTGAGAGAGACAGCCAAGAGAGAGAGTGCGGTGGAAATATGTGGATGCTCACGGCGGCCTGGTCCGCAACTTAAACGGGAGGGAGAGCACGAGAGAGAAAAGGGAGTATTTGAGGAAGATGACTGTTGATGGCGATGGAGTGAGAGGGAGAAAAATTAGTTGACGGTGAGAGAGAAAGTAGAGTTTGAGAGGATATGGAGTATTTGATGGGAGAAGACGTGAAGAGACGTGATATCAGAGAGAGAATACAGAGAGAGATACGATGTTTGAACTCCCCAAAAATAGCGCGAATTAAGAAAGGAATAAATAACTTACCTATTACAAAATTACTAAACGCCCCTTACTGAATATTTCGAAAATGACCACTTTGACCTTTTTTAATTGAATCAGTTAAAAACCAACCTAAATTAAAGGGAAAAATCTTAGCCATACAAAATACCAATCCAATGGCTTGGATAAATCCCCACCGTCTCATATAAGAGGGGGTGTCCCATTTGAACTAAATCATATATATATATATATATATATATATATATATATACTTGATATTTGTTTTTATTTTTTACAAATGCACCCTATTATATACCCCTTAATATTTCTTTTTGTTTTTTTACAATGCACACTCAATAGGCGAGAGAAATTGGAAGCCTCTAAAGGGTGTGTAAGTTTATAATATCGTAAGGCGATATTTGTAAAAAAAAATTTTTTTTTGAGATTAGGTCAAACTTTTTTTTTTTTTTTTACTTTGGGATTATGGGACATATGTCATTCTTAGGGATTGACCTAATCTCTATGGGAGGAAGGATATTCGACCTGGATTGAAAATTCAGCCCCAACCCCGAGGGTTAATTAGGTCAAACTTTAAATGTAGTTTTTGTGACTCATGTGAATAGGGTAGATGTGTCAAATGGGTCGGGCCGCACGAGGAAATCACGACGGACCAAACATTGATCCGCCACTAATTTGCAGCCCCAGCCGCCCGGATCATAAAAATACACAAAACACTGGGCCGATCGGGCTAGGCTTTTGAGGCCCGATATTTTTTGGGCCTGGAATATTACTGATCCAGCCCGGTAAAATACCAGGCCGGTCCAAAATTGACAGATGTAGAATATGGTAAGTACCCGTGGACAAGAGGTGGATTACATTCATGGTGTAAATATGCTATACCTTCTGCAACTCCTATTGCAATTTTCCACCTCGTAATCCAATCCAGGCTATCCAAGCTATCATCACGGCGACCAGGTTTATTAACGAACAGTGAATTCGACAAGTCCCTTTGGGGCAAGTATCCGTAAACCAGGAACTTCTCCTTCTCCGCTTCCAAACAGTGCCCCAACAGAGGAACAAATCTGGGATGAGAATTATTAATCCTGGAAAAAAACCCAAACTCCATATAAAAGGCCTCCTCTCGGTTGTGAAGACGAATTCTTTTTACGACGACAGTGCCGGTTAATTGTGGGAAATATCCCCTGAAGAGATCACCGGAGTGACCCTGTTTGATCAGGTTTCGGTCACTGAAAATATGAGTACCCAGGGCAATCTCCCGATAGGAAAACTTTATCAGGCCGAGATTTGATGAGGAGTTGAAACTCCATGAAAATTCGGAAGAAGAAAAGCTTGATAAGGAGTCTTCACGGCCGATCCGCCGGAGTTCTTCTCTCAGGAGAACAGCGTTGACCAGCCTCTCCCAGTTGTCGTAGTTTCTCGACATGCCTGGAATTTTTAAAACGAAGGAAAAAAAAAAAAAAAGAGGCCAGTGTAAAAGTTCTCGTTAAGGAAAAATGGAAACTTGTATAGTTATATAATTAGAACTAGGCTTAATTGCAAATTTAGTCTTTCTAATTTAGTCCTATAAATTTTTATGTGACAATTTCGGTCCTTGGCGATTTTATTCTATAATTAATGTAGCAATTCTATTCAACTTTTAACGGTCAAATATTTTGGATGTTTTGGCTAAAAGATAAGGTGATCTTTGTTTTTTTCCATAGATCACTCGTATTAATGATTCGATAAAAGCTAAAGTCTTATTCTCCTAAAGTCGGAAGTTAGACGGACAAAGGTTGTTCCAAGCAAATGGCGGACGCATGATTCGGGATTTGGGCGGGCGAAAATCGACCTATAGAATGATTTTTCTTCAATTTTTTTTTTTTGGGGGGCAAATTAGTATAGATATAATTTTAAAATAGATAACAAGTAGAAAAATTAAAGGAGTCCACTCGATACTCAAATCAACACGATAAATGAGAGAAAATTCGAGCGTAAATAAAATAATGAATATGAATTATGCGAATCGACTTACAAATGAGATGAATGAACCTTTATATACGTGAATTAGTAGGTCCATGGGCCGCATATAAGATAACGGGCCATTGGGTGGATCTAGCCTCTTGGATCGAATGTTTTATCTATAGCCCAATAATTAATAGATAATAATGGATAGTTAGGTATATTAAATAAATGCATAATAATAATAATAATAATAATAATAATAATAATAATAATAATAATAATAATAATAATAATGAAATTATATTTTTCCCACAATATAAGCCCCCCAACTCTATGTTGCGAGAAATAGAGCGAGCAAAGTGTGAGAACAAGTTTTTTTGTGATTATGTGATCCGTGAAAAAAAAAAATTGATCTGTTGAGGAGGAGAATGTTTCCTTGAGAGGAGGTTCCTTGAAAGAGCGAGATACCCAAAAAGAGTGAAGTCCCCGAGTTGATCGGTGAACTCGACATCATGTGTTGTGTCTGGATTATACCTTAGTTAGATAAATACGAGACGGAAAAAAAAAATCAAGATCTAATACGTACAAGTACATTATGAAGTCATTAAAGGTTACAATGAAAAACCGAGAAAAAAAAAAAAGGTCCTATGGGACCATTTTGCGAATGTTGGACTGAAATTGCAATGCACCAAATCTTGCAAAGATTACTAAATATGCAATTTTCTCAACTCAATCGGACTAAAATCACATAAAATCGAACTTGAAAGATCAAAATTGCACAATGTATAACATATGGGATCAAAAATTCACAAAATCAAAATCTTATCGGATCCAAAATTACTACCTAAAATATTAACATGACCAAAATTGCTAGTTTTATATAGTTATGGGACCAAATTTGCAATTAAGCCACTAGAACTTTCATTAATTTATCCCAACAACATGTTTTAGATAAGAATTGAATAAAAGTTTTCATATCATTTTACAAAGAATGAGATGATATTATGAAATTACAATGTAAAAATATTTACATAAAATTTGAATAATAAATTTAGGTCAAAATGGGCATGCTAAGGGTATGTATGGATGTGTTTTCAAATGCAATTTTCCACTTTCCAACTATTCCAAAAATGAGTTTATGTTTGTTTGGTAAATTCTCAATAGAAATAAAGTCATTTTCAATTTTTTTTTTTTTATGGAAATATTCTTTTCAAAACAAAACCAAACAATTTTTCACCAAAATCACACAAATCTATGTGAAAATACACTAGAATCATGCAAATCTATACCAAAAATACATTCAAAAAAATATAACGAAACAAATATATTTTCATTTTCAAATAGAAATTCAAACAACAAACCAACATATTCTCAATTCTCACATGAAAACTAATAAAGGTTAAAAATTCATTTTCCGACACCGTAAACCTGGAAATTGGACTTGAAACACATCCATACAATACATCCCCTTAGCTCTTGAGAGGATTTGACTTTAAGAAGTCATGGTTTGTTACTTTGTTTACATTTTCTGGTTTTCTGTTTATTTATTTTGAATTGGACGCGGCTGGAATGGTTTTTCAACGGAGCGGTTGGCTATTAAACTAATAACTTGGTTTGAGAGCAATTCTTTGGGCTTGTATGGTTATGTTTCCACCGACTATTTCCAGGTTTAATGCCCAAATAGAATTTTGAGAATTTATTGGTTTTAGTGTGGAAACCTGGAATTATGTTTGGATGAGAGAATGAAAATGAGTTTTATATAGGTTTGAAAATGAGATTATGTTTGATTGAGTAGTTTTGAAATATTATTTTATGTATATAGTAATTTGAAAAGTTGATAGTGGTTGAATTTTTTAATTGTATATATAATATTATATTTGAAAGATTGTAGGTTGGTGGGTCCCATTAAATATATATATAATTAAAAAATAGTAATATTTTAAGTAGATGTAGTTGGTAATGGAGGGTCCCACATGTATAATTGGATGAAAATGTGAGAAAGTGATTGATGAGTGATGTAGGGTATAGTATATGATTGAAAATTAAAAATATAGGTTTGAGATGTTGTTTTATGTAAAAAATGGAAAATGAAAATGATGATTTCCATTGGAAAATTTAAACAAACACGATTTCTATTTCATGAATAGTTGGAAATTGGAAATTGGCGCTTTTCAAACATAAACAAACAAGGCCTTTTTCTAGGAAGATTCTCATTATTTTTCTAGGAATTGATCACTCACATAAATGCAGTATATCAAATTTTATCTCAAACAACAGTTGAACAAAAAAATAAAAATCAGAGTATGGTTCTCAACTTCAAAAAAGAACTTAGGAAAAAGGAAAAGTCATGAGTGTCGACATTTGGTAATAGGTATCATCAAAATCCAACAACTCTTGTGAGATGGTGTGATACCGTGAGATCAGTGAGATAGTGATACTTTTAGTATAATAATTAAGTGTATTTAGATAAAGTATCACTTTTACATTAAAAGATCGTTTTTAAACTAAATAAAAGTATCACCGTCTCACGATCTCACGACTTTTACTGTCTCACTTAAATTTTTGCGATCCAACAATTCTCCCCCTACCATCTTGGAAGGATTTTCCACAGCTTGAAGAATGTATCGAATTAGGGGCCGCATAATGGGCTTGGGATTAAGACAGGACTTAGCGAGGATTCCCATGGCCCACACTTCCCCTAAGATATTCTCATTCCTAGCTAATGCTCGGATAAGTAATGATGGGTCAGCAATTTTTGAGATGAGTTCCTTGTCATGTACACTAATACAAGCTAATGTTGTTTCCAGCGGCTCCCTCATGTCGGCATCATCATCAGTAGATGAACTAATGCCCAGCTGACCAGTAACAAGCTCCAGCAAAACCTTTCCCAAGCAGTATACGTCATAAGCGCGTGTTGCAATGGGCGTGCCCGAGATAGCTTGTTTAGATTTCCTGCGTAAATGAACGAAGAATTAACATATTAGAATAAGCCTCTCTTGACAATTTAAAAGTGCAATGTGCGAAACAAGAGTCAATAAACTTTTCATAAATGGTATTGGCACAATAATGTTGGCACTGCTTTTGTTGTTCAAGTTTTAGGAAAATGTGAACGTACGTACATATTTAAGTACTTTATGGAAATCAATTGCACTTACCCGGTAAATGTAAGTTTGTCCTGCTGAATGTCGGGTGCAATAGAGACTGACTCGGAGCTTTCAAGCCGAACTTCAAAATTATGATCGAAGATCTTTCTTGGGCTTGCACATCCCTTGCATGAAGAAACAACACAAAGAAATCAGGTTGCATTTGGATTTAAGGATTTGGATTTGAGGAACAAACATCTGTCTAGGGTAAGATCCGCCACTTTTATCCGGGACCGGACCCACCTGATCAAGTTACATTTGATTCGTTGATTTTACATCTAATTTGGCACTAAGTGCGATGTGATAGAATAATTATAAATAGTCGGGTATATTTTCCAAATAGGTTAATTTTATTGTTTATATTAATTACTTCGCTACTCTTATTTTAGTTAAAGGCCATCACGACAAGCTTTACATGTGTTTTGTTTAAAGTCATCCTATTAAGTCTTGACTGACCGTGAACTTAAGCGACCGATGTGACTTTTGGTATACTTTTTAACCTATTAAATTATATAATAAATTATACAATCTATTTTCAATTGGAAATATATTTGTATCATGTGCTCATCCAAACTAGCACGAACGATTTGTTATTATGAATTTGAAATTCTTGGATTGGAAATCTATCAATTCAAGTGAGGCCTTATACAATATTGGTGTTAAAATTTTATATTTCAACCACATTTATTTTTGCCTTTATGGACACCATACTTCCACTAACAACTTATTAATTCCACTAACTCATAACCCATGTTCTTACCCTTAACACATGTTTTATCTATTTATCTTTTGTATTCCACTAACCATGTGTTAACATACTAACCCATTAACATTTGTTATTTTAGTGTTATCTTTATGATGTGTTTTATTGGTGGATGGATGTCTTCTACAACTATTTAAATTGTCCAAAGGCTAGAAAAACGTAGGCCATTTGAGGAAAGCATAAGAGATAAGAAGGTTTAATACATTTCAAATTGTCACATAAACTTTGTTGGAAGGTGTGAAGTGTGGCCGAAGTGTTACGTTACACTCGCATCACCTTCATTAGATCTTTGTTTTTCTTGTGATTTTTGAGAGAGCCTATCTTTTGTAGTGGAGAGCTATATAGATTGAATCGAGGAATCTCTCATTTACAAGAAATGTAATTTACTGAAGAAGATCAAAAGGAGCTTTTATCTTGTTTTTATTTTATATATTTGATAAGGGTCTTTTTATGCATGTTTTATGTGTATATTTAAGTATGATTTGAGTTATTTTATCGTTAGTTTCATAAATGTTTGATTGTACATGGTTCACATTACTCTAAGGTGCTTTTATTGGTGTAGATTGATGATTTGGAGCTGTTTTTGGTGAATTTTGGGCCATGGTTTCATGTCAAAACATACCCGGGGTTTCGGATGCAAAAACACTCAAAATCCCAAGCTAAACGCTAAACGTCATTTCGGGGCTTTTCAGTCAAACACGGGCATGGTGTATTTTTAAGCACGGCCGTGCTTTTTAAAAGTTAAAAACGAGCAATTTTTCGACCCCGACGTACCAAACACGGCCAGGCCGTGCTTTTCAAGCACCGGCCATGTTCGGAAATTCCAAAAACACACGGCCTACCCGTCTTTTAAAGCACGGGCGTGCTTTTCGTCCAGGTGGTTTTTTTCTTTGGCGAAATTATGGAGACTTTCCTTTCTCGCTTTTGACAACCTTTGAGCAACTTTTTACACCTCATTTTGATGCACCAAGCTCTATTATTCCCTCAATTGTCATGTGGACACAATGATTCAACCAACTCAACCATGAATGTGCACACAATGATTCAACCAACAACCATGGAAGTGGAGCATTTGTTAGCATTATTGATGTGTTCTTTCACAAAGATGGTGCCTATAAAAGCTAAGAGTTTGAGTTGGAAATATTCATAATTCATGTAGTATTCATTGATAGAGAGATTCATTGTATATTCATTGTATATTCTAAGTTTCAAATCAAAATACATTGAGAGGATAAAAGAGAGGTAGAGTTGGAAGTTGAAGAGCAATAGAGGAGAAGGCTTGAGCTCAACATCATTGCAATCAACCAAGGAGGAAGTCTTATATTGGTCTTGAATAAGAGCTAAGTACACTATGTTCATTTTATTCATATCTTCTTGTGTAGTATACTCTTTTGACAAAGCCATGTGTAGCTAAATTTCTAGTGTTTGAATGTAATGAACTCTAGAATGAATTTGTGATTAAGGTTTGTATGTTTTTAATAAAATCTTCATGTTTTGTGTGATTCACTTATATTATGCTTTATTCATTCAAATTGGTATATGCGCATATTGATTTGAAGTTTATTTTTCATCCGGAAATCGAGAGATTCATGGTGAAATAGAACCTATATAAGTGAAAAGAGTTGCATGCAATCCTAGATATAGGGACGACATAAATCTTCTCGGATTAGGGTCAAACCTAATATGGGAATTCACAAATCGTTATAATCTTTGTCTTGGGGGTTTTAACTAGAAAGAGATTTGATTAATCAACTTGAGATTAGAAGTTATTCGCTCGAAAGAGGGTTTAACTTAAATCGGGAATTTCTACGATCGATGAAACATGAGATTTTACTAAAAGAGGTTGGTTTTTGCTTAAAGGATTATGGTTGTATTTTTATCTTGTTAAATCGCAAAAACATTCTAGAGGATTTACATTCAAACACATTTCTAGCTCTTGATTTCTTAATTCTACAATCTATTTTTATTTGATCTTTTGTAAGTTGCAATTATTTTAAAATTCTCTATTTTTCATTTTCATTAAACAAACAAAACTCTGAAAATTGCTAGATTAAATAACAAAAAGACGGTAATTATTAGTACTTACAATCCTCGTGGGAATGACACTCGGACTCAATAATCTATACTACAAAATGATAGGTGCACTTGCCTATGGTTTTCTAGAGTAGCTTTTGAGCCATCAATATTTTGTACACATTTCACATAGTGAATTTTTGGCCGAGGCCACCGTTTTATATACTTGTGCAAAAATCAAAACATTGTATTCATTTTCATCTTGCTATATTTAGTCTTTTGTCATATTCTTGTGCATTGTGTTTTTGTCATAAAGTTATTTTAGGTGTTGGCAACACTCTGCATATGTTAGAGTATGAAGTTAGAAGTTAGAATTAACAGAATTAGTTAGTTAGTTGTTAGGTGGTTAGTTAGTTAGCTACGGTGATAACTAACTCTCTCTCTCTCTGTCATTTTATTCTCTATAAATGTAACTTTGTACAAGCATTTCATAATCATCAATTCATAATGTCATTCATCACTTTATATCTCAATATGGAATCATGAGCCGGGAACCGTAGTAGTCGATTCCCGCAACATCTCCTGTCTTCTTCGCCAAATTTTTTTCCCGATGGATTCTCTATCCTCTATTGTAGCTTCTATTCCGCATTTCACTCCTCTTTCTATCCTAGGTTAGATCGTAGTAACTATCAGTTCTGGAAACTACAGATTCTTTCCACGGTTCGTGCGCATGGCTTCAAGGAATTCTCCTTGGATCCGATCCTATTCCTTCGCAATTCTCTGTCTCAGGTGAAGCTTCTACGTCTACACTCAATCCAGAGTATGTACTTTGGGTCAGGCGTGATCAATTTCTACTAAGTTGGATGTTAGCATCTGTTAGTGAATCAATGTTGGGGCATATTAGTAGATGCACTACAACTAATGAGGTATGGACAATTTTTGCCAATCTGTTTCAGTCTCAATCTAAGGCTCGATCCTTACAGCTTCGATTCATGCTGCAAACTCTTAAAAAAGGTGATCTCAGTGTCAATGATTATATTTTGAAGATGCGTACTCTTGCTGATGACTTAAATTATGCTGGTTGCTTGATTTCTGATGATGAGTTGTGTTTATATATCCTTGGAGGTTTTGGTCCTGAGTATGATTCAGTGGTTATGAATTTGACTACAAAGTCTGATAGTCTTAACTTGCAAGAAGTTCAATTTGCTTTGCACACACATGAAATGAGGTTACGTAATCACAATCAATCTCATGTTATGGCTTTACAAAGATTCTACCTCTAATCATTCTCATTCTCATACTTCTCCAAATGCAAATCTAGTTTGGTTTTGCTCGTGGATCCGTGAATTTCGGGGTGGTAATAGATCCTTTCGAGCGAGAGGAGGTCGTGGTGGTAGGTTTGCTAGAGGTTACTGCTAAACCTCTTTGTTAGCTATGTGGCAAGTCAGGGCATACAACATTGAAGTGTTTTAAAAGATTTGATATAAGCTTCAATGGCTCCACTTCGATGCGAGTTTTGATACTCAAAATTCGCAACTTTTCTAATCCTCGGCTTTGTTGCATTCTCGTTCCAGCACATCCGAGATCTCTGCAGATTCTCAATGGTACTTTGTGATGGAGCTACCAATCATATAACCACAGAGATCTTGAGAATCATGTCCATTAAAGCCGACTACAATGGAAATGATCGACTTATTGTTGGTAATGGCTCTAAACTTCCTATTTCTCATATAGGTTCCACTTCCATTGCTTCACAAAATAATTCCAAATCTCTGTTTCTTAATAACATCCTATATGTTCCACAAATTACAAAAAATCTTCTGAGTATTTCTCAATTCACTCATGATAACAATGTTCTCATTGAGTTTCATCATAATGTTTGTTTTGTCAGGACAAAAGCAACAATCGATCCTTGGAAGGGCATCTTAAAGATGGACTCTATCAACTGGATTTTTCTCATCTCTCACATTCCGTTTTCTGCTTTTCTTTCTTCTAATTCAAATAAAAAGGTTGTATCTCCTGTTGCTTTAGCTTGTCTGGCGATGTAAATAATTGGCATAGAAAACTTGGCCATCCATGTAATTCTATTTGTCCATTGTGATGAAACAGATTACATATTCCTTTTCAATATAATTCTCTTTCCTCTTGTGATGCTTGCAAAATGGGAAAATTACATCGAAACACTTCAAGTCTCAACCTACTAAAACATCTCGCACCTTTTCAACTTGTGCATTCTCGATCTTTGGGGACCTGCTCATACTACTTCAATTGATGGTTTCAAATATTACATTCACTTTGTAGATGATTATACCAGTTCACTTGGTTGTTTCCTTTAAAAGCAAAATCAAGCCTTGTCTGCTTTTTAAGACATTTCTCTCATATATTCAAACTCGGTTCAATAACACCATTCAGTGTCTTCAAAGTGATTGGGGGAGAAATACAGAGTTTTGTTCCTATTTTGTCTCGATTAGGCATTGCCTTTAGACATCCATGTCCTTATGTTCATCAACAAAATGGAAAGGCCGAAAGAAACACTTACATATTGTTGATATGGGATTGTCTTTACTTGATCAAGCTCAAATGCCATTAAAATTCTGTGGCATGCCTTTCAAACCTCGCTTTTGTCATAAACGACTTTCTTCTCCTACTCTCAATAATATATCCCCTTTTCCGACTTCTCTATAATCAATCTCCGTTATTATAGCACTCTCGAGTATTTGGTTGCTCTTGCTTCCCATTTCTTAGACCATATGCTAATCATAAGCTTCAATTCCGGTCCCACAAATGCATCTTTCTTGGCTATAGTTCCACACACAAAGGTTATCAATGCCTTAGTCCTACAGAAGAATTTTCACGATTCTTCTTGTTGAATTCAATGAAAATGAATTTCCATATTCGAGCTTTTTGAATTGCTCCTCCTTCATCTGCACCTTCTCCTCATCACCCTTGACCTTTTCTTCCCCTGTTCTTCTTCCTACTTCATCTAATCCTATCTCCTCAAAGATCCCGTCTTCAACTTCCTCTACTTCCATATCTCCCTCATCCTGCTTCCCCCATTGAAACTCATGTCTCAAATCCAAATGGCATTAACCTACATGTCAATCTTCCTCTTCTCCACACTTCTTCCACTCCATCCCATTCATCTCCTCCATCTCCTCCTATCATACCCTCTCACCCACTCATTCCATGGTTACCAGGTCTAAACTTGGTATCCATAAGCCCAAGCTTTATAATGTTTCTATCTCTCCTTCTTTAGAGCCTTTACTTTGTCACAATCAAGCTTTATCGGATCCAAAGTGGAAAGCTGCAATGCAAACGAATTTGATGCTCTCATTGCTAATAACACATGGCGCTGGTTCCCTTTTCTCCTAACATGAATGTCATTTCAAACAAATGGGTATTTAGAACCAAATTTCACTCGGATGGTTCTTTGGATAAGTATAAGGCCTCGATTGGTTGCTGGGGATTCCAACAGATCGGGGTTGATTTTTTTGAAACTTTTAGCCCTGTAGTCAAGGCTTGTCTTGTCGATTGGTGCTTACTCCGGGTTGTCTCTTATCGGTGGGATATTCAACAAATTGATATCAATAATGCCTTCTTGAATGGCACTTTATCTCAAACCGTGTTTATGTCCCGGCTGAAGGTTTTATTGATCCTCGAAATCCTACAAACTTTTTGCGACTTAACAAATCTCTCTATGGTCCAAACAGGCTCCTAGGGCCTGGTTTACCACTGCAAAGCGATTCCTCATTTCTCTTGAATTCAAAATTTCAATGTCGATGACTCATTGTTTTTTCAAGAGAAATAATGGCAAGTTGTTATTGGTTCTTGTATATGTTGATGATATTCTTATAACTCGGGATGATTCTCAAGCTATCGATCTGTCATTGAACTTTAGTAAAAAGTTTGCTCTCAAAACTCTTGGTGAAGTGAGTTATTTTTGGGATTGGAGGCTAGAAGGACACCCGAGTGTTTGTATTTGTCACAAACTAAGTATACACATGATTTGTTGGAGAAAACTCACATGGTTGGGATCGCAAGCCAACTGCTACCCCTTTATGTCCCTCTCATAAGCTCGTCTTGGAGATAGTTCTCCTTTTGATCAGCCCTCTCTTTTCTGAAGCACCATTGGGGCTCTTCAATATCTCATTTGTTACAAGACCGACATTTCTTTTCTTTGTGAACAAATTAAGTCGCTTTTACATGCCCCTAGTTGATCATTGGGTGGCTTGCAAACATTTACTCGAATACTTAAAAGGTTCTCTTACTTTAGTCTCATCTTCGGCCTATTCGAGAGGTTGTTAATAGAAGGGTATTGGATGCGATTGGGCAAGTTGCTTGGATGATAGGAGGTCAACTGCGGTCATTGTTTTTGATGTTAGGAGGAAACCATTGTCTTGGAGTTCCAAGAAACAGTCAGTGGTAGCAAGCAAGCTGGTCAGAGTCGAGTACGAGTCCTTGGCAAACCTAACTACGATATTGTTTGGTTGAATTCTCTTCTTCCGAACTTGGTGTGAAGGTGAATCTCCATGAATTCTTTGGTGTGACAATTGTAGTCTTCTATGTACTTGCAAATAACCCCGTGTTTCATGCTAGAACGAAACATATTGAATCGGATGTTCATTATATCAAAGAGAAAGTTTTAAACAAAGAAATTGATGTCGCATGTATCTTCCGAGGATCAACCAAAGACATTTTCACTAAGGCCCTTCCTCTCACTCGGTTCCAGTTTTTGTGTAGCAGTTACCTATTGGATGTGTTCCTACCCTTCAAAGAACCGGTCCCAAACTTCAGGGGGATCATTAGAGTATGAAGTTAGAAGTTAGAATTAACAGAATTAGTTAGTTAGTTAGCTACAGTGATAACTCTCTCTCTCTCTCTCTCTCATTTTATTCTCTATAAATGTAACTTTGTACAAGCATTTCATAATCATCAATTCATAATGTCATTCATCACTTTATATCTCAATAGCACAACACTCACCGCAACTTCATAATTCACCCTCTTAAATTCTTTCATACAATCATAAAACGAAGCGAGAATGAATAGATATAATGTAATTAATGGCAAAATGCAAAATACTGAGAGAATATGGAAAATAATACCCGTGGACAAGAGGTGGACTACAATCATGATGCATATATGCTAGACCTTCCGCAACCCCTCTCGCAATTTTCAATCTCGTAATCCAATCCATCGATTCCACACCACAACTCGACAAATCCCTTTCGGCAAGTATTTGTAGACCGAAAACTTCTCGTTGTCGGTGTCAAAGCGATATCCCCAAAGAGGAACAAATCGGAAAGATCGAGAGACCTTGGAAAAAAAGTCCACCTCGGTAGATAATGCTTGTTTATTACGAATTCTCTTCACAACAATGAAGAATCGGTAGTTTTGGAAAACATCCCATGAAAAGATCACCGAGTGACCCCGTTTGATCAAATTCTCATCACTGAAAAGATTAGTAGCCAGGCGATCGAGGTAGGAAAATGATTTCCCCAAGTGATAACTCGGATCGGTGAAACTTCTCCAAGATGACAATACCGAAGGAGAAGAAGAAGAAGAAGAAAAAAGCTTGATAACGAGTCTTGCGGCGATCCGTCGGAGTTCTTCTCTGCGAGAAGAGTGGCGTTGACCAGCCTCTCCCGCTTGTCGTAGTTTCTCGACATGTTATCACGTCGGATAAATACTGAAACCTGGAATTCTTGAAAAAAATAGGCCTATATACACTTTGTTGGAATTGGTCTTTGATAAATGGGATGTTGACCGATTTTGACCAATTAATTAAGTGGTTTCCATTTGTGAAAAATGGAATTAAATTATTTGTAAAAATTCTACTAAGAGAGTAGATGCGAATAGCATTTGGAATTTCTCAAAACCGATTCCGGTGAATGAGAAATTAATGCTAGAAGTTAGCCACTTAATACAAATAAATGGTATGAAAAATGGGAAATGTGGGGGAGGAGATGCTCCATCCCACATAGGAAAAAAGGAAGGTAAAGTTGCACACTTTATTTATCCTAAGTTGGACAAATGGGTTTGGGCCCTTGGGGCACCCAAGTTTTTAAAGGGGAGAGGACCTACATGCTTGTGGGTTTGGTCAAAGCACGCGCACGCCACACATGCCGCCGCCCCGCCGTCGGCCGGCCCGGCAGGCGTGGGCCTGGGCTTGGGTTGGGCTTCAAGGCCCTTATTCTTTTGGACCAAAAACCTTTAAAACATTAAAATATTTAATTAATTTTTGTAATTAATTAAATAGATTTAATTAATTTTTGTAATTAATTAAAAGCGGTATGCGCCGCCCAAGCCTTTTCTTTGTTGTTCATTTTGCATCTTGTCCATTTTCCTCCTTGAAAGCTTGAAAGTAGTCAAACACTTGTCTTGTTGGCCGTTGTTCCGGTTTCTTTGTCTTCTAACCGAATCTGTTAAAAGTCGTTGTATCTTAGAGGCGAGCCGGACCGCGTAAGCACTGGTATACGGGCGTTTTCGTCTTGCGGAGATCGATTCTAAATCGTGGCCTCGACTAAGCCTAGACACTCTATTCCAACCATTTTTCTTCAAATGAAAACCTTCACTTAACTTTTAACCCAACAATCGCAAGACGAAATGTTTACGAGTTTATTGTTTTCTGTTTGAGAAGATGGCTTCCCGGATCGTTCACACCGATGGCTCCGATTTTGAAGATTGCTTCTCATGTTCATGGCGAAAACCGAAGTTCTCCTGTCGACTTCAAGAGATGGCAACGAGAAGATGTTGTTTTACGTGATGACTTTGGGACTATCTCGTTTCGTGAAGGAGAACCCCCTGCCGTTGGTGATGAAGAATCCGACAATGAACGGAGAATCGCTTGTGGATGCTTGGCATAACAAAGTGATTTCCTTTGTCGAATTATATTTTGAACGGACTAGACGATACCTTGTACAATGTCTATAGTTCGTTCAAACGTCCAAAGAGTCGTGGGACTCTTTGGAGAAAAAGTATAAAATGAAAGATGTCGGTGCAAAGAAATTTGTAGTCGGTAAATTTTTGGATTATAAGATGGTTGACACCAAGACGGTGATTAGCCAAGTGCAAGAAATTGAGATCATACTTCACGACTTAGTGTGCGAAGGGATGATTACGAATGAGTCATTCAAGTGGGCTGCGATTATCGAAAAATTGCCGCCATCATGGAAAGATTTTAAGAACTATCTCAAGCACAAGCGAAAGGATATGGGGCTTGTGGGTTTGATAGTTCGACTTGATTGAGGAAGACAACCGGGATTTCGAATGGAAATCGGCAAATGTGGGGTATGATCATACTTTGTGGAATACTGTGAAGTTTTACATTGCATTTTTAATGTAATGGAAGGTGTTGCCTAAAGTGTTGTAAACACCGAAGCCAAATTTGCATGAGGTGTTGTCGAAAGTGTTGTAACACTAAAGCGGATACACCGTAACAAGTTGAATATGAAGTCTTACTAAAGATGTGATAACATCAAAGGTTACACACCTTGTAAAAGATAGAGTTGTTGGAACTAAGATTTGAAATCGGTAGAACGAGATTCTAACCGGATTGTCGGGGCCAAAGTTCTAACAAAAATAAAATAAAAGTGGCCGAGAGCCATGAAAGTTAAGGATAACTTTGTCTTAAACAAAGATACCGAATTTGAAAGGGAGCTTGACTTTTAAGCAACCCACATAAAGGAGATTGCCTTGAAATGTGGGGGTGTTTTGGAAAAAGTAGAAGCGAAAGAAATAAATTCAACATTTATGATACAAGTGATGGTACGATCATTAAAATCATGAAATGTTGTATTTATTAAAAGTGTCCTTTCGAGTAAAGGAAATAGGTAAGTCTAGACATTTTTTCGTAGACACAATACCAATAAACGATTGATTTCGAATGGGGTTATTTCGGTTGACTACGTGAAGTCAAAGAAAAACCTTGCGGATCCGCTTTACAAAAGGCATAAATCGAGATCACCGTATAAACCGTGTTAAGGGAATGAGTTTAAAATCCACAACTTAAAGAATGTTCATAGCGGTAACCCAACCTTGTGAATTGGAAATCCCAAGACCTTGGTTCAATGGGACAACTAAGTTATGAATGTTCAAATTTGAACACTTGGAAAATATGTTAGCTCATTCTCGATACATCCAAGTGTATTTAAACCCGCTTTGAATGTGGTGAGGTTAAGTTTAAGACTTTTAATGATTCCTATACCGAAAGGTAGAGTATTGCAGATACTCTTCAATAGGAGATCACCTATATAAGTGAGAAGTAATGGCCGCTTCAAATGAAACACTTATGAATCTAAGATATGGTCCAGGGCCGAAATGGACACAATGTGAGAACAACAAGTGTTAGAGTTGTTATTGTGTAAATCTTGTTGTCTTGGTTTACACAAGCGGTGAGTAGTTCAAGACATCGCGTCACTAGCGGCTAGTAAATCCGATAGTACCTTACTAAGGAAGGTTCAAAGCCATAAGCTACCTATCCTTACGATGCATAACGATTCGCCGAGACTTTCAAGCGAATCTGCGTACGCATGCATTAATTTCATTCATGTGGGGGATTGTTGGAATTGGTCTTTGATAAATGGGGTGTTGATCCGATTTTGACCAATTAATTAAGTGGTTTCCATTTGTGAAAAATGGAATTAAATTATTTGTAAAAATTCTACTAAGAGAGTAGATGAGAATAGCATTTGGAATTTCTCAAAACCAATTCCGGGTGAATGAGAAATTAATGCTAGAAGTTAGCCACTTAATACAAATAAATGGTATGGAAAATGGGAAATGTGGGGGAGGAGAGATGCTCCATCCCACATAGGAAAAAAAGGAGGTAAAGTTGCACACTTTATTTATCCTAAGTTGGACAAATGGGTTTGGGCCCTTGGGGGCACCCAAGTTTTTAAAGGGGAGAGGACCTACATGCTTGTGGGTTTGGTCAAAGCACACGCTCGCCGCCGCCGCCGCCGCGCCGCCCGGCCGGCTCGGCTCGGCTCGGCTCGACCGGCCCGGTCCGGGCCGTGGGCCTGGGCTTGGGCTCAATGGGAAAAACTTTCGGCCCACAAGACGGGCGGAGCACGCCCCGTGCGGTCGGGTCGTCTTCTCCGCCGAGGGTCCGCGCCTACACGCCCGTGCGTCTGTCGCCGTGCTCCCTGCGTAGTGCGTCTGTTCGGTCTGCAAAAGGTGTCTTTTCGAGCCAAAAGACATGTTTTTTCCATACGGGCGTCTAAAGCCTATAATAGTCGATCCCTGGTGACAAAAAGATACGAAAAAGACGAGAATAATCGGTTAACATAAAATCGAGCATTGCATTTTGCATCTTGTCCATTTTCCTCCTTGAAAGCTTGAAAGTAGTCAAACACTTGTCTTGTTATTTGTTGTTCCCGGTTTCTTTGTCTTTGCTAACCTAATCGTTAAAAGTCGTTAATATCTTAGAGCGGCGTCGGGCAATCGTAAGCACTTGGTATACGGGCGTTTTCGTCTTGCGGAGACTAATTCTAAAAATCGGGCCTCGACTAAGCCTAAACACTCTATTCCACCATTTTTTCTTCAAACAAAACCTTCACTGAACTTTTAACCCAACACACTTCTCGTTAAGTAAAGGAAAAAATGAAAACTTGGAATACATATAGATGATCTTAATTAAATTAGGATTATCGCTTAACTCAACAACGTATTTTAGATAAAAATTGAAGAAAGTGAAGTTTTCTTATCATTCAAAGGAGAGAGAGAGAGAGAGAGAGAGAGAGAGAGAGAGAGAGAGAGAGAGAGAGAGAGAGAGAGAGAGAGAGAGAGAGAGAGAGAGAGAGAGAGAGAGAGAGAGAGAGAGATTGGTTTGATATTTTAAAATTTTAATTAAATTAAGATCATCCTCTCAAAAGCAAAATAATGAATACGAATAATAAGTTTGGCACAAAATAAGTAAATTCTCAACTCTTTGAGAGGATTTGACTTTAATAACTCATTGTTTATTTACTCTGTTTACTTGTTTACTTCTCCATGTCTCCATCCATTCCAATTATATAGCTCAATTTGACTTTTCACACATATTAATAAAACTATTGGAAATTACAAATATTCAAAATATTTAGTTGATTTGCCATTATTTAATAAATAGTAAAAATTATTGAATGCATATTAAATAGAGTTATAACATTAAAAGAATGAAAGTTTACTATTAAATATATAAAGTGGAATATATATTTAGGACATTGAAAAAAAAAAAAAATAATGGATTTTGGGACGGATGGAGTATTTTCTTATATTAAACAAGGCTGGAATTCTTCTATAGTCTAAACGCTGTGGATCCAGGTTGAAGAGCATAGTAAATTAACAACTTGGTTTCAGTATCAGTTGGATTCTAATTTGTTGACAAACTCAAAGAAATTGTATTCATCATTAAAGGATTTATTATGTGAGATGATTGTTTACGAATTTTATTCCAAAACAAAATGAAGGGATAATAGGTAAAGTATCCGTAGTAGTATTTTTTTTTTTTTTTTTGAGAAGGAAAACTTATATTAGTGGCGCTGAAATCGTCCAAAGCAACCATTGACAAATGGGTTAAAGTCCCAGAATAGTTCATCAGTCCACATATTTTTCGCATATGATGCAAGACAATGAGCAAACAAATTACGAGAACGTCTAAACCAAAAGATACCACGAATAGCAAGACTTCGTTTTAGACAAAGAATATCATCTAGGATCGCACAACAACTTGAAGGTCCAGTTGCTTTCTCATTAGCCGCAAGGATGACTGAGGCCGCATCACCAAAGATAGAAAGATTATCGGCATGGAACTGATTCGCAAATTTTAGAGCGTCGAAGAGCAAGAAATTCAGCGATTTCTGGATCCGAATAGCTGTGGAATTTTCATGAGAAACCCGAAACGAAGAGTCCTGAATTATCTACCAAAACCACACCAATACCAACACAATTATTATGCATAGAAACAGCCCCATCAAAACAAAGTTTGAAACCAGTTTGAGAAAAGGGGACCGAACCATCGCTTGAGGGAGCAGGGATGGGATTTCAGGGTGTCCGGCAGCTCGATTAAAATCCTGGAGGACCGAGTTCGCAGCTAAAACCACCGAAAAATTGTAATACAATACAAACGTAATTAGATAGTTGTTATGTGTTCATAAAGACATTTTAAAGAAGCAATTGTAATACTTTTAGAAATATTAGGGGATTGTTTGAAATATTTTTGTTAACACTGGAAGAAATATAAGAACGAACCAAACCTCAAATTTTTTTCAATTTTCAAAAAGGGTGGCTATTCACACCCACCTTTTTTATTACTACACCCCCTTTTTCTTTAATCCCTATTTTATCTCTTTCCCCAAAATAAAATCCTAATAATTTTCTCAACCCTCATTTACATATTCCCCATCCTAAAACTATCATGATGCAGCGTCGGCGCGAAATCGGTGGAGGAGTGCACCGTTGGTGGCGTAGGGTGGGTTGATTTCCTCCTTAGACCCAAGCAGAAACCCATTAAGGCATTAACATTCAAACACTAATGGTCAAACTTAATTAACATAATAATTTATGTCCAGTATAATTTCCTTAGAAACATTTTATAATCTCAAAATTTTTGGGTGATTTCAACCCAAAAATACCAAAAACGCCACAAAATTGTCTAAGCATTATTAATTAATTATTCTTTAGCCGATACCAAAACTAAAAGAAAAAACAGAATGATGAAATTATGCAACCGACTGTAAAGTTAATTACCATAATTTTCTTTTCTAATTACTACATGGAATTAATGAAAGTTATGGACAGTGTCAATTTTTTCTTTCACTGAACGGTAAAAAGGGTTAATTTGAGCTCAAAAAACACAAAGATATATGCCAGTATAAATGTCAAATTAAGCCCAACTTTAACCTAAATTAATGGGTAATTTATCTTGCATTTAATTACCATAATATTAAGGTCAAATTTTGAAAATACAATAAAATATACGTGGCAAAGAATCTAAGCAAAATATAGAAAAAAGTTAAGCTGTCAATTGTCATTACTAAGTTTCCATTTTTGCATGAAAATTTTTCATATAATGAAAAAGCAGAGCAAATGCAATATTTAACACCATTCTTTTATCTTCCCACACTCCAAAAATCACCCAATATTGTTAATTATTTAGTTCCACATATGAAGTCCCACTGAAAGTAGTAGGATCATAGTGACAAAACATAAGTACATCAGTTACCATTTTGAGCAGATTAATGACAACCTTCTAACTTCTCTACATATAACAAATTAATTTGTTGTGACCTTTGAGTGTCAAATTAATGTAATTAATAACTTGCTTTGCTCACATTCCAGAAACGTTCATAGGACTGTCCATATTAGAGTTGGAGTTATAATGTAATAAAACATAAGGAAACCAAAATAGACATTAAAAATCAAGGTTGAGAGAGTTGCAGCACTATACTTCAATTGAGAATCTGGAGTGCAATAAGAGAAGTGATTTTGCAGAGAAATTAAAGTCAGGCCTGGTATGTTTTTGTTAGTTTTTCTATACATATTTCATTCCAAATTATGCTTTATGCAGTATATTATGTGACCTTTTTCCTTTTTTTTTCCCCTTCATCCGCACGGAGGGGCAAGACCTACGCAATGCAACCATTACCTCTTAGAGCAACAGAATACCATGTTAGATTGGTACATCAACCAATTTATCTTAACCAATGATTCAAATTGTAGCTAGGCTGTTTTGAGATTATATGGGGAAACTTCTTGATATTTTGAGTGATAAGAAGTTAATATTCTGAATTGGTTTCCTTTATCTTGTATTCAGGTTTATAATGATCACTTGAGTCTTTGCTAATAATGATGTTGGAACATTTCATTACTTAGACAACTAAGTTTACGAAATGCGTCTTCTGGACTCTAGGTACGAACAAACTGATTCCCCATGAACAAATTGATTCCCTATGTTGTTGGCTTACTCATATCCTGAAATTGATCTGCAGATATGTGAAAGCTATTATCATTAATAGAATTTTTCTATTTAAATTTTGTTTAATGTTCGAACATTTGAATATCGGCTTCTTTTCTTCTTTATTTGATTCCAATGCTTTGATTTTATTCTCTCTCTTTCTTTGATGATTTGGCTCTCTGTGCAAAAACCATAAAAAAATATAATTGGTTTGTGATATTTCAGTAACCAACTTAGCTCTACACAGTCAATGGGGCTATTTTAGCAATAAATAAATTGCAATAATAGTGAATAAATTAGAAGTCATAGTTGTTGAAAGTGAGAATCACCTATTTCCATCAAGTGAGATAATATTGTAATCTTTCTCTTCTGCGACATTTAATTTTTTATCAGTCTTTGAATGCAAATTGTTGAGTACTCTTTCTTTGAAACAAAACTCAGATACTCGGCATTTTTTAATACCCTTATAGTTTAGTCTAATTAAAAAAAACAATTATTTTTTATAATTACAATACTCCCTAACATATTTTCTAATTTACAAATGGCATATACTGAGAGATATTTTTGTGATTATCCCTAAGAATTATTAAAACAATTAGAAACCAAATCTACATGATTGGGGTACTAAAATCTTTCTAACTTCATAAACAAATTTCTCAATAGCCCATACTTGCATTTTTGGAAGACACCGTTTTCATCATATGTTTAGAAAATGGATGAACAATTATTTGTTTATACATATGCAAAATTTCTTATAAAAGTCTGTTATTGATTTTTAGTTTCTCTAGATTCAATTTGTGACAGATCCTTTTTAATGGAGGAAGGAGACTCAAGGAGTATTGTCAAAAAAATTGGACATACTCAAGGCAAAGAATAACTGTTCTTTTAAGATTTTGCTTTGTTAAAGTTGGCCAATTATTTGCACGTGCAAAAATCGCGAAATCAATTCTTCTCACTGATTTGTAGCTTTTTCAGTAACTTAGATCTTTGTAAATTTAATGTTCTTTCGTTCGATGATGTTCTATATCTAGACCGGATGGGATCTTCTATTCCAAAACCGTGTTTCATCTCCTATTCCAACCGTGTGGATGATTGACATGTGTATTACACTTACCATGTTAGAACCCCACTTCGCTTCTTCCAAACCCCATCGAGTGTCAACCGGACGTAAAGCGATTACATCTAGTTCCATCTTCCTCAACACATGCATAAATAATATATCCGCCGAGCTCCCATTGTCCACCAAAACCTTTTGTACAACGAAATTGGCGATATCCATCGTGATAACCATCGGGTCGTTTTGGCCTGCCTCGACCCCACGAGGTCACGACCATCGAATGTAATAGAGCTAGAGTTTTGGACGCTCATGACCTTTAGTTTCCTCTTAGAATCATGAGTGAGGTTACGCGCATGTTTCTTCTTGCACTCGAGAATCACCTCCACTAGGACCTCCTGCTATCATATGTATAACCCCTACGAGGCGGGTTATCTTCTTCGTGATTTTGCCTGTGCAGGGCGTTCCCTCGGGCGTTCTTGCCTATGTCCCACCTCATGGCGACCTCTCGACCGACTTCGCGATTTGCGGCCGGTGATCTTCGCCAGGGTCCCGGTTGGGTCCTCCCCTGTTCTTCTTTCAAAACAAAATTTTGTAAGTAACCTTCTTGAATGAGCCTTTCAATCTCATCTCGCAATTGAATGCGATCCTCGGTGTCGTGGCCATGGTCCTTGTGGAAGCGACAATATTTATCCATATTTCTTCGACCAGGTCGCTCTTTATCTTTTTGGCCACCTTAGCATATCGGTTCGCTCAATGGCCATTAGGCGTGACTTCGAGGTGCGTTCAACAGTATATCTATTGTGCCTCGGCCCACCTGGGGCGATCTTGATCCGGACCTCGATCTGCAGGCCTCTCTCGACCCTAAACCGAAGCCTCTCTAAGATCCTCCCCTCGCGTGGAGCTTGAGCAACTTGGGACCACTCCTGGTCTTTAAGGGCATTCATCTCCTCCTCTTGTATGTATTTACGGGTCACTTCCATTAATCGCTCCTTATCGACAGGGCGGTTCGCGAGCGGCAAGCGATCTTAATGGTCCTTTTTGCAATCGAGGATAAGGATATTAGTCATCATATCGATTCGCATATCTTGTACCTCCAATGCTTCATCATTGAACCGATTTATGAATTCCCGAGCGACTCTTTCACCCCCGCCTTATAGTGAACAAATGCGAGGTGACGACTTCGAGCTCGCTTTTGGCTTGCGAATCTGGTATAAGAACTTTCGAGCACTGTTCATAAGAAACCACAGTTCCACTGTAATCCCATGAACCATTCTGCGCCTTTCGGTCGGCGTTGTGATGAATATTACGGCATTCATGGCATCCGATGCCCATACAATTGCATCACGTGGTCGAAAGCGGTGAGATGTTCCCGAGAGTCCCTATTCCCATCATATTTCGGGAGATCGGGAAGCTTGAAGTTCGGGCGTGACCACCTCGGCTAGGATCTCGGGAGAAAATGGAGATCCCCTTTTCGCAAGGCGGATGTTCTGACTCCCCTCCGCCTCAAATCATCCGGTTGTCGAGTAACATGCTCGATTTGTTCACTCGATTCGTGTATGTCCGTGGCTTATTGGTGGTTCGCCACGACCTCCTTTGGTCTCTCACGCGTGGCCCGACGCTTGACTAGCCACCTCTTCCAAATCAACTAAAGACCGTTTCGTTTTTCCACATTCCCCCTTCCCCGGGGACCTCGGGGAGGGCCTCCATAAATTGCTTGCTTGCTTTCTTTCCCTATCCTCCAACATTTTTTCCATTTTCTCAAAAAGTCACTAGCCTTCATGTGAATCATCCGCTCCTCCTCCCGAACGAAAGATGGCCCCGCGAAGTGAAGCGGGCGGGTGGTGATGTTTCTGGGGAGGGTCCTCCACGACCCCCCGAGGTGTCTTGGGCGCATGCTTAGGTGTTTCCAATAGCTTCCCAGGTGTCTCCTCCATCTTTAGCTAGACCTCTTTCCCACGCATTTCGCCAACGATTTAGATAAGTAAACCGGATGTACGACCTGGGGACCCACAAAGCGAGGTGAAGTGTGTTCCACGGCGACCGACAAGATCCCCAAAAAGCTAGGTGAGGTACTTTGTTCGAAGGTACAAAGCAAGAAACGCACGTTAAGTTTGGCGGGATGGCTCCCATTAAGGCCCTCCGATGCCTAAGTCGAGAATCGGGTAGTTGAGTACTTAGAAAGCTAAAGAAGCGAGGTAATTTAGAATAATGACAAGTTACCTTTTACCTTGAATTTCGTGCCGTATTTATAGATCGCTTCACCGGGTGAGGCGGATCACCGTACACGTGGCGCCCGATCGACGGTGTGTGGCTCGCGGGACCCGACCGAGCATTCGGGTCGGTCGGGACCCATATAAAAAGTCGCGGATCTTGAGGTATTTTGGTAATTTCGCGGGCGAGTCAAGATGGTCAACTCGACTATGTGAGGCTATAATGGTAATTTCCACATCGGTACAAATGCGGAATGATGAGAAATCCTGGAGAAAAGTCGACTTGATGGAGAAGGCACGAAATCGAATTCTCTTTACGACAACGAGGCCGAGCCCGAACAATTGGCCCGTGAAGAGATCGCCCAGTGTCCGTTTGATCGAGTTCTCATCACGAAAATATTAGTTGCGAGCGTCGGCATGCGAAAATGATATCCCCGATTTGATGAGGAGTTGAGAAGCGGTGGATCGGATTCGATGAAACTATTCTGTAACACCCCATAAATTATGCGATATTTGGGATAGTTTTTTTGGCATTTTAAAATTTTAATTTTTGGTCCAATATAGAAATACCTTTTTATTAGTGTAAGTTCGTTGATTATTATATTGATATGTCTGTTCATAAGCCCACTTTATTAAAGCCCATATGTGTATTTTATTTTATTTAAAAATCTGCAGAATTTTATCTGATAAAAGGAGTCTTTATATTTATAAAATTTTATCAGATAGAAAAGAATTTTATTTGTACATATCCAAATAGATTTAACCTAAAACATAGCCTAACTGTCAAAACTAAATATATGTATGTTTATATATTCAGATATCTCCATACTTCAAAAAATCTCACGTTCTAAAGGCCAAGTCAAGGTAAAGAATATAATTTTTTTACAGTTTCCATCATCCAGTCCAGTTAACTCCCCACAAAAACCATCAATTTTCCGATTTCCAGACCCAGACCACCCGAATCGTCGACCCGAGCCTAGCAAATTCGAAAAACAAACCTTAAACCCCGAACCCAGCCGTCGGGAACTCAACCACCAAGCCCAAATCGTCGCCTCCGCTGCGGCCACGCCGCCTTGCCGCTGCCCCAGTGAGAGTTTCGAGAGAGAGAGAGTGAGACCGGTAGAGAAAGTGTGAGAGAGAGGGAGAGTTTTGAGAAGAAGAACAAAAAAAAATGGGAAAGAAAAGAGATTGGGAGAGATCGAAAAGAGTCAGACAAGAAATTGGGGGAAAAGAAAATAAATTAGGGGGGGTGAGGGAGACGTGTTTGAGAGTAGGGAAAAGAAATGTTGCTGCAAATGAAAAATAGGATTGGGCTCTGTTTTGGTTGTCTTTCATTTTCTAATTCCTGACCTATGTCAAAAAATCACAAATCTAGCCCTTTAACTTTCTAAACCTTGCAAAAGCAACTCAGTTGACTAGTTGGACCAAAATATTGACAAATCCTAGTTTTGGTCATTTTTTTCAATTTCTTCTTTTTTTCTCTTCTCCTTTATTAATTAAGCCTTTTACCCTAAAGCCATGTATTAAGTTAAATTTATTTTCATGTGTAGGAAATAATAGTTCCGAGGTTTAGTATTTTCAAGCTCAAGCAATTGAATATTTTTCAAGTTCACGAACTACGTTTTTAAGGTGGGGTTTTCGCTTATTATCTACTTTAAATGCGCTTTATGATTGTTATATGTATGGGACGTTAAACATGACGTGACACGAAGGTACTTAATTGTACATCACGAAGGTACTTAATTGTACAAACATGAACGTCTTAATTGTACACCCGGATTAAGCTACTGAGGCTTGTTTGATCAAACCATGAAAATCATAGGTGTGTATGCAATGATGATTATCTTGTGTATTTGATTTAGAAAGTCGTCCCCATTTGAGTTGTTGATAGCTCACCCCTTTCATTAATAAATTTTTAGGTTAGGAGTCCGGTGTGGCGTGGTGGATGGATGCGATCGGAGTCATGCAAAGTTTTCTTTTGAATTTTATTTTTAATTATTGAGAGTTTTTCAAACAATGTTTATTGTTCAATTTTTTTTTTTTTTTTTTTTTTTATGCGCATATGGATTATAGTATAATGTTTTCTTTAGTACAAATTATTTCTTTTCCTTTGAAGTTAAATTTAGTAGGCTATTTTTCTATAATTGTGAGATATTTATAATTCTTTTATTTAGCGAAAAATTTATCCATGTTTTCGCTCTTTATGAAAAATTGGGGCGTTACAATTCCAATCTGAAAATACGGAGGAAGAAGAAGAAGAAATGCTCGATAACGAGTCCTGACGGCCGATCCGCCGGAGTTTTTCTCTCTGGAGAACGGCGTTGACCAGCCTCTCCAGTTGTCGTAGTTTCTCGACATGATGTGAGGTCAGATCAATACTGAAACCCGGCTCAAACGTGCATTTAATTAATTTTGAAATGGCTCAATTGAGAAAGATATAAAATTAGGGTTTGACCTGGGAAGTTGTAAATTAAAGGGGATTTCTTCTTAATGCAGTTGACGCACTACGCGTTCTTAGTTGAACATTGAATTCAACTCAAATAAAGAGGAAATTGCATTTCCTCCAAGTCAATTTCCATTCATAAACTAATATTCGTACCGCGTTCGCTGTTTTCTTCTCCGCCCAATCATTTCAGCATTGCTATGTATAAGAATTTCTAACAATGGAGAGATACCTTTTGATACAGAAATGTCCGCGATATACGACAACTGGGAGCGGCTCGTCGACGCCACGCTGCTAAGAGAAAAGCTCCGCCATCTCGGCCGCATCGACTCCTGCGCCACCTCCGAGTCCGCCGGCAGTTCTCGCCTCAACGAGCCTCTCACCGAAGCGTCGCTTAATCGTCGGAAACTCGAGTATAGATTCACGTACCAGCATCTTCTCCAGGCCACCGGCAGTTTCAGCAAGAAAAAATTGATTAAGAGCGGTAGCTCCGGGGAGTTTTTTTCGTGGAGATCTTCCCAATTATGCTTTGTCTTTAACCAGAGATAACAAAATTTTGGGGCCAGGTTCGAATCTCGTTGTCGTCAAAAGAATTGATCTGAATCTGGTGAGTAATCGTGAAGCCTACTTGTATGAATTGGATTTCTTAACCAAGGTTTGGCAAGTGAAATATTTCCCCTTTTTGGGACGTTGCTTGGAGAAAGAGAATGAGAAGTTTCTGGTTTACAAGTATATGCCTAATGGAGATTTGTCGAGTTCTCTGTTTAAGAAGAACGCCAACAAGGATGAATTGATTTCCCTCGACTGGATTACTCGGATGAAAATTGCAATCGGAGCTGCAGAGGCGCTGGCTTATCTACACGATGAATGTCATCCTCCTCTTGTCCATGGGTAATCTATTGCAATTTCATCTGTAAATGCAACTTGTTTGTGTTTGCCTATTTTCATTTCCTAGCAAATTGCTCCTTTTTTAGCAGTTGTACATAGTTTCCCTGCAATTTTAAGAAAAGCTTGAATGGATTTTAAGGCTGACTTGGAAATAAATTTAAGACTCACAGGCAACACATATTATCTACTTGCTATAATCATGATTTTAGTAGTTCAACATTCTTTTTGAGCCCCTGAAGTTATTATTTCTTTGCAATCAAATTTGTGTGAGAAAATGTTTAATTCATTTCCTTAGATTTTCCGGTATTACTAATAATTTCTTGTGATATTCTTATAAGGGATGTGCAAGCCAGCAGCATACTGCTTGATGATAATTTTGTAGTGAGGTTAGGAGTCTGAGCAAGTCTGGTGCTCAAGTAAGTAGCACTCGCTATTTTGACGACTGGGTTTTCAGGTTATTGCCTTTACCAATGTTGAATTCATTTGGCTTTCTAATAGATACTGATAAAAAGAATTCTGGATTGGCTGCAGTGATTGATATTGCGATTATTCTTACCTGTGAATCCTAATATTGCTTATTTATCCATTGCTTCCGTATTCTGGCAACATTTAGTTTGTCACAGGAAGTTAGTGTGTAATGATTAATTGCCACGAGAAGTTGTGACAAGTTTGTTGTTCTTGCCTGCAGGGAATCTGATAGACACGCTATTGGTATGTGCAATTTCTTGAAGAGTAATTCTATCTACAGTTATTTTTTTGGATCACTCATAGGCAACACAAATTTATCCACTCATTACCAGTTAGCTATAAATAATCATGATTTCTGAAGCCTGAATTTGGTTCCACTTAAGTAGTTCAACATTATTCTCGAACCCTGAATCTATGTTATTTATTAAAGCATAAAATTGCTTTCTCAGCCCAGTTGAGTCATAATCTTTGCTTGAAGTGCTCTGATTTTTTGGAGCAGTTTATACGAAATGGTAACCTTAGCCCGTTGGCTGCTTATATAAAATCTTGGTTTATCTACTTTTTCCAATTTTAATGAGAGTGACTGCTTTAGACTTACATTTGATGTACTTTGATTTTTGGATGTGATTTTTCGGGGAAAAAACCTAACTATATGCAGAACTAGATTTAGTTATACTTTGTAAGAATTCATTTCCACTGTCAAAATGAGCAGGTATGCCAGAAGCAACACGCGCCAACGACGTCCACTGCTTTGGAAAAGTTTTGCTCGAGCTAGTGACAGGCAACTTGGGTATAAGTGCACCGGCAAATGCCATGACAAATGAGTGGCTTGAAACTACAATACTTCCTCATATAAGTACAAATGACAAGGAAATCATCACAGAAATTGTGGATCCAAATCTAATTATAGACGTGGATCTCGTGGAGGAAGTGTGGAGCATGGCTATTGTTGCCAAGTCTTGCCTTGATCCCGAGCCTAAAAACCGGCCCCTAATGACACATATTCTTAAAGCGTTGGAAAATCCTTTAGAGCTGGTAAGGGCTGTGGAAACCGACTACAAGGCCGTTGATGCCTACACAGAATCATGGACTGCTGCCATGCTTGGCAATATTTAATCACTTCCTCAGCTATCATTGTGCAATTATGCTGACAATTATTTTTAAAGGAGAAAAATGAGTTATTCATCAAGGGTGATTTATTTAAGTTTTCGTTTTATGGATCGATACTGGTATGGCTGCAATGATTAGTGATATCTGAAAGTTTGAGTTTTACATGTACTAGTATTCCACCCGTGCGATGCATGGTGAAATCTCATTGATTTGAGCAGAGAGATCGATCGATGCGAGGCTTCCAAGCCGAACTTCTGAATTATGATCAAGAAGTATGCTCTTGACTTGTACATCACTGTCAAGAATTAACACAAACGAAATATTAGATCAGAAAAATGATCAGTGAGTAGATATATCCTCCATCTCATCTCCATTTATTATAGTCATCCATATTCAACTTTCAATCTATGAAGAAATTTATAATACAACATTTACAATAACTATGAAGAAAAGCTGAAGTTGAGGGGTAAGTATCTATAGTAATATATAATATAACACAACGTAATAAGATAGCTGTTATGTTCAAAAAGATAAAAGATATTTTTTTAACCAAGTAGTTCGTTTAGGAAAAAAATTGCTTTGTGTGTACGCGCAATTGTAAATGACAAAAATTCATGAGACAATCTTAAAGATTTAATTTCGTGAGATGGATCATAATTAACTCGTACTATGTAACACATTTGAATTTGAATCTAACTTGCTTTGATTAGTAAAATTGGTTGAATCCGTCTCATTAATTTAAGTCTCATTAATTTAAATCCGTGAGACGGTCTCATATGAGACATACTTATTATAAATTATGATTGAGTTACAAGAAAACGTGAATTCCGAGCCATTTACGAGCCATTCAGTAAACACAAGAGATATAGTTAAATACGATTTGGAAAAAAAATGGCATTTAATACATACGAGTATGTTTTAAATATCTATATCTACAATCTATCTATAATCTATAATCTATCTATAATTATAATCTATAATCTATAATCTATCTATAATTTATAATCTATAATCTATATCTATAATCTATAATCTATATATAATATAATATAATATAATATAATATAACTACCCTAAAAGGATGAAAGTTTCTGACAAATTTACATATGGCTAAAACACCCTTCTAATCTAATAATAATCACAAAGGCAAAATCATTAATTAACAATTAAGGGGGAAATAAATTAATTAAGAATCTCAACAGACGATATGGGAGTTTTTCATAGAAGCTAACAGTTACACAATCACAATCCTACTTTTCATCTTCATGGATTATAACTTTTCATCTTCATGGATTACTTTTTCATCTTCATGCATTTTTAACCCACAATCCTACTTTTTATCTTCCTCAACCAACAATCTCTTCAGATAATTCAGGCAACAATACATATTTTTCAAGTACAATATCACCTCTCAACCAAGGAGTAGATATTTAATCGAAGCAACAATACATATATCTCTTGCGGAATTGTTCTTGAAGAGTAGATCGATGAACGAAAGGACGGATAAATCTACTACCAGAAAAATTTCGCCGGACGTCATTCATGGAAATCTGAGATTCTTCTCTCTCAATTTCTGTGTTTCTTATTTGGTGCCACGATTTGACAGTTTCTTTATTTAATTGGTTAGTGCTGATTTCAAGTTTTTTTCTTAAATTTTGTTCAATAATCTTTTCCATATCATTCTGTATTCATTGTTTTTTCTTCTTATTGTTTACTTTAAATTAGGATGTCTTCAAATTTACAATTATCATCTCACCAATGTTTATAATTGATTGTTTTCTGAATTTTTTCTTTGATAAGTTCATTTGTCTCTGTATGTCTCAAATTTTTGATCTCGGATTATTACAGTTGAAAGGGCTTTAATCATTCTTTATCTACTATTATTAAAACTTTAAGCAGAATAGGAAGAAGGAAATGGGCAGGTTTTGAGCTTTTTGATTCAGATTTAAAACAAACCTAAGGAAACCCTTATGCAGATTCAAGAAGATTTATTTTCATAATTTTATTTGGAAAAAAACCACTTATTTATAAAATAAATTGATTAAAAAATATAGATTGGGTGATTTCAACCCAAAAATACCAAAAAACGCCACAAAATTGTCTAAGCATTATTAATTAATTATTCTTTAGCCGATACCAAAACTAAAAGAAAAAACAGAATGATGAAATTATGCAACCGACTGTAAAGTTAATTACCATAATTTTCTTTTCTAATTACTACATGGAATTAATGAAAGTTATGGACAGTGTCAATTTTTTCTTTCACTGAACGGTAAAAAGGGTTAATTTGAGCTCAAAAAACACAAAGATATATGCCAGTATAAATGTCAAATTAAGCCCAACTTTAACCTAAATTAATGGGTAATTTATCTTGCATTTAATTACCATAATATTAAGGTCAAATTTTGAAAATACAATAAAATATACGTGGCAAAGAATCTAAGCAAAATATAGAAAAAAGTTAAGCTGTCAATTGTCATTACTAAGTTTCCATTTTTGCATGAAAATTTTTCATATAATGAAAAAGCAGAGCAAATGCAATATTTAACACCATTCTTTTATCTTCCCACACTCCAAAAATCACCCAATATTGTTAATTATTTAGTTCCACATATGAAGTCCCACTGAAAGTAGTAGGATCATAGTGACAAAACATAAGTACATCAGTTACCATTTTGAGCAGATTAATGACAACCTTCTAACTTCTCTACATATAACAAATTAATTTGTTGTGACCTTTGAGTGTCAAATTAATGTAATTAATAACTTGCTTTGCTCACATTCCAGAAACGTTCATAGGACTGTCCATATTAGAGTTGGAGTTATAATGTAATAAAACATAAGGAAACCAAAATAGACATTAAAAATCAAGGTTGAGAGAGTTGCAGCACTATACTTCAATTGAGAATCTGGAGTGCAATAAGAGAAGTGATTTTGCAGAGAAATTAAAGTCAGGCCTGGTATGTTTTTGTTAGTTTTTCTATACATATTTCATTCCAAATTATGCTTTATGCAGTATATTATGTGACCTTTTTCCTTTTTTTTCCCTTCATCCGCACGGAGGGGCAAGACCTACGCAATGCAACCATTACCTCTTAGAGCAACAGAATACCATGTTAGATTGGTACATCAACCAATTTATCTTAACCAATGATTCAAATTGTAGCTAGGCTGTTTTGAGATTATATGGGGAAACTTCTTGATATTTTGAGTGATAAGAAGTTAATATTCTGAATTGGTTTCCTTTATCTTGTATTCAGGTTTATAATGATCACTTGAGTCTTTGCTAATAATGATGTTGGAACATTTCATTACTTAGACAACTAAGTTTACTGAAATGCGTCTTCTGGACTCTAGGTACGAACAAACTGATTCCCCATGAACAAATTGATTCCCTATGTTGTTGGCTTACTCATATCCTGAAATTGATCTGCAGATATGTGAAAGCTATTATCATTAATAGAATTTTTTTCTATTTAAATTTTGTTTAATGTTCGAAACATTTGAATATCGGCTTCTTTTCTTCTTTATTTGATTCCAATGCTTTGATTTTATTCTCTCTCTTTCTTTGATGATTTGGCTCTCTGTGCAAAAACCATAAAAAATATAATTGGTTTGTGATATTTCAGTAACCAACTTAGCTCTACACAGTCAATGGGGCTATTTTAGCAATAAATAAATTGCAATAATAGTGAATAAATTAGAAGTCATAGTTGTTGAAAGTGAGAATCACCTATTTCCATCAAGTGAGATAATATTGTAATCTTTCTCTTCTGCGACATTTAATTTTTTATCAGTCTTTGAATGCAAATTGTTGAGTACTCTTTCTTTGAAACAAAACTCAGATACTCGGCATTTTTTAATACCCTTATAGTTTAGTCTAATTAAAAAAAATTATTATTTTTATAATTACAATACTCCCTAACATATTTTCTAATTTACAAATGGCATATACTGAGAGATATTTTTGTGATTATCCCTAAGAATTATTAAAACAATTAGAAACCAAATCTACATGATTGGGGTACTAAAATCTTTCTAACTTCATAAACAAATTTCTCAATAGCCCATACTTGCATTTTTGGAAGACACCGTTTTCATCATATGTTTAGAAAATGGATGAACAATTATTTGTTTATACATATGCAAAATTTCTTATAAAAGTCTGTTATTGATTTTTAGTTTCTCTAGATTCAATTTGTGACAGATCCTTTTTAATGGAGGAAGGAGACTCAAGGAGTATTGTCAAAAAAATTGGACATACTCAAGGCAAAGAATAACTGTTCTTTTAAGATTTTGCTTTGTTAAAGTTGGCCAATTATTTGCACGTGCAAAAATCGCGAAATCAATTCTTCTCACTGATTTGTAGCTTTTTCAGTAACTTAGATCTTTGTAAATTTAATGTTCTTTCGTTCGATGATGTTCTATATCTAGACAATTTCTCTACTCCCTTAAGTCCTAACGTAGCATTAAACAATTACGAAATCGTTTTGATTAATTAATTGGTTTGCCATATATATTTTTTGGAGAAATGCCCAGATACTTTATCATGTAACATATTTTCATCATTATCATTAGCTTTTAGTGACACTAACTAATGAGATAGTTCAGATTTAAGAAATGACAAGAAATAAACAAAGGTGCATTGTCTTTGGACATTTCCTTCATTTGATCTCATTAACACTAAGTTAATGCCAAACTAACCACCTTCTTTCTTTTGTCATTGTAAGTTGATATGTTTATTACAATCTATTATCATATGTTAGTGGAAACAGAGTGCTACAAAAATACAGTGCCATTTTTTTGTAAAACTATGAAACCATGTCTTTTCCTGGCCTCTCATTTGTTTAGTGAAGTGAATTGTGTTGTTTATTAACTGTTGGTTGCTTTGGTGGAATTTTGATTTTGGGTTGAACGTAGTTCTTGCTTCTAACCTTGTGGAGTTTAAGATTGTGTTGGAGTTAATTGATCTAGACTTTTGGTGTTTTCTCTAAATAGGTAAATATTTGGAATTCTTGTCATCTTGCTTCAATCTGGTATTTAGAAGTTGAAAGATAGTGGAGATGAATGGTGATAGTAGATAGTTAATGAAACTCTTCACTTGAGAATTATTGGGTTTAGACGAGACTTGAGAACAATGGTTTTTATATGATTCTTATCTGTTTTAGTGATCATTAGATAGTTGCTAAAAATATTAGTTTAATATATATATATATATATATATATATATATAAGGATGACATATAGGGTATGTGCCATTTTAGGCATCTCTTCTAAAGTTTATAACTTTTTGCTTTATTGTTTGTTTAGAATCAACGAATTATTTATTAAAGATTTTAATTAATGTAATTCATCAAAATTAATCATGACATAAAATATTTTAATTTTGTCATATTGTAGGAAAGCAATCAATCATTCCAATGAACTCAACGATCCCAATAAGATCATTGAATATAAATCAAAAGTCATTCACGTTACGTTTGAAGGCTTTACGAGTTGGGTCTCCAACTCCTTGCGGATAGAACTTTTCTTCCAAGATACGTAAAATGATTATGATAGATGAAGAAGTAAGAAAATAAACTAAACTGTAATATGTACTTTTAAACAATTATTGTGTTTAAACAATTATAAATAAAATTGCTATTTTTAAGGGGTATTCAAATTGGCGTAATAATCTTCAATGTTGACGTAAACTACTTTGCGAGGCAAATTCACTGTTAATAATACATATATGATTGCAAATGTAGATGTTAAAAAAGTTAATCCACTATTTGCTAATGCACATCCCGAAAAGGAGTTGGTCCGAAAGAAATATTCTATTGTGAATGATGCGCCGTAACCTATTGCGGATAAACTTGATTACAATTTTGTGGAGTTCAATGATATAAATCTTGAACTACACAAAAATGGAGTTGGTAAACTTTCTTCATTGTTCACTAATTATTTGACCGTAGTATATGTTTTATCATATTATTATAAGTGTAAATTATGTCATGCAAATATTTGGGAAGTTGTTTTAGAAGTGAGGGAATGCGAGAATGACCATAAATTCGAGGACCGCGTTGAAGACTGTCGGAGAGATAACTATAATTAACAAATTGTAATGAAAAATGTTGATATTTTTAATCTTGTATTATTTTTCCTTATTGAATTTTCAAGAATGCTTTAAATTAACGTAATTTTTCGACACTATTTTTATAAACTACTACGTCATTAGATAAACATTATATTGACTCATTATCTATTATATAGATTTCATTTCGTAATTATTTATTTATAGGAAGATATGGCGACAAACGAAGGAAATGTATTGGAAGATAGTCTTGATCTAAATCCGATAGTTGCTATCACTAAAGTCACCCCAAAAAAATACCCTGGTAATCCTTTCTAAATTCAATTTATTCAAAAAAATACTTTTTATTATTATTATTATTATTATTATTATTATTATTATTATTATTATTATTATTATTAATGTCTTAAAATTATAATAATTTAAATGACTGATTCTCATATATGTTGTTATAATTTCAACTTTCCTTGATCTTTTTTAGATGAATTACGATGCAAACTACATCAAAGATCAATACTAGAGATAGACCCGACTTGTGAAGAAACAAAATATTTGAAAAAGCTGGTAACGAAGAACTATAAATATATAAACTACATTTATTTGATTTCAAAATAATACATTCGTTTTCTAATGTTACATAGGTTACATTCTATTGATAACCCTATGAAAGTTCGGGAATTATCAATGATTCAATGATTCAAAGAATGATTCAAAGAATGAAAAATGTAACGAAGAACTATAAATATATAAACTACATTTATTTGATTTCAAAATAACACATTCGTTTTCTAATGTTACATAGGTTACATTCTATTGATAACCCTATGAAAGTTCGGGAATTATTAATGATTCAAAGAATGAAAAATATAAACGAAGTGAACCTTAATGATATCATAAACAACCGAGATACATTATCGTGGTATGATTATTAATTAATATCATATTTTTATTATTATAAACATTATGTATCATTGTTTCAATGATATTTTTCTATTTTTTTCTATTTACAGAATCTGTATTATTGTTTCAAATGAGTTGTCGAAAGAGTTGAAAATATATCGTCCCAATGGTATGACTCATGCAAGAAATGTTCTGGTTTTATTTTGAAAAGTAAAATCACTGCGACTTGTAACAAATGCAATGAGAAAAATATCAAAACAATGCTAAGGTATTAATTTAATTTGAAAAAACAAATATAATTCATTCATCCATGAATTACCAAAAAATATTTAGTCAATTGTAGATATCGACCGGTGTTAAATGTCATCCAAGACAGTCACAATGCAATGATTATTATGTTTGAAGAGGCAGCCACCATCTTTATTGGATGCATATATAGTCCATGAGTATTTAACAACAATTGAACAACTGGTAATATTATATTATAGATTATTTTTCTATATATCTTCTTCCTTTTTTATAACATATATAATAACACAATAAATCAATATGGATTTTTATATGTTTATATCATATGATTACAATGAATTTCTTTGAACAAGAAAATTGACCATTTTTATTTTATTAAATCATGGCGAACATGAGTCAAAATACTACAAAAGGCTATACTTGCATACATCAAAAAGTTTCGTTTCCTTGTCGCTCTTAACATAAAAAACACAAGTAGTGAATGGAAAACTAAATGTGGTAGCCGAGGGAGTCGAAAAGATACAATCCACTTTGTAAAAAGGCAAGAGAAAAAAGACATCATGTATGTCCGCCAATTATACTTTGGAGCAAAAATGCAAATGGAATAGTCAAAGGAGATGGGATGGTCAAAGAAGATGTGATGGGCAAAGAAGATGATCAAAAGGAAAAAAACACTAGAAACGCAAAAAGTGTAAATGCTATTAACATTTCAAGTGACAAAGAGACTCTGCAGAATATCAAGAACAAGTGCGCAAAGAAAAAGACAATGACAATTGTTAAAATCAAAAAAGAGAAGGATTGGTGGAATGTGAAATAGCTTTTCTTTCTTATGTGTCATTTATGATGCTTTCATGGACCTATCGTTATTGTTTTAAGCAATTCAAAATAGAACGTTGAAGATCGTTAATCGATGCAACATAATTTTGAATCATTTCTTACAGATACATTTCTACAACAATGTTAGTTTTAATTATTTCATAGGAGTTTTGAGTTCGACAATATCTTCACTACATAACATAGGAACAATATTTATAATAAATTAAATTATATAATATAATATACATATTTCTTTGATAAATTTATAAAATATATATATGGTACACGTGCAACGCACGTGCACCTTACTAGTTTGATAAAAGTTATGAATACAAATAGGCAAAAGACACAAAAACAATTAATATACGAACTCATAATGTACGGGAGAAATAATAATATATATAATTGTTCGAAATTACACATTTTAATACTATTGTTATTATATGAATTGCACATACATACTTATATTTAGATTATATGTAAATTAATTTAACGTATTTTATATTAATTAATTATAGCTATCGCATAAACAAGGAATAATTATTTAATAGCATCTAGTTTGTTTTTACGTGAATTGTATTTATACTTACATTTATTATAGTTATTTATAATTTAAAATAATATAAAATACTTGTAAAATAATAAAATTATACTTATAAATAATTTATGAATAATTTTCAAATTAATTTAAATATTATCAGTGATCATTCACATAAATGTAGTATATCAAATTTAACCATGTCTATTCTCAAAAAAAAAAAAAATTAACATTGTCTAAAACAACAGTTAACAAAAATATCAGAAAGTGTTTCTTCAACTTCAAGAAAAGAACTTTGGAAAATAAATCAATCTGGCCATTATGTCACGGGTCTGACCATCTCGGTCCCCACAAGATGCCCAGTCTATCCTCGAGATAATCTGCTTGGTTTATTCCTGTCTTGCTCATCGAATGCGGTTCAAAGATCCAACCGGTTTGGGTAGATTGACTAATTCCCTTCTTTATCGTCAAGTCCAAGACTAGCGACAAGCTCTCCCAACTTAACCGGATCGGCATGCCGAATATCCGAAGGGTCATATGTACGTACCCACAAACTAGCATATTGGAGCCACATATACATCGTTCAAAACATAATCTGTGGAAGTGGTAAATGAAAGACATTCCAATATACGGGGCATGATAATTAAGGTTGGGGGATGGTGTTTGGGCTGGAGTTTGTGGTTGACGAGGGTTTACAAATGGGCCAGGTGAAGATTGGGCCGTAGGTGGGCCCAGGGAAGGAGTGGTACGAGTAGGTGGACGGCCCAAGGACGAAGAACTGGCGAAATGGGCCTCATAAGCCCGGGCCACAGAGAATGTCTCCATTAAAGTAGAAGGTCTGTGAAATTGAAGCTCGCGGCGGATGTCAGTGATGAAGAAGCTAATGAGCGACTTTATTTAAGAGATTTTCAAATTGGGCTTGGAAGTCAGCAACTGACCCTGTTTGGGTGAGCTTTAAATAAAAGACCTTCAAAGTCTTCAAATGGTGGAGAGCCAAATCGATGAGTCACCGCTGCAATGAACGCCGACCAAGTAGAGATAAGGCCATTGCGACGGGCCCACTGAAACCAAGCAGTTGCACGTACATCCAAATGAAAGGCGATTATCTGTAAACGGGTATCCGCCGGGGTGTGGTGATAATCGAAAAAAGCTTTGATGCGAAATAACCAGTTGGACGGGTCAGAACCATCGAAACGGGGAATATCGAGTTTCATTGAACGCAACGGTAACAAATCTGGACGAGGACCATGAATCTCCTGACCAGTCGCAGGGGAGCCCGAAGAAGAAGACTCATCGCGAAATGGAGAAGACGAACGAAATTCAGTGCGGATGGCATTGAGTTTGGAGTCGACGACAACTATGAACTGTTGTAAGGTGGTATGGATCGAATCGGAAAGGGTATCGAGGTGTTGTTGGGAAATGGGGGCGGCGTCGGGGAGACATGATGAGTAAGCAATGAAAGCACCAATGATAAGAAGCTAAAAATCACTTTTCGAGTAGGTGTATACTCTAGCAAGAATTGAGAGAAGAATTGAAGGAAGAAGGTAATAATTTTCAGTGAAATTCAGATAATGATTACAACTGTCTCTGATATTCCCTTATAGCAGCAGAATTCTAACTAACTAGTGGTCCCCCGTGCAATTTTAAAATGACATATAGAAATAACAATTTTTTAACAGATTTGCTCCAGCTAATTGTTTAACACACGCCCCCAGGGGTTTGTCCGAGTGGCGTGCGCCCATCTTTGGTGGGTTAGAGAGTCACGAGATCGATCCCCATTGCTCCCATTTGGAGTGTGGGCTTGGGCTTGTCATTTCTCGAGAGGATTAGTCCCATTACTTTGTAGCGAGCGCTCCATGACCCGGGGTAGTGTGGGCGATTGCTTGCTAACAAAGCGTGTGGGGATCATCGATGACAAAAAAAAAAAAATTGTTTAACACACGTATTCCTTTAGCCAACCAGGCTTCCTCACAATTCTCTTGGGCCTGTCTTCTTTGAGTGGTTCATCCATTGTGGGTTTCTCTTGTATCTTGGACTCCTCTGGTGGGTAAGAGATTGTATCAGTATCATCAACAATATCCAACTATTCTTTCCGTACCACCTCAAGAGGATTTTCCAAAGCTTTAAGAATGTATCGCATTAGGGGCCGCCTATTGGGCTTGGGACTAAGACAAGACTTAGCCACGATAGCCATGGCCCACACTTCATCTAAGATATCCTTATCAATAGTTGATAATGGGCTAACTAATGATGGGTCCACAATGTTAGTGACGAGTTCCTTGTCATCTATATATATATAAAAACAAGATAGTATTCCTTATTAGGAAAAATCCCGCCAAAATCTCAATACCAATTCTGGTAAGTCTTGAAAAAGAGAAAAAAAATAAAAAAAATATAATAAAAATTTAAAAAGACTATTCATAGTTCCAGCTTACTAATTAAATTCTGATGGCTTAAGAAAGTATGGGTAAGATAGCTTTTTTTAAATTGTTGCACTCACTTTAGCAGACATCAATAAAAGGTAATCCCAAATACATCATGTTCAAAGTAAGAAATTCAAATTCAAATTCAAAAAACAATTGATTATGCATAAAAATACGAGTTTTCTTAATAATCGCGACTGTCATTTGCCTTGATCTATCCAAGAAATTCAAATTCTGCTTTGGTTTATGTAATACAAGAAAATTTAAAATTATTTATGCCTCTCGGGCATCTGAAACTATTAAATATTGCTTTTGTTCCTTTTTTTTCCTTTCTTAATTATCCCGTTATAAATAGCTCTCATATGACAAGGAATTTGAAAGTGCTCCTAACAATCTAACAAATCTGCGGAGAATGCCTCTTCTTAGGCATGGTTAAAGACATTAATCCTATTTGCGCGCTCGGACTCCAACGGTTTATATATGGAATTCTGCACATGAGAAAATACTAGAAATTTTTAGTTCAATCTTCACAACATAGAGGTATGTTCACTTAAATTTTTGTTTTCATTAGTTATTAGTTTGGATATTGAAAATGGTTTAATTTGATTTTTGCTTAAGGTACAAAGACTTTGCAACAATAATAAGAAGTTAATTGTCTCATTATTGTGAATGCATCTCGTATTTCACATATTCCAACTACAGGTTTCAATACGATCTTTTCATATTTCACCCAATTTCATTATATAAACTCATGCTAAATTATTCATTAAGGTTTTCCAAACATTTTATACAATAATACTTTCCCTACTATTATTTGATTCAGCTAAACATCTACATCACAAACATTATAGCTTTCAGAGTATCTAATGAAAAACTCTTGCAGATAATCATATTCGAAGAGTAAAAGAAAATGAAATCAGATCAATAGTAATCTCACAAGCAAAGAAAAGAAGAGCAACAATTCAAAGAAATGGTCGGTTTTCTTATTTTTTAAATACAATACGAGAAATTTATTTACCTTCAATGTAGATAATTTTGTTGTAGCTCAAACAAAGATAGTAATAGAAGTATGAACAATATACATTGATTCCTACATACGGAAATTATATATGCCAAGAAAAGGAAAAATGCGAAAAAATATTATAATCTCTTTATTTACATAATTCACGAGAAATTATATAAAACATAGATTGTAGACAATTAGAAATAACAAATTTACTTCATAAAAATTTATAATCGTAATCCTCCCACAAAAAGATTTAGAAAGTAAAGCATCCATTTGAAAAAAATACCACAAATACAAAAAATGTTAGATAAAGGAATTTTTTAATGATAAAAGATGTATTATATTTCATATTTGTTTTGGGGAAAAAAACTAATACATCTTATACATCTTATATACAAAAATCACAAATCGATTGTTTGTATGAGATTTTTTTACTGATTGGAATCATATATTTTCTGCACTGGAATATATGGGTTTGAAAATCCAAAATCGGCATTGGTAAAAAAAAATCGTATTCCAGTAACACAAATGAAATTTTTGCATGCGAAAATAATTAAAAAATTATGAAACATAACTAGAAATTTGAAACATGCACTAAAAAACATCGGATTTTTGCTTCTTTCTTACTATTACGAAAACGACAAAAAAAAATGTCAGAATGAAATTTTTTGTCTTGAAAACCCCAAAATCAGCATATATGACACTCTTTGTTGTCTATAATTCGCGATACTCCACAAAAACGTTGAAACACATAATACATATTAGAAACTTACAAATCACAAACAACACAAGAACATTATATTCGGAATTCAATCTACCAAAAGTACAAGAGTATATAACCTACATAGAAGATCACAAATCATCATCAGTGGGTAGAAACCGATAAAGGAATGGCCAGAGATAATATGAAGATAACAAAATCTATAATCATCTCCAACAATATAAATAATTTCTACCTACGGTTTCTAATATTTTGGTTGAGCATATTAGATAGTAGAACTTACTTGAATACTTGATCATCTTATTATTTTATTTTGATCCGATTAGGTTTGGTTTCCTTAACTTGAATCGTAACCAAAAAAAAAAAAGGCAAATAAGTCGCGTTACCAAAAATTTTAAAATAAAAAGTACATATATAAATTAAATAATATAAGAGAATGTTAGAGATTTAGTACCTTCTTACCAATTAAGCGGACCACTTAGTGTCCAAAGACCTTATCTCCACCCGTGGCTTTAGTTTGGAATGGAATATAAAATTATAAATAAATAAATCTACGTATAATTATACTGATTTTATTGTAGAAGAATGGTGGGTATACTTTTTTCTGCCTCTAGACAAGTAGTATGCAGTATATATGTTAGATTATTTTTTTAGGTGTTTTCATATACATAAAATCTTAAAATCATACATGGAAATAAATTCAGTGGAATAAGAACAGTCTATGTTTCTGAATTCTGATCAGGTGTTAATGCTTTTTGTAGAACCAAAAAATCATACTCATAGTCATACATCTAAGTTTTCCTTAAAAAAAACCTAAAAATCAAAATATACAGTTTTGGAAAATAGATTTGAAATCTTCTATCAAGAAAAAACGAAATATTCTCAAATATGTGTTAAAAAAACTAATTCAAACATAGGAAAATCGTATATAGATATACATAAATGTGAATTTCTTATAAGCGAAAAAACTCTATAAAGCAAAATCGATAGAACCGAAGCAAAATAATTCTAGCATTTCGAAAGAAAAATAGCATAGAAAATAAATTATATATGCTTTTTAAACAGAGAAAACACTGGAAATCAAAATATAGCCAGATTAATTATAAAAAAATAAAATAGTTTTTTTTTTTTTGCCTTATATTAGAGATGAACCTACATCCAAACACCAAAAATAAAAATATAGCCATAATTGTGTGATCATAAACTATACATTTTTCTTACCGAATTTTTTTGATTTCCGATTGGATGAAAGTTACAATAAAACTAAAATAACGGAGAAAATTGATTGTAATTTTGATTTGCGAAATTTCATGGAGATATCAAAGGAGGTGACGATGTGTTTAAGTTTGTGCTAGAATCGTCGAGAAAATTGAAGAAGAATGAATGTGTTGGCGGAGAACTAAGAAGGGATATGGTGTGTATTTTCCTATTTAGGTTTAGGGTTTTCATGGCCTAATATAATTTGCAATTGTGTTTTCCTTTTTGGTTTGGGTCTAGATGTTTGTAGCGTGTTATTTTAGATCAACAATAGTGCAATGGTAGTCCAGGTTTTTGTTATACTTTTGGGCCTCTTTTTGTAATAAAATATTATGTTGCATTTGGGCCATAATATTTGATCTGTACAAGTGAACCCTTTATTGTATTTGAAAAATTAAATTTTATTTGTTTTGTTTAGTTTAACCAATCATATATAAGTCCACATATTGTAATTAATTTTTGTATCCGCATCATTTTTCTTTTGTCGTATATGCCAAGATGTGTTATAATTATCAAATAAATAGTCGTTTTTATATTTATATTTTAAATATTTTTTCAAAACCAAAACATGTTAATTCCTTCAATATATAAATTATATTTAGGTAATATATATTTTATGTATGATATATAGTTTTAAACGAAAATGATACTAATGTTTTTAGTAAGAATAGTTATCTATCTTCATTCTAAAAATAAATAAAAAATAACATATTATTCATTTGTATGTACATAAAAATCTTAATATTTTTAGTTCTTTTTCTATAGTTGAATTTTATATCCTATTTTTTTAATCAAACAAACATTGTACGTCATTGTAAAACGAATAAAATTACTGATATTTTCAATTGGGTCAAAATTCCTTTGTATTGTTTTTTTATAATATTATCTTTTTGTTGTCAGTTGTCTTTATTTTTAAATATTATGGATAAATAAATTTGCATACAATGTTTGTGAACAATAAAGAGCCTATTATATTTGGCTTCAATATATTAAAAACGATGTGATGTTTTTTAATCATAATTTTGAAACTATTTCTTCCAAATTATGTAAACAATAAATAACATTTTTTTTGCAGGAAGGAAAATTGTCAATTTTTACGATTTTCATCAGTTACAGCCTCAAGTGTCTCTATTGTGATTGATTTAACGAATGATGGAGATTCTCTTAACGTACATAAAGAAGAAGAAAAAATAGATAAATATTTTTCAGCCGCTCAATATAAATACAATATGTTTTATTGTTTTTTTTTTCGATGTTGTATATTTTTGTGATAGTGATAGTGAAAGTAGTTGTATAAATTCAATGACCAGTGTCGTATTCAATGAATTATTCCAAATTTTTAATTTTTTTTATTAACTAATGTATAACTCATTAATCAAATATATATTTTTAATTATTTTTTGGTTTTAGGAGATATAAGTTGTTTTGTGTGTACATGTGATTTATTGTTTCAGTGTTTTTATCTTATATATTTATATTTAGTTTTACTTAGTTTTTTGATATTACATAAACTAGATGAGATCCCGTGCAATGCACAAATTGTATATTTATTATAGGGTTGTGCACGGGACTTGGAGATTACCGAAATTGAACCGATATCCGGACCGAAAGATCTCCGAACCGAAAATATCCGTTGACTTTTTGACTTTCCCCGAACCGTACCGTACCGAAAATATTTATGGTACGGTTCTAGAGATTTTTCAAATACCCGTACCGAGAACCGCATCAACCACTCCGAACCGAGGACCCGAAGCTAGAACCGGTTTTTAAAGATTTTATATATATATATATATACATGATTTTTATGTTGTTTTATTTTGATGTTGAATTAACTACAAACTATTTGAAATTAAATTGAATATAAAGCATATTTTTGAAAAAACCATAATCTGAAACTATTATGAATTTTAAAAGACTTTGATATTAATAATAGAGTAAATCATTTGAAATTGAAATTAGTTAAATGAAAATTGCACTTAAAAGAGAAACAAGTAATAGTACCATATTATAACAATATAAAAACGATCATATTTTAATTTTTTACCACATCACATAAATTATAAATATAATCTTATTGATTATGTTAAGTTGTTAAGTACGAGACATTGAGATTATAAATTTATACAAATTTTTATTTCAAGTTAATTTATAAAAGTTATTAGTTAATTATATATGTTCTATTGTCAATAGAAGGACAATTGCCCAAATAATAGACTATTATTGTATTATAGAAGTTATTAAATTTAAAGTTTTGGATTGTGTTACCTATTATAGTTTTAGTTTTTCATATTGAGACTACGCTAAAAGTGACTAGAACACTAGAAGTATATCCGTTTGATGATTTTTATATTGATTTTTTTTCATTTTTTTTCCCGAATTTGTATGTTTTATTTATGGCTAATCTCCGAATCTTCGTCCCGAACTGAACCGTACCGTCCCATTAGAACCGAATCTCCGTCCCGAATTGTCCCGAACTTCCGAACTGTTCGGTACAGTTCGGGACAGAGATTTTTTTCTATGGTTCGGTTTTAGAGATTTATTTTCGAGAATCTCCGAACTTTTGACGGTTGAGATTTTCAAATCTCTCGAACCGTCCCTGCATCAAATCACATCCCTAATTTATTATACCTCCACTTTGTATTGAGACCACGTGCAATGCACGAATTATATATTTGTGATGACTCTACTTTGTATTGTGACATTTACATTTTCCTAATATTTCAATGAACTTTTTCTCCTTTGTTGTAATAATTTTGTAAAATAGAATCAAACAATAGACGAAAAATATATTTTAATATTTTTGATTGATGAAGTAAAAAAAACATTGAATCTCATAATCATGACTATACACTCAAGACTATGTATTTATTTATCATTAGTTTTAAATTATTTTTTGAAAGTACATACATATTAAAATGATTTTTTAATGTACACTTCGATGCGTCATCGCGTGGAATACTAAGATATACTAATATAAGATAATTTTGTTTCCAACGACTCGTCACGAAAGCCCAGCTTACCAGTTACGAGCTCAAGCAAAACCTTTCCAAAACAGTAAACGTCATAAGCCCATGTTGCATTGGGCATTTTCGATTTCCTGCGTAAATGAACAAGATTTACATATTAGAATAGCCTCTCTTGACAAATTAATTAAACGTGCAAATATTGCAAATTAAGAGTCAATAAAGTTTGCATAAATGGTATTGGTACAATAATATTGACAAATGCTGATGTTGTCCAAACTTTTAGGAAAATGTGAACATATATATTTCTCTATTGTAGTTACCACGTAAATGTAAATTTATCCTTTCGAATGCGGGGTCCAACACAGGCTGACTCAGACTTCCAGTTCTAACTTTAAAATTATGATCAAAGTATCTTTCTTGGCCACACATCCCTTACAAGAAAAAAACAACACAAATAAATCGGGAATTGGATTTGACGAGAGGATTTGCGAGAAGAATTTAATTTCATCTAAAATAAGTTTGAAATTTGGCGTAATGACTTAAGAAAATAAAAAAGATAAACATAGTGATAAACCAATAAAATAATTTTTACCACTTTATTTTTCTAGAGATAAGATCCACACACTCTTATCCTGGTCTGACCTGACCCGATTTACATTTGATTTATTGAATTGACATCTGACTCATTGTTTTATTAACTTCATTCCTCAAATGCCACGTGACACTAAGTGTACACACGTGATAGAGTAAATTATAAATATTGAGGTACATTTCCAAAGAAGTTGAATTTAGGGGAAATTTTTTAACTACCCACTATGGATAGTGGGTATTCTTTTCTACCCACCAACTTAATAAAACTCTTTTTTTACCTAATTTGACCAAATTGCCTTTTCTTTAATTTGAGAATTTTGAATTTTAAAACTAATGTAATTATTATTTTCCTTGAAAACCGTGTACATCGTGTAATTATTTATATCGTGCAAAATCGTGCCCTAATTTATATCGTGCCCATTTCATAATTGTACTATATCGTGCCCGCATTTCATTTCTCACACATATCGTGCAATTTCTCAAATATATCGTGCCCATTTCTTATACATATCGTGCATAGCATGCATTTTCATTCCTTATATTCTACATATATCGTGCAACATTTCATTCCTTATATTTCTACATGCATATCGTGCATGCATTTTTATTCCTTTTATTTCCATGCATTTTCATTCCATATATATCGTGCGCATGCATTTGTACATACATATTGACTTGTGGATGCTACCTCATTCTACATATCATGCATGCATTTTTACATACACATCGTGCATGCATATTCATTCCATATCGTGCCAAAAATATTAACGAGGCACGATATATCGTGGTACAATATTGTGCTCATTAAATTATGGCACGATATATCGTACAAATTTTAATGAGGCACGATATATATTTCCACCATTCAAAACCCCTAATTTTTACTAAGGCACGATATATCGTGTCTAATTTTTTATTGAGGCACGATATCGTGCCCAATATAGGGCACGATATATCGTCGCCTAATTTTTACCAAACGCGATCTATCGTGCCTATATTGTGCATGATATCGTGTTTGTGCCAATATAGGCACGATATATCGTGCACAAATGCATCTTACATTCATAAATTTTCAATTCAAAATATTAAAATATAAAAAAAAACACGATAATTTGTTTAAAAAACAAAAAAAAAAGAATCAAAAATATGAAAATGGTTTTTTAAAAAAAAAACTACACACTTTTTTGAAAATATTTTCCATTTTTTAAAGTATATTGAAACTATAAAATAATAAAAACTCAAAATTATTTTCAATTTTGTTTTATAATAAACGATTTTACTAAAATCTGATTTTGTTTTAAAAAAACTAAAACTTGTGTTAAAAATCAAAATAAAGAAAGTATATTAATGTGAGAGAGAAAATATCAAGGGTATTTTGGTAAAAGACCCACTAAAGTGAGTAGAAAACTTAGTTTTTTTATCTCACATGTTATAAAAGTTTTTGTCATATCCTATGTGGGTAGTTCCCACCATTTGCTCTTGAATTTATGTCTGTTCATATTAGTTATTTTCCTATTCTTACTTTGTAATGTGGCCCAATTTGTTGGTAGCCCATTTAATCATTTGTTCCAGGCCCAAGTGTACTAGCCCAAAGCAACCTGCCCGTTATGTAATCGAGCGGCTGACCGATTAAAACCACGGATCCTTTTGGTTTCATCCAAACCGTCCATTTTGTGGTTTTAATCCACACCATCCATTCCCAATTTAAATTCCCTCTTATCTCCTAACCCTAAGATGTACAATGACTCGATTTTGGAGAAATCTCTTATCTCTTTCTCACGTCTCATCCCAATGGCATTGTGTGCTCTCTCTCAAATCTCTTCTACTCTTTACGATTCTTGTGAAATCTCTTGTGAGCTTTGAGTGTTTGTGAGGTCATTTGTTGATTCCTACACTTTGTGTGTTCGATTGAGCTTCGTTGGTGTGTTCGTCCGTTTCGGGTTGAAGACCTAGGGTTCGGGCTTGGTTTCTCCTGATAAGAGGGTTCTCGACGGCATTGGGCTCAGTGCCTTTGTGGCCAAACCTTGTGTGCGTCCGGTTTCATTCGACCGTGAAAGGGTTTTTCATTGTCCGAGCCTGCCTCGTTCGACCACCAAGCTTCGTGCTCCAAACCTGTGATACCATTTCTTGCTCTAGCTTTCGGTTTATTATTCTATTTTGAGCACTACTGATTTCTTTTCTATCCTCATTGCAAATTTCGGTTCGTAGTAGGCGCCCCATTCCAGCGGTCTCCCTCTTGTTCATTCCGATCGATTTGTGTGCAAAGCATTTCGAGAGGTGCAGAGTGTTTTGTATACTTGTTATTTCCAAACTTCCTTTTCCTTTTCCTTTGGTCGGTTTGCTCTTGGATGGAGCGTGTAGCTCCGAGCATTCCCGCTGAGTTATATTGTTAGGTCCTATAATTTATTTCGTTGTTTAGATTGTTTGTAATCCCTAATCCCTATCCCGTAGGAATACTTTGTAATAGTTTATTAGTTAAATTATTGAAATCATTATTCGGCTATGGTGTTCGTCGGCCGACAATACAGGGGATATACCCAACAAGAGTATCGAGCATCCCCATTTGTGGCGTCTGAAACCCTTACCCTAGGGTTTCGCTCAGTAAAGAAGAGGCTTGAACTCTCCTTTTATCGCTTTTAGTAGTGTAAATACCGCTTGCCGCGGTTTATTTGCCGAGTCTTTATTTGCTTGGATTCTCGTGTGATCCCTTATTTGCTCTTCTACGTGGTTGATCGTCATTACGTGGTTGATCGTCTTTACGGTTTTTTATTTAGTATTAAAGGAACTCCGAGCGTAAAGCGCTTGACCCTACACCGCGAGTGTAGTGGAATCCTGTGGTGCGAGGGTTTCTGTTTGTGGCCCTTATTTGTGCTTCTGCGTATTCTATTTTTTTGTGTTTTGTTCTTTGGTTCTGTGTGCTTATAATCTGCATTGTGTGCTTTGTGCTTCTTAAAACTCGTTGTTTTTTGAAAATGGCAATGCCTAGTTATAATCTTGAACCTTTTAATGGAAAAACTGATTTTTCGATTTGGCAACAAAAATGAAAGGCATTTTTATTCAACAAAAAGTTTACAAGAGTCATGAGTGGTGTTTATCTTTGAAAAAGATACCATTTGAAAAGAAAGTCGAAATTGATGAGTATGCATATTCTTCTATCATTTTGAATCTTTCCGACTCTCGTCTTAGGAAGGTTGGTAAACTTGATTTGCAAAAGCTTTGTGGGAAAAATTGCAAGAATTGTATACTTTGACTTCTTTGCCTAGTAAGTTGTTTTTGCTTGAAAAATTCTTGATTTAAACTTGATTTAAACAAAGAGATTGATGAAAATTTGGATGTGTTTACCAAATTAATTCAAGATATTAAACTGATCGGTGATAAGAATATTGATGATTATACTCTATTGTGCTTTTAAATGCAATTCCTGAATCTTACAAAGTGATGTTAAATCTGCTATTAAGTATGGTAGAGATTCTATTACTCTTGACATCATTGTGAATGGCTTAAAAAGCAAGAACGTGATTTAAAAGTCAATAAGGGGGTAGGCGGAATTCCGGGAGGTTATGCATGTTCGGGGTAGGTCCCAACATAGGTTTGGTAACCACCAAAAATCGATAATCATCAAAATCGAATTTTCACAAGAAAAAGGGTAAAAGCAAGTCTAGATCCAAGTCAGGCCTAAAGGAAGAAAATGCTATAAATGTGGTGAGGTAGGTCATTACATTAGGGAATGCCCTAATAAGAAAGGAAACCAGAATTTTAAAAATGATCAAGCAAATATGGCTTCTAGTAGTGAAAATGTTGGTGAAATGTTTATGGTGTCCGATTTATGTGAAAAGCATGTCTTTGTTAATTAAAATCAAACTCGTGATTGATAATGAATGGCTTATTGATTCTCGCCGCGCACTTTTCACATGTCACCATTTAAAAATCTGTTTTCGAGCTACGATGAAGTGAAAAAATGTCATGTTTCTATGGCCAATGAGAAAAAATGTGAAGTTCTTGGAATTGGTGATATTTGCTTGAAATTTGAATCAAGTTATTCTTACACTTTGAAAAATGTTAGACATGTGCCTCGATTTGTGCAATAATTTGATATCTTGTCTTTGCATTAGAAAATGATGGATTAGAAGGAAGATTTGGAAATGGTGTGATGAAAATTTTGAAAGGTTCTTTAATTATTTTCAAAGCTATCAAAAGAAATAACTTGTATGTTTGTTTCTTTGAATCTATGCATGTTCTTTGTGAATGTTGTGAATCTTTGTCAATGTTGATAAAACTGATTTATGGCATAAGAGGCTAGGTCACATGAGTGGTAAAGGTCTTGAAATTGCATAAAAGGCTAGTTGTTTTTGGTAGTGATATTCTATCATGTTTGCCCTTTTGTGATTCGTGTGTGTTAGGAAAACAACATAAAGTTAAATTTCTTGTTTCTCATTTTCCTAATCAATCTGCTTTGCACCGATATACTTGAGTATTTGCATGCCGATGTTTGGGGTCCGTCTAGTGAACCCACTCAAGGTGGAAATAGGTATTTTAAATACATATAATTGATGATTTTTCAAGAAAAGTCCGGGTTTTCTTAATGAAAAATAAATCGATGTGTTTGAAAAATTCAAGAATTGGAAAACATTGATTGAGAATCAAACCGTTAAAAGGATTAAAACCCTTAGGACGATAATGGTCTTGAATTTCGCAATAACTTGTTTGACAACTTATGTCTTGGATATGGTATTAAAAGGCATAAATCGCGTGCCTTATACGCCGCAACAAAATGGTGTTGCCGAGCGTATGAATAGAACCTTACTTGAAAGGGTCGGGAGCATGCTTGCTTCCTCGGGTCTTTCAAAAAGGTTCGGGGTGAAAAAGCTGTTCATACGGCTGCGTATTTGATTAATAGATCTCCATATGTACCTTTGAAAGGAAAATGTCCCGAATTTGTGTTTTCGAGGTAAACAAATTGATTTTTCAAAAAGGTGATAAACTTGAACCAAGATCTAAAAAATGTGTTTTTTAGGATATCCCGAAGGTGTGAAAGTATAGGTTGTGGCTTAGGGGGTGAACCCGATTTTAAAATTTTAATTAGTAGAGATGTCATTTTTAATGAATCTGAATTTCCATGTTTGACTCCCTTTTTGCCTTTGTGTGAATCTGAGCATGCTCCAAATAAGGTGGAGCAATTACCTGTTTCAAGTAATTTTGATGAATCTGAAAATGTTCATGCTGAAACTGAAAATGTGCCTGAAAATATTCCTGAAAATGAGCCTGATTTTGTGAATATGCCTGAAAATGTTGATATTGCTGATTTGCATGATGAATTGGGTGATTTGGATGATAATGAACATCGTGAACTTGGTAATTATCAACTTGCTAGGGATAGAACTCGAAGGAATATTAGGCAGCCTTCTCGTTTTGATGATTTTCACTTGACTTCGTATGTGTTTTCTGTTTTTGAGTCAATTGATAATTGTGAACCTAAAACATACCAAGAAGCTTTAAAATCTGAACATTCTCAAGAGTGGGTAAATGCTATGCATGAAGAAATGAACTCTTTACATGTTAACAACACTTGGGTACTTGTACCTAAACCTGAAAATTGTTCTGTGGTTGATTGTAAGTGGTTGTTTAAAGTAAAGAATGAGAATGATTCTGTACGTTTTAAAGCTAGACTTGTGGCTAAAGGTTTTACTCAAAGGAAGGTGTTGATTATATTTTGAAATATTTGCCCTTGTTGTGAAATTTACAATCGAATTATCTTATGCTTGCTTTTGCTCGTTTAATTGGGAATTAAAGCGGCTAGATGTGAAAACGCGCTTTTTGCATGGTGATTTAACTCGAAAAAATCTATATGCAAATGTACCGAAGGTTTGTGGATAATAAGAAATCTGATTTTGTTTGTTTGTTGAAAAAATCCTTATATGGCTTGAAACAATCTCCTAGATGTTGGAACAAGAAATTTGACGAATGCATGTTGTCTTTGAATTTTAAAAGAAGTAATTACGATCACTGTCTTTATTTCAAAGAAAATGTAAAAGTGCCTGTTTTCTTGTTGATTTATGTTGATGATATGCTGTTGATTAGTCCGTGTGTTAAAACTATTGAGCATGTTAAAAACTGTCTAAGTGCTAAGTTTGACATGAAATATTTAGGAGATGCTAAAAGGATTTTAGGAATGAATATACTTAGAGATAGGAAAAATTCTGTGATTTTTCTGAATCAAATTTCTTATGTGCAGAAAATTTTGTCTAAATTTTCTATGAGTGATTCCAAACCTGTTAATGTACCTTTGGCTGCCCATTTCTTGTTAAGTAAAGAAACGATTGCCCTAAAAAAGCGAGCATGATGTTAATTCTATGAAGAATGTGCCATATTCCAATGCTATAGGTTCTGTTATGTATCTTATGGTTAGTACTAGACCGGATATTGCTTATTCTGTGAGTTGCTTGAGTAGATACATGTCTAATCCTGGAATTATACATTGGAATGCTGTTAAATGGCTTTTGCGTTATTTGAAACATTCTTTGAATTATGGTTTGAAATTTGCTAAGTGCAAAGATGGGGTTAAATTAAAAGGTTATGTGGATTCTAATTATGCAAATGATAAGGATAACAGAAAATCAACAACATCTTATGTGTTCACTTTGTGTGGTTCATGTGTTAGTTGGAAATCACAGTTACAACACATTGTTGCATTGTCTACAACTGAATCTGAGTATATAGTTGTAACTGAAGCATTTAAAGAAGCACTTTGGCTTAAGGGCTTGATTTCTGAACTTGGTTTTCTTGATGGTAATGTTGTTGTATTTCCTGACAGTCAATCTGGTATTCAATTGTGTAAGAATCCTGTTTTTCATGATAGAACTAAGCATATTGATGTTCGGTTTCATTACATTCGTGACATTGTTGGTAAAGGCTTAGTTAATCTTGAAAAAATACCTTCTCGAATTTAATCCATGATATGAGAACTAAATGTTTGCCTGTGAGTAAATTTTTGACATGTCTAAAAATTCTAAATTTTGATACGGTGATTGAATAGATTTTGTCCTGTTGGTTTTGGAAATTGCTTCTTTGTGTGCTTGTTATTTCCAATGCTATTGTGATGTGTGTGCAATATGGTTATTTTACCCTGTCCCATTTTGCTTTGGCCTGCTTTGTGCTTGCTAAGTCATCTGTGTGTGTTACGGTTTTGCTTTGTGCTTACTTTGTGATATCGATTCTTGCTCTACTTTGTGTATAGTAAAGAAAAAAATAAATAGGCGATGATGATTATGTGTTTGTTCCCTTAGTCGTGTGAACCGGAATTGTGCGAGGTGGAGAATGTTGTAATGTGGCCCAATTTGTTGGTAGCCCATTTAATCATTTGTTCCAGGCCCAAGTGTACTAGCCCAAAACAACATGTCCTGTTATGTAACTGAGCGGCCGACCGGATTAAAACCGCGGATCCTTTTGGTTTCATCCAAACCGTCCATTTTGTGGTTTTAATCCACACCATCCATTCCCAAGTTAAATACCCTCTTATCTCCTAACCCTAAGATGTACAAGACTGCAGATTTTGGAGAAATCTCTTATCTCTTTCTCACGTCTCATCCCAATGGTGTGCTCTCTCTCAAATCTCTTCTACTCTTTACGATTCTTTGTGAAATCTCTTGTGAGCTTTGAGTGTTTGTGAGGTCATTTGTTGATTCCTACACTTTGTGTGTTCGATTGAGCTTCGTTGGTGTGTTCGTCTGCTTTCGGGTTGAAGACCTAGGGTTCGGGCTTGGTTTCTCCGGTGATAAGAGGGTTCTCGGACGGCATTGGGCTCGGGTGCCTTTGTGGCCAAACCTTGTGTCAGTCCGGTTTCATTCGACTGTGAAAGTGCTTTTCATTGTCTGAGCCTAAGCCCCGTTCGACCACCAAGCTTCGTGCTTCAAACCGGTGATACCATTTCTTGCTCTAGCTTTCAGTTTTATTATTCTATTTTAGAGCACTACCGATTTCTGTTTCTATCCTCATTGCAGCGTTTCGGTTCGTAGTAGGCAGCCCCATTCCAGGCGGTCTCCCTCTTGTTCAGTCCGGCGCATTTGTGCAGCAGTTCGAGGAGGTGTAGAGTGTTTTGGTATACTTGTTATTTCCAGCTTCCTTTTCCTTTTCCTTTGGTCGGTTTGCTCTTGGATGGAGCGTGTAGCTCCGAGCATTCCCGCGGGTTATATTGTTAGGTCCTATAATTTATTTCTGTTGTTTAGATTGTTTGTAATCCCTAATCCCTATCCCGTAGGCTGAATACTTTGTAATAGTTTATTAGTTAAATTATTGAAATCATTATTCGGCTATGGCGTTAAATCGACGACAGCAGGGGTCGATACCTAACACTTACTTTATTTAACTCACGACTCAAACCGATTTAGGCATCGAAAGATCTTAGTTGTAGCCTATCCCACCTCCCACCAAGCTTAACATGTGTTTTTTTTTTTTAATTGAAGTTACCCCGAACTCAAGCGAGCCGAGGTAACTTATAGTGTCTTGATTAACTTGTTATATATAAAATTAAATGACATAGGAAACTTATACAATGACAATCTATTGTCAATTGAAAATATATTTGTATCACGTGTCTATCCAAAACAAGTTCAAATCTATAGATTTGTTATTATGAATTTGAAATCGTTAGCTGAAAATCTATCAATTCAAATAAAGGCATCATACCATCATAAAACGAGCAAAATGAATAGATACAACAGAATCTGCAAATAGGTAATACCTGTGGACAAGAGGTGGATTACATACATGGTGTAAATATGTTAGACCTTCTGCAACTCCTATTGCAATTTTCAATCTCGTAATCCAATCCAGCGATGTCAAGCTACGATTCGATAAATCCTTTTCCAGCAAGTATTCGTATACCAGAAATTTCTCCTTCTCAGCGTCCAAGCAGTGTCCCAACAGAGTAACAAATCTGGAATGATGAGAGATCCTGGAGAAAAATCCAGCTCGATGGAGGAGAAGGCCTGAAATCGAATTCTCTTTATGACAACAGGCCCGAGCCCGAACAATTCGCCGGTGAAGAGATCGCCAGTGGCCTAGTTTGATCAGGTTCTCGTCACTGAAAATATTAGTGGCCAGGGCGATCTGGCGATAGGAAAATGATATCCCCAAATTTGATGAGGAGGAGTTGAGGATCGGTGGATCGGATTCGCTGAAACTACTCCAAGCTGAAAATACGGAGGAAGAGGAAGAAGAAATGCTCGATAACGAGTCTCCACGGCCGATCCGCCGGAGTTCTTCTATGAGGAGAGTGGCGTTTACAAGCCTCTCCCACTTGTCGTAGTTTCTCGACATGTTGTCACGTCAGATTAATCAAACCTGGACAAAAATGAACAAAAAGATAGGGAAACCAAAGTGGCGAATCCAGGATTTTGAAAATGGGGATACGATAGATATTTAAAAAAAAAAATATACATATAAAAATTGTTTAAAACTTTGCAAAAGTTGGTCGTGTAACGGTATGTGAATAATTAATCACAAAAATTGTATGTGATGATTCTATATTTAAATAAAAGTTCGACTCAAACCCATACCCATGAATATAATCCATATTTTTGTATGTTTTAGGTTCCGTCTCATTAACTTAAAGATTCATGAGACTGTCTCACATAAGATCTCCTCATAATTGATATACATGTATATAAGAAAATATGAGAAAACAAAACATAGTATTGGTAGCATTATTGATTCTATTAGATTTATTTTTGGGATATTACAGATTTTGCCATGTATTTTATCAATTCACATTGTTAAGTCAATTTTTATTTTTTAAAATTATATTGTAGAGATTTGTTATATTATTTGGATTTCCTAATTATTTTTGTAATATCAAATGGTACAAATTTAGTATTATTTTGATTTTTACTAAAGCTTATTGTTTTGAATTTTTATAAATTGGGGTACAATTGTATCCCCAAATCTCCATGTAGATCCGCCAGTGGGGAAACTATCGGCGTTAACCCGATGGCCAATGGTATTATTCGAATGACGAGGTCCGATTTGAGTACCTGGGGCGACTTGCCTCGAAAATTAGAGTTGAGAACGAAAAATGAAAATCGTGTACTCACGTATCTTAAATCCAGAATTATCATTTAATTTAATAACGAAAGAATTTTTATATCATTATGATTTATGAGATGATAACTCTCAACTCTGTGAAAGATTTGACTTCAAGAAAGTTGTGGTTTGTTTACATTTTCTTTTTGTGTGAGTAAATAGTAAAATTAATGGGAAAATGTGTAATAATGATTTGATTTTTTTAAAAGTGGGTTAATGTGATTGGTGTAAGAAAAATGAGAAAAAGTAAGAGTAATTGAATAATTTATTTTTCAAAAAAAATCATTTCCATTTACATTTATTTATAAAAATTTCCAATAACAACAAAATTCCTAAAAATTCTTATATGCACTACCTAAGCTAAGACTCTCAAACACATATATGGGGTTTGGGACTTTGGGGTTTGACTCACACAATCTCTCTCCCTCCCGTTGGAAACCCCAACATGTGTAATCAAAAAGAAAAAAAAAAAGGTAATTTTAAATTGTCCTCAAACTATGCGTTTTTTATTTATTTTATCTACTTAACTTTGAATAATTTTATTTTACTATCTTAGTTTACAAGAAAATGTTGCACTTAACCAATAATTTTCAATTTTAACCCTCATCATTAGTAGATTGTCTGTAGTTATTACACCTCCAATTTATTCAAATCTATTTTCTCTCAAAATCTTATCATCGTTAGTTAATATACAAATAGTAGTAAACTTCATTGATAAACATAGGCTATCATATCATCTTCTTAAATCACAAAATAAAATAATCATAAAGGTTAAGGGGTAATATAGAAATTATAGGCTAAGTGCAACAATTTGCAAAATTCAGACAATCTTAAAATGGTTCTTAACAAAGAAGACAAAAATCGGTTTCCACATGATTAATCATCGAACATCAACTTATCCTTCGCTTTGCCGACATGACATTGACATTGTATGATTGAAAGTGTGGAGAAAAATTTAGAGTAAAGCTAAAAACTAAACGAGCAACAACTTACCAATGAGGAATTGGCGTCGACGATCGTCTCTCCGGCAACAAGGTGGAGGACCAACGACAGAAAAGATCGGCGGTGAAAAAGTTTCGGGATGAAGATTGGGCGCGGGGTGAAAGTGTGGGGAAAAAGTTTACTGAGATGAATATTAGGGCGCGGGTTGAAAGTCGGGGAAAAAGTTTCCCGGATTTGTATACAATATTAGCAATGACGATAAGGATCGTCCCCAAATACGAACTCATTTTGGAACGATAAAAGGCGTTGCAAACATCGGGCGTGGGGGCCAACCCGGGCCCGGCCCCCCCATTTTTTTAAAAAAAAATTTATAAGGTAAATTTTTTTAAAAAAAAATTTATAAGGTAAATTTTTTTAAAAAAAATTAGTTAAAATTTATTTGGATTTTCTATTAGTTTTTATCGCCTACCCCGATTCCGTGTATCGGCCACCCCGTAAATTTTCCTGGCTACACCATTGGTTGCAAACAACTGAAGAAACTTTTACAAATGACACAATAGTCGCTATTAATCAAAAATAAAATCAATCAGCAAGCGAGCTTGTAAAAATTATGACGGAATTTTTTAGCAACACTAATGTCGTTGCTAAATATATCTAATTGGGACGACACCAAGTCGTCCCTAAAATTGCCGACCCAAAAGGCATTTTTTGTTGTAGTGTGTAACTTTGTTAGATATTGATTGGTAGATGTACATCCATTAATAGACGAGTCCACATTTCGCCAAGTATAATTTATGACCCTTCATGATCTTGTGTTATCTTAGATATGGATAATATTGGAATATGAGATGAAACAATACTATCTCAAATATGAATAGTATTGAAAGTGAGACTTCATATTGCATTTGACTCCAAAAATAGCTCAAAATCATCGGATCATAACGATTTGAAATCTATTGTATCAAACAATCTCAACGAATTTTTGATTATGCATTTGAAATCTTCAACTTTATATCCATCCATCCAAGTGAAGCCTCGGGTATATAAAACTACACATTTTTATTTTGTGCTAAGTTTGGTTATCTAAGCCTCTCGAAACTAGTGTTCTAGTCCCTTACTCCCTTTACAACCTTGAGAGGATTTTCCAAAGCTTTAAGAATGTTACGCATGACGGGCCCTAGTCGGGTTGGGATTAAGACAAGCCTAGCGATGATTGCCATTGCCCATACCTCCTCTAAGAGATCCTCATATACATTTAACGACTGGTCCATAATGTTTGTGACGAGTTCCTTTTCATATATACTAATGTAAGGTAATGTTGTTTCCAATGAGTCACTAGTGCCCCACTTACGATTACAAGCTCAAAAAACCTTTCCGCGATATCGTCATAAGCGCGCATGTTGCCTTAGGCGTGCCTGACATTGTACATGCAAGAAAATAATGAGTGTTAAAATGACTAATGCAATCGTCTAGCTTGATTTTGTCTTAAATGTAACAGATTACGGTAATAGTATTACAATGTAAATGTGGTGTTTGAAATATTTTCGCTCATAAAAAGGGGGTAAAATATAGTACATAATCAAGGATTTTGGTAATTTTAAAAATTCTACGAGTTTTTTTGTATATTAGATGAATGACACGTGTACAATTATGATATCGGTATATATACATGTCATTTACACAATATATGAAATAAGAACTGTAATAGGAAAAAGGAATATGAAATCAATCGATATATATGCCTCTTGTGGCAAATAAAACGGAAATATTAGACATGGAACGTGCCCGATGTGACTTTTTAGATTTCCTACGCAAATGAACCAAGAATAATATATTAGAATAGCCTCTCTTGGCAAATTAAATGTGCAATAACAATATATACACATATATCTTATGTTGTTCAAGTTTTAGGAAAATGTAGTTACCAGGTAAATGTAAATTTGCCCTTCCGAATTTCGTGGTTCTTTGACTTGAGCAGGACTGACCAAACTTCCAGGCTTCGAACTTCAAAATTATGATCAAGAAGTATGCTATTGGCTTATACATCCCTTGCAAGATCAAAAACCAACACAAAGAAAATAGGTACATTTGGATATGACTTATGAGGAATGTGTTTCTAAAAAGAGTTTAATTAATTCCATCAAAAATGGATTTGAATTCCACCATAATTACCCAAAAATAGCTTAAAATAGAATTTATACAATCTATTGTCAATTGCAAATCTATCGTATCGTGTGCTTATCAAGGTTGTCGAAATCACTAGCTAGGCATGCGCTAGTAAAACGGCAAACTGACTCTTGGCCGGTGGGAACAACACCTTTTTCTTTGTTTATGTATCCATTTTTGGCGTAGGCGATTTTTTCACCGATTTGGACAAAAATTGGCCTAGGCGAAAAATCTTGATCGTGCTTATACAAACAAGCTTAATGGATTTGTTATCGTGAATTTGAAATTTTTACACGATCACAAAACGAGCAATGAATAGAATACCTATGGACAAGAGGTGGATTACATTGATGATGTAAATATCTTTAGACTTTACGCAACTCCCCTTGCAATTTTCATTCTCATGATCCAATCCAACGATGCCAATCTACGATTCGACAAATCTCTATCCGCAAGTATTTGTATACGAGAAAATTCTCCTTGTCGTCATCAAGCGATGACCCAACGAGGTGCGATTTAGATAAGTAAACCGGATGTACCGACCTAGGGACCCACAAAGCGAGGTGAAGTGTGTTCCACGGCGACCCGCCAAGGATCCCCAAAAAGCTAGGTGAGGTACTTTGTTCGAGGGTACTGAAAGCAGAACGCACGTTAAATTTGGCCGGGATGGCTCCACTAAGGCCCTCCGATGCCTAAGTCGAATCAGGTGGTTGAGGTACTTAGAAAGCTAAAGAGCGAGGTAATTTAGAATAATGACAAGTTACCTTTTACCTTGAATTTCGTGGCCGTATTTATAGTCTTCGCTTCACCGGGTGAGACGGATCACCGTACATGTGGCGCCCGATCGACGGTGTGTGGCTCGCGGGCGACCCGACCGGGCATTCGGTCGGGACCCATATAAAAAGCCGCGGATCTTGAGGGTATTTTGGTAATTTCGCGAGGCGAGGTCAAGATGGTCAACTCGACCTGGGTGAGGCTATAATGGTAATTTCCACATCATTTACTCCCCATTTTTAGTAATTTATTCTTGAAGTGACTCGATTCAGTCTCCGCATGCGAAGCGACGAAGAGCCCAAGCCGTTGAATTTCGAAAAGATACTCCAATCCGAGTCATTGAATTCAAAATGACCTTTTGATCGAGACCGTTGATTTTCCCGCCCCTTCTTCCTATATATATAAGATGGTTTTTCAACTTTCACTTTTTACATTTCTTATCCCTGGATCACCTCATTTTGCTCACTCGCTCGCGACTAGATCTTGACTTCGTGCTCCTCCACTTCACTTGACTTAGAGGTAGGTTCTCTCTCTCTCTCTACTCTAAATTTTCTTATTTTCTTATGGCGACCTCTCCTCCGTCTACACACGGCCTCCTAGCTTGCGGTCGAACTCTGGTTCGTCCTCGAACTCGGGGTCGTCTGACTCCAGCTCGTCTTCGAGCTCTTCTACTTCTACTAGCGGGGCGACCCCTAGTCCCCCTCCTCAAGATAGGGCATCCCGCGAGGCCACCCCCTCGGACGACCTGGAACACGTCGCCCCCTGGGCTTTACTTAGGTCCCGGGTCTCTGTTCACGATGTAGGCACCATTAGGAAAAACTTCTTCATCCCCGCTTCGTACCAAATCATAATTCCTACTGCTAGCGATAGAATAGACAAGCCTCCACCTCGCTGTCTAGCCTTCCACCTTGCTAGCCTCGAGGCGGGCCTTAGATTCCCTTTGGCTCGCCCCGTTGCTGACATTTTGAGGGGGCTCGATGTTTGCCCCGCCCAACTCGTCCCAAATTCCTACCGTCACATTGTAGGTTTTATCATTTTAATGAAACATTTTGGCGAGGCCGCCTCGCTTTCTCATTTTTGCGAACTATATGCCATCAATTCTTCTACCACTACCACTAACTCCTGGATTCTTTTACATCTCGCCTCGTACCAACCGAAAATTTTTACACCGGGTTCCTTCCTGGTGTGGCCTTGAAAGATAGGTTCGTATTCATTCGAGCCCCTATTGAAAATCCTTGGGACCTACCTTCGATTGGAAACTAGGTCGGCCTCGCCATAAAAAAAGACTAAGACTCATGCAAGCAAGAGCTCGCCGATTGAACGGATGCCTCCCCTGGATGCGGGCTCACGACGCAAGCGAGCCCACCGATCGCGAACCTTCCGACCGTGGATCGGATGATGATGTGGTGAATCGAGCGAGTCTCATCTTCGTGCCCAACAACTTGCGGCTCATGCGAAGAGCTCCCGAGCTTATGCCTCGAGCTCGCGAGCTCTCCATGCCTCGTCTTGTTCCCAATCGAAATATCGGCTCGCGGAGCTCGGTCCTCGAAACGAACCACAGGGAGGACTCGGCTTTGAATTGTACAACTACACTACCCTTCCCGCCGATCGATTCGCGCCTTTGATGACCATCGAATTTACTCGCATCGAAGAGCTTGCGCCCATGGCATCATGTCGGTATGTGGTTTCTTTTACATTATGCAACACTTTTGCTTCGATTTTTACTTGATTCGCGCTTCTTTACTTTGTCTTTCTTTTCTTTTTTTTTTTGTAGCTCTGCCTGTTGCACCAAATGGCGCTTGCAGTGCCGATTGGAAGCATCGTCGACGAGGTGTACATCAATCACCGAGCGAGGTCCACGCGAGGCTCCGAACTACCGAGGCGGATAAGGCAAAAGCCATCGAGGAGGCTCGAGCCGAACTCCTCGAGGAAGTATCCGATTTGAAAACCCAACTTGCTTCGTCTCAAAGCGAGCTCAAAACGCGCGAGGTGCAACACGCCAAGGAGGTGGCGGTTCTTTTGAGAGAGGTCGGAAACAGGGTCTCGAGGAATACCTCTCATCCCAAGAGCATAAGGCTTTGCTAGCTTCAAATCGTCTCGCCGAGTCCATCTTTTCTTGATCCTCCTCTGCGAAAAGCTCGTAGCCGAACGAGCCGTGGTGTACCTTTTCGACGGCTTCGAGCGATGCCGTGAACAGGAATTAGGAAGGGGGCTTTCAAGGTCGATTTCGACCCCGAAAAGTTTGACCCTTTGAGAAGGGCGAGCCAAAGCGCACATCGGCGCGAAGGCGAAGCGAGTTAGCGACTCGCGTGATGTGGAAATCATCGACGAGGTGGAGGAAGTTGATGAGTTCACCGAGCTCGTGAAGCCCCTTTTAGCATCGTAGGGATCATTCATGTAAATAACTCGACCAAGTATTTAACTTAGTGTACTTTCATTGACGATTTCATCACCTACTTAATGTACTTTTGAGCTTACTTCGCTTTTGGGATATGGCTTTTACATTACCTCACTTGTGTGTCATTCATGTAAATAATCGACGGCCAGTATTCTCTTTTTATATGTTGTATACACTTTACTTCACTCCACATTTTTTTTTTAGCATCCCTCGGGTTCTAGGCTTACTCGCGAGGCTAGGTCCCCAGGCGAGCCTAAGTCCCTTTACTTTGCCAAATTTCAAAAGGTCGCTTATAGCCTAGATCTCTCGAGGGGTCGCCAGTGGCGCTACGGCCTGGGTCCTCGTGGGGTCGCTAGGGCGCTTATGGCCTAGGTCCTCGTGGGGTCGCTGGAGCTTATGGCCTAGGTCCTCGTGGGGTCGCTTAGGGCGCTTACGGCCCAGGTCCTCATGGGGTCGCTGGGCGCTTATGGCCCAGGTCCTCGTGGGGTCGCTTAGGGCGCTTATGGCCCTGGTCCTCGTGGGGTCGCTGGGGCGCTTATGGCCTGGTCCTCGTGGGTCGCTTTGGCGCGCTTATGGCCTAGGTCCTCGTGGGGTCGCCCGGGCGCGCTTATGGCCTGGTCCTCGTGGGTCGCTTAGGGTGGCTTCCAGTCCTCGTGGGTCGCCAGGGCGCTTACGCCAGGTCCCTCGTGGGGATGCCTAGGCGCTTATGGCTGGGTCCTCGTGGGGTCGCTGGGGCGCTTATGGCCTGGGTCCTCGTGGGGTCGCTGGGGGCGCTTATGGCCTAGGTCCTCGTGGGGTCGCTAGGGCACTTATGGCCTGAGTCCCTAGCTGGGGTCGCTTTAGGGCTGCTAGCGTTTTAGGGGCTTAATCTTGCAGCCCAGTCCCTTTGTTGGGACCATTGTGGGCTTTGCCACCTAAAAGGGATCTTATGGCCTGATCCTTCGTGGGATCGTCTTGGGCCTCGCTAGCCTTTTAGGGGCTTAATCTTGCAGCCCAGGTCCCTTTGTTGGGACCATTGTGGGCTTTGCCACCCCTAAAAGGAGCTTATGGCCTAGATCCTTCGTGGGATCGTCTTGGGCCTCGCTAGCCTTTTAGGGGGCTTATCTTGCGGGCCTAGGTCCCTTTGTTGGGACCATTGTGGGCTTTTGCCACCTAAAAGGGAGCTTATGGCCTAGATCCTTCGTGGGATCGTCTTGGGCCTCGCTAGCCTTTTAGGGGGCTTATCCTTAGTGGTTCGATTATGACCAAAACACTAAGCAAATTTGTGCAAAAAGGTAAACATTGCGGTGAAATTCCATCTTCTTTCATTGATGATAGTTTTTAACATAAACCTCCAATTCTTCCAAAATTAAGCTAAGTACATAAAGTAGATTAGTTATGCGACATCAAGTATAGAACCTCCTTAAGTTATGAATGTTCCAAGGCCTTGGGAGCTCCTTTCCTCGCATGTTTTCTAGCATGTATGTTCCCCTCTTCAAGACTTCAATTACCTTAAAAGGTCCTTCCCAATTTGCCTCCGCTTCCCCATGTTTGGACACTTCCACTTTTTTGAGCACTAGATCCCCTACTTGAAAGCTTCGCTTCATGAACCCTTTTGTTGTATGCATTTTTCATCCTTCCCTTACCGCTGATCCGAATAAACGCTTTGTCTCGCTTTTCTTCAATGAGCTCGAGCTCGAGCTCTCTAGCTTCCTATTGCTCTCGGGCTCGCATCGAGCGACCAGCGAAGTTTCTCCAATTTCCACCGACGACGATCGCTTCCGACCCATACACTAAACTCGAAGGCGTTTCTCCCGTCGAGGTCCGTGGGGTCATTCGATATGCCCACATGACTCAGTAACTCGTCCACCCAATACGACTTCGCTTCCTCTAGCCTCGTTTTTAGGTGTTGTAGAATAATTCTATTTGCGACCTCGGTCATTCCATTTGCTTGAGGTTTCCCACAAACAAAAAATTTTGCTTCACTTTATATTCTTCACACACACTCCCTAACCTTCTTTCCTTGAAATTGAGTGCCATTATCTCGATATTAAGATTCTGGGAGCCCCATACCTACATGCAATATTTTTCCACAAGAAATTCATGACTTCGGTTTCCGATATCTTGCCACCGCCTCACCAATCCACTTAGAAAAGTACTCCACCGCCACAATGATAAATTTCTTCTCAGCTCTAGCCATCGGAAGGACCCAAGATGTCGATTCCCCATTGATCAAAAGGACAAGCAATGGGGATCGTTTCCAATCGGTCGTCATTGGTTGGTGAGTGAGGTTCGCGTGGAACTGACACTTCGCACATTTTTTAACAAACTCCATTGTATCATTTGCTACTGATCGGCCAAAAGTAACCTTGTCGGATCACCTTTCTCGGGCGAGTGCCTTCCCACCCGAGTGGTTGCCACAATTGCCTTCGTGAATCTCCCTTATTACATATATCGCCTCTCCTGGTCCGAGTACTTTAGCAATGGTCCTCCTACCGATCTTTTATACATCTCATTGTCTATCATTAGGAACCGGGATGCTCTAACTTGACCCTTCTAGCTTTTATTGGGTCCAACGCAAAGCTCCCTTTTCTAGAAATTTTTCAAGTCTTCCATCCAATCGATTGGGGTGTCAATTGCACAAACCAAATCACTTGATATCTTGCTCGATGGGACCTTCCTCCGCTTAGCGAGTTCGGCCAAGCCGCCACCAACACGATCACCTTCCTCGAATTACTCCCACTTACGCACTTGCGGCGAGCTGAGCATCGCATCACCGCTCATTTTCACCTCTTGGGATCTGATGTAGCCGAAAAGATTCGAACTTTTCCATCAACCGCTTCGCTTTCTCCAAATAGTTAGCCATAGATCGGTCCTTAGCCTCAAACGAGCCTTCAACTTGCATTGCCACCAATTGGGAGTCGTGTAAGCTATCAATTTCTTCACATTGCACTTATGTGCCATTTTTAATCCCGCCAACAGAGCTTCAGACTCCGCCGTTGTTTGTCACCTCAATTCGCTTTGATAAATGGTTTTATCATGATTTTGATGATTTTGATTTTACACCAAAACAATGTTTTTAAAGGTTGTCCAAATACTCCTAAATGTTTTAAAATGGTTTTAATATTTTTCGAGTATTTCCTCAAGTTTATTTTTCGATATAAAATTGACAACACATTTAATGCTTTTAAGTCAACGGGTTTTTACATTGAAATTATGTTGTCCTAAATACTCCCGATCGGTTTAAAATGTTTTTACGAATTTTTCGAGTATTTCTTGAGGTTTATTTTTGATAAAAATCGGACAACTTGTCAATGAGGAGGTCGACCAGTCGACCGGCAGCGACCCACTGGGAACAAATTTCGTGAAATGTAAACTTGAGAACTCTCAAAATTGATCAGTCTGAACCGGTCGCACATAGGCTCGACTCGGCCGAGGTGCCCTTCGACCGGCCGCCTGTGTTAATTTTGTGCTATATGTTTCAAACTTATATTTCGTAATGACATGCGGCCGCCTATGCTTGCTGACAACATAAATATAACCGTGCAGTGAGACCATTCTTCCTTAAAATGTGGGATTGTTCTATAATCGATTTTTGTATCCTTATGAGACAACCATATTTATTTTAATCTCTTTGTCTTATTTGTAGACAAAAGAAAACATGGAGGAGCCCATGAAGGAGCCTATGTTGGAGGAGCCTTTGGAGGAGCCTTTGGAGGAGCCTATGTTGGAATTCAAATTTGAAGGCTCTCCTATAAATAGATGAAAGCTTGAGGGATCAAACACAAGACTTGATACAAACAACAAGAGATATCACAAGCACATAATCTTTGTTATTCATTTCAACATTCTTGTTGTAATAGCCTAAGTACTATCACTTTCACATCTTGAGGTCTAGGCTTTCATTCTTGATTACACTTGCACTTTTGAGTTGTAATATTTTTCAAAGTGTAATCTTGATTGTAATTCATCAACCAAACACAAGATATCCTTGTGAGTATTCTTGTGGTAAGAATACACTGGGTGATCTAGGTGATAGGTATTTCAAGAGTGTGGTGCTTTCTTGAGGTGTTGAAAGAATTTGGTATTCTTCAAGATTGAAGATTGTGGTGATCTTCAAAGGTGCCGTTGAAGGAAGATTGTGGTAATCTTCAAAGAGAGATTGTGGTAATCTCCAAAGGTGGTGTTGGAGAGTTCGGTGCTCTTCAAGTCGGAAGATTGTGGTGATCTTCAAAAGAGATTGTGATAATCTTGAAGGTGTTGTTGAAGAAGAGTGTGGTGCTCTTCAAGGTGTTGTTGTAAGTTGGTGTTGTATTAATTTTTGGTAAATTAATAAAATCTTTTTTTCTTTTTGAAATCCATCCCTGGATATACTTGGGGTGGTAGAGGATTAGGCCCTAGGTGGGTTGAACCTCTTTAAATCGACGTGTGTTGTTTACATTCCGCACCTTCTTTATTTTGTTTGAGCATTCGGTTCGAAAAAGAGGGCGAAATCGAAAAGATGGAGATAATCTATTCACCCCCTCTAGATTATCGTAGCCGCTTGAACTTACAAATTCGAGGCGAAGTGACACTTCCACCTCGAACGAGCTAGGCTTTTGTAATAATATCCCGCCTCCGCTCCGTAGCCACCGCCGACCCATCCACATGCAGAGCCATGTTACTTCCTCTTTTTGAACCTCATTTTCCGAACCACTTACTTCGTTAATGAAGTCGGCCAGACTTGAGCCTTCACCGCCGTTTTACTTTGATATTTAATATCAAATTCCCCCAATTCCACGAACCATTTCACTAGGCGACCGACAACTCCGATTTCTCTAACACTTGTCTCGGTGGTTGATTTGTGAGGACAATAATCGATGAGATTGGAAGTAAGGTCGCAACTTCCTAGCCGATACTACCAAGGCTAGAGCCGCCTTTTCTGTCTCTAGGTACCTCTCTTGACTCCCTCCCTAAAATTTGCTCACGTAGTAAATCAAGATGAACTCCTCTTCGTCTCGCACCAAAATAGAGCTCACGGCTCGCTTAAATCTAGGTATAAAAATAGAGCCTCTCCTTTTATAGGTTTGGATAGTAAAGGTGGAGACATAAGGTATCCCTTCAAATCTTGAACGCCTTCTCGCATTCCTCCGTCCATTGAAAATTTTTCATGTTTCTCAAAGTGTTGAAAAAGGAAGGTTGCGATCGGTCACCGACTCGAAATGAACCTGTTCAACGAGGCAATTTTCCCCGTGAGTCATTGATTTCATTGACCGTTCTAGGTGAACTCATTTCCATTATAGCTTTTATCTTCTCTCGGGTTCGCCTCGATCCCCTCTCATGTACCATGAAGCCCAAAAATTTTCCACCTCGCACTCCGAAGGTGCACTTCGCTGGATTCAATTTCATACCATAGGTTCGCATTATTTTGAAGGCCTCCCTCAAATGTTCAAGGTGATCCTCTTCCACCACACTTTTTACCAACATATCATCAACATACACTTCCATTGATTTGCCAATTTTCTCTCTAAACATGAGGTTGACTAACCTCGATAAGTAGCTCCCGTTCTTTAGCCCAAACGGCATTACCATGTAACAATAAACTCCATTCTCCGTCACAAACGAGGTCTTATCCCTATCCTCCCCGCCATAAAAATTTGGTGATATCCTTGGTAAGCATCCATCATGCTAAGCAAGGCACATCCTGCTTTGTGGAGTCCACCAACAAAGTCGATGCGAGGTAGGGGGGGGATCCTTGGGGCATGCCTTATTCGGATCCGTGAAGTCGACATCCTCCATTTGTTGTTAGCTTTGGGCACTACAACTACATTTGATAACCACTCGATGAAGCGAATATTTTCACAACATATCCCGCTTCCAATAACTTGTTCACCTCGTTTTCTTATAATTTTGTTTCTTTCGCCTTCCAAAGCTTCGCTTTTTCACGCTTCACCGCCTCGCTTAACGGATCCACATTCGGTCGGTGAACCATCACCTCGGGTCTATGCCTCGAAATCGACGGTTTCAAGCAAAAATGTCCACATTCTCCCTAAGAAATCAATCATCAACATTTCTAGCTTCGAGTCCATTAGTGACCCTATCTTAGTGAACTTATCCGGGTCGCCTGGTTCGAGCTCAATCACTTTGTCTTTGCTCCGTTGGCTCAACCCTATATTCCGCCATTGTCCTAGCTTTTTTAACCTTCTCCTTTTCTTTTTTACTCAAATTGACTCTTCTTCTCGTGTTATTTGCTTTATAGTCCTCACTTCTCTACCTTCCTTCTTCTTTTTTTAGGGAAACGTTATAGCATTCTCTAGCCGTCTTCGATCGCCTCGTCTTCGCCTACCCCTCCTGCTGTAGGGAACTTCATCTTCAAATGATAGGTGGACACCACAGCTTGAAATTGATTCAGTCCGGGTCGCCCCATGATCACATTATAAGCAAATGGGGCGTCTACTACCAGGTACTTGATCATGATTGTCTTTCGCACGGCGCCGCCTAGCGAGGTGGGGAGATCAATGGTTCTGGGGAACCACTTCGCTTCTTCCAAACCCCATCAAAATGAGTGTCAACCTGGACGTAAAGCGATTACATCTAGTTCCATCTTCCTCAACACATGCATAAATAATATATCCGCCGAGCTCCCATTGTCCACCAAAACCTTTTTGTACAACGAAATTGGCGATATCCATCGTGATAACCATCGGTCGTTTTGGCTGCCTCGACCCCCACGAGGTCACGACCATCGAATGTAATAGGGCTAGAGTTTTGGACGCTCATGACCTTTAGTTTCCTCTTAGAATCATGAGTGAGGTTACGCGCATGTTTCCTTCTTGCACTCGAGAATCACCTCCACTAGGACCTCCTCCGCTATCATATGTATAACCCCTACGAGGCGGGTTATCTTCTTCGTGATTTTGCCTAGGCCTGAGCGTTCCCTCGGGCGTTCTTGCCTGTCCGCCTCATGGCGACCTCTCGACCGACTTCGCGATTTGCGAGCCGGTGATCTTCGCCAGGGTCCCGGTTGGGTCCTCCCCTCGTTCTTCTTTCAAAACAAAATTTTGTAAGTAACCTTCACGAATGAGCCTTTCAATCTCATCTCGCAATTGAATGCGATCCTGGTGTCGTGGCCATGGTCCTTGTGGAAGCGACAATATTTATCCATATTTCTTCGACCCGAGGTCGCCTTTATCTTTTTTGGCCACCTTAGCATATCGGTTCGCTCAATGGCCATTAGAGCGTGACTTCGAGGTGCGTTCAACAGAGTATATCTATTGTGCTCGGCCATTGTCCCGGGGCGATCTTGATCGGACCTCGGCTGCCAGCCTCTCTCGACCCTAAACCGAAGCCTCTCTCTAAGATCCCTCCCCTCGCGTGGAGCTTGAGCAACTTGGGACCACTCCTGGTCTTTAAGGGCATTCATCTCCTCCTCTTGTATGTATTTCTCGGTCACTTCCATTAATCGCTCCTTATCGACAGACGGTTCGGCGAGCGAGCGCCGATGCTAATGGTCCTTTTTGCAATCCAAGGATAAGGATATTAGTCATCATATCGATTCGCATATCTTGTACCTCCAATGCTTCATCATTGAACCGATTTATGAATTCCCCGAGCGACTCTTTTTCACCCCTCGCCTTATAGTGAACAAATGCGAAGGTGACCTTCGAGCTCGCTTTTGGCTTAATCCGGTATAAGAACTTTCGAGCACTGTCATAAGAAACCACAGCCTCCCTAGGTAATCCATGAACCATTCCCCGCGCTTTTCGATCGGCGTTGTGATGAATATTCTCGGCATTCATGGCATCCGATCGCCCATACAATTGCATCACGTGGTCGAAATGGTGAGATGTTCCCGAGAGTCCCTATTCCCATCATATTACGGAGATCGGGAAGCTTGAAGTTCGGCGTGACCACCTCGGCTAGATCTCGGGAGAAAATGGAGATCCCCTTTTCTCAAGGCGGATGTTACAGCTCCCCTCCGCCTCAAATCATCCAATTGTCGAGTAACATGCTCTATTTGTTCACTCGGTTCGTGTATGTCCCGTGGCTTATTGATCGTTCGCCCACGACCTCCTTTGGTCTCCTCATTGGTGGCCTAACAAATATGACTTGACTAGCCACCTCTTCCAAATCAACTAAAGACTTCGTTTCGTTTTCCACATTCCCCCTTCCCCTGGGGACTCGGGAGGGGCCTCCATAGCCTTTTCGCCTTTCTTTCCTATCCTCCAACATTTTTTCCAAAGATTTTCTCAAAGTCACTAGCCTTCATGTGAATCATCCGCTCCTCCTCCCGAACGAAAGATGGCCCCGCCAAGTGAAGCGGGCGAATTGGTGATGTTTCTGGGGAGGTCCTCCACGACCCCCCGAGGTGTCTTGACGCATGCTTAGTGTGTTTCCAATAGCTTCCCGTGTCTCCTCCATCTTTAGCTGCACCTCTTTCCCACGACGCGCGCAACCCGATTTAGATAAGTAAACCGGATGTTCGACTCCAGGGACCCACAAAGCGAGGTGAAGTGTGTTCCACGGCGACCCGCCAAGGATCCCCAAAAAGCTAGGTGAGGTACTTTGTTCGAGGGTACCAAATGAACGCACGTTAAAGTTAGGCTAGGGATGGCTCCCCTAAGGCCCTCCGATGCCTAAGTCGAATCAGTAGTTGAGGTACTTAGAAAGCTAAAGAGCGAGGTAATTTAGAATAATGACAAGTTACCTTTTTACCTTGAATTTCGTGTCGTATTTATAGATCGTTTCACCGGGTGAGGCGGATCACCGTACACGTGGCGCCCGATCGACGGTGTGTGGCTCGCGGCGACCCGACCCGGGCATTCGGGTCGGTCGGGACCCATAAAAAGTCGCGGATCTTGAGGGTATTTTGGTAATTTCGCGGGAGGCGAGGTCAAGATGGTCAACTCGACCTATGTGAGGCTATAATGGTAATTTCCACATCGGTACAAATGAATGATGAGAAATCCTGGAGAAAAAGTCCACTTGATGGAGAAGGCCCAAATCGAATTCTCTTTACGACAACAAAGCCCGAGCCCAACAATTGGCCCGTGAAGAGATCGCCGAGTGTCCCCGCTTTGATCGGTTCTCATCATCAAAATATTAGTTGCCGGGCGATCCGACGCATTTAAAATGATATCCCCCGATTTGATGAGGAGTTGAGAAGCGGTGGATCGGATTCGATGAAAGTATTCTGAAACACCCCATAAATTATGCGATATTTGGGATAGTTTTTTTTTTGGCATTTTAAGATTTTAATTTTTGGTCCAATATAGAAATACCCTTTTATTAGTGTAAGTTCTCAGTGATTATTATATTGATAGGTCTGTTCATGCCCACTTTATTAAAGCCCATATGTGTATTTTATTTTATTTAAAAATCTGCAGAATTTTATCTGATAAAAGGAGTCTTTATATTTATAAAATTTTATCAGATAGAAAAGAATTTTATTTGTACATATCCAAATAGATTTAACCTAAAACATAGCCTAACTCTCAAAACTAAATATATGTATGTTTATATATTCAGATATCTCCATACTTCAAAAATCTCACGTTCTAAAGGCCAAGTCAAGGTAAAGAATATAATTTTTTTACAGTTTCCATCATCCAGTCCAGTTAACTCCCCACAATCACCATCAATTTTCCGATTTCCAGACCCAGACCACCCGAATCGTCGACCCGAGCCTAGCAAATTCGAAAAACAAACCTTAAACCCCGAACCCAGCCGTCGGGAACTCAACCACCAAGCCCAAATCGTCGCCTCCGCTGCGGCCACGCCGCCTTGCCGCTGCCCCAGTGAGAGTTTCGAGAGAGAGAGAGAGTGAGACCGGTAGAGAAAGTGTGAGAGAGAGGGAGAGTTTTGAGAAGAAGAACAAAAAAAAATGGGAAAGAAAAGAGATTGGGAGAGATCGAAAAGAGTCAGACAAGAAATTGGGGGAAAAGAAAATAAACTAGGGGTGTGAGGGAGACGTGTTTGAGAGTAGGGAAAAGAAATGTTGCTGCAAATGAAAAATAGGATTGGGCTCTGTTTTGGTTGTCTTTCATTTTCTAATTCCTGACCTATGTCAAAAATCACAAATCTAGCCCTTTAACTTTCTAAACCTTGCAAAAGCAACTCAGTTGACTAGTTGGACCAAAATATTGACAAATCCTAGTTTTGGTCATTTTTTTCAATTTCTTCTTTTTTTCTCTTCTCCTTTATTAATTAAGCCTTTTACCCTAAAGCCATGTATTAAGTTAAATTTATTTTCATGTGTAGGAAATAATAGTTCCGAGGTTTAGTATTTTCAAGCTCAAGAATTCAATATTTTTCAAGTTCACGAACTACGTTTTTAAGGTGGGGTTTCTGCTTATCGCTACTTTAAATGCGCTTGTTATGATTGTTATATGTATGGACGTTAAAATGACGTACACGAAGGTATTAATTGTACATCACGGCGGTACTTAATTGTACAAACATGAACGCATTTAATTGTACACCCACGCTAGCCTACTGAGCTTGTTAGATCAAACCATGAAAATCATAGGTGTGTATGCGAATGATGATTATCTTGTGTATTTGATTTAGAGAGTGCGTCCCCATTGAGTTGTTGATAGCTCACCCCTTTCATTAATAAATTTTTAGGTTAGAGTCCTGCAAGACGCACGTGGTGGATGGATGCGATCGATCGGAGTCACGCAAAGTTTTCTTTTGAATTTTATTTTTAATTATTGAGAGTTTTTCAAACAATGTTTATTGTTCAATTTTTTTTTTTTTGCGTATATGGATTATAGTATAATGTTTTCTTTAGTACAAATTATTTCTTTTCCTTTGAAGTTAAATTTAGTAGGCTATTTTTCTATAATTGTGAGATATTTATAATTCTTTTATTTAGCGAAAAATTTATCCATGTTTTAGCTCTTTATGAAAAATTGGGGCGTTACAATTCCAATCTGAAAATACGGAGGAAGAAGAAGAAGAAATGCTCGATAACGAGTCCTGACGGCCGAACCGCCGGAGTTCTTCTCTCTGGAGAACGGCGTTGACCAGCCTCTCCAGTTGTCGTAGTTTCTCGACATGATGTGAGGTCAGATCAATACTGAAACCCGGCTCAAACGTGCATTTAATTAATTTTGAAATGGCTCAATTGAGAAAGATATAAAATTAGGGTTTGACCTGGGAAGTTGTAAATTAAAGGGGGATTTCTTCTTAATGCAGTTGACGCACTACGCGTTCTTAGTTGAACATTGAATTCAACTCAAATAAAGAGGAAATTGCATTTCCTCCAAGTCAATTTCCATTCATAAACTAATATTCGTACCGCGTTCGCTGTTTTCTTCTCCGCCCAATCATTTCAGCATTGCTATGTATAAGAATTTCTAACAATGGAGAGATACCTTTTGATACAGAAATGTCCGCGATATACGACAACTGGGAGCGGCTCGTCGACGCCACGCTGCTAAGAGAAAAGCTCCGCCATCTCGGCCGCATCGACTCCTGCGCCACCTCCGAGCCCGCCGACAGTTTTCGCCTCAACGATCCCCTCACCGAAGCGTCGCTTAATCGTGGGAAACTCGAGTATAGATTCACGTATCAGCATCTTCTCCAGGCCACTAGCAGTTTCAGCAAGGAAAAATTGATTAATAGCGGTAGCTCCGGGGACTTCTTTCGTGGAGATTTCCCCAATTACACTCTGTTTTTTACACGAGCGAACAAAATCCTAGGGCCAGGTTCGAATCCCGTCGTCGTCAAAAGAATTGATCTGAATCTGGTGAGTAATCGTGAAGCCTACTTGTACGAATTGGATTTCTTAACCAAGGTTTGGCAGGTGAAATATTTCCCCTTTTTGGGACGTTGCTTGGAGAAAGAGAATGAGAAGTTTCTGGTTTACAAGTATATGCCTAATGGAGATTTGTCGAGTTCTCTGTTTAAGAAGAACGCCAACAAGGATGAATTGATGTCCCTCGACTGGATTACGCGGATGAAGATCGCCATTGGAGCTGCAGAGGCGCTGGCTTATCTACACGATGAATGTCATCCTCCTCTTGTTCATGGGTAATCAATTTCAATTTCATCTGTAAATGTAACTTGGTTATGTGTAATTATCAGAAAAAACTGGCTTAATTGTAATTTTGGTCCTGTAATTATAAGAAGGTGGCATATTTAGTGGTGTAATTATCAGTTTTGGTCCCGTATGTATAAAGAATTGGGATACTTGGACTTGGTCCTCTAAGTATGCTCTGTAACAATTTTGGTCCCGTAAATTTTGATTTTTGTACAATTTCGGTCTCATAAGTTCTAACTTTGTGCAATTTTGGTACTCAAATGATGAAATATGACTTAGCCACCCAGGACCAAAATTGCACAAAAATAGAATTTATTGGAACATAATTGCACATTAATTAAAATTTACGGGACCAAAATTACTATATAGGATATTTATTGGACCAAATATGCCACTCATTTGGAGTTACATAACCAATATTACTACATAAGATACTTACAGGACTATACCCCTTTATACTTGCAACACCAAAATTGTAATCAAGCCGAAAAAACTTGACTGGATTTTAAGACTTTCTTAGAAATAAATTTAAGGATAATTACAAGAAAAACCCTAAGGTTTGGACTAACTACATAATAATCTTTTGAGGTTTGTTATATCTTACATTTTCCCCTTCACGTGACATTTATAAAAGTATTACAATTGTCCCCTCAAACTTCAGACAAAATCAAACATGAGGGTATTTTTTCAAATTTTGAAACATCTCTGTTTTTTTTTTTTTGTAATTAACCAAATCTTTGGGGGTCTTTTGTAATTATCTCTAAATTTTAAGCAGTCAGTTTTTGGGAAATTGATTTCTGTGCAATCAAACTTGTGTGAGAAAATGTTTATCCATTTCCTTAGATTTTCTGGTATTACAAATAATTTATTGTGATATTTTTATAAGGGATGTGCAAGCCAGCAGCATACTGCTTGATGATAATTTTGAAGTGAGGTTAGGGAGTCTGAGCAAGTCTGGTGCTGAAGTAAGTGGCCCTCGCTATTTTGACGACTGGGTTTTCAGGTTATTGCCTTTACCAATGTTGAATTCATTTGGCTTTCTAATAGATATCGATAAAAAGGAATTCTGGATTTGCTGCAGTGATTGATATTGCGAATTGCGATTATTCTTTCCTGTGAATACTAATATTGCGAATTGCGCCATTGCTTCCATGTTCTGGCAACATTTAGTTTGTCACATGAAGTTAGTGTGTAATGATTAATTGCCACGAGAAGTTGTGACAAGTTTGTCGTTCTTGCCTGCAGGGAATCTGATAAACACGCTATCGGTATGCAGTTTATACGAAATGGTAACCTTAGCCCATTGGCTGCTTATATAAAATCTTGGTTTATCTACTTTTTCCAAATTTAATGAGAGTGACTGCTTTAGACTTACATTTGATGTGCTTTGATTTTTCGGGGAAAAAAAATACCCTAAATATATGCTGAACTAGATTTAGTTATACTTTGTAAGAAGAATTCATTTCCACTGTCAAAATGAGCAGGTATGCCAGAAGCAACACGCGCCAACGACGTCCACTGCTTTGGAAAAGTTTTGCTCGAGCTAGTGACAGGCAAGTTGGGTATAAGTGCACCGGCTAATAATGCCATGACAAAAGAGTGGCTTGAAACGACAATACTTCCTCATATAAGTATAGATGACAAGGAAATCATCACAGAAATTGTGGATCCATCACTAATTATAGACGTGGATCTTCTGGAGGAAGTGTGGAGCATGGCTATTGTTGCCAAGTCTTGCCTTGATCCCGAGCCTAAAAAACGACCCCTAATGACACATATTCTTAAAGCGTTGGAAAATCCTTTAGAGCTGGTAAGGGCTGTGGAAACCGACTACAAGGCCATCGATGCCTACACAGAATCATGGACTGCTGCTGTGTTTGGTAATATTTAATCTCTTCCTCAGCTACCATTGTGAATTTGTGCTGACAATTATTTTTAAAGGAGAAAAATGAGTTATTCATAAAAGGTGATTTATTAAGTTTTCGTTTTGTGGATCAATACTGGTATAGCCGCAACGATTAGTGATATCTGAAGGTTTGAGTTTTACATGTATATGTTTATGGTGAAATCTCATTGACTTGAGCAGAGATCTGATGTAGGCTTCCAAGCCGAGCTTCGAAATTATGATCAAGAAGTATGCTACTGGCTTGTACATCACTGTCAAGAATTAACACAAATGAAATGTTAGATCAGAAAAATGATCAGTGAGTAGATATATCCTCCGTCCCATCTCCATTTATTATGGTCATCCATATTCAACATTCATGCCCGTACAAATCTATGAAGAAATTTATAATACAAAATGTACAATAATTATGAAAGAAAAACTGAAGTTGAGGGGGACAGCGACAACCTGGGTCAGCCCCCCTGTCTCCGTCCCTGGCCGGACCTCCATCTCATTTAATCTCTTCAAATCTATATTTAACACCCAACACATCCAACGATCTTTCCTCTACCACCCTCAGAGGATATTCCAAACCGTTAAGAATGTATCTCACTGGGGGCCGTCTAGTAGGACTGGGATTAAGGCAAGCCTTAGCGATAATCGCCATGGACCATACTTCCTTGAGGTGGTCCTCATCCCACAATCTTAATGATCGGTCCACGATTTTCATGATGGGTGTCTTGTCATATAAATTTATACAAGGCAACATTGCTTCCAAAAACTTTATTGAGGAGGTGGTATCTGTAGAAGAACTACTAATGCTCAGCTTGCCAGTTACAAGCTCCAGCAAAACCTTTCCAAAGCAGTAAATGTCATATTCGCATGTTCCTTTAGGCGTACCTGGCCGTTCAGAAGGAAAGCCAAAAAGTGAGGAAAATTATCTCTCGGCTATTGGATGTGCTTTCATTTTGAAAATCTACTTTTTGCTAGAGAATAGAGGTTAAAGAAATTTTGGAAAGAAATAGATGAATTCTCAAAATGTGATTGAATATGGGATAAGAAAAATAATGATAAATGTAGATATAATAAAAATTATAAATAGTGCTGTCAAAAAACTAAAATTATAAATAGTAATTAGAAATGTGTGACAGTGTGGGTGGTGAATAGTGGTGGGAGAATGTGTTATAATGATTAGTTATTTTGAAAATATGTATAGACGTGATTGACGAGAAAAAATGAATGTAAGTGAACAGTGTATTATTAAAAAAAAAAATAAGAAACAATCATATGTTGGGTTAAAAAAAATTCTCTAGTAGATCGAATATGAATTTTTTTCCATATCCAGTCGTGGGCTAATAATTTGACAATTATAGCTAATTCTAGTTAATAACTGAAGGTAAGTATGATCATTAAAATAAAAGGGCTCAACCAAACGATAGCGTCTCTGTACTTTTCGTGAAAAACTGACAAGCTACTATCATCAGTATAATTTAGGGCGCAATGGAGGCGTGTTTTTATCCAAGATTTGATTTATCCAGAATATGCGACAAATCACACACCAACGAGATAATGACCAAAACTAGATGATACCGATAAAAATAAAAATGGCATACAGATTTTACGTGGTTCGGCAAAACCCGCCTATGTCCACGAGAGTTTCTATTCTTTACTAATAAAGAATTTTCCGGTATAAGAAAAAAAATTGAGTTTTATAGACCAAACCCAAGTAAATAAAACTCTCATACAACCGCTTTACTAGCTACTAAAAAACACTCTCACCAACCCATTTGTATTACCCAAGAGAAAAATACCCGAGTGCTTCCCTACACCAATCACAATTTGATTCACACAAATTGATCTCCCCAAGAGTGTACACTCATTTTTTTCTCTCATTCCTGATTGAATGGCCAAGCTATTCATCCGCTTGTCATGGTTTTGTTATGCTCTCCCCACACCATTTTATAGGCATTATATGGGATGAAATTGTAACGATTGGCGGCTATCCTAAATGAGCCCTTAATTAAACTTTCCCTTTGGACTTTTCATATGCGTCGCTACTTATGAACTTCTCACCCTTGAAAGTGGGTTTCGTGCCTTCCCCCACACTGAACCTAGGACCTCCAAGCTTAAGTCCTAAATCGAGTGTGGGGGGAAAAGACATGAAACCCACTTCCTGGCGTGGGAAGTCAATAAGTGACGACGCGGATAGAAAGCCCAAAGGAAAAACTTAAACAAATGACCTGTTTGGGATAGTCGCCGATCGTTACAAAAATTTTAGCAACACCCATTTTTTCCCCCTTCCTTGGAAGGCTTAAAAATTGACACCAGGTATCAATTTGTCAACATAGTGGGAATAAGTTTAGCACCTCCCCTCGGCATTGTTTTGTGGGGGTGCCGTCCTATCAATAAGTTTTTATAATAAAACTTTTTTGCCCTTTATAGCTTGTTATGAGCTTTTTAAACATTTATTAACCGCCAAGATGTTCATACCTGAGATGCCTTTCCTGGATCTCCTGCACAAAATGAACAACAGTCATGATAAATAGCCCCCCTTGGCAAATTAAACAGGCAATTTCTAACAAACGTTAATTGACTTTGCATAAATATACACATATACATACATATCTATTCAGGAATTAAGTCAATTTTGTTACCAATTAAATATAGTTTTGTTCATCTGTAAGCCAGGTTTCTTGATTTGAGCAGAGATCTGATGAAGGCTTCCAAGCCGAACTTCGAAATAATGATCAAGAAGTATGCTACTGGCTTTTACATCCCTTGCAAGCAGAATCAACACAAACAAAATATTGAATACATAAACAAGAACAGTGCATAGATATCACAACGGGTAAATTGCAATTTTAGACGTGTAGCTATAACATATGCCAATAATGGTCCTTCAATAATCACAATTTGCAAAAGAAAATCATAACTTTAAAAAAACTCTCGATTTCAGTACTTGTATCCGGCCATTGGAAAATTTGCCAGAAAAACTACTTGTCTAGAATTCCGACCAAGCCCACGGAACCAATTTCGGATATCCTCCAAATTAGTTTCTGTTTTGTGAGTTTTTGTCCTAATCAACATGTCAATTATGGACATGGATTTTTCTAGCAATTTTTTCATTTTCCTGCTACCAAAAGACTTGAATTAACGTTTTTTTAACGGCAAAAATGCAAAATTGGTTCTGTAATTATAGCGCGGTAGCAAAAAGGTTGTGTAAAAATCACAATTTGCGAAAAAGTCATGTAATCATGGCAAACTCTCGATTTTGGCCCTGTAAAATACACAGTTTGCAAAATAATTTTGTAACTATATGAAAATCACAATTTTGGTTCTAATTTCACCGGATTTCAATCACGTGAGCGGCACATGTAGTTCCCAATTTCCGATGACATTAGGACCAAAATTAAGATTTTCATATAGTTACGGGGCTATTTTGCAAACCGTGCATTTTGTAGAACTAAAACCGAGATATTTATATAGTTACAAAATCTTTTTGCAGATGTTGCCGCCCTATAGTTATAGGATTAATTTTGCAATTTTACCATTTATAACTATCATGACACGCTGGTGTCAAAGAGTGGAATTATGTCCCTCCACTCTTTATTTGTAATGAATTGTAGTTCGATCTGCTCTATTAATAATAGTTTTTCTTTTTTTGTTTCAAAAAAAAAAAGACTACTATCATGACACGTTTTACAAATCCTGACAAGATTTTAAAAAAAGGGATAATTACAAAAACACCTCTGAAGTTTGGGTTAATTACATAAAAAATTAGAGATGTTTCAAAATTACAAAAAAAAAAATCCCATCACATTGATTATGTGTTAAATTTAGGGGTGTAGTTGTAGTATTTTTACAAATATCAAGGGAAGTTTTAATATGTTTTTTGCTTATAAAAGGATAAAATGTAAGACCGAATCAAACCTAACGGGGTTTTTACAATTCTCATAAATCTCTAATAAGTTATTTTTTTAATTGGCCCAAACCTCAACAGTGTTTTTGTAATTATCCCTTAAAAAAAATTCAATTTTATTCCGCAAAATGAGAAACACATACAGAATATGAGTAATACCCGTGGACAAGAGGTGGATTACATTGATGATGCAGATATGCTAGACCTTCTGCAACTCCCCTTGCAATTTTCAATCTCGTAATCCAATCCAACGGACGATCAGGATTATTGATGAACAACGAATTCGATAGATCCCTTTCAGGCAAGTATCTGTAAACCAGAAACTTCTCCCTCTCCGTCTCCGTCTCCGTCTCAAAACAGTGTCCCAACAGAGGAACAAATCTCGGATGAGTTTTAATCCTGGAAAAAAAGCCCAACTCCAACGAAAAAGCCTCTTGGTTTTGAAAATAAAATCTCTTCACGACAACAGGCCCGGATAATTGGCCCGTGAAAAGATCACCGGACTGACCCCGTTTAATCAAGTTATCATCACTGAAAAAACCAGTGGCCAGGGCGATCTCCTGATACGAAAACGATATCCCGAGATTCGAGAAGTCGGCGAGTGGAGAATCGATTTCTCGGAAACTCCAAGTGAAATAATCCGACGAAGAAACGCTTGATAACGAGTCTTCGCCGCCGATTTGCAGGAGCTTTTCTCTCAGGAGAACGGCGTTTACCGGCCTCGAGTTGTAGTTGTCGTAGTTTTTTGACATTGTAAGTAGGCGGTAGATTGATGTAGGCGGAAATTTTTAGAATAGTGTGAGTGTGAACAGAGTTCTTGAATATTAAAGATAGAACGAAAAGTGAAGGTATTGTAGTCCCCCATCTTAAATCCAGAACTATCATTTTTAATTTGATAACAAATTTTAGATATGGATTTAAAAACTTGAAGTTTTATATCATTATGTGATTATATTTTGAATTTTTTAATTTAAAATCAATTCTTAAACACGACTTAAAACAAAATGGGCAGATTCTCAACTCTGTGGAAGGATATGACTTCAAGAAAGTCAAGGATTTTTTTATATTTTCTGTTTATTCTTTTTATTGAAATCGGCTGGAATGTTAGGCGAGTCGAGCCTATTAAATTAACAACTTGGTTTGAGCATGTAATGTTCCTGGAAATTTTCTAATTATTTTTCAATATTTTTTTTTTTTGAGTGAAATTATTTTTCAATATTAGTTGGATGCTTATTCGTTGACAAACTCAAAGAAATTGTAATCATCATCAGAAGAATTATTATGCGAGGTGGTTGTTTACGAATTTCATTCCAAAAAGAGGAACGGGTAAAGTATCCATAGTAATATATAATATAATACAACGTAATAAGATAGCTGTTATGTTCGTAAAGATAAAAGATATTTTAATAACCAAGTAGCTCGTTTAGGAAAAAGAAATTGCTTTGTGTGTGCGCGCAATTGTAAATGACAAAAATTCATATGAGATGGTAATTTGTGTGACAGATCATAATTAATTCATATTATGTAACTCATTTGAATTTGGATCTAACTTACCATTATTTGTGATATTGGTTGAATCCATCTCATAAATTTAAATCCGTGAGCCGGTCTCACATGAGACTTAAGTTATAAGAAAACGTGAATACCGAGCCATTCACGAGCCTTTCACTAAATACAAGAGAGATAGTTAAATACGATTTGAAAAAAAAAATGGCATCTAATACATATGAGTTTGTTTTAAATATTTTATAAAGGCAAAAACTCATATGGGACGGATCCTAAACTGGCCCATATTAGTTGACTCATGCAAATTTGAATCTAATTTAATTTGATTTGTAAATGAATTGGATATGTCTCATGTACTTAAATATGTGAGACGGACTCACATGCTCTTTTATAAAAGATATGAATGCAAATAGGCAAAAGCCACATAAATAATTAATATACGAACTCATAAATGTACGAGCGAAATATAAATATAATATAATTGTTCGAAAGTACACATAAGACTTATTCTAATACTATTATTATTATATGAATTGCACATATATACTTATATTTAGATTATATGAAAATTAATTTAAAGTATTTTATATTTATTAATTATAGCTATCGCATAAATAAGGAATAATTATTTAATAGCAATTACTATATTTTTACGTGAATTGTATTTATACTTACATTTATTATAGTTAATTACAATTTAAAATAACATCAAATACTTATTTAGTAATAATTAGTATATCTATATATTATTAATATTCTTATTTTTACTATTTATAAAATAATTAAATTATACTTATAAATAATTTATGAATAATTTTCAAATTAATTTAAATATTATTAGTGATTATTCACATAAATGTAGTATATCAAATTTCACCACGTCTCAAAACAGTTGTTGACAAAAATTATCAGAAAATAATTCTTTAACTTCCAGAAAAGAATATTGGAACCACGAACTTGTAGCTTAGTTGGTATTGCACACTCTTTATAAGAATGTTGTTGGATTTTTGGTCTTGAGAAATGGGTGTTGACCCGATTTTGACCAAATAATTAAGTGGTTTCCATTAGTGGAAAATAGAATTAAATTATTTGTAAAAATTCTACTAAGAGAGTAGATGAGAATAGCATTTGGAGTTTCTCAAAATCGATTCCGGGTGAATGAGAAATTAATGTTAAAAGTTAGCCATTTGATACAAATAAATGGTATGAAAAATGAAAAATATGGGGAAGGAGAAATGCTCCATCCCACATAGGAAAATGATGAAAAGTTTGCACACTTTATATATCCCAAATTGGACTTATGGGTTTGGGTTCTTGGGGGCACTCAAGTTTTTAAAGGAGTGAAAACCTACATGTTTGTGGGTTTGGTTCAAAGCACACACGCTGCCCTTCGCCATCATCGCCACGCCGCTCAGCCAAACAATCTGGTGCGGGGCCGTGGCCTGGGCTTGGGCTTCAAGGCCCTTATTCTTTTTGGACCAAAAACCTTTAAAATAAATATTTAATTAATTTTTGTAATTAATTAAATGAAAGTGATTTTCCAACCGAAACATTCGGACCAAGACGGGCGACGCGACGCCCTGGTCGGCTCGGTCGTCGCTCTGCCGCAAATGCGCTGAATAACAGACGGCCGGGCGACGTGATGGCTCAAAAGCTACCCTATAAACCGTTAGGCAAGTGCACCTATCTTTTATAAAAGCTATGAATGCAAATAGGCAAAAGACACATAAATAATTAATATACGAACTCATAAATGTACGAGCGAAATATGAATATAATATAATTATTCGAAAGTACACATAAGACTTATTCTAATACTATTATTATTATATGAATTGCACATATATACTTATATTTATATTATATGAAAATTAATTTAAAGTATTTTATATTAATTAATTATAGCTATCGCATAAATAAGGAATAATTATTTAATAGCAATTAGTATATTTTTGCGTGAATTGTATGTATACTTACATTTATTATAGTTAATTAAAATAACATAAAATACGTATTTAATAATAATTAATACATTCACATATTATTAATATTCTTATTTTTATTATTATATAATAATTAAAATTATACTTATAAAGAATTTATGAATACTTTTCAAATTAATTTAAATATTATCAGTGATCATTCACATAAATGTAGTATATCAAGTTTCACCACGTCTCAAACAGCTGTTGACAAAAAATTATCAGAAAATAATTCTTTAACTTCAAGAAAAGAATATTGGAACCACGAACTTGTAGCTCAGTTGGTATTGCTCACCCTTTATAAGAATGTTAACCGGTGTTCATACACGATATCGTTCAATTTCTCTGAGATTTATCCGTTCATCTCCAACCAATACTCTTAACTTATTAAAAAAAAAAAAAAAAGAACATTCGAAAAAATCAATATGGCCATTAGGTATCAATTATCATCAACAATATTCAACTATTCTCCCCGTACCACCTTGAGAGGATTTTCCAAAGCTTTAAGAATGTATCGCATTTGGGGCCGCCTATTGGGCTTGGGGTTAAGACAAGACTTAGCGACGATTGCCATGGCCCACACTTCCTCTAAGAGATCCTCAGTTTTAATTAATAATGGGCTAACTAAGGATGGGTCCATAATGTTTGTGACGGGTTCCTTGTCATATATACCAATATAACCTAATGTTGTTTCCAACGACTCGTCACTAATGCCCAGTTTACCAGTTAAAAGCTCCAGCAAAACCTTTCCAAAACAGTAAACGTCATAAGCCCATGTTGCATTGGGCTTACCTGCCGAGGTGGCCTTTTAGATTTCCTGTGTAAATGAACAAGAATTTACATATTAGAATAGCATCTCTCTAGACAAATTAATTAAACGTGCAAATATTGCAAATTAAGAATGGTATAGGTACAATAAGTACTCTATGGATATCAATTGCAGTTGCCAGGTAAATGTAAATTTGTCCTTTCGAATGCTAGATTCAGCACAGACCTGACTCAGGCTTCCAAGCCGAACTTCAAAATTATGATCAAGAGTATCTTCTTGGCAGACATCCTTGCATGAAAAACCAACACAAAGAAATCAGGTTGCATTTGGATTTAGGGATTTGGATTTGGATTTGATGAGAGGATTTGGGTGAACAGTTTAATTCCATCTAAGATAGATTTGAAATTCACCATAACAACTCAAAAAGGGAAAAAAAAAATTAACATACTTGTTGAACCAATAAAGTAATTTTATCACTTTACCCTTAAGAATACAAAAAATGACTTCTAGAGGTAAGATCCTCGCACTTTATCCGGTTCATCAATTAGTGACAACATCATTCCACGATAAGGTCATGTGCCACTAAGTGTACGGACATAATAGAGTAAACCATAAATAGCGGATAGGATCATCTATTTCAAACCGTTTCATCTCGTATTCCAAGATCTTAAATACACGCCAAGTGTAAAATAATGATGTCATCAATACACTTGGCGTGTATGGGTGATATTTGGAACACGAGAGATACACAATTTGGAATAAAAAATCTCGAGTGCATAAATAGTCGGGTACATTTTCCAAAAAAGTTAAGTTTATTTTTCATATTAGTTACTTTACTACTCTTGCTCTTTTTAACTCAGGACCCGAACTGACAAGTCTCGAAGACCTTGATTGGAGGTCGTCCCATCAAGCTTAACATGTGTTCAATTTAATGTCATCCATTAAGTACAAAAGTAACCATGAACTCAAGCTACCCAATGTGACTTTTGGTATGCTCTGTAAAGCTACCCAATGTGACTTTTGGTATGCTCTGTAAATTGTTAAATCAGATAGAAACTTACACAATCTATTGTCAACGAAAATATATTTATATGGCGTGCTTATTCAAACAAGCTCAATGAATTTGTTATTATGGATTTGAAATACTCGACTAAAAATCTATCAATTCAGCCTTATCTGCACATAGGTAATACCTGTGGACAAGAGGTGGATCACAATCATGATGCAGAAATGCTAGACCTTCTGCAACTCCTCTTGCAATTTTCATTCTCGTAATCCAATCCAGCGATTGCAAGCTACGATTCGATAAATCCTTTTCCGGCAAGTATTCGTAGACCAGAAATTTCTCCATGTCAGCAGCGTCAAAGCAGCGTCCCAACAGAGGAACAAATCTGGAATGATGAGAAATCCTGGAGAAAAATCCAGCTCAATGGAGAAGGCCTCAAATGGAATTCTCTTTACGACAACAGGCCCGAGCCCGAGCCCGAACAATTCGCCCGTGAAGAGATCGCCAGATTGGCCCCGTTTGATCAGGTTCTCATCGCTGAAATTATTAGTGGCCAGGGCGATCTGGCGATAGGAAAATGATATCCCCAAATTTGTCGAGGAGGAGTTGAGGAGCGGTGGATCGGATTCGCTGAAACTACTCCAAGCTGAAAATACAGAGGAAGAAGAAGAAAAGCTCGATAACGAGTCTTCACGGCCGATCCGCCGGAGTTCTTCTCTCAGGAGAGTGGCGTTTACAAGCCTCTCCCAGTTATCGTAGTTTCTCGACATGTTGTCACGTCAGATTTAATTAATACTGAAACCTGGAAGGAATTCTTCTAAAATGCACAAAAAGAAAGGGGAAAAAAATGAAGGCCTGGAGGCGGCTGGAGCTGGACCGACTAGTCTGAAAATTAGTGATCGTGTACTCGCCTATCTTAAATCCAGAACTATCATTTAATTTAGGGATAATTACAAAAAAGACCCTGCGATTATGGCTAATCATAAAAAACCTCAAAGATTTTTTGAAAATTACAAAAAGAGCTAAGCTAAGAGTAAGACCCTCAAAAACTCTATCTTATCTTTATCCCCTTCTCTCTCTAAACCCTTTTTCTCTCCCCCTTCTCTCTAAACTCCCCAAAAAAAAAAACCTAGCATATTCCCCCCTCCCTCTCCCTCTTACAGCCGCCCCCTCCCTCTCCCCCCCCCCTCCCTCCCCCTCCCCTCCCCTCCATGTTTTCTATTGGAGGGATACCAAATGGCGGTCCCTTGGGCGTGAAGGTGGCCGGAATTTTTGGTCCAGGGCGAAAGCGAGTCGGAGCTTCACGGAGGTGTCTCGCAGCGAAGAAGACGATGGGCTGCGGCAGTAGGTTTGGGAGAGGGAGAGGCAATTTTTTTGTTTTTTTTTTTCTCTAGTTGGTTAGTATATAATTTGTTTTTCTTATTTTTTGTTTGTGTTTTCTTTTCTCGGTTGATTTGGGAAACTCGTAGGCGGATCGATTTTTTTCTCGTTCGCAAAGATGTAGTGGTTGCTCGTGCCCGATTTTAGTTTTTTGGTGTGTTACAGTCTCCTTTAAGGAGTCCTGAAGTCTCCTGGAGTGGTTAGTTTGGGGTGGGTAGTTTTTTAGTCCATGTGAATCTGAATTGGTTTTACCAATTCCCCGCTTGGCTCTTAGTTAGTCTTGTCGGCTCTTAGCCCGTTGGCTACGATTGTAGTTGTAATTTTAGTTTTTGAGTTGTTATAATAAAATTCTATCGTTCGACAAAAAAAAAAAAAAAAAGTAAGACCCTCAAACACATATGTGGGGTTTGACTTTTGAGGTTTGACTCACACAACCTCTCTCCTCCGCCCTAATCAAAAACAAAGAAGTAAAAAGGTAATTTTAAATTGCCCTCAAACTATGCGTGTTTTTTTATTTTGTCTACTTAATTTCGAATTATTTTATTGTACTATCTTAGTTTCACAAATTGTTGCACTTAACCAATAGTTTTCAATTTTAACCCTCATTGTTAATGGATTGCTTGTAGTTATTACACCTCTAGTTAATTCAGATCTATTTTCTCTCAGAATCTCCTCATCGTTAGTTAATATACAAATAGTAGTAAACTTCATCGATAAACATAGGCTATCATATCATCTTCGAGAGATCAAAAATAAAATAATCATAAAGGTCAAGGGGTAAATATATAAATTATAAGCAGGTGCAACAATTTGCAAAGTTTATACCATGGGAAATTGTTCTTAATCGCAAGAAAAAAAAAACTAAAAAGAAAATCGCTTTCCACATAAGGAATCATCGAACATCAACCTATCCTTCGCTTACTGACATGACATTGACATTGTACGGTCTTTTTATGATTTGATCTACAGATAGGATCACGCCTCAATCCCCACCCTGGTCTTGTTTTGGCTAATAAAAAAAAACTATCCTTCCCTTACCAATCTGAGAGGATTTTCCAAAGCTTTTTAGAATGTATCTCATTTTGGGCAGCCTAGTTGGACTGGTATTAAAGCAAGCCTTGGCCACAATTGCCATGGCCCATACTTCCTCCACGACACCCTCATCTTTAACTAATGATGGGTCCATAATTTTTTTTGTGAGTTCTTTGTCATATACACTAATGTAAGGCATAATTGCTTCCAAGGTTTTGTTCACGGTGGCATCTGGGTAAGAACTTATGCCTAGCTTTCCTGTAACCAGCTCCAGCAAAACCTTTCCGAAGCAGTAAATGTCATAAGCACATGTTCCCGTAGCCGAATCTAATCATTGTGCGCGTAGCCAGGAAAAAAACCGGGTTGGGCCAGTACACGAAATTAGGGTGGGTTAGACGAAAAATTAAAAGAAAAACTATATAAAAATTAAATCATTTGTGTGTATATGCAAGAAAAGAATGTTCTTCAGCCTATTGGATTCTGATGCAGCGTATCAAGGAATATTATTAGGGATAATTACAAAAACACCCCCAAGGTTTGGACTAATTACAAAAGAATCCATAGATGTTTTAAAATTACAGAAAAACCCATCATGTTTGATTTTGTCTTAAATTTGAGAGGGTAATTGTAATGTTCCACAAATATCGGGGTTTTGAAACGTTTTTTTCAGGGGGAAGATGTAAGTGAATCAAACCTTAAGAGGTTTTCTGCCACTTTCAAAAATATTTGGGTTTTTTTGTAATTAGCCCGAACCTCAGGGGCTTTAATGTAATTATCCCTTATTATTATTTACTCGAAACAGGATCATATCATTAACAATCAGATTTTAATTTAAGTTGTCTGATTCTCTTTTACTTTGTTTCTGTTTTAAATCTTTTATGATTGTAAAAGAGAGTTTTCTTTGGTTTTTCTAAACTTCTCGGTATTCCTAAGAATCAACCAGAATTCGGATGCATATTGTCTTGATAAAACTTACAAGCTACTATCTAATTTCTTTAGCGTAAAACCCCTAGACATGAGAATGAAAAAGCAACGATTAAGGCACAGAAACGTACCTGCGGCACCTATTTGAGATTTCCTGCACACAACAACGAAGGACAACTCATTATAATAGCCTCTCTTGGCAAATCCAAAATGCAATCACAACTTAAGTGTTATGCAGGAATGGTCTTGGTACAAAGTTCAAGTTTTAGGAAAATGTGGGATTAGATATTCTAAGGAAAATTCATTGCAGTTACCAGGTAAATGTAACGTTGTCCTTCTGAAATTCAGGTTCCTTGACTTGAGCAGAGACCTGACTCAAGCTTCCAAGCCGAACATCAAAATTATGATCAAAAGAAGTATGCTACTGGCTTGTACATCCCTTGCAAGAATCAACACAAATAAATTATTGAATTAGAAGAAGATTATTTACAAAAAACAATCATGAGGTTAACTTGATTACAAAAAACTCCGTTAGCTTTTAGTTTTTTTTTTTCTTTTAACCAATCGATAGGAATGCTTTTAGATTTACAAATACCACATTTACGTATGTTTCAATTTTACAAATTGCCCCCTAAAGAAGGGTAATTTGTCAGGTTAATTAAATACAAGTTTCAATGATTGGTAGCATGTGATATTTGTAAATTTGAAAGATAAATATTGTTTGAGCAAGTCTCTTGTGGTACGGTCTCACAGATCTAAATCTAAAACGGACCTCCTAAGGACCCGTCTTGAGAACATGAATCATGAAAATAAATTTAAAAATAATAATGAACCATGAAAAAACAAAAATAAACCCTAAAAACATGAACCATGAAGAATAAACCCGAAAAACAAAAATAAACCCAAAAATAAAAAATAAACCCTAAAAATACTAAAAATATTAAAAACCCAAATCAATTAAAAATAAACCCAAGAAACAAAATAAACCTTAAAAACAAATATAAACCCTAAGAAAAATAAAATATGAAAAAAAACCTTTAAAACTTTGTGTAGAGCTCCGTCTCACTGATCTAAATCCGTGAGACTGTCTCACGCAAATTTTTGCCATAGTGTTTTTTTGTAATTAGGATCCCTCAAAATATTAAAGCACCGCAATGAATATATAACAAACAGAGTGGCAAAATGCAAAACACAGATGAATATGGAAAATAATCCTGTGGACAAGAGGTGGATTACAATCATGATGTAGAAATGCTAGAGCTTCTGCAACTCCTCTGGCAATTTTCGATCTCGTAATCCAATCCAGCGATGCCAAGCTATGACTCGACAAATCCTTTTCCTGCAAGTATTCGTAGACCAGAAATTTCTTCTTCTCAGCATCCAAACAGTGTCCCAACAGAGGAACAAATCTGGAATGATGAGAAATCCTGGAGAAAAATCCAGCTCGATGGACAAGGCCTGAATTCGAATTCTCTTTACGACAACAGGCCCGAGCCCGAATAATTGTCCCATGAAAATATCACCAGAGCGACCCCGTTTGATTAGGCTTTCATCACTGAGAATAATTCGGATTCGCTGAATTTATTCCAATCTGAAAATTGGGAAGAAGAAGACGAAGAAGAAAAGCTTGTCGATCCGCTGGAGTTTTTCTCTGAGGAGAGTGGCGTTGACAAGCCTCTCCCAGTTGTTGTAGTTTCTCGACATTTTGTCAGGTCAGAGTACTGAAACCCTAGAATTCCTAAAAAATGAACAAAAAACAAAAAAACAGGGCTGCAAGTCAAAATTCCATTCATTAAATAATATCCAGACCGCGTTAGTTGTTTTGGTTGCCGTTCAATCATTTCAGCATTACTATGTATAAGAATTTCCAATAATGGAGAGGTATCTTTTGATATTGAAATGTCCGCGATATACAACAACTGGGAGCGGCTCGTTGACGCCACACTGCTAAGAGAAAAGCTCCGCCATCTCGGCCGCATCGATTCCTTTGCCACCTCCGAGTCCGCCGGCAGTTTTCGCCTCAACGATCCTCTCTCCGAAGCGTCCCTTAATTTCCATAAACTCGGATATAAATTCAGTTACCAGCATCTACTCCAGGCCACTAGCAGTTTCAGCAAGATAAAATTGATTGAGAGAGGTAGCTCCGGGGACCTTTTTCGCGGAGATTTTCCCAATTATTCTCTGTTATTTACCAGAGATAACAAAATTTTGGGGCCAGGTTCGAGCGTCGTAGTCGTCAAAAGAATTGATCTGTTAAGTGAAATTCTTCGATTACTTGGGACATTGCCTGGAGAAAGAGAATGAGAAGTTTCTGGTTTACAAGTATATGCCAAATGGGGATTTATCGAGTTCTCTGTTTAAGAAGAACGCCAGTGAGAATGAATTAATGTCCCTCGACTGGATTACGCGGATGAAGATCGCAATCGGAGCTGCAGAGGGGCTGGCTTATCTACACGATGAATGTCATCCTCCTCTTGTTCATGGGTAATCTATTGCAATTTCATCTGTAAATGTAACTTGTTTGTGTTTGCTTGCCTATATTCATTTCCTAGCTCATTACTCGGCTTAATTGCAATTCTGGTCCAGTAAATATAAGGTAGTTACATATTTAGTCTTGTAAGTATTCTGTTAGCAATTTTGGCCTCGTAAGTAAAAAGAGGTGGCATATTTGGTCTTGTAAGTATCACATATAGCACTTTTGGTCTCGAAAGGTAAAATGTTGAAGTACCCATTCGAGATAAAACTGCACAAAATTTGAACCTGTGAGGCCAAACTGCATAAAAATAAAATCCGTTGGACCTAGATTGCCATAAAGGATACTTACAAGACCAAATATGCAACTCATTAAAACTTATAGGACCAAAGCTGCTACAATGGATACTTATATGACCAAATATACCAACCCTTACACTTAAACAAAATTGCTATTAAGCCCTCATTGCTCCTTTTTTAGCACTTGTATGTGCTGAGTGTGTATCTGTATTTCGCTGCATTATACGAAAACTTGAATGGATTTTAAGACTGATTTAGAAATAAATTTAAGCGGAAAATTTTTCGGAAGTTTATTTGGATTTTCCGGTATTACTATTAATTTCTTGTGATTTTTTATAAGGGATGTGCAAGCCAGCAGCATACTGCTTGATGATAATTTTGAAGTGAGGTTAGGGAGTCTGAGCCAGTCTGGTGCTCAAGTAAGTGGCCCTCGCTATTTCGACGACTGGGTTTTCAGGTTATTGCCTTTACCAATGTTGAATTCATTTGCCTTTCTAAAAGATACTGACAAAAAAGAATGCTGGATATGCTGCAGTGATTGGTATTGCGATTATTCTTGCCTGTGAATCCTAGTATTGCTTATCTATCCCTTGCTTTCCTATTCCGGCAACATTTAGCCTGTAACAAGAAGTTGTCGTGCAATTAGAAACTTTTCTTTGCATTTTATTTCTTCTAAGCTTCTGATTGGCATAGCCGCATAGTTTCAGCACTAAATGTATTCTCGTTTAGAGCAAAACTTCCATGGAACGTTTCAAGTGGTCTCTCGACCTCAGCATACTGAACCTTCTCCATAAACCGAAATAGTTTCGTTTGTTTTATGAATGAACTCTTAAATTACTTTAATGTGTAATGATTAATTTCCATGAGAAAGTTGTGACAAGTTTGTCATTCTTGCAATCTTGCCTGCAGGGAATCTGATAAACATGCTTTGGGTATGACCGTATGTGCAATTTCTTGAGTAATTCTGGCGTGTTTGCAAACTCTAAAAAAGTGATTCCCAGCTTAACGTCTAGAAGCTGAGAATCACTTTTGGTTAGAGTTTGCAACCATACACCATTAATTCTTTGTAAAGGTGTCATTTCCACTGTCAAATGAGCAGGTACACCAGAAGCAACACGCGCCAACGACGCGTCCACTGCTTTGGAAAAGTTCTACTTGAGCTAGTGACAGGCAAGTTGGGCATAAGCGCACCGGCTAATAATGCCATGACAAACAAGTGGCTTGAAACAACAATACTAGCTCATATAAGTATAAACAACAAGGAAATCATCACAGAAATCGTGGATCCGTCACTAATTATAGACGTGGATCTCCTGGAGGAAGTGTGGAGCATGGCTATTGTTGCCAAGTCTTGCCTTGATCCCGAGCCTTAAAAACGGCCCCTGATGACGCATATTCTTAAAGTGTTGGAAAATCCGTTTGAGCTGGTAAGGGCTGTGGGAACTGACTATAAGGGCACTCATGCCTACACAGAATCATGGACTGCTGTGCTTGGCAATTATGGTGGCGTTTTTTATTAGCTGTTCGTCGAGGGGTGATTTATTTGAGTCTTCGTTTTTTATTAGTGATATCTGAAGATTTGAGTTTTACATGTATATGTTTTCATTGTGAAATCTCATTGAAAAACATATATATGTGCTAGATGTTGCAAACAAATACGGATGCTAGAAAGCCGATTTTAGTGATACATCTAATATGTATATTGTTTTTTTTTTTTTTTTTTGAGGGGAACATCTAATATGTATATTGATTATAGGATTACATGGTACCAATTTTTATATCAAACAAAAAAAAAAAGGTCCCACAGAGATTTGAACTCGGGTTACTGGATTCAGAGTCCAATGTCCTGAGTCCTGACCACTAGACCATGGGACCTGTTTGGCCAGAAGCTAGACTTTTACATGCTATTAGTAACAAAAAATTCATATGATGAAATTCATTTAAAATATAATAATTTTTTTTAGGGATAAAATATAATAAAATTAGTTAAATAGAAACATCATAAGCCTTCATAAATCATAATTATAGACATATTTTCTCAAAATTTATTTCTTGAATAAAAATCCGGGCAGAAAAATGAACCAAATTACTCGATATTCGATTCGAGATTGATCGTTAAAAGTTCGTTTGAGTTGGTTTATTAACATAACGAACCAAACTGGAACACATTTTTTCGTTCGATAAGATGTAAAGTTCGCCTTGAGCTCGACTTGATCGTAAAAAAGAATAAAATATGTGTAAAAATATCAAGCTACTCGAGCTCGATTCGTGTTCAGCTCGACTAAAATTTGTTCGAACTCGATTCGATTAATAATCAAATCAAACTCAAATACAATTTTTAAAGTTCGATTAAAATTCAAACAAGCTGGAACGATTGTATGTTCGGCTCGACTCGACCGTTTACATCCTTACCAATAGAGTGACTTCAGTTTCGCTCTATCCACTATCCAGTTACCCTCTGGACTGAAAGATGCTGGCATCTCAGCCTAACCACCACCGCCACCTCTCCGCCATCCTCCACCTCCAACACCACCGCCTTTCTCCGCCACCCGCAACCACTCTACACCCTCTCGCAACCACTTCTAAACACCCCTATGTTGCCCCCATCTCCTCTTCCCACCACCACCACCATACCCTCCCAGACGAAGAAAACGACGCCGCATCAACCGGTGACAATACGATTCTCCGAACCCACAACGCTAAGTCCACCGCCCTCCTCCTCCGCCACCTCTCACCTCAAGACCAGCAAAACCCACATGGAGGAAATCACGAAAGCTACCTGCCATTAGTCAAACAAGATAAAGAAAAATTGCTTGAAATTTCATTATTAGGTAAAAGGACCCCACAATTTCCGGGATCCATTTATGCGAACTCTTCTTTGCCGCTCGTGCAGAGTGTTTTCAGAAGGGAGAAGGGCGATTTTGGTGATGACGATGAGGTTGATGATGAAATGCTCGTGAAGGCGCTTGAGATAAGGAGGAAAGTGACTGCGGAGATTTTCAAGGAGGCTATGAGAAAGGGCAAGTTTGGGATCACTTATTATGAGAATTTGGTTTCTCAAATACCTGAATTTATCGATTATGTGATGATTAAGGCTGTTTACATGAAGGAGTTTCCTGAATTCTCGCGGTCTTCGTATAATGTTCGTGCTAAAGTCTTTATTGATGAATGTGGAGTTGTGCAACTTATAAGGTACATGGTCTTCAAAATGCCAACCTAAAAATGAGAAAAAAGATTGTTCTTACTTTGCAATTGATAGAAGAACAGGTCTCTTGTGAGACGGCTATACACTAAAAGTATCACGGTCTCACGGACTTTCACCGTCTCACATAAGTTTTTGCGTTGATAGAAAGATACTGACAATGTTTGTTTGCAAACTCTAGGAAAAAGTGATTCTAGATAGAACTGTTTTTTCGACCTAGAAGCTGAGAATCACTCTTTTTTAGAGTTTGCAAACACTCCCATTATCGAACTGAATTTTAATGTATATTCTTCAATAGGCTAAATTGCAAAATATGCCCTATAACTAATGGGTGGTGGCAAAACAGACAAGAAACTTATTTAACTTGCAATTTAGGACAATAATTTTTAAAAAATTGTAGATTGAGGACTAAATTGGTCAACATCGATTTCAGATTTCTCCCTAATCGATTATCAATTTGGGGATTTCATTTATTTCGGTCCAATTGCTAAATGGATATATGACCTAGCAAATCCACGATGACTTTGATGAAAAAGAAGAAGCAGAGATTCAATTTAGGTTTTCTCCAACTTATTTGGGGCTCGATTTTGCCGAGGGAGTGGGTAGTTTCATTTATGCTTCCTTTATTTTCATCCAAGTGATCGTGAATGTGCCATGTCATATGTCTAGTTAGCAATTAGGACCGAAATAAATGAAATCCCCAAATTGAGAATCGATTCCGGGAATTTTTAAATCGGCCAATTTAGTCCTCAATCTGCCATTTTTTAAAAATTATTGTCCTAAATTACAAGTTGAATAAGTTATTGTCCTGTTTTGCCACCCACCAATAGTTACAGGGCATATTTTGCAATTTAGCCTTCTTCAATATGATGATTACTTAGCTAATGATTTGTTGTTGGCTATCTAGCTTAGAATCTTGACCAAATAAATGTTGTTATCATGTATGTTCTAGTTAAGAGAGAAGTAATTCAGATCGATACATGTTATCTGAATCTCAATTACTTATTAACTTCATGTAGGTGGTTGAAACACAATTCACTTTCATACCCACAAATTGGGAAGCTGATATGTGCATCGAAAGGAAATCTTGATACCATAAGACGGTTGGCAGAATGGTTAAAGTCGATCCACGTGAAAGGGAGGTTTATTGGAGTCGCATTGACCCGGGCTGGTGGAAATGTATTCGAACGCAGCATAGAAGAATTGGATGAGCTCGTTGAGTATTTGGAGGGCAATGGTGTAAGGAAGGATTGGATGGGCTATGTAGTTAGCAGGTGTCCGGAGATCTTGTCTTTTAGCATGGAAGAACTAAGGTCTCGCGCTGAATTCTACTTTAGTATGGGTATGGATAAAAATGACTTTGGAACCATGCTTTTGATTGTCCGAAGGTGCTTGGTTATCTCTCACTGGAAGAGATGAACCAAAAGGTACGTAACCGTCTATGCTTTTTTTTGCGTTACGATCATGGTGTAAGGAATATATAGACATTGTTAGAGCATTATGGTTTTCGATAATCTTTCGGTACTTATAATAGGGTTAATTACAAAAACTACCCTTGAGGTTTGATCTAATTACAAAAACACCCGCTAACTTTCAAAATTATAAAAATACTCCCTGAGGTTTTATTTTGTCTAACATTTAGCCTCTTCATAAGCAGAAAATATTTTAGAATTCCCCCTCATATTTTTAAGAATATTATAGTTTACCCCTTAATTTTAACACCGAATCAAACCTCAGAGGTACTTTTGTAATTTTGAAAGGTAGTTGGGCTTTATTAAAATTAGGTCCAATCTCAGGGGTACTTTTGTTATCAATATGATTCGAAAAATTTCATCAGCAATGCTTTTTTAACTCTTTTTATTTGGTTTGAAGTGTAAATCTGAGTTTGGTTATAATTCAACCAGGGTAAAATCTCAAAAGTTCCAAGATTCTCTATCCACAAGGCTGAACTTACTATCTTTTATTACAAACTCCGTGTATTTCGTTACAAACTGAGTTCTTTTCTACTTTATCCAGGTAGCGTATCTGAAGGAGTTTGGGCTCAATAATGAAGATGTGGGAAGATTACTAGCATTTAAACCACAATTGATGGCTTGTAGCATTGAAGATAGATGGAAGCCTCTTGTTAAGTATTTTTATTACCTTGGGATTTCGAAAGACGGCATGAGAAGAATCCTCACTATGAAGCCAATGGTTTTCTGTATTGATCTGGAGCAAACCATTGTGCCGAAGGTATGCTTTCCTTGTCGCCGTCCCATTTTGAGTGAATGACGGCAAGATATTACGTTTTAGCATATAAGGGTCGAAGTTTGAAATTGTTGCTCTCCAACTGATATCCTGTATATATGTCTTTTATGTACATGGATCTGATGACTCTGCATAACTCTATGTTCTTTTAAGGTTCAATTTTTACGAGATATAGGCGTTCAGGAAGATGCCATCGGCAATATGCTTGCCAGGTTTCCCTCGTTAATGACATACAGTCTCTACAAGAAGATACGCCCTGTGGTATGTTCACGAGCCTTCTAAATTTGGAACCCTTTTACATTTTTTGTTGAATAATTACAAAAAGTGGCCCTGCGGTTTGAGGTAATTACAAAAAAAAAAACCAGAGAAGTTTCAAAACTACAGAAAACCAGAAAAACCCCTTGAGGTTTGATTTCATCTTACATTTTACCTCTACCGTTAGTTGATCTGATAGGATTTGCTGACATCATGAACTATTTTGCAATTACATCTCTCGATTTTTCTAATATTACAAATAGCCCCAACTGTTCGCTAGCTATTTTAATATTTTTAAAAGTTAAAGGATACAACTGTAAAATGTAAGATGAAAAGTTGGGATTATTTGTAATATTTAGAAAAACTAAGGTATGCAATTGTAATATATTTGATGAAGTCAGTAATTTTTTTCAATACAACTAACAATATCAGTAAAAATGTAAGACGGAATCAACCCTCAAGGGGGTTCTGTAATTTTGAAACTTCTGTGGGTTTTTTTTTTTTTTTTTTTTTTTTTTGTAATTAACCCAAACCTCAGGAGTACTTTTCTGTAATTACCCCTAAATGTAAATGTAAAAACTCACTTTTAATCGCCCCTTCTCTTTACCGTCATTCTGGCAGGTCATCTTCCTGTTGACAAAAGCTGGGGTTTCTCAACGGGACATTGGGAAGGTGGTAGCCCTAGGGCCGGAGCTCTTGGGATGCAGCATAGCAAATAAACTAGATCACAATGTGAAATACTTCTTGTCACTTGGTATATCACTTCCAGTTTTGGGCGGGATGATTTCTGATTTTCCCATGCTTCTCCGCTATAACATTGATGTCCTTCGTCCCAAGTACCGTTACTTGCGAAGAATGATGATACGACCTTTGGAGGATCTCATTGAGTTTCCGAGGTATGCATCATCATCTTACGCCTTCAAATTTAAGCTTTTCTCCACACACCCACTACTATGTGTCCTTCTAGCATTAACTTTTAGGGATAATTACAAAAGAACCTCTAAGGTCAGGGCTGATTACCAAAAAAAAGATGTTAAGAAACTACAAAAAGCCCTCTCAAGTTTGATTATGTCTTAAATTTAAGAAGGAAACTGTAATATTTCGAGAAATATGAGGGGGGATTTGAAATGTTTTTTATCATGAAGGGGAAAATGTAAGACCGATCAAGCTTCAAGGGATTTTCTGTATTTTCAAAATCTCTGGGTTTTTTATAATTAGCCCGAACCTCGAGGTCTTTTTGTAGTTATCCCCAATTTTATGACAAGTTCCAGTTATCAGATACTGATTCTTGATTTGTACAACAGGTTTTTCAGTTATTCGCTTGAAGAGCGAATAATCCCTAGGCACAAGATTATGGTGGAAAATCGGATTAATTTTAAGCTTCGGTACATGTTATCAAGCTCGGATGAAGAATTTGAGACGAGAGTCAAGGATGCGGTGGAAAGACGGAGAAGATTTGAATCTGGTGTCACATATGAACCACCTTCAGATTCTCAAAATGACGATTGTGCAGAAATGATGTCTGATAAAATAGCAGATAACTTGGTACATAATTTAGGGCATTAGCTGAATATTCTTCTTGCACATTGTGCATTGTGGGTGGTACAGTTTTCAGTTAGTTACTTACCAGCACAGCAACATGTGTATATTGTAGAAAAGTTACTATTTGCAAACTGTATATTGTAAATGAACAAAGAGACATTTTACGTCACAAAAAGATCATTTGAAAAGCACATGGGCCATTATATACTTCTCTCAAAGTTATGGAATAGAGTTTTAGGGATAACTACAAAAACACCCCTGAGGTTTGGGCTAATTACAAAAAAAATCGAACATGTTTCAAAATTACAAAAAGCCCTCTCATGTTTGATTCTGCCTTAAATTTAAGGGGGTAGTTGTAAGTTTTTACAAAAGTTAGGGTTTTTTTGAAATATTTTTTGGTTATGGAGAAGAACGTCTTAAAATCAAGTCTCAAGGGTTTTTTTGTAATTTTCAAAAATCTCTAGGTTTCTTTGTAATTAACCCAAATATTAGGGGTGTTTTTGTAATTATCCCAAAGTTTTATATTTCATGTGTATTATTAGCTCCTCTCACAATGATGTTCACTGGATCTCTGCATGTCTTTTGGCTGTGAACTAACATTATTTCAACAGAAAAATGTCTCAACGCTGCTATAAAGCACAGTGCAATGCAAAATCGTCTACCACAACATAAGACATCCCAATGACCGAAAAATCGACGAAAATGGCTTTCAAACTGTCTTTCAGCATTTAAACCACCAGTGGCCCTAAAAAGGAACATAATCAATCATCTGACAGGTTTAAAGTTTGCATCTTTCGAGTACCATACGATGAGAAACAAAGTTAAGCAGTAGCAGTCTTCATGTTAGGAGCATCTCCAGCACTAGCATAAACCGGATGAATCTCATAACCTTCCTTCGGCTCAACATGAACCCATTTGCGTCCGCTCAGCTTGTGGCGCTCAAACTTGACACATCCTTCCTTTAAAGCATAAAGAGTGTGATCTTTCCCAATTCCAACATAATTTCCTGGATGGAATCGTGTACCCCTTTGACGAACGATGATGTTTCCGGGTATCACTCTCTGCAGCATATGCCACACAACACCACATCAAATAAATGAAAGAATCACCCTCAAAAAGATAAATGAAAGAATCCATGCATTTTTTGCTATGAAAGTTCAAATGCAAAATAGCAGACCTAAAAAGACTTGGAAGGAAACTATTACAAAAGACGTGTTATATCTTGATATAAATGAGAATATGGCTTTGAACCGTAAACGATAGCGTGATATGATCCATATAGCCGACCCCACATAATGGGATTAAGACTTAGTTTGTTGTTGTAAAGTTCAAATGCACAAAATAGCAAAATCTATTCACTTTATGCTCTCACCTCTCCACCAAATTTTTTAACCCCAAGATTTTTCGGCAATGAGTCGCGCCCATTTTTTGTGGATCCTGCTGTTTTTTTGGTAGCCCAGCGCCTGAAGACTAAGCTCAATCCCTCTCCGGAAACATCTGCAATTTTAGATAGGTGTACATAGAGCGAGTTGATTAGAATCATCATCATCAACTCGCACCTTATCCCATTATGTGGGGCTGGTGGTGTGAAGTTTATAGTGTCAATTAATTGTCTAAAATTTGTTAACACTATAAATTCACACAAAAACAAAGTGACAAAGTTTTACGCCGATACCCTTCCTCGACGCAACCTTCATACGAAGGAGAAATGAGATAAAATTCGAAACCATCATCATCATAATTTTTTCCACTTGCATGGAAAATATGATGAGACGGCGATGACTTGAAATAGTTGCTTTATCATGTCCCATTACATGATTGATATTGTAAAATCAAATTCTTACCACATGTACACCATAAACGTAAGCAAGATAAAATCAAATTCTTACCACTGGCAGAACCATAAACAGGTGTATTCGCAATTAGATCCCGAATCGATCTTTTGTATATAGATGCCACCGCATTCATCATTTTTTCGCTCACTAGGCAACACTAGAAGACCTGGGTCAGGAAAAACATGAAAAATGAAATGATGAAAATGTCAAATATTATCAATTACATCAAGAAACTTACAAGAAAAAGATATCATTCGTAAGTTCAACAATGATTTTTCCTACCATTAGCTAAATTATACTAATTATATTAATCTGGGTATATTTTTAGCTCATTCTACTAGCCAAAATCCAAATTACCAGAACCCCAAAGTCATATAAATCATTTTACACTAGCAGACAGTGGGAATCGAAATACAACACGTATAATGATAGAAAACAAAGTACAGAGATCAATGATACGAGCAGAAAACTTCTTAAGGGGATGACATATGTTATTCCTCATAAAATCTAATGTAAGATGGCGATAAACTCAACGCAGTTTGAAAAAACTCGTTCAGGCATATCATCAAACAGCTTATAGGTAATGACACAAAAAGCATCATACAACCCCACACGCCCACACCTCACACTCCTAGGAAATCCCTAATAAACCATAAATTTTGCAGAGAGAAAGAGAAAGAAGAGAAAGAGAAAGAATACGCGTGCGTGTGTGTGGTGAACGGGGGTGGGCGGGTCGAGTTCGATCTCGAGAGAACCTGTGAACTAGAGAGAGAACCTGTGAACCGGCCGAGTGAAATTTTCCAATTTTCAGCTTCAATCAATGGGCCGAATTTTGTTTAATATTTTGGGCTGCATTGTATTGTAATTTGAGATTCACTAAGTAATGGGCTTTTATTTGTCCCTATATTTTAATAAGTTGTCGTTTAGATAATTAGATTTAATTTTTTGTATTTGATGAACGATGTAAATGTTTATTTTCTGTGCATAAATTAATGATGTAATGATGAATATTCTGTTAAAAAACACATTATTATTGAATGCTACTTAACTGTTTTTATAATAATAATCTATTTATAAAAAAAATCTGTTTTTATGGATTTGTCAGCCCATATAATTATTTAATGGTTCGAATCTAATAATTTAATTTTGTCAATTGTTAAGATGTTAGATTTATATTTATTTGGTTAAGCACGAAGTATGTATGTTTAAAACACAGGATTTTCAGAATTGTAATCAAACTAATCCACAAAGTTCTTATGAACCATCTTTACCTAGTGAACTGGATGTTAGATGTGACTTAAAAGGGGGAAATTTTAACATATTCGGATTGTGTACTGTCTATGGCAAAAATGCATTCATTAAGTACATTATTTGGAATTTGGATAAATATCAGGGCTTAGATGGTTACAAGACCCAGTTCCAATAAACATTATGGTACTATGGCCCGTAATCAACAAGAAGATGGGGATCAAGATCAACCTTGTGCTCCAATAGTTCTGACGTATGTTGTAAGGACAATTGACCCGAGTTCAATCTCATACAAGTATGTGTATTTCCTCCCCTATTTTCCTCCCATTGTACTAAAAGAAATCAAGAACAAGATGAATAACAAAGCCAGAGGCCCAGAAGGTTACAATTACCAACTGTTGGAAAAACATTTATTTTGGGGTGAGATAAAAAAAAAAAAAAAAAAAAAAAAAAAAGCAAACTTCGTCATTGGTTGACAAGATTTCTCAGTCCAATTTTAAACGAGATGCTCATTGAACATTCAACATACCATATTTTTTTCTGAGAAAATCCAAACAACTGATAGAGACACGAGACCAGATTTCATATTCCACTTCCGTGTTCTACTTCCTACTACATTTATTTGGATGAATAACAAGCGTTATTGAGATAAACATGGGTTATACATGCCATTCATCCGGATGATGGAACAGAAAATGGAACGGAAAATTTGAATCCGAGACATATATCAAGAAATAACAAGTTAGCAAATACAAACCACCACGGCACCAAAATTGCCAAAAACAGAGCTTAACTTGTGTAAGTAAGGTATTGAAGTATCGAATTTTGTATTTCAATGAATTCTGCAGCCATCTAAATTACACTCTTAACGTCTTCCAATATTTTGGCCCTGCTACAAAACGATTTGTAATTATGAAAAATAATTGTTTAATCAATAGAACTGGCATCCCTGACTCTCCAGCTAATAGCGCCTTGCATCCGCTAAAGACCAAGACGGCATATTGGATTTCTTTTAATGAGACTAAGATCAACCTGCAAAGCCATAACACGAAATCATGCAACCGAATAAAGATGAAAGAGCAAACACCTCAGTGGTAAAATCGGGCAGGAGTTTATTTTACCTTGTGGCCGAAGAGATCTCTGATGTTATCGACCCCATAAAGAATCATTGTGGGTCTGTGAAAAAGAAAGAGAAAAAAAACGAAGCAATAAGAGTGTTATTCTTCAAATAGATATCTGGAAGCAACAAGCAAAGCAAAATGATAAGGGATAATTACAAAAACAGAGGTTTGGGTTAATTACAAAAAAAACCCAGATATGTTTCAAAATTACAAAAACCCCCATTCAGGTTTTGTTTTGTCTTAAATTTAGGGGGGGTAACTATAATATTTTTGTAAATGTCAGGGGGTTTTTTGAAATGTTTTCAGAAATCACCGGAAAAATGTAAGATAGAATCAAACCTCAAGGGTTTTTTTGTACTTTTCAAAGAACTCTGGGTTTTTTTTGTAATTAGCCCAAACCTTAGGGGTGTTTTTGTAATTATCCCCAAAGCAAAATCATAATGTAATGAATAATCAAAAGACTACAACAACATGTGCAATAACATAATCAATGTCCACAAAGCAAACACAGCTCTAGTGATGAAAGTTTTGGTTACCTTTCAAGTGAAAGCCCCCATGCTATCACCTGAACATCTTCTGGAAGCCCCATAGGAAGCAGCATTTCCGGTCTAAACATTCCCGAGTTTCCAACTTCCACCCATTTCTGCAAACCTTCATGATAACTGACGACAAAAACATTTTATTAGCTGGTATTCCATGGTAAAGCTTCATGTGAAAACTAATAAACATTACCTGAAGATTTCCATGCTGGGTTCAGTATAAGGATTGTAGGCGGGCTTGAACTTGAGCTTGGACATTCCTGAAATCAAGATATGGAAGGACCCTTATTCAGTATTCAACAAGTAGTAAACCCTTAGATAATCTGCTGAAAACAACTGTGAAACCAGTATCTTAGCCAAAATCTTCACTTCAGTTGATTCGAGTAGGAAAGAAATCAGTTAAACAGATTGACCTCGTGGGCAAAATACAGATTAAAGCTAATAAATTTACCTAAACGAGAAAGAAGTCGTGAAGAACTCCAATCAAGTGTCCAAGAGTAAGGCCACGATCACAAATTAACCCTACCAACAATAAGGAGGTCAGTCTTAAGGAAGCCAAAAACACTACAATAGCAAGAAAAAACCCACACATATAGAATTGGGCATCAAAGAAGTTTAGTGCTGACCAGATGCAAAGTTACCCATATGAGAACAATTCTGAGGTTCCAACTTCCAAGTGAAATAAAAATCGAAGCACGCACATAAATATGTACCACGAAAAATTAGAAATTCCACAAACTTCCAACTTTGAAAATGGGTCACCACATCAACATAATGTCAGTTTCAAAAGAATCAAAAACGGATAATTGTTTATCATCAACTACTTCAGCTATTAAACTGCTCACCATGTCAATACAAGTTCTTGATGTTACACAACACAAAATACACAGAAATTATGTTTTCTGTCATCACTCTTTTTTCATCATTTCTTAACAACTTGCATCAAAGTGGACCACATGATTAGTAAGGTATGCCTGGTTGAACCATGGAACTAAACATGGATTTTCGTGAAGAGAGTCAAATACCTTCTATCTGGTGGAATTCTGCAAGATGAGTCCGATCTACCGCTTCATTTCTAAAAACACGGTCTATTGAATAGTATCTTTTCGGAGTGAAAGGTCCCTGGTCAAAAATTGATTTGCAAGTGAGACATCCAGCAAGTAACTAACAAAAAACGAGTATGCTACCAAGCAGCAGCAAAATATATATGATAAAATCGTTAGGAAAAGGAGGACCAGATGCACTTTTGCAAAACTAGTAGAAAGAGAATAAGATACCAGTCCAAGAAAAGCTAACCTGAGCAAGTGCATACAGCATCCTGGAGGAAACAGCAGTAGTGTGCGTCCGCAGAAGATTCTTATTTGCTTCCTCTCTTTTCCATTCATACCCATACCTAGCACAAACAGAAAATCTGTTAATTACACTGAAGGATTGCACTACTTAAATGTACATGATATGCATTGCCTACCCCCTGGACCCATAACCGCCAGATTCATGAACTCGTTTAACTCGCTCAACATAATCTTCAGGCAGCATTCTTGTGGATGAAGGCTCTGCGAAATATCAACTACCGTAAGAAAACTAATGTGGACTCGACACCTAAAGTACAGGTCCAAGATGAAATTTGGATCAAACCGTTCAAAAAGAAAGTATCATGTGAATCGCGAGCTGGATGTTGTTGTGGCTGGAAAAGTGCGTCAAAGTTCCAGAAGCTGCAAAGACAAGCATAAACTGTCGGCGTTAATGGCAGCTGCATGTTACTACACAAGAAGGTTAAGTCAAGTAAAGACACGAAAGAAGCAGTGAAATAGGAGCTTATATTTCCTTTTCAATTGTTCAATTTGCATCTCAGGTTAATTATTTATACAAACAGGGACTGTCGTTCTTAAGACCAAACCATATGCAGAAAGGAGTGCAGACTCTCATTTGCTGGTACTCCTCGATGTAAAATTCTTGTAAACCACAACATTATTCTCTTCCAGTTTGTTTCTTAAGGTCGTCATACTCTTTTTTTTTTTTTTTGATAACCGAGAACTCACTGTGGCACCCACAGCTACCAAACTCGGGGTAACTACCCGCGCCCCAACGTCTGGGCCCGGGAGACATCAGGAGTAATAGCAACTGGTAGGTTTCGAACCCGGGACCTTGGTGTCCCATAGCAGGCCGCCTACCAGCTGAACTAGCCCCTGGGGGCAGGTCATCATACTCTTTTATAATATAGTTTGAAAGCTAAATGGTAAACGATAAGCTGAAATAACTGAGACCATAGAAACTATCACTATTTTCGTCAAAACTGAATCTAACACTATAACATCAACAATAGGGTGATAGACCTCTCCATGTTCTCCTATATCTCTTAATTATAATCTCCTGAAAAAGACAGATAAGTTAGGAACCAAAGTTAACTAAGATTTCAATGAAGTACATGAAGTACAAGATAAGATACCTGCTTTCAACAAAATTGTTTGTAGGCATCTCTTCAAACCTGCATACCATTAAAGAAAATTCAGCAATCATGGACACTTAATAGGATGTTACATTGAAATGCTTCACTCAAAAAAAACCACTCCTTACCCCATTTGAAGAAATATCATCTGAATTTGGCGCCTTACCTTCAAGAAATCAAATCAAATTGTAGTCAGTAAGATTCACGTAAACGGTTGATCCACCTTGATGCAAATTAAACATCTATAGATGACCACACCATCACAAATAGTATTATCACGCAACCAATACGAAACTTTTATCATTTCCTCAAATGCGATGACTAGGTGCATGTTTAAAATAAGTCAAACCTTCCATCGTATGAGATCAGAAAGTAGATAAGTTAAATGAGACAGAAAAGTAGATAAGTGTCATGTCAGTTGCATGACTTCCATCTCAGAAATTTTTATGAGAAAAAGTTGCTAGACAGGACTTTAATATACTGCATCTATACTAACTAAAATGCAACTATAACATTTGACATTATCAATTTAACTGAAAAAAACTCTTGCCAAACATCGTATTCCACAGTTCAGTAAGAAAAATTGTTTGAAGAAACAAGGACTAGCATAATTCCATTCTATTTGCAGTCCCAAACTCTTAAATTTCAGTTGTTGAGTAACATCAAGAGTGATCAGAGAGTAATGAAAGTGAATGACAACAATATATGAAAATTTAATATAGCCATGCCTTGAGTAATGGATGGAGACAGCCACCTTCTGTTGGCTGGCCCTTTGCAAGGAAGTTATACTCTTTAAACTCAATCTCCTTCCAATCACCCCTTCAAAGAAAAAAAAAAAAAATGGAGACTTAAGCATCACAATACAATACAATTATGCGTTTGTGTCTATTTTGCATCACCGGTACATGATATAGACAGTTTGACATCAAGGTATGAATTTATAGAGTTTCAGAATAACATCTTTTTACATCATTAATGGAAATTCTATAGCAAAGCATTTTGAGTCTCTTGGTTCCAAATACAACTTCCACACCAGAGCACACTCACCCTAAAGTCTCAAAATAGTAGGCCTCCTCCAATCACAGTTTCAACATTTTGAAGATCTTATAATAACAACAGCATTATTTTTCTACCAAAATGGTAGACGTAGCATAAGCCATATTAGAGCATATCGGTAAAAATGTCCCGAAAAACTATAATGATAGAGAAGATGAACTTGGGGTTATTGAGCAATGAATAACTATACATTACTAAATTCATTTATATGTCATATCATATGTTTTAAAACCCCACAAAACAACCAAGTGGATTGATCACCTCTGTAGATTCTCGCGAGTTAAATCAGTAGCCGCCTTTTTCCTTTTTGGAGCATACTGAGGGCCTTTCTTTACCGAATAGCCTTTCCATATCCTTGTATTAAAAACAAATAGATTTAAATCATAAAGAAGACACATATTAGCAGTGTGGCAGTTGAAGGAACGTGATGATCGAATATATACTATATAATAAATACATGATTAAGAAGCGAAAAACCAAATGATAATTACTGGGAATTAATTAGCTTTCTTCGTTTGAGAGCATCAATATCCTCGGCGCCAACAACCTGTACTTCAATTGGCATATCAGTTGTAAGTTCGGGGATAGTCGATATTATGAACAATGTCACCAACTATGTTTGAGATTTCATATATATCATGTATTCACAAAGCCAATAAAGGTACAAGGAACATTGATCAGCTCCAATACTGCTCTTTTTCCCACAAAAAAAAATGCAAATATGCTGACACCAAATCCTCATTAAAAACTCCAGACAAAATATCCTTCTCAGTGTTCCTATTGTAAACTAAATATACCTCTATTCTATTGATATTATTTCTGTGAGAGATCAGATTAACGAGAGGAACAAATAGATTCCAAATAATGCCTCTCCTACTTTGTATGAAAAAAATAAAGGAACAAAAATGTGTGTTTGCATAGATTAGACACTCTATCAAAAACGATGAATTGTATATGATATGGACAGTTTGACGTCAAATGAGAGTATGAAAGCGTTATTCTGAAAGTCTATAAATAAGATGTGTCTATTTTATGCAACAATGATATTGATTCTATTAATATTATGTGCATATCAACGCCAAAAAAGAATTCAATCAGCATTCTTCAATAAGAGTCTGAGTTAAAATTTGCTATTATGCATTTGACAATCTTACAAAAACCATTAAATAAAATTTATAGACCATCTTGGGAAATTTAATTATAATGCAAGTAGCATCCAACCAAACAAGCATACATTCACAATAACAAACTGTTTGTGCATAAATGCATGTATATATTTCCGCACTTGCAACCATAAAAAGGCCAATATGCAAATAAGGAAAGAGAGGGAAAAAGAAGAGTCGAGTATTCAAAATATATTACACACCTCACCATTCTGAATCTGTATAAGCAAGTCTTTTACTCTGTCATCAACATGTTGAACCTATATCAAATCACTAAAGTCAGGAACAATCCCTGAGGATTACAATTTTTACAAATGTAAAACATGCCCCAAAATTGGCAAAACCAGTTATCCATTTAAGCAGCATGTTAAACTATCTCCCACGTGTAGTACCTTTGGACCACAATCATAAGTCATAACATAGCAAAGAGACCATATTTTAGAGGCTACCCCAAGCATAAGTACCTTGGCCAAATTATCTTCAATGAATTGCATTCTAAAAAATTTAGCTAAATCTAATTACGACCCTAACAGAATCTAAAAGCTAAGTTTGATCAGCATTACCTTCCTTGATACTTGCGACTTTCCCATTTCTATCCATTTGTTTTTTATGGCCTGCGTGCTGCCTATTTTGTAAATTGAGGACTTCAACTTCTCCTGTGTCCAATAAATAAAATTAGCCAGTATAACTTCCAAGTATAAATGAGCAATTAAACAATAAATTAAACCATGATTCAGCATGAAACGGTAATAGTAATAGATAAATATCGTGAAGTCATACAGTTCTAGTGCACAATAAGAAGTTTATGTCTTAAAAAGGTTCATCTTATAACCAAGCACAATGTGGCCCAAATAATCAAATAAAATATGCATTCGATAGCACAAACGCAATTAAAAGGTCATTTAGGCACTTTACATTCAAATGGATAGTAGATATCGAGTAAAATGTAGACATACGAGTATTACGTTTCCACTTTGCATTCTTTGGTGATTTATTGATTGGAGATAGGAAATAATATACACATTATGCGTAAAATATAGTAATCAACCACCTGACTACCACATAAATAAACAGAAAAATAATGAAGTAGGTCTACAATTTAATCCAAAACCAAATGAACTAGCAAATCTAAGCTACATACCTCAATATCATCTGGCAATCGTGACATGAAAGTTTTCTGCAAACATAGCATCACTCTATAAGACATCCCATTTATTAAACAACTAATATATAGCACTAAAAATTAATCATTAATTACCTGCAACTCTTCTCGTGTGATACCTTCTGGTGGCACAGCTAAAAAGAGTTGCACTTCAGGAGATCCATATTTAGCATACAGGTCCCCCTCCTGGGTGAGCACCCATCTTTCCCTCTTGATATCCTGCGCAATTTTCAGAACATGTACACTTCATCAACACAACCACACTAATGTTCAAAGACATCACCTTTTTCCCCACCAGAACTCAAAATTCATACAAATAACAAGCCAACTTAATCGCCCAAACTGAATTCAATTCAGAGTTATATAACATAAATTTGGAACTTATACTAGGTTCTTTAAAATCTCTAGTAAAAATGTAAGGCATCTCCCTATTTCTTTCCCTTATTTTCGAATTACTTCAGATGTTACTTCATATAAACCTTCGTACAACACTTCAAAAAAATCACCAGATAACAATCAAAATGCTCTACGCATCTTGTCATTCGCCCAATTGCATTGAATTTACACCAAAGAATACTGATTGATTTTAGTGGAGAAGAAACAGACCTGAGCATCGACGAGACGAAAACCATTGAGACTTTTGATGATGTTGACGATCTCATCGTGGCTGATTCCTTTCTCCTCGGCGAATTTTCCAGAATCTGGAATCTCCTCGTTTTTTTCAAGAAATCCTAGCACGGCTTCTTCCGCCATTGGTTCTCGACAAATCGGCGGTGGCGGAAAAGCAGACTGCAGCTTACAGATGAAGGGGTAGTAGAAGTTGCGCCGCCGCAGTACGAAGGATAGGCGAAAACCTGAACCTGGAAGTAGGGAATTAAAACGTACCCGTTGCACTACAAATTATTAAGACGATCAGAAGTCGTTAACGACTTTGATCAATAATAACTTGCTGTTTTTTTTTTTTTTTTTTTTTTTTTTTTTTTTTTTGGTAATATGGTGATTTATTTTTTTATTTTTTTAACAGTTGATATGGTGATTTATGCATTAAGAACAGTTGTTTTTATTTGCGATTTAATCCAAAAATTACCAATATTTTAAATTAAATCATTATTGGAGTTATAAATAAATATTTTTTTCTAAATTAACCATTTATAGATTATTATTTTTGTAATTAACCATTTATTTATATTTGTATAGTTTCACTACCCACTTCAGGAAAAAACCGCAAGTGCATGCATGTAGAGGAACGATGCACCTCGTAGGTGGCTCATTATTATCATCGAACAATTAAGTGCATGTTTAGGAACCCATTTGAAATCAACATTTAGGTATTGAAGGTCGTTTAGGAAAAAAATGTGTTTGGTGGATTTTTTTAGGGTGGCGCTATTGATACCCCAAAATTGCTAAGTCTTGCACTCCTTCATATAATTTCAAAAATGTCATTAGTTTAAAAGACTATGATACCTTATTTAAATAAATAAGTTCTAATACACTTCATCTTTCTCACACGCACCCACATTCTTGTAAAAAGCTTTTTTTTTTTTTTTTAAACCTTAGATTTTCGAACACTCACATTATTGCAAATATGGACAACAAAAATTAATTTTGTCGAATAATAAGTATATCTTTAATTTGCAACTTAAAAGTGTGTTATTTTTCCATTTTTACAAATTAAAATTTCTTGTTGAATAACAAAAGTGCGATACTTGGCACGATCGCGGTCAATGCTTGGCACAATCGTAATTATTTTTCGATCGTGCCACTTGCACGATGGCACGATCGTAGTTACTTTTCGATCGTGCCACCCATTGTGCCACCCATCGTGTCATCCATTGTCTTCTTCCCCAAACTCGGACAAAACCAAAAAAAAATAAAAAAATACGTAACTCTAGAATTCAAACAAATACAATTACCCAACACTTATACCCAACAATTACCCAAACTAATCCAAGTGCGAAATTAAAGCAAAGTATTAAATTCAAAAATAAAATAAATTAAAAAATGTGTAATCCAAAAGATATTACATGTTTTTTCGTTGTCGAACAAAAAAGATTGGTGGAATTTCTTCCGTCATCGCCGCCGCCTTGGATTTATCATTTTTGGGTGTATTTGGGAGGGAAAATAAGTGCAAGGGTAAATTGGAAAAAAAAAAGTGGTGTATTTAACAATTGTGTCATATTTAAAAAAGTATGGGTGATGAACTTAGAAAGTGGGTGTCTTTTAAAAAAAAAAAAAAAAAAAAGTGTCAATAGCGCCACCCTTTTTTTAATTGGACTTGCAGTTCTAAAAAATCCATCCATTTCGTTTATACTTTTATAGTCATCAATTTCAAAAGTGCGCCAAACATGCACTAAATGTATAATAAGAATTCCTTCAAGAGTTTTTTCATCTCTTAGAAAAACTAATGGCATACCATTCAAGGTTTCAAACCAAAAATGAAATTCGACACAGAATTAAGTGGACAATCGCAAAAAAATTGTTCAAGAGCAAGTCAAGAATATAGTCAGCAACAGTACTTTATGAATATTCAATTTCTTGCCTTCTCATCCTATAGTCTTGCGAAAAAGCTAGAGCGCCAAGAAACATAACATAAGAGGTACATGCGAGAAAAATGGGTTCCTTTATTCGACACGTTTCAAAAAAAAAAAAAAAAAAAAAAAATAGAGCTCCATGTCCTTATTTGCAGATGTGAGAGCACTGCTACTTAACGATATAGGCTTTCGGATCGGAGATTCTCAGCGATCTCAGTTTCCCAACGGTCGCCATTTTCTAGTAGCTTCTCCTTGTCATATAAAAGTTCCTGTTACATAGATAATATGTAATTAGTTTGTTTTTCTTATAAACCCAATATATGATCAAGCAAAATGCAGAGATTGGTAGAAACCTCATGAGTCTCGGTAGCGAATTCAAAGTTGGGCCCTTCAACAATGGCATCGACTGGGCATGCTTCTTGGCAAAAACCACAGTAAATGCACTTGGTCATATCTATATCGTACCTGCCAGATTTATGATTTCAGTAAATGCAAATGGAGCAGATATTGATGGAGAGTGAGGGCAAATATATTTACCTGGTTGTCCGTCTGCTCCCATCTTCTCGTGCCTCGGCTTCAATGGTAATGGCTTGAGCAGGGCAAATCTGTGAAGGAACAAATATATCATCAGATCAACTTATGCTCACTGGCAAAGACACATTTATCAAGCTGCAAAAATGAGCTAACGAAGCAATATGCAAACAAATAACAGTTTGGATCTAATATTTGGCCTCCATGAAGTAGCACAGAAGGTTTAAGGCACAAGTAAGATGAGCAACAGCAGTAATAAGGTTGGACGGCCAAAATAAATTTAGAGAAGTCCATCACAGCAGCTAGACATGCTGTCACTCAAAGTTTTAACAAATGAACATTAGCATGTATGCATATTAGTAGGTCTTCACATGATTGCTAAGGAAATTGTAATAACTTGAGCAAAAAAGTGCTAATATCCAGTCCTTACAGCTTCACACAGTTTACAAGCAATGCAACGTTCCTCTCCAGTTGGGTAACGTCGGAGAGCATGTTCCCCACGAAAGCGTGGACTCAGAGGACCCTTTTCAAAAGGATAGTTAATCTGCACAACAATGAATTTCTCAGACAATTATTCATCCAACAGCTAGAAAGAGACAAAGGGTTGCCCCAATTCCCCTATAAAACACCGTTCACATGATAGCCAATGGCTTCAACTACCCTCCCCTCCACCCACTTACAGATAATAATGAGAACAAAAGTATGTTGAAACTCAACCCGACAGATAAAAAATATGATGATGAGAAGAAAGCCACGTACAGTAACTTTTGGATCAAAGAAGTATTTGAGCGTCAGCATCAGACCTCGAACCATTTCAGTGAGGAATAAAGTATTTACGCTCCGCTCAAAAACTACAAAGTAGGCAGCCAAAATTAGAGGATAAGCTTTGACGTTGAAGTAAAAATGCAGAAGAGTCGAACGCTATGACAACATAGATTTGGAAAGTCCTGTACCAGAATTCCAATCTTTTGATATCTCCCTTGCAAGCTTTTCTCTTTCTTCATCATCTATAGTAATCAAGGACCAAAAGATTAATACCCATATGAGAAAAGTTAAACACCCAGAGTAATCTCTAACATCTATACGATTACTTGGAGAATATCATATGCAGAACAGCATGTGAATTAACTGTTATATTGCAATTTGTATCCAAAGGATATTATAAATAAGGTTTAGACCATTGTCGGAGAGAAATTACAAATGCAATTGCAATGTCCATTTATTAATGTCCACGAGAATTTCCAAAAAGGCCAAGTGGAATCAATATGACAAGTACGACACAGAAGGGGATTTTCAAGTTCTAAAACATTAGCAATCCTTTTCCAACTTCCCCAAGCCCCACTTTATTTCTGTCACTGTTTTTCTTTTAAAAGACTTGGCCAGCCTGCAAAAGATGTATTTCTTTACCCTTTTTTTTCCATGTGACGGTGCAATTCAAGCAAGAACGAAATTCTCTGTAGTTCAATAAAATTCTCTAAATTAGATGGTAAGTAGAAACTTCCAGTTTCATACTTAATAGTTCCAGAAATGATTCAACAAGCCGATACCTAGCCGGCAAGCTTATACCCCTGGTGGAATCCACCCCAGCACTAACTCGCGATTTTTATACTAGAATATTCTACGCTACGATGGTTAGAATTTGCTAGCTCGAATTTTGTTGAAGCCCAAAAGAGTTAATTTCTTGTATAAGAAATCAGCGTACATGACTACTATCTTAATTCCATTTTCAAATTCACTAAAGACCTTATGAAAATCAACATCTTCTAGTTGAACGACTAATGCTTCCCACAGCACCATGAGCACTGGTAAAAGATTGATACTCATAAGTAAAAATGATTTTCGCCTGTGTGCCAGATAATTACAAAAGGCAGATTATGGAGGGCGTGTTACAAACCTTTGTCAGTGGAGAATGAGTGTTTTGTGGCAAATGTCCGTTCACAGCATATCATCCCAGAACGGGCGGGATCCCGCAAGGTTTGCCCTGCTAAAGCCTATATTTTCCAACAACATCCCCATCAGACGAAAATTATCAGGAAAGAGGAAACCAATCCTTTCATTTGATATCCACCACAGCATCCATGTAACGTTATAAAAATGTAAATAATAAAATGTAACATTAAGCATTTTGCATAACCAAAGACCCCAATAAAGAGATAAACTAACATTTTTTATCCTCTGGATACCTTGCAAAATGACCTATCTTTTATGCTATAAAATTAATACTTGCTCCAGCTTTTTGGAGATTGCCAGTAGAACGAACGTTCAAATCCGGTAAATCTTAGAAATTCCCAAACAAATAATCGAAAGTCGCTGAATTTAACCAATCGGTAACAATGTTAAACCTTATTGCCAGATAAGATCCAATTGGTTATAAACCCTAGACTATAACAATTAACAAATAATAAAGCGGACAATTGATAACTCCTGCTTCACGGCTTATATACGCATTCAACAATTATACCATCGAATTACCGGTTGATAGTTTCTCAATCCGGTAAAGCCCGTATTCAATGTTTAAAACTGAAATTACAATGTAAAAAGGCATAAAAAAATGAGGTTGATATGATTGGCAGCAAAGCTTACGAGCTGACGAGCGCGAAGAGCAGCAGAGAGGATTTGCGAGCGAAGATTGAAGCCATTTCCAGTTACAGATGCAGTGAGCTTCCACTAGTCAAATTCGCGATCGGAAATGAAATAAAGTCGGGTTGGCCCTCGGTCACTCGCCGTGAAAACTTCAGTATGAATGTTGACTGTTGTTAATCAAATTAGGGATAATTACAAAAATACCCCTAATGTTTGGGCTAATTACAAATGAGCCAAAGATGTTTCAAATTAAATAAAAGGGATAATTTCAATTTTAGTACCTAAACTTTACCGTGTTTTCACTTTTATTACTTATTTTTCCATATCAATTTTGGTATTCGTGTTTTATTATTTAATTATTTTCGCTAAATATCATTAAATATTCACAATTTCGGTACCTCGTGTTTTAATTTTTAATCACTTTATATGTAACATAAAGTGATTGAAAAGTTAAAGATGTGGTACTAAAATCGACAAATATCCAATTAAATGTGGCGAAAGTGATTAAAGAGAAAACACAGTACTAAAATTAATATGGCCTGAAAGTAGGGTACTAAAAGTAAAAGCGAGCATAGTTTGGGTACTTAAAATTGAAATTATCCTTAAATAAAAAGAAAAAGACTTTGATTTTATCTTAAATTTAAATGGATAACTCGTAATACTTTTATAAATGTTTGGGTTTGTGAAATATTTTTCTTACGAAGGAGAAAATGTAAGCATAATCAAACCTCAATATGGTTTTACAATTTTCAAAAAATTATATGTTTTTGTGTAATTAGATGAGGGGTGTAAGGCGCCTTTTGTTTATGTTTACGTTTCCAATGGATCTTTCCGCCCAACTATACATAAAAGTGGAATCATGTTTGTTCATAAAATTTCCAATGGAAATCATCATTTTCTATTTTTCACATAAAACAACATATCAAACCTATATTTTCTATTCTCAAACCTATACACTATCCTACATCACTCATCATTACTTATCAATCACTATTTTCATATTTTAACCCAATTATATATGTGGGACCCACCATTATCAACTTTATCTACTTAAAATAATACTATTTTTAAATTATAACTATCTAATGGGGCCCACCAACTATAATCTTACAAATATAATATTATATATTCAAATTAAAATATTGAAATGGACCCCACCACTACCAACTTTTCAATTATTATATACATAAAATAATATTTCAAAACTACTCAAACCAAACACAATCTCATTTCCAACCCTACATAAAATACATTTCAATTCATTCATCCAAACACAATCCCAATTTCCACACGAAAACCAATAAATTCTCAAAATTTATTTCCAACTCCGAAACCTGAAATGGACCATGAAAACATAAACAAACAAAGCCCTAAAGTATCCCATCAAAAATATCATTTTCTCAAACGACATTTGTTTTTTCTAGTTTTTAGAACTATATATATATTACTTTGTAATAAATTGAAGAATAATTTAATTATAACTAATATTTACTAAGCTCATTTAGGATCGATTAAGTTCAAATAAGTTCGTGAATCCTCAATATATTCGATAAATTAAAGCTCGAGTTCGATTAGATAATAAATAAGGCAAATTCAAACTCTCAAGAGACAAGAGCTTGGTTATGTTCGGTTACAACCATTACATTTATTTCCAACACATGTTCGTATGAATTTGGAAAAAATTATTAACCAATCAAATATGTTTTCATTTTTACATTTTTAGGTTCTTTGTTTCAAATAATTTCATCTAAGTATATTTCCGAATCAATATTACATACTAAAAGAAAAAACAAAAAGAGATATGTCAAGACTTCAATATTTTGAGACACGTGTCAATTATTCATGCTCACAATTACACGTGGCGCTTTCACATTTATCTATGATTAACCTATATAATATAAATAAGTAAATTACTAAAAAATGGAGATGTGTTTATTATATTTTTTTATTAATAAAATTGGCGCACTTAACTATGTAATTTTTTAAACGTCAAAAAAAAATCAATAATTAGAATATACAATTAATTTGTGAAAAAGTAATGCGAAAATAGTTGTAATAATGCAATTAAGAATTAAAATTTCATGTCATTTTGCAAGCTAAAACACAAATAAATAAATTTATTATTTATATTTATTAATAATAAATTTATCTGGTGCTTGCCAAATATCATGTGAATTTAATTGAAATGACTTTTTACTCATCTAAATTGTGTGGAAAACTAAATAAATAGTATTTGTCTACCTATTTAAATATTATAGAAATTTTAAAAATAAAATATATTTTATTGGGTATTTTTATTAATAAAATTAACACAATTAATTAAGTGACTTTTTGAATGCCTAAACACAATGCCGACCGCCTTGATATTTTATTGAATACAATTTATATAGAAGTTTTTAAAAAATTAAAGCAAACCATTTATATGATACTTTTCTAAATTTTGATTTTTTTAGTATTTCTAAATAGTATTTGACCTCCTATAATTATTACAAATAAAATTGTCACGCCAAAACTTTTTTTTTTGGCAAATCTCGTATAATATACGGTGTAATAGTTTAATGTAAAACATGATACAAAACTAACACACATAAAATATTATGGAAACAGGTAGAAAGAAAAAAATAAACCCAAAAAGAAAATCAAAACCAAAGACATATCTATATATATATAAAAGTAAAATGGTTTCTAAAATTGTTTTCCGCCTAAATGACACTTTCTAAAAACTTTTTCTTATTTTTTTTTTCGGATTTTGGAATCCAAATTAATATGGTTGACTTTTAAATTTTGGTATGTATACTTTTGAAATTAAGGAGAAAACTGTTTGATAAATGGTTTTATCATGATTTTGATGATTTTGTTTTTATACCAAAATAATGTTTTTAAAGGTTGTCCAAATACTCCTAAATGATTTAAATGGTTTTAATATTTTCCAGTATTTCTACAAGTTTATTTTCGATATAAATTGGACAACACTTTTGATGATTTTGTGTTAATGTGTTTTTACACCAAAACAATGGTTCTAAAATATTGTCCTAATACTCCCAATTGGATTAAAATGTTTTTACTTGAATTTTTGGAGTATTTCTTGAGTTTTATTTTCGACAAAAATTGGACAATATTTACGTCTCTTGGTCGACCGGCCGCCCCATAGGGCAACCCGCACTGACGATGATTTTTGAAACAAAAAATGAGACGGAAGAAAAATCAAGCGGTCGACGGCCGCCATGGGTGTCGACGGCCTCCGGTCCGACCGGCCGCTCAGGGGTCGACCGGCCGCCTGTGGGTCGACCTTACTCGCAAGTGTGCAAAATCTCCCCGTTATTTTTTGGAGAGGTCGACCAGGCTTTGAGGGTGATGTCGACCGGTCGAGCACCCCGACCGGCCGCCTGCTGTATTTTTTTCAAGATTATTTCAAACGCCCTATTGTGCGCAACCTGCCGCCCTTTAGTTTGACAAAGAAAATATAACCGCTTGTTGTCAAAGACCATTCTTCCTTAAAATGTGGGATTGTTCTATAATCCGATTTTTGTATCCTTATGAGACAACCATATTTATTTTAATCTCTTTGTCTTATTTGTAGACAAAAGAAAACATGGAGGAGCCCATGAAGGAGCCTATGTTGGAGGAGCCTTTGGAGGAGCCTATGTTGGAATTCAAATTTGAAGGCTCTCCTATAAATAGATGAAAGCTTGAGGGATCAAACACAAGACTTGATACAAACAACAAGAGATATCACAAGACATAATCTTTGTTATTCATTTCAACATTCTTTTGTAATAAATTTAAGATACTATCACTTTCACATCTTGAGGTCTGGCTTTCATTCTTGGTTACACTTGCACGTTTGAGTTGTAATATTTTTCAAAGTGTAATCTTGATTGTAATTCATCAACCAAACACAAGATATCCTTGTGAGTATTCTTGTGGTAAGAATACACTGGGTGATCTAGGTGATAGGTATTTCAAGAGTGTGGTGCTTTTGAGGTGTTGAAGAATTTGGTATTCTTCAAGATTGAAGATTGTGGTGATCTTCAAAGGTGCCGTTGAAGGAAGATTGTGGTAATCTTCAAAGGGAGATTGTGGTAATCTCCAAAGGTGGTGTTGGAGAGTTCGGTGCTCTTCAAGACGGAAGATTGTGGTGATCTTCAAAAGAGATTGTGATAATCTTGAAGGTGTTGTTGAAGAAGAGTGTGGTGCTCTTCAAGGTGTTGTTGTAAGTTGGTGTTGTATTAATTTTTGGTAAATTAATAAAATCTTTTTCTTTTTGAAATCCATCCCTGATATACTTTGGTGGTAGAGGATTAGGCCCTGGTGGGTTGAACCTCTTTAAATCGACGTGCGTTGTTTACATTCCGCACCTTCATTATTTTGTTTGAGCATTCGGTTTGAAAAAGAGGGCGAAATCGAAAAGATGGAGATAATCTATTCACCCTAGATTATCGTAGCCGCTTGGACTTACAAAAACATATATGGAAGATTAATTTTGGTATCCAATTCAATAATATATCATATTCAATTTAGTTAAATATGGTTTAAATTGACTAAATTTAAAAGTAAAAAAAAAACGAAATTAAGGCTAAATCTCGATTGCAATCACAAATAAATGTTGAATCTTTTTCTATAGAGCATGATTTAAAATTGAAAATGCTTAAATATCTATATCTATATATATATATATATAAAAGAGAGTTACTTATAAATAGTAGTCAATGTTTTTCCCCGCCAAAACACTCTACTTAAATAGTAAATGATTTCGTGAGGATTTAGTTGTAATATTGTAAGGATTGAGTTCCATAGTTGTGCTTTTTTATATTTTTGTCAACAACTAGAACTATTAAAAGAAGAATTGAATTTTTTTAACCGAATTGTTTAAATTTAGTAAGATATGAAATCTTAATCGTTGATGTTGGAATTTTTGCGGGGAGTGATCCACCACAGGTTCCACGCAGTCGCCGAGGATGGTGATTTGGCGAGCACCTCGGTCTCCCCGGATCAAGCCGAACACGGATGGTTCGTTTGATCGAAATACATTGATAGGCGGCGTGGCGGGGATTGATACGAGATCATTCGAGCGAGACTTATGTTGCGTTTCATAGTTCATTACGAGGGCGGTGTCTAGCTTTCATGCCGAGCTACTAAGATCGAGATGAGACTACAACATGCCCGACGCTTTTCATTGCGATTTGGATCGAGTTGACGCGCGGCGGTGGTCACCACGATCACATTTGGTTGCAGCTTTCTTCTTGCGGTTCAAGATACACGATTCGCATTTGGGACATGCCGAGGACCTTCAGATTCGATTTCCCACATACACAAAGAGGGAATCGACCAAAGATCATCTAGCGGAGTTGGGAGCCGCCCTGGTATCATATTTGTTTATGAGGGCACGACTTCTCACCACCTTCTAGCGCTTATTCGGATGGACCAACTAGGATATCCGAGCTTTAGATTTTGATTGCGCATTAGTTCTCCTTGTCTTTTTAGATATCTCATTATGATAGTCGTATAGATGTCGTAGTGATAGGTTTCTTGCCTTTTGATTTTCTCCCCGTGACGGACATGACATTGTATGAAACTTTGATTATTTGATCTACAAGTAGGGAATCACGCTTCAATCCCCCACCCCGGGTGTTATTTTGCTTTAAAAAATCGTTGATGTTGGAATTACCAAGAATCGCAATTATAATTAATTGGAGTAGTATGACAAGAAATAATGATTATATATGGATGATATTGTTTTTTTCAAAAAAAAAAAAAACAGAATACAATTATGATGTAATTAATCAAACAAGTATGACAACAAATATTGTTTATATAAGGATATTGTTAATCTTTCATAAAATCCGAAAATAGACGGAAGTAATTTCTGTAATTATACTTAGTATTTGGTTAAATTATTACTGTGGAAATAAAATAAGAAAAAACTTTTCCAAGTGAATAACAAAATCACTTATAAATAGTAGCCAAAAAAATTTCCCACCTAAAAACTCTACTTAAAATATAAAAAATATTTTCAATATTTAATGGTATAGCTGGTAATTATCAAACAACATATGGTAAGTATATTATTAAAAATTGATACGCATTTTTATGAATTGCAATCACGTTATTTTTGGAAATTTATTAGTCAACAATTACAATTATTTGAAAAATATTTTACTACGGTAAATGTCATATTTTTATGGCAGTTTAATTTATATATTTGATTGTTTTTGTATTTTAAATATATTGCTTTCATATATAGACATTCCAAACATAATAATTTATAGAATAATTCCAAAGTAAATAAAGAATATAAAATCTGCAATTAATGTTACAATATGTTGCCAAAAATATATATATATATATATATATTTCTCATTTAACCTTATTAATTCACCTATAAATACGAGTTCTCATTGCAGACACTCTTACTGTCTAAACTCTCCCTATAGTTCAAAAGTTATATCAATATTCATCTCCTAATCAAAAAGTATGACACCAATATTCACAATCATCGTAATATTAATATGAGTTAGCATCAGCGGGCTATAAAAGTACGGTTGGTCCCATTCTATGAGAAATTGGCATGCAATAACAAAATTATTGTTATACATTTGGAGTTTGTTTTTTTATAGTACAGAGGTATGAATATTGTTTTCAGTTTTTATGTCATTATAGCATTTAAATTCATTATATCATAAATAATGTCTATTTTAATGTTATTATAATCTTTATAGTGATGTAACCTGATTTTTTTAGATATGTATAGAGTTCTATAGTACATGTAGATCATATGTCTTATACATATTCAATTTATATAATCCAACACATCACACCCGCAGATCGCGCGAGTTAAAAACTAGTTGGGTCTAAAACATGCACGTGTTGGTTTTTTAAGAAACGAAAAATAGTGGGGAAATAAATGGTGGTAATGTCCGATGAGAGCCGGCTGCCAAGTGCCAAGTGAATATGTCGTGTTTTTTTTTTCTCAAAAAAAAAAAAAAAAATGTCGTGTTTTCTTCACGTGTTGGTTTCCTCTTTGGCCCATTTTTCCAGGACTATTATTTACCACCATTTATTTCTTTTTCTGTTCCATTTTTGTCTTTAATTGGTAATATGGGATATATTAATTATTACCCCGATGGGAAATGGGGAATGAATACAGCAGCGCCAAAGGCTGACTTCATTATGCAATTGTGGGCCCTGCAATTATGCAATTGGGCCGAGCCAACTCTCCTATATAGTTTTCTTTTTCTTTTAATCTCACGACACATATATCTTCCTAAACATTTTAAAATACCCATATTTTTTAAGTCAACGTCGCTTTTCGCTTTTCTAATTTTATCTAAATTTATCTTTCCGTCGCATTTTACCTAAATTTATCTTTCCTCCCGCTTCTTTTTTACACAACAATACGCTACAAAGAAAAAATCCTGGGAAATTTTACGCTTTGTTTCAACATTGTTTTGAAATATATTTCAAACATATTTACGTGTTTCAACATTGTTTTCAAACGTGTTTACGTGTTTTCAACATTGTTTATAACATGTTTTTTTTTTTATAATAAAAATAGGTAAAAAAATGTATTTAAACATCGAAAACATCATTGAAACAACAAAGAAAAATATCGAACAACATTAAAAAGGTATGGAAATAACCCGGAAACAACGTAAAAAATATTTAAAACACAATATGAATAAAAAGAGCTTAAATAGGTAAAAATTATATTTACACATTGAATACTACATGAAAAACAACAAAAAAATTATTAGAACAACATTAAAAATATTATAAAACAACACCGAAACAATAGAAACAATGTACAAAATAATATATGAATAAAAAAAAAAAGATAAAAATAGGTTACGTTATTTTGAAACATCAAAACAACAAAGAAAAAAACATAGAAACAATAAAGAAATAAATTTAAACAACCTCGAAACAACTTATATAACATATAAAACAATGCGGGAACAAAAAAACGAAAAAAAATAATCAAAAAATAGCAAGAAACATAAAAAAATTTAGGTACAAAAGTAAAAAAATAGGCACAAGAGTAATATGAGCGTATTGTGTGGTAATGGTATAAAAAACAACAGATTATGTGTAATTTCCCCAACAATTGTTCACACTAGCGTTGGACCTATGAGGTATCATTTCGCTAATGAGGCTAATCCTCTTCAACGATGGCCCAACTCAAACCCAAACCCACACACTGATAATTAGAGAGATTCGAAATGGGATCTTTGGCGCTCGCCATCGGGACAACTCTTGAGGTTACTCTCCTCTATAGTCCGAATCGAATTAAAGTTGGAAAAATAAAATAAGAAAAAATCAAATCCAATACGAATTATGTTTGAATAGATTGAGAATTGATGGTAGAACTTGAGTATATGTCATTGACTTGAGATTATATTTTACCCCTTCGTTGCTCCCAAAAACGACCTCTCTCGCCGATCACCTCCCAAGATGAAGTCTCCTATGAAACCCGCACAAGGGGGCCGGAGGGGCTCCGTGCACTCTCCGATGCTTAAGTCGATGTCTTGAAATGAAGTAAAAGGCTGAGAGAGAAAGAACAATGCAACAAAGAAAAGAAAATGAGATTAGGTTAGAATGAACCTGGGCTTGGGCCTTTTATACCTTAGCTAGGATTAAGGTTTCCGTAAAATCCGGGATTCCGTTCACGATTTGGTGTCGTAGTCATCATTAGATTAGGATCGGATCTCTTAAAACCTTAATTTTACGCCCGTAAGACCATAGCTCCGACTGTTTCAAAACACCTCGCCCAATGTATTGGTGTAAAGCCCTTTAAATCTCCAAGGCATCCTCGATTGCCTCACACATCTTTTTCTTTTTAGGAGCCGAATCAGACTCAAGTCCTTGTAGAATACAACGGTCAACAATGACGCTCTTAGCCGTGCGGGCTTGACATGTCGGTTTAATACAACGGACCTTACACAGTCGGCCCGATAAACATCCCTACGTAACCACTGTACTCGGACCTTAACAAAGTCGGCCCATATGATAGGCCTCCCACCTATGTATGGGCTCGAGGGTCGACCCAATACTCATGCCCTGAAGGTCAATCCCATGTCAGAGGCTTCCTCGGATCGGCCCAAGATTAATGCTTAACAGTCACCAATACTATGGGCCTTATGGGCTCGACCGCCCATGCCATGTAAGCCTCGTCGTCGGTCCGGACAATCTTTTGCCCTTATCACCCCTCTTAGAACCTTATTTTGCAAAAATAAAAAGAAAAAGAAACCTTGTATAGTTAGATCTTATGTTTAGTTTATGATTTTTTTGTTACTTTAATTAAAATTGAGCCAAATTTTATTTCCACATACAAAATAATGTTTTGAAGCTTAGTTATTATTTTACCAAATCAAACTCAAATAAGCATTCGTGAACAACTCCGAGTTAAGTCATCAAATAAGCCTTATATGAACCATATCATAAGGAAATTACAAGTTTTTCGACCGTCAGCTCTAACGCAATCCTCTTCCTTTATTCGAGTTTGGGACCAAATAGACATAGAAGCAAGTTGTATTGTCGATATGTAGGCGAGTTAAACACCTCGAGTTAAGTATTAATAAAATTTAATTATAATATTAAATAGAATATTTGAACCCAAATTTATTTCGGATTTATAAAGGCAATTGTATATTCTCTTTTTAAATATCGACAATATAATTCAATTGTCACGAAAATTCATTATAGATTTGTTATAATTAAGTTTGTATTAATGTATATAAAATTATAAGGGTAATTACAAAAAGTAACACATGATGTTTGACCTAATTACAAAAAAAAAATCCAGCCAACTTTTAAAATTACAAAAATACCCATCGATTTGATTAAGTGTTAAAATTAAGGGATAAACTGCAATATTTTTATAAATATGAAGGGAATTTTGAAATATTTTTTGGTTATAAACGGTTTACATGTTAGACCAAATAAATCTCAATGGTATTTTTCGTAATTTTGAAAGTTAGTTGGATTTTTTGCAATTATGTCAAACCTCAAGGGTATTTTTTTGTAATTAACCCAAAATTATGTGAGACAACATGAATTGAAATGGAGATGCAAACAATTCCCTTCATTTTCAATGTTCTCCTTCCATACGAATATAGACGCGAATTGGCCCACCTCCTCTCATATTTGATACTATCTGGAAAAACAAAAAAAAATAAAAAAATTGATTACTCGATTTTGTGCCTGCTCAAAAAATGACGAAGGAGCTTAAAAATTAGGAAATAATGGAGGACATATTGCTCAAAAAGAATTATCGTACGTTTCTCTTTTCCCCCGTCGGAATAGAGAGAGAAAGGGCAAGCCTGTTTCTGGTTGGTGAAATTTTAGGAATTGGGTTTGTAACCGCTGTTGATTTTGACTCATTGAAATCCTCTCACATGTGTTGAGAATTGATTCAAAAAATCAGCAGAGGTTTAATCCGAATGAAGCAAGCAAAATCGTCTTCAACATATATATTTTGTGGTAAAGCTGTGTTTGGATGTTCAAATCAGACACCAATGTAGCAGCATTATTGAACAGTACGTTTTCTTTTTCCATTTTTCTGGTTTTTGATTTTGTTGTGGGTGGGGGTGGGGGCGGAATTTGTTTGTTTGCGTGTCACTGCATGAGGAGATGGTGGTGTCGTTTAGTGCTGGGTATTTTGTTGGGGTTTGTGTCTTAAATTATGTTTTTTCTTGTCATTTTTCTGATAGCTCATCGGCATTTTTATGGCGCAATAATAATGGGCTTTTAATTCATTCTTTTGATCATATTCAGGCTTCAGCTCAGTTTATAATAACAGAGGAAGAGATATTTTCGCAGTTTTTACTACTCTCTTTTAAAAGCCATCCCCTGAGGAACTGGTAAATTTTTACTGTTCAATTTTTTTTTTTTTTTCCTTCTGTTTTTCATTCACTTCCAAACTGCTGCTTTATAATGCAGTATATACAGTCTAGTTTCTTTTAGTTCTCTTTGGAACTTCAAAAGATTAGCAGAAACTTTATCTGGGGTTTTAGTATTCAATTTGTTGGTTCTCAATCAACCCTGCTTTTGGGAAAATAAATTTTTTCACTGTTTTATTTACTTTTACCTCCTGGTTTGCGGGTTTTCTCTGCCAAGGTGGGTGCTGGACTTGTTTTTTGTTCTGTTTCATTAATTATTTGATGTTTAATTCAATAATTTGCTGTCCAATTATCCAACTGAATTCCTTTTTCTTTCCTTTCTTTTCTCCTTTAATCAAGTTTCATACTAAAACCGTGAACGACTCTTTTTTCTAAAGCGTTTTCCATACTGTTTTCTTGTTTGTGTTTTTCTCGGGCATCATTAGATGATCCCTGTTTGCTTCTTGTAGGAGTAATTGCTTAATTTCCACACAGTTTCAGTTGGAAATTCTTTCCTTTGCTTTGTTTGTCTTCATTTCTGTATTTTTGTGTTTCTTGAAATCAATGGAAATTTTTATTTAGATCACTTTCATACTCTGATGACATGTTTTCAGGTTATCTTGCTGATACGAGTATCTCTCTAATTGGTTTTCTGGAGCCAATCATATCAATTAACCCTCAATGGATGTCAATGAAGAGGAAGTGTTGATTTCCTTAAGAGACATGCGGGATTCTGATTCCGACGAAGAAGAACTCCACGAAAATGGCGTGCTAGAAAACGGTCACGCTATCATTCGACACGCCTCTTACCCGCCTAGTACCAAGGTATCTTTGCAATGGCTTGATTTGAGAGTCTTTTATGTTAGAGTTAGCAAATGTGTCATCGATGATGATTCAACTCCCGAGTACCTTACACTCAACCATGTCCCCTTGAACCGGACACTCTTCTAGAAGTCAATTGTGTGAGAACTAGCATATATTCCGACGGCGTGTCGACCCTTTTGAAAAGGGATAGATTGGATAGACGATCCGAAGAAGTAACTTTTGTGAGTACTGATTGCATCAGGATGACAGGAAGTGTGAAGTTTGAGGTTTTTCATAAGGATATGCTAGTATTATCGGGGGACGTTAGAATTGTGTCATAGCAATGGGTTTATCGGTGAGTCGAATCATCAAGGGCAGAGTTGGAATATGAATTGTGAGTCGGATGTGCTTGCGGGAACAGGGTTTTTGAAGGAAATCAAAATCAATACACGGGGTTGGACTCTGCTTCACCGGCTATTGAAGTTTATGTGGCTGGTCGCTTTTTGAGTAGTCCTATTATATTGACTAAAGCTTTGCAGCTTAGTTATAGGAAGAAGCAAACGAGGAAAGGAATGCTGGAATCTATACCGGAATATGAGGCAACTCAGAGCCAGGAAGATGATACTTCGGCCCTCACAATACAGGTAATTACATTTTGAATCCCTATATCAGTTCTATTGTGACATTTGCATTTACCATTCTGATAATTGCTGAACAAAAATTGGAATATTCTTTCAGTAATCTTCTTGGTACACACAAACTTGACAGACATATAAAAACATATCCTGGAGTATTCTGGACCGCTTGAGGCTGGCACATTTTTCTGTGCACAATAAGTCATAAAATATTACCCTTTCTGGTTTTATGTCACATGGTTTTCATTTTTTCAATAGGATCTGTAGTAGATAACAGAAAATATGACAGACAAATCATTTACTTGTGCAGGCAGTGTCTTTTGGATTTTGATATGAGATCTTGATTCATTATATGGGGAAAATAATTAAATTTAAGTAACTCCTCTCACCCCCTTATTCCCAGTCTAATGCCTTGAAGAACACATGAATTCTGTACTTGCTTTCACGATGGAGAGAGCATAAAATATTGTTCGCGAGTTACTGAAAATATTAATTATCTTCATCTTACAAGCTTACAACATAAATGGGAAGTTAATCTCTTAGGTGATACCAAATGCCTTCAATAGCCCAAATATCTGTCGAAAAGGACTTACGAAAATTTTCATGTACGTAAATGACGTATCAAGCATCAACCCACCAGAGATCTAAAGTTAACTGAGCCTTGTAATAGTTCTTTGACTTAATTAGAACTTCATACATCCAACCTGTTTTTCTTTATCCTTTTTTGTTTCTGATGCTTGTACTCTTCTTGTAAGTCCATTAAAAGAAAATTTTGTTCATATGAATATAGAAGAATGCAATCAATGCACTTTGGACTACCAGGAAGTAGGGGAAAAAACAGTCGGTTATTGCTGCTATTGGTGATTCTTTTACTTCTCCTGGCTTTATGTACTGTTTTGGAACATTTGATTTGTAAATGAGATGCAACTTAACATCAGTGTTCTAAAATCGCTAGGCGCTAGTTGGGCAACAGATCGGAGCCTAGCGCCTAGGCGGGACTAATCGGGGTTAGGCGGGACCCGGGCGAGGTAAGGCGGGGCCTAATCGGAAGAATAACGTGGGCGGACAAGGAGGGCCTAGCGCCTAGACGGGGATTTTTAGAACAGTGCTTAACATCACTAGAAAATGGATAAAAGACCTCAATGTAAAACCTAAGAAAAAACAATGAGAGATTAATGGCATTCTAAAATAAGTCTGGTTTTTGATTTGTTCTGCATTGTGCATGATGATTTTTCTTTGTAATTAAATTTTCAGTCGAGGCATTACACGGATTATAAACAACCAGAGGAAGGCCATCGCAGTCCATATTTGGGGATGGAGTATCTAGAAGGTGAAGATGGAGAATTATCATGGTTCAATGCTGGGGTAAGAGTAGGTGTCGGAATCGGCCTCAGTATTTGTCTTGGAGTCGGAATAGGAGTCGGGTTGATAGTTCGAACTTACCAAGGAACCACCAGAAACTTCAGAAGGCGCTTACTATGATATGTTTTCTACTATCGGTTCACTAATCTGACATCTGTTTTTCCCGAGTTGGCGTTTTCTAACTGATGCTACAGATATAACACTTGTGCTTGTGAAGTTAAGCCAAGGCTGATGCAAAAGCTCACCAGTTCTGTTACTTAGGGTAGAAAGTCTCAATAAAACTGCATTGCATTTGTATCAACATATGAATTTTCCTAGAATTTCCTGTCATAAGGTACAACTGCCTAGCTTGTTCATGAGTAACATCCTGTAATGAAAACTTGTACGGTCTGAATGATTTTATTTATTACAATGTTTTATATTCTCTATGGAATGAGATCTAAACCTTCGGATGCATTTACAATCCATTTTTCATGCATCATAGTGGTAGTTGCTTTAATATGATTTAATATGATTGTTAAGCAGCTAGAGTGCAATTTTTTTAATAATTGAGAGTACTTGGTTGGAGGAAAGGGGTAAATTTCAAAGAAACTGAAAGATACCGGGTTCAAATCTCGGTCAACACCCTTCCAACAGGTGAACGATACTACTTGAGCTACAAGTTAAGTAACTGAATCGTAGCAGCAAGAGTGCAATTTTCAACTTACAAAATTATTTTTCAAATGGAATGATGTCCACGAAAATTGAAACCCATAAATGATTAATTCAACGTAAAAGGCAAAAACAATTCCATTACTGGAATTGAGTTCGGTTCTAAATAAATTCACCTGCCCTTCTCAAAAAAAAAAAAAAAAAAAAAAAATCACCTGTGAGAACAATTAACCAGGTTTACTTTTTTTTTTTTTTTAGTACAATGTGAGGAACTTGGGGAGGGGACACACATACCCGTAAAGGATCGAATCCGAGTCATTTACCCTTACAACACATGTCTCAACCAATAGATCACAAGGTTGATCCCATTAACCAGGTTTACTTCAAATAATTAGTGATAAACATCAAGCAAAAGCATAATTTAACAACAAACATGTTACGCACACAAGTTGTTTCCAACGTATCCACATAAATGGTAAAAGCGCACACATGAGAGTTTTACTTACAATCTTAATAGCCCAGAAACTCTACAACATCTTAAAACCAGTTATACAGTTTTTGAAACCGAACAGATCATGATTGGCGCAGAAATTTACAACAGAAGGTTTGTTTATGAGGCAGGCTTGCAGCACAGCAGTTACTCATACAGAAGGTCTTATGTACAACGGCAGCATTACTTTCTCAAGTTGAGGTGAATGTGCAAAACAAACAGCGAAACCAGTTTTTTAGTTTCACAAACGAAAAATGTCACAATTTTCACACCAAAGTCTGGCCATCACTCACAGAAGTCTGGCTGAGGGGGCGGTTCGCACGGCGAAACCAAGTAGTAAAAGCAGCAACCAAGTGGGGGCAGTCATCGACGTTGCGAGTTGAAAAGCTAAGACACTGCTGAAGCAAGTCTTGCGCGTCTGACAAAGGGAGCGTAGATATAATTCTCAAAAATGTTTCTTCCAGCTCCAGATACAGTGATTTATGATTCGGCCCCATGAGTGAGACACTGTCTTTGCATGTTATCAACACTGGAAGCCAGTCTCTCACAAGCTTCATTCTAACCTGTTGCACACAGTGTAGGCATAGTTGATGACATATTTACAAGTTTATGAAAAGCGGCAGCCATGATACAGAATTTCATAACTGCTATTTCAAAAGAAAAAAAAAACACATTGTTTCCTGAGACCTTAAGTACACAGAATTAAAGGTGATTCGCTCATTAATGGTGGATGATGTCTGAAAACAGCTCGATCTATTCCGGCTCTTGTTTTGCATTTGAACTTTGGTCAACGTTGAGTTAGCTATACACACAAGTACGTAGCCTTCTCCAATCACAATACCAATACCGACAAAAATGTACTTTTATCACGTTCTTTCTTCCCTTTATGGACTTATTGTAAGCATGCATGGTAGTGATACAGAAGATCTCTCATAAGATTCTCACGCTCAACAGCATGCATATAAGACTTGCTATGTGTCTTAATGTTTTAATGAAATCACTTAATAAGAGTCTCCAAAGAAGAATGCAATTTATCTCTCTCTGGACCAACAAACTCTTAAAAGAAAATTCTCATTTATCACCAACTTTTACACAATTTCTATTCTGCAAATCACGGCCTGCAAAACCATTAGTGCTCAACACATATCTCCAATTGTTTATTAGTCTCACACAAGCTCTGCAGCTAATTAAACCACGCGTATTTCAATATGGAGACACTTCGTTGAAACAATTAAAATCCATAGATTAACAGTAAGTTTTTCTTCGAGCCAAGATACAAACATTTCAGGAACACAGCATCCGTGGCACGTCATGTCACATGCCTCACGACAACTATATAGATTATGGGGAACTAATTGAGCTTGCAGATGGAGATTCAAAAATTGACAGCCCAGTCAACAAATGCTATTGCTTAAACATTGGGAGGTATTTAAGGATAAACCTTATTTACTATTCAGAAGTGGAAAGCTGGTTTATATACTATTCAGAAGTGGAAAGCTAAAAGTCAGACAGCTAATGCAAATTGAATATCCAAAAGCAACAAAACCAATCTGACTCGACAATCATTGTAGGAAAAAGCACATCAATAAACAAGAACAAACTGTGGAAGGCAAACCTGTTTAGCAGCCAAAATATGCCCTGTGGCAACAGCATTGGCAAGCCTGCTAGTGCAACGAAGCACAACAGCAGGAAGGCTTGGAACAATATTTCTCCAGGCATCATCACGGAACGCCCTCTGCAAATCTGACGTGAATGAAGCCTGCTCACTCCATGCCTTGACAGCTGTATCCGCAACTTTCAGCTCGATCATCCTCTCCACCAACCACAACAAGTGCTTCCCGTTCGTCATCGCTGTGTGCAAATTCAGCCTCTGAATAGCCTCAGTCTCGTTATGATCCCCTCTAAAATCTGGACTTGAGTACTCCTCCAACGACTGCTTCACAACCCTCAAACTCTTCTCAAACGCCTTGTCCAAAACTTTCCGTGCTGATTCCCTGGACGAAAAATCCCTCAACAGCTTCGCCACAAACGCCTTCGCGAAAGCCATGTTTGGATGATTGTGAATTGCAGAAAGAATTAATCCGTGTAGCATTTCCTCCGATGACTCCCTCTTTGCTGGAGAAACCCTAGCAAGGAGTTCTTTCGACTCTTCATTGCTCAAAAAAGGAATCAAATTTAATATCTTTTCTTCCTCATCTTCAGACCACGGCACCGCCTCGAGGAATTTAACACATGCCTTAATGCAGTCCTCAAAGAGCAACTCCAGCGCGATCGGAAGCAAATCAAGCGCCGTAGATACACTATCGATCGAAGACAACAAATCATCGGAGTAAAGAAGTTGCAGGACTGTTAAGTGGTGATTGATAGAATCCGTATTGGCCGGAACAGTCAGCTTAAATCGGTATAATTTGGGTGTAATTTCAGGACTACCAGAAGACGACTCATTCTGCTGCTGCCAGCGATCGGAGAGGAGTGCGGTAAAGTATTTCGAGCGGCAAAGAACGCGCGAATGGAGATAGATCTGAATCTCGGACTGATCGATTGGAGTACTGGTATCAGAGGACGCTTCGGACATCTCGACGTGAGAATACTGCTGATCAATGATAAGGCGGAGGATGACGTCAGCGGTGGCAGCGTCATTGAATCCGCCGGCGCACGAGGAGACGACGGGAAGGAGAGAATGGGAGGAGGAACGGCGGAGGCTGCAGGGCGGTTTGTGAGAGCCTTCTGCTAGGGTTCCGTCGGGGAAAGAGGAATCGAGGTCGGCGGTTATGGAGGAGAGGCGGCTGTTGCTGCCGACGCGCTGCTTCTTCTTCAGTGCACCGCCACCGGTGGTCATTCTGTGGAGACGAGTAATTGATGGGATGAAAATTCCGGAAATGAGACAAGGTTTTTGAAGTTATCAAGATTTTAAGTTTTAACGCAATTTCCTTTTTTATTTATTGTTATGAGGTGATTTTTTTGGGCATTTTTTGCCTGAAAATGAAATCACCTGTATTTTTATATTTTGTATTTTTATATTTTAAATGAGTGGTTTCTTCATTTGGGTTTTTATTTTTTTGTTTGTGATTTTGTTGTTTCGGATATAGTCTTGGTTTGTATTTTGTAGCGCCTTGGTGCAATATTTTTTGTGTGTGGACAATTCAGACGAACAAGTTTTTGTCCGGATGGATAAAGGTGAAAAACGAACCAAGATACTCGATACTCGATTTAAGATCGATCGTTAAAAGCTCGGTTCGTTAACATAATGAATCAAATTGAACACATTTTTTCGATCGATAAGATGTAAAGCTCGCTCGATTAATAAAAAAGAATAAAATATGTGAAAAATATCAAGCTACTCTAGACAGCCGATTGCTCGAACCGGGATTCGGCTTCGGTTTCTCAAATTGAGGAACCTAAACTTTATGCTCAAATTCGGTTCCTTAAACTTAATCGAACCTTTTGTTTTTAATTTTATTTAGATAAAATGTTTAGCAATTTAGTTTAAAATAAAAAGAAAAAAAAAAAAAACGCGCGAGCGTAATTCATCTAAAATATTTTCTTGAGCTAAACGTTTGCTCTACTTCAACAATTGAAACGGGGCATGCTAAAACCTCTTTTGCGATGATTGAGATGATTGTATAAGGTTGATTTCTTTGTGACCACCATTTCAAAATATCACCTTGAATATCTATTTCACTAAACTCGAAAGAAGTAGTTAAATAATTCTCAAACTCTACATTTGAGCTAGAGGAACCCTTGGACGTTTACTTTTTCCCTAAGTAATCGTTGTGCAATATTAAAAATATCATAATAAACATTTTACATTTCTTCTATAATGTATTTACCAAAACAAGATTGTTGGTTTTAACCTTAAAAAAATGGTTCCATCACTTGCCCATATACGGTTCTAAAAAACCGGTTAAAACGCTTTTCCACGAGATTTTGAGACTTAGGAACCGGAACCGAACCGATCTACATGGTTCCTGGTTCAGCTTTTGGAACCGTTGACAACGTTTACGGTTTAAGAACCGTTGACCATGGTTCCTGTTTTTGGTTCCATTTGGCGAGGTTTAAGCTACTCAAGCTCGATTCGTGCTTCTTAAAGCTCGTTTTTTTCAATTCGATTAATAATCAAACCAAGCTTAAACATAATTTTTGAAGATCGATTAAAATTCAAACAAACTTGAACAATACTATATTCTATAGAAAAGCGACTCGTTTAGACCCTATCTTCAAAGATGTTGCGGATCACATGTGGAAACATGGGTATTATGGAATTTTCAAAATTGTAGGCTTTAAAACCGATTTTTGTTATTAACATATACGATTTATTATTTGGATCCAGAAATTAGTAGTAGAGAGTGGGCTAAAAAAAAAGTTTCACTAGGAAAATTATCTATATATACTATGACGGAGCCAAGAGGGTGCCTCTTTGCCCCCAACGCACCCCCGGTTTTTTTTTTTCGTCTCGTATTTTCTATGGAAAAAAATAAAAACTATATACATTTTAAGGGGGGAAAATATTTGAGTTAGGGGAAATATTTGAGTTAGGGGAATAAATTTTGGGGTGAACTAATTTTGAATATTATAGAAATTATAATACTACAAATATAATTTTTTAGATTTTGCACTAAGGTTTGGCTCAAGCTCAGTGCTTTGATACACATAGATTCGCCTTATTATATATGCTATGAATTTTTTCCATCATAGTTTCATCTTTATAATTTTTAACATATTTGTTTTTGTTTTTTTATCGATGTATTCTAGTTTGGATTAATTAATAAAATTATTTTTCTTTAAAAAAAACAATTTCTTTTTTTTTTTTGAGAAATAAGTCTTAATAAATAAATAAATATAAAAATACGATTATGAATCTATAGAAGAAAGTAGGTTTCATGATGAATTTTAAATTTTAACTGGAAAAAATGCTCAAAACAATATCTAACCATAAAATTTTAAACGTGAAAGAAAACGATAAAAAGAAAACGATTATGCAATGTTTTGACTGCTTTATTATTTGGTTCTAAATTATATTTATTGTCTTTTAAAGAAAACTGTTTATACTAAAATTATAGATTTAAACTATGACTTGCAGGGAGTTCAATAAAGGAAAAATGATCCTGAGGGTTTCTTAAACATGAAATGGAGAAGCAAATGCACTTTACGACAAAATGTCAATATTTCCATTTATAATCAAATCATATCTAAATTATTAATATGGAGTAAAATATAAATTTTCTTAATCTGGAAGGTAGTAGAAATTTTCTGATCATGACATGCAAAGATAACATTTCTTATTAGCATGTTGTGGATAAGGTTTGTCAGATTAAGCTGCTTTCAGTGCTTTGTCACACTGGCCATTATTATATATTTATATGAAAAGGAATGAGAAAAAAATAAAAGATAAAAAATTAATTTTTATGGCTGGTATGATAAATTACTTTCATATTTATTATTCTGTTAAATTTTAAAACATGAATTGAGATCCCATAATTTAGGAGAGGGTCTGATTGAGGAAAAAAATAAAAATTGAGTCTTGATTTAAGATGGTTGAAATTTTAGGTCTTTAAGTGAGAATTCAAAATTTGAGGAAGATCCTAATTTGAGAAAAAAAAATAGAATCTTAATTTGAGAATATTAAAATTGTAGATATGAAAATAATATATTTTCTTATATACCATACTTATTATCAATTTTGTCAAGTCCAATAGTGAGATTCAGCCCAATATGAAAATTTACAATGTGGTAGGCCTTTAAAGCATTGTCTGGGTCATATATCAGCATTTTTTTTGTAGACAAACAAAGAGTGACCCCATGTAGGCTGGAATAATATTCTGTCTTGCACTTAACAAATATGTGGAACAAGTTTTTTTCTTTTCTGAAAGAAAATATGTGGAACAAGTTAAACGCCTTAGAAATGACATGGGAACAAGTGAACAAGAACAACATTCGAAATTATAACTCTACAATGTCCTTATAGGCAAACCAATTTATAAATACTTTTCTAAAAAGCACCATATGTTAGAGAGATAACAAATTGAATTCTAAGGTATATATGCTAGGCGGGGTTAAATTAGTGATCTGTCGTCAGAATTGAAATTCGACTATCAGGCGACCAACTTCTCGCTCCTTGCCACACCTGTAAAGCGTGAACCGGAGGGTTTTTCGATCGGCACTCCATGCTAAAGTTAAAACTAGAATTTTGGATAAACAAGTGTATGAAAATACAGTGAAAAATAGAGTATGAAAATGTAACATTTTCCTCATGCATATGATGCTCCTTTTACACCTGCATTATGACTCTCCTCCCTCCCCAAGAGGGCTGCACGTGTCATCTTCTGGTTGGTCTTTGACCAGTCTCCTTTCAAGGTCCATTAAAGTTACTCACTGACAGGTCCTCCCTCATTAGGGGTCATTTCCACCATGTCATCCTCTGTACATACTTACTTCATGACAGGTATGGCCTTTGACCCACTCCCATTTGGCCTCTAATCCTACCTCATTAATAAGAGGATCGGGAATGTCTTCCGCATTAAATACCCTTCCTCGGTCGAGCTGCCATTCGCCTTTATGTCTCATCATTGGATAAACTTATCGGCTACCACCGCCTATCCCTGTTTAGGAGTTACTCCACGCCTTTATGTCACATCGGTCATTAGACACTTAGTATGGTTTTTCCATTGGTGGATCTGTCTCTCATCTCAGACCGTTGAAAATGCTTTCTAACCCCTAATCTCATTATACTGATTGCCTTAGCATTATTCTTATTTAAAAGATCCACCAACTGGTAGGTTTACCAGGATAGACCAGTAATGTGCTCAAAGAGGTCCGAATCAATGATGTATATATAAAACTATGGGACTTAAGCGAAAAAAATGTAGACGACCAATAAGAGCTAGCGCCTAAATGAGAATTAAGCAAGACCATATGGGAGTTTTTAGAATATTGGTTATAACACATAATTACACATTTCTTGGACATGCGAAGAGATAAAAATACTGATTCCGGGCTATTTTTGGTATGTTCTTGACAAGTTATATTTTTATTCATTATGAAAAAGAAAATAGCAAGAAATCCTCCTTCATTACCAAAAGGAGACCAAAAGGATCACATGCTTTGCTCTTCAATAATTGTAAATATATGTTTCTATTGGCTTTGATGCAAACGTGACAACCATTCACGAAGAATTTATTGTGTTTGGTATGAGTTCGACAATATGATTGTTTTATTAATTTGTGAAACTATCTGATGTCAATATTAGGGAAAACAAATCCAAACATGGTCGAATCTAGAGATGACAATATTAATCTTGCCCAACATACTTGTCCAGCCCAACCATCTTGCATATAGGGTTTGAATTTGTCTTCATTCAAGACGCCTGAAAAGGAAACGATCTATTTAGCCCAATCTAAACGGCACGAAGCCCGACAAATTCAATGGTTTGACCAAAATACTAGGGTGCCAATTCGGGTCATCGGTCGAGTTCGTGTGTTGGTTTCGGTTTGATTTTCTGGTTATACTTAAAATACATCAAATTGATGAAAATTTAAAATTACTATGTTTTAGACAAATTTGTAATATCGTGTTGGGTTCGTGTTAGTCGTGTTTGGGTTTGAGTATCTTATGTTCGTGTTCGGATTTCTCTCAAGAACTTTGGGTCGAGTTCATGTTTGGATAATCATGTCGTCGCCGCATTGTCACTCCTACAAAATACACACGTTGATTGAGGTGAGTCACAAAAGAATGGGCCAATATAAATATTGGTCCAGCCTAACTCAAGCCCAATTATATAACTTGGCTTGTTGGGCTCGATCCAGGCCAATCTCCCAACTCATTGCCAATAGAATTTGTCGATTTTGGTCCCGACCAAATTTCAAGATTTTTTATTGGGTTGGGCTGTAATATTCTAGACCCGAAAAATACTGGGCATCAAAAGCCCGACCCGTTCGACTAGGGATTTTAGTGTATTTTTCATGTTTTAGGCCGATTTGGGCTCAAATTAGAGATCCAACTACCAATTGGCCCGACCCTATTTCCTCATTTGGCATAGCGACCCAAAGACTAACTTAGCTCAGCCCGCTTGACACCTCTAATTGTCAGCTCCGATCGAATCAAGCATTCAAGTGGTATCCGTACTTTCTATTAATATTCATTCAACACAGGTGTTATTAAACTAGTCAACCGACATGTCGAAACCCCACATTCCCTCCACTCTCCCTCACAAAAAGGGGGAAAAACAAAAGAAAATTATAAATTATTGTCTGAGATTTGCGCAACCCACACCCGTAAACATTCCAGTTGGACCTTTCACCTTTCGGCCAAACAAAAAACGAAAAAAAAGTCCTCAAAAAATACCAAAAAATTTAGGGACACACAGTAATACACACGCTCACACACACACATACCAGATCTGTTATATCTGAAATTTTAACCGAAAATTTTGGAGTGAGAAACTGTTGAGGCAGAAATGGACGACAATTTGGTGAAGAGGTTGGAAGCCGCGGTGGCGCGGCTGGAGGCGCTTTCCGCCGGAGGATTTCGACAGGAGTCGCGCCGGAGGACGGCGGAGATGCGTTCGCGATGGATCCGTCGATTGTGGCGTTCGACGATCTGATTTCGCAGCACGTTAATAGAGTTACGAGCGCCGCGGAGAAGATTGGAGGACAGGTCCTGGATGTGTCTAAGATTATTGCGGAAGCATTTAATGTGCAGAAGGAGCTTCTTATTAAAATCAAGCAAACTCAGGTCAGTTGCATTTTTTCGTTGTTTTTTTCAATTTTGCTCCTGCGTTGTTTGTATGTGATATTGTGTAATGTAAATGTGTAAAAGATAGTGGAAAACTTGAAAACAGTGGGCATTGTGATTGGCACTTTCTGTTACGTTGTTATGACATGAAGTTTTATTATGTCCTTATCAATGAAAGTTTGAGCATTATTCTTTTAGTGGCATTAAAGTTAAGTAGTAATGATTTCAATTAACTTGGTTTTAGAATTTGAATAGCTACTTTACAGTGAGTATTGATGAAATGGTGATTGCTTATTCAATCAAAATAACTGAATGAGTTTTTATCAAATTTGGTAGGGCTAGGGCTATAGTTCAGATGTGATTCTTCCTTGTTTTTCTTTTCCCCGACTCTATGACGAAAGATATGTTGGAATTAGAGATGACTGAAGGAGCGATTGGCGTTTCTATTCATATTGCGGGGTCTGAAACATATCATAATTTTGCCTCGATTTGAACTCATTTCATTATTCATTTAGTTTACACATAAGTTAGTCGTAAATTTCTAGTATGAGTTCGTATGATTAGGAAGAAAAGATATAACTGGCTTCGTTAAGCAGCTATATATAGTTAGTTCTTCGATTATGCTGTGAAAGCTAGTTGTTGTGAGGTGATTACATCCTTTATTTATTCATATATGCTGATGAGATAGAGCAATTATATTTACAGATGGTTAAGTACATGAGCCAGTAGCTTGATGGCGCCTGACTATGAAATGATTTAATATCCACACATGCAATTGATCATTTAGTATCTTCTTTTAATTCTTTCTGTCCTACCTGTTCCTGTATGTTTGTGTGTGTGTTTGCTGTGAGGTTCAGTCTGCTCATGCTATATGTGCAGAAACCTGATATGGCGGGGATGGTGGAATTCCTTAAACCATTGAATGAGGTGATGGCAAAAGCTTCTGCATTGACAGAGGGAAGACGATCTGATTCTTTCCTCCACTTAAAAACTGGTGCTGATAGTCTGGCTGCTCTGGCGTGGATTGCTTACACAGGAAAAGACTGTGGTGAGAAAAATTTACAATCATATAAGCCTTTGATTAGTCTTCTTTTTCTTCTATAATTAATCTACTAATATCTCACTGTAGGTATGAGCATGCCTATTGCACATGTGGAAGAAAGTTGGCAAATGGCTGAGTTTTACTGTAACAAGGTAGAAGTTCTGATGCTTAGCATTTATCCCTTGAGAGTGCATCCCCTCAATCCCGTCCATCTCCAGGGCAAGAACTTTGTAGAAGATATACAGATAGAAAAATTAACGAACTCTCTAATGTGTCACCCTCTGTGTTCTCTTATGATGGTCTTTCTTCCAAGTTACATTTGGAATAGCAGCAGCTGTAGTCTTGTGCTGATTAAATATGTTATGCCACATTATTCCAGGACAAGGAATGGGAATCAATATATTTTCTACAACTTATAGGCATATAATAGGATATTGAGGTTTACTCATTACATCTTGATGCTATTAGTATTATCTTCACTATATATTGCGAGTAGAAAATGAATTTGCAGATTAAATGCACATGATGGTTTTCTATTGGGAAGTCAATCTGGAAGCTAGTGTATAAATAATGTAAATCTCCCAACAGAGACTGCTTTTGGATGTAACTTGCTTATTGGAAAAATGGTTTTTATATTACGAGAAGCAACAATTATTTCTTTGTTGAAAGGGTGAGGTGTTGTCTTCAGCATTGTTGTCTTGGTGCTTAATATGATCTTTTTGTTGGAATAGAATTTCCTAGCAAAACTAATTTAGTTGATCAATTAAGTTCCTGAATTAATGTTCTGTTTTAATGTCTGGAAATTAATCTAGAACACAGTTGAAGCTTGCAAGAAGCAACCCTTCTAAAACATTAAGTTTCTACTGACTCTTAAGTATTTTATGAACTATTCCCCTAACAAATTGCTAAAAGGATCAAGAAGTATGAAAGAAATCTAAATGAGATGCATGGACTCTTTTAGGTGTGCCTTGGCACTCTTAGTTACCTGAAATTGTGTCCTTAATATGCAAGCCATGTATTGGGTCTGTTTAGTTTATGTGAAACGCAAATCATGAATTATTTGATTTGATGTAAGAGACAGGAGAAGATTTCTTCTTTATACACTGGTCAACAGTGTTAGTATCACCATATTTCATTATCTGATTTTTTTTTTCTGTCTAATCACTGCCTAGATTCTTGTGGAGTATAGAAACAAAGATGCAAATCATGTCGAGTGGGCAAAGGCTTTGAAAGAGGTTTATGTACCTGGCTTGAGGGATTATGTGAAGAGTCACCATCGGTTGGGCCCTGTATGGAGTGCCACAGGAAAGATAGCAGCATCTGCCCCAGCAAAAGCTCCCACACCTGGTGCTCCTGCTCCTCCACCCCCGCCACCTGCTTCGCTGTTCACTGAAACAACTCAACCTTCATCATCACAGCCCAAGGTTGGGATGTCTGCTGTCTTCCAGGAAATTAGTTCTGGGAAGCCGGTTACTGCTGGTAAATATCTTTCTTATGTTTCCCATGACTATACTTTCCTCGAATTTATGTTTACTTTTTTTTTTTTTTTCATGTATATTATTTTGTACTTGAAGGTTTGAGGAAGGTCACAGATGATATGAAAACCAAGAACCGAGTAGACAGATCTGGTGTCGTTACTGCTGCTGAGAAGGAAAATCGTGCTGGTTCGCCTGCTTTCTCTAAGACAGGACCTCCAAAACTAGAGCTTCAAATGGGTCGTAAGTGAGTAAAATTTTATGCTTATTGATGGACATACGAGTCTAGGTTTCTTAGTCCTCCTCATTTGTCGATTAATTGTCATATTGTATGCAGATGGGTGGTTGAGAATCAAATTGGAAGAAATAATTTAGTAATTGATGATTGTGATGCAAAACAGTCCGTGTATATCTACGGATGCAAAAATTCAGTTCTTCAGATCCAAGGTACATCTTTATACAAGTAATATATACTATTTACCTTAGGTGCGAAAGTCAGCCCAACTATTAGCCCCCATTTTAACTCTTGAGTTATCTTGTGGTGAGTCATGAAAGCTTGATGTGAGTTACTTGCAGGAAGGTAAACAACATTACAGTTGACAAGTGCACTAAGATGGGGTGGTATTCAAGGTTGGTGAGGGAATTGTTTTGTACTCATCTGGTTATCTTTAAGACATATGCTGTAATGTCAACTCACTTGTTTTACTTTGCAATATGGGGACTAGGATGTGGTGGCAGCTTGTGAGATCGTCAATTGTAGTGGCGTGGAGGTGCAATGTCAGGTAATCATTGGTCGCCAAGAATGAAAAATCTGATAGCTAGCCTTTTGCAGGGTTCAGATAGTTGAAATCAAATTGATAATCAGCTATTGCAATTTGTCTTTTGTAGGGCTCGCTCCAACAGTTTCAGTAGACAATACCGCTGGTTGCCAGTTGTACTTAAGCAAAGACGCGTTGGAGGCTTCTATTACAACTGCAAAGTCAAGTGAAATCAATGTGTTGGTGCCTGGCTCTGAACCAGATGGTGATTGGGTATGTTTCAATTCCCATTATTTAGCTGCTTAGCACCAAACATTCACATTCTGTTATACTTGATTTTAATTAATCCTCGAAAAAAACATTATCTTGGTGATCAAAATGATCTTAATGATGTAGTGTAATGCGCGCTCCATATTTTGTACTTAATCAGTTAAACATAGTATTTCCTAGAATAGTGTTTGAAGCAAATGTTGAAGTATAAATAATCCGAATTCCAGATTGTTCTATAAGCTCAGACGAAATATCAAACAATTATATTGTACTCCTATAATTATGCAATTTCAAAATTTATAGGGATAGTTACAAAACACCCCTGAGGTTTGGGTTAATTACAAAAAAACCCAGACATGTTACAAAATTACAAAAAACCCCTTCAGATTTCATTTTGTCTTAAATTTAAGGGGGGTAACTGTAATATTTTTGCAATTATTGGGGTTTCTTTTGAAATACTTTCGAAAATCACCGGGAGAAATGTAAGAAGGAATCAAACTTGAAGGGGTTTTTTTGTAATTAGTCCAAACTTTAGGGGTGTTTTTGTAATTATCCCAAATTTATATTATGCTATATCGTTCTAAAGTTACTTGCATTTGCTGCAGATAGAGCAAGCTTTGCCACAACAGTATGTCCATGTATTCAAGGATGGCCAATTTGTGACAACTCCAGTGTCTCACTCTGGTGCCTAAAAAAGGAGAGATTCGAAAATCACCATATTTCGTTTGAGCTATTTTCCCCATTGCCCTTTTCTTTTTAAAAGATTGGGGAGTTTTTTTAAAATCTATTTTTATTGATTGATTGATTATTATTATATCAATTCAAGATTTATTCTGCTGATATACAGAATTGTTGTATTGTGTTGTTCTGCTGGTAATTTGTTTTTGAAGGAGCGGTGCTGTTAAAACTTATTTATTGTGGCGAGTGAGGTGTTTGTACGTGAACTCAATTTATTTCTGATGTTAAATCTCGATTGAATCCACACAAAGAAGAAATAAAAATGTGATCAATGTGTGGTTTTTTCTTCTCTTTCGCTGCAATTTGAAATTCTTCTCTTTCGCTGCAATTTGAGAGAACTGCAAATCTGCAATACATATAAAGCTATTATTTTTTTCGTTAAAATTAAAATTTGATATCTCCATACATATTGCATAAGGTAGGATCTTTTCTTTTGTAAATTACATCCAAAATGTACTTATATAAAATACTTATTTGTATTTTTCTTTCTTTTATAGGTTTCTTTTTTCCTTTGGCCATGCCCCCCACTCCCCCCTCCCCATGATGACTTGCCGAAAATTATAATAGGCATTTAAAAGAACGACAGCCAAATACAAGCTCTAGCACCTCCAAATATCTTGTATGTAATGTGGATTTATTTTATATATTTGAAAAGCTACATTTAATGGTTGATGCATGTGTCCATGAAGACATGAGCATAAAATTAACAATATTCTTGTTCGTAAATCAGAAATATAACAATATGAGCTGCTTTCCAATGTATAGAATTTTAGTAGGTCCCTTATTTTTTAGTTATATATTAGTAGAATTTACGGAGATATTCTAATATTGTTCTTACCTCTCTAACATTCTTTACTTCATCTCTTCTTCATTGTACCACAAGTTCTTTTATTTTTTTATTCCTCCCTCTTTTCGACATCAAATCAATACTTTTTCAAGCCCGTAGTATGTGATAACACCAATACCTTAAAAAATTTCCAACCTAACATTATGCCCAAATTTTTACAATAACATTAGCCAAATGTTCGAATAATCCAAACCCAACGAATGCTAATCAAAGCATGCCCCTAATTCAAATCAATGTTTCAACCAAGAAATTTTAAAGTAAAATGAATGAGGATGTTCCCGGAAAATGGCAATAAGTCGGATGCACTAAACGACAATTGGGTATCTATCTGCCGCCTCAAGTAGATCGATACACGAGAGTACCGAATAACCAAATATTACTGGACTCAATCGAAGCCTATTAATACAAATATACTCTGACTCGATTGCAGGATGTAAAATACAAAGAATGAAACCAAAAGTTACAAGTAAGAATAAAAACAACTCGTAAAAGGGATAAAACCCTAAGATCCGAATATTGAAAGATTCGCCAGGACCGATAACCCTTTAGAACTGTCACCACGAATCACAACCCTGGAGAACCAAGGAAGAAGCCACAAAAGCCTCGCCACAAGACTAAACCTCACGATCTTTCACCAAGAAACCCCAAATCAATCGAACCACCCAAAACCCTAATCCACTCGAGAAAAAGGATCTTGTACACGAGTTGGTGAACAAGACAAAGAACACAAAGATCTCACCTCTCACACACGAGAAAACCCCAAAGCAATCCAAAGAAGAGATCGAGTTTTAGAGAGAGAGAGAGAGAGTAGACAAAAGTAGAGAAGGATCGAGAGAGTTTGAGAGATGAACACAAGATGAGATAATGAATTAGGGTTTCAAAAAAAGTACCGTTAAATAGGCACGAATTCAACGGCTCGGATCCAACAGAGATCAACGGACTGGATCAAACTAGAGGGTCCGTGGATAATAAATCGAGATCCCACGATCCGACTCAAAGACCCGAGTCAACATATGGGTTAATGGTGTTGGGCTGGTGGCTTTGGTCTTGGGCTGCCATTTTGGACATACGAAATGGGCCTAACAATGGGCCACTTATATCAACAATCTCCACTTGCTCATTGTGTGATTCAATTAGACATCGATGGGAAATACCAATCATCATCATCGCCGATTGCCTTCCTAGCACTGAAGCCAAGAAAGACTTGAGTTACAGAAGCACTAAAGCTAACTGTAACTTCATAAGGATCTCAACAAGCACACAACAAGTCAAGTTCCCCCATTGAATTTAATATAAAACGCAGCAAACATTAATTCAACAGTTTTGGATTCAACAGAAACACACAGTAACTGTTAAACCCAACATAAGGGCAACTAACCAGGTAATCAATCACTAGTGTCAAAATTTAGAATTTTCAAACAAGTTTTGAACTTTGATAAGGGTAGACACTTAGTACCCATATCAGCTGGATTGTATTCAGATGCCACTTTTTCAAGACATATAAGGCCTTTAGAAACTATATCCCTTATAAAATGAAATCTAACACCAATATGTTTTGTTCTGTCATGAAAAACTGGATTCTTACAAAGCTGAATACCAGATTGAGAGTCACAAAATACAACAACCTTTTGTTTTAGAAAACTAATTTCAGAAACAAGTCCTTTTAGCCATAATGCTTCTTTTAAAGCTTGAAGAATCGCAACATATTCTGATTCTGTGGTAGACAGAGTCACAATGTGTTGCAGTTGGGATTTCCAACTAATGCAAGAACCACACAGAGTGAAAACATAAGAGGTAGTAGATTTTCTGTTATCTTTATCCTTTGCATAGTTGGAATCCACATATCCCTTTAAAACAACACCATTTCCACACTTAGAAAATTTAAGGCAATAATCAGTTGAATGTCTAAGATATCTCAATAACCACTTCAAAGCATTCCAATGCACCAAACCAGGATTAGACATAAATCTACTAAGGCAAGAAACAACATAGGCAATGTCTGGTCTAGTACTGACCATTAAGTACATAACAGATCCAATGGCATTAGCATAGGGAATGTTTTGCATAGAAGAGATTTCAAGATCAGTTTTAGGTGACTGATCCCTACTTAGCACAAAATGAGAATCAAGTGGGACATTCACATATTTTGCATCACTCATAGAGAACTTTTGTAAAACCTTTTCAACATATGAAGATTGATGAAGATAAATCACAGAGTTATTTCTATCCCTATCAATATTCATACCAAGTATTTTCTTAGCATCACCTAAGAATTTCGTGTCAAATTTAGCACTTAAGCAATTTTTAACATAGTCAATAGCCTTAATGCATGGGCCAGTCAAAAACATATCATCAACATAGATCAGCAAGAATATAGGGGACTTAGCATCAAGTTTGAAATACAAACAATGATCAAATTGGCTTCTACAGAATTTCAAATCAAGCATGCACTTGTCAATTTTTTTATTCCACTGTCTAGGTGATTGCTTTAATCCATACAAAGACTTTTTCAATAAATACACATGGTTAGGTTTGAATTTGTCTTCAAAACCTTCAGGTTGTTTCATAAAAAATTGTTCTTCCAAATCACCATGTAGAAAAGCAGTTTTAACATCAAGTTGCTTTAGTTCCCAGTCAAACTGAGCCACTAAAGCTAGCATAATTCTTACAGTCACAAACTTCACAACAGGTGCAAAAATCTCGATAATCAATGCCTTCTTTCTCGAGTAAAACCTTTTGCTACTAATCTAGCTTTGTATCTAACACCTTCATTTTCATGTTTAATTTTAAACAACCATTTGCAATCAACCATAGAGCAGTTAACAGGTTTTGGGACAAGTTCCCAGGTGTTATTAACATACAAAGAAGTCATTTCATCTTGCATAACACTTAGCCATTTCACAGAATTCACAGACCACAAAGATCAAGATAGGTTTTAGGCTCGAATTTTCAATTGATTCAAACACGAGAACACATAAGAGGTTAAGTGAAAATCAGCAAACTTATTTGGGATTCTAATGTCCCTTCTTGTTCTATCTCTTGTTAACACATAATCATTCAAGTTATAATTTTCAACATGCTCATGATTCAATTCAGTGTCAACAAGAGGAAATTCATTATGCACATTATCATTCATATCAACATTATCATTCTCAATATCATTGTGCACATCATTAGCATTCACAGGATCATGCTCAACATCAATTATATCAGAATTTTCATTCACAAGAATGGAAGGCACATTAGAAAGCTCCACCTTATTAGGAGTAGTGGGGTTTTGAGTTTCAGAAACATTTTTAGAAACATCAAGACAGGGAAACTCATTTTCACTAAAAACCACATCCCTGCTAATCAGCACTTTAAAACCATTTTCGATTTAGACCACAATCATGCACTTTTAACCCCATCGGGGTATCCTAAAAAACACATTTTAAAGATTTTGGATCAAGTTTGTCAACCTTTTGGTGGACAAAGGCTGAACAACCAAAAATTTTTAAATTTGAAAAGTCCACTGGTTTGCTAGACCAAACTTGTTCAGGGTATTTTCCTTTCAAAGGTACAGATGGTGATCTATTTATCACATAAGCAACTGTATGAACAGCTTCACCCCAGAACTTTTTGGAAAGTCCAGATGTACTCAACATACTTCTCACCCTTTCCAAAAGAGTTCTATTCATCCTCTCAACAACACCATTTTGCTGAGGGGTGTAAGGCACAGACTTGTGCCTTACAATACCTGAATCAGCACAAAGTTGATCCATGAGTTGGTTGCAAAATTCCAACCCATTGTCAGTTCTTAAATACTTAATCCTTTTCCCAGTCTGATTTTCTATCAAGGTTTTCCAATTTTTAAGTTTTTCAAAAACATCAGACTTGTTTTTCATAAGAAATACAAACACTTTTCTTGAAAAATCATCAATCACGATAGAAAATACCTATTCCCACCATGGGTGGGAACATCGCGAGGCCCCAAACATCGACATGTAAGTATTCAAGAATTTCGGTGTAAGAAGATTGTTTTGGGTAAGAGGAAGTGGGAAAGTGACCTTTTGTTGTTTACCAAAAACACATGAGTCACAGAAAAGGTACACAAGTAAGTTTATCATTTCCAAAACAGCCTTCTTTATGCAACAATTCAAGTCCTTTAGAACTTATATGACCAAGACTTTTATGCCAAAGTTCAGTTTTGTCATTCACAGAGTTCAAATTGGTCACAGAGTTCACATTGTTCACAGAATTTTGCATGCAGGGTACAGACTCAGCATAGCAAACATACAAATTCCTTTTCTTTTCAGCTTTAGCAATAACAAGGGAACCTTTCATGATTTTCATCAAACCCTTACCCCACATTCCCTCATAACCATCATGCTCAAGCATAGCACATGAGATCAAGTTGTTAGACAGATCAGAAATATGCCTTACATCATTCAGAGTCAAAACAAAACTAGAATCAAGTTTCAAGCACACAATACCAACACCAATCACTTGACATTTCTTATCATTGGCCATAGAAATGCATCCATTTTGCATGTAGCATATGAGGCAAATAAGTGTTTAAATGGTGTCATGTGAAATGTGCAAGCAGAATCAATAAGCCAATCTTTTTCACTGAAATAATTTGAAGGCACAACATTCACAGAATCATGCACTTCATGCACCATAAACACATCACCCATGTGATCATTTCCAGTTGTCAAGTTCACAGAATCATTGGTCTGGTTCTTGTTATTCTGATTATTGTTTGGATTATTGTTCTGGTTATTCCTGGGTTTAGTACATTCTTTTATGTAATGGCCATGTTCACCACAGTTATAACACTTCCTATTATTCTTAGGTCTAGAACTGGACCTCCCTCTGCTTTTACTTCTTTTTCTACTAGAGTTTCTGTTATTGTTATTCCCATTCCTCCTATTCTGAGGTCTGCCCCTGACATGCATAACCTTCCCTGACCCCTGTTCATTCCCCTTAGATATTTTCAGATCTAATTCCTTACTCTTAAGGCCATTAATCACAGTATCAAGGGTAATAGAGTCTCTACCATACTTAATGGCAGATTTCACATCAAAGATAGGAATCAGGAATGACATTCAAGAACACAATAGGGGTATAATCATCAATGTTTTTATCACCAAAAGAAGTTTGATATCTTGTATCAATTTTGTAAAAACATCAAAGTTCTCATCCATATCCTTAGTCAAATCAAGTTTGAATCTAAAAACTTTTCCAAAGAAAAGAGTTTTGAGGGTAGGGAAGTTTCAAGATAAAAAGTTCTTGCAATTTTTCCCGCAGAGCCTCGGCGTTTAACTTGCCAACTTTTCTCAAAACAAAGATCGAGACGGGTTAAGGATAATGGATGAGTAAGCAAATTCATCAAGTTCAGATTTTATTTCAGCAATATCTTTATCAGAATACTTTTGATCAATAGCTTTAAAACATTTCTGCTGAATTAAAATCCCCTTCATTTTTTGTTGCCAAATAGAAAAATCACTTTTCCCATTAAAGGGCTCCATATGATAACTAGATACACCAACCATATTCACAGATAAAGCCACAGAGGATATCACAAGAATACAACACAAAATAGGTATCACAAATATCAAATAGAACAGCAGAAGCAACAGATAAGTAGACCACACAGAGTCCAATCACAACAGAAAATAAGCAACAAATAATGGACCACACAGAGTCTAGCACAAAGCAAGATAAGCAAGAAAGGCACACAGGACCACACAGAGTCCAAGAGAACCAAGACCAACAGAAAAATAAAGCTAGGTGGATTCCCTTCGCACCTCAGGATTCCACTGCACTCAAGGCACAGGGTCAAGAGGCTTATGCTTAGGGTTTTCCTAAACTAAGATCTTGATGAAAGTAAATAAGAGGAAAGGGAATAGAGAGTCTTACAACTGTAAGCTTTGTCCCGGGTTCTCACCACAACCAAGTACACCGGAGTCACAAGATCACCAAGAAGCTCAAGAACCGTAAGATCAACCCACCACGGGCGGATAGGTGCTCGATACCACCGTTGGGTATCTATCTCGCCTCAATAGATCAATACACCTGAGTATCGAATAACCAAATATTACGGACTCAATCGAAGCCTATTAATACAAATATACTCTAGACTCGGATTTGCGGGATGTAAAATACAAAGAATGAAACCAAAAGTTACAAGTAAGAATAAAAACAACTGTAAAAGGGATAAAGCCCTAAGATCCGAATATTGAAAGATTCGGCTCAGGGACTGATAAACCCTTTAGAACTGTCACCACGAATCACAACCCCAGAGAACCAAGGAAGAAGCCACAAAAGCCTCGCCACAAGACTAAACCTCACAGCCTTTCACCAAGAAACCCCAGATCTGAATCGAACCACCCAAAACCCTAATCCACTCAGAAAAAGGATCTTGTACACAGAGTTGGTGAACAAGACAACAAGCACAAAGATCTCACCTCTCACACACAGAAAACCCCAAAGCAATCCATCAAGAGACTGGAGTTTTAGAGAGAAAGAGAGAGTAGCACAAAGCAGAGAAGGATCGAGAGAGTTTGAGAGATGAGAGAGAAACATAAGATGAGATAATGAATTAGGGTTTCAACAAAGTACCGTTAAATAGGCACGGATTCAACGACTCAGATCCAACAGAGATCAACGAACCAGATCAAACTAGAGGGTCCGTGGACAATAAATCGGGATCCCGCGATCCGACTCAAAGACCCGAGTCAACATATGGGTTAATGGTGTTGGGCTGGTGGCTTTGGTCTTGGGCTGCCGTTTTGGACATACAGAAATAAGCCTAACAATGGGCCACTTATATCAACAAACAAAATTCAAACCCAACCCTCTAACATCAACAAAACAAAAGGGCAGAGACGAAAGAAGAAGAGTAAATGGGAACTAATCAAAATGTTGAAAGTAAATCAAATCCCAATTCTAATTAAAAATTGTAAAACTCCAATTTCTCATAATATCGAACTAAAATTTGTCGTTTCCTTTAGGGGTGGTCATAAATTTTTAAAAACCATCCGCACCGCACCGTTAATAGTGATTTTTTACTCAGAGTTGAAAAATTCCCGCCTAGCCCTGATTAATCTCCGTTTAAAAGATAATGTCGTTTTCTTTAGTGATTTTTTGAATGTAGTTGAACTAAAAGATAATGTAAAGTGCATTCTATATAAATTTCATATTATTTAAAAACAAATTAAATCTTCAACGTTATATATATATATATATATATATATATATATATGGGGAGGTTACAATGAGACCACATATTATAGTGAGACAATGTGGACTCATCTCAACCCTCCATTATCTATATCAATGGTTAAGATAAATAGGGGTTAAAATTACATTAAATATTTAATTAAAGCAAAATAAGGGTATAATTGTCAAATTAACCAAGTGGGGGACCATCCAAATATGGAATCAGTTATTAGGAGAGAGAAAATCACGTGGAGAGAGAGAAAATCGCGAGAAAATCGCGCTGGAGAGAGAAAATCGCGCATGTGCTCTACCATGAAGTATGTTGTACACTTATCATATATTTGTTGTATACCTAACATTATTTTACTGTATGTTTAACATAATTTTACTGCATATTAAAATCATCAAACAAAAATATGTGAGACCATTAATTAAGGAATCAGTTATATAGAGAGAGAATCACGCTTATTAACATGTGAGGACCGTGGATTAAGTAAATCAATTATAGAGAGAGAGAAAATCACGCTCATTATTGTGATGTATATTTAGCATATATTTGATGTACACTTAACACTATTTTGTTGTATGTTTAACATAATTTTACTGCATATTAAAATGGTCAAACAAAAATATGTGGGGACCGTGGATTAAGTAAATCAATTATAGAGAGAGAAAAAATCACGCTCATTATTGTGTTGTATATTTAGCATATATTTGATGTATACTTAACACTATTTTCTTTGTATGTTTAACATAATTTCACCGCATATTACAATTGTCAAACAAAAATATAAGTATACAACAAAAAAAAAAGTATACAACAACATAAATACATACATAAAAATTAACTATTTATACAACAAAATACATCTACGTATACATCGAAAAACATATAAGTGTACAAGAATCCTAATTGCCTCCTCGTATGCCCTCGTTTTCTCCACGTCGATCGCCTTCTTCACCAATCCTCTAATCCTATCCTTTATTCGAAACCCCAAAATATCTCTCGAACTCCCAGACAATCTATTTGCAAAATATACAACAATCTCCAAATTTTACTTTCAAGCTCTTTTTTCCTCGACCTTTCATCGAATTTGTTCTCTCCATGTACCATGTTTGCATTTAACTTCAAAACAACAAGAAAACACAAAAAAACAATTAAGCTGAATTAAGGTAAAACAAAGTGCCGACTGCAAAATTATTTTGTGATTTTAATAAAAGAGTTTTCTTCTGTGATTACGTGTGTGAGCAACAAATAGAAGTGGGACAATACTTTGGCAGAGTTTCGATGTTGACGGCGACTGAGGCGGCAAGTGGAAAAATAACTACGATGTCGCAGTACAAAATAAAGAGGAAGAAGAAGAAGAGTTTCAGATCGGAGCTTCCGAGAAAAATGCGGGAAGGGTGGCGAAGAGAAATCGCGGCGCGCATCGGATGGCGACGGATGGAGAAAGTGGCCTTTACACGAGATCGGATCGACGAGAGCGAGAGTTCTACAAAGTTTGAGATGTGAAACAAACTAAAATGACCAATCAGCCCTTTTTAGAGTTAAAATAAATTGAAAATGATTATTAAATTGAGTAAATCTAAACCATCTAAAATTATAAATTTGTGGCCAGATTAGTCCACACTGCCTCTCACTCTAATTATCCTGGTCTCATTTGATCCTATTCCTATATATATATATATATATATTTGACTACTTAATATTCTAAAAGAAATATAATATTTTAGAGCATGTCTTCTCAATCGGACCGTCTAATGGATCCTATCCGTTAGACGGATCTAAAAATCCGAACCCGTCTTGCCATATGGGTTAAATTGAAGTAGCCCATTCTACGCTATTGAGTAAATTCTCGCAACACCAATTCATCTTTCACCTTCTCAGATCGCACAATTGAAATCCCATCATGCATATCTACTTTCATCACATTCTTCTCGCCAAGGAAGTTATGGATCTCGATAGCCTTTTCGCTTGTTGGTGATGGACGCATTGATGGGAAAATGGGGCGTAAACAAAACGCATCTTGTAGCGGTAACCTTTAACGCTTGTCGTTGATGAGATTGGAGACGTGGCTGAGGACGGTGCGAATGGAGGCTGTGGTTTTCCGAAGAACTACTAATACTTTTTTGAGGGACTGCTAATACATTTCAGAAGTATATTCACGAGAAATACTAAAATACTCTCCACGGAACTACTACTACATTTCAGAAGAACTGCTAATACTTTTTAGAAGGACGACTAATACTTTTCAGAAGGACTGTTAATACATTTCGGGAGAAAAATTTAATTATATTCAGGAAAACTACAAAATACTCTCCAGGGAACTGCTAATACTTTTTTGAGGGACTGGTAATACATTTCAGGAGTATATTTATGAGAAATACTAAAATAATCTTCAGAGAACTACTAATACATTTTAGAAGAACTACTAATACTTTTTCGAAATATGACTAATACTTTTCAGAAGGACTGTTAATACCCGTGGTCCTTGAAAACTACTAAGACACCACTACTAATATTACGGAAATCTCACCGACCCGCAGTCGATCCGTTTAATGTGCCGGACGTTAGACGGTCCGACAGGAGTTTTTGTGAATATTTTATCAATCGAACAATACTTTCGCTCATTAAAGGCGCCTGCAGCCGCACATTTAATTTTATTTAATAAAAATATGGGTTAAAATTATTTTTTAGGACCGCTTAAGAAAATGCGATTTGAATTTTAAAAAAAATGCAAAACTCTGTGATCACCCCTAATTAGGGGTGAGCAAAACCGAACCTGAACCGAAAAACCCAACCAAACTGATGGCTTGGTATGGTTTGGTTTGTTTTTTTTCCAAACGGTTTGGTTTAGTTTTGAATATAATAAACTGAATTAATTTTCGGTTCGGTTCGATTTTGATCATAAAATGTCGGTTTGCACCGAACTGAACCGAATACATTAATTTCTATTTTTTCTATATATGTTTACATTATTATTTTAATTTTCAAATTTATTTTATTGTTAATTTGTCAAATAAATATAATATATATATATATATATATTTAGCAAAAAGAATAAAGGCACAAATAAAGCCCAAACCGAAAAACTGAACCGAACCAAAGTTGGTTTGATTTTTCTAGTATTGCGGTTCGATTTCGATTTGAGAAAAATATAAATTATGTTTTTGTTTTTTTCATGTTTGGTTCGGTTTTACACCGAACCGGTCGTTGCTCACTCATACCTACCCCTAATTTTAATTTATTGATTAGATAGAGAATAAATCAATATTTGCGAAAAAACCCCCATCTCATTTAAATAACTAGTCTAACTCGAAAAGTAACTAAACTAAAACTGGTATCTTATTTCACTTTTTATATATATATATATATATATATATATATATATATATATATATATATATTAATTAAATAGTCTCCGTCTCCATCCTCTAAGTTCTTCAAGATCATTCTCCTCAAGAATTTCTTTCGAGGCCAAAGATTCAACAATGAGAAGATTAATTGAGGTTTTCTTCGACACCCTAGGACCCGAAATATTTAAATGTCGGTATTGCGACACACATTTCAAAGATATGGGACCACTTAGTCGGCGAGTATACGGTACATACACTTTGGTTTACTCATTTCAAATTATATCATCAATCATCATGATAAAGAAACGAACAAACTCTTGTTGTAAGAGGTAACAACTATTGTGAACTATTTATTTGATCCAACTTTATTTTCAAGCTTTATAGACAATAGTTACAAATAAGGTTACATCCCCTATTAATACTAGTCACCTCCTTAAATGGATGATAGAGATTAAAAACATCTAAGAGTGGATAAGGATCCTCTAGGATTTTTCTTAGCATATTATAAGTATATGCTTCTTAGATTTTTATTGAGGAATCTTTAGGAATTTTCATAATAGATGTCTTGGATATTTCTAGAAACTTCTTAATATCTATTTAAAAATTTCTAATTGCTTCAAGAAATTTTCTTCTCCCATCAATTATTTTCTTCTGAAATGTAAATAACTTTTTATCAAGTATGAGCTTCGTCTAGACTTTAAACTGATATGATAACTTATTATATATGCTTGGAGATATCTTGTTGTAGCTCTATTTGAGTATTAATGTTGCATCACTTTTCATCAAGTATGAACTTCGTCTAGACTTTAACTAATATGATAATCTATTATATATGCCTAGAGATTTATTGTTTTCTGTTTTCTCGCTGCTGAACGAAGAGGACATAATTAATTTGAACAAACTTGTAAGTTTGTAATTAATCTTAATATGTATATCTGTATTTACTAACTATATTTAACACAAAACTGACAAAAATGAGCATTCAATCTGTATCAAATGCTGGACAAGTTGCGGTTCAGGGTGATACGTTCATGAAAAGTTCCCTTAGATCATAAATGAAGTCTTGTTATAATATTTAGGTTTTATAGCACATCCACAATGGTTATTACTTACTAGAACAACACCCGTGTATTACACGAGATTTTTGTCAAAAGATAAAATTTTGGTGTCGCAAATTTGTTCGTAATATTTATGGAAGATCAAAAAATGCTAAAAAGGAAATTCAAAATTTAGTAGAATATCATAAAAAATGTTCACTTCAAATTTTGAAAAATTTATTTCTAAACTACATTATTTGTTCTATTTTCAAGTGTATCGTCCATAACAACCTTGGAAAATGTTAGGACACTCCATTCCTGGATGTTGTAGGGAAATCTCACATTGATATGACCTAAAGTGATTAAACTTATACCATGTACTAATTCACACTGTAAAATGAATGACCAATGTAACTTTGATCTAAAAACTACTTGGAAATTAGCTCGGTCTATATTAACTACTTGGGATTTTTTTAATACATAACTAATCGAAAATTTTAATTCTTATATAATAGGCCGGTAAAATTGTAATTTTTTTTGGAAGATATACCGAGAAAGGTTCCATCTTCATTTCACTCCATTTTAGTTGATATGCTTTAGAAAATTTGTGACAACTCCAGTTTTTTTTTTTTTTTAAATCTATTTTTATTGATTGATTACTATTATACCCATTCAAGATATATTCTGCTGATATACAAAATTGTTGTATTGTGCTTGTTCTATTGGTAATTTGTTTTTGAAGGAGCAGAGTTGTTAAAACTTATTTATTGTGGCGAGTGAGGTGTTTGTACTGACGAGAACTCAATTTCTTCTGATGTTAATATTTTAATGAGGATTTCTTAGCTTGTGATTGGTTGAACTTTCGTTCCGTTCGTTTATATTTTTAGAGAGGATAGAGATAATATGAAAAAAATGATTGGAAAAACGAGAATATATTTTGAGAGTGTGATTGGATATAAAATTAAAATGTAATGATGATAATTAATGTGATTATTCTTTTAATTAAATAGTGACTGAATTTGATTGGTGATTTTGTGTTTGAGAAGAACTTTGATTGGTGATTTGAAAAATAAGGGAGAGTGAAATGTATATTTATGATATGATTGTGTCGTGATGATAATTGATATAACTGTTTTTTTTCCAGTGAAATAAGAATTTGATGTGAATTGTGATTGACGATTGGAAAAGTGAAGATGATTGAATATTTAGGCTGCGATTAGATATGTCATTTTCGTTCCGTCGGAGAATTTTATTTAACCTAACATGCAATTATTTATGAAAATTTTCAAAAAATCATATTATTCTATCACTTTCACTTTTTCTCATTTTTTTCTTACCAGTCACATCTACACATATTTCCACAAAAATATTAATCATTATTACACATTCTACACAAATTTCACTATTCATCCACTCACACATTTCTAACTACCAATCATATTCATTTATTATTTTATAATTTTTTAAATCAAATCAACTTTCATCATTATATTTTCATTTCACATCCAATCAGACTCTCAAAATTCATATTTTTTCTTCCAATTTTGTTTACCACTATTCTCTAACAGTTTTTTTTTTCAACATGTAAGTATATCCAATCTCACCCTTATGTTTTGATATTTTCCGTAATAGCGTGTTGGACAAAAAAGAAACTTTGGAATAAAAGGGTGGTGGGGCTGCGTATTTTGCAAAGTAATAAAACGGTAAAACCCCTGTATGGTATTTGAGAGAATTTATTTCTTCTTTTTTTTTTAATTTAAAAAATTCGGCCCTGTCACCGTGGAGACTCAAACCTGAATCTATTTACAAAAAAGTAATATCCGTGGAAATGATTTAACTCAGTGTTTGAGACAATTTAGTTCACGTTGTACACAATTGGTAGTTTTTCTTTTCCTTTCTCTCGAGTGAAGTAACTATTCACACTTCGACACAAAAACTTTTAGTCCAATGAATATTTCTGGAACAAAATTCAAACCCAACCCTAACACCAACAAAAAAAAAGCAGAGACGAAAGAATAATAATAAATGGGAACTAATTAAGATGTTGAAACAAAATCAAATCCCAATTCTAATTAAAAATTGAAAAACTCCAATTTCTTATAATTTCGAACTAAAATTTGTCATTTACGAGTGGTCATAAGTTTTTAAAAACCATCCGCACTGCATCGTTAATAGTGATTTTTTTATTATAACCGCGATTTAAATATTGAATGAAAATTGCGCCGCCTTATTGGTTTGGTGGTGGTTTTGGAACAAAACTTCTCCGACCTTATACAATTTCAACGTAAAATATAAGATTTTTCTATCTCTCTTTAGTTAAATAATTAGGCATTTACCTGCAATGATTTTACCTACGCTTTACAATTTTCTTAATACTTACCTACAGAAAAAAGATAAACTAGTTTTTTCTTGTAGTGTGATATGTTTACAAAAGCTTTACCTTCCTCAATGCTCCTGCCATTATTGTCCAAGATGTCTGTGAGTACTTTCACAGTCCCTCTTGAGGGGGAGTATTAGATATTAGTTAATGATTCTATTAGTTAGGTACTTATAGTTACAGTTTGTTATAGACATTTGAACAATTATGAATCATTTGTAAACTTCCTTTTGTTGCTGCTATATATATAACAACATGTACATGATTCAAATCAATAACATTTTTCCAAGATTTCATCTTGTCAAGAGATAACTCAAAATGTAAAGTCAAATGCAATGTAAATTCCATTCATATCAATGTAACAATAATGTAGTTAAGTTAGTTAATTTGCTAGATGAATTAGTTATTTATCTAGCTAGCCTATATATACTTGTATAGTTCACTGAACAATTCATATTGAGAATTCAGAATTTATTTCCATTGATCAATACATATTTCTTTAGATATTCACATGGTATCAGTAGGATTGTAAATTTTTTTTCTCTCCCTTCTGCATTATCATCTGTTCTTGATGGCAACTTGCAATCATCTTTCATTCTTGATTGATTCTATAATCAATCCTGCAAGTCTATCTTGATTTGTTTTATGAGAGATTCAAATCTTGATCTCTACATTGTTCATCAACAATTCATATGACTGCAACTCAACAATTCGAAGATCCTTCATCTCCTTTCTTTCTTCACCCGAGTGACAATCCCAGAGCCGTAATTGTCTATGAGCCATTCACTGGAGATAATTACAACTCATGGAATCGTGCAATATTAATGGCATTAAGTGTCAAGAACAAGATTGGCCTTGTGGACGGATCCATTGCCATACCATCCTCCCATTCTCCTGCTCTTTTCAATGCATGGCAGCGAGCAAACAACCTTGTCCTTTCTTGGATATTGAACTCTGCTTGTAAATATATTAGGAATAGTACTGCCCAAGAAGTCTGCGATGAACTCACAATCAGTTATGCTCGCAGCGATGGCCCTCATGTCTTTCACTTAGAAAAATCCCTCAACTCAATTTTTCAGGGTAATTCGACTGTTACTACATATTACAATCAATTTAAGGCTTTATAGGATGAGTATATTAGTTTTAGGCCCATAGACAAATATTATTGTGGAAATTGCACCTGCAACATTTCTTCTGTCATGACTAAGAATCAACAATCCAATTCAGTCATGAAATTCCTTGTTGGTCTTCATGAATCTTATGCTTCCATTCGAAGTCAATTGTTGTTAGTTTTCCCATTGCCTGTTTTGGCCAAAGTGTACTCTCTCTTTTACTTCAAGAAGAGTCACAAAGAGGACTAACCAATTCCACTACCTATTCAAATCCCATTGATTCTGTGGCTATGCTAGCCATACAACAGAGTTTCTCAAGATTTCAGCCTCCTAAGGACAAGAAAAAGCATAGGTGCACTCATTATGGATTTAGTGGGCACACTATGGATAAGTGCTTTCAGCTTATAGGGTATCCATCTGGATGGAAGGGTCCAAAGGGTCCAAGAATCCTGAAGGAGTCAGATTCTAATGCTAGTTCATATGTACCTCAGCCAAATGATACAAGTTCCTCAGATAAAAATGCTATGTTTTCTAAGGAAATGATAGATAAATTCCTCTTGTATGCTCAAAATCATCAATCAAAAAGTTCTAATACTGAGGTTACACACTCTGCAGCCACAACCTATCCTCAACATAAAACATTATGTGTTCCTTCTTTCTCCTTTAATTTAATATCTGTCTCTCAGTTAGCCAAAACTTTAAACTTTTGCATTTTGTATCATAATATGAGCAGCCTGAGAATGATTGGTTCTGCTGAAGAGAAGAATGACTAATATCATTTTCAATTACGTACCTTCCGTTGTTTCTGATAATAGTAGTATAGATTCTTTGATTTGGCATTCTAGACTTGTACATATTTTCAGCTAAGAGATTATCAATGATTCCTCTTATTATTCTAAGTCTCATTGTTTTGATTTTTGTGATATATATCACTTTTCTAAACAAAAAAGGTTACCTTTTAATAGCAATATTTCTACTTCTAATAAAGCTTTTGATCTTATTCGTTGTGATCTTTGGGGACCATTATCTAAATGTTCTCATAATGGTTTTAATTACTTTCTTACTATTGTAGATGATTTTTCAAGGTGTACATAGATATATATGTTGAAACATAAGTCAGATACTCAGACTCATTTTCAGAATTTTTTAAATATAGTTAAAACTCAGTTCAACTGTAACATTAAGATGCTGAGATCCGACAATGGCACTAAATTTTTGTTTGATACATGTTTTTATCTTAATTTTGATGATTTTATTTTATCACCAAAACAATGTTTTTAAAGGTTGTCCAAATACTCCTAGATGATTTAAAATGGTTTTAATATTTTCCGGAGTGTTTTCCTCAAGTTTATTTTTGATAATAATGGACAACACTTTTAATGATTTTATGTCAATGGGTTTTTACTCCTAAAACAGTTTTCTAAATGTTGTCTAAATACTCCCGATTGGTTTAAAATGTTTTTACTAAATTTTCGGAGTATTTTTTTTGAGTTTTATTTTCGACAAAATTGGACAACATTTAAATATCGTGGTCGACCTAAATCTATAGGGCAACCCGTGCACTGAAGATGTTTTTAGAAACAGAAAATGAGACGGAAGGAAAAACAAGCGGTCGACCGTCGCAGGGCGTCGGCCGTCAGAGACCAGACCGATCGCCCGCCCATCGGCCGACTGCACTGCAAGTTCCATTTCAAACAGAACAAAACCTCTTCTCTTTTTGATTAGGGGGCCGGTTGAGGCAGGGTCGGCACCCGGTCAAAGCCTCGTCGACCGGTCGCCTTGTAAATTTTCAAAGTGTTCTTTTTCTCTTATTTAAATGCGACCGCCATCTATGTATTGAATGAAAAAATATGACCGTTTGACAATGAGACACATGTCCTTAAATTTTGGGATTGATTTCTAACATGACTATATTCTTGATTTTAATTGTATTTTTCTCAGATTTTCAATCCCCAAGAGGAGCCTATGCTTGATCAATCATCTCCTATAAATAGAGGAAGTTTTGGAGCAACCAAAAGAACAATTGAAATACAACACAACAAGATACACTTCAAGCAAACACTTGGTCTTTCATTGTTATTATTCTTGTTGTAAAATTGCCTAGCTTATCACTTTCACATCTTTGAGGTCTAGGCTATTCTTGATTACACCTTGCACTCAAATTGTATTATTCATTATTGAGTTGTAATCTTGATTTTTGGTTATGATTCAAACACAAGATATCCTTGTGAGTGTTCTTGTGGTAAGTACACACTTGGATGATCTAGGTGATAGGTGCAAGAAGATTGTGGTAATCTTCTTATTGAGGTGTTGAAGAATTTGGTATTCTTCAAGGTTGAAGATTGTGGTAATCTTCACAAGGTGCCGTTGAAGGAATATTGTGGTAATCTTCAAAGGGAGATTGTGGTAATCTCCAAAGGTGGTGTTGAAGAAGAGTGTGGTGCTCTTCAAGGTGTTGTAAGTTGAATTTGTATTACTTTTGGTAATTAATAAAATTCTTTTTCTTTTTGAAATCCATCCCGGATATACTGGGGTGGTAGAGGATTAGGCCCTAGGTGGGTTGAACCTCTTTAAATCAACGTGTGTTGTTTACTTTCCGCACCTTTATTATTGTATTTGAGCATTCGGGTATAAAAAGAGGGCGAAATCGAAAAGATGGAGATAATCTATTCACCCCCCTCTAGATTATCGTAGCCGCTTGGACTTACAAGTGGTATCAGAGCCAAACTCTTTGGAAAGCTCGTTTCACATCGCGAGTGAAGAGAAACGATCGACGGCTCTGAACGAAGCTCATCTATCCGACTTCCACCACCAAGCCACCACTATTTGATTCCAAGAATTTTAATTTTTGGAAAGAAAGAATGGAATGCTACTTACAAGGTTGCGGGTTCGACATTTGGAACACCGTCATAAACGGAGAATCCATTCCGATGAAAGATACACCACACACCTCAAAAGGCTTCAAAAAGCTCAATGATGAAGAAAAGAAAACCATCTCCTTAAACGGTAAGGCTTTAAATATTTTGTATTGTTCATTTACTAATTTAGAATATGAACATATTGTAGGAATAAAGTCGGCACATGAAGTATGGCAAAAATTAGAAGCTATCTATGGAGTATTTGCAAATGAAAGGAGTCAAACAAAAGCATCTACTTCTCAAGGTCATACAAGCTCAAATCTAAGGAATAAGCCTCCTACAACTTCCAACTATGAAGAAGTTGAATATTGTTTTATGGGCATAAATGAAGAAAAAGAGGTATGTCTTAAACCCTCTACTTCCTATGATATTGTCGTTCAAAATGTTTATAGTGATTTACAAAATGATTATGATGAACTTCAAAATGAATTCCAAAGCTTACTTGTTAAATACAAAAATTTGAAAAAGGAATTCAATATTTTGAAAAATGATAAGGATAGTCTATTTACTTCCTATGAATCACTATCATGTGCTCACACCACCACTCTTGACAAGGTTAGAAACCTTGAAAAAGAAAATAGTACTCTTGTTGAGAATATTGATTGCATGAAAAAGGATGTATTAAAATCCAACTTGAGTACCAATAAAATGTCCAATATTGTTGATATTCATAATTGTGATAAAGGACTTGATCATAAGCCTAATGTTGTTAATCATATGAAAAAGGATCAAGTCACTATGCATATTGGTCATTATGCTCCTAGAATTATTACTTGTTTTTATTGTGGCAAAAAGGGTCATACGGCTAATTCTTGTCGGGCTAGAAATAGCTCTAAATATTGTTGGAGACCTAAAAGTCTCAAAGCTAATCCTAAAGGACCCAAACACATGAGGGTACCACAAAATAGTGTGTTATTAGGTACCCGACAAAGCAAAAATCGGAGAAAATTCATGCCACCAAGAAAACATCAAATGAACGTTTCATTTGATCAAAGAAGGAGAAACTACTCTCAACAAAGCCAATTTCCAAGAAGAGCGTATAATCAAAAATGGGAAGAACACAATCCTTGGAAATGGCAAAGACATCATCAATAAGATGATTTTCAAAGAAGAAGAAACCATCAACAATGGGAAGGTAACCAACCTTGGAAATGGAGTAATCAAAGAAGTCATCATCTACAAAGTAACTTCTCAAGGGGAAGATATCATCAAGAATGGGAAAGACACAACTCATGGAAACGGCGCAATTGGTAACCCGTATCTCCCTATTTAAATTTACTCTTATTTTGTTATTATGCATGCTTTTATTCGTGTCTTATTTGCAAAATGAGTTTTCATATATTTATTTTTAATTAAGGTCTTCAACTTATACTTGTGTTTTTTAAATGTCTTTAAAAAAAAAAAGACCTTATATGATGTTCTTAAAACTCTTGTGCATTTTTGTAAACTAAAGTGTGTCATCATCTTTTATGGATTTTTATGGCATGAGCCTCCTTGTGATATCTCTTAGCCTACACTTTTATCATTATGATTTGTGCTAGATATGTTCTAAGAATTGTGTAGGATATATATCTCATATTCATTTGCCATTTCGTCATCAAAGTTTCTTAAACTATCGAGGTATGTCTACTCGTATTTTTCTTTAAACTCGATATTATGCTTATGCACATATCTTTCAAGATATTTCATTTTAACCCCTTAAGTGCCCCTAAATGATTTTTGGCAAATATTTTCTTTAAAAAGGGCACTACTTGTTAAGTCTCGATTTTCTCGAATATATGTTTTCCCGATACCCATATTTGTTGGATATAGTCCAAACTTATATTTTTGCAAAATTTTAAAACTTCTGGGGTGAAAAATCGAATTTTGGAAAACTCTGGGAAATAGAAAAATCACCTGGGACGGTCAAAGCAGGGGCGACCGGTCGCCCTGCATGTCGACCCGTCGCCCCCTACCTCGACCGGTCGCCCAGGCTATTTTTTGCAACTTAAAACCTTCTCTTCAGCTCTTTAAACAGACGAAGGATTTTTTTCTCAAACCCTTAACATCGATATCTTCCCTCTTTTCTTATATTCCTCAATTCTTCATCATTTTTCACGATTCTTGTTGCTAATCTTCTTATTTTCACAAGAATCTTACATATATGGCTCCCCCAAAGAATTCCACCGGTCGAAATCCCATCTCCAAGCGTAGAAGGGGCGGAGAGGGTTCGTCAAGAAATCGGCAAGAGGAAGCCGAACAAAGGGATATTCGAGCCGCTCAAAGAAACGTGGCTCAAGAAGGTGATGATGTTCAAAATCTCATTCTCTCTAGGGCCCAAATTTTCGAGCTACGCGGAACGATTTCGCTCCAAAATTGCCGTTGGGTGAAAGGTAAAAAATCCTTTGTTACTCAAGCCCCTAATTCCCACAATGTTCTTAATTTCATCAATAAATATGCGGAATGGTATTATGAGGACTCGGGAATGGGAGGAAAGTCTATTGCTCGGACTAAAATGTGTCGTTTTAGTTCATTACAAATGAGTATCCTACGATTAGAGGATTTTTTGAGGAGCAAGGTTGGATGTATCTATGGGAGCATGCGTATGTTTTGTATGATGATGATATTATCCAACGTTTTTATGCTAATATGTGGGTACAATATGATAATGAAAGAAAGCCGATTGCCGTTAATTCGCTTGTAAAGGGTCGTCATTTTAGATGGACTCCCAATGATATTTGCCGGCTTTTACGTGTTAGAGAATGTGGTTGGGATTATTTCTCGTGTGGGACTTGGAATGATGAAATGTTGGGGGTGTCAATGAAAGAAGTGAAGACGTATTTGGGAGTATGGCCAAAGTACTCTTTGTTGGCAATGACACTTGAGCATCGTATTTTGTCGGTCATTGTCGCATATTGCATTTGTGGTAAGTCGGGAAAGATGCCTAGCAACATGGATTACTTTTTGACGTATAAGATTGCTATGAGGGAACCACTTAACTTTGGTGCCATACTTATTCAATGTCTAATCGAGTCCATCACTCAAGGTAATAAGAAGTTAGTTATGGGAAATTGGATTTGTAAACTTCTTATTCAATCGGGACTTCCTTCATCGGAGTGTAACTCGGAAGTATTTCAAAATGATTTCGACATTGACAATATCTCCCAAATGGTCACGATGCGCAAGAATATGGACATCCGACCAACCAAAATGGCTAGAGGAAGAGGCCAAGAGTCCCCCGATCCTAATGACTACTTTGATGACACCGAGGCCGCAAGATTGGCGGAAGAGGGTGAACCGAGCAATCCGGAGGGTAATACCGGTGCTCAACCGCCTAGGAGGTATACTCAAGCCGAATTTAATGAGATGAGAGCTTTTCATGAGACGAGGTATGAGGCTTTAGAGCAAAAGACCTCCAAAATACAAAAGTCTATCGGCAAGTTAAAGAAATTCATCAAGGACTTTATTCCCGGATCTTGCTTCTCCTCGGATGAGGAATGATGTCCCCACCCCCTTTACTTTCTAGCAATTTCATTATTGATGCTTTGTATTTTTGATGAACTTTTGTAAAACTCATTTGTACTAATGATATTTGCTTGTTTTCTTAAAGGGTTAAAATTGCAAGTTGATAATGACTTGTGAATAATCATGACTTTGATGGAGTATTTGATGGTAAAAATACTCTTAAGCATTGTTTGATAATTGGTATGAAGTACTTGATGGTAAAAGTGCTTCTCTTATTGTTTTGTTTATTATGCTTAGTTGGATATGTTGGGACATTTGATACATGTATTGTTTAAAGGCATGACTTATTACTTGATAGATGTTCAATTTTTTGGCATTTGTAATGCCTTAATCATTCTTAGCTTATCTCAATTGGGTTGAACTCTTGAGAATCTACTTTGAGCTTTCTATTTGATGAACACATGTTGCATATGTTGCATATGATCTTTTTGAGTTTTGGAATGAGGTTGATTGATGATATGAAAATTTTTGGCTTGAAACCTTTACAAGGACTACTTGCAACCTCTTTTATTTTTCATGCACACAAGGTGTTTGTTGAAATGTCGCAATGAAACTTTCAACTTCTACATGATTCTCTTGCTTCAAAATGTCGTAAAATCTTTTTGAAATCATGTTTTTTAGCTTACTATAAGCTTATGGATCTCTTATGTTTCAATTCTCCCATTTTCCTTGGAGTATTATGCTTTAATTGCTCAACAGTTTTTAAACCGTCCCTTTGGCTTGCTTTGATATTACTGTATGGTGTTTCCACCATTCTAACACTCTTTTTGATGATTCCAAAGGGGGAGAAACAGGATATTGGCTCATTAGCTCAAAGAAGCTAATAAAAGCTTATCATAAGAGCTTATAAGCTCTTAAACAATTGTAAAAGCTAAAGCTTTTAGCTTATGGAAAATCGCTTTTACATTATTCTTGATATGCTTGTTGATAGGGGGAGCTTGTGCTTATTATTGAAAATACTTACTCCCTACTTGGTTGCTTTAATATTTTTTGGAAATTTTGGTTGCTTCCAAACGGTCAAATGTTTTTACCGGAAAATCATTTCTAAAACTGCTCTCTTAGTATGTGTAAAAATTGTTTTGGTTTGTAATCATCAAAAAGGGGGAGATTGTTTGATACATGTTTTTATCTTAATTTTGATGATTTTATTTTATCACCAAAACAATGTTTTTAAAGGTTGTCCAAATACTCCTAGATGATTTAAAATGGTTTTAATATTTTCCGGAGTGTTTTCCTCAAGTTTATTTTTGATAATAATGGACAACACTTTTAATGATTTTATATCAATGGGTTTTTACTCCTAAAACAGTTTTCTAAATGTTGTCTAAATACTCCCGATTGGTTTAAAATGTTTTTACTAAATTTTCGGAGTATTTTTTGAGTTTTATTTTCGACAAAAATTGGACAACATTTTTGTCTCGTGGTCGACCGGTCGCCCTATAGGGCAACCCGTACCTGAAGATGTTTTTAGAAACAGAAAATGAGACGGAAGGAAAAACAAGCGGTCGGCCAGTGCCCAAATCGGTCGACCGGCCACTGCAAGTTCCATTTCGAAACAGAACAAAACCTCTTCTCTTTTTGATTAGGGGGACCGAGTGAGACAGGGGTCGACCGGTCGAAGCCTACGTCGACCGGTCGCCCTGTTGTAAATTTTCAAAGTGTTCTTTTTTCTCTTATTTCTGTGCGACCGGTCGCCCTATGTATTGACAGCAAAAATATGACCGTTTGACAGCAGACACATGTCCTTAAATTTTGGGATTGATTTCTAACAGCTATATTCTTGATTTTAATTGTATTTTTCTGTAGATTTTCAATCCCCAAGAGGAGCCTATGCTTGATCAATCATCTCCTATAAATAGAGGAAGTTTTGGAGCAACCAAAAGAACAATTGAGATACAACACAACAAGATACACTTCAAGCAAACACTTGGTCTTTCATTGTTATTATTCTTGTTGTAAAATTGCCTAGCTTATCACTTTCACATCTTTGAGGTCTAGGCTATTCTTGATTACACCTTGCACTCAAATTGTATTATTCATTATTGAGTTGTAATCTTGATTTTTGGTTATCATTCAAACACAAGATATCATTGTGAGTGTTCTTGTGGTAAGTACACACTTGGATGATCTAGGTGATAGGTGCAAGAAGATTGTGGTAATCTTCTTATTGAGGTGTTGAAGAATTTGGTATTCTTCAAGGTTGAAGATTGTGGTAATCTTCACAAGGTGCCGTTGAAGGAAGATTGTGGTAATCTTCAAAGGGAGATTGTGGTAATCTCCAAAGGTGGTGTTGAAGAAGAGTGTGGTGCTCTTCAAGGTGTTGTAAGTTGAATTTGTATTAATTTTGGTAATTAATAAAATTCTTTTTTTTTTTTTGAAATCCATCCGGATATCTTTGGGGTGGTAGAGGATTAGGCCCTAGGTGGGTTGAACCTCTTTAAATCAACGTGTGTTGTTTACTTTCCGCACCTTTATTATTGTATTTGAGCATTCGGATATAAAAAGAGGGCGAAATCGAAAAGATGGAGATAATCTATTCACCCCCCCTCTAGATTATCGTAGCCGCTTGGACTTACAATTTTTACTTCATCAGTTTTATAACACAAATGATATTTTACATCAAACTAGTTGTGTGGAAACTCCACAACAAAATGGTTTAGTAGAAAGAAAACACCAATATTTGTTACAAATTGCTAGAGCTTTACTTTTTCAGTCCAAAGTTCCTTTACAATTTTGGGATGAATGCATTTTAACTGCAGCTCACATTATTAATAGGATTCCAACTCCCATTTTACAAAACAAATCTCCTTTGAGGTTCTTTTCAATAAAGTTCCAGATTATTCTCATTTTAAGATTTTTGGTTGTCTTGCTTATGCGTCTACTTTAATAGCACACAAACACAAGTTTCAACCAAGAGCCTCCAAATGCGTTTCATGGGGTATCCCATTGGTTCAAAAGGTTATAAACTTTATGATTCAAGTACTAAAAAGATGCTTATTTCAAGAAATGTTAGTTTTTGTGAAAATATTTTCCATTTCACCAAACTGCGTCACATGATACATAACATTTATTTATAACACCTGTATTAGAGCAATATTTCACTTCTATACCAAATGATGCAACCCCTTCCCAACCTGGGTACTATACATTCTTCTACATATATTGTTTCTTCTGATTCTGCAGAGGTTGTTTCTAATACTAAAAAGATGGAACATTAGAAAGATACAAGTTGTTGCTGCATAAGGGTGGTTTATTCATCAATTGGATTTTAACAATTCCTTTTTGCATGGAGATCTCAATGAAAAAGTTTATATGTTACCACCTCCAGGGTATTGTTCAGATTATGACGCAAGAGTGTGTAATTTAACTAAGAGCATATATGGCCTAAAGCAAGCCTTTAGACAGTGGTTTCAAAAATTAACAGCTTGCTTACTTGATTATGGTTTTAAGCAATCAAGGTCAGATTCTTCTCTTTTTATAAAATCTAGTTCTGATTCTGTACTCATCTTATGTGTTTATGTTGATGATATCATATTATCTGGGAACAATATAAATGATATCAATGACATAAAACAACACCTTGATAATAAGTATACAATCAAAGATCTTGGAACTCTCAAGTATATATTGGGAATTGAAATAGCTAGAACTACAAAAGGCATTCATCTTTGCCAAAGAAAATATACTCTTGATTTATTAACAAACACAGGCAATATTGGTTGTAAGACAACACCAATGGATTCCAAACTTGATTTCTTAAATCCTAATACAACACCTTTACAAGGTCCCTCTCAATATAGAAGCCTCATTGGCAGGATGGTTTATCTAACCATCACTAGGCATGACCTATCTTACAATATTCAAACATTGAGTCAATTTCTATATAAACCTAATGTCTCTCATTTAGCTGCAGCTCACAGGGTCCATAGGTACATAAAAAGATTCCCAAGCAAAGAACTTTACTACCCAACTAACTCCATTCTCCAACTCAAAGGCTTTCTCCAACTCAAAGGCTTCAGTGATGCAGATTGGGCAAGATGTCCAGATACAAGGATAATCATCAGTGGATATGTTGTGTACTTAGGTAACTCTCTCATTTTTTGGAAAGCAAAGAAGCAACCAACTATTAGCCGATCCTCAGCTGAAGCAAAGTATAGAGCAATAACCTTGAATACTTGTGAATTTGAATGGCTAACATATATTCTTCATGACCTTCAAGTTAATCATCACAAGCCATCACTAGTTTATACTAACAGCAAGTCAGCCTACTACATCTCTCAAAACTCAAGAAGGGTTGCTGAAACTTTTGTGCATTCCATCTGCACAACAAAATGCAGATATCCTCACTAAACCCCTACATACTCCTTTATTTAATTATTTTATTGGCAAGTTGGGCATGATTAATATTCATGCTCCACTTAGTGGAGAATGCCAAGATATAACTCAAAATGTAAATTCAAGTGCAATGTAAATTCCATTTATATCGATTAACAAGAAATGTAGTTAAGTTAGTTAATTTGTTAGATGAGTTAGTTGTTTATCTAGCCTATATATACTTGTATTGTTCAATGAACAATTTATATTGAAAATTCAGAATTTATTTCATTGACCAATGCATATTTCTCTAGATATCGCCAAAGATTCAAGAATGGGAAGAGTTTATAAGGTTTTCTTTGACACCCTAGGCCCCAAAATCTTAAGTGTCGCTATTGCAACACCCATTTCACCACATGGTACCACTTCGTCGGTGAGTATATGGTACATACACTTTTGTTTACTCATTTCAAACTATATTATTATGATATGAATGCATGGGCTGAGTTGTTGCTGCTTTTTTTTTTGGCTCATTGTTTCGAGTATCCATATATTAGATGGATGCGTATACAATAATAATGAATCAAATGAAGAAATTTATTATTTGTGCATGCATGGTTTAGATTCTCTATATAAATGACAAATTAAAAAATACTAAATTTTATATTGTGTATTTGTACAAGATTTTAAGAAATTGTTGGTTCGTGTAATGTGTTTTCTTGATTATTTTCTAATTGTGGATTGTTTCTGTTTATTGATGAGTATCGACTATTCCTGATATGGGCTAATTTGGATCTTATTTGTTTTGATTTATTTCTTGATATAGGTGTGTGCTTGTGTGTTAATTATTTGTTGTTTTGTTTATGATTTTGTTTAGGTTTGACAAATGACCCAACTTTATTTTCAAGCTTTATAGTTACAAATAAGGTTACACCCCTATTTATATTAGTCACCTTCTTAAATGGATGATAGAGACTAAAAACATATAAGAGTGGATAAAGATCCTCTAGGATTTTTCATAACATATTATACGTATATGCTTCTTAGATTTTTATTGAGGAATCTTTAGAAATTATCATAATATATATCTTGGATATTTCTAGAAACTTCTTTATATCTATTTAAAAACTTTTTATTGCTTCCAAGAAATTTTCTTCTACTATCAATTATTTTCTTTTGAAATGTACATCACTTTTCATCAAGCATGAACTTCGTCTAGAATTTATGATAACTTATTATATATGATTGGAGATTTCTTACCTTAGCTCTATTTGAGTCTTAATGTTGCATCACTTTTCTTCAAGTATAAACTTCGTCTAGACTTTAACTAATATGATAACCTATTATATATGCCTAGATATTTATTGTTTCCTCTCTGCTGAACGCAAATGACATGATTAATTTGAACAAGTTTGTAATTAGTTTGCAATATTATACTACAAAAAAAACTGTGTTTAGTGACACTAAAATTTTCTCTTGGTGACGCTTATTAGCGTCACAATGTATATTACCTGCGTTTTTGAAAGCGTCATGAGTTGCGTTGTTAAATTTGATGTCACAAAAATATCCATGACGCAAGATCTATGTGTAGGTAAATCACATTTCCAGACTCTTTTATCAAATGCGTCATTATGTGGTGACGCTATTTTCTGTCACAATTAATAAAAATTTGATATTATTTTAAATGAGGTTTTGCTTACGCTAAAAGCGTTGTTAAATTTAGGGACGCTATTAAGCGTCTTTAAAATCGCGACGCTTTTGAAAATTAGTGTCATTAAAATTATGACGATTTTTATATTTCTAGCTTTTGTAAAATTTATTAAAGATCAGTTATTTATTAATTAATTTAAAAAAAAATTAAACTTAATATTTAATTTTTGATTCATTTTGAATCTACTTGATGTTATTCAATTATACACCACATGACTTCTATTTATTAACTCTCAAAGTTACTCTCAACACTTTAATCTTTTGATGTGTGATAGATATTCTATTTGTTTGCTTTGTGACGCTTTTTAATAAGCGTCGTTATTTTAATGACACAAACAATAAAAGTGTAAGTAGATTTTAAAATTTTTATGACAAATAAAAAAATGTGTAAGTAAAATAGGAAGTGTCATCAATTTTATGACGCTTTTTAATAAGTGTCATCATTTTGGTGACACAAAGAATAAACGTGTAAGTAAATTTGAAAAGTTTTGCGACAATTAAAAAAAATGTGTAACTAAATTAGAAAGTGTCATCAATTTTATGAAGCTTTTTACTAAGCGTTGTTATTTTAAGGACACAAATAAAAAAAGCGTAACTAAATTCTATAATTATTGTGACACTTATAAAAAAAGTCTGTAATTTTATTGAAATAATGACACTTCAATAAAAATGTCATTAAATTGACTAAAATACTAACGCTTTCTAATAAGTGTCACTAATTTTTATAATTAACAACGCTTTTTAAAAAGCATCATTAAATACTTATTTATAATGACGCTTTTTTGTAGCGTCATTAAATTTGTGTTGGTATAGACCATATTTCTTGTAGTGTTAATATGTATATCTGTATTTATTAACTATATTTAACATAAAACTGACAAAAACGAGCATTCAATCTGTGTCAAATGTTGGAACAAGTTGCAGTTCATGGTGATATGTTCATGAAAAGTTCCGTTTGATCATAAATGAAGCCTTGTTATAGTATTTAGGCTTTATAGCGCATCGATCAACAATAGTTATTACTTACTAGAACAACACCCGTGTATTACACGAGATTTTTGTCAAAAGATAAAATTTTGGTATCGCAAATTTGTTTGTGATGTTTATAAAAGATCCGAAAATACTAATCATGAAATACAATTAAAAAAGAAAATTCAAAATTTAGTAAAATATCATTTAAAAATGTTCACTTTCAAATTTTAAAAAATTTATTTCTAAACTACATTATCTGTTCTATTTTCAAGTGTATCATCTTTGTCACAATAAAGGATTTTCCTAATAACATCTCTATTATGAGTCATTGAATTTTGGGATTCGAGATTTTATATATGCTAGGTCAACTTTAAGTAAATGTATATGTTAAAAACATAAAAAAAAATTAATGTTCAACCAAAAACAACAAAAATCACTATATTTAAACAAAACATGTAACAACCTTGAAAAATGTTAGGACACTCCATTCGTGGATGTTGTAGGAAAATCTCACATTGATATGACCTAAAGTGATTAAACTTATAATACTAGAAAATTAGCTCGGTCTATATTAACCACGCGGGCTTTTTTTTTTTTAAATACATAACTACTCGAAAATTTCAATTCTTGTATAGTAGGCCTGTAAAACTATGTATTTTTTTTTGGAAGATATACCGAGAAAGGTTCCATCTTCATTCCACTCCATTTTGGAAAATATGCTTTAGAAAATGTTAATACAAAAGAAAAATAGGATTCATTTCTTTCCCAAATATATATATATATATATATATATATATATATATATATATATATATATATTCCTACTTTTTGTAAGTATTAAATCGGTTGAATTAATAATGGGATATCATCTAACTTTAAATTAATAATAGTGGGAAAAATATAGAATAATTGATTTACAAAAAAATAGATTGCATAGAAAGAATCTTTGATTTTATATTACTTATTACCTTTTATATTATAATAAACTGTATAGATAGAATCTTTTATTTATCAAAATAAAAAAAATATAGACAGAATCACTGATTTTTGGATATTGTTATCTTTTAAATAATATATATATATATATATATATATATATGAATGTCACGTGGATAAATGTAAAATCACCACGTGGAATTGAGAGAATAAGAAGTTGTCACATGTCTCAAATTAGTGAATGAGGATATGCGTCATATTTGTTTTTTCTTATTGGGTTGATGATTAGTGAACAATTATATTCTCAATGTAAAAACTTATGTTAGACGGTCCCACGGATCTAAATCCGTGAGACGGATTTACTACCCAAACCCACTATGGTGCCTAAAAAAGGAGAGATTCGAAAACCCACTAGAAAGTTTTTTTAATATCCATTTTTATTGATTGATTATTATTATATCAATTCAAGATATATTCTACTGATATACAGAATTGTTGTATTGTGCTTGTTCTACTGGTAATTTGTTTTTGAAGGAGTGGAGCTGTTAAAACTTATTTATTGTGGCGAGTGAGGTGTTTGTACGAGAACTCAATTAATTTCTGATGTTAAATCTTGATTGAATCCACACAATCACCACAAAGAAGAAATGAAAATGTGATCAATGTTGTACAAAATACAGAAATCGTATTTCGTATTTCATAGAGCCGCATTTTATTATTTACACGTAAGAGGTTTATTTTCTTCTAGAAGAACACTGACATATTCTCTGCAAAAGTTAGTTAGATTATTCCCTGCTAGCTAACAAATTCACACACCAATCCACATGCTCCTACCTTCTATAAAACCAGTTGAATGATGTAATCCTTCATTATTAATTTGTTTCAATGAATACATGAATCCTGCTCTCTATTTCTTATGAATTTATACAAATACATATGAGAACACCTATGACCATTGTCAGGTTGTGGGGCATGAAATCTCAGAGTGTTTTAAACTCCATAGCTACCCTGAGTGGTTCAAGACATTCAGAGAACAAAGGGGTAAACAACCTTCTGCTAATATGGTTGGATCTGATCACATGAAGCCTATTATCCACACTGACAACAAATCTCCATACATGGGTGACATGAGCGCTATGATACAACAAGAATTGATTAAGTTCCTCTCTGGCATGATGATGAACAACACAACTACATCGGATCCTACTGTGAGTTTTGCTCATTTTGCAGACTTTGCTGGTAAGCCTTCACCCATTAACACCCATTATGCTATGTCTACACTTGAGAATTTGGATTCAGGTTCTTGGATCATAGATACCCAAGGGCGGAGCCAGGACGCTTTACCAGGGTGGACCGATACACGAAAATGGGGTGGGCCGGATAGAAAAACCAAGAAAAATTAATACAAATTATAACTAATTTTTTTTTTTAAAAAAAAAAATCCTCACTAAATTTTTGTTTTAAAGAAAATGGGCTGGGCCAGGGCCCAGACTGGCCCAGCCCTGTCTCCGCCAGTGTAGATACCGGAGCTAGTAGGCATATGTGTGCTACTCCTTCCCTTATATCTCAAATTACCCCTCTATCCCCTGTTGTCACTGTTTTGTCTCCCAGATGGATCCAATAAGTCTGTCACTCACACAGGGCACTTAGTTCTCACTCATACATTAAAGCTTAATGATGTTCTTATTGTTCCCAGCTTTAAACATAACTTGTTTTCCATTTCCCAGCTCACATAACAACCTAAATTTAAGTGCATTTTCTATCCTTATTACTGTTTGTTGCATGACCTTACTATGGCAGAACAGTGGAAGTGGGCAAGTTATATGGGAGACTCTACATTTTGCAGCTTGGGATCTCTAGTACAATTCTTAGTCCTACCAGTTTTTCTAATCCAACAAATGTATCTATCTCATTTCCTTTTTTGTAATCTCAGTTTTGATCCATGGCACAAGAGGCTTGGTCACGCGTCCCCTTATCTATTGCAGCATCTTGAGTTTTTAAGACCTCTTTGTAAACCTGATGTTTTTAAGGATTCACAATCCTGTGATATTTGTCATCAATCTAAGCAAGACATAGTTGTTTTTCCCCACAACACTATACATAGTACTTCTATTTTTGAATTGATTCATGTTGATATATGAGGCCCTTATAAAGCTGAATGCATTACCAACACTCATTTTTTGTTGAATATAGTGGATGATTATAGTAGAGCCACTTGAACCTTACTCATGACACATAAAAAGTCAAAATATGCAGTTGCTCAAAACCTTCTTCACTATGATTCATACCCAGTTTAATACTAAAATCAAAGTTATTAGAAGTGATAATGGCTCTAAATTTCTGAGCAATTGTAACGCCCGGGGCCGAAGAGGGCGGGAGTGATCGCTGGTGCAAGAAGGCACGGACAAAGAGCGGCTCTTGGCAGGCTTCTAGGCGGAGGGGGACATGAATGAACCGGTCCCACACCCAAAAAAGAGGAGATTCTGAGACTGTGTAGGTGTGGGACTATACAGTTGAGGATAGCCTAAAAGATATGATAAGTACTACTCATATCAACAAGATGCATATTTTCTGGTGCTCATCTCATAAAAACTCTGAAGTTAAGCGTTCTTGGTCCGGAGTAATCGTGGGATGGGTGACCTCTTGGGAAGCTGCTCCCAGGGTGCGCGTGAGTGAGGACAAAACGTGCTGGAAAGACTCGTGTTTTTTGTGGGGACAGTCGTCGATCTGGAAGGCGGGTCGTTATAGATGGTATCAGAGTGGGACCTCTCCTAGGAAGGTGTGGTTCGGGGACGAACCAAGCAGAAGCTGGTGGGCATGTAACGCCCGGGGCCGAAGAGGGCAGGGAGTGATCGCCGGTGCAAGAAGGCACGGACAAGGAGTGGCTCCTGGCAGGCTTCTAGGCGGAGGGGGACATGAATGAACCGGTCCCACACCCGAAAAAGAGGAGATTCTGAGATTGTGTAGGTATGAGACTATACAGTTGAGGAGAGCCAAAAAGATATGATAGGTACTACTCATATCAACAAGATGCATCTTCTTTTCTGCGCTCATCTCATAAAAACTCTGAAGTTAAGCGTGCTTGGCCCGGAGAAATTGTGGGATGGGTGACCCCCTGGGAAACTGCTCTCAGGGTATGCGTGAGTGAGTATAACGCATCACTGGAAAGACTCATGTTGGTTTGTGGGGACAGTCGTCGATCTGGAGGGCGGATCGTCACAGCAATAAATGTTAGTCCTTTTTCCAATCCTGTGGTGTTATCCATAAAAAACGTTATGTGTACACTCCACAACAAAATAGAGTAGTTGAGAGAAAGCACAAGCAACTCTTAAACATAGTTAGGGATCTCATGTTCCAATCTCAAGTACCACATCATCTCTGGCCCTTTCTATTCTTACTGCTACTTACATCACCAATAGACTGCCACACTCTTCCTTGAACTGGCACACCCACTTCACTGTTCTTTACAACAAATCCCCTGACTATTCTATAATTAAACCTTTTGGTTGTCTAGCCTATGCCACCAATCTCACCCCTCAAAAGTCCAAATTCACTCCTAGAGCACAAAAATGCATATTTGTGGGTTATGTGCTTGGTCAAAAGGGTTATAAGCTCTATGACTTGGAATCCCACAATCTTCACACCTCTAGAGATGTCTTGTTTGTTGAGTCCTGCTTTCCTTGTGCTCATTTATCCACACAGTCCCTCACTACTCCCCTGCCTATCTCTTCTCCTATGAATGATGATGACTCTTCTCTTAATTTCTCTCCTCCTTCTCCTTCCATTCCACTTATTGATTCTGCTACACCTCAGTTAAGAAGAAGTACTAGAAAAACCAGGAGAAATGCACGGTGGGATGATTTCATTACCACTGAAGAACATGATGACTTGCCCTCTTCCAGTGATGCTGATGTATCTCTGCACACTTAGTTACTAATTTTCTCCTCTCTATACACCTTTCCCTATACTACTTTCACACACTTTTATCCTACATATCTATTCTTTTTAGCTCAGGTTGATAGTATTCAAGAACCAAGATCCTATTCTCAAGCAAGACTAATGCACAGTGGGTAGAGACAATAAACCAAGAATTGCAAGCTCTTGAGCAAAATCAAACTTGGATCTTGACTGAGTTACCACAGGGCAAGAAAGCCATTGGTAGCAAATGGTTTGTTGCCATGATCATTGTTTATTCATTAAATCTGATTCTGATAGGTTCTTGGCCTTACTTGTATATGTAGATGATGTTTTGATTACTGGTACTCATGATTCAGATATTTCTCATTTTAAGACTCATTTAGATCATATTTTCACCATTAAAGATATTGGTTATGCAAAATACTTCTTGGGGTTTGAAATTTCTCGTAGTGATCAAGGCACTTATTTGAATCAAAGAAAGTACATTCTTGATATTCTCAAGGATGCTGGTCTTTATGATTGCACTTCTGCTTCTACTCCTCTACCACAAGGAATTCACTTGATGCAATTGGATGGTGTTCCTTTGACTGATCCGGAATGTTACAGGAGATTGATTGGTCGTCTCTTATACTTAAACTTCACCCGTCCTGATCTCACATTTGCAGTCCAACAACTCAACCAATATATTTGCAATCCTCACTCTTCGCACTGGGATGCAACCATTCATATTCTCCGATACCTTAAAGGATGTCCCTCACTTGGGATGTTCTACTCCTCAGCCAATTCCACAACTATCTCTGATTATGCTGATGCAGACTGGGGCACATGTCCTGATTCTTGGAGGTCTCTCACAGGGTATTGCATTTTCCTTGGTACTTCGCTTATTTCATTGAAAACGAAGAAACAAAATTCTGTGTCACGGTCTTCGGTGGAGGCTGAATATAGAGCTCTATGTGCAGTGGTTTGTGAGCTTCAATGGATATCTTATATTGCTCATGATTTTCAGTTCCATGTTAAATGCGCCTTTTGATATTTGGTGAGACAACCAAGCTGCCATACATATCGCAGCCAATCCCTTCTTTCACGAGCACGCGAAACACTTCGATATCGATTGTCAAATTATTCGCAATTTATACAAAGCTAGATTCATCACTCTGCGACATGTTACTTCGAAGCAACAATTGGCTGATATCTTTATGAAGTCATTGGGTGGTCAACAATTTCAGGCCTTGATTTCCTAGTTTGGCCTACGTGATTTTCACCGATGCCAAACTTGAGAGGAGATGTACAAAATATAGAAATCGTATTTCGTATTTCATAGAGTTGTATTTTATTATTTACATGTGAGAGGTTTATTTTCTTTTAGAAGAACACTGACATATTCTCTGCAAAAATTAGTTAGATTATTCCCTGCTAGCTAATAAATTCACACACCAATCCACATGATCTTACCTTCTATAAAACCAGCTGAATGATGTAATCCTTCATTATTTGTTTCAATGAATACATGAATTCTGCTCTTTATTTTCTTATGAATTTATACAAATATATAGTTCTCTACAAATGTGTGGTTTTTTCTTCTCTTTCGCTGCAATTTGGAAGAACTGCAAATTTGCAATACATATAAAGCTATTATTTTTTTCGTTAAAATTAAAATTTGATATCTCCACACATATTGCATTAGGTAGGATCTTTTCTTTTGTAAATTACATCTAAAATGTCCTTATATAAAATATTTATTTGTATTTTTCTTTCTTTTACAGGGTTTTTCTTTTTTCCTTTGACCATGCCCCCCGACTGGCCGAAAATTATAATATGCATTTTAAAGAACGACCGCCAAATACAAGCTCTAGCACCTCCAAATATTTTTGGTATGTAATGTGGATTATATATTGGCAAAAACTCGTATGAGACGGTTTCACGAGCATTATCCATGAGACAACTTCTATATATAAAATATAATTTCTACCCAAATTCAAAACCGAACCCATACAACCTAAATTTTTTGTGTTTTATAGGATCCGGTTCATGAGACGCCACCTCTTTATATATTTGAAAAAGCCACATGTAATGGTTGATGCATGTGTCCATGAAGGTATGAACATAAAATTAAAAAACCCACATAAAATCATATTTGGTATTCTTGTTCGTAAATCAGAAAGATAACAATATGATCTAGCTTTCCAATGTATAGAAAAGTCTCCATCCTCTTAACCTACTTCAAGATCTTTCTCCTCAAGAATTTCTTTGTATTCTTCCTGCAATTCAACGCCAAAGATTCAAGAAATGGGAAGAGTTTATGAAGTTTTCTTCGACACCCCAGGCCTCGAAATCTTTAAGTGTCGGTATTGCGACACTCATATCACCACCACATGGGATAACTTCCGAGGGGAGTATACAGTACGTACACTTTGGTTTACTCATTTCAAACTATATTATCGTGATATGAATGCATGGCCCTGAGTATACAGTACGCACACTTTGGTTTATTACTAGCGTTATTTGTCCAAATTTTATTGATAGGTATTCATGGCTCGAGATGGATCCTTGAGGCCTTGACCTTTATTGAAGATTAGAAGGCGCCTATATCAGACATCTGTTTTGAAGCTTACAGTTTAAAATTTTCCAATTCTTCTAAAATAATGTTTAAGGAAGCAAGATTAAGCAACAAATAACTAAGCCATCTATAGAAGATTAGACCATAAATTGGCTTGTAGTGTTTTGTTTGTGCTACAATGCAAAATGATGACTTTAACTATAGATGTTGCCAAAAGAAGGAGATTAAATTTGTGGAATTTATTCAATAAAACTTGCTTATAATGCTTGATGATCTAAAACTTAGGTCCTACCACTATTTATACCACTCTACTTCCTCAACAAATGATGGTGATCGAATTGATCTAAAAGTTGGGAGAAATCCTCTCTAATTCTTCATGTAATATTTCTTATATATTCTATACAAGATATGTATAATGGAGTTCTCAGAAAGTCTCTCCATTTCTCTATGACTTTCCTACAAAATTCTAGAGAATTCTATGAACAAATGGACCTAAGTATTAGGCCAAGAAATGAGTTTGGATGACTTGTTGGATGACTTGGATTTGAGCTAATCAAGTGATAGTCAAATTAAAAAATACAAAAAATAAAATTGTAAAAACTATTTAATAAATCCAAAAATAATTAACTAAATGGAGTCTAAATATGTGAAATAAGATTTAAAAATTATTGAATAAGTTTGGAAAACAATTAGATGTTAGGAGCAGTATTCTAAAAAACGCAATGTGCTTTGGCGGACGGCAGATCGGGGCCTAGCATCTGAGGCGAGCTTGCGGGGTTAGGCATAACCTGGACGGGGTTAAGTAGGGCTTAATTGGAAGAATAATATTGTAGGCGGACAAGGAGGCTTAGCGCCTAGGTGGGGTTAGGCGGGATTTTTGGAACAATGGTTATGAGTTTAAAAACTATTTTTAAAAAGGTGGGGAATCCCAACAATTTTTAAAAAAAAAATCTTATTTCAATTTTCAACAATTTCCTTTAATTTTGACTATTTTAACTACAAAATTGTCATTACTAATATCTTAAAAGTTACACCATCTTATTTTATCCAAGCATTTCAACAAATTCTTAAAACAATATCTAACATTTTATCTATATATATATATATATAAGAATAAACTTATTTCCAAATTTATTTTCCCACCTTTTTGCACTTGCTAAAAACAAAAAAATATATTTTCTTATTAAAAAAAGGTAAATGAATTTGCATTGATGTCTTGGTATCTTTCTAATTTATAATTTACATGGGCCAAAAAATTTGGAAAGTCAAATTTAAACATTAAACAAATAATTTGTCATTGATTTAAAGAGTCCAAATAATTTAGGCAAGTTGTATTCTGGAAGAAAAACATTATACTTGTGTTCCCTAACATATATAAGATGAATTTTAAAGAAGATTATCCATAAATTTGGCACCTTATCCTTTTCAAACTTAAATAAAACAAAAGCATTTAACCCATATATAAAATTAAAAAGGCGGATAATTGAAATACACAACTAAAAAAAACTTAACTCACAAATAAAAATGCATATCTATATCAATATATATATATATATATATAGGATTTGGTTAAAATGAGACCACCCTCCCTAGGTGAGACAGTATGGACTCATCTTACCCATTGATCTTAAAAAATGAAGGGATGTGATTAATTCAGTTTTTTTAATTATTACCTAATTTTCGCTGATTTTAAGGGTAAGATTGTAATTTTGTAATTCAAATTAGTGGTCCCAGTGTTTTATGGGCTTTAAATTGACACTGCCCGGATTTTGTGGCGGAATTTAAGGAACTGTTTTTTTCCAAATATTTTTATTTTACAAAGATAGTTAGGGTTCTTCTCTTTGCATAATTAGACATCAAATAATGCATATTTAGTTATTTTGTTGGCACTGTTTTACGAAAACAAGACATAATTGAATATAACGTACCGCATATGTAGTCATACTACACTGCATAAATAGGTTCAATATAATGTATATTTAGTTATGAAAATGGGATGTTGCTTTTGGAAATTATAAAAATGGGATGTTACATAATGTACTGCATATTTAGTTATTCCACAATGCATAGATAGTTTCTAGATAATACATAGTTAGTTGATTTTGTTGCATAGTTTATAACGTCATTCATAGTTGGATATACTGTACTACATATTAGTTTTTTTACGCTGCATAGATAGTTTTGGGAAAATCGAGAGATGTATGAGAGAGAAAGAGATTTGATTCCATTTTTGTAACTAACTTATTATGTTATTTTACCCTACTACCCTTATATTGATTAAATTAATATTTTAATATATTTTTTTATCCATTAAATTATACACATTGATTAATAGTGAGGGATGGTTGAGATTAGTCCATTGTGTCTCACCTAGAGACATGGTCTCACTTGATCCTCCCCCTATATATATATATAAGGATTTGTTCAAATAAGACCAATCCCCTTATGTGAGACCGTAGGGACGCTTCTAAGCTGTTGATTTAGTTTTTTTGGATGGTTTAGATCTTTTCAGTAGTTTTAGGATAGTAATGATATTTATGCATTTCTCCTAATATCCTGAATTTTATGGGAGGGTGTTTATATAATTCAACATTTATGATAAAAGTAAGTAAAATCTTACCATATCAGTTACCAAGATTTGGGGAAGGAAGAGTCTATCAACATTCATGTCGATCAGTTCTCTTCTAATATGAACTTTTTTCATCCATTTTTCTCCCCTTTTTTCTCTCATTCGAAGCCCTTCTTCTTCTTCTCTTCTTTTTCTTTCTTCCGTCAGTGAATACTATTTCTTTTTCTAGATTTTTGAAGTGGATTTTTGTCACTTTTAAGCAAGGAGTTGGTTGAGTAAGGGCTCAATTATCTTGTTCTTAAAATCGAAGGTATGCTTGCATTTTTTCTTCCAGATTTTTTGAAGTTTCGAGTCGGAAATAATATTTGTTTTCAAAAAACTGTTGAATGGAACGCTATTTTGGTTTAGTGTGTAGTTTATTTATTGGTTTTATTTTAATATTTTTTGTTAAAGAGTTTATATATATGCTTTGGAGGGACTTATTTTTGTTTGTGTTGAGCTTTTTTTTGTCGATTTTTGCAGCATTTTGTTTGTGTTACTTCTTAGATTTAACTGTGCGTATAAGATATCCTTTTATTTTCATTTTTGTGTTTTTGATTTTTTCACTTAGTCAGGTAAATGCATAGTTATTATATTATTTTTGCATTAAGAAATTTTAAACTTTCTATTACGTATCCGACTATTATTTTATTTGGGTGTTTTTGCTTGAGTTGTACGAGATGAAAGTCTCATATACGGTTCTGAGAGGGGGATTAAGCAATTTTTGTAAATACATATTTTTGTAGTTTTGATTTTCACTCATTCAGGTGCATGTATAGTTATTATAGTTTTCTTGCATTTTTACATACGATATTCTGCATTTTTGTAAATATTATATGTTAGTTACCATCTTTTTATTGCTATTGAGTGATTATATTTTTGCTTGCATATTTGATGTCCGTTTGTTGTATATTTAGTTAATTTTTTTTATATGTAGTATTTGTCGAATGTATATCAATTATGCATATGTTCTAGAATAAGTATGGATAATATAATAGGTAAATATCCTTATTTTGTATTTCTTTCCAAAACCATGAATCTTTTGGAAAAATATCCTCAATTCATATCAAACCACACAATACATACGGTAAAGTGCTTCACTAAGTTCGTTAAAGACAAAGTCATGGCATAGAAATCATCATCCTAGCCCCATGCTTCAAACGCAACGCGTTTTTTAGCAACAACTACAATTCCAGCAACCACTGGAAGGTCTTCTTTCAGATTCATCTCTAAGCTAAGGCTCTGCTTCTCCTCGCCATCGTGAAGGTACGTATTTGTCTTGCGATTGTTGGATATTTACAGTGGTTACAGAAATGGGAAAAGCTTTCAAGATGGCTTACAAAACAAAATCATAAAATTACAAGAAAAGTAAAATCTAACTATTACGAGTCTTGAATGGATTACAACACCAGAAGCATGAATCTGATAGAACTTTACAAGCCGAGTCGAGGAAGACCTCTTTCCGCAAGATAAATACATCCCGACTAGTGCTCATGGTACAACATAATGACACCAAAGATAAAACGTCTTTACCTCTTTTGTGTACAGTAGCACCACTGACACAAAAATATCTTTCGAACTTGAAGGAGTGAGAACTGGTTACTGGACACGAGTGCAGAAGGAAGTGCTCTTAGAAGTGTTCTTCAAAATGTTACAACACTTTTACCGATACTTGAAGAATATGCAGAGATATGCAATTTTTCAGTGTATTCTGACTTCATCTCTTCCTTCTAACCCCCTCAATGCAACAAAACACCTAGACTTATATATGCCATAATTTTCAACACTTGTAGGGAATTAAAGATAAATAGAGTGGGCATTAATACCATATGTAACTCCCATGAGTTACAAACCTCTTTTATGACCACTACTTGAGGAGTTACAAACTCCAAAGACACGTGAACCTAGACACCTCCAATGTCTAGATTCCGGACACACCTAACCGGACACCTCCAATGTCTAGATGCATCAAAGCCCAACAGATTTTGAATTTGGGCCAAGCCCATTTTCAAGTGACAAAACTAATCAACTCCGAACCCGAGCTCAAAGAGTCAAGTCGGTCCAAGGCCTATTTGTGAGCATACACTTGTGTTATAGTATATCCAACTATAACACCTTCTAGTATTTATACTAGGATAAACTATGCATATTCGTGTAGTCAACTTTGTGTATTAATTTCTTACTCACCGAAATGCGATTTTGAGAAATTAAAAATACTACGAACATCTATTTGAAACGTAGATTAATAATTTATAATTAATTCCTCCAGAATTAAATACTTAGCCATTAAAAATTTGGTCAAAGTCGGGTCGACGCCCATTTTCTCAAAACTAAATTTCCAACACACAATTTTTTATACAAAGACAATTACTATATACAAAAATAATTACTAAAACAATCGAGGATTAGTAGTCTTTACATGAACTCCTTCGATGGATGTGAGTTTGACGTATCACTGCTTCTCTTCTTTTTAACATTATCTTACGCTTCTTGATTTGTATTGGTAGAAAGCATATCGATTCGTCAATTAATTGTGAAGACGATGGATACTGGAAGTCTGGAAGAGTATACATTGTGGCGGAGTTGGTACAAAGGTTTCTTGTAATAGAGTTGGTACCTCTGGGACTGTGTTGTTAGGAAATAGAGATAGAGAGACACAAACTTTGCGAGATCGATGATGGAGACTGTTTGGCATATATAGGGTGGTTGCTCCTGCAAAGTAGAGAGAGCGTTAAAAAATAGTTGATGCGTTTAGGTTTAGGGTTTTGGCTTTTTAGGTTTGATTATTTGGAGCTCTGTCTCATGGATCCACATCCATGAGACGATCTCACAAGAGACCTTCGGTTTTCTCAAAACACGTTGTTGTTTCAATTTTTGGGTACGACGCTAGCCATTAAAATAGTTATTTGCACTCAAATTTAATTATTCCCATCTTTTTTTTTTTTTTACGTACAGATTGAAACAAATTTTTGATTACATATGCTACCGTACATACTCCAGGTTGTTTGTGGATATATATTCGAGTAAGTTGTAAATTAATATTCAGAGTAGTGTGTTTCTTATGACTCTAATTAAGCGGCCAAGTCGCAAATTATGGAGGATACTATTTAATTCAGATCTGAGATTTTCTATTCCACAAGGGTGTTTCATCTCATATTCCACCGCATGTATGACTGTCACGTGTATAAATGTTACCATATTAAAATCCTATAATTTAGGCTTAATTTATGCATCAAAATTAATATGGTAACATTTATACATGTGACAATCATCTGTTCTTTTCCCCATATTTCGTTGAGCTATTTTCCCCATTGTTCTTTTCTTTTTAAAAGGCTGGGGAGTATTTTATAAAATCTTTTTTTTATTGATTGATTATTATTATATCCATTTAATATATATTCTGCTGATATACAGAATTGTTGTATTGAAATTATTTATTGTGGCGAGTGAGGTGTTTATACGAGAACTCGATTTTCTTCTTGATGTTAATCTTTTAATGATCGCTTCGTAGTATGATTCTTAGCATGTGATTGGCTGTCATTCAGTTTGTATTTCTTAGAGAGGATATCATGAAAAAATTTGTTTGGAAAAATGAGAATGAAGGTTGATAGTGGTTGGTTCATTTTCAATATTTTAAGTTGAATATATAATATTCATTAGATATAATTTAAAAATAGTAATATTTTAAATACATAGAATTGGTGATGGTGGGTCCTTCGAGTATAATTGGATGAAAAGATGATAATACTGATTGATAAATGATGTAAGATAATGTATAGAGTTGCGAAATGAAATTATATGTTTGAGATATTTTGTGTAAAATAAAATGGAAAGTGAATGATGATTTACAATTGAATAATTTAAAACTAAACATGATTCAATTTTTATGGAATGTTGGACATAAAAATGGGCACTTAAAAACATACCATACATAGGGGTGGCCAAATGGAACCGAAACCGGGTTCCAAATCGGAACCGGAACCGTGGTCAACGGTTCCTAAATCGTAACTATGGTCAACAGTTCCAAAACCGGAACCGGAACCATGTAGACCGGTTCCGGTTCCAGTTCCTTGGTCTCAAAAACCGTGGAACCGGCGGTTTTAACCGTCGGTTAGAATCGTTGGTGAAACCGTGATGAAACCGTTTTTTTAAGGTTAAAACCAATAATATTTTTTGGTAAACATATGTTAGAAGAAATGTTAAATGTTTATTACGATGTTTTATATTCGTAACTACATAAGACACGTTTTAGACCAAATGTTGTAAGCGAACTTCGTGAAATTTGATTCTTCTATACTCTAATAGTATATATAGATAGTTTAATATTATTATTAGTAGTAAGTATAAAACTTAATTGAATATTAAGTCAAAGCCTTTTTTCTTTCTTTTAACTGAAATTGATAAACTATTTTTACAAATTCAAAAAATTATCAAAAGATAAACAACCGGTTCCGGTTTTAACCGGGACCGGAACCGTGGAAGAATCGGGTTGAACGGACGAAACGTCGGTTCCGGTTTTGGAACCGGAACCATGAGGAAATGGTTCTGATTTCGGAACCGTGGTCACCCCTACCATACAAGACCACAAATTAGAAAGTAGTATTAAAATTCCAAAAGCACCAAAAGTTGGTGATTTTTCCTGCAATTAACCATTATAATAATAATAATTTCAAAATAAAAATAAGAACCATGTTACATATATTTGTTCACAATTATTGGTCTTTTAAATCATAATGGAGGTGGACAAAACCAGCTTGCTTCACTAGAGGCATCACTAAAAAATTTAAACATCATTCAAACCGACACTACCATTTACATATCTCCCAAAGTCATAAAAAGAAAAACCATTTCACACACGAACATTTGCCATTTCTTGTAGTACAGAACTTTTGAACTTCTACACTTGTTGCCATTGTCATGCTGCAATGTTAGTCAAGAAAAGCTTATTGATCAGGAGTTTGATCTTTTCACGAGTTGCGATATCATTTAAGTTTCCATGTTTTTCTCTCCAGAAAATCACATTTTCATTCTATAGAATGAATTGATTGAAATTTCGTATGAGACTTGCAGCATAAAATGAAATTTCAAAGCCATATTTCTTAATTTCAAAGTTATTCTCATAACCAAAACAAGTTTTTGTAAGATTTAATTAGGCTGCCAGACTAAACAGCAACAAGCCACAAGCATCACCAATATCACTTAAAACATGTAAATGGATTCTTGTATAGATTTATAGGGGACACACAAAAATTGCTATCTAACAATTCCTGGTTAAATTGGGTTTACGCATGGCCAGAAATCTATTCCAGCATACTTACACACTGAATTCAAGCCCACAAATTGATTATACATATAATACTCCACAGATATATAGCGGTGCTTGGTCTTCTTCTTTCCATTTGAATATATATTATTATTATTTTTTTCACTTTCTAAATGCAGTACGCTGGAACGATGGGCGGATGATAGACAAAAGGTCTGACAGTATGAGAATAGCCTGAGGGATGATTGTAAGTGAACTTGACACCAGAGCTACCATCTCCCAAATGTGTGCAGTGACTGTGGAAACTGCTGATAGGCCTAGCTAGACATGCATCCCACCGTTCGCTCTCCGGCATTGTCTCAGCCACTGCATATATCCCATTTGAATTTGTGAATGCTTGATAGTTTAAAACTTCCCCAGACTTGGTTATGCAAAGCACAGCCACCTCAGCACCTGTTCCAACAAAAGCAAAATTCTCTACATCAGAAACAGAAAATAGCTTCCATTGAAATGCTTACCTTTGGTAAAAAGTAACATTGAGAGCTATACTCTTCACCACCTCATACGTGGTTGCCAATTGAACTCTGGTGAGCTTAGCAATGCATACTCTCATACCCAAGTATATCAACTCTGTAAGTTTGTAATTTTCCCATTTCATCTTAACTAAATTTATGGACTAAATATGCAAAACAACATCCATGTCATTTTGTTATCCAACAATATTTCCATGACGTTTTTTACAAATAACTATGTCATGGCACAGTTAGACTTCACGAAAAGTCTTCCTATTACTTATGGTGTTTTTTAGTCATAAAAACTGGAAGATACTAGCCTCAAGAATCACAGAAGGCATAAGAAATTATGCCACACTGCCAATGGACCGACAGAGAAATAGTTTGAGATAAACTTGGAAAACAAATTTAACATTAGTGATCAGTCGTACATCATTAAAAATGTGAACCATGTACTTAACAGGAAACCTTAATGCAGGCTCCAGCGATGCGCACATGCTAAGAATCCCGCCAGATGATGCCTCATGAACAGTCTCACCACACATCATCGATGCATTAAAAAAGGGCCAAGACATAAAACTTTCTAAGGGATGCACACTTGGAAGAGAAAAAACATTTTCTTGTTTATAAACTCAGTTTCTCATACTTCAAAATCACTCATAAAAAATGTTCAGTAACTCAATATCCATCTAATCAATTAATATATGAATCAGAAAGTATGCTTGAAATGATTTATCTAGAAAAAGAAAACATTATAGCAAAGGATAACATTAAACACACACACTATACCATAGAATCAGATCATTGCATCCCAGTTTCCCAAGGTCAATTAGCATGGAAAATGAATCAATTTGGGGCCCAACTTCCATGTACTTCAATTTTCCTCATCCAACCAAGACAACTTCTATCCTTCATGTAACAACTAATAGGCGCCTAAAAGTTAGCCCCTCATCTAATTCTAGCCAACCAAAATAACATCTGTTATCTTTAGTCCTTCAGTTTAGTTTACAATTTCTTTTTGATTCTACAAAATAAAATCATCTGCATAAATGACCAACAAAATACAGCCCAATACTGAATCAAAAAAACAAGTAAATTAAGATTACCCAGGTGGGAACCCAATCTACAAAATTGAAAACCTTTTTTCTGGGAAATACATCAAAGTGAGGTCTTGCCTTGTAAAACATGGTCTTCGGGGCCAATTGAAGAGTCGTCACACACATCACACACCACTCTGCCGTGAATTTCACCCGTCCACGATCTCACTCCATCTACCATTAAAATTGTGAAGAAAATCCCCACAGTTAATAGCCTTCCCCACTTGGACTCCATTCACATAAACCTGTAACAAATGAGGGAGAGACGATGTTGGGTTTGCCAAAGGGATCTCTCAGTTATTTCCTCTTTGCTTCCAAGCGTGAACTATAATAGCTTATCAGGGGTTTTGGAACTAATTGTCGTGGACTCTTTCCATTTTCTCTTTTACTTTGAGCTGTCTTTTCAATCTCTGGTGGAAATTAAATAGAGCCTCATTTTAAATAGACACGATTTTCCAATTATAATTATGAGTTTTTTGGTAAGTTACCTTATGACCATAAATTTTTTTATACATAAAATAGGAAAAAAAAAGGTTGTTTTTAAACATCTTACAAAAATAGAGTCTCTTTTTAAATAGAGTCTCTTTTTAAATAGAGTCTCTTTAGCTGCGGAGCGGAGTTGAGCTTTTTAATTTAGAGTAGGTCTCTTGTCAGACCGTCTTACGGATCCCAATCTGTAAGACGGGTCAAATTATAACTTTGGCTTGCAGTTTTGTTAGTGCTACATTGCAAAATAATAACATTAACTATAGATGTTGCCAAAAGAAGGAGATTAAATTTGTGGGTTTTATTCAATTAAACTTGCTTATAATGCTTGATGATCTAAAACTTATAAATTTGTGGGTTTTATTCAATAGCTTATAATGCTTGATGATCTAAAACTTAGGTCCTACCACTATTTATACCACTCTATTTCCTCAACAAATGATGGTGATCGAATTGATCTAAAAGTTGGGAGAAATCCTCTATAATTCTTCATGTAATATTTCTTATATATTCTACAAGATATTTATAATGGAGTTCTCGAAAAGTCCCCGCATTTCTCTCGACTTCCCTACAAAACTCTAGAGAATTCATATGAACAAATGGACCTAAGTATTAAGCTAAGAAATGAGTTTGGATGACTTGTTGGATGACTTGGATTTGAGCTAATCAAGTGATAGTCAAATTAGAAAATACAAAAATAAAATTGTAAAAACTATTTAATAAATTCAAAAATAATTAATTAAATGGAGTCTAAATATGTGAAATAAGATTTAAAATTATTTAATATATCTAAAATAATTGAATAAGTTTGGAAAACAACAAGAAGTTAGGAGCAATGTTCTAAAAAACGCAATGCGCTAGGCAGACAACAGATTGGGGCCTAGCATCTAGACGGAGCCTGAACGGGGTTAAATAGGGCTTAATCGGAAGAATAATATAGGCAGACAAGGGGGCTTAGCGCCTAGGTGGGGCTAGGCGGGATTTTTAGAACAATGGTTATGAGTTTAAAAACTAAATTTAAAAAGGTGGGAAACCCCAACTTTTTAAAAAAAAATATCTTATTTCAATTTTCAATAACTTTCTTTAATTTTGACTATTTTAACTACAAAATTGTCATTACTAATATCTTAAAAGTTACATCATCTTATTTTATCCAAGCACTTCAACAAATTCTTAAAACAATATCTAACATCTTATCTATATATAATAACAAACTTATTTCCAAATTTGTTTTCCCGCTTTTTTGCAATTGCTAAAAACAAAAAATTATATTTTCTTATTAAAACAAAGGAAAATAAATTTGCATTGATGGCTTGGTATCTTTCTAATTTATAATTTATCCTTCAATTTGAGTGGGCCAAAAATTTTGGAAAGTCGAATTTAAACATTAAACAAATGATTTGTCATTCCTTTAAAGAGTCAAAATATTAGGCAAGTTATATTCTGGAAGAAGAACATTATACTTGTGTTCCCTAACATATATAAGATGGATTTTGAAGAAGATTATCCATAAATTTGGCACCTTATCTTTTTCAACTTTAAATAAAACAAAAGAAATTTAACCCGTACATAAATTTAAAAGGCGGATAATTCAAATACACAATTAAAAAAAAAAAAAAAAACTTAACCCACAAATAAAAATGCATATCTATAACAATGCTGCTGCCAGCGTAATTTTTTAAATAAAATGTTGACTCTGATTTGGAGAAAAAAATCCAGACAAAATAAATCATGTGATAGTTAATATATATTATTTAAGAATAATTATTTCTTAGAAGATTAATGATAATTTAATAGCAATAATAACAATGACCATAAAAAGGGAGTAAAATAAGGATTAGGATAAAAGTAGAACTTCCGAGTTGATGTAAAAATCATATAAAAAAATCCGATAAAGTAAATGTAAATAATCTGCATATTACAATTTGAATTTGTCAAATCAAATAAAGAAGGCCGAGTCCAGCAGGTGGAAAAGATCTTACCTCACGTAGTTGCAGCAGTTATCGGAGACGCGGCGGGCCTCCGGTGCTGGCGTGCGTGAGCAGTCGGAGGGGGCAGACCAGTCGCGAGTGAGAGACGGAGTGAGGCGCACCAGAAAATTGAGAACCCTAACCTCTCGCAGCGGAGGAAATTTTTTATCAGAAGTGCAATGGGGCGGGACGGGGCAAATTGGCCAGGACCCGCCCCGTGCCTAGAACGGGGCGAGACAGATCGACCCGTTCTACCCAATTTTAATTAAAAAAAAATATATATATATATATATATTTATAAAATATTATTTACAAAATTTATTATTACCAATTTATAAATATTAAATATGATATAAGAATACATAAAAATTATATTATAATATATATTATATATGCAAAATATATATTAAAATATATAGTACAACTAAAAATTCTAGGCGGGGCGGGTACTTGCGGGGTGGAAGTGATACCCAGACAATATGTTGCTTGTTTTTCGCATTGTCTCAGAGTTTCTCTATCGGCTCGTGTGAGTTCTTTTTCAGCATATTGATTATTCCAATATGTTATCTTGTCCTGGTGTTCTTGTGCATACATCGTCAAATTTTGACAATATATCCTGCAGGGTATACATCTTGAACACTCGTCCAGATCCATTTTCTCGGAGAAAATTCTCCTCACCAATTGTTAATTATATATAATAATAAATATAACTTAAAGTTCTTAATAAATACGGGCTCTGGTAATATTTAGGCAAAACACTTAGTCAAATAAGCCAATTATGTGCATAAGGGTATTCTTGGTATTTTGAAAATATAAAATAACCCCATGGGACCAATTTTGCAACAACTTGAAATTTACAGGACCGAAATTGCTTAGGTATGAAATATATAGGACCAATTTTGCAAACACTTTCAAACTTACAGGACTAATTTTGCAAACTCAATAGTTACAGGACCGAAATTGCAAACTGCTTATAGTTATAGGACAAATTTTGCAATTTTCCCAATATGTATATCCGGGGCGGGTCCATGTGGGCCTGTTACCCGCCCCGGACCCAGCGGGTTTTCGTTGACCGGGTCTACGACCCGCCCCAAGACCCGTTTGACCGGGTTTGAACCAGCCCCGAACGGGAGCGGGTTTAATGCGGAGACGTATTTTGACCCGCCCCATTGCCATCCCTCCGTGCATGTATAGTTATTATAATTTTCTTGCATATTTAGATACGATATTCTGCATTATTTGTAAATACTGCATGTTAGTTACCATCTTTTTATTGCTTTTGAGTGCTTATATTTTTGGTTGCATATTTGATGTCTGTTTATTGTATATTTAGTTAAATATTTATTTTTTTATATATAGTATTTGATTATACTCCGAATGCAGTTTGGTCTTTTATTAATTTTATATATTTTATATATGTATTTAATTAATACACCCCGTAAATATACAAACATGTTCCTATAATATACAATAAAATACATAATCAAAAACTTACAATAAAAATTCAAAATTCAATATTTTTTCAAAAAAACACTATTAAGTGCAGACGTGTGCACACACAAACATATTAAGCAACCATGTCTTCATTATATGTATTTCAATGGTAGGAACTCGTGGTGTTTATACGAGTTTGAATGGCATATACTTGTGTGTTAGGTCTATTGATCGAGATCCAATCTCGTATAATTATATGAGTGCATGAATTATCTCTCCTATTATCCTCCCTCCCTTATTATCCCTACGTCCTCACTATACTAAAAAAAAAAACATAAAGAGTTAACAAACATAGACTATACATAAATGGTATCGCTCACTCTTTGTAAGGGTGTTGACCAAGGTTCGAATCATGTATATTTCAGTTTTTTTTTTCAAATTTCTCCTCTCCCTTCCAATCAGTACTCCCAACTTATTTAAAAAATTGAGTTATTTATGAATAGTTTGACATAAAAATGGGCACTTAAAAATATAACCAAACAAGACCACAAATTAGAAAGTAATAATAAAATTCCAAAAAAAATTCCAAAAACACCAAAAGTTGGTGATTTTTCCTACAATTAACCATTATAGAAACGGGTGAATTTCATAATAGGGTCCAAATTTAAGAAAATCTATCATTTTAAGATCCAAAATTTCAACATTCTCAAATCAAGATCCAATTTTTATTTTTTTCTCAAATTGAACTCTCCCTCAAATTTTTGGTTCTCACTTCAAGACCCAAAATTTCAACCTTCTCAAATCAAGACCCAATTTTTATTTTTTTCTCAAATATGACCTCCCCCAAATTTTGGGTTCTCCTTCAAGTTTTGAAATTTAACAAAAAAAATAATATTAGTAATATATCACATCAACCACAAAAATTATTTTTCTTTCTCTTTTCCTTTTTTTGTTCATTATTTTTTACCTGATCCATGTTTATTATTAATTTTGTTTAACGTGTAGAAACCAAGATCTATAAATATAAATGTATATAGCTTACAAGATGAAAAAAGCAGTAAAATATTTATCGGTTACTAAAAAAATAAGATATACCAAATTATGAATGAGGAAATAATAAAATATTTTTTAGTTACTAAAAAAAATAAGATATCCAAATTATGATTGAATTTTACAATTTAAAACAGGTATCGATTAGAAAAAAAGTAATGAGCAAAAAATAAAAGAGAAAGAAAATTAATTTTTGTGGCTGGTGTGATAGGTTACATTAATATTTCTCTTTTTGTTAAATTTTAAAACATGAATTGTGAGCCTAAAATTTGGGGGAGGGCCTGATTTGAGAAAATAAAAATAAAAATTGAGTGTTGGTTTGAGAAGATTGAAATTTTGGGTCTTGAAATGAGAACTCAAAATTTGAGGGAAAGCCTAATTTTAGAAAAAAATAAAAACTGTGTCTTGATTTGAGAAGGTTGAAATTGTGGATCTTGAAATGATAGATTTTCTTAAATTTGGATCCTATTATGAAATTCTCCCTTATAGGAGTATTAATAATTTCAGAATAAAAAGCTGGCGTTACCTAAATATTGAACTTATTGATCAGGAATTTGATCTTTTTTCACGACTTGCAATATCATTTAAGTTTCCATTTTTTTCTCTCCATAAAATTACATTTCATTCTATAGAATGAATTGATTGAAATTTCGTATGAGACTTGCAGCATAAAATGAAATTTCAAAGCCATATTTCTTAATTTCAAAGTTATTCTCATAACCAAAACAAGTTTTTGTAAGATCTAATTTTGCTGGCAGACTAGCATTGATAATAATGTGAATCTATACGAAAATATGTACCAAGCACGTAAAGATGGATAATTTTTTTTTATAGTCTTAAATTTTGTTCACAGGGATAATCCCTAGCAAATAAAAGCATTTTCTCATAACCACCCCTGTTGCCTCGCAGAGTAAGAGTCTGCTCGTTTCCTCACCTGAGCCAACAACCTGCAAATATTTCAAGAACATGAGCAAAACTCTCTTGGCAAAAACTTGTATGAGACGGTCTTATGGGCATTTTTCATGAGACAGATCCTATATGTAAGTAAATTTGAACCCAAACCCAAACCCATGAAAGGACCCATGTTTTTTGTGTATTGTAGGATACGTGTCACGAACTTAAGTCCATGAGACGGTCTCACATAAAAGCTTTTCAACTCTCTTTAATGAATTCTATGTCAGAATATAAGAATCCACCAACTTATCAAGCGATGAAAATAAGACAGGACCACACATAACACAACTTATTTCCAATCAATATGATCACCAAAGATCGGCCCTATGCAACAAGTGTAGGAATGTATGCAATATTGAGAAAATTAATGAACAAAGAGTGATATTTGTTGGCCATGAGATGAAGAAATTAAGCACTCTTGCGTCGATTGATACAAAGGAAACAAAATATTTTTCATTTAAAGGTTTCAAAAGGAGGAACTTTTGTCATCGGAGCAATTGGCATCTCAGGAAACAAGCAATAACATTCTCATGGTGTACGTTGATTCCGAAAAAGCACAATTAAAACTTTTCCTTGATCGATTTGTGTTCTTCATTTTATTATTTAAGTGCATCTCATACCTGACAATTGGTAATAAATGTTGTCGCATCTTCAGACAAATTGTACAGGTATTCACAAATCACACTAGGTAAAAGTTTGGTGCACGCCTCTTCAACAATCTGCAAAGGTAAAACAAGAACATAAGATACAGTTAAGTTAACCAGGCCAATATCTAGGAGTGAAATGGTGAATCACACAAGTCACTTGAATTTCTACCTCTGGGAATTGGAGCAAACGAAGTCCTAAGGCCCGTTCATCGGGATGAGCCAATTCCACTGGTCCTATCTGTCATACATAAACATGATGGCAAATTAAACAAGGGATAGTTACAAAAGCTACCCGAGGTTTGGGTTAATTACAAAAGAACCCAGAGGTTTATGAAAATTGGAAAAAAAATGAAGAACGAGAACGAGTAAAATTGTAAAGATTCTTGGGTTTAATTTTCAGAATTAATAAAATAAAAATTATAGATAGAATTAATATTAATTATAGATAAATACAATATACATATTTGGGGAATGGAGATGAAAATAGAAAATCCATATTTTATCTAATCGGAATAGAAAATGGGACGATGATGTAAATATTGTCCATGTCCCATCCCCCGATTCTCTGTAGCAAGCAAATAATCCATATCCCCGCTCTCATCCACGAGTTAGTCGGGGATTGCCCCTTTTATTCATTTCAGTTACCAATGGGTATGGTTCTTTGCAGGGATTTTGTCATCCCTAAATGCATGAGATAGAATTCATAGAATCATTAGAAAAATATACATGTATCAATACAAAAATATACATGTATTAAGTGGTGGAACTTAAAGAATATAGAAAAAAGAGATAGTTTTGTCAAATCTCTAGTAGAAACCATTGATTGGAAAGTGGAAGACAAAGCCAATGAAACATGGAACTATGTAACTACTCAAATGAAAAAGATCGCAAAAGAAACATTAGGGGTGTCAAATGGTAATAAATGGAATAAAGAGTCATGGTGGTGGAATCAAGAAATCCAAGAAAAGGTAAAGGAAAAACGAACTAGTTACAAAGTATTGTATTCTGTAAAAAACGAAGAAAACCTTACAAGATATAAAGACGCCAAAAAAGAAATAAGAAGAGCAATATATGAAGCAAAACCAAGGCATATGAAGATTTCTATAAGAAACTAGATACTAAAGAAGGAGAGAAAGATATATATAAAATAGCAAAATTTAGAGAAAAACAAACAAGAGATCTAACCCAAATTAAATGCATAAAAGATGAGAATGAAAACATTTTAGTGAAAGACGAGGACATAAAAGATCGATGGAGGAGGTATTTCAATAATCTTTTTAATGAACCGAAGAGGAATGAAGTCACATTAGGGGAACTAGGCCAATCTGAATCGAATAGAAACCGTACCTTTTATCGTAGAATTCAACTTCATGAAAACAAAAAAGCACTAAACAAAATGAAAACTGCAAAGCAAAAAGTTGGCCAGATGATATACCAATTGAAGCGTGGAAATGTTTAGGTGGAGTTGGAATATCATGGCTTACTAAATTATTTAATGTTATTCTAAAAACTAAGAAAATGCCCGATGAATGGAGAAAAAGTATATTGATACCTATATATAAAAACAAAGGGGATATACAAAATTGTGCAAATTACGGGGAATTAAATTAATAAGTCATACAATGAAACTATGGGAAAGAGTTATAGAAGCAAGAATAAGAAATGAAACTAGTATATTAGATAATCAATTTGGCTTCATGCCAGGAAGATCCACAATTGAAGCTATACACTTAATTAGACGATTATGTGAACAATATAATGAGAGAAAACAAGATTTACATATGGTTTTTATTGATCTTGAAAAGGCATACGATAGAGTCAACCGTGATATAATGTGGCGCGTATTGGAAAAAAGAGGAATAAAAATAGCTACATAGATGCCATAAAAGATATGTATGATGGTATAACAACATGTATCGGGACACCAACAGAATATCTAGTGAATTCCCAAACACTATAGGTTTGCATCGGGGATCCGCTCTAAGCCCGTGACCTTTTATCCTAATAATTGATGAAATCACTAAACACTTACAAAAATCCATCCCTGAATGTATGTTATTTGCGGACGATATAGTTTTAATTGATGAAACAAGGGAAGGAGTAAATGCAAAATTGGAAGTTTGGAGAGAAGCACTAGAATCAAAAGGTTTTACTATAAGTAGGGCTAAAACAGAATACATGGAATGCCACTTTAGTAAAAACAACAGGAACAATGAGACGAAGGTTAAAATTGATGGACATGAAGTGAGTATAACAAAGAGTTTTAAATACTTAGGATCTATAATTGAAGAGAACGGAGAAATCAATAAAGATGTCACACATAGGATCCAGGCGGGTTGGAATAAATGGAGGAGTGCATCTTCTATCCTTTGTGACCGTAAAATACCATTAAAATTGAAAGGAAAATTTTATAAAACGGCCATAAGGCCCGCAATGCTTTATGGAGCAAAATGTTGGGCGACTAAATATGAACACGAACAAAAAATGAGGGTAGCAGAGATGAGAATGCTAAGATGGATGTGCGGACACACTAGATTAGATAGAATAAGAAATGAACACATTAGAAACAAAGTGGGAGTAGCACCAATAGACGAGAAAATTAGAGAAACACGATTAAGATGGTTTGGACATGTTTATAGGAGACCTTTAGATGCACCTGTGCGACGTTTAGAAGATAGAGAATCACTCACACAAATCAAAAGAGGGAGAGGTAGGCCTAAAAAGACTTGGAAAGAAGCTATTAAACATGACATGTTATACCTAGAAATAAACGAAAATATGGCTTATGACCGTAAACGATGGCGCGATATGATCCGTACAGCCGACCCCACGTAGTGGGATTAAGGCTCAGTTTGTTGTTGTTGTTGTTGTAACAGATATACATCTTGTGCATCGCACATGGTAAAAGACTAGTTCGGCTAAATTGAAATAAATGAACTGATAAATAAATTTTGTTTTTTATTTTTCATTCAAAGAAAAAAAAAGATGAATAAAATATTTTACAGTCTTAAATTTTGTTTACAGGGATAATCCCTAGCAAATAATAACATTTCCTCATAACAACAACTGCTGCCCCGCAGAGCAAGAGCCTACTCGTTTCTTCAGCTGAGCCGACAACCTGCAAAATATTTAAAGAACATGAGCAAAACTCTACTAAATGAATTCTATGTCAAAAATAAGAATCCACCAACTTATCAAGGTATGAAAATAAGACAAAAACACAATCATCATGACCACCAAAGCTCGGGCCTATGTAATAAGTGTACGAGTGTCTGCAATATTGACAAAGTTAATGAACATTGCGTGATATTTGGCCATGAGATGAAGAACTTAAACAATCTTGCATTGAATGATATAACTATTGCAAAGGAAACAAAACATTTTTTCATTTATAAGTTTCAAAAAGAAAGCACAAAGAGGAACTTTTGTCATCTGGAGAAAACCAATTATGTTTGTATATAGTTGCAACTGATGCACGCCCAATCATTTCTTTATTTCAGGTAAGGCATCCTAAAGCAGAACAAGATATACCAGTGGGGCAATTGGCATTTCAGGAAACAGGCAATGATAATCTCACGGTGTAGATTGATTCCAGAAAAGCACAAGTAAAACTTTTCCTTGATTGATTCGTTTTCGTCCTTCTATTATCTATTATTTGTGTGCATCTCATACCTGACAATTAGTATAAAATCTTGTTGCATCTTCAGACAAATTGTACAAGTATTCACAAATCACACTAGGTAGAAGTTTGGTGCATGCTTCTTCAATAATCTGAAAAGGTAAAACAAGAAAATAAGATACAGTTTAAGTAACCGGCCAATATCAATAGGATTGAAATGGCGAGTCACACCAGTCACTGAATTTCTACCTCTGGGAATTGGAGCAAACGAAGTCCTAAGACCCGTTCATCGGGATGAGCCAACTCCACTTGTCCAACCTGTCATAGATAAACATGACGGAAAATTAAACAAACTATAATCAAATTACTATAACATATAGTCAATGACTTATAGCAATGATACTCCCGACATTCCTATGACAGTAGAAATTTCCAAACCACACACCAGATTTGACCAACTCCCAGCAGTGTTTTGTTATTAACAAAACTATGAATCCATTTTCTTCTCCACATAACAAAATTGCATAAGACCAAAACACAAAAATGAACAATTTTTTGCATATGGATGTTCCTCCAGCTTTAGTAGTGAGTACAATAATAAACAAAAAGGAAAAAGGGATGAACACTTTGAATACATTTTCTTCTTATTCATGAAGTCATTTGACTAAGATCTAGTAAAGAATGTAATGAGTAAAAAAAATTAAAAATAAGGGATAATTACAAAAACACCCCCCAGGTTTAGGCTAATTATAAAAAAACTATGAGATTTTTAAAAATACAAAAAAAATCCTTGAGGTTTGATTCTGTCTTACATTTTTCCCTTCATAAGTGAAAATCATTTCAAACAAAACCCCTGACATTTAGAGAAATATTACAGTTACCCCCTTAAATTTAAGAGTGAATCAAATCTCAAGGGTTTTTCGTAATTTTCAAAACCCTTTGGAGTTTTTTCGTAATTAGCCCAAACCTCATGGTTGTTTTTATCCCAAAAAATAACGAGGCATTCCGTTTACAACATATCAGTAATCAGAGAGAGTGATTGCCCACCTTCTTTAACTCGTCCACATCTTTACCCGATCGCTTGATGATGGAGCAGATACGAGCATGGGCATATTGTAAATAGACAGCAGTATTTCCCTACTCAAAATCAAGTAAACAACAAAGAGTAAAGAAACTTATGTTACTAGAAATTTTATGGCCGGTCAGGGAATAAAACTATATGTCATCCAAAGGAATGCACATAAAACAGGATTTTTGGTTGGAATATGAACTGAATAGAAGGCAAAACAGACTAAAAGATGTAATAAATATTAATAGCTCCAATGTGATGATTATCAGCTAACCATGATCAGAGATTTTAAAAAAAAATGTGTTCAAACTTGAGTCAAGAACCAGCTGATCGTGACCGGAGATAAAGTACACAACCGTTTTGCATATTACGAAAGGAGACTAGGAAAATAAAGAATACTATTCCGTCCCAACAATTAAATGACAACGTCCATAATCACCTTGTCACTAAGCATCTGATCGAAATTGAATGTATAATTTGTTGTTCTGTTATTCTTCAAGTCCGCGTATCTGTTTCATATCAAGAGAAAATGGAATTGTTACAATAGAGAAAAAGGAAAATATTGTCTTGCATAAAATGGACCAAGACATTGAACAACCTATGTACTTTTGAGATCTAGTCCAGATCCCTAACAAAATTTTCAAGTAACAAAGTCAAATATTTGGCTCTAATAATAGCAAGGGACCACCTCATGCAACTAGATTTTCCTAAAATTGAACAAGCTAAACCACAGAACAGCCACGAGGCTGGTCCAATCAGACTTAGAACTCAACATAAGACCACTGACAAACAGGTTTGAGCTAGACGAATAAGGGGGCACAGAAAAATCAAACCATAATTCTTGAATTTAGATATTTCTTTATTTTGTTCTCAAGAAGAACAAAGAGGGGACAAAATGTAGGTATATGCAGGAGTGGATCCAAAGCGCCCTCCCCCCTCCCCCACAATTTTTTTTTCATTTCTTCTAAGGTAAAAAAAAAAAAAAAAAAAACTACGTGTTTTTTAATGGGGAAAAATAGTTGGGTTGGGGGAAGAAAAATTTTGGGCTAGGGGTAATAGAGCCGGCTGGCTACGCCCCTGGGTATATGCCATTCTAAACACATGTAATTGTTGCCCTAACATTGAGAGTTCCAAGTATATGGAGTCTGGGTCAAGTGGTTATATGAAACCTAACCAAGTAGACAAGTAATCACGTTAACTATCCAAGTGATCATCGATCTGGGTTAGAAATATTGTGCACAACATCACAAGGCAACAAGAACTACTTTAGACGACCCATATGCTCATTATTCATTAATGATAAGCAACATTTTAACAGTATAGCACACAAGGGAAATTTGGTAGTAATACACCAATACAGCTGAACCACGTAGATGCATGAACGCAGAGAAAAATTAACATTTTGAATTCTTATTTTTCCTAAAGCGTTCAGCGAATTTTCCCCCTTTAAAAGACATACAAAACAAGGAACTTACTTGACAGCCCCATAACTTACTGCCTCAGCAGTATCATCAAGCTCCTCTGCAGTCCAATATTTACCTACCCAAAACAAATAGGATATGATGGTTAGGTATTGAAATTTCTATGACAACCATATAATTGTATCAAGTCAATGATAATTACTTCAAATAGAAACGTTTAGAATTATTAAGTAATTAAGTCAATCATGATACCTCTTTGAACAAGAGCCTCCTTGCTTCGGCTTTTGGCCTCGTCAAGCAAATCAACCAATTTTACAGTCTCTGTACTTCGAGTTCGAAACCGCTTCCCATCTTCTCCCAAAACAAGCCCAAATCCAACATGACTAGTTTTTGGGTATTTATTTCTGTCAGTTGGCAGCCAACCTGCTCGTTTGGCAGCCTGAAGTTGGATAAAAAGGTCTAGGTATCGTAGTTGCAGCAAATGATAAAAAAAAAAAAATAGAAGCACAATGTTTAGGCCAACTTATAGATAGATAGAATACAAGAACTTACGGCAAAGACCATTTCAAAATGCTCTCGTTGCCCAACGTCAGTAACATATATGATCCATTCTACCCTCTCCTCATTCAGTCTGTACCTACACGAAGCACAAATTATTGCACAAATTACTGCACAAATGATTTGAATAAAAGAATAATTTAACTTTCCCACTAAATTAATGAAGCCTAACAGAAAAGGCAGAAAATTCCTGTATCCAATATAGCCTATCAGGTACCGAAGGAGCTAATAAGCTTCTCGACAGTTAAAAACACCATCATTACCAACCATCAGATCACTCCATCCTATTTACTAAAAGAGCTAGAATAACAGATGATATACACATCAGATAAACTTTTCAAAGAAATGATGACACACTTAGAGCAAGGTACATTGGTCTACTGATGATCATCCAACGTAAGAATGGTTAAAGAATGAATTACAAAGAACTTATGCAAGCCATAATTGAATAATTTAGATTTGAAGAACTACCATAAAGCAGCAAGATCCGTTGAAGCATAATTATAGCCACCATCCTTCTTTACAACGATGAGTGGTATTCTTTTTCCTTCAATCGGGACTACAAGTGCGCCTTCACTTTCTTGGATTAATCCTTTTTCATTCAGCAACTTCAAAACTGCTGGAATATAAGGATTATAAAAGCTTTCTCCCTGGTTTGGGGTGGGGAAGAGAAAGAAACTTCATTAGATAATCGTACTTGTGATTAAAAGCTTTCATCTGACAAGTACTCAAGAGTACATATAATACATCCAAGTATTTGTGATGATAAAGACATAAATTTGCCCCAACTGTAAAGTGGCTAGCTGCTAATTAACTAATTGCAAGTTTCTAAATATAATCCATCAAGGCAACTGCATAAAGAAGTCAAGAAGCACCTTTTCCTCTAAGTGAACTCCAAGTCGCTGATAGACTTTTTCATAGCCTCTTCGGCTTATTTCACATATTTGTGCCCACGCCTTCCTGTACTTTTCTTCCCCAGCCTGTAACGTACAATCATGGATAACAACAGAGGAGATTACAGGAATGCACTGAACTTAAATCTTTATGATAAGTTAATTATCTAGAAACAGATAGTACTGTTTATCCAAATAAAAAATAGTTATTTAGAAGCTTTAACATTGGCAAAGGTACAAACTATAGCATGTCATTTTTTTCACCTGAAGACTGACTACTGCCCTCTGCGCCCTCTCCTTGAATAAAGGATCATTGTCAAATCTCTGCTTTGAGGCCTTGTAGAATGCCTGAAAAGGAGAGGTCCAAGTCAAACTTTGCATGATTGTATTTGACAACATGCAGCAGATGAAATCATTCAAAGTGGACAAATATGTCGAACAATAGGGGTGAGTCAGAATCCTGAAGTATGAAGTCAAATAACAACATACATCCCAGCTAGGTGTGCATGTTGAAGATCAAGATATATGTTACATAAAATGACAAGTTGAATTTGTATTTCTAATAAAAAATAATAAGAAACATGTAGCACTCAGATAATAGAACTATTGTGAAACCTAATTTATGCTTCATGTAATAGTTGCTAAAATGGACGAGGATGGGATTGCTATAGGTTCTATGGAAAAAGACGCCAAACAAAGACCAAAATTATTCGTTCATAATATTTTATCCTTATGGAATACTGATAAAATACAACTCTACCATAAGATAAATCAGAAAAGCAAATGAAAAAACATAACAAGAACCAAATGGTGCATAAGTTCTCTCTTCACCTCGAGGTCTCCAATGGCTTGATCACTGGAAATATCCTTAGTGGGAAACTTCTCAAAGAAGAACTCGATTAACATGCCAAACTACAGAAAATACAATATTTAATCCACAGAGTACAATATAATTAAGACGAAAGCAAATTATTAAAAATGAAATTTAACCATGCATATTCTTTGAGTACAGTAGAACTGTAGAAGTACCATAAAGGAAAACTGTAAACAACAATATGTGATATCTGTAGCCTATCATGTGGGTGTGTGGGTGTGGAGAGAGAGAGAGAGAGGGGCGATTTGATTATTTAAAAGGGATAATTACAAAAACTACTACAAAAACTACCCCCGAGGTTTGGATTAATTACAAAAAAAAATCCAGAGGTCTTTGAAAATTACAAAAAAAAACCTTGAAGTTTGATTATGTATTACATTTACCTCTTCATAAGTAAAATCATTTCAAACACCCCTTACATTTGTAAAAATACTACAATTACCCCATTACATTTAACACAGAAACAAACCTCATGCTTTTTTTTCGTAGAATTCTCAAACATCACTAGGTTTTTTGTAATTACCTCAAACCTCAGGGATATTTTTATAATTATCCCTACTTTAGAGCCCATGAACAAGGAATTTCAAATTTATGCCAATAAGAAGGATGCTTTGTCTGGAGATGTAATTAGACGAGTATAAATATATATTCTAAATCTGACCAGAAAGGCTCATGTTCTTTCATGGGAAGGACTAGATTACTTTAGCCATTATGACTTGGTTGTTCTGGGCAAAGGTTCTTAACCAATGTCATTGTGGATTCAAGGTTATTCATTCCTACAAATATATCTTGCTTCGCTTGAAACATGATAGTGGATTTAAGCTTATTTATCAAAAAGTACAAACCGAGAAAGGGTAACAAGGAGATCGATCCTATAAAACACGATTAAAAAAAGGGGCATTCGCAGAGGATTATGTTTACCTGAGTGCCCCAGTCACCAACGTGGTTTCTACGAAGAACTTCAACATTTGAGTACTCCAACATTCGGGCCAAAGTGTCCCCAATAATCGTCGATCTTAGATGACCAACATGCATCTCTTTTGCTATGTTAGGCGAGGAGAAGTCTACCACTGCTCTTTTAATAGGAAGCTCTGGTGCCCAAGTTTCAATACCATGGACAAGCATCTCATGAATACTCTAAAACATCAAAAAGGTTCCTTAAATATACATAAATAAGAAGCATCGAAAAACATAAGGACTAAAGAGCACGAAAAATAAGCATAAAATAAATAATCCAAATAAACCTTTGCCATCCACTTATTTGATAATGTGATGTTCACAAAGCCACCTCGGCATACAGTGCAGGACTCTATCATTGCTGATGGAGGAAGATTTTTCACAATGGCCTAAAAAATGAGAATGTATCAATTGTCAAAGGAAGTACGATGCCATGTCTATTAAGATAAAAAGAGAAGTGAGTAAGTAGAGTAAGTGGGAAAAGGTAAATATACCTCTCCTATAATTTCAGAACATTTAAATAAGGTACACTTGCGTTTAATTTTTGACCATATGCCCATGGCATTATTGCTGCATCAAATAAAACAGTAGTTTCAATTAGCTGTCAGCAGCATAAGTTGGTCTTATATATTTTCCACTGCGAGAAATTCGTAACTTCTAAAAGTAGCAATCCAAATAAAGTTACAAGCAAAATAACGATAACAATGGAACTCCATACCATTGATAATCACCAAAGTCACGATTTTGGCAGGGAACAATTGCAGGCTCCATATCTAACTCATAAGGAATAGTTTTCTTCAGCGCTTCCTCAAAGAGCTTAGACAATTGTTGTTTAAGGCTTGCAACACACTGTAAATCGTGTTTGAAAGAAAATCAGCAAATTGAGTTCTAATACGAGAACTTTTAGCTATTTTCATCAAAATAAGACCACAGACATCATATACAAAAAGTAACAAGCATAGAAAATCTATAATCATGTCGGGCGTTTCCACTTACATGTGCCATGTTTGATAAATCTACTGACTTTTCTGCAGAAACAATCCTTCTTAGCTCGTGCAACTGGTACCTATGACCACATTCAGAGACGAAGCTAAACCATTTTAAACAGGTAAAAGTTAAAAAACATGTGTGTGCAACGCATTTTACTTACAAAGTATCTATCAAGAAATAGGTTGAAAAGAAAGTAACATCCCAACACTACACTTCCTCATTTCCACTGTTAAATGCAGAACATAGTCAAGGTAGTCAAAGCGGTAAGGCGCACTAGAAAGCGCTCGCCTGACTCGAGCAAGGCGCAAAATTTTGGAAATATTATCTATAACACTATAATATTCTCAAATGATCAAAAACATAATCATTCAATATAAAATTAAGCAATATGCGCCAACAATGACATAAACAAAACAACTCATTAGCCAAACAACAAAAGCATCAAAGAGTTTCCAAGCTGCACTCGCACTTCCACTCCCCATATTAACATATTACACAGTCTGCACAGTAAATAAATATAGGTTGGTTTGTTACTTTGCTATTAGCCAGAAAGAAGAGGGAAAAGGCTGAGTCTTCTAGGGAAAAAGGGGCATAAATGCCCCCCCCAAAAAAAAAAAAAAAAAAAAAAGGAAAAAGGAACAGAAATCGCCAGAAAAAAAAAAATGGAAGAAAAAAAGGAGAGGAAGAAGGAAAAAAGAATAAAAGAAAGATCGAATAGAACTTACCTTTATTTTCCACAGCAAATGGAAGAAAAAACTCTCCAGAAAGAATCGCGTGTTCTCTGATTCTCCAGAGAATTATCGTTGTGGTGTGTGTGGGCTGGAGGGAAAACTGATTTTGCCCTAATTTGTGTAATAATTGGATTGGGCTTATCAGTTTAAAGTATTTGGGTCTTTTAAACAAAAAAAAAAAAAAAGGAACAAAACCCGAAAATTAGAAGGCAAAAAAATATATGCCTGCTAAATCTGATTAGGCGCCAAGGCGAGCGACTTGTGCCACCAACAAAGGTGTGAGCTTTTAGCGCTTTTTGCAAATGCACCCAACACGGTTTCATGATTTCATGGCGTAAAATTACATAGTATCAATAGTCTTCAATATACACAACAAACGCATTTCACGTAATTGTAGTAAAACTTGACATGTCGACCACCTTCCGGCGATACGAATGTATTTAAGCGATTGCCATTCTGTAAGACCATAATGAACACACAATTTTTGTTCTTCTTCTAAGAAGAATACGATATTGAGATTTATTACTCGAACACGATTGATTTCTAAGATCAATTCTGGGTTTAGACCTTTTATTAGTTAATCGTGGTAAAGTAATCAAAGTATCACTCAACCACTGAACGATAGTGATAAAGAGGTTAAAAAAACAAAAAACAAAAAACAAAAACCAAAGGAGAAGTGAAAGAAGGTAGAGAGGCAAAGACACAGACATAGTGGCTTAGGGGTGGAAAGATTAGATAAAAATTTGCACAATTAATAGGTCCAGCGATTTAGTCCATGGATTGATAATGATCAGAATTCTAAGGCCTCGGGCGAGCTCAAAAAGAAGGCCCCGACATAGAGACAGATAATTACCTTTTATCACGAAACCAAACATATACAATGAAGAGGCGCATAAATTGAACATTAAATCTAAAAAGTAAAATAGAAAAAAAATTTAAAGATTGTTAGATTAATTTGTGTACATAATTATAGTAGAATTTTGGGAAGAGGATTTCATAGATGAACTTGCAAAATGACAAGTCTTTAATAATACAATACAAAACTAAATGGAGGCTTGAACAATAAATACACAAACCCTAGTTAAAGACTAATAAAGGGAAAATACAAAACTACCCCCATAATATAAATACAATATAACTAACAAGATTACATATTATCACCAAAGGACTCGTTTTGTTAACAGGAAAAGAAGGGGAAACGGGGTTTTATCAGGCAATGCCTTCTATTTGCATATCTGACTTAGGCCCGGTTGGATTGCTCATGAAATAATCCACCTGCCAATTGATTATTAATACAACCTCCCACCCACCCCCCACCCCCAACTCCCTATTATTGTACGATCCCGTCGTCCAACATCAATCCTTTTTTTTTTGAGCAAACTCATTACTAAAATACTTCCTATTTAAAGATTTCTCCAAGTTCCAGCCTCGGTTCACAGAAAAAAAAAACAATATCGTAAACGAAAATACAACATCGCGTAAAGCGATTACATGATATGGGAAAGTGATACACAATATTCAAACACTTTGTGAGCGGATTCGCTTACTGAATGGTCACGGATGGTTACGGTGATAATCTAATGGTGAAAGAGGATTGTTATGGACGCAAACCTAAAGTATGTGCCCTAATCACGAAATCGAGAGGCTTTCGGGTTCCGAACTTTGAAATTTAAAACTCACGAAAATATTCTCGCGTAGTTTGGGCTTTTACAGATTGGATCCGCAAAGTCGAGATTGCTATTGAACCAAGCTCTTGATACCATGTTAGATTAATTTGTGTACATAATTATAGTAGAATTTTGGGAAGAGGATTTCATAGATGAACTTGCAAGAATGACAAGTCTTTAATGATACAATACAAAACTAAATGGAGGCTTGAACAATAAATACACAAACCCTAGCTAAAGACTAATAAAGGAAAATACAAAACTACCCCATAATATAAATACAATATAACTAACAAGATTACATATTATCACCAAAGGACTCATTTTGTTAACAGGAAAAGAAGGAAACGGGTTTTATCGTGCAACGCCTTCCTATACATTTGCATATCTGACTTAGGCCCCGTTGGATTGCTCATGAAATAATCCACCTACCAATTGATTATTAATACAACCTCCCACCCACCCCACCCACCCCCAACTCCCTATTATTGTACGATCCCGTCGTCCAACATCAATCCTTTTTTTTGAGCAAACTTATTATAGAAATACTTCCTATTTAAAGATTTCTCCAAGTTCCAGTTCGATTACGTCAAGAAAAAAAAAACAATATCGTAAACGAAAATACAACATCGCGTAAAGGCAGTTACATAATATGGGAAAGTGATACACAATATTCAAACACTTTGTGACCGGATTCGCTTACCAGAATGGTGGTCGCGGATGGTTAAGATGATAATCGGAATGGTGAAAGAGGATTGTTATGGACGCGAACCTAAAGTATGTGCCCTAATCACGGGAATCTAAGAGGCTTTCGGGTTCCGAACTTTGAAATTTAAAACTCACGAAAATATTGCTGGCGTAGTTTGGGCTTTTACAGTTGGATCCGCGAAGTCGAGATTGCTATTGAACCAAGCTCTTGATACCATGTTAGATTAATTTGTGTACATAATTAATAGTAGAATTTTGGGAAGAGGATTTCATAGATGAACTTGCAAGAATGACAAGTCTTTAATGATACAATACAAAACCAAATGGAGGCTTGAACAATAAATACACAAACCCTAGCTAAAGACTAATAAAGGGAAAATACAAAACTACCCCCATAATATAAATACAATATAACTAACAAGATTACATATTATCACCAAAGGACTCGTTTTGTTAACAGAAAAGAAGAAGGAAACGGGGTTTTATCAGAAAACGCCTTCTGTTTGCATAACTAACTTAGGCCCGGTTGGATTGCTCATGAAATAATCCACATGCCAATTGATTATTAATACAACTTCCCACCCCCCACCCCCCCCCCCAACTCCCTATTATTGTACGATCCCGTCGTCCAACATCAATCCTTTTTTTTTTTGAGCAAACTTATTACAGAAATACTTCCTATTTAAAGATTTCTCCAAGTTCCAGCTCGATTCCGTCAGGAAAAAAAACAATATCGTAAACGAAAATACAACATCGCGTAAAAGCGCATTACATGATATGGGAAAGTGATACACGATTCAAACACTTTGTGATGGATTCGCTTACCGTAATGGTCGCTCGGATGGTTACGGTGATAATCGTAATGGTAAAAGAGGATTGTTATGGACGCGAACCTAAAGTATGTGCCCTAATCACGGGAATCGAGAGGCTTTCTCGTTCAAACTTTGAAATTTAAAACTCACGAAAATATTGCTGGCGTAGTTTGGGCTTTTACAGTTGGATCCGCGAAGTCGAGATTGCTATTGAACTAAGCTCTTGATACCATGTTAGATTAATTTGTGTACATAATTATAGTAGAATTTTGGGAAGAGGATTTCATAAATGAACTTGCAAAAGAATGACAAGTCTTTAATGATACAATACAAAACTAAATGGAGGCTTGAACAATAAATACACAAACCCTAGCTAAAGACTAATAAAGGAAAAATACAAAAACTACCCCCATAATATAAATACAATATAACTAATAAGATTACATATTATCACCAAATGACTCGTTTTGTTAACAGGAAAAGAAGGGAAAACGGGGTTTTATCAGGCAACGCCTTCTGTTTGCATATCTGACTTAGGCGGTTGGATTGCTCATGAAATAATCCACCGCCAATTGATTATTAATACAACCTCCCCCCCACCCCCACCCCAACTCCCTATTATTGTACGATCCCGTCAGTCAACATCAAACCTTTTTTTTTTTGAGCAAACTTATTATAGAAATACTTCCTATTTAAAGATTTCTCCAAGTTCCAGATCGATTCCGTCAGGAAAAAAAATAAATATCGTAAACGAAAGTACAACATCGTGTAAAGCGCGCTACATGATATGGGAAAGTGATACACAATATTCAAACACTTTGTGACCGGATTCGCTTACCGTAATGGTCGGATGGTTACGGTGATAATCGGAATGGGAAAAGAGGATTGTTATGGGCGGGACGCGAACCTAAAGTATGTGCCCTAATCACGGGAATCTGAGAGGCTTTCGGGTTCCAAACTTTGAAATTTAAAACTCACGAAAATATTGTTGGCGTAGTTTGGGCTTTTACAGTTGGATCCGCGAAGTCGAGATTGCTATTGAACCAAGCTCTTGATACCATGTTAGATTAATTTGTGTACATAATTATAGTAGAATTTTGGGAAGAGGATTTCATAGATGAACTTGCAAGAATGACAAGTGTTTAATGATACAATACAAAACTAAATGGAGGCTTGAACAATAAATACACAAACCCTAGCTAAAGACTAATAAAGGGAAAATACAAAACTACCCCCATAATATAAATACAATATAACTAACAAGATTACATATTATCACCAAAGGACTCATTTTGTTAACAGGAAAAAAAAGGGGAAACGGGGTTTTATCAGGCAACGCCTTCTGTTTGCATATCTGACTTAGGCCCCGTTGGATTGCTCATGAAATAATCCACCTACCAATTGATTATTAATACAACCTGCCACCCACCCCACCCACCCCCAACTCCCTATTATTGTACGATCCTGTCGTCCAACATCAATCCTTTTTTTTGAGCAAACTTATTACAGAAATACTTCCTATTTAAAGATTTCTCCAAGTTCCAGTTCGATTACGTCAAGAAAAAAAAAACAATATCGTAAACGAAAATACAACATCGCGTAAAGGCAATTACATGATATGGGAAAGTGATACACAATATTCAAACACTTTGTGACCGGATTCGCTTACGTAATGGTCGCCGGATGGTTAAGGTGATAATCGGAATGGTGAAAGAGGATTGTTATGGACGCGAACCTAAAGTATGTGCCCTAATCACGGGAATCGAGAGGCTTTCGGGTTCAACTTTGAAATTTAAAACTCACGAAAATATTGTTGGCGTAGTTTGGGCTTTTACAATTGGATCCGCGAAGTCGAGATTGCTATTGAACCAAGCTCTTGATACCATGTTAAATTAATTTGTGTACATAATTATAGTAGAATTTTGGGAAGAGGATTTCATAGATGAACTTGCAAGAATGACAAGTCTTTAATGATACAATACAAAACTAAATGGAGGCTTGAACAATAAATACACAAACCCTAGCTAAAGACTAATAAAGGGAAAATACAAAACTACCCCCATAATATAAATACAATATAACTAACAAGATTACATATTATCACCAAAGGACTCGTTTTGTTAATAGGAAAAGAAGGGGAAACGGGGTTTTATCAGGCAACGCCTTCTGTTTGCATATCTGACTTAGGCCCGGTTGGATTGCTCATGAAATAATCCACCTGCCAATTGATTATTAATACAACCTCCCACCCACCACCACCCCACCCCCAACTCCCTATTATTGTACGATCCCGTCGTCCAACATCAATCCTTTTTTTTTTGAGCAAACTTATTACAGAAATACTTCCTATTTAAAGATTTCTCCAAGTTCCGATTCGATTCCGTCGAAAAAAAAAACAATATCGTAAACGAAAATACAACATCGCGTAAAGCGATTACATGATATGGGAAAGTGATTCACAATATTCAAACACTTTGTGATGGATTCGCTTCGCTAATGGTAATGGTCGGGATGGTTACAGGTGATAATCGGAATGGTAAAAGAGGATTGTTATGGACGCGAACCTAAAGTATGTGCCCTAATCACGGGAATCTGAGAGGCTTTCTGGTTCCGAACTTTGAAATTTAAAACTCACGAAAATATTGCTGGCGTAGTTTGGGCTTTTACAGTTGGATCCGCGAAGTCGAGATTGCTATTGAACCAAGCTCTTGATACCATGTTAGATTAATTTGTGTACATAATTATAGTAGAATTTTGGGAAGAGGATTTCATAGATGAACTTGCAAGAATGACAAGTGTTTAATGATACAATACAAAACTAAATGGAGGCTTGAACAATAAATACACAAACCCTAGCTAAAGACTAATAAAGGGAAAATACAAAACTACCCCCATAATATAAATACAATATAACTAACAAGATTACATATTATCACCAAAGGACTCATTTTGTTAACAGGAAAAAAAAGGGGAAACGGGGTTTTATCAGGCAACGCCTTCTGTTTGCATATCTGACTTAGGCCCCGTTGGATTGCTCATGAAATAATCCACCTACCAATTGATTATTAATACAACCTGCCACCCACCCCACCCACCCCCAACTCCCTATTATTGTACGATCCTCGTCATCAACATCAATCCTTTTTTTTTGAGCAAACTTATTACAGAAATACTTCCTATTTAAAGATTTCTCCAAGTTCCAGTTCGATTACGTCAAGAAAAAAAAAACAATATCGTAAACGAAAATACAACATCGCGTAAAGGCAATTACATGATATGGGAAAGTGATACACAATATTCAAACACTTTGTGACCGGATTCGCTTACGGAGAATGTAATGGTCGGATGGTTAAGGTGATAATCGGAATGGTGAAAGAGGATTGTTATGGACGCGAACCTAAAGTATGTGCCCTAATCACGGGAATGAGAGGCTTTCGGGTTCCGAACTTTGAAATTTAAAACTCACGAAAATATTGTTGGCGTAGTTTGGGCTTTTACAATTGGATCCGCGAAGTCGAGATTGCTATTGAACCAAGCTCTTGATACCATGTTAAATTAATTTGTGTACATAATTATAGTAGAATTTTGGGAAGAGGATTTCATAGATGAACTTGCAAGAATGACAAGTCTTTAATGATACAATACAAAACTAAATGGAGGCTTGAACAATAAATACACAAACCCTAGCTAAAGACTAATAAAGGAAAATACAAAACTACCCCCATAATATAAATACAATATAACTAACAAGATTACATATTATCACCAAAGGACTCGTTTTGTTAATAGGAAAAGAAGGGGAAACGGGGTTTTATCAGGCAACGCCTTCAGTTTGCATATCCGACTTAGGCCCGGGCTGGATTGCTCATGAAATAATCCACCGCCAATTAATTATTAATACAACCTCCCACCCACCACCACCCCACCCCAACTCCCTATTATTGTGCGATCCCGTCGTCAACATCAATCCTTTTTTTTTGAGCAAACTTATTACGTAAATACTTCCTATTTAAAGATTTCTCCAAGTTCGATTCGATTCCGTCAGAAAAAACAATATCGTAAACGAAAATACAACATCGCGTAAAGGCGCTTACATGATATGGGAAAGTGATTCACAATATTCAAACACTTTGTGGATTTCGCTACCGTAATGGTCGCGGGATGGTTACGGTGATAATCGGAATGGTAAAAGAGGATTGTTATGGACGCGAACCTAAAGTATGTGCCCTAATCACGGGAATCTGAGAGGCTTTCTGGTTCCGAACTTTGAAATTTAAAACTCACGAAAATATTGCTGGCGTAGTTTGGGCTTTTACAGTTGGATCCGCGAAGTCGAGATTGCTATTGAACCAAGCTCTTGATACCATGTTAGATTAATTTGTGTACATAATTATAGTAGAATTTTGGGAAGAGGATTTCATAGATGAACTTGCAAGAATGACAAGTCTTTAATGATACAATACAAAACTAAATGGAGGCTTGAACAATAAATACACAAACCCTAGCTAAAGACTAATAAAGGAAAAATACAAAAACTACCCCCATAATATAAATACAATATAACTAACAAGATTACATATTATCACCAAAGGACTCGTTTTGTTAACAGGAAAAGAAGGGAAAACGGGGTTTTATCAGCAACGCGCTTCATTTGCATATCTGACTTAGGCCCGGTTGGATTGCTCATGAAATAATCCACCTGCCAATTAATTATTAATACAACCTCCCACCCACCACCACCCCACCCCCAACTCCCTATTATTGTACGATCCCGTCGTCCAACATCAATCCTTTTTTTTTTGAGCAAACTTATTACAGAAATACTTCCTATTTAAAGATTTCTCCAAGTTCCAGTTCGATTCCGTCAGGAAAAAAAAACAATATCGTAAACGAAAATACAACATCGCGTAAAGGCAGTTACATGATATGGGAAAGTGATTCACAATATTCAAACACTTTGTGACTGGATTCGCTTACCAGAATGGTCGCCGGATGGTTACAGGTGATAATCGGAATGGTAAAAGAGGATTGTTATGGACGCGAACCTAAAGTATGTGCCCTAATCACGGGAATCTGAGAGGCTTTCTGGTTCCGAACTTTGAAATTTAAAACTCACGAAAATATTGCTGGCGTAGTTTGGGCTTTTACAGTTGGATCCGCGAAGTCGAGATTGCTATTGAACCAAGCTCTTGATACCATGTTAGATTAATTTGTGTACATAATTATAGTAGAATTTTGGGAAGAGGATTTCATAGATGAACTTGCAAGAATGACAAGTCTTTAATGATACAATACAAAACTAAATGGAGGCTTGAACAATAAATACACAAACCCTAGCTAAAGACTAATAAAGGAAAAATACAAAAACTACCCCCATAATATAAATACAAGATAACTAACAAGATTACATATTATCACCAAAGGACTCGTTTTGTTAACAGAAAAAGAAGGAAAACGGGTTTTATCGGCAACGCCTTCTTTTGCATATCGACTTAGGCCCTGGTTGGATTGCTCATGAAATAATCCACCCGCCAATTGATTATTAATACAACCTCCCACCCACCCCCACCCCCAACTCCCTATTATTGTTATGCGATCCCGTCGTCAAACATCAATCCTTTTTTTTTTTGAGCAAACTTATTACGTAAATACTTCCTATTTAAAGATTTCTCCAAGTTCCAGTTCGATTCCGTCAGGAAAAAAAAACAATATCGTAAACGAAAATACAACATCGCGTAAAGCGCATTACATGATATGGGAAAGTGATTCACAATATTCAAACACTTTGTGATCGGATTCGCTTACTGTAATGGTCGCCGGATGGTTACAGTGATAATCGGAATGGTAAAAGAGGATTGTTATGGACGCGAACCTAAAGTATGTGCCCTAATCACGGAATCGAGAGGCTTTCGGTTCCGAACTTTGAAATTTAAAACTCACGAAAATATTGTTTGGCGTAGTTTGGGCTTTTACGATTGGATCCGCAAAGTCGAGATTGCTATTGAACCAAGCTCTTGATACCATGTTAGATTAATTTGTGTACATAATTATAGTAGAATTTTGGGAAGAGGATTTCATAGATGAACTTGCAAGAATGACAAGTCTTTAATGATACAATACAAAACTAAATGGAGGGTTGAACAATAAATACACAAACCCTAACTAAAGACTAATAAAGGAAAAATACAAAAACTACCCCCATAATATAAATACAATATAACTAACAAGATTACATATTATCACCAAAGGACTCGTTTTGTTAACAGGAAAAGAAGGGAAAACGGGGTTTTATCAGGCAACGCCTTCTACATTTGCATATCCGACTTAGGCCTTGGATTGCTCGAAATAATCCACCGCCAATTGATTATTAATACAACCTCCCACCCACCCCCACCCCCAACTCCCTATTATTATTGTACGATCCTCGTCAGTCAACATCAAACCTTTTTTTTTTAGCAAACTTATTATAGAAATACTTCCTATTTAAAGATTTCTCCAAGTTCCAGATCGATTCCGTCAGGAAAAAAAAAAACAATATCGTAAACGAAAGTATAACATCGTGTAAAGCGCAACATGATATGGGAAAGTGATACACAATATTCAAACACTTTGTGACCGGATTCGCTTACGGAATGGTCGGGATGGTTACGGTGATAATCGGAATGGGCAAAGAGGATTGTTATGGACGCGAACCTAAAGTATGTGCCCTAATCACGGGAATCTGAGAGGCTTTCGGGTTCCGAACTTTGAAATTTAAAACTCACGAAAATATTGCTGGCGTAGTTTGGGCTTTTACAGTTGGATCCGCGAAGTCGAGATTGCTATTGAACCAAGCTCTTGATACCATGTTAGATTAATTTGTGTACATAATTAATAGTAGAATTTTGGGAAGAGGATTTCATAGATGAACTTGCAAGAATGACAAGTCTTTAATGATACAATACAAAACCAAATGGAGGCTTGAACAATAAATACACAAACCCTAGCTAAAGACTAATAAAGGGAAAATACAAAACTACCCCCATAATATAAATACAATATAACTAACAAGATTACATATTATCACCAAAGGACTCGTTTTGTTAACAGGAAAAGAAGGAAAACGGGTTTTATCGTGCAACGCTTACATTTGCATATCGACTTAGGCCTGGTTGGATTGCTCATGAAATAATCCACCGCCAATTGATTATTAATACAACCTCCCATCCACCCCCACCCCAACTCCCTATTATTGTACGATCCCGTCGTCAACATCAATCCTTTTTTTTTGAGCAAACTTATTATAGAAATAGTTCCTATTTAAAGATTTCTCCAAGTTCCAGTTTGATTCAGTCAGGAAAAAAAAACAATATCGTAAACGAAAAGTACAACATCGCGTAAAAAGGCGATTACATGATATGGGAAAGTGATACACAATATTCAAACACTTTGTGACCGGATTCGCTTACCAGAATGGTCGTCGGATGGTTACAGGTGATAATCGGAATGGTAAAAGAGGATTGTTATGGACGCGAACCTAAAGTATGTGCCCTAATCACGGGAATCTGAGAGGCTTTCTGGTTCCGAACTTTGAAATTTAAAACTCACGAAAATATTCTTTGGCGTAGTTTGGGCTTTTACGATTGGATCCGCGAAGTCGAGATTGCTATTGAACCAAGCTCTTGATACCATGTTAGATTAATTTGTGTACATAATTATAGTAGAATTTTGGGAAGAGGATTTCATAGATGAACTTGCAAGAATGACAAGTCTTTAATGATACAATACAAAACTAAATGGAGGCTTGAACAATAAATACACAAACCCTAGCTAAAGACTAATAAAGGAAAAATACAAAAACTACCCCCATAATATAAATACAATATAACTAACAAGATTACATATTATCACCAAAGGACTCGTTTTGTTAACAGGAAAAGAAGGGAAAACGGGGTTTTATCAGGCAACGCCTTCTGTTTGCATATCTGACTTAGGCCCGGTTGGATTGCTCATGAAATAATCCACCTACCAATTGATTATTAATACAACCTGCCACCCACCCCACCCACCCCCAACTCCCTATTATTGTACGATCCTGTCGTCCAACATCAATCCTTTTTTTTTGAGCAAACTTATTACAGAAATACTTCCTATTTAAAGATTTCTCCAAGTTCCAGTTCGATTCCGTCAAGAAAAAAAAAACAATATCGTAAACGAAAATACAACATCGCGTAAAGGCAGTTACATGATATGGGAAAGTGATACACAATATTCAAACACTTTGTGACCGGATTCGCTTACCAGAATGGTCGCCGGATGGTTACAGGTGATAATCGGAATGGTGAAAGAGGATTGTTATGGACGCGAACCTAAAGTATGTGCCCTAATCACGGGAATCTGAGAGGCTTTCGGGTTCCGAACTTTGAAATTTAAAACTCACGAAAATATTGTTGGCGTAGTTTGGGCTTTTACAGTTGGATCCGCGAAGTCGAGATTGCTATTGAACCAAGCTCTTGATACCATGTTAAATTAATTTGTGTACATAATTATAGTAGAATTTTGGGAAGAGGATTTCATAGATGAACTTGCAAGAATGACAAGTCTTTAATGATACAATACAAAACTAAATGGAGGCTTGAACAATAAATACACAAACCCTAGCTAAAGACTAATAAAGGGAAAATACAAAACTACCCCCATAATATAAATACAATATAACTAACAAGATTACATATTATCACCAAAGGACTCGTTTTGTTAATAGGAAAAGAAGGGGAAACGGGGGTTTTATCGAGCAACGCCTTCTTTCATTTGCATATCGACTTAGGCCTTTGGATTGCTCATGAAATAATCCACCGCCAATTGATTATTAATACAACCTCCCACCCACCACCACCCCACCCCCAACTCCCTATTATTGTGCGATCCCGTCGTCAACATCAATCCTTTTTTTTTTTTGAGCAAACTTATTACGTAAATACTTCCTATTTAAAGATTTCTCCAAGTTCCAGATTCGATTCCGTCGAAAAAAAAAAACAATATCGTAAACGAAAATACAACATCGCGTAAAGCGGTTACATGATATGGGAAAGTGATTCACAATATTCAAACACTTTGTGATCGGATTCGCTTACGTAATGGTCACGGGATGGTTACAGGTGATAATCGGAATGGTAAAAGAGGATTGTTATGGACGCGAACCTAAAGTATGTGCCCTAATCACGGGAATCTGAGAGGCTTTCTGGTTCCGAACTTTGAAATTTAAAACTCACGAAAATATTGCTTTGGCGTAGTTTGGGCTTTTACGGTTGGATCCGCAAGTCGAGATTGCTATTGAACCAAGCTCTTGATACCATGTTAGATTAATTTGTGTACATAATTATAGTAGAATTTTGGGAAGAGGATTTCATAGATGAACTTGCAAGAATGACAAGTCTTTAATGATACAATACAAAACTAAATGGAGGCTTGAACAATAAATACACAAACCCTAGCTAAAGACTAATAAAGGAAAAATACAAAAACTACCCCCATAATATAAATACAATATAACTAACAAGATTACATATTATCACCAAAGGACTCGTTTTGTTAACAGGAAAAGAAGGGAAAACGGGGTTTTATCAGGCAACGCCTTCTGTTTGCATATCTGACTTAGGCGGTTGGATTGCTCATGAAATAATCCACCGCCAATTGATTATTAATACAACCTCCCACCCACCCCCACCCCCAACTCCCTATTATTATGCGATCCCGTCGTCCAACATCAATCCTTTTTTTTTTTTTAGCAAACTTATTACGTAAATACTTCCTATTTAAAGATTTCTCCAAGTTCGATTCGATTCCGTCAGAAAAAAACAATATCGTAAACGAAAAATACAACATCGCGTAAAGCGCTTACATGATATGGGAAAGTGATTCACAATATTCAAACACTTTGTGATCGGATTCGCTACTGTAATGGTCGCGGATGGTTACAGATAATCGGAATGGTAAAAGAGGATTGTTATGGACGCGAACCTAAAGTATGTGCCCTAATCACGGGAATCTGAGAGGCTTTCTGGTTCCGAACTTTGAAATTTAAAACTCACGAAAATATTGCTGGCGTAGTTTGGGCTTTTACAGTTGGATCCGCAAAGTCGAGATTGCTATTGAACCAAGCTCTTGATACCATGTTAGATTAATTTGTGTACATAATTATAGTAGAATTTTGGGAAGAGGATTTCATAGATGAACTTGCAAGAATGACAAGTCTTTAATGATACAATACAAAACTAAATGGAGGGTTGAACAATAAATACACAAACCCTAACTAAAGACTAATAAAGGAAAAATACAAAAACTACCCCCATAATATAAATACAATATAACTAACAAGATTACATATTATCACCAAAGGACTCGTTTTGTTAACGGAAAAGAAGGAAAACGGGGTTTTTATCGTGCAACGCCTTCCTGTTTGCATATCGACTTAGGCCCTGGTTGGATTGCTCGGAAATAATCCACCGCCAATTGATTATTAATACAACCTCCCACCCACCCCCACCCCAACTCCCTATTATTGTATGCGATCCCGTCAGTCAACATCAAACCTTTTTTTGAGCAAACTTATTATAGAAATACTTCCTATTTAAAGATTTCTCCAAGTTCCGGATCGATTCCGTCAGAAAAAAAAACAATATCGTAAACGAAAGTACAACATCGTGTAAAGGCAGTTACATGATATGGGAAAGTGATACACAATATTCAAACACTTTGTGACCGGATTCGCTTACCAGAATGGTCGCCGGATGGTTACAGGTGATAATCGGAATGGGCAAAGAGGATTGTTATGGGCGCGAACCTAAAGTATGTGCCCTAATCACGAATCGAGGCTTTCGGGTTCGAACTTTGAAATTTAAAACTCACGAAAATATTGCTTTGGCGTAGTTTGGGCTTTTACGATTGGATCCGCGAAGTCGAGATTGCTATTGAACCAAGCTCTTGATACCATGTTAGATTAATTTGTGTACATAATTAATAGTAGAATTTTGGGAAGAGGATTTCATAGATGAACTTGCAAGAATGACAAGTCTTTAATGATACAATACAAAACCAAATGGAGGCTTGAACAATAAATACACAAACCCTAGCTAAAGACTAATAAAGGGAAAATACAAAACTACCCCCATAATATAAATACAATATAACTAACAAGATTACATATTATCACCAAAGGACTCGTTTTGTTAACAGGAAAAGAAGGGAAAACGGGGTTTTATCAGGTAACGCCTTCTGTTTGCATATCTGACTTAGGCCCGGTTGGATTGCTCATGAAATAATCCACCTGCCAATTGATTATTAATACAACCTCCCATCCACCCCCACCCCCAACTCCCTATTATTGTACGATCCCGTCGTCCAACATCAATCCTTTTTTTTTTGAGCAAACTTATTATAGAAATAGTTCCTATTTAAAGATTTCTCCAAGTTCCAGTTTGATTCAGTCAGGAAAAAAAAACAATATCGTAAACGAAAGTACAACATCGCGTAAAGGCAGTGACATGATATAGGAAAGTGATACACAATATTCAAACACTTTGTGACCGGATTCGCTTACCAGAATGGTCGTCGGATGGTTACAGGTGATAATCGGAATGGTAAAAGAGGATTGTTATGGACGCGAACCTAAAGTATGTGCCCTAATCACGGGAATCTGAGAGGCTTTCTGGTTCCGAACTTTGAAATTTAAAACTCACGAAAATATTGCTGGCGTAGTTTGGGCTTTTACAGTTGGATCCGCGAAGTCAAGATTGCTATTGAACCAAGCTCTTGATACCATGTTAGATTAATTTGTGTACATAATTATAGTAGAATTTTGGGAAGAGGATTTCATAGATGAACTTGCAAGAATGACAAGTCTTTAATGATACAATACAAAACTAAATGGAGGCTTGAACAATAAATACACAAACCCTAGCTAAAGACTAATAAAGTAAAAATACAAAACTACCCCCATAATAAAAATACAATATAACTAACAAGATTACATATTATCACCAAAGGACTCGTTTTGTTAACAGGAAAAGAAGGGAAAACAAGGTTTTATCAGGCAACGCCTTCTGTTTGCATATCTGACTTAGGCCCGGTTGGATTGCTCATGAAATAATCCACCTGCCAATTGATTATTAATACAACCTCCCACCCACCCCCACCCCCAACTCCCTATTATTGTACGATCCCGTCGTCCAACATGAAACCTTTATTTTTTTGAGCAAACTTATTATAGAAATACTTCCTATTTAAAGATTTCTCCATGTTCCAGATCGATTCCATCAGGAAAAAAAAAACAATATCATAAACGAAAATACAACATCGCGTAAAGGCAGTTACATTATACGGGAAAGTGATACACAATATTCAAACACTTTGTGACCGGATTCGCTTACCAGAATGGTCGCCGGATGGTTACAGGTGATAATCGGAATGGTGAAATAGGATTGTTATGGACGCGAACCTAAAGTATGTGCCCTAATCACGAATCGAGAGGCTTTCGGGTTCAAACTTTGAAATTTAAAACTCACGAAAATATTGTTGGCGTAGTTTGGGCTTTTACAGTTGGATCCACGAAGTCGAGATTGCTATTGAACCAAGCTCTTGATACCATGTTAGATTAATTTGTGTACATAATTATAGTAGAATTTTGGGAAGAGGATTTCATAGATTAACTTGCAAGAATGACAAGTCTTTAATGATACAATACAAAACTAAATGGAGGCTTGAACAATAAATACACAAACCCTAGCTAAAGACTAATAAAGGAAAAATACAAAACTACCCCCATAATATAAATACAATATAACTAACAAGATTACATATTATCACCAAAGGACTCGTTTTGTTAACAGGAAAAGAAGGGAAAATGGGGTTTTATCAGGCAACGCCTTCTGTTTGCATATCTGACTTAGGCCCGGTTGGATTGCTCATGAAATAATCCACCTGCCAATTGATTATTAATACAACCTCCCACCCACCCCCACCCCCACCCCCAACTCCCTATTATTGTACGATCCCGTCGTCCAATATCAAACCTTTTTTTTGAGCAAACTTATTATAGAAATACTTCCTATTTAAAGATTTCTCCAAGTTCCAGATCGATTCCGTCAGGAAAAAAAAACAATATCGTAAACGAAAATACAACATCGCGTAAAGGCAGTTACATTATACGGGAAAGTGATACACAATATTCAAACACTTTGTGACCGGATTCGCTTACGAGTAATGGTCGGATGGTTACTGGTGATAATCGGAATGGTGAAAGAGGATTGTTATGGACGCGAACCTAAAGTATGTGCCCTAATCACGGAATCGAGAGGCTTTCGGTTCGAACTTTGAAATTTAAAACTCACGAAAATATTGCTGGCGTAGTTTGGGCTTTTACAGTTGGATCCGCGAAGTCGAGATTGCTATTGAACCAAGCTCTTGATACCATGTTAGATTAATTTGTGTACATAATTATAGTAGAATTTTGGGAAGAGGATTTCATATATGAACTTGCAAGAATGACAAGTCTTTAATGATACAATACAAAACTAAATGGAGGCTTGAACAATAAATACACAAACCCTAGCTAAAGACTAATAAAGGAAAAATACAAAACTACACCCATAATATAAATACAATATAACTAACAAGATTACATATTATCACCAAAGGACTTGTTTTGTTAACAGGAAAAGAAGGGGAAACGGGGTTTTATCAAGCAACGCCTTCTGTTTGCATATCTGACTTAGGCCCGGTTGGATTGCTCATGAAATAATCCACCTGTCAATTGATTATTAATACAACCTCCCACCCACCCCCACCCCAACTCCCTATTATTGTACGATCCCGTCGTCCAACATCAAACCTTTTTTTTTTGAGCAAACTTATTATAGAAATACTTCCTATTTAAAGATTTCTCCAAGTTCCAGATCGATTCCGTCAGGAAAAAAAAAACAATATCGTAAACGAAAATACAACATCGTGTAAAGGCAGTTACATGATATGGGAAAGTGATACACAATATTCAAACACTTTGTGACCGGATTCGCTTACCAGAATGGTCGCCGGATGGTTACAGGTGATAATCGGAATGGGAAAAGAGGATTGTTATGGACGCGAACCTAAAGTATGTGCCCTAATCATGGGAATCTGAGAGGCTTTCGGGTTCCGAACTTTGAAATTAAAACTCACAAAAATATTGCTGGCGTAGTTTGGGATTTTACAGTTGGATCCGCGAAGTCGAGATTGCTATTGAACCAAGCTCTTGATACCATGTTAGATTAATTTGTGTACATAATTATAGTAGAATTTTGGGAAGAGGAATTCATAGATGAACTTGCAAGAATGACAAGTCTTTAATGATACAATACAAAACTAAATGGAGGCTTGAACAATAAATACACAAACCCTAGCTAAAGACTAATAAAGGGACAATACAAAACTACCCCCATAATATAAATACAATATAACTAACAAGATTACATATTATCACCAAAGGACTCGTTTTGTTAACGGAAAAGAAGGGGAAACGGGGTTTTATCGTGCAACGCGCGCCTTCATTTGCATATCGACTTAGGCCCGGTTGGATTGCTCATGAAATAATCCACCTGCCAATTGATTATTAATACAACCTCCCACCCACCCACCCACCCCAAACTCCATATTATTGTACGATCCCGTCGTCCAACATCAATCCTTTTTTTTTTTTGAGCAAACTTATTACGAAATACTTCCTATTTAAAGATTTCTCCAAGTTCGATTCGATTCCGTGAGGAAAAAAACAATATCGTAAAACGAAAATACAACATCGCGTAAAGGTAGTTACATGATATGGGAAAGAGTTCAAACAATTTGTGACCGGATTCGCTTACCAGAATGGTCCCCGGATGGTTACATGTGATAATCGGAATGGTGAAAGAGGATTGTTATGGACGCGAACCTAAAGTATGTGCCCTAATCACGGGAATCTGAGAGGCTTTCGGGTTCGAACTTTGAAATTTAAAACTCACGAAAATATTCTTTGGCGTAGTTTAGGCTTTTTACGATTGGATCCGCGAAGTCGAGATTGCTATTGAACCAAGCTCTTGATACCATGTTAGATTAATTTGTGTACATAATTATAGTAGAATTTTGGGAAGAGCATTTCATAGATGAACTTGCAAGAATGACAAGTCTTTAATGATACAATACAAAACTAAATGGAGGCTTGAACAATAAATACACAAACCCTAGCTAAAGACTAATAAAGGGAAAATACAAAACTACCCCCATAATATAAATGCAATATAACTAACAAGATTACATATTATCACCAAAGGACTCGTTTTGTTAACAGGAAAAGAAGGGGAAATGGGATTTTATCAGGCAACGCCTTCTGTTTGCATATCTGACTTAGGCCCGGTTGGATTGCTCATGAAATAATCCACCTGCCAATTGATTATTAATACAACCTCCCACCCACCCCCACCCCCAACTCCCTATTATTGTACGATCCCTTCGTCCAACATCAATCCTTTTTTTTTTGAGCAAACTTATTACAGAAATACTTCATATTTAAAGATTTCTCCATGTTCCAGTTCGATTCAGTCAGGAAAAAAAAAACAATATCGTAAATGAAAATACAACATCGCGTAAAGGCAGTTACATGATATGGGAAAGTGATACACAATATTCAAACACTTTGTGATCGGATTCGCTTACGGAATGGTCGTCGTATGGTTACGGTGATAATTGGAATGGTGAAAGAGGATTGTTATGGGACGCAAACCTAAAGTATGTGCCCTAATCACGGGAATCGAGAGGCTTTCGGGTTCCGAACTTTGAAATTTAAAACTCACGAAAATATTGCTGGCGTAGTTTGGGCTTTTATAGTTGGATCCGCGAAGTCGAGATTGCTATTGAACCAAGCTCTTGATACCATGTTAGATTAATTTGTGTACATAATTATAGTAGAATTTTGGGAAGAGGATTTCAAATATGAACTTGCAAGAATGACAAGTCTTTAATGATACAATACAAAACTAAATGGAGGCTTGAACAATAAATACACAAACTCTAGCTAAAGACTAATAAAGGGAAAATACAAAACTACCCCCATAATATAAATACAATATAACTAACAAGATTACATATTATCACCAAAGGACTCGTTTTGTTAACAGGAAAAGAAGGGGAAATGGGGTTTTATCAGGCAACGCCTTCTGTTTGCATATCTGACTTAGGCCCGTTTGGATTGCTCATGAAATAATCCACCTGCCCATTGATTATTAATACAACCTCCCACCCACCCCCACCCCCAACTCCCTATTATTGTACGATCCCGTCGTCCAACATCAATCCTTTTTTTTTAGCAAACTTATTACAGAAATACTTCCTATTTAAAGATTTCTCCAAGTTCTAGTTCGATTCCGTCGGAAAAAACAATATCGTAAACGAAAATACAACATCGCGTAAAAGCGCAAACATGATATGGGAAAGTGATACACAATATTCAAACACTTTGTGACCGGATTCGCTTACCAGAATGGTCGTCGGATGGTTACAGGTGTTAATCGGAATGGTGAAAGAGGATTGTTATGGACGCGAACCTAAAGTATGTGCCCTTATCACGGGAATCTGAGAGGCTTTCGGGTTCCAAACTTTGAAATTTAAAACTCACGAAAATATTGATGGCGTAGTTTGGGATTTTACTGATTGGATCCGAAGTAGAGATTGCTATTGAACCAAGCTCTTGATACCATGTTAGATTAATTTGTGTACATAATTATAGTAGAATTTTGGGAAGAGGATTTCATATATGAACTTGCAAGAATGACAAGTCTTTAATGATACAATACAAAACTAAATGGAGGCTTGAACAATAAATACACAAACCCTAGCTAAAGACTAATAAAGGAAAAATACAAAACTACACCCATAATATAAATACAATATAACTAACAAGATTACATATTATCACCAAAGGACTTGTTTTGTTAACAGAAAAAGAAGGGAAACGAGGTTTTATCAAGCAACGCCTTCGTTTTGCATATCGACTTAGTCTTGGTTGGATTGCTCATGAAATAATCCACCAATTGATTATTAATACAACCTCCCACCCACCCCCACCCCAACTCCCTATTATTGTACGATCCCGTCGTCAACATCAAACCTTTTTTTTTTGAGCAAACTTATTATAGAAATACTTCCTATTTAAAGATTTCTCCAAGTTCCAGATCGATTCCGTCAGGAAAAAAAAACAATATCGTAAACGAAAATACAACATCGTGTAAAGGCAGTTACATGATATGGGAAAGTGATACACAATATTCAAACACTTTGTGACCGGATTCGCTTACCAGAATGGTCGCCGGATGGTTACAGGTGATAATCGGAATGGGAAAAGAGGATTGTTATGGACGCGAACCTAAAGTATGTGCCCTAATCATGGGAATCTGAGAGGCTTTCGGGTTCCGAACTTTGAAATTAAAACTCACGAAAATATTGCTGGCGTAGTTTGGGATTTTACAGTTGGATCCGCGAAGTCGAGATTGCTATTGAACCAAGCTCTTGATACCATGTTAGATTAATTTGTGTACATAATTATAGTAGAATTTTGGGAAGAGGAATTCATAGATGAACTTGCAAGAATGACAAGTCTTTAATGATACAATACAAAACTAAATGGAGGCTTGAACAATAAATACACAAACCCTAGCTAAAGACTAATAAAGGGACAATACAAAACTACCCCCATAATATAAATACAATATAACTAACAAGATTACATATTATCACCAAAGGACTCGTTTTGTTAACAGAAAAGAAGGGAACGGGGTTTTATCAGTAACGCCTTCGCTTTTGCATATCGACTTAGGCGGTTGGATTGCTCATGAAATAATCCACCGCCAATTGATTATTAATACAACCTCCCACCCACCCACCCACCCCAAACTCCATATTATTATACGATCCCGTCAGTCAACATCAATCCTTTTTTTTTTTGAGCAAACTTATTACAGAAATACTTCCTATTTAAAGATTTCTCCAAGTTCCAGTTCGATTCCGTGAGGAAAAAAAAACAATATCGTAAACGAAAATACAACATCGCGTAAAGGTAGTTACATGATATGGGAAAGAGTTCAAACAATTTGTGACCGGATTCGCTTACCAAATGGTCCCGGATGGTTACATGTGATAATCGGAATGGTGAAAGAGGATTGTTATGGACGCGAACCTAAAGTATGTGCCCTAATCACGGAATGCGAGAGGCTTTCGGGTTCAACTTTGAAATTTAAAACTCACGAAAATATTGCTTTGCGTAGTTTAGGCTTTACGATTGGATCCGCGAAGTCGAGATTGCTATTGAACCAAGCTCTTGATACCATGTTAGATTAATTTGTGTACATAATTATAGTAGAATTTTGGGAAGAGCATTTCATAGATGAACTTGCAAGAATGACAAGTCTTTAATGATACAATACAAAACTAAATGGAGGCTTGAACAATAAATACACAAACCCTAGCTAAAGACTAATAAAGGGAAAAATACAAAACTACCCCCATAATATAAATGCAATATAACTAACAAGATTACATATTATCACCAAAGGACTCGTTTTGTTAACAGAAAGAAAGAAGGAAAAATGGGATTTTATCGTGCAACGCCTTCGTTTGCATATCGACTTAGGCGGTTGGATTGCTCATGAAATAATCCACCGCCAATTGATTATTAATACAACCTCCCACCCACCCCCACCCCCAACTCCCTATTATTGTATGCGATCCCTTCGTCCAACATCAATCCTTTTTTTTTGAGCAAACTTATTACGTAAATACTTCCTATTTAAAGATTTCTCCATGTTCCATTCGATTGATCGAAAAAAAAAATATCGTAAATGAAAATACAACATCGCGTAAAGGCAGTTACATGATATGGGAAAGTGATACACAATATTCAAACACTTTGTGACCGGATTCGCTTACCAGAATGGTCGTCGTATGGTTACAGGTGATAATTGGAATGGTGAAAGAGGATTGTTATGGACGCAAACCTAAAGTATGTGCCCTAATCACGGGAATCTGAGAGGCTTTCGGGTTCCGAACTTTGAAATTTAAAACTCACGAAAATATTGCTGGCGTAGTTTGGGCTTTTATAGTTGGATCCGCGAAGTCGAGATTGCTGTTGAACCAAGCTCTTGATACCATGTTAGATTAATTTGTGTACATAATTATAGTAGAATTTTGGGAAGAGGATTTCAAATATGAACTTGCAAGAATGACAAGTCTTTAATGATACAATACAAAACTAAATGGAGGCTTGAACAATAAATACACAAACTCTAGCTAAAGACTAATAAAGGGAAAATACAAAACTACCCCCATAATATAAATACAATATAACTAACAAGATTACATATTATCACCAAAGGACTCGTTTTGTTAACAGGAAAAGAAGGGGAAATGAGGTTTTATCAGGCAACGCCTTCTGTTTGCATATCTGACTTAGGCCCGTTTGGATTGCTCATGAAATAATCCACCTGCCCATTGATTATTAATACAACCTCCCACCCACCCCCACCCCCAACTCCCTATTATTGTACGATCCCGTCGTCCAACATCAATCCTTTTTTTTTAGCAAACTTATTACAGAAATACTTCCTATTTAAAGATTTCTCCAAGTTCTAGTTCGATTCCGTCAGGAAAAAAAAACAATATCGTAAACGAAAATACAACATCGCGTAAAGGCAGTTACATGATATGGGAAAGTGATACACAATATTCAAACACTTTGTGACCGGATTCGCTTACCAGAATGGTCGTCGGATGGTTACAGGTGTTAATCGGAATGGTGAAAGAGGATTGTTATGGACGCGAACCTAAAGTATGTGCCCTTATCACGGGAATCTGAGAGGCTTTCGGGTTCCAAACTTTGAAATTTAAAACTCACGAAAATATTGATGGCGTAGTTTGGGATTTTACAGTTGGATCCGCGAAGTAGAGATTGCTATTGAACCAAGCTCTTGATACCATGTTAGATTAATTTGTGTACATAATTATAGTAGAATTTTGGGAAGAGGATTTCATATATGAACTTGCAAGAATGACAAGTCTTTAATGATACAATACAAAACTAAATGGAGGCTTGAACAATAAATACACAAACCCTAGCTAAAGACTAATAAAGGGAAAATACAAAACTACCCCCATAATATAAATACAATATAACTAACAAGATTACATATTATCACCAAAGGACTCGTTTTGTTAACAGAAAAGAAGGGGAAATGGGGTTTTATCGAGCAACGCTTCGCTTTGCATATCTAACTTAGGCCCGGTTGGATTGCTCATGAAATAATCCACCTGCCAATTGATTATTAATACAACCTCCCACCCACCCCCACCCCAACTCCCTATTATTGTACAATCCCGTCGTCCAACATCAATCCTTTTTTTTTAAGCAAACTTATTACGTAAATACTTCCTATTTCAAGAATTCTCCAAGTTCCGTTCGATTCTCAGGAAAAAAATAATATCGTAAACGAAAATACAACATCGCGTAAAAGCAGTTACATGATATGGGAAAGTGATACACAATATTCAAACACTTTGTGACCGGATTCGCTTACCAGAATGGTCGCCGAATGGTTACAGGTGATAATCGGAATGGTGAAAGAGGATTGTTATGGACGCAAACCTAAAGTATGTGCCCCTAATCACGGAATCGAGAGGCTTTTGGGTTCAACTTTGAAATTTAAAACTCACGAAAATATTGTTTGGCGTAGTTTGGGCTATTACAGTTGGATCCGCGAAGTCAAGATTGCTATTGAACCAAGCTCTTGATACCATGTTACATTAATTTGTGTACATAATTATAGTAGAATTTTGGGAAGAGGATTTTATTGATGAACTTGCAAGAATGACAAGTCTTTAATGATACAATACAAAACTAAATGGAGGCTTGAACAATAAATACACAAACCCTAGCTAAAGACTAATAAAGGGAAAATACAAAACTACCCCCATAATATAAATACAATATAACTAGAGATAATTATTTTTAACCACCTGAACTTTACCCCTTTTTACACTTCACAACCTATACTTTTATTTTTAACCTTTTGCATCCTGTACTACGAAAATAATTACTCTTTGCAACTTTTGGACCATTTTGCCCCTAGGATATTATTCTTTAATAACAATAGTTCTAGTTATCCCTTTAAACTCTAATTTGTAGCAGATTGCTCCATAAGGATAAATATATTGCATTATACAATAATCATAAAGTTTTTACTCCATAATCAATTTGTTTTTCGGATTTTTCGAGAAATAAGAACCCGATTTTTCTCGTAATTGTTTTGTTCGTGGCATTGTTACACCTACTTAGATCCAGTCTCTATTCGTGAGGTTTTAAATGGATCATGTCGGGTTTCCACCTATAAACTCAACAAGACATACTTCTATCAAGATCTTATTTCAAGTATTTATCCGTATACAAATTGGGTCTTTAGACTCGAAAATGAAAATAGTCCATTACGACCATATCAGGCCCAACATGCTTCCGTAAAATTAATAAATCCCTTAAAATTCATACCTCTTTTGACCGAAACGGCACCAGGTTAAGTGGTTCGCAACGCCACCAGTCGGAAAATTATCGCCCCGGATCGTTTTACAAACAAACTCCTCACCTGCTCAACCTCACCTCAAGGAAGATGATCTCGCGAGTTATCCGACTCCTTGGCTCGCCAAAGACAAAATTTGGTTCGCTTCCTACTCCAAAGCGTAAAAGTAATTCTTCAAAGGGGATTGATCAATAGTACATTATGAACACATGTTGAACAAACAAATTTATTTTATTAAGAACTTAAAGAAAAATTTATTACATTAGTAATCTCCTTTTGGGAGGAGAATACTTGTTTAGCCTCTCATGTATGAGGCTTGCACTCGAAAATACATAAAAACTTAAAAACTAAAACACTCAAAATATTACAAATTTTTCACTCAGATTTTATTGTAAGAAAACTAAGGAAAATGTTCGATGTCCTCGAACTTCCTTCAAATCCTTCATTTTATAGAGGTAAGTCCGGACTTGAAATTCGGACTTCAAATCTTGTTGAGATGTAAGACGTCACGCTTACGCCATACTCCCCGAATTATTACTCGCCACTGTCTTCCTTCTCTTTCCGCGTGACTCAACCCATGTGATGGTTGTCGGGAATCTTCTAAAAAGTTGGTCTCAAGCGTGGTCCCCGAGGAAAATGCGTCTTGTGAGTCCGGGCCCTTGTCCTTTCCAAATGTATGGTCCCTGTCGGTCGGGTTTGGGTGAAACCTTTCCCAAACTCGGGTTCCTTCCTCGTCGGGGCATGCTTGGGGGATCCGGTCGATCCAACGGCCAACATGCGCCATGTTACAGAATTTCCTAGGTAAGTTTCTTTGCTCGCCGGAATCTTGTTTTCCCGAGAATTCTCCTTTTGGTTTCAAGAGTTCCTCCGCAAATCCTGTGGTTGATCCAAATCATCGAATTCAAAAGGAAAGATCCATTCGTCGAATGCGGAAGAACTTGAATGGATATTTGACTTTGTCCATTTCATTAGACAAACCCAAAGACCCCATGCTCGTCTTGTAGAAGCTTCGTCTTGAGAAAATGCTCCTACTAACATCGGTCCTTCTTCCTGAAGTCGCTTAATGTATTTTAAAGCATTTCCATCCGGTCTTCTTAGCTTGATGAAATGAAAAGCTTCATTAAAGCCTTTCTTCGCCGTTCGGAGCCGCACCGATAAAATAAAGTTCCAAAATATCGCCCGCCAAGTGTGGATTATCGCCCAGTCTCGTAATCAATCGTTTCCCAATCCATTTCTTAATTTTGAAATTTCGGGAATCCTGGTGACACGGTATAGATTGATGCTAAAGCTCCAAAAGTATACCATTCTTGTACTTCATTTGGATGACTTCCGGGTTTCATCCAAACTCTTGGATACTTGCCCGAGATATCAACCATTGTTTTTCCGGTTAATACCTCGTCTTGTAACTAATTTCTCCCATTGTCGCCGATATACCCGCATAGGAGAAATCTTAATCTCTTCGATTTGAACCTTAGATTTGCACATGCCTCGTGGCCTAAGATTCAACTCTCCTCTTTTTACCCCGAGGTCTTTGGGTTGACTTGAAGACTCGGGTTGTGACACCGAGCTTCAACATTCGCTACGCTTTGTACACCTCGGGGATGCATCACCCGCAACACTTGTGATTATGGTACTTGAATCCATAACCTCCTGGGTTAGAGCCCCGTACTCTCTCGGCCCCTTTTTGCACCGTAGGAGATGCGGCTGGAAGAGAGGCCTGCGGCCGCTAAGAACAATTGTCCTTGAGCGAACCGGCATGCTCGTATTTGACTAGAAACGGATTTCTCCGTCACTGTTGAAGTCGCCCAAAGAATCTACGCATTGAGACATAACGTCCCAAAATCTCGTTCTAGACTCTCTAGTTTTCCCGAGATGTCTTACTCGTTTAAGGACCCTCGCCAAGAACGCGTCCTTCCATCTCGTGTCAAGAAATCAAGAATATTTTCATGAGATTTTATAATGACAATATCATAATCATAATATTGACATTCACTTGCCATCTAAGTAATCGAGCCTTTTCTCGGTTTTGATTCAATTTTGTTTTTCGTAAAAGCCTTGACACTTGAATTATCAATTTTTAAAGTAAACTTTTTAGCCAAGAAAAATAGAGGCCATTTTTAAAAGCCTTTCTGATCGCAAAGAATTCTTTCTCGTTAATATGCCACCGAAGTTGCTTCACTAGGGGTGAATAAACCGCAGATCTCGCATGGCACTTCCTCGCTTTGGTGTGACTTTCGTAAGAACTGCCGCCCACCAATCATCACCGCATCTGTGTAAAGAACCGTTCATCCTCGTCTTGGGAATCGCAAGTTTTGGAAGCTTTTTACAAACTTCTTTAAGTTGCTTAATTCCTTTTGATGTTCATCTTCCCATTTGAATATCGCATCCTTCTTAAGCAATGGGCTAAACACCTTCCTCGTAGTATGCTAGATTGTTAATGAACATTCCCGAAAGTTAACAACTCCAAGAAAACTCAAGTCGCTTCTTGTCTTTCAAAGGTGTATCCGAAATCCTCAGATCTTTTCTACAATATGACTTTGTAGGATGATTCCGATTCGTCGATCTCAATTCCTAGGAATTCAATCTGCCTTGTTGCAATCACCTTCTTCTCCGAAAGCACTAATCCTTCTTTTTATGACAAACATCCAAAATATTTCCAAATGTTTAAGATGCTCCTTCATGTTCTTTGATGCGATCAAAATGTCATCGATGTACACGAACATGAAACTGAAATAATCTTTGAAGAGATTATCCATCTTCCTTTGATATATCTGGGGTGCGTTAGCCAATCCCATAGGCATCACGTTCCAAATATAGTGTCCCTGTGGTGTAGAGAAGGTTGTAAACTTCTTACTTTCTTCCTCCATCTTAATCTGGTAGAATCCAGACTTGCAATCGAACTTTGAGAATATCTTGGCACCTTTGATACAGTTAACCAGATGTTCTCTGCTTGGGATATAGTATCCGTCGAACTCCAAAATGTTATTAATTCCCTTGTAATTAATAACAAGTCTTGGCTTTCCTCTTTTGATTTCTCCATGGTTTCCGACTAAGAATCCTCGGATCAGCTTTGTATGGAGAAACTCCTGGTGAAATTAACTTAAGGTCAAGATGTTCCTTAAGTATCTTCTCGCATATCCTCACGATCCTCCTGGTTCATAAGGATTGGTTTGAATCTTACGAACTCGTACTCCTTTCCAGTTTAACCTTTAAGAAAGCCTTAAGCTCGTTCTTATCCCACCAAGCCAAAGGATCTTCATTGTAATTCCTTTGGATCTTCTTCTTGATATCTTCGAGTGATATTTGTTCCTCTATGGTTACATCACTCTGTGGATTCTCCATTAGACTCATCCATAATTCTCGCAATGGCTTCGGAGTGACTCGTTCTTCTCCTTGTACTGAATGAATACAAGTTATTATCCCATATCTTCGATCCTTCAATGGAACCAAATTGTCTATAGGATAATAAAGCTTCACCAAATTTCCTTCGATCCGCCATTTTTGGATTGCGAAGTTTGGCTTCATCACCACGCTTGTTGCGAAAATTAATAGGCATTTTTCTGTAAAATGCTTCCCATAGATCTCGGACAATAATCTTATGATCACATAAGGTTGTGAAAATAAGTCTTCTTGTCTCGTTCTCTTGTGTGAACCGCTTGAATGTTTGCAGGAAATTGTTCCCAACAAAATATCTCGCACTGTATCATGGAAATAGATTGGTGGCGTTTTCACTTTGTACCACGGGGTACCGCCGCGCCTCCGATCATGATTTACTCGCTTGCTTAATTCCTGATGTGATAAGAATCCTTTTAGAGAAATCTCTTCCTCGCAATAGTAAATCTTCTCAATTTCTTTAGGAAAAACATCCGGCTTTGCAAGACATATTCCTAAGACTGGAATCAATATATAGGCGCGAAATACTCGCCTTTTGTATTCAACATATAACATTCCGATAGAAATGTATATGGAGAATGGACTAGTGGTCATCTCGATTACGTATCTTTTATTAGCCACCGTGAACTCCATTCCGTCTTGTAATCTTTCCCAAGGTTTATGCTCCTCAAGAAATTCAATTCCCGGATTAATTGTTCTCGGGATCTTTCCTGCAACTCCCGTGATAGTAAGCTCAATTTCTCCTATCTTCAAAGCTTCTGATACCTTCCAACGATTGGTTGTTGGAGATAATATAGAACATCACAAGGAAAAATGTTATCCTTTTGAGTGATGTCGAATATTACTTCAACCTCTCGCCATCCTTCGACATTTCAGCTCTCCTCCCGTTTTAAAAACATCGGGGATGCGCCGAATCACTTGGTCTCCTTTCTTCCCAACGATCGCTACTCACCATTCTCGTCTTGCCGAAAGACATCCTTCTGTGCTCAACTCGAGACTCGACTTTTGTTGAAGATCTGGTTGATCTTGAATTATCATATCAATCTCCTTAATAGTTGGAGATTCAATGATTTCTCGTAACACCACCCTGGCAAAGTCCTCAAAGATTCTTGGGACTTCAATAAATTCCTTTCTCAAGAATACTTGAATGATGGGTATTTGAGAGAGCATAGGAAATCTTGTATGTGATCGAGTAAGGCCTATTTCCTTCTTTCATCAAATCGACTCTTTTGAAATCTTGATGAAGGGTTAGGACTCTCTGAAGTCTCGATCTCCCAAATTGTATGCAATTCTAGGATAGACATTAAAGGCTAATTTCCCCGCATACAAATTTCCTCAGAATCGCTCCAAGGCATGAATCCTTGAGATGTGAGATTCGCTTGTCAAAAATAGCCGATTGAGTGGCGAATCTATTCCTTCCTTGAATGTTGCCTTAATAATGACTCTTATGGCTCCAATGTGAATCCATGAGAGTGTATTTGCAACTTCTTTTTAACTCGCTTTTGATCTCCTGTATTTCTCTAATAGGGACCAACCGCATCTCGATCAAAGTTACCTAGAAACTCCATCGAATGGCTAATTCTCCGGTTGTTACCCTATGGATAATTTGGTGTCTTCTCATTCTGAAACTCAATCTTATCCAATGCTTTTTCCATAGCTCCGATTGTAAATCCATCATGACTTGAAGCTTTGGATCTTCCTTCATGATTCTCATAAGAGTTTTATGAGAAACCGTCGTGTGAGAGAGAAATCCCGACATATCCTCCCTAACTCGTCAAGAATTTCTTCTTCACTGATTTCGAGCCGAGTCACTTCCATCATCGTAAATAGATCTCTTCTTCATAGATGCTTTCATCCGAGGGAATATCCTCAAATTGATACACATGTATTAAATCCATAATAGACAACTTCTTCGATTTACGGTGTGGCCTCGAATCTGCCTCGACTCCTTTTTGATTGTCCGGGCAATCCGTTGAGATATGCCCTCTTGCCGCATGTCCAAAGAATTACAGCTTTGAAAACTTTCATTAGCTCTAGTGTGAGCACGCCCGAAAGTTCTTCTCCCCGGATTTCTCGCCGGTGCTTGCTTGATTAGAACCTCGATGATGAGGCTCTACTCCCGCTTGAATCGGTCTTTGCCCCGATTTATAACTTCGGGCTTTTTGTTTTGACTAAAACCTTCTAGGTCTCCATGAAGACCTACTTTTGTTGTCGCTTTCTCGGCGGTATGGATGGCTTCTCTCTTCTTCTTCTTGTGCCGCCTTGTTTGACCTCCCACAACTGTTGGGATATCATTATCCACGCAACATAGAGGAACGCTTTAATTCCTCTTAATCTCTTGTAATTCTGTGCAGAGCGCTTGATAGCACCATTCGATAACTTGGCCTTTAGGAAAGACATTTTTCTCGCTACGCTTCTACTTTAGCTCCACCCTTGTATTCCCGATAAGCATTTCTCTCCAGGGACTTGGAATTTTGGCAAAGAATAGGTATGCGCTTCTTTTTCCTCAATCTTGGATTTCCACCGATTCGGTGAACAACTTGATATATTCGTCAATATGACAAATATCCAAGAAACTCAAGGCTATAGAGGGCTTGTTTATATTTCTTTCTTTTTCATCCTCTAATCCTTCAAAATAACTCGTGCCGATGAATTGGATTTTGAATAGTTTTGCCATACCATCGACAATTCCTTTGAGTGATTCCCCCCCGATGTGACCGAACTTTTCGTACTAGCATCGGTCATATCCTGAGCAATCTTCACCGATCCTTCAAGACTCATTTCAAGGAGTAAAATGAATGAATCATTCGTAAGATCGAGGGTTCTATTTGAAATTCTCATAGTCAAGCCCATTCATCAATGAGAACTTCTTCTGCTTTTAAAATCGGATGTCCAGTTTAACATCAACCCATACGGATGTATTGGGTCGAGGTGCGATCTTCCATAAGGCGTCGATAAACATTCGGCCTTCCTAGGTAGGTTGTCCGTTCCCGCAAGGGGGTTTCGACCTCCGTCCCCGAGAAAGTGGATCACTTCCGTCGTGAAATCCCCAGCGTGTGGCATCCTCTCGTCCCGAGTTCCATGATGTGAACCCGCTTTCTTCGACGTTAGGATTAATCGGTGGCGGTGGTGGAGGAATTGGTCTACCTTGTGGGTCATAAGTAACCAAAGCCGATTCTCACCGCTGCGTTCATCTTTAAATCTACAATACCCAATCCCGCCAAGGATTCTCGCAGTCGTGTAGATCTTTAAGATTCATCTTTTCCATATCCATCTTTTTAATTTTTGATGGATTTTCCTTTGATTAGAGCAATGAGCTTCTCCTCATCGGTCATCTTTCGTATAACTTCTGTTGGTTTCCCTTTTTGGTGTAAATAGGGTACCGTCCCAAAATCAATACATTTCCTTCCTCCCATGAACTTGGTCTGTCCTCCAGGTTCTTGACTCGTTTCAATATCATATAGGAGTTCAAGAGTTTCCTTCGATATTTCACCATCGTCTCCATCTGGTTCGATCCGATGAACTTGTCTTTGGTAGATGAATATGGCGGTTGCCATAATTCTCGCAACGCTTCGATTTCTCTAAGATCTTCGGAGATCTTAGATTTGTCTGGAAGTATCTCGTTCCACTCGGTACTCCATCGTGAATCATTGTTCGATGGGAATTTTCATGAACCGCTTTCTTGAAGGTTCATCATGTGAACATATAGTCCGGTTAAGCATCCGAATCGCTATAATATTCTCGCTTTCGCATTTTGCATTGCGCTTAAGGTTTCCCGTCGGCTCCTCGCTTGTTCCTTTTCTTCATGTTGGTATTCCCAATATGAAACCTGTCAAGGTGTTCTTGTGCATACATCGTCAATATTTGACGATATGTCCTGTAAGGGGTACATCTCGGACATCGGTCCGGATCCATAATCTCGGAGTAATTTCTCCTCACCAATTGTTAATTACAAAAATATAATAAATTTAACTAAAAGTTCTTAATAAACCTAGCTCGATACCATTTTCGAGGATCGCAAGACCTTTGGGAGTATTCAAAGAAAATGCAATGAAATTTATAGTTCAGGTTGCAAAGTGTAACAACTTTAAAGTTTAGAGTGTAAACTACAAACCATCTTTCCTGAAACCAGGGGTAAAACCGGAATTTTATGCAAAGTGTAAAATTTTGTGAAGTTTAGGTTGCAATCAGTATCTTTTCAAAGTTCGGGTTGCAAAGTGTAAAAACCCTTATAGTTTGGGTTGATTAAAAACGTTATCCCATATAACTAACAAGATTACATATTATCACCAAAGGACTCGTTTTGTTAACAGGAAAAGAAGGGGAAACGGGGTTTTATCAGGCAACGCCTTCTTTTTGCATATCTAACTTAGGCCCGGTTGGATTGCTCATGAAATAATCCACCTGCCAATTGATTATTAATACAACCTCCCACCCACCCCCACCCCCAACTCCCTATTATTGTACGATCCCGTCGTCCAACATCAATCCTTTTTTTTAGCAAACTTATTACAGAAATACTTCATATTTAAAGATTTCTCCAAGTTCCAGTTCGATTCCGTCAGGAAAAAAACAATATCGTAAACGAAAATGCAACATCGCGTAAAGGTAGTTACATGATATGGGAAAGTGATACACAATATTCAAACACTTTGTGACCGGATTCGCTTACCAGAATGGTCCCCGGATGGTTACAGGTGATAATCGGAATGGTGAAAGAGGATTGTTATGGACGCGAACCTAAAGTATGTGCCCTAATCACGGGAATCTGAGAGACTTTCGGGTTCCGAACTTTGAAATTTAAAACTCACGAAAATATTGCTGGCGTAGTTTAGGCTTTTACAGTTGGATCCGCGAAGTCGAGATTGCTATTGAACCAAGCTCTTGATACCATGTTAGATTAATTTGTGTACATAACTATAGTAGAATTTTGGGAAGAGCATTTCCTAGATGAACTTGCAAGAATGACAAGTCTTTAATGATACAATACAAAACTAAATGGAGGCTTGAACAATAAATACACAAACCCTAGCTAAAGACTAATAAAGGGAAAATACAAAACTACCCCCATAATATAAATACAATATAACTAACAAGATTACATATTATCACCAAAGGACTCGTTTTGTTAACAGGAAAAGAAGGGGAAATGGGGTTTTATCAGGCAACGCCTTCTGTTTGCATATCTGACTTAGGCCCGGTTGAATTGCTCATGAAATAATCCACCTGCCAATTGATTATTAATACAACCTCCCACCCACCCCCACCCCCAACTCCCTATTATTGTACGATCCCGTCGTCCAACATCAATCCTTTTTTTTTTTAGCAAACTTATTACAGAAATACTTCCTATTTCAAGATTTCTCCAAGTTCCAGTTCGATTCCGACAGGAAAAAAAAAATAATATCGTAAACGAAAATACAACATCGCGTAAAGCGCTTACATGATATGGGAAAGTGATACACAATATTCAAACACTTTGTGAGCGATTCACTTACCGTAATGGTCACGGATGGTTACGGTGATAATCGGAATGGTGAAAGAGGATTGTTATGGACGCGAACCTAAAGTATGTGCCCTAATCACGGGAATCGAGAGACTTTCGGGTTCAACTTTGAAATTTAAAACTCACGAAAATATTCTTTGGCGTAGTTTAGGCTTTTATAGTTGGATCCGCTTTGTCGATTGCTATTGAACCAAGCTCTTGATACCATGTTAGATTAATTTGTGTACATAATTATAGTAGAATTTTGGGAAGAGCATTTCCTAGATGAACTTGCAAGAATGACAAGTCTTTAATGATACAATACAAAACTAAATGGAGGCTTGAACAATAAATACACAAACCCTAGCTAAAGACTAATAAAGGAAAATACAAAACTACCCCCATAATATAAATACAATATAACTAACAAGATTACATATTATCACCAAAGGACTCGTTTTGTTAACAGAAAAGAAGGGAATTGGGGTTTTATCGAACAACGCCTTCATTTGCATATCTAACTTAGGCGGTTGGATTGCTCATGAAATAATCCACCGCCAATTGATTATTAATACAACCTCCCACCCACCCCCACCCCCAACTCCCTATTATTGTACGATCCCGTCGTCCAACATCAATCCTTTTTTTTTGAGCAAACTTATTACAGAAATACTTCATATTTAAAGATTTCTCCAAGTTCAAAAAAAAACAATATGGTAAATGAAAATACAACATCGCGTAAAGGCAATTACATGATATGGGAAAGTGACACACAATATTCAAACACTTTATGACCAGATTCACTTACCAGAATGGTCGCCGGATGGTTACAGGTGATAATCGGAATGGTGAAAGAGGATTGTTATGGACGCGAACCTAAAGTATGTGCCCTAATCACGGGAATCTGAGAGGCTTTCGGGTTTCGAACTTTGAAATTTAAAACTCACGAAAATATTGCTGGCGTAGTTTGGGCTTTTACAGTTGGGCTTTTACAGTTTGGGCTAATAAAGGGAAAATACAAAACTACCCCCATAATATAAATACAATATAACTAACAAGATTACATGTTATCACCAAATGACTCATTTTGTTAAAAGGAAAAGAAGTGGAAACGGGGTTTTATCAGGCAACGCCTTCTGTTTGCATATCTGACTTAGGCCCGGTTGGATTGCTCATGAAATAATCCACCTGCCAAATGATTATTAATACAACCTCCTACCCATCCCCCATCCCCCACCCCCAACTCCCTATTATTGTACGATCCCGTCGTCCAACATCAATCCTTTTTTTTTTGAGCAAACTTATTACGTAAATACTTCCTATTTAAAGATTTCTCCAAGTTCCGATTCGATTACGTCGGGAAAAAAAAATATCGTAAACGAAAATACAACATCGCGTAAAGGCAGTTACATGATATGGGAAAGTGATACACAATATTCAAACACTTTGTGACCGGATTCGCTTACCAGAATGGTCGCCGGATGGTTACATGTGATAATCGGAATGGTGAAAGAGGATTGTTATGGACGCGAACCTAAAGTATGTGCCCTAATCACGGGAATCTGAGAGGCTTTCGGGTTCTGAACTTTGAAATTTAAAACTCACGAAAATATTGCTGGCGTAGTTTGCGCTTTTACAGTTGGATCCGCGAAGTCGAGATTGCTATTGAACCAAGCTCTTGATACCATGTTAGATTAATTTGTGTACATAATTATAGTAGAATTTTGGGAAGAGGATTTCATAGATGAACTTTCAAGAATGACAAGTCTTTAATGATACAATACAAAACTAAATGGAAGTTTGAACAATAAATACACAAACCCTAGCTAAAGACTAATAAAGGGAAAATACAAAACTACCCCCATAATATAAATACAATATAACTAACAAGATTACATGTTATCACCAAAGGACTCGTTTTGTTAACAGGAAAAGAAGGGGAAACGGGGTTTTATCAGGCAACGCCTTCTATTTGCATATCTGACTTAAGCCCGGTTGGATTGCTCATGAAATAATCCACCTGCCAATTGATTATTAATACAACCTCCCACCCACCCCCAACTCCCTATTATTGTACGATCCCGTCGTCCAACATCAATCCTTTTTTTTTGAGCAAACTTATTACAGAAATACTTCATATTTAAAGATTTCTCCAAGTTCAAAAAAAAAACAATATGGTAAATGAAAATACAACATCGCGTAAAGGCAATTACATGATATGGGAAAGTGACACACAATATTCAAACACTTTATGACCGGATTCGCTTACGTAATGGTCGCACGATGGTTACAGATAATCGGAATGGTGAAAGAGGATTGTTATGGACGCGAACCTAAAGTATGTGCCCTAATCACGGGAATCTGAGAGGCTTTCGGGTTTCGAACTTTGAAATTTAAAACTCACGAAAATATTGCTGGCGTAGTTTGGGCTTTTACAGTTGGATCCGTGAAGTCGAGATTGCTATTGAACCAAGCTCTTGATACCATGTTAGATTAATTTGTGAACATAATTATAGTAGAATTTTGGGAAGAGGATTTCATATATGAACTTGCAAAAATGACAAGTCTTTAATGATACAATACAAAACTAAATGGAGGCTTGAACAATAAATACACAAACCCTAGCTAAAGACTAATAAAGGAAAAATACAAAAACTACCCCCATAATATAAATACAATATAACTAACAAGATTACATATTATCACCAAAGGACTCGTTTTGTTAACAGGAAAAAAAGGAAAACGGGGTTTTATCGAGCAACGCCTTCCTTTTGCATATCCGACTTAGGCCGGTTGGATTGCTCATGAAATAATTCATCCGCCAATTGATTATTAATACAACCTCCCACCCACCCCCCACCCCAACTCCCTATTATTGTACGATCTCGTCGTCAACATCAATCCTTTTTTTTTTGAGCAAACTTATTACGTAAATACTTCCTATTTAAAGATTTTTCCAAGTTCAAAAAAAAAAACAATATGGTAAATGAAAATACAACATCGCGTAAAGGCAATTACATGATATGGGAAAGTGACACACAATATTCAAACACTTTATGACCGGATTCGCTTACCGTAATGGTCACGGGATGGTTACAGTGATAATCGGAATGGTGAAAGAGGATTGTTATGGACGCGAACCTAAAGTATGTGCCCTAATCACGGGAATCGAGAGGCTTTCGGGTTTGAACTTTGAAATTTAAAACTCACGAAAATATTGCTTTGGCGTAGTTTGGGCTTTTACGCTTGATCCGTGAAGTCGAGATTGCTATTGAACCAAGCTCTTGATACCATGTTAGATTAATTTGTGAACATAATTATAGTAGAATTTTGGGAAGAGGATTTCATATATGAACTTGTAAAAATGACAAGTCTTTAATGATACAATACAAAACTAAATGGAGGCTTGAACAATAAATACACAAACCCTAGCTAAAGACTAATAAAGGAAAAATACAAAAACTACCCCCATAATATAAATACAATATAACTAACAAGATTACATATTATCACCAAAGGACTCGTTTTGTTAACAGAAAAGAAGGAAAACGGGGTTTTATCGTGCAACGCCTTATACATTTGCATATCCGACTTAGGCCCTGGTTGGATTGCTCATGAAATAATCCATCCGCCAATTGATTATTAATACAACCTCCCACCCACCCCCACCCCCAACTCCCTATTATTGTACGATCTCGTCGTCCAACATCAATCCTTTTTTTTGAGCAAACTTATTACAGAAATACTTCCTATTTAAAGATTTTTCCAAGTTCCAGTTCGATTCCGTCAGGAAAAAAAATAATAATATCGTAGACGAAAATACAACATCGCGTAAAGCGCTTACATGATATGGGAAAGTGATACACAATATTCAAACACTTTGTGATCGGATTCGCTACTGAATGGTCACCGGATGGTTACAGTGATAATCGGACGGTGAAAGAGGATTGTTATGGACGCGAACCTAAAGTATGTGCCCTAATCACGAAATCGAGAGGCTTTCGTTCGAACTTTGAAATTTAAAACTCACGAAAATATTCTTTGGCGTAGTTTGGGCTTTTACAACTTGGATCCGTGAAGTCGAGATTGCTATTGAACCAAGCTCTTGATACCATGTTAGATTAATTTGTGAACATAATTATAGTAGAATTTTGGGAAGAGGATTTCATATATGAACTTGCAAAATGACAAGTCTTTAATGATACAATACAAAAACTAAATGGAGGCTTGAACAATAAATACACAAACCCTAGCTAAAGACTAATAAAGGAAAAATACAAAAACTACCCCCATAATATAAATACAATATAACTAACAAGATTACATATTATCACCAAAGGACTCGTTTTGTTAACAGGAAAAGAAGGAAAACGGGGTTTTATCGTGCAACGCCTTCTCGCTTTTGCATATCCGACTTAGGCCCGGTTGGATTGCTCATGAAATAATCCATCTCGCCAATTGATTATTAATACAACCTCCCACCCACCCCCCCCCAACTCCCTATTATTATACGATCTCGTCGTCCAACATCAATCCTTTTTTTTTGAGCAAACTTATTACAGAAATACTTCCTATTTAAAGATTTTTCCAAGTTCCAGTTCGATTCCGTCAGGAAAAAAAATAATAATATCGTAGACGAAAATACAACATCGCGTAAAGGCAGTTACATGATATGGGAAAGTGATACACAATATTCAAACACTTTGTGATCGGATTCGCTTACCAGAATGGTCACCGGATGGTTACAGGTGATAATCGGAATGGTGAAAGAGGATTGTTATGGACGCGAACCTAAAGTATGTGCCCTAATCACGGGAATCTGAGAGGCTTTCGGGTTCCGAACTTTGAAATTTAAAACTCACGAAAATATTCTTTGGCGTAGTTTGGGCTTTTTACGATTGGATCCGCGAAGTCGAGATTGCTATTGAACCAAGCTCTTGATACCATGTTAGATTAATTTGTGTACATAATTATAGTAAAATTTTGGGAAGAGGATTTCATATATGAACTTGCAAGAATGACAAGTCTTTAATGATACAATACAAAACTAAATGGAGGCTTGAACAATAAATACACAAACCCTAGCTAAAGACTAATAAAGGGAAAATACAAAACTACCCCCATAATATAAATACAATATAACTAACAAGATTACATATTATCACCAAAGGACTCGTTTTGTTAACAGGAAAAGAAGGGGAAACGGGGTTTTATCGTAACGCCTTACATTTTGCATATCTAACTTAGGCCCGGTTGGATTGCTCATGAAATAATCCACCTGCCAATTGATTATTAATACAACCTCTCATCCACCCCCACCCCCAACTCCCTATTATTGTACGATCCCGTCGTCCAACATCAATCCTTTTTTTTTGAGCAAACTTATTACAGAAATACTTCCTATTTAAAGATTTCTCCAAGTTCCACTTCGATTCCGTCAGAAAAAAAAAATAATATCGTAAACGAAAATACAACATCGCGTAAAGGCAGTTACATGATATGGGAAAGTGATACACATTATTCAAACACTTTGTGACCGGATTCGCTTACGAGAGAATGGTCAGGAAGGTTACAGTGATAATCGGAATGGTGAAAGAGGATTGTTATGGACGCCGAACCTAAAGTATGTGCCCTAATCACGGGAATCTGAGAGGCTTTCGGGTTCCGAACTTTGAAATTAAAAACTCACGAAAATATTGCTGGCGTAGTTTGGGCTTTTACAGTTGGATCCGTGAAGTCGAGATTGCTATTGAACCAAGCTCTTGATACCATGTTAGATTAATTTTTGAACATAATTATAGTAGAATTTTGGGAAGAGGATTTCATATATGAACTTGCAAAAATGACAAGTCTTTAATGATACAATACAAAACTAAATGGAGGCTTGAACAATAAATACACAAACCCTAGCTAAAGACTAATAAAGGAAAAATACAAAAACTACCCCCATAATATAAATACAATATAACTAACAAGATTACATATTATCACCAAAGGACTCGTTTTGTTAACAGAAAAAGAAGGAAAACGGGGTTTTATCGTGCAACGCCTTTGCATATCGACTTAGGCGGTTGGATTGCTCATGAAATAATCCATCTCGCGATTGATTATTAATACAACCTCCCACCCACCCCCACCCCCAACTCCCTATTATTATACGATCTCGTCGTCCAACATCAATCCTTTTTTTGAGCAAACTTATTACGAAATACTTCCTATTTAAAGATTTTTCCAAGTTCCGATTCGATTCCGGGAAAAAATAATAATATCGTAGACGAAAATACAACATCGCGTAAAGGCAGTTACATGATATGGGAAAGTGATACACAATATTCAAACACTTTGTGATCGGATTCGCTTACCAGAATGGTCACCGGATGGTTACAGGTGATAATCGGAATGGTGAAAGAGGATTGTTATGGACGCGAACCTAAAGTATGTGCCTAATCACGGAATCGAGAGGCTTTCGGGTTCAACTTTGAAATTTAAAACTCACGAAAATATTGCTGGCGTAGTTTGGGCTTTTACAGTTGGATCCGCGAAGTCGAGATAGCTATTGAACCAAGCTCTTGATACCATGTTAGATTAATTTGTGTACATAATTATAGTAAAATTTTGGGAAGAGGATTTCATATATGAACTTGCAAGAATGACAAGTCCTTAATGATAAAATACAAAACTAAATGGAGGCTTGAACAATAAATACACAAACCCTAGCTAAAGACTAATAAAGGGAAAATACAAAACTACCCCCATAATATAAATACAATATAACTAACAAGATTACATGTTATCACCAAAGGACTCATTTTGCTAAAAGGAAAAGAAGTGGAAACGGGGTTTTATCAGGCAACGCCTTCTGTTTGCATATCTGACTTAAGCCCGGTTGGATTGCTCATGAAATAATCCACCTGCCAATTGATTATTAATACAACCTCCCACCCACCCCCCACCCCCAACTCCCTATTATTGTACGATCCCGTCGTCCAACATCAATCCTTTTTTTTTTAGCAAACTTATTACAGAAATACTTCATATTTAAAGATTTCTCCAAGTTCAAAAAAAAAAAAAATATGGTAAATGAAAATACAACATCGCGTAAAGGCAATTACATGATATGGGAAAGTGACACACAATATTCAAACACTTTATGACCGGATTCGCTTACGGAATAATGTCGGGATGGTTACAGTGATAATCGGAATGGTGAAAGAGGATTGTTATGGACGCGAACCTAAAGTATGTGCCCTAATCACGGGAATCGAGAGGCTTTCGGGTTTCGAACTTTGAAATTTAAAACTCACGAAAATATTCTTTGGCGTAGTTTGGGCTTTTTCTGATTGGATCCGTGAAGTCGAGATTGCTATTGAACCAAGCTCTTGATACCATGTTAGATTAATTTGTGAACATAATTATAGTAGAATTTTGGGAAGAGGATTTCATATATGAACTTGCAAAAATGACAAGTCTTTAATGATACAATACAAAACTAAATGGAGGCTTGAACAATAAATACACAAACCCTAGCTAAAGACTAATAAAGGAAAAATACAAAAACTACCCCCATAATATAAATACAATATAACTAACAAGATTACATATTATCACCAAAGGACTCGTTTTTGTTAACGAGGAAAAAGAAGAAGGAAAACGGGGTTTTATCGAGCAACGCCTACATTTGCATATCGACTTAGGCCGGTTGGATTGCTCATGAAATAATCCATCCGCCAATTGATTATTAATACAACCTCCCACCCACCCCCCACCCCAACTCCCTATTATTATACGATCTCGTCGTCAACATCAATCCTTTTTTTGAGCAAACTTATTACGTAAATACTTCCTATTTAAAGATTTTTCCAAGTTCCGATTCGATTCCGTCGGAAAAAATAATAATATCGTAGACGAAAATACAACATCAAGTAAAGCGATTTTACATGATATGGGAAAGTGATACACAATATTCAAACACTTTGTGATCGGATTCGCTTACGAGAATGGTCACCGGATGGTTACAGTGATAATCGGAATGGTGAAAGAGGATTGTTATGGGCGCGAACCTAAAGTATGTGCCTAATCACGGGAATCGAGAGGCTTTCGGGTTCGAACTTTGAAATTTAAAACTCACGAAAATATTCTTTGGCGTAGTTTGGGCTTTTACTGATTGGATCCGAAGTCGAGATTGCTATTGAACCAAGCTCTTGATACCATGTTAGATTAATTTGTGTACATAATTATAGTAAAATTTTGGGAAGAGGATTTCATATATGAACTTGCAAGAATGACAAGTCTTTAATGATACAATACAAAACTAAATGGAGGCTTGAACAATAAATACACAAACCCTAGCTAAAGACTAATAAAGGAAAATACAAAACTACCCCCATAATATAAATACAATATAACTAACAAGATTACATATTATCACCAAAGGACTCGTTTTGCTAAAAGGAAAAGAAGTGGAAACGGGGTTTTATCGGCAACGCCTTACATTTGCATATCCGACTTAAGCCCTTGGATTGCTCATGAAATAATCCACCGCCAATTGATTATTAATACAACCTCCCACCCACCCCCCCACCCCAACTCCCTATTATTGTACGATCCGTCGTCAACATCAATCCTTTTTTTTTTAGCAAACTTATTACAGAAATACTTCATATTTAAAGATTTCTCCAAGTTAAAAAAAAAACAATATGGTAAATGAAAATACAACATCGCGTAAAGGCAATTACATGATATGGGAAAGTGACACACAATATTCAAACACTTTATGACCGGATTCGCTTACCAGAATGGTCGCCGGATGGTTACAGGTGATAATCGGAATGGTGAAAGAGGATTGTTATGGACGCGAACCTAAAGTATGTGCCCTAATCACGGGAATCTGAGAGGCTTTCGGGTTTCGAACTTTGAAATTTAAAACTCACGAAAATATTGCTGGCGTAGTTTGGGCTTTTACAGTTGGATCCGTGAAGTCGAGATTGCTATTGAACCAAGCTCTTGATACCATGTTAGATTAATTTGTGAACATAATTATAGTAGAATTTTGGGAAGAGGATTTCATATATGAACTTGCAAAAATGACAAGTCTTTAATGATACAATACAAAACTAAATGGAGGCTTGAACAATAAATACACAAACCCTAGCTAAAGACTAATAAAGGAAAAATACAAAAACTACCCCCATAATATAAATACAATATAACTAACAAGATTACATATTATCACCAAAGGACTCGTTTTGTTAACAGGAAAAGAAGGGAAAACGGGGTTTTATCAGGCAACGCCTTCTGTTTGCATATCTGACTTAGGCCCGGTTGGATTGCTCATGAAATAATCCATCTGCCAATTGATTATTAATACAACCTCCCACCCACCCCCCACCCCCAACTCCCTATTATTATACGATCTCGTCGTCCAACATCAATCCTTTTTTTTTGAGCAAACTTATTACAGAAATACTTCCTATTTAAAGATTTTTCCAAGTTCGATTCGATTCCGTAAAAAGGAAAAAATAATAATATCGTAGAAAAAATACAACATCGCGTAAAGCGGTTACATGATATGGGAAAGTGATACACAATATTCAAACACTTTGTGATCGGATTCGCTTACCAGAATGGTCACCGGATGGTTACAGGTGATAATCGGAATGGTGAAAGAGGATTGTTATGGACGCCAACCTAAAGTATGTGCCCTAATCACGGAATCGAGAGGCTTTCGGGTTCGAACTTTGAAATTTAAAACTCACGAAAATATTGGCTTTGGCGTAGTTTGGGCTTTTTACTTGGATCCGCGAAGTCGAGATTGCTATTGAACCAAGCTCTTGATACCATGTTAGATTAATTTGTGTACATAATTATAGTAAAATTTTGGGAAGAGGATTTCATATATGAACTTGCAAGAATGACAAGTCTTTAATGATACAATACAAAACTAAATGGAGGCTTGAACAATAAATACACAAACCCTAGCTAAAGACTAATAAAGGGAAAATACAAAACTACCCCATAATGTAAATACAATATAACTAACAAGATTACATATTATCACCAAAGGACTCGTTTTGTTAACGAGAAAAGAAGGGGAAACGGGGTTTTATCAGGCAACGCCTTCTGTTTGCATATCTAACTTAGGCCCGGTTGGATTGCTCATGAAATAATCCACCTGCCAATTGATTATTAATACAACCTCTCATCCACCCCCACCCCCAACTCCCTATTATTGTGCGATCCCGTCGTCCAACATCAATCCTTTTTTTGAGCAAACTTATTACGAAATACTTCCTATTTAAAGATTTCTCCAAGTTCCACTTCGATTCCACGAAAAAAAAAAAATAATATCGTAAACGAAAATACAACATCGCGTAAAGCGTTACATGATATGGGAAAGTGATACACATTATTCAAACACTTTGTGACCGGATTCGCTTACGAGAATGGTCGGAAGGTTCTGGTGATAATCGGAATGGTGAAAGAGGATTGTTATGGGCGCGAACCTAAAGTATGTGCCCTAATCACGGGAATCTGGAGAGGCTTTCGGGTTCAACTTTGAAATTAAAAACTCACGAAAATATTGTCTTTGGCGTAGTTTGGGCTTTTACGCTTGGATCCGCTGAAGTCGAGATTGCTATTGAACCAAGCTCTTGATACCATGTTAGATTAATTTGTGTACATAATTATAGTAGAATTTTGGGAAGAGGATTTCATAGATGAACTTGCAAGAATGACAAGTCTTTAATGATACAATACAAAACTAAATGGAGGCTTGAACAATAAATACGCAAACCCTAGCTAAAGACTAATAAAGGGAAAGTACAAAACTACCCCCATAATATAAACACAATATAACTAACAAGATTACATATTATCACCAAAGGACTCATTTTGTTAACAGGAAAAGAATGGGAAATGGGGTTTTATCAGGCAACGCCTTCTGTTTGCTTATCTGACTTAGGCCCGGTTGGATTGCTCATGAAATAATCCACCTGCCAATTTATTATTAATACAGCCTCCCACCCACCCCCAACTCCCTATTATTGTACGATCCCGTCGTCCAACATCAATCCTTTTTTTTTTTAGCAAACTTATTACAGAAATACTTCCTATTTAAAGATTTCTCCAAGTTCCAGTTCGATTCCGTCAGAAAAAAAAAAACAATATCGTAAACGAAAATACAACATCGCGGAAAGGCAGTTACATGATATGGGAAAGTGATACACAATATTCAAATACTTTGTGACCGGATTCGCTTACCAGAATGGTCGCCGGATGGTTAAAGGTGATAATCGGAATGGTGAAAAAGGATTGTTATGGACGTGAACCTAAAGTATGTGCCCTAATCACGGGAATCTGAGAGGCTTTCGGGTTCCAAACTTTGAAATTTAAAACTCACGAAAATATTGTTGGCGTAGTTTGGGCTTTTACAGTTGGATCCGCGAAGTCGAGATTGGTATTGAACCAAGCTCTTGATACCATGTTACATTAATTTGTGTACATAATTATAGTAGAATTTTGGGAATAGGATTTCATAGATGAACTTGCAAGAATGACAAGTCTTTAATGATACAATACAAAACTAAATGGAGGCTTGAACAATAAATACACAAACCCTAGCTAAAGACTAATAAAGGGAAAATACAAAACTACCCCCATAATATAAATACAATATAACTAACAAGATTACATATTATCACCAAAGGACTCGTTTTGTTAACACGAAAAGAATGGGAAACAGGGTTTTATCAGGCAACGTCTTCTGTTTGCATATCTGACTTAGGCCCGGTTGGATTGCTCATGAAATAATCCACCTGCCAATTGATTATTAATACAACCTCCCACCCAACCCCCACCCCCAACTCCCTATTATTGTACGATCTCGTCGTCCAACATCAATCCTTTTTTTTTGAGCAAACTTATTACAGAAATACTTCATATTTAAAGATTTCTCCAAGTTCCAGTTCAATTCCGTCAGGAAAAAAAGACAATATCATAAACGAAAATACAACATCGCGTAAAGGCAGTTACATTATATGGGAAAGTGATACACAATATTCAAACACTTTGTGACCGGATTCGCTTACCAGAATGGTCGCCGGATGGTTACAGGTGATAATCGGAATGGTGAAAGAGGATTGTTATGGACGCGAACCTAAAGTATGTGCCCTAATCACGGGAATCTGAGAGGCTTTTCGAACTTTGAAATTTAAAACTCACGAAAATATTGCTGGCGTAGTTTGGGCTTTTACAGTTGGATCCGTGAAGTCGAGATTGCTATTGAACCAAGCTCTTGATACCATGTTAGATTAATTTGTGTACATAAGTATAGTAGAATTTTGGGAAGAGGATTTCATATATGAACTTGCAAGAATGACAAGTCTTTAATGATACAATACAAAACTAAATGGAGGCTTGAACAATAAATACACAAACCCTAGCTAAAGACTAATAAAGGGAAAATACAAAACTACCCCCATAATATAAATACAATATAACTAACAAGATTACATATTATCACCAAAGGACTCGTTTTGTTAACAGGAAAAGAATGGGAAACGGGGTTTTATCAGGCAACGCCTTCTGTTTGCATATCTGACTTAAGCCCGGTTGGATTGCTCATGAAATAATCCATCTGCCTATTGATTATTAATACAACCTCCCACCCACCCCCCCACCCCCAACTCCCTATTATTGTACGATCCCGTCGTCAACATCAATCCTTTTTTTTTTTGAGCAAACTTGTTACAGAAATACTTCCTATTTAAAGATTTCTCCAAGTTCCAGTTCGATTCCGTCAGGAAAAAAAAAACAATATCGTAAACGAAAATACAACATCGCGTAAAGGCAGTTACATGATATGGGAAAGTGATACACAATATTCAAACACTTTGTGATCGGATTCGCTTACCAGAATGGTCGCCGGATGGTTACAGGTGATAATCGGAATGGTGAAAGAGGATTGTTATGGACGCTAACCTAAAGTATGTGCCCTATTCACGGGAATCGAGAGGCTTTGGGTTCGAACTTTGAAATTTAAAACTCACGAAAATATTGTTGGCGTAGTTTGGGCTTTTACTGATTGGATCCGCTGAAGTCGAGATCGAGATTGCTATTGAACCAAGCTCTTGATACCATGTTAGATTAATTTATGTACATAATTATAGTAGAATTTTGGGAAGAGGATTTCATAGATGAACTTGCTAGAATGACAAGTCTTTAATGATACAATACAAAACTAAATGGAGGCTTGAACAATAAATACACAAACCCTAGCTAAAGACTAATAAAGGGAGAATACAAAACTACCCCCATAATATAAATACAATATAACTAAAAAGATTACATGTTATCACCAAAGGACTCGTTTTGTTAACAGGAAAAGAAGGGGAAACGTGGTTTTATCAGGCAACGCCCTCTGTTTGCTTATCTGACTTAGGCCCGGTTGGATTGCTCATGAAATAATCCACCTGCCAATTGATTATTAATACAACCTCCCACCCACCCCCACCCCCAACTCCCTATTATTGTACGATCCCGTCGTCTAACATCAATCCTTTTTTTTTGAGCAAACTTATTACAGAAATACTTCCTATTTAAAGATTTCTCCAAGTTCCAGTTCGATTCCGTCAGGAAAAAAAAACAATATGGTAAATGAAAATACAACATCGCGTAAAGGTAATTACATGATATGGGAAAGTGATACACAATATTCAAACACTTTGTGACCGGATTCGCTTACCAGAATGGTCGCCGGATGGTTACAGGTGATAATCGGAATGATGAAAGAGGATTGTTATGGACGCGAACCTAAAGTATGTGCCCTAATCACGGGAATCTGAGAGGCTTTCGGGTTCCGAACTTTGAAATTTAAAACTCACGAAAATATTGCTGGCGTAGTTTGGGCTTTTACAGTTGGATCCGCGAAGTCGAGATTGCTATTGAACCAAGCTCTTGATACCATGTTACATTAATTTGTGTACATAATTATAGTAGAATTTTGAGAAGAGGATTTCATAGATGAACTTGCAAGAATGACAAGTCTTTAATGATACAATACAAAACTAAATGGAGGCTTGAACAATAAATACACAAACCCTAGCTAAAGACTAATAAAGGGAAAATACAAAACTACCCCCATAATATAAATTCAATATAACTAACAAGATTACATATTATCACCAAAGGACTCGTTTTGTTAACAGGAAAAGAATGGGAAACAGGGTTTTATCAGGCAACGCTGCGTTCCTTTTGCATATCTGACTTAGGCCCGGTTGGATTGCTCATGAAATAATCCACCTGCCAATTGATTATTAATACAACCTCCCACCCACCCCCCCCCCAACTCCCTATTATTGTACGATCTCGCCGTCCAACATCAATCCTTTTTTTGAGCAAACTTATTACGAAAATACTTCATATTTAAAGATTTCTCCAAGTTCAATTCAATTCCGTCAGAAAAAACAATATCATAAACGAAAATACAACATCGCGTAAAAGCGCTTACATTATATGGGAAAGTGATACACAATATTCAAACACTTTGTGACCGGATTCGCTTACCGAATGGTCGCCGGATGGTTACAGATAATCGAGAATGGTGAAAGAGGATTGTTATGGACGCGAACCTAAAGTATGTGCCCTAATCACGGGAATCGAGAGGCTTTCGGGTTTGAACTTTGAAATTTAAAACTCACGAAAATAGTCTTTGGCGTAGTTTGGGCTTTTACAGTTGGATCCGTGAAGTCGAGATTGCTATTGAACCAAGCTCTTGATACCATGTTAGATTAATTTGTGTACATAATTATAGTAGAATTTTGGGAAGAGGATTTCATAGATGAACTTGCAAGAATGACAAGTCTTTAATGATACAATACAAAACTAAATGGAGGCTTGAACAATAAATACACAAACCTTAGCTAAAGACTAATAAAGGAAAATACAAAACTACCCCCATAATATAAATACAATATAACTAACAAGATTACATATTATCACCAAAGGACTCGTTTTGTTAACGAAAAAAGAATGGGAAAGCGGGGTTTTATCGTGCAACGCCTTACTTTGATATCCGACTTAAGCCCTATTGATTGCTCATGAAATAATCCATCTGCCAATTGATTATTAATACAACCTCCCACCCACCCACCAACCCCCAACTCCCTATTATTGTACGATCCCGTCGTCCAACATCAATCCTTTTTTTTTTGAGCAAACTTGTTACATAAATACTTCCTATTTAAAGATTTCTCCAGGTTCCAGTTCGATTCCGTCACGAAAAAAAAACAATATCGTAAACGAAAATACAACATCGCGTAAAGGCAGTTACATGACATGGGAAAGTGATACACAATATTCAAACACTTTGTGATCGGATTTGCTTACCAGAATGGTCGCCGGATAGTTACATGTGATAATCAGAATGGTGAAAGAAGATTGTTATGGACGCTAACCTAAAGTATGTGCCCTAATCACGGGAATCTGAGAGGCTTTCGGGTTCCGAACTTTGAAATTTAAAACTCACGAAAATATTGATGGCGTAGTTTGGGCTTTTATAGTTGGATCCGCGAAGTCGATATTGCTATTGAACCAAGCTCTTGATACCATGTTAGATTAATTTGTGTCATAATTATAGTAGAATTTGGGAAGAGGATTTCATAGATGAACTTGCAAGAATGACAAGTCTTTAATGATACAATACAAAACTAAATGGAGGCTTGAACAATAAATACACAAACCCTAGTTAAAGACTAATAAAGGGAGAATACAAAACTACCCCCATAATATAAATACAATATAACTAACAAGATTACATGTTATCACCAAAGGACTAGTTTTGTTAAAAGGAAAAGAAGTGGAAACGGGGTTTTATCAGGCAACGCCTTCTGTTTGCATATCTGACTTAGGCCCGGTTGGATTGCTCATGAAATAATCCACCTGCCAAATGATTATTAATACAACCTCCCACCCACCCCCCACCCCCAACTCCCTATTATTGTACGATCCCGTCGTCCAACATCAATCCTTTTTTTTTTTAGCAAACTTATTACAGAAATACTTCCTATTTAAAGATTTCTCCAAGTTCCAGTTCGATTCCGTCAGGTAAAAAAAATAATAATATCGTAAACGAAAATACAACATCGCGTAAAGACAGTTACATGATATGGGATAGTGATACACAATATTCAAACACTTTGTGACCGGATTCGCTACCGAATAATGGTCGCCGATGGTTACAGGTGATAATCGGAATGGTGAAAGAGGATTGTTATGGGCGAACCTAAAGTATGTGCCCTAATCACGGAATCGAGAGGCTTTCGGGTTCAAACTTTGAAATTTAAAACTCACAAAAATATTGCTTTGGCGTAGTTTGGGCTTTTACGATTGGATCCGCGGTCGAGATTGCTATTGAACCAAGCTCTTGATACCATGTTAGATTATTTTGTGTACATAATTATAGTAGAATTTTGGGAGGAGGATTTCATATATTAACTTGCAAGAATGACAAGTAATTAATGATACAATACAAAACTAAATGGAGGCTTGAACAATAAATACACAAACCCTAGCTAAAGACTAATAAAGGGAAAATACAAAACTACCCCCATAATATAAATACAATATAACTAACAAGATTACATATTATCACCAAAGGACTCGTTTTGTTAACAGAAAAGAAGGGAAATGGGGTTTTATCGTGCAACGCCTTCATTTGCATATCGACTTAGGCCCCTTGGATTTCTCATGAAGTAATCCACCGCCAATTGATTATTAATACAACCTCCCACCCACCCCCACCCCCAACTCCCTATTATTGTACGATCCCGTCGTCCAACATCAATCCTTTTTTTTGAGCAAACTTATTACAGAAATACTTCCTATTTAAAGATTTCTCCAAGTCCCAGTCCGATTCCGTCAGGAAAAAAAATAATATTATCGTAAACAAAAATACAACATCGCGTAAAGGCAGTTACATGATATGGGAAAGTGATACACAATATTCAAACATTTTGTGACCGGATTCGCTTACCAGAATGGTCGCCGGATGGTTACAGGTGATAATCGGAATGGTGAAAGAGGATTGTTATGGACGCGAACCTAAAGTATGTGCCCTAATCACGGTAATCTGAGAGGCTTTCGGGTTTCGAACTTTGAAATTTAAAACTCACGAAAATATTGTTGGCGTAGTTTGGGCTTTTACAGTTGGATCCGCGAAGTCGAGATTGCTATTGAACCAAGCTCTTGATACCATGTTAGATTAATTTGTATACATAATTATAGTAAAATTTTGGGAAGAGGATTTCATATATGAACTTGCAAGAATGACAAGTCTTTAATGATACAATACAAAACTAAATGGAGGCTTGAACAATAAATACACAAACCCTAGCTAAAGACTAATAAAGGAAAGATACAAAACTACCCCCATAATATAAATACAATATAACTAAAAAGATTACATATTATCACCAAAGGACTCGTTTTGTTAACAGGAAAAGAAGGGGAAACGTGGTTTTATCAGGCAACGCCTTCTGTTTGCTTATCTGACTTAGGCCCGGTTGGATTGCTCATGAAATAATCCACCTGCCAATTGATTATTAATACAACCTCCCACCCACCCCCACCCCCAACTCCCTATTATTGTACGATCCCGTCGTCTAACATCAATCCTTTTTTTTTGAGCAAACTTATTACAGAAATACTTCCTATTTAAAGATTTCTCCAAGTTCCAGTTCCATTCCATCAGGAAAAAAAAACAATATGGTAAATGAAAATACAACATCGCGTAAAGGTAATTACATGATATGGGAAAGTGATACACAATATTCAAACACTTTGTGACCGGATTCGCTACTGCAATGGTCGGATGGTTACAGTGATAATCGAATGGTGAAAGAGGATTGTTATGGACGCGAACCTAAAGTATGTGCCCTAACCACAGAATCGAGAGGCTTTCGGTTCCGAACTTTGAAATTTAAAACTCACGAAAATATTGCATAGTTTGGGCTTTTTACGCTTGGATCCGCGAAGTCGAGATTGCTATTGAACCAAGCTCTTGATAGCATGTTAGATTAATTTGTGTACATAATTATAGTAAAATTTTGGGAAGAGGATTTCATATATGAACTTGCAAGAATGACAAGTCTTTAATGATACAATACAAAACTAAATGGAGGCTTGAACAATAAATACACAAACCCTAGCTAAAGACTAATAAAGGGAAAATACAAAACTACCCCCATAATATAAATACAATATAACTAACAAGATTAGATATTATCACCAAAGGACTCGTTTTGTTAACAGGAAAAGAAGTGGAAATGGGGTTTTATCAGGCAACGCCTTTTGTTTGCATATCTGACTTAGGCCCGGTTGGATTGCTCATGAAATATTCCACCTGTCAATTGATTATTAATACAACCTCCCACCCACCCCCAACTCCCTATTATTGTACGATCCCGTCGTCCAACATCAATCCTTTTTTTTTTGAGCAAACTTATTACAGAAATACTTCCTATTTAAAGATTTCTCCAAGTTCCGCCGATTCCGTCAGAAAAAATAATAATATCGTAAACGAAAATACAACATCGCGTAAAGGCAGTTACATGATATGGGAAAGTGATACACAATATTCAAACACTTTGTGACCGGATTCGCTTACCAGAATGGTCGCCGAATGGTTACAGGTGATAATCGGAATGGTGAAAGAGGATTGTTATGGACGCGAACCTAAAGTATGTGCCCTAATCACGGGAATCTGAGAGGCTTTCGGGTTTCGAACTTTGAAATTTAAAACTCACGAAAATATTGTTTGCGTAGTTTGGGCTTTTACAGTTGGATCCGCGAAGTCGAGATTGCTATTGAACCAAACTCTTGATACCATGTTAGATTAATTTGTGTACATAATTATAGTAAAATTTTGGGAAGAGGATTTCATATATGAACTTGCAAGAATGACAAGTCTTTAATGATACAATACAAAACTAAATGGAGGCTTGAACAATAAATACACAAACCCTAGCTAAAGACTAATAAAGGGAAAATACAAAACTACCCCCATAATATAAATACAATATAACTAACAAGATTACATATTATCACCAAAGGACTCGTTTTGTTAACAGGAAAAGAAGGGGAAACGGGGTTTTATCAGGCAACGCCTTCTGTTTGCATATCTGACTTAGTCCCGGTTGGATTGCTCATGAAATAATCCACCTGCCAATTGATTTTTAATACAACCTCCCACCCACCCCCACCCCCAACTCCCTATTATTGTACGATCCCGTCGTCCAACATCAATCCTTTTTTTTTAGCAAACTTATTACAGAAATACTTCCTATTTAAAGATTTCTCCAAGTTCCATTCGATTTCACAGAAAAAAAAACAATATCGTAAACGAAAATACAACATCGCGTAAAGCGCTTACATTATACGGAAAGTGATACACAATATTCAAACACTTTGTGACCGGATTCGCTTACCGTAATGGTCGCACGGTTACGGTGATAATCGGAATGGTGAAAGAGGATTGTTATGGACGCGAACCTAAAGCATGTGCCCTAATCACGGGAATCTGAGAGGCTTTCGGGTTTCGAACTTTGAAATTTAAAACTTACGAAAATATTGCTGGCGTAGTTTGGGCTTTTACAGTTGGATCCGTGAAGTCGAGATTGCTATTGAACCAAGCTCTTGATACCATGTTAGATTAATTTGTGTACATAATTATAGTAGAATTTTGGGAAGAGGATTTCATATATGAACTTGCAACAATGACAAGTCTTTATTGATACAATACAAAACTAAATGGAGGCTTGAACAATAAATACACAAACCCTAGCTAAAGACTAATAGAGGGAAAATACAAAACTACCCCCATAATATAAATACAATATAACTAACAAGATTACATATTATCACCAAATGACTCGTTTTGTTAACAGGAAAAGAAGGGGAAATGGGGTTTTATCAGGCAACGCCTTCTGTTTGCATATCTGACTTAGGCCCGGTTGGATTGCTCATGAAATAATCCACCAGTCAATTGATTATTAATACAACCTCCCACCCACCCCCCACCCCCAACTCCCTATTATTGTACGACCATCCCGTCGTCCAAAATCAATCCTTTTTTTTTGAGCAAACTTGTTACAGAAATACTTCCTATTTCAAGATTTCTCCAAGTTCCAGTTCGATTCCGTCAGGAAAAAAAAAATATCGTAAACAAAAATACAACATCGCGTAAAGGCAGTTACATGATATGGGAAAGTGATACACAATATTCAAACACTTTGTGACCGGATTCGCTTACCAGAATGGTCGCCGGATGGTTACAGGTGATAATCGGAATGGTGAAAGAGGATTGTTATGGAAGCGAACCTAAAGTATGTGCCCTAATCACGGGAATCTGAGAGGCTTTTGGGTTTCGAACTTTGAAATTTAAAACTCACGAAAATATTGTTGGCGTAGTTTGGGCTTTTACAGTTGGATCCGCGAAGTCGAGATTGCTATTCAACCATGCTCTTGATACCATGTTAGATTAATTTGTGTACATAATTATAGTAGAATTTTGGGAAGAGGATTTCATATATGAACTTGCAAGAATGACAAGTCTTTAATGATACAATAAAAAACTAAATGGAGGCTTGAACAATAAATACACAAACCCTAGCTAAAGACTAATAAAGGGAAAATACAAAACTACCCCCATAATATAAATACAATATAACTAACAAGATTAGATATTATCACCAAAGGACTCGTTTTGTTAACAGGAAAAGAAGTGGAAATGGGGTTTTATCGAGCGCGCTTCTTTTCATGCATATCCGCTTAGGCCTTGGCTTGGATTGCTCATGAAATAATCCACCACAATTGATTATTAATACAACCTCCCACCCACCCCCAACTCCCTATTATTGTACGATCCCGTCGTCCAACATCAATCCTTTTTTTTTGAGCAAACTTATTACAGAAATACTTCCTATTTAAAGATTTCTCCAAGTTCCAGTTCGATTCCGTCAGGAAAAAAAATAATAATATCGTAAACGAAAATACAACATCGCGTAAAGGCGATTACATGATATGGGAAAGTGATACACAATATTCAAACACTTTGTGACCGGATTCGCTTACCGTAATGGTCACGATGGTTACAGATAATCGGAATGGTGAAAGAGGATTGTTATGGACGCGAACCTAAAGTATGTGCCCTAATCACGGAATCGAGAGGCTTTCGGGTTTCGAACTTTGAAATTTAAAACTCACGAAAATATTGTTGGCGTAGTTTGGGCTTTTACAAATGGATCTCGCAAGTCGAGATTGCTATTGAACCAAACTCTTGATACCATGTTAGATTAATTTGTGTACATAATTATAGTTAAATTTTGGGAAGAGGATTTCATATATGAACTTGCAAGAATGACAAGTCTTTAATGATACAATAAAAAACTAAATGGAGGCTTGAACAATAAATACACAAACCCTAGCTAAAGACTAATAAAGGGAAAATACAAAACTACCCCCATAATATAAATACAATATAACTAACAAGATTAGATATTATCACCAAAGGACTCGTTTTGTTAACAGGAAAAGAAGTGGAAATGGGGTTTTATCAGGCAACGCCTTCTGTTTGCATATCTGACTTAGGCCCGGTTGGATTGCTCATGAAATAATCCACCTGTCAATTGATTATTAATACAACCTCCCACCCACCCCCAACTCCCTATTATTGTACGATCCCGTCGTCCAACATTAATCCTTTTTTTTTGAGCAAACTTATTACAAAAATACTTCCTATTTAAAGATTTCTCCAAGTTCCAGTTCGATTCCATCAGGAAAAAAAACAATATGGTAAATGAAAATACAACATCGCGTAAAGGCAGTTACACTATACGGGAAAGTGATACACAATATTCAAACACTTTGTGACCGGATTCGCTACTGTAATGGTCACGATGGTTACAGTGATAATCGAATGGTGAAAGAGGATTGTTATGGACGCGAACCTAAAGTATGTGCCCTAATCGGGAATCGAGAGGCTTTTGGGTTCCGAACTTTGAAATTTAAAACTCACGAAAATATTGCTTTGCGTAGTTTGGGTTTCTGATTGATCCGCGAAGTCGAGATTGCTTATTGAACCAAGCTCTTGATACCATGTTAGATTAATTTGTGTACATAAGTATAGTAGAATTTTGGGAAGAGGATTTCATATATGAACTTGCAAGAATGACAAGTCTTTAATGATACAATACAAAACTAAATGGAGGCTTGAACAATAAATACACAAACCCTAGCTAAAGACTAATAGAGGGAAAATACAAAACTACCCCCATAATATAAATACAATATAACTAACAAGATTACATATTATCACCAAATGACTCGCTTTTGTTAACAGGAAAAGAAGGAAATGGAGTTTTATCGTGCAACGCCTTCCGTTTTACATATCCGACTTAGTCCTTGGTTGGATTGCTCATGAAATAATCCACCACCAATTGATTATTAATACAACCTCCCACCCACCCCCACCCCCAACTCTCTATTATTGTACGATCCCGTCGTCCAAAATCAATCCTTTTTTTTTTGAGCAAACTTGTTACAGAAATACTTCCTATTTCAAGATTTCTCCAAGTTCCGTTCGATTCCGTCAGGAAAAAAAATATCGTAAACAAAAATACAACATCGTGTAAAGGCAGTTACATGATATGGGAAAGTGATACACAATATTCAAACACTTTGTGACCGGATTCGCTTACCAGAATGGTCGCCGGATGGTTACAGGTGATAATCGGAATGGTGAAAGAGGATTGTTATGGACGTGAACCTAAAGTATGTGCCCTAATCAGGGGAATCTGAGAGGCTTTTGGGTTCCGAACTTTGAAATTTAAAACTCACGAAAATATTGCTGGCGTAGTTTGGGCTTTTACAGTTGGATCCGCGAAGTCGAGATTGCTATTGAACCAAGCTCTTGATACCATGTTAGATTAATTTGTGTACATAAGTATAGTAGAATTTTGGGAAGAGGATTTCATATATGAACTTGCAAGAATGACAAGTCTTTAATGATACAATACAAAACCAAATGGAGGCTTGAACAATAAATACACAAACCCTAGCTAAAGACTAATAGAGGGAAAATACAAAACTACCCCCATAATATAAATACAATATAACTAACAAGATTACATATTATCACCAAATGACTCGTTTTGTTAACAGAAAAGAAGGGAAATGGAGTTTTATCGTGCAACGCCTTTCTTTCGCATATCCGACTTAGGCCCTATGGATTGCTCATGAAATAATCCACCACCAATTGATTATTAATACAACCTCCCACCCACCCCCACCCCCACCCCCAACTCCCTATTATTGTACGATCCCGTCGTCCAAAATCAATCCTTTTTTTTTGAGCAAACTTGTTACAGAAATACTTCCTATTTCAAGATTTCTCCAAGTTCCAGTTCGATTCCGTCAGGAAAAAAAAAATATCGTAAACAAAAATACAACATCGTGTAAAGGCAGTTACATGATATGGGAAAGTGATACACAATATTCAAACACTTTGTGACCGGATTCGCTTACCAGAATGGTCGCCGGATGGTTACATGTGATAATCGGAATGATGAAAAAGGATTGTTATGGACGCGAACCTAAAATATGTGCCCTAATCACGAGAATCTGAGAGGCTTTCGGGTCCCGAACTTTGAAATTTAAAACTCACGAAAATATTGTTGGCGTAGTTTGGGCTTTTACAGTTGGATCCGCGAAGTCGAGATTGCTATTGAATCATGCTCTTGATACCATGTTAGATTAATTTGTGTACATAATTATAGTAGAATTTTGGGAAGAGGATTTCATATATGAACTTGCAAGAATGACAAGTCTTTAATGATACAATAAAAAACTAAATGGAGGCTTGAACAATAAATACACAAACCCTAGCTAAAGACTAATAAATGGAAAATACAAAACTACCCCCATAATATAAATACAATATAACTAACAAGATTAGATATTATCACCAAAGGACTCGTTTTGTTAACAGGAAAAGAAGTGGAAATGGGGTTTTATCAGGCAACGCCTTCTGTTTGCATATCTGACTTAGGCCCGGTTGGATTGCTCATGAAATAATCCACCTGCCAATTGATTTTTAATACAACCTCCCACCCACCCCCACCCCCAACTCCCCTATTATTGTACGATCCCGTCGTCCAACATCAATCCTTTTTTTTTTTGAGCAAACTTATTACGTAAATACTTCCTATTTAAAGATTTCTCCAAGTTCCGATTCGATTCCACAGAAAAAAACAATATGGTAAATGAAAATACAACATCGCGTAAAGCGCATTACATTATACGGAAAGTGATACACAATATTCAAACACTTTGTGACCGGATTCGCTTACTAGAATGGTCGCCGGATGGTTACAGTGATAATCGGAATGGTGAAAGAGGATTGTTATGGACGCCAACCTAAAGTATGTGCCCTAATCATGGGAATCGAGAGGCTTTTGGTTTCGAACTTTGAAATTTAAAACTCACGAAAATATTGTTGGCGTAGTTTGGGCTTTTTACAGCTTGGATTCGCTGTCGAGATCGCTATTGAACCAAGCTCTTGATACCATGTTAGATTAATTTGTATACATAATTATAGTAAAATTTTGGGAAGAGGATTTCATATATGAACTTGCAAGAATGACAAGTCTTTAATGATACAATACAAAACTAAATGGAGGCTTGAACAATAAATACACAAACCCTAGCTAAAGACTAATAGAGGGAAAATACAAAACTACCCCCATAATATAAATACAATATAACTAACAAGATTACATATTATCACCAAATGACTCGTTTTGTTAACAGGAAAAGAAGGGGAAATGGGGTTTTATCAGGCAACACCTTCTGTTTGCATATCTGACTTAGGCCCGGTTGGATTGCTCATGAAATAATCCACCAGTCAATTGATTATTAATACAACCTCCCACCCACCCCTACCCCCAACTCCCTATTATTGTACGATCCCGTCGTCCAAAATCAATCCTTTTTTTTTGAGCAAACTTGTTACAGAAATACTTCCTATTTCAAGATTTCTCCAAGTTCCAGCCGATTCGTCAGAAAAAAAAAAATATCGTAAACAAAAATACAACATCGCGTAAAGGTAGTTACATGATATGGGAAAGTGATACACAATATTCAAACACTTTGTGACCGGATTCGCTTACTGCATGGTCATTTGGATGGTTACAGATAATCGGAATGGTGAAAAAGGATTGTTATGGACGCGAACCTAAAGTATGTGCCCTAATCACGAGAATCCGGAAGCTTTCGGTTCCGAACTTTGAAATTTAAAACTCACGAAAATATTGTTGGCGTAGTTTGGGATTTTACTGATTGGATCCGCGGTCGAGATTGCTATTGAACCATGCTCTTGATACCATGTTATATTAATTTGTGTACATAATTATAGTAGAATTTTGGGAAGAGGATTTCATATATGAACTTGCAAGAATGACAAGTCTTTAATGATACAATAAAAACTAAATGGAGGCTTGAACAATAAATACACAAACCCTAGCTAAAGACTAATAAAGGGAAAATACAAAACTACCCCCATAATATAAATACAATATAACTAACAAGATTAGATATTATCACCAAAGGACTCGTTTTGTTAACAGAAAAAAAAGTGGAAATGGGGTTTTATCAGCAACGCCTTCTCGCTTGCATATCCGACTTAGGCCCTGGTTGATTGCTCATGAAATAATCCACCACAATTGATTATTAATACAACCTCCCACCCACCCCCAACTCCCTATTATTGTACAATCCCGTCAGCCCAACATCAATCCTTTTTTTGAGCAAACTTATTACGTAAATACTTCCTATTTAAAGATTTCTCCAAGTTCCAGATTCGATTCTGTCAGAAAAAATAATAATATCGTAAACGAAAAATACAACATTGCGTAAAGGCAGTTACATGATATGGGAAAGTGATACACAATATTCAAACACTTTGTGACCGGATTTGCTTACCAGAATGGTCGCTGGATGGTTACAGGTGATAATCGGAATGGTGAAAGAGGATTGTTATGGACGCGAACCTAAAGTATGTGCCCTAATCACGGGAATCTGAGAGGCTTTCGGGTTTCGAACTTTGAAATTTAAAACTCACGAAAATATTGCTGGCGTAGTTTGGGCTTTTACAGTTGGATCCGTTAAGTCGAGATTGCTATTGAACCAAGCTCTTGATACCATGTTAGATTAATTTGTATACATAATTATAGTAGAATTTTGGGAAGAGGATTTCATAGATGAACTTGCAAGAATGACAAGTCTTTAATGATACAATACAAAACTAAATGGAGGCTTGAACAATAAATACACAAACCCTAGCTAAAGACTAATAATGGGAAAATACAAAACTATCCCCATAATATAAATACAATATAACTAACAAGATTACATATTATCACCAAAGGACTCGTTTTGTTAACAGGAAAAGAAGGGGAAACGGGGTTTTATCATGCAACACCTTCTGTTTGCATATCTGACTTAGGCCCGGTTGGATTGCTCATGAAATAATCCACCTGCCAATTGATTATTAATACAACCTCCCACCCAACCCCCCAACCCCAACTCCCTATTATTGTACGATCCCGTCGTCCAACATCAATCCTTTTTTTTTTGAGCAAACTTGTTACAGAAATACTTCCTATTTAAAGATTTCTCCAAGTTCCAGTTCGATTCCGTCAGGAAAAAAAAACAATATCGTAAACGAAAATACAACATCGCGTAAAGGCAAACATGATATGGGAAAGTGATACACAATATTCAAACACTTTGTGATCGGATTCGCTACGGAGAAATGGTCGCCGGATGGTTACAGGTGATAATCGGAATGGTGAAAGAGGATTGTTATGGACGCGAACCTAAAGTATGTGCCCTAATCACGGGAATCTGAGAGGCTTTCGGGTTCCAAACTTTGAAATTTAAAACTCACGAAAATATTGCTGGCGTAGTTTGGGCTTTTACAGTTGGATCCGCGAAGTCGAGATTGCTATTGAACCAAGCTCTTGATACCATGTTAGATTAATTTGTGTACATAATTATAGTAGAATTTTGGGAAGAGGATATCATATATGAACTTGCTAGAATGACAAGTCTTTAATGATACAATACAAAACTAAATGGAGGCTTGAACAATAAATACACAAACCCTAGCTAAAGACTAATAAAGGGAAAATACAAAACTACCCCCATAATATAAATACAATATAACTAACAAGATTACATGTTATCACCAAAGGACTCGTTTTGTTAAAAGGAAAAGAAGTGGAAACGGGGTTTTATCAGGCAACGCCTTCTGTTTGCATATCTGACTTAGGCCCGGTTGGATTGCTCATGAAATAAACCACCTGCCAAATGATTATTAATACAACCTCCCACCCACCCCCCCACCCCCAACTCCCTATTATTGTACGATCCCGTCAGTCCAACATCAATCCTTTTTTTTTTTTTTTAGCAAACTTATTACGTAAATACTTCCTATTTAAAGATTTCTCCAAGTTCCAGTTCGATTCCGTCAGGAAAAAAAAAACAATATCGTAAACGAAAATACAACATCGCGTAAAGCGCTTTACATTATACGGGAAAAGTGATACACAATATTCAAACACTTTAGACCGGATTCGCTTACCAGAATGGTCGCAGAATGGTTACAGGTGATAATCGGAATGGTGAAAGAGGATTGTTATGGACGCGAACCTAAAGCATGTGCCCTAATCACGGGAATCTGAGAGGCTTTCGGGTTTCGAACTTTGAAATTTAAAACTTACGAAAATATTGCTGGCGAAGTTTGGGCTTTTACAGTTGGATCCGTGAAGTCGAGATTGCTATTGAACCAAGCTCTTGATACCATGTTAGATTAATTTGTGTACATAATTATAGTCGAATTTTGGGAAGAGGATTTCATAGATGAACTTGCAAGAATGACAAGTCTTTAATGATACAATACAAAACTAAATGGATGCTTGAACAATAAATACACAAACCCTAGCTAAAGACTAATAATGGGAAAATACAAAACTATCCCCATAATATAAATACAATATAACTAACAAGATTACATATTATCACCAAAGGACTCGTTTTGTTAACAGGAAAAGAAGGAAAACGGGTTTTATCGTGCAACACCTTCTCGCTTTTGCATATCCGACTTAGGCCCGGTTGGATTGCTCATGAAATAATCCACCGCCAATTGATTATTAATACAACCTCCCACCCACCCCCCACCCCCAACTCCCCTATTATTGTACGATCCCGTCGTCCAACATCAATCCTTTTTTTTTTTTTCGAGCAAACTTATTACGTAAATACTTCCTATTTAAAGATTTCTCCAAGTTCCAGATTCGATTCCAAGAAAAAAAAACAATATCGTAAACAAAAATACAACATCGCGTAAAGGCGCTTACATGATATGGGAAAGTGATACACAATATTCAAACACTTTGTGACCGGATTCGCTACCGTAATGGTCGCCGGATGGTTACAGTGATAATCGAATGGTGAAAGAGGATTGTTATGGACACGAACCTAAAGTATGTGCCCTAATCACTTTAAACCTCGAGAGGCTTTCGGGTTCCGAACTTTGAAATTTAAAACTCACGAAAATATTCTTTGGCGTAGTTTGGGCTTTTACGGTTGGATCTGCGAAGTCGAGATTGCTATTGAACCAAGCTCTTGATACCATGTTAGATTAATTTGTGTACATAATTATAGTAGAATTTTGGGAAGAGGATTTCATAGATGAACTTGCAAGAATGACAAGTCTTTAATGATACAATACAAAACTAAATGGAGGCTTGAACAATAAATACACAAACCCTAGCTAAAGACTAATAAAGGGAAAATACAAAACTACCCCCATATTATAAATACAATATAACTAACAAGATTACATATTATCACCAAAGGACTCGTTTTGTTAACAGGAAAAGAATGGGAAACGGGGTTTTATCAGGCATCGCCTTCTATTTGCATATCTGACTTAGGCCCGGTTGGATTGCTCATGAAATAATCCACCTGCCAATTGATTTTTAATATAACCTCCCACCCATCCCCCACCCCCAACTCCCTATTATTGTACGATCCCGTCGTCCAACATCAATCCTTTTTTAAACCATTCCATAATATAAATACAAACCCTAGCTAAAGACTAATAAAGGGAAAATACAAAACTACCCCCATAATATAAATATAATATAACTAACAGTAAACTATCTTTCCATCCCCATCGTCCTTTTTTAAACCATTCCAATTTCCAATCCCTTCTACTTTCATTTTTTCAATTCGGTCCCTGTTATTAATGAAACTCAAACCCGAACCCTCTCACTTAAAGAATAATTTCCGTGGTGACTGGACTAACCCCGTCCCTAACCCCTTTTTCTTTCTTAGCCAGCAATCATTCCCATTCCCCACGTTTCTATTTCCAACCCTCTTCCACACTCCATACTTTTCTTTATACTCTCTGCCATTTCCTTACTACGGTACACTTGCAAAACCCACTCTGCCCCACCCCCCACTAGCCCTTTTCAATTTTCCACACCCTTATTTTACCGTTGTTGTTTCTTCACACCCATGATCTCATTATTCTTCTCTTAGCATCTTTCCCCAATATTATACAGTGCGATTCTGAGATACATTTTTAGCCATATCCATGGCTTCAAATATGCGAAATATTTCACTTTATTGCTACTCTGTTTTTCACTATTGTCTTTTTACTCTGCCAGTAAGTCAAATTCTTTATCTTCTCAGTTTCAGCTCAGTGAACACTACTTGTCTTCAACTGAGAACTAAAGCAGGGATTTTATTATTATTTAAATCGCTTTGGGTAAAGCGCGATTTTTTTTAATCTGTTGGGAAAGACATTTTGTGACCGTATAATTTTTTTCAGAATATGTTGGGTAAAGCGCAGGGTTTTTTTTCAGAATGTGGCATTTGCCATACAAATTTGCGAAATTGGGGCGAAAACCGGGGGGTTTGAAAAAATATGTGTAGGCGCCCTTGGGTTAGGCGCCTTACCAAGGGCGCCTACTGCCGTGACAGTAATTTTTTTTTTTTAACTTTCTGCAGCAGGCGCCGGTCAAAGGGGCGCCTGCTGCCACCTGACTACCGTACCCGCTGGCGCCATTAGGGAGGGCGCCTACCCTTCTATAAAGGGCGCCCTCCCTTTTCCTCCTCCATAAACCAGCAAAACCTCTTCCTCCTCAATTTCCAGATGCAACATAATCCTGAGCGTCGTACTGTTAGACGACGTGGAAGAGATACAACATCAAGAATTCGTAATGAAATGGATCGTCCACAAAACCGGGCGAGACAACAATATCGTGCAAGTGAAAGGGCTGAAACTTCACAACGTGGATCGTCATCCCGTCATATTTAGTTTGCTATGTTGTATCCAAGAATATGTTATTGTAATAATTAAATAGGAATGTAAGGTTTAGTTTGTTAAGTTGTATGTCCGAATTGATCAATGTAACCTGACGCTTTGTTTTAATGTATGAAATTGCTCACTACTTTCATTGTATTACTATCTATTGTATTTACAATTGCATGTTCCTCGATTTACACGCACTTTGTTATATGTCTTATTCATTATGCATTTTGTATGTCATTTGTAGTTGATTATTTACATTTTCGTCACGGATGGATGCCGATGCCATTAGACATGTTTATGGACCACAGATCCTCGATATTCTCGACCGCACGGAGACACATCGGTCCGAGTCGTATATAGAGGAGAAGTTGATAAAGTACTAAATACTAAAAAGGATGTGGTGCTTTTGGAGTTTTAAGCTAAGCGCAGATGATCACCTTCATCCCCGTGTTTTGGATATTTTGTATGATATGGGATTTTATGGTGTTGCACGCCGCTGGGGATGAAGATTGATCATCATCTTATCACCGCATTAGTGGAGAGATGGCGCCCGAGACACATACTTTTCATTTGCCTGGTTTGAGAGGCTATAGTCACACTACGTGAGGATGGCGATTATATGGGGTTTATTCGTGGATGGGGATCTTTGAACAGGATCGATTTTTTTCATACTATTGACGAGTGGCGTTTCTATTGTGGACCATATTTGGGTTTCGTACCTACACTGCAGCAAATGAGAGGGAGGACACGGATACTTAATGTAGCCATTAGACAGCATCTTACACAGATTCAGATCGATGATGAGACCCCAGAGTACGTGGTTGAGCAGTATGCACGTGGTTGTGCACTACTTCTGATAGGATGTCGTATGATGCCGGACTCCTCCGGCAATAGTGTGTCATTATTATATCTTCAGCAGTTAGAGAATGTTCGAGCAGCGGGGCGCTTTAGTTAGGGGGGTATGTTTTGGCATTTCAGACGTGAGCTTTGCAAGGCTCTTTCAGGTGATGCGGATAAAGAGTACATGGGTGGGCCATTAAGTATTCTTCGTATATATTTATTACTATGCAGTTAATGTTATACATGACATAATTTTTGTTGGTAATATATATATATATATATATATATATATATATTTCTTATGTAGATTTGGGCGTGGTCTCGAATGAGGACTATAGTGCCAGAGAATATAAGTTCTATGATTATAGCCGGTACACTTCTGGGGTTGATAGGGTGTTGGGATTACCACCATACGGGGCCGAGATGGGTACAACATCACAGCTATGGTCGCACTTCGAGACATTCAGTGAGGATATATAGAGAGATTTTTGATCGGTTGTTGCCTCATCAGGTATTACACATTTATATAGAGAGATTTTTTATCGGGAGAGGCACAAGAGCACCTGCAGGAGATGGGGGACGTGGCAGAGGACGACGACACCAGCCACAACCATCTACAGCTGGACCTTCCACGACCCATGATGTTCCTTCATCTAAGACCTCATGTTGACATAGTTGGACCTTCCAGGACTTATGATGTTCCTTCAATTGGACCTCCTATTGACATAGTTGGACCTTCTACTTATACACCTCATATGCACTATGGTACGAAATTTATTAAATTCATAAAAATGATTTTAATAGCAAATGGGTATTTTAATTGATCATTTTCCATTTTATATGACAGGTCCGTCTACATCCACTCCGGGTTATTTTGCCCCTCAAAGGACATCATTTTCATCATTATTAGAGAGATCGATTATAGTGCCACGAGACCTCTATATGGTGCCCATGATCCGCCCCACGTCCGAGCGTCCACATTTTAACATATCGCCTGTCTCATTTCTCGCCTACACTGCATATCGTGATTTGACCGGAGAGTCTACATCATCACCGCAGATGATCAAGATGATGAGGACGCGCACAACATTCTCGACATGACGACCAAATGGATGGATCTTTGGTAGGCATAGAAGTATCTTAGATGAGGTAGGTAGCGCTGGGTGTGGCAATCGGGGTCATAGAGTTTAGGATTTTTCATAGAGCTTATTGTAAAACAACTATCAATCAACTTATTTAATATTAGGTCTCAGATCTTTTATTACATTTATTATTATACATTTATTTCACATACATTTACTACATTTGCATTGATACGTCTTATCGGTGTAAGCTTTTATACACATGTCTAGTCTTGTCAACAAAACTTTATCGATGCCGTGTTATCCGGATGTCGGCTTTATCGATGTCAACTTTATCCAGTGATACATCTTGTCAACATAGTTGTATTATTAGTCATGGGCCTTGTTTGAATAACTTAACAAATTTACAAAAATGTCATTATGAATACTTCACATCGCCTATAAATACATGTCTTTGAAAATTTCATTTGATTGCAACTTGAACCGGTCCCCTAAAGAACCCAAAAATTATATTATTTCTATTTTCACTCCAAATGGATGAGTTCAATCTGGTCCCTCTACCATCCCCACGTGCTTTAACTCCCGGTTATTGATGAGTCTCTATAATGCGAAAAATACAAGGACATTGCCGATGGACATCATTCTCGTTGATTCACTACTAAACGAGAAGAGTAAAAGCACTGGTAGGTAGTTGGTGAAACGAACAATAGTGTGGCCATTCTAGAGAGAGAGCGCTTCAAATTTGCATTCCAATGCAATTTTAAGTTCACGAGATAAATCAACGAGTTAAACATCTTCAAGCCCGCTATACTTTGTTCGCCAAAATGATAAGTACGCCGGGTGTACATTGGGATCGTGAAACTCATTTCGTGCACGCAGCGCAACTCATCGTTGGGTCACTTGGCGCGTTCGGTAAGTTAAATATTCTTATTTTCATCATGCGAGTTGTATTATATAACATTATGTAATGTAAGTATATTAATCATTTATTTTCTTTAATTTTTAGGATGATGACATTAATCATTACTCAGGATGCTTATATGATGGAGGGAGAACCTTTATTTGATAAGCTTCAAATATTGTTTAAGTACTGAGAGCCGTAAACACAAGTGCTTAAGCAACTTGCCGGTCACCCTAAACGCTACTTGCCATCACAATCTAATGCCGAGCAAGGAAGTTCTTCTTCATGCCAAGATTGATCGTGCAGTGTTCTTGTTGTTTGCGTGCTGATTTCGCGTACTTATGTTGTAATGACATGCCGTATCTTATTTCAGTATTTTAATATGTAATTTTCTTGATGTTTTTTTTAATTATGTTTACTTTATTATGTAATCGTGTTTCGATTGAGTTATATTTTGATTCAGTAAAATCCAAAAATTGTGTGTTTTATATTTAAAATTTCAATTTCAAAAATAATTAAAAAAAAATTGAGTTGTAGGCGCCAGTCAAACCGGCGCCTACGTGGCAGAGCGGAAAAAAAAAAAAAGGACAACAGCAGACGCCCTTGGGCAGGCGCCCTTTGTAAGGGCGCCAACACCTAAATACTCAAGACCGCCCATTTTCACCCCAATTTTGCAAATGTTTGTGGCAAACACCACAAACTGAAAAATAACCCCTTTGCTTATGTGTCTCTCACATCTTACCAGCTCCTTCCAATTTCCTTGTCATTTGTCTTTTTTCTATATATTTTTTTTTTAATCCAACTCTGGTTTCAATTCAGCTTTGAGGAAAAAGATTACTTTAACTTTATTAGTTCATTGACGCCAAAAGAAGACTAACTTGTGTTGTCCAAATTTCAAAATCTGCATTATGACTTAAAGGCTATGCAGATATTCACTTGTCCAATCTTTTTTTTTTTTTTTGAGAAAAAAAATAATAATAACACTCAAATGTTTTGCTTTATTTTTAGGGATAATTACAAAAAAAAAAAAAACTTAGGGTTCCGGCTAATTACAAAAAAAAAATCATAGATTTTTTAAAGTTGTAAATTTATAGGAATGTTTCAGTAATTTTGAAACATTCTGTTTTTTCTTTAAATTAGCCCAAACCTCGGGTGTTTCTTTGTAATTATCTCTTATTTTTAAGTTATAAAGTACTCAACATATTGAATTTAATTTTCAAAACGCGATTTACAAGTTTCATGATGATATAGATTATTTTTTGGGACAACAATATATATTATTTCTTATCATATAAATTAGAAGGTTGTCATTACCAAACACGTCACACTTTTTTTTCTTTCTTTTTTTAGGTTTACTTTATCTAAGCAACTTATTGATGAAGTAAAAATAAAAGTTCTCCTTTACGAATTCCAAGTTCAAACTAATTAATGTGTCTCAAGCTAGGACAAGTGGAAAGATGATATTATTCAATTGGTATTCCATTAGAAAAAGTTAGTAGGTGTCCTAATTTAGTAGTTACCTTAATTTATTGACAAAAGACCAACCAAAAGACATCCTAGATCATACTTCTTTTGCTTTTTTTAACATCTCCACCATGATGAATTATTAATGGACAGAATGCAGTTTGATCTTTTACTAATATTGTACAATAATTATTATTTTTATTTAATACACATCATAAATTGACTATATACACATAACACACATGTATTTGTAATATACAATAAAATACATAATATAGAATTTACAACAATGTTTTTTTTAAAAAAAAAACCCTATAAAAGTACAAACATATTTAGCAACAATGTCTTCAATATATCATGCACGCTTGCCCTAGTGGTAAGGAGGAAGCCTCAGATACTTGTAGGTCCCCAAACACATCTCAACTAATTGACTAATCAACAATGTTATCTTACTTCCAGCAGTAGGATTGGAGTTTGTATCTCTCTGGAAACCATCGACTTCTTGGGGAGGCTATAACTAGAAGAGAGCAATCTGACATTGATGTCACTGGCTCATAAGTGTACCCAGATTCGAATTCCACCATAAACCGACGACGGATGCCTTATTTAGAACTTGAGGCTACTGTACAGGGGTTCGAGTCCCACAGGAAACCAACTGGACATACTTATTGAGAACTTGAGGCTAATTTTGACACATCTCGTAGTTTATATGTCTTTAAGACCCTAAGGACGAGAGTTTGGGGCAAGATTAGTGTGACGAAGCTGAGAACCTAAAACATATAACCAAAAAAAAAAAAAATCAAACACATTTTTATGTGTTTCTCTATTTTTATTTGAAGCAAAAGCATTTTTAGCAACTATTTCACCATAATTAATCATTAATTCATTACTAACTCTATATATAAATTCTCTTTCCATCCCCATCGTCCTTTTTTTTTTTTACCATTCCAATTTCCAACCCCTTTTTATTTCTCTTTTAATAAATTTGGCCCTCCACAGAAACTCGAACTCAGACTTTTTACTGAAGAGTAATACCTGTAGCACGCTAACACTTTCGTTAACCCCTTTTTCTTTCTTAGCCAGCAATCATTCCCATTCCCCACGTTTCTACTTTCAACCCTCTTCCACACTCCATGCTTTTCTTTATACTCTCTGCCATTTCCTTACTACGGTACACTTGCAAAACCACTCTGCCCCACCCCCCACGAGCCCTTTTCAATTTTCCACACCCTTATTTTACCGTTGTTGTTTCTTCACATCCATGATCTCATTATTCTTCTCTTAGCATCTTTTCCCCCAATATTATACAGAGTGCAATTACAGATACATTTTTAGCCATATCCATGGCTTCAAATATGCAGAAACATTTCACTTTATTACTACTCTGTTTTTCACTATTGGCTTTTTACTCTGCCAGTAAGTCAAATCTTTCTTTCAGTTTTCATTTTAACAAAAAAAAAATTATTTTTAATGTAAGAAAGTGTTCTTCACTCTAGAAAACTCGGTGCAGCTCAGTGAACACTTGTCTTCAACTGAGAACTAAAGCAGGGATTTTATTATTATTCAAATCGCTTTGGGTAAAGCGCGATTTTTTTTTTAAATCTGTTGGGAAAGACGTTTTGTGACCATTATTACTTTTCTGTTTTTTTTTTTTAAGATTCGGAGTCTTTTATCGGAGTAAACTACGGCCAAGTGGCGGACAACCTCCCGCCGCCGGAGGCGACGGCGAAGCTTTTGCAATCTACGAGCATCGAGAAGGTTCGGCTTTACGGCGCCGATCCGGCGATCATTAAGGCTTTGGCCAACACCGGCATCGGGATAGTAATCGGCGCCGCCAATGGAGATATTCCGGCCCTCGCGTCCGACCCGAATTTCGCGGGTAACTGGGTCGGGTCGAACGTGCTGGCTCACTACCCGGCTAGCAAGATTATCGTTGTTACTGTCGGTAATGAGGTGGTGACGTCAACGGATCAGAACCTTGTGGCTCAGCTCTTGCCCGCGATGCAAAATGTCCAAAATGCCCTCAACGCAGGTAATATTTTACAATCAATTATGTTGTGATGATGATGATGATGATGATGATGATGATGATGATGAGTGAAAAAAGTGGAGTTGTATATGCCTAACTTCAAAATTTTAAAAATGTAAAAAATTAATGGCAGCATCATTGGGTGGGAAAATCAAGGTTTCAACTGTACATTCCATGGCGGTGTTAAGTCAATCGGACCCACCATCAACAGGGGCTTTTGGATTTGGAGACACAATGAAACCCTTGCTGCAATTTCACAGTTCAAATGGTTCACCATTTATGATCAATCCATACCCTTTCTTTGCGTATCAAAGTGATCCTAGGCCTGTTACGCTGGCGTTTTGTTTGTTCCAACCGAACGCTGGACGAGTGGATGCAGGATCTGGCATTAAGTACATGAACATGTTTGATGCACAGGTAAATTTTCAAGATTTCTGTCATGATATTAATCTTTCTTTTTAATTAGGTAATAATTGAAAACAAGGAAAGTATAATACAAGATTACAGTATGTAGAGGTGTAATATGTGTGGGGCACTGTGGTTGACTACATATTAATTACTTTACCTAAAACTGATGTAGATTTAAGAAGGTTGTAGGTGATCTTGTAATAAATGTAAGGGATAATTACAGAAAAATCCCTGAAGTTTGGGCTAATTCCAAAAAAATCAATAAATGTTTCAAAATTACAAAAAGCCCCCTTAGGTTTGATTAAAAACCCTATAGAAATAAAACAGTTACACCCTTAAATTTAAGAAGAAGCAAACCTGAGGGGCCCCATTTTGTAATGTTGAAACATCTCTAGGTTTTTTTATAATTAGCCCAAACCGCAGGGGTTGTATTGTAATTATCCCTAAATGTGATTTACTGGAGTCCCACATGGGTTCAGGTGGCAAGACTGCCAAGACAATACTTAGCACCCCACTGTGAAATCAAGTATTGATTTGAAAAAATATCTCTAATATTGAGGCATCAAGTATCTTAATATATTCCAAGATTCATATGCAAATGCAAATTGAATTTGTGTACACATATTCAAGGAAGGGATTTGCTCACAATCCTCTTGTCATTTTCTGCTTTTTTGCTGAAAGATGATAGCTTTAGAAATATCTAAGTGCTGTAATATATCCTGTCTCCAAGTGGTTGTTGACAGGCTGGCCATTTGAACAATTGGACCTCAGTAATTACTTGAACTTACTGTAGTATAATGATTGTTGTTTCTGTGTAAGTTTTGTTAACAAGGGACCACCAAAAGCACATATACTTATCATGGGAAAAGAAGGTATGACCAATGGTCCAATTTTCCTAGTGCAATTTGCAAATGAAAATGAGAGAAATGTTATTGTCCCTAAAGGATGCTAGATTCTATTGTTTATTTTTTCTGGCTTAAAGGTTGAAGAAATTATATTTACTGCTTTTTGAAATGTTTAGGGATAATTACAAAAACTACCCCTGAGTTTTAGCCTAATTACAAAAAATCCCTTTATTTTTTCAAAATTACAGATACCCCATTGACATTTGCTTCTATTTTACAAATTGCACCTTAGGAGGGGGGTATTTGTTAGGGTAAATACGAACCTCAAGATGGTGTTCGTAACACCTTAAGGGGATACTTGTAATTTTGAAAGATAACTAAGTTTTTTGTAATAATTCTAAACCTCGAGGGTAGTATTTGTAATTATCCCTAATTTTTATTGATAGTTTTGCTGGTCTCAAAATGTATGCTCTTAGGTTGATGCTGTACACTCTGCCTTGAAAGGAATGGGATTTAAGGATGTTGAGATTGTGGTTGCTGAGACAGGGTGGCCTTATAAAGGAGACGCCAATGAAGTTGGCCCTAGTTTGGACAGTGCAAAAGCCTACAATGGTAACTTGATAAACCATCTCAGGTCAAAGGTCGGCACACCACTTATGCCTGGAAAATCTGTTGATACCTATATATTTGCACTCTATGATGAGGATTTGAAACCCGGGCCTGGCTCAGAGCGGTCATTTGGACTTTATAGGCCCGATCTTACCGTGATTTATGATGCTGGTCTCTCAAAGAGCACACAGGTAAAGACTAAAGATACGACTCATTCGGCTTAAAATGTTTTAATTGATGCTTTTACTAAGACACATTTATGGTTCCCATTAAAGAACATATTTTAGCAATGAAACATGAGTTGGCAGTGAATGGAGGGTGACATAATATCCACCTTATTCACTTGATTCCATAAGCCGAAGCCTGGGAAAATCTTATGAGAAATAACTTGGACTGTAGTTTGATCATTTTTGTTGGAAATTAAGGGAGTGATTGTCTAATCTTTTAAATTCGAAATTTTCTTTGGTTAGACAATAGTGATAAAATTTAGGGATAATTACAAAAAACTCTGGTAATTACCAAAAAATCCAGAGATGCTTCAAAATTACAAAAAAAAAAAAACCCTCCTCAGGTTTGATTATGTCTTAAATTTAAGAGATAACTGTTACATTTCTATAAATATAGGGAGGGGGGGGGGTTGAAATGTTTTTTGCCAATGAAATGGGAAAATATAAGACGAAATCAAACTTCAAGGGTTTTTTTGCAACTCAGTGGGGTTTTTGTAATTATCCCTAAAATTTATTTCGAAAAGAAAAGAATGAATCTTGAGAGAACTTTGGATGTGACATGAAATTTTACTAATGTTAGTTCATCTGATCTATTTTTCAGTGAAATGATGATTAAATTTAATTGGTGATTGAAAATGTGAGATTCAACGATTGTTGTATTGTTTTTTAAAAAAAAAGAATATCACAAGCAATACGATTCCCTGTGAAGAAATTCTTTTTACCGAAAGCTTACTAAAAATTCTTATAAGCAAATTCAATTTGATTGGACATATTACTAGAACATCATTAAAACGTCTGACTAGTCATATTGTTGGAATTGCATCAGTCTCTTTTGTGTCTGTTCAGCTCATTTTAGGTGGATAACATATTCTTCATTCATATCGGTTGATTTGCCTAGACTCCTGCACCAACCCCAGCGACTCCAGCTCCGGTGAGTCCAGCACCAACAGCTCCGGTGCATCCAGCCCCAACTACTCCGGTGGCTCCAGTAAATCCAGCTCCAACAACTCCCACTACTCCAGCAACTCCAGTGAATCCAATACCGACCCCCGCAGCAGGTTGGTGTGTGCCCAGGCCTGGCATATCTGATGCCCAATTGCAAGCAAATCTCGATTATGCTTGTGGTCAGGCATAGATTGTAGTCCAATTCAACCTGGTGGTCCCTGTTTTGAACCAACTACTGTGTTATCACATGCCGCTTATGCTATGAATCTTTTATATCAATCTGCTGGCAGGAATCCGTGGAATTGCGACTTCATGCAGACCGCCACCCTCACTAGTACTAATCCTAGTAAGTCTATTTATATTTTGCACGATTGAACCTCATGATCTTCACGAGCTAAGGAGCAAGTAGCAACACATGGCTATCGAGCTCGACAGTGGCGGATCTAGAAATTTGTAGTAGGGTGGGCTAAGAAATAAAATTTTCACTAAAAAATATTATATATATATATATAGAAATATTTAATATACATATAACAAATTATTACAATACTATATTATTTCTCAATAAAGAATAGAAACTATGTACTTCCTAGGAGAAAAAAAAATATAGTGATATTTTTATATTAGCAATCAAATGGACAAATCATATTCCCGATATTATTTGTTTTATATTCACAAAACAACAAGAAGCCAATAACTAAATATAAAAAAGCTAAAAAAAATATATAACTCCTAATTTTGAAAAATGGATAAATTTTTCATTTTCATATTTGATAATGACACTTAGGGGAGGCAAATCATTCAGTCCCTTAAACATATGTTTTTCTAAAATATATTTGATAATTACAATACATATTCTCATATATTATCGATACATGTAGTTAATTACAGTTTAAAAGTAATAAAAGTAATGATATGATAAGTGTACTAAACTACTAGTTAAAAATTAAGGATAAAAAAGATAGTCTAAAGAGATAAAATAAAATATATTAAATTATATCACCAAAGTTATCATGATAACACAAAAGTTTTATGTTCTTTGTTCTTGATTTTTAAATAAATTTAAATTTTGGATTGAACTTGAATTTTAAGTTAAATTTTGTAGTGGGCTAATTATAAATAAAATATAAATTATAATACTAAAAATGAATTTATTGAAAATATGCACTGGGCTTGAGCCCAGTGCTAGAAGGGCATAGATCCGCCTCTGGAGCTCGATAAGTGACACTTGAATGGGATGTTTGTTGGCTTTCTATGACAAGAATAAAAGTCTAGAAAATAAATTTCATGACATGAGTTTCCTACTCTTCTTAGAGTAACTTACAAAACTACCCCTTAGGTTTTTAGCCTAATTATGATCAACTCCAATTATCTTTCAAAATTACAAATACCCCCTTGCGGTATTACAAACACCTCCACGAGGTATGTAAAGGCCTAACAAATACCCCCCTTCTTGAGCAATGACGGAGATTTAAACCAACCCCCCCCATACCTAATATCATTAAGAAACTAAAAATAAAATTAAGTTAAGAGTTTATATGATTTGTTTTGAATTTTTCATCCGGCTCATCCCACTTTCGTGTGTTGGCTTACCTAACTTTGGTGCGCTAGTTCCACCATTGCTCTTGACGGTGTAATTCGTAAAATAGGAACATTTGACAAGGAGTATTTGCAATTTTTAAAGATAGGCATATAGCTAGGTATTTTGGTAATGAAACTGAGCATTTTTTTTGTGATTGACCCTTCGTCTTATTCTGGATTCAAATGAGTGAAAAACCACGAAAATGGTTTTGTGTTTTAGCATAGGGCTCTAGTAATATTTTGGTCTACTTAATTTTAAGTTCAGCATAGGACTACATATTTTCTTTTCATTTTGATCACAAGCCAATGCTGAGTGGTTTCTTTTGATGATATAGGGTTAATTACTATCGATGTTCAGTCCAATTATTACAAAAAAAAAAAAAAAAAAAAACCAAGCTATCTTTTGAAAATACAATTACCTTCTTGGTGTTTGTAATACCTAAAGGTGGTATTGTAATTTTGAAAGATAACTGCTTCTTTTTTGTAATTAGGCTAAAACCTTAGGGTAATTTTTGTAATTTAACCAACCCATTGATTATAACTCTATGAATAGACACCATATAACTTTTCTTTTTGCAACTCCTGTCCTGTGTTACAGGTTACAATTCTTGTGTTTACCCTGGTGGAAGTACATGAAGATGACTAGAAATTTTTTGGTAGTTAATCATCGAAGGGACGACTGTAGCAGTAGCGATTGTTGTAATTCTACAGTAGGTAGAAGTGTGTATAGGTTGTATGGTGCCAAGATATTTTTTTTGTATCCATAAAAATCAAATAATGTATGAGACTATACTCATTGGTTCTTGATTACTGATAAAATTTGAATATTCAACATTTTAACACTGTTAACTCTAATGTGAATTTGTCATGTTTCCTTTTCCTTTTCTGACTTATTTTAGGGGAAGAACTGTATGTTAGATCAACTAGTCCAAAGTCCTGACTAGGGGAAGTGCAAAATCTTCTCCTGAATATATATAAGGGATAATTACAAAAACACCCCTGAGGTTTGTGTTAATTACAAAAAACTCAGAGATGTTTCAAAATTACAAAAAAACCTTTCAGGTTTCATTTTGTCTTTTTTTTAATAAGCTGGGAGTACTGGTTGAGGGGAAGAGATAAATTTTAAATAAACTGAAAGATACAGGTTCGAACCCTGATTAACACCCTTATAAAGGGTTAGTGATACCACTTGAGCTACAAGCTAGTGGTTTCATTTTGTCTTAATAACTGTAATATTTTTTTGATTGTGAGGTTTTTTTTTTTAAATCACCGGGAAAAATGTAAGGCAGAATCAAACCTCAAGGGTTTTTTTTGTAATTTTGAAAGAACTCTGAGTTTTTTTTTGTAATTAGCCCAAACCTAAGGGGTGTTTTTGTAATTATCCCTATATATAAATATCATTCTTTTTTTCAGGGAAATATAAATATCATTCTTAAATTTGCGTCAGTTTTTGAAAATTAAATATAGCTCCCTAATATTGACTCCACCAATTTGTTTCAATCATTGGAACTTGAAAGTCTCTAAATCAACGGCTTTTTATTAGTCTCTTTATGGTCTACCCTTTTTCCTTCTTTCCAGCTAATCACATTTTTATTGACAAGTTAGAATTTTAATTGTAAAAACTAAAGCTAATTAATCCATCTTGATTATATAAAGAAAACTATTACACAGTAGACTAATAAAAATACTTAAGTTTGGGCGAGAATTAATATCAAAGTTTTCCAAGATCTACGTGATTAGAAACCTACACAAATCTAAAACAATTTTTTTAAATCAAAACAGATATGATTGATCCGTATAATCAGAACATCACAACATAAGCGCATAAAAAAATTATCTTGTTTATGTCACGAAGTGTCATATAATAGTTTATTTATTGAGCAAGTTTCTTGTAAGACGGTCGCACGGTATGACATGTTACATTCCAGTGTAAAAAGTGAGTGTATTTAGATAAATTATCACTTCTTGCGCCAAAAGTATCACTTCTTAGGTCGTCTCCAGCAATTGATCCAAAGTGGCGTTAGGCGTTAAAGTGGAGAGAAAGCATCTCCAAAGAATGCGCTATAATCATGCGCCGATTTAGGATATGCACAGATCTGCCGCCATATCTGTGTTGTCTTGTTCTAGCGCTATACCTTTTTTTTTTTTTTTTTTTTGGTTTAATTTGTTATTAGTTAATATGTATTTCTTTAATGTGAATATTGTAGTTAATTTTATATTTCAACTAATTTAATAGAAAATAATATTAAAATTAATTTAATTATATATGATAATTTATTTAAAATAATATGAAGTGTAATTTTCATAATACTACACAAAAAAAGTATAAATCTTACATAAAATTTCATTATAAAATACTGAAACATAATTTTACAACAGTAAAAAACATTTACATAAAATAGATAAAGTTACATAAAATAAAATTATTGAAAATACAAATAATAACGAATACGATATTTTTTTCTAGTACTCTGGAAGACCAGTTCCGGACTCTCCAAGATCTGGAAAAAAATCTCTAAACATATAAAATTATTTAAATAATATTTTTATCAATTATAAAATAATAAAAATTAATATTAAATTAATAAAAGAAGGAATTTTATCGAATATTCTTTTTTAGTGCAGAAAATAGTGCAAACTGCTGGAGATGAAGTGCAGATTCTGCGCCAAAGTAGTGTAGCCTCTGCACCAAAGTAGTGCAAACTATTGGAGATGGTCTTATACCAAAAGTACCACTTCTTACACATGTTTTTGCCTTATTTGATATATTTGGATATAGAAAAAATTGTACGTTGGGTAATTCATACCTAACAAATTCAAAAATTTGTATATATGTTATGCCGTTATAAATCCACGTCAGCAAAATGGGCCCGGCGGCTTTCCATCAATCTCCCCATTACCAAACATCCCTTTCTCTCTCAAAGTCTTCACAGTCCACCTCCCTTCCACACTTCCCCGACCCCAAACCACCCCATCGCCACCCCCACCCCCACCCCACCCCCATCCTCTACGCCGAGTATACATTTCGATGTATGAAGCCCTTTGTCTAATTCTATGATTTAATTCTGGATTGTGTAAGAATTCCAAATATTAGGGTTCAAATGAAGCTGAAGGGCTAGATATTGTTATCTTTCTTTTTGGCTCTCGAGTTTTGGGGAAAAGATGTCAGTTGCTGAGCTGAAAGAGCGGCACATGGCTGCTACAGAAACCGTTAATACCCTCAGAGATAGATTGAAGCAAAAGCGTCTTCTTCTTCTAGACACCGATGGTTCCAATTTCTTTCTTTTTTTAAATTACACTTTAATTTCGAGATTTCGTGATAGTTGAACTTTTGGTTGTTTCTGATCACGTCTTTAGATCTGCTTGTTTTGGCACGAATTATGTTGTAATTATCTTATCTATGTACTTTTCTTTTTCCAGTTGCTGGGTATGCGCGTTCGCAGGGGAAGACTCCGGTGACTTTTGGTCCGACTGATCTGGTTTGTTGCCGGACTCTGCAGGGGCACACGGGCAAGGTAAGCTCTTTATAGTATATTTTTCAGAATTTTCAGTACAGCACTTTTTAGTTCTATTCTATATAACGCATACATGCTTTGGCTGTCCTTTTGTCTAAATCTAATTATTGTCTTTCCAGGTTGTATGTTTTCAAATCCTTTTATGGGCAATTGGTTTTTCATTTCAGAATTGCATTGATTAGTTTAGGGATTATGAGAGAATTAATAGTCAGTGGAATTTGCAGTTAATCCATTTTGATAATTGGTGACTTCAAAAAGTTTCAGTCACATACTTCTGGTTATATGAAACCCTCAATGCCAAGAATCTGGCTCCTACATTTTACTTCTTAACTAGCTTCCTGCTTTGGATTATAGTTCAGATCCAAAACTCAGAGAAGTCCTGATGAAGCGTCAACATTGAGAAGTTTGGAATGGTTGTCTTTCTGTATTATCTGCGAATTCACATTATTTTTATTCCATGTTGTAATCCTGGGATTCGAGTATAGTAACTTTTAATGTTTTTAGCATTTATTGGATCGGGTGTTAGTGCATTCTATTCTCACCTCTTGTAAAATCTTATTCATGTAATGGGATAGCTCCTACGATGTAATAGAATCTCTTATCTTGGTTAAAGAGCTATATTTTGGGAACTTAAGCATGCTACCTTATTGATGGTTGATCTCCACCTTTTTGGTAAGTTTAGGTTTTTCAGTTTAGTGCCTGCGAGACAACGTTGTTATGCATATGATAGTGGAATTTTGCTGCCCGACAGGATATAAATTATGACAGATCTCAGAATTAGCACTTTTGTTGGATTCATATGCAGAAAACCAATCATTGTCCTTCTTTAAAACTTGGCTGCTCTTTTTCTTTTCCCCCTTTTTTTTGTCATTATCATTTTTGTCGCACTCATCACATTACAGTAAAGAAACCATATTTCTTCGCTGTGGCTGGCGCCATGCTGAAGACTTGGGAAATTTCCATGAATGGAAGTTGCATTAAAGGTTTCATTTTATTAAGAATTGCCGCATTTTGGTGACATGTGTTTCTAGATAAAATCAAACAACACAAATTCCAGAGAGAAATCGTGTCCAATCTCAAATTAGGTCTTTTGATTTACCCGACAGCCGATGGTTCTGTATACCACTTAGTAATTAGTATGCATCTAACAAAGTCTGAGATTGGGCAATGCTAAATATTCCAATACGTAAACCAATCATAATTTGTTTATCTCCTTCTTGGCTACATTGAGCTTGAATCTGATCATGCATCACATTAAAATCACCTTTATGTTTTCAAAAAGGATATTTTTCAATTGTCCTTTTTTTGTTTCTTGAATCCTTTTGGTGAAATCATTAAATTCTAGGTGTATTCACTGGATTGGACTCCTGAAAAGAATCGCATTGTCAGTGCCTCCCAAGATGGCAGATTAATTGTATGGAACGCTCTCACAAGCCAGAAGACTCATGCAATTAAGCTACCATGTGCATGGGTCATGACCTGTGCCTTCTCTCCCAGTGGGCAATCTGTCGCCTGTGGTGGCCTCGATAGTATGTGCTCTATCTTTAACCTGAACTCTCCAACTGACAAGGATGGCAATCTGCCAGTATCCAGAATGCTTAGTGGGCATAAGGGTTATGTGTCATCATGTCAGTATGTTCCAGACGAAGATACACACCTGATAACTGCTTCTGGTGACCAAACATGTGTTCTATGGGATATAACTACTGGCCTGAGGACATCCGTATTTGGAGGTGAGTTTCAGTCAGGCCATACTGCTGACGTTCTAAGGTATGTTGGCTATCTTTCTAGTGCATAAAATTTTGGGTAATTGCACAAAATATCCTTGGGATAATTACTGAAACCCAATTATCTTTCAAAATTACAAATACCCCCTTAAGGTTTGAGTCTTGTATTTCCTTAACAAATACCCCCCTATTGAGGGTGTCATTTTTAAAGTAGAAACAAATACCAACGGGATATTTGTATTTTTGAAAAATTTCCGTAAACAAATCTCAAGGGTATATTTTTTGTAAGGGATAATTACAAAAAAAACCTGAGGTTCAGGATAATTAAAAAAACCTCCAGAGGTTTTGTGGAAATTACAGAAAAAAATCTTGAGGTTTGATTCTCATATATTTTACCCCTTAAAAGCAAAAAACATTTCAAAACCCCCCTTGATATTTATAGAAATATCACAGTTACCCCCTTAAATTTAAAACATAATCAAACCTGAGGGGGCTTTCTGTAATTTTGAAACATCTCTAGATTTTTTTTGTAATTAGCCCAAACCTCAAGGGGTTTTTCGTAATTATCCCATTTTGTAATTAATCCTAAATTTTTAGCCATCTGTGCTTATCACTTAAAGTCGTTATTAAGGACTTTAACAATGCTGTTTTGTTTCAGTGTCTCAATTAATGGATCCAACTCTAGAATGTTTGTGTCTGGCTCCTGTGATTCAACTGCCCGTCTGTGGGATACTCGTGTTGCTAGTCGAGCTGTTCGTACTTTTCATGGTCACGAGGGAGATGTTAATACTGTAAAGTTTTTTCCAGATGGGAATAGATTTGGAACAGGTTCAGATGATGGAACTTGCAGACTGTTTGACATTAGAACTGGGCATCAGCTACAAGAGTACAGTCAACCTAACAGTGATAATGAGGTCCGTCATGTGACTTCGATTGCTTTTTCTGTCTCTGGCCGGCTACTCTTTGCTGGGTACACCAATGGAGATTGCTATGTCTGGGATACTCTATTGGCACAGGTATATTATATGTGTTCTTATCATCCCCTCCCCCCCCCCCCCTCCCGGGAATTGCTGCTTCAGCTGATGTTGCATCTCCACTGTGATGAAATGTATAATATGTATTCTTATCAGATGGCTTTTTGTTAAGTTTTTAACCAACATTCCCCATTAATAGGTGGTTTTGAACTTGGGATCTCTTCAAAATTCTCATGATGGTCGGATTAGTTGTCTTGGACTGTCTGCCGATGGCAGCGCCTTGTGTACAGGAAGTTGGGACACGAACCTTAAGGTGAGTCTCAATTTGTGACCCATCCTTGCCTGGTGGTAGCTTGTTTATTTATTTATTTTTGGGATAATTACAAAATCCCCCCCGAGGTTAGGGCTAATTACAAAAAAATCCAGAGGTTTTTGAAATTACAAAAAAACCCTTGAGGTTTATTCCATCTTACATTTTCCCTCTAATAAGCAAAAAGTATTTCCAAAGACCCCGTAACAGTTCTAGAAATATTAAAATTACCCCCTTAAATTTAAGACAGTTGATTCTGATGAGGCCTTTTGTAATTTTGAAACATCTTTTTTTTTTTTGTAATTAGCCCAAACCTCATGGGGTCTTTTGTAATTATCCTTTTTATGTTTATCACCTCTTTCAAGACTTCTTCCATATAACTAACACTTCTGGGTAATAGCTACTTGTGTATGCAATACCGGTATAAAACTGCAAAAATGGCATCTTGTCATGTGTGCTCTCGTCTGCCCGTAACAATTTGAATTTAAAAAGGTTAACATTGATAATCTTACACGTATTTTTGCCCTGGCAGATTTGGGCCTTCGGGGGATATAGAAAAGTGATTTGAGTAGTGGAGACCGCGATTTTCGTTATTACTCGGGGCAATTCAGGACATCCATCGAATTTTCCAGTGTCCCAGTTGTTGGTTGTGGTACTGTAATTGTGTTGTATTTCTTCTGTAATCTTTGTGAGATCTTTGACAGACAGCTTCAGTAGATAAATGAAATTTACATGCAAGAGTTTTGATCAAATGTGTAAAGGCATAAGGTTGTTTTCAGCTACTACCTACCTTTTGGCCTTTTATTCCCCGCTGATTAACATCATCACACCACATTACAGTTCTCCAGGTTGGTACCAATACATTTGACAACATTAACATTGCACTCATTATATAATTTTAAAGTATTAAAAAATGGATGGCTCTATGGTTGACAATTATCCCTACATAATATTCAAATGATTATCTTGTGTAATAAATTTCTATATCGTCACCGACGAAAATAAACTAGTGCTTTCGATAGATTTTGAGGATCATGCGATATTATGCTAATAAACCACTATTTATCATCTTTGGTCCTTGTGAAGATCTTTGTACTGGAGCTTTTTTTTTTTTTTTTTTATAATTTATTTCTGCCCTATCCTTAATAGCAGGTTGACTACACTTTATAACTGAAATGGAAACCAGTGCAAGAGATCTTGTAGGCACTTACCAATGAGGCCCTGTCGATTAGTATTACACAGAAGAAATCAATTATAGACACTAATAGAGTTACATCCGCTCTTCATAGACAAACTTAGAATTTGCGATGTTGACAGAGAATAAATACCCATGAATATTTGCATATTCCAGGATATTTACATTATTTATTTGAATCCAATCAAAGAAATTCACAATAGCTATTATGAAGGCAAATATTGTAGCCATATATCAATAAAGCAACAATAATCAGAGAAGCTCCATTTGGCCATTTCCAAACACCATATAAATAAACTTGCCAACTTTCATGTTATTCCAATCCTATCCGATACATATATATATATATATATATATATATGTATATATAGATTAGAACGTAAAGAAGACACATGAGCCAAAATGAATGTGATCATCCCACCAAAAAAACAACGTATGCTTGTCCGAGCCAAAAACTATTTTGAACAAAAATCACTTTTCACAGTAAAATCTGCTTAGTGAGTTGATCTAACATTACCCATCATCTAGCGCCTCTTCTTTTTCAGCATACTCCATTGCTTCAGTAAGTGTGAAATCCCTTCTTCGAGAGTTGCTCGTCGTTGGTCTTTGTTATTCCACAGCTCCGGAATGATATACCTGCCACTGGGATTGTACTCATTCATCTCCATCAATGCAGTTGCTACAGCTTGGTAAGCTTCTTCGCCTAACTCATTCCTCAATTTTTTCAGTTTCTTATCTTCCTCGTCCAGGATTGTCTATACCAGATAATTGACCAAAAAGAAAATGGCTTGTGCAGTTAAAGATGGGAAAAATTCAGTAGTGCTTGCATTCGTTGTCAACTTTTAAACTTAGAAAGGCCAGTTGTAAGTACAAATTACTTATGACCCACCTCACTGACCACCAAATTCTATTCGAAGAAAAATCTAAATTCGTAGTTTTCTTGCACATTTTAAGAACAATTATAACTATATACACGTTCTCTATACTATATCTAACAATGTCAAATTATATCAGTTCTAAAATTTCTAGTCGGGCTAGTTTTGATGGTGTTCATTATATTTAATTGAATTTGAGTAAATTTTATTTGAAAATGATAAATTGGCCAAATTTTAAGAATTTTAAGAACGGGTATAAATTGACATTGTTAGGTGTAGTATAGAGAATGAATACGTAGTTGTAATTATTCTTGAAATGTGCAAAAAAATTGCGAATTCGATTTTTTATTCAAGAGAATTTGGTGAAGCGGTGAGGGGGTCATTAGATGGACAAAGTGTGGTGGGACAATTGGGGTGCGGGGGTATAAATCAAGTTTTAATACTTGAGATTTTTCAAAAATACCCCTAGATGGAGGGGCGGTTTCCCCAATTTCCCTTTTGTAACTAACATGATCAAAATCAAAAGGGGTTTTTAAAATAAGATCTTATTTTGAAAATAACATACATGAATCACTGTTGCCTATGTAGTGTGGTGCAACTTCTAAATTTACTTAGTTACTACGGAAGAAAATACTTAAAATATGTAATACTACAAAACCAGACATAGCCTATCCTCTTTTGGAGCATTACATTACATACCTTGTAATTTTTGCCATCTTCACTCGGAACAATCTTAAAAGGGTGCCAATTAGCATTCCTCAAGTAACTATCCCACTGAGTACATAGCTCAACAGCTTTCACATCTTCTTCTTCATCCATATACTGCCTTTTGGCTGCTGCAATGAAGGATTTACTATCTAGCTCCCCCATTCTCTTGATTCTGATGGATGCCCGAGAGGGAAGTTCCATGAAGACCTACAAGGAATGGTCAATAACATTTTTACTTAACAAATGATAAAAGAAAATATTATGAACATAAAGCAAAAATTACTGTAGGTTCTTTAATGTAGTCATTATTGGTAAAAATATTAATGCACAAGTGATCAATGTAGCTACTTGAGAAAACTATATCAGAAATAAGCAGTCGTTTATGTTTTCATCGGTCACCAACAATTGATATATGAAATAATTTACAGGCTTGAGTTTTGAAATGCAGCAGCAGAAACTAGTAAATATGAGCATCAGATATATCGTCAAATTTTACTGATAGGAGGGGTAAACTTTTTAAGGATCTAAGAAATTTCGGGTTATTTTCCACATATCGTTTTGCATCTCAAAAAAGGCACTACAGAAGGGAATTCAACCAGTTCTAGTGTATAGCCACTCCTTTGAGAGAAGTTAGAGTTTCATTTAATATAGAAAATCTTGATTGAAATTTAAATCTCACTGTAAAAAAATGGAAAATTTAGGAGACATTAGCTTTTAACATTTGATGATGCTCTAGCCAGGGGTAAAAATATTAAATTTGATAGAATAACTTGGTTTTAGAATACTTTTGACATTATGAATTCTAATCTGCACTAGAAAAACTCAAAGACCTACACATGCATAGGCACACAAGCAACAATATAATTGACTCACATCATTAGGCATCAAATAAAAAGCTATCAAATATGAACATAATTGTTGAGTGCTTACGTTGATTAGTTCCTTCCGAGCTTCTTGTAATTCAACATTTGTTCTGCGTTCTTTGACAATAAGACTTTGATTGAGTACTTCAAAATACTCAAACTCTTCTTCCTTGTCTTTTAGTTCTTGTTCGATATCAGACAACTTATCCCCATCATCTCCCATGTGCTTTACTACTTGCAGGGATCCCCTGAGGCGTCGTATCTCCAGCTCTAATGCTTGCTTTGCATCGAGCTCCTTTTCTAATTCCATAATCTTTCTCTGTAGTTCACCTTTCTCTCTCTACCAGAAAATTAATTTCTTTAGTATCCATAAAAACTTAAAAGTTGACTATTCAATTAACTGATAACAAAATAGTACCTTATGATCTTCGGCCAACCTTAAAACCTTTTCGTCCGCCCTCTTTTGCTCTGCTATGGCCCTCTCATTCTGCAGAGCAAGAATATATCAACTTTTGCAACAATAGCATATATTGAGGCCAGATCTAAAATATATAAAAAGAATATATTGTGTATGCTTGTGCTTAAAAATGTGCATGATGAATACATAAGATCTATGCTACTATTGTCACAATGAGTCTTTTGCATAAATTTTTTGATCTGTCTCATTGATAGTGGAGTTCAGGTTAGGAAAGGTGGCGTTTTGAAACGACGTCCAAATTAGATGCCTAGTTTTGATTCTTAAACAGGAATAACAAATTGATCCGAGACCCTTTTTAATCCATTTAGACTATGAATGTGACAGGGAAGCAGGTAAAGGAGATAGGTCAGTTAAAGTATCAATTTACCTGTTGCTGCTCATACTTGAGCTTTATTCTCTCGTTTTCATTCTCATTCTGAGCTTCACGTTCCTTCAGTTCTTGCTCCTGCTGCTTGAGCACATTCCGCTGTGCTTCCAGCTCCAATGTGATTCTATCATGCTCCTGAAAGATTATTTTGAGGTTATCGTGTTCCTTCTGCTGCATCTTTTGTCTCTCTAATAAATCATTGTTGCAAAAAAGAAAGATCAATGTGAGTTTAGTGACCAAAGAAAAGAAAAAAGGAAGGTTCCAATGAAGATTCTGGTATAGAACCATAATCAATGGTGAAAATTGTATATACCTTCATTAAAAGCTTGGACCATCTCATCCTTTTCGCTGATCAAACTGCTCAAGGATATGGAAGTTTCTTTGTACTTGGTCTCCATTTCTCTAAGGCGCATATTTTGAGCTTCAACTGTATTCGACAAATTGGACACAAGTTTGCTATTTTTTATCTTCTCTTCCTCTTGATACTCCACTATTGTCTTCAGATCTCCATTCCTTCGTAGATACTCACCAACTACATTTTCTGCGTGGAAATCATCATCCCGAGCCACCCAACAATACAGCTTATCTCCCTTTCCTTCAACTCCAAAGTAATCACTCTTTCCTTGATGGTTGGCTTCATAAGCCTTCTCAAACCTTAAGGCATCACTAAGTCCAAGCCATTCGTTTCTAAATTCTACTATTGCATATCCAGAGTGACCCCTAAAGTTCCACAAAGGGTGAACTCTCAATGGATTGAATCCTTGCTTGGTTAGCTCATGCCTAAGCTTTGAGCCGCTTTCTCCAACATAACGTCCGTTACTCCAATGGACGGGCATATTTGCCACAACTCCCTTCCATGGCCACACGAAGAGCTCAATGTTGTCCATCATAATTTGTGAAGAACTCTCTCCATTAACTTCCTCTTGGAAATATTTCATCATTTTCCAGCCTCGATTTCTCTGTTTAGGATATAAGTAACCAAGGTTAAAGGGGAAAATAGGAGAGAATTTTAGACAGGTATGCCAACAAAAAACAAAGACTGCATCAAGTACACGCCACAAATGTATGCTTTAAAAGAAGTTGTCAAGGCTCAACAACAGATCAAGAAATCAGCAACAAGTTAGAAGCTTCCACAGTTAATTAGTTTAAGTTAGTTAAATTAGTTTCTACAGTTAGTTTCAAAGTTCGGACTTGTATACGGCTATTATATATTTGTGGATACATGTACGAATCATTCATTCAATATATCATTCATTTTCTTCTTCTTCATGATTTCTCCAAGAATTCACATGGTATCGTGAAATTTTTTAAGAGTTCTTCCGCACATACTCTGCTCCTCCTCCTCATGTTTCGAATTTGATCGATTCTCAGATCAAATTTTAGTCTCTCAAAATTCAGCGATCAATTAAAGATCGATTTTCCAAATTTACATCTGTCAATTCTTGGATAAATGGCACAACAACAAGATGATCCTACTTCACCATATTATCTTCATCCTAGTGACAATCCCGACCTTTGTGATAGTCTACGAACCATTTACGGGTGAGAACTACATTTCTTGGAATCGTCTTTGCTTATGGCACTCAATGTCAAGAACAAGAGGATTTATCGACGGATCGCTCCCTATGCCTTCTCGCACCTACAACTCGTGTCATGCATGGAAAAGGGCAAACAATTTAGTCCTTTCTTGGATTCTAAATTCCATTGCCAAGGATATTCGACAAAGCTCGTTGTTTTTCACCACCGCACAGAGGTTTGGGACGAGTTAAAGATTCGATATGCACGAAGTGATGGTCCTCGTGTATTCCACTGGAAAAATCATTGAGTTCCATCTCTCAAGTAGTAATTCCATCACTATCTACTATAATAATTTCAAGACTCGTGGGATGAGTATATAAGCCATAGACCAATTATGAAATGCTCCTGTGGTTTATGTAACTGCAATATTTCATCTGTTATGGCTACTACACAACAAAATGACTCTGTCATCAAGTTTCTTGTGGGACTGCACGAATCTTTTGGGCAAATTAAAATAACTCGCTTCTAAGCATCTCCACTTCCTCTCTTTGCAAAAGTTTACTCTCTTTTGCTTCAAGAAGAGTCCCAACGAAATCTGAATAATTCATCCACAATCAGTACCCCCTTAGACTCTATGGCCATGATGGCTAAACAAACATCTAATGCAAGGTTTCAGCCATTTAAGGATAAAAAGAAGCCAAGATGTACACATTGTGGATTTGTTGGTCACACAGTTGATAAATGCTTCCAAATTATTGGCTATCCTCCGGGATGGAAGGGACCTAAAGGACCAAGAAATGCCAGAGATTATAATGCAAATGCTGTTTTGGCATCTCCTACAGAGGATCATTCGAATTCTGCTCCAAATCCTTTATTTTCACAAGAAATGGTTCAGCAATTCCTAGCCTATGCACAAAATCAGCAACTTACATCTTCTAATGTTCCTACTGAATCTAATCAGCACACTGTAGCCACATCCATAGCAGGTATAAATTCAATTTGTTGTGCTTCTTCAGCCTATAAATGGATACTTGACACTGGTGCTACTGATCACATGATATGTGACAAGTCATTATACACTAACAATCCTGTTTCCACTTCTATATATATCCATTTACCTAATGGAAATGTTGCTACAGCTACATATATTGGAGAGGTTAAGATTTCTGAACATTTAGTCCTAAAACATGTATTATATGTTCCTACTTTTTCTTTTAATCTAATATCTGTTTCACAAATAGTGAAATCAGACAAATTATGCTCTCCATTTTTGTCCTCACATTGCCTTTGCAGGACATGAAAAGCCGAGGATGATTGGTTTTTTGAAGAAAGGAATGGCTTGTATCATCTCAATTTTTCGGATGTTTCGTTAATCTTTCAGTTTGATACATCTTTCTTGTGGCATTATAGACTAGGCCATCTCTCACCCAAAAGGCTATCTTTACTACCAAATGTTTCTTCCCATATTCATCAATTTGATAGTTGTGATGTATGCCGTATGGCTAAACAGAAAAAGCTTCCATTTCTGTAAAATCATCCACTACTAGTGCATTTTTGATTTGATACATTGTGACCTATGGGGTTCTTTTTCTCAAGTTTCTCATAATGGTTTCAGATTTTTTTTAACCATAGTAGATGACTTCTCAAGATGTACTTGGATTTATATGTTAAAACAAAAATCAGACACTAGATTTCACTTGCAGAATTTTTATTCTATGGTGAATTCTCAATTTGACAAAAGGATTAAGGTTATTCGGACTGATAATGGCACTGAATTTTTGCTTTCAGATTTTTATAATTCTAATGGAATAATACACCAAACTAGTTGTGTAGAGACACCACAACAAAATGGTTTGGTTGAACGCAAACATCAACACATTCTTCAAGTGGCTAGAGCATTGATTTTTCATTCAAATGTTCCTATTTCCTTTTGGGATGAAGCTATTCTTACTACTGTACATATTATAAACAGGGTTCCAACCCCCTTATTACAAAATCAATCCCCTTTTGAAATGCTATTCAACAGGTTACCGGATTATCAACATTTAAGGGTGTTTGGATGCCTAGCTTATGCTTCAACATTAACTGCTAACAGAACAAAGTTTATGCCCAGGGCGGTCAAGTGTATATTTTTGGGCTATCCACTTGGTTCTAAAGGGTACAAACTTTATGATTTAGCTTCCAAAAAGGTATTTGTGTCCAGAAATGTCAAGTTTTGTGAACAGATATTTCCTTTCAAACAAATGCAACAGGATACTTCTACTTCCTTTTCTCCTTTATTTCAAAATTTATTTTCTAATAATACTGATGTTACTGATGTTTTGCCTTCTATTGATAGCATTATTCCTACTGCTCATACACAAGCTGCTGATATTGGTACACAAAATACTGATATTGTTACACAAAATACTGGTACTGTTACACAAAATGATGATATGGAAAATACTGATATTGCTGATAATACCTCTGCTGATGTCTTAAATGATAATAATTCTGGACCAATTTCCACTGATCAAGGTCACTTAGTTAGAAGATCATCTAGGTCTAGAACTACTCCCCATTACTTACAAGTATATGATTGTGCTCTTCCTCCTTCTTTACGGAAAAATAGTGCTAACTCTGTCTCAATCAATATGCATATTCCATTATCAAACATTTGTCTCTTGATAGGCTATCCTCCAGTCACAAGGCATTCACAAGATCCATTACTCATTAATTCGAGCCAAAGACATATATACAAGCCAAAAAATGAGAATTGGATAAAAGCTATGCAAAGCGCAATTACATGCACTTGAAAAGAATGACACTTGGACTCTCACCGATTTGCCTCATTCCAAGCACTGTGTGGGCTGTAAATGGGTATTCAAAGTTAAGTATAAATCTGATGGCTCTATAGAGAGGTACAAAGCAAGGCTTGTGGCTAAAGGATACACACAAGAGGAAGGCTTGGACTATTTTGACACCTTTTCACCAGTGGCAAAAATCACTACTGTTAGGCTTGTCTTGGCAGTAGCAGCAGCAAAGGGATGGTTTCTTCACCAACTAGATGTCAATAATGCTTTCCTCCATGGAGATCTTCATGAAGAAGTGTATATGACACCCCCTCCTGGATATTTACAAGCTAATGACACTAGAGTCTGTAAATTAAACAAGAGCTTATATGGGTTAAAACAGGCTTCAAGACAATGGTTTCACAAGTTAACCTCATGCCTACTTCAATATGGTTTCAGTCAATCAAGGTCTGATAGTTCCTTTTTTATTAAACATTCATCTGCTACTATAACTGTGTTATGTATTTATGTAGATGATATAATATTGGCTGGAAACAACCTCAAAGACATTGAAAACATCAAGGCTCATTTGGACAAGGCTTTTACAATCAAAGATCTTGGTACACTCAAGTACATGTTAGGCATTGAAGTTGCCAGATCATCCAAGGGAATCAGTATTTGCCAAAGGAAATATGCATTGGATATCTTAACAGAAGCTGGATATTTAGGCTGCAAACCATGCTCAACTCCAATGGATCCAAGGATAGACATCAAAAGCACAGACAAGCCAACACTCACAGATTCAAAAATGTACAGAAGATTAATTGGAAGACTACTTTATCTTACGATTACAAGGCCTGAAATCAGTTACAGTGTACAGCATCTCAGCCAATTCATGTCAAATCCAAGTGAAACACATTTATCTGCTGCTCACAGAATACTAAGATATATCAAGACTAATCCAGGAAAAGGTCTATTTTACTCAGCAAATTCAACCTTACAGTTAACAGGATTCAGTGATGCGGATTGGGCAAAATGTCAAGAAACTAGAAGAAGTGTCACTGGCTTTGCTATCTACTTAGGAGAGTCTCTCATTTCCTGGAAATCAAAGAAACAAGCAACAGTTAGTAGGTCATCCGCAGAGGCAGAATACAGGGCTATTGCAACCACAACTTGTGAAGTTCAATGGCTGAAATACTTACTCCAGGATCTAAACATAAATCACACTCATCCAGCTCCTATTTACACTGACAGTCGGTCTGCATTTTGCATCTCTCAAAACTCATGTCAACATGAGAGGACAAAACATATCCAATTAGATTGTCATTTTGTAAGAGAAAAAATACAAGAAAACCTTATCAAAATCATACATATTCCAGCTACAAAACAAATAGCTGATATATTCACCAAACCACTCCCTCCTCAAGCTTTCCAACATTTAACAATCAAGTTGGGCATGGTTGATATCCATGCTCCACTTGAGGGGGGGTGTCAAGGCTCAACAACAGATCAAGAAATCAGCAACAAGTTAGAAGCTTCCACAGTTAATTAGTTTAAGTTAGTTAAATTAGTTTCTACAGTTAGTTTCCAAAGTTCAGACTTGTATACAGCTATTATATATTTGTGGATACATGTACAGAATCATTCATTCAATATATCATTCATTTTCTCTTCTTCTTCATGATTTCTCCAGTAATTCACAGAAGTGAAACTTGAAAGCAAAATTCTGAAATGCACGAACACACAATCAATAACAGCATACAGATTCAGAATAAGAACGTAAACTGCAGAAATGCAAATATTGAGTTAATATTCCCAGCTGAATCTTATAAAAATATCAGTAAGTTCAATATTCATGGCATTCTATTGCTATAAATGCATAGTTTGGGCTGGAAAACCATTGTACGGGTAATTTAATAAGTAAACTTGATATTATTATTCCAAAAACCACCTCGCGTCTCTTAGACAGCATGGGAAGGAGCAGAATAATAGAATGAAAATCACTAGTTTTTCACGGCTATGCACACCTCTTACGCTCCATCTTGAAAACACCCATAATGTTAAGCAAATTCCAAAAGAAAAAATAATAATAACTATATAAATTTACACAAGGTATTTATGCACTTGAGTAATACAAGACTTGACTGAACAATAGCAATAAAAAAATACTGGTGATAGATGCTAAATGAAATGATTAAACATTTGATGATAAAGCTGAAAGAACAGTAAAAGGCCAAATAGCTTGGACGTGAACAGAACGAACACATTACAACTCTTCATTTACATTATTTACAAATTATTACCCAAAAAACAAAAAACAAAAAAAAAAAAAAAACGATCGTTGTGGACATTATACACATAAGTTCAGATACAACCACGATTCATCAATTTCATTTACAATCAATCAGTTGGCGCCAAGAATAACAAAAAAAAAAAATGAAGTACAATAAAACAACAAACTACAACACTGAAAAGGAAAAATGACAGAAGAAAGATGCATAATGACTTGCCAAAACTAGAGCAACTTTCAAAGTCTTATAACTTGCATAACAAAGCTTTCAGATACTCATCTGGTAAACGAACCAAAAATAGTAAAAACAGAGCACGTCTGTTTCGGATACAACAACAACAAAAAAAAACAAAAAAACAGAGCACCATCAAAATAATCATCACCTCTCAAAAGAAGAAAAAAAACGGCGTCCTCAAAAAGATGATACGCAGAGGAGCAAAATGGAGAGCACTGATTTGGAACGTTAGGGTTTTAGGAACTCAGAGATTATGGTGTGAGGGGGATGGAGAGACGGGTTAGAATCCGTTTGCAGCTGCATGGCTCGTAATGGAAAATTGCAGTTTGTGTACTGTGTGTAGTGGCGCTGTGTCTTTTTTAATTTGTCTCTCTTTGTTTTATTGACACGTGGCGATTTGCGATTGGCGGTTGGGAGTATGGGAGAATTGATGCTGTTGAAAGGACTGTGTGGTCCCCGTGCTCGCTTGCTACTATTAGTTGAACGAATGATTACTTGAAGAAAAATTCATGTATGTGTGATTTCCAAATTCCGAGCAAAATAAGCTCTTTTTATTTCTTTATTTATGTTCCGCCTTCTGGTACTACTCCTAATGTTGCAAAAGTTGGCTAAAACAAAAAAGATGAAACAATGTTGGCAATTCTACGAAGCACTGGTACAGATACTGAGACATAGATACGGTACAATATGGATACATAAATACGACATATTTTGAAATTTTAAGGATACGGGTACGGTGTATATACATATAATATTATATATTTTTATATTATTGAAAATACAGACGTACTAAGTATAATTAGAAAAACAATGTTTCAAGTACTCAAATCTGAAATGTGATAATTCACATATACACACAAAAAAATGTTGAAAAATGAACAATAGAATAAATTCTATTTGTTTCCATGTGTAGATATATCCATGGAGTATTCATGAAGTATCGGATAAAGTATCGTATAGAATTCGTACCCGGTACGGGTACGACATCCTCAGAGAAGTGTTTATGCTTCCTAGCCCTAGGTTGGCATAAAACAAAATAGACTTTATGAAGTCGATGTATTTTACAAGTAGAGGAACAATCAAACTTGACCTAATTTACTTAAAAAATGTAGGTATTATTACAAAAAAAAAAAAGTTTTCAAAATTGTAAAGCAACCCTTTTTGGCGGCAAAATAATATTTCAAAAACCTCCGTGATATTTCTATAAATATAACAGTTACCTCCTAAATTTAAGACATAATTAAACACGAGGGAGATTTTTGTAAATTTAAAGCATCTTTGGGTTTTGTTGTAATTAGGCCAAACCTTAGGGGGGTCATTTGTAATTATCCCAAAAATTTTATTACTATCAAAGTGGAATGCGATTGCAACTGCACCCATTTACCAACTTCCGTTAAACTTTTTTTGCCTCCTAAAGTCAATCACTGTGAGGTAAAAACATAAAACAACTAATGTGTCATGTAACTAGTTCATATAATTCCAGTTTTAGCATAAAAATAGAAAAGCCATCATAATTTGGCGGACCCAGGCCTCTCCATTTTCGTGTATCGGTCAGCCCTATTAGAGTCATGTAGCTCTGCTATATGTGATCATTGCTCGTCGCGTCTTTGTTTTCTTATATTTCCTTTAATACTATCTCATTCTTTAGTTATACCAACGTGAATCGAATCCCATAGTGTAATTTTAGCAGTCGATTATACAACTATGAACTTTGTATTGCAACGAATTTACTGGCAATCAGCTATATAGAGTTCAGGACTGCTGGCAAAAATATTGGACGAACGAAAATGTTGAAAATTTACTTGATACAGTATCCAAGAAAAAAATTTAAGGGAAAAACAAGGTACAATATAACCTTCAAGATATTTATCCTTTTTTTCCAGGAGGAAATTAATAAAGAACCAATCCAAAGAACCTATATATAAGCTCCCAGCGTGCTAAATTCTCCGGCCAGGGTCGATTGAACTTGAAGTCAATTTCGTATACAAATCTATTACAAACTCTTGCACCTCAACTACACAACAAAATCCCTATTTTCATCCCTCAACCAAGAAATAAATCACAAAACAAATGGGGAATAAAGAACTACCCACTAGCAACTATTTCATGAATCGCATCGCTAACGTTCTCATCCTCCGATCTCACTGCTAACTTCATTGCCACCTCTTTTGTCCCATCAATTCCGAAGGACAACCGGACGAGCACCTTCATGTTTCCTATGTATACGCCCGATAATAAACATGTATGCGATCTTGAGTTGCTTGGAACCACCTCGGTGCCCTGGAAAACAAATGAAAATACAAGAAAATGAACTTTTTTTTAACTATTTTTGAGAAAGACAAAAAAGATGTGAGATAAATGTGAACTATGTGGGGCGCCATAAGCAGCAGTCATCAAAATTTACCAGCAAAAACGTGTCCTAATAAAATAATTAGTGAACACAATCTTAATTTCTTCCGAAAATTACTAGGAAAATTATGTCCAGTGGCGGAGCCATTACACGATATTTGGGGGGGCAATGCACGACAATGAGGTGGACTGAACAGAAAATTCAAAATCACATAAATTCTAGGGATAATTACAAAAGACCCCCTGAGGTTTGGGCTAATTACAAAAAAGCCCAGAGATGTTTCAAAATTACAAAAAAGCCCCCTCAAGTTTGATTATGCCTTAACTTTAAGGGGTTAGCTGTAATATTTCTAGAAAGTAGAAATATCATGGGTTTTTTGAAATGTTTGTTGTTTATGAAGGGAGAAAATGTAAGATGGAATCAAACCTCAAGGTTTTTTTTGTAATTTTAAAACATGTCCTAATTATCCCTAAATTCTAATTTAAATTGTTTTTCTTTTAAATTTCTTAATAATATTAATTTTGAAAAACAAAAAGAGGGGCCGGGCCACAGTATGGCCCCCCTAGCTCCGCCAGTGATTGTCCATAATCCCCAGCTTCAACAACAAAAGAAGCCTTCTATGTTTTAAAAGCAATTAGCACTAACCTCACAAGGTTGCATGCCGAGAAGATTGATAACAGCATTCACAGCTTCTGTTAGGCTTTCCCTAGGCCCAAGACCATATTCGTCTATGCGCTCACTATCAGCGCCCATGCTTTCCCATGCATTCTTAAAGTTAGAGACCCCAACTTTAAGAATATAATCTGCAGCAGCAACTTCAAAATCCTCGAGCTGGTATTCATCTTCCACACCATCATCTTCAGCCTCACCAGTAGAGGGATCAACCTTACACAATTTTAAGCAGCGATAAATGACTAAAGATAAAGAGACTATGGATTCAAGGTTCTCATCTTTTAAAGCAATTGAAAACTAGGCATAAGAATGACAGTAAGAAAAGAAATAAGCATACATCACTCATCATCTGCCTCCCTCGTGCCAATTTCTTACGTTCGGCAAAACATATGCAGTGTCAGGTACAAGAAATAAAGCATTTTCAGAGTGGTAAACATATCATTTAGTAAATCAGAAGTTTCATCCTGATGATGCAAGTAGAATTAATTTCAGGCATTTCAAATAGCGTGTTAGGGATTAATAAACAATATTTTCTCCTGGTACTGTGTCAAACCTAAGGTCCTAGGTGATGCATGAGGACTCATCAAAGGTATAAACTATTGAGCTAGCAAGCAAATACCTCTTTAACGGTAAATCTCAACATGTTTGAGAATTTCCCAACTGCTGGGACACCTTCAGGCTTTTCAAATGCCACAAATGTTTGTGCGGGAGTATCATATGGGAGAGATCTTAAAGGTTTGGTTCCCACTTCAGAAAACTCCTCAGCTTCAGACGCATCCACAATAACGGTCACCTAGTAGCAGGAAGACAATTAAGAAAGAAAATCCTCAAACTAAGTTCAAAGGGAAAAAACATACTTCCGAAATACAATATTTACATTTTCAAGTAGCTGTTCTGGTATTGTATTCGTGCAGTTGTACTGGAACACCACGTGGCGGTCAAATATGTGTTTGACAACATTAACTGCATATTCAGTTTCTGATTCTGTAAGCTCCACTGGTGCTGATGACTGATCATGTCAACAAAAAATCAGTGAGCATAGCATCAACCAGAAAATTACCACAATGAAGCATAGCAAAAAATTTACATGTTAAAAATGTTCATCCACAAACCTTGAAAAGCTTTCCAAAACTTGCAAATTCAGGGATAGAGGATAGAAGCCTTTCATAAGCATCGTCTGTAGAGGTGGGGGCAGAAGGCGGTGCACCCAAACCAGTTGGCTTTTTACCAGGGGCTTTCTTCTCTGCAAGAGGCTGAGATTTAACCTCTTTGGGTACAGAATTAATATCGAAAGGCTCTTCTGTAGGATCCTGGATCTATTCCAAAAGAACATATGAGACTAAGCCATATGCAAAAATACAATCACAAATATAACACAATAAACACCATGTTTGCTTACATAGTTTTTCAAACTAGTCTCCATATTTGTCAGTGGTACATCAAGTGAGCCAAACAAAAATTCTTTAACATCTTTGTCAGTTTCAGAAACAGAACCATCTCCAAGGGTATTCAAGTACAGTGTAGCTCTGTCTCGAACCTGTAAAGAGCATGTGACAGTTGTATGTAAGCTTCATAACATAAAATGATATCATTTTGAAGAAAGAATTTGCAATAAGCATAAACAATCTAGAACTTATATACAGGTTTGGAAGTATAATGGACATAAAACTGACCTCATCATCAGTGTCGAATAGGCAACGCCTCAACAAAACAAATATGCGTGGCTGCAGAGGAGAGTACATAATTTTATATGGTTAGTAACTCAGGATTTTAATGAGCATGACATAAATGCAGTCTTACTTTCAAGGAGTCAATCATGGCACCAAATTTTGCCAGTGTGCTGACAGCGCTCGCTCGGACAGTGGCATTCTCAAGTATTACTCGATTATAGATATACCGGATATATTTACTGGGATCTGAGGTCTTGGGTCCCTCATTTCCAAGAAAGTGAAGTATCTAACACAACAAACAATGAAATTCAGAGTCATTGAGCCAAACTAGCATGCACCAAAGAAGAGTATCCAGAAGTAAAATAATGGTACCAAGAAGATAAAAGTAAACCTGGGTGGAAAGATAAGTGAATTCACAATCCTCGATGAATTCACATAAGTGCAGCAATCCGCTTTCTTTGGCATCTGGAATATCTCTAATTAAGATCACAATTGAATCAACAATTGCCTTTTTGAACTCAAACCCACCCTCCTCTCTCAAGATACTGCTCAAGAAATTCATCCTGAGGGAAACCCAAAAAGTTAAGCATAGTTAGATATTTATTATCACAAATGTGAAGAAAATACCACTGTTAGAGGACATGAACATGATAAGTTATAAATCTTATGTTTAAGGGGAAAACTCTACAATCACTCACAAGGATCGGTACTTGAGAGGGAACTTCAAACACAATGATCTTATAGCTTCTACCACAACAATCTTGAATTCATCAGCAATATCAGACATAAAACTTGTGATCTGTTTCATCAAGCGATCAACGCTAGATTCGTTGCCTGTTTTCAGTAGGGTGGTAATGGCAAGAGTTGCTATACTTCTATTCTGGTCTGAGATCAGACTTTCCATGTCTATATTACAATTGGTTACAGCCATGGGATGTGTCATTGCCACCTGTATGAATTGTAAGTTTCAAATACATGAATATGAGTGAACTCACTTGAGGAGGACCAGCAGCATACACCGAACACAAAAACAGGAGTATAGAAATGAAACATTGAAGAGGTCATTTCGTTAAATGGCCAAATAGCAAACTGTAAAACATCTTACGAGCAACACCAGTTGAACATGAAGCACCATAGCCCTAATATTTGTGAAGTACTTGCCGTAAAATGCATGGCAGTATCTAGGAACAGATTAAACAAACTAACCTTCCAAGAATAAGTAAAATCATAGGTATATATGTCAATCATGCACTTTTCTTACGCATCAACATGAAAAAAAATAAACCATCACGTATTTGCATACAACATCAATGTGACATAGTTAGGCATGCAAATCGCTTGGGCTGAACTTTTGAGTTGTTCAAGCACAATTCGATGTCATAAAATGATCCCAAGACATGCATGAGCAGGCCTTGACATTCTTTAACCCAAATGTTGGTTAACGCTTTTTGATCCAAATCCAATCTGCTCGAGAAAAATCATCCGATTACATTCCTTTCGGCATATTCAACTAAAGCAGCCAAGCTGGAACATGTAATCTAACATAATTCACTGTCAAAAGAAGGTTGCAAATGAGTTGATGTATAATTCAATGCTATACTATAAGATTCCCAGAAAAGTCCAAATCACCAGGAAATGCCAAAACAAACTTATGAAGTCCAAGTAGCAGAAACTATTTGCTGGTGAGAGAACTCAATGAGGGAGCAACTATCAATCAAACAATAAAAATGCTGCTTTTGTGGGTCCTTTAGTAGTTCATGTCTACCTCACATCAAAAAAGAATTAAAAATTAACTTTTCGGCATCACATGGAAAAAACTTCAGGTTCACATAAGATTATTTTCATAAGCTTGAATGAGGGAGAAAGAGAACTAGCACATGGAAAGAAAACAATAATCAAAATTACACATCAAATCATCCAATACTGAAAAGTAAATCATTGGAAAGAGTACATATCAAATCACAATAAGACCACTAACCTTATTCAATGTCCTGACAGCAGCAAATCTTAACACGGGCTTAGAAGAACTTAAGAAAAGCTGTAAAACAGTTATGGCAGGAGTTAGCTCTCTGGTGGTGACGTTGCTCAACTCTGTGATTGCACGAGCTGCCTCAAAGATAACCATTTCAGCTTTGTGACGGAGACAACCCTCGAGATAGTCATAGAATGGCCTGTCTCCTGTTTGAGTATTGACACCCGACTCTCTGATAACCTATATATCTCAACGAACAACAGCTCTATCAGTAGTTGAAAGAACCACAACCCACCCCCCACATCCCCTCAAAACTCTATCACATCATAAAGACACTACCTGACTAGTGTAGCGGATCAGAAGGCATTGAGCTAAAGGAGAACGGACACTCCCCTTTGTCAAGCTGGTAACCAACTTGCTAACAGCCAACCGATCATTCTGTCGTATCTGCAAGCTCATATATGATACATGTCAATCCAACCAAACCAGGTCACAACCTTTTATACAAGAAAATAGTCCAAAAAATACCATTTGTGAACCAAAATTTGCAACCAATACACCACGATAAATGGAATACTTTTCTGCATTCCAAAATCAACAAACAGAAGAATGATATCCTTAAATTCTAAGGAAAGTATAGGGAATAATCAATTCACAAGGGTTGGTTTCCTCCTCAAGGACATCCAAAAGGGTATAGATTTAAAAAAGTACGAGGAAGATTATAACAAGTAACAAGACCATCATAAGAGACGTGGTTCAGGCATCTACCCAAAACGCGGCACCTTGGTTGTATTTTCTACAAACACTATTCTTTAACAGGACATAAAACGCTTATACGAAAACATCAGCAAAAGAAGGAACATGATGAACATTTCATCCCATTTTGATTTCGCACCAGACTAAAGAGTAGCAAGCTGAATACAAAATTTCTATGAAAACTTTCTTGATGTCAGGTGTCCAAAAACAATTGTTTTGAATTCTTATAATACTTTGCAGCTTTTGATTAATGGCATGGAGAAGTAATTCTTTAGATTCAGAAACATTACTGCATTATATAGGATTGCAGTTCAGTACTTCATTTGAATTGTAACAAAACTAAGCTATAAGAGCAAAGACAGAATCTGCATAATTTATGATGGTCAAATCGGTTTGACATACAACTGAGCAACAAAAGTACAAAACCTCTTACCTGGTGGAGCAGAGCAAGTGCATGGAACTGAACAAGTGCAGCTCGAGATTGAACAGCTTCTTGTACTTCATTACTCCATCTTTTAACTATCTCCGGAGTTGTCTGCAAAATATTTATAGAGATATCAACACTCCAACTAATTACAAATCGTGTAATTCCTCAAACATGAAATAGTACCTGTAGCAGATGGATACCACTCACAAGTGCAGCACTGGCAACCACAGGATTTTTGTCTACAATAGCCTGCTTGAGGTATCTCTCAATTTGGGTCAAAAGTGTCCCATCAGTAATCCGACAAAGTACACGGATAGCATTTGCTCTATACATATCAGTGCGGCTATTCATGTCCTTCATTAGGGAGCTTGTGACAATGATAACCTTTCAAGCCAAATATAAAAGAGTTCATTCTCAACCTCCTTGGAAAACAAATGAGCATCAATACAAAAGTACTAATAATAAAATCAAGGAAATGTATGCCTAGTTTACCTCATCTGCACAGGGAGAAAGCTCCTTTATCATTAGATAAACCATCCTTCTCAAACCAATATCTCTGGATTGAAACAGCTTCGTAACAGCAAAAAATACTTCTGTAGCTTCAAACTAGAAATCAAAATAAAATGCATTAAAAATATTCTAACTGGAAAAAATATCAAAATGTAGAGGTTGTCATTTTGCTAAACCACAATAAGAATGGAAAACCCAAAATCTGTTGGAAAACCATCTGTTTATGGACTATATTTTACTGGGAAATGCTTTAAGAAATAGTCTGGCAAGCACAAGTTCACAACATTCTTAAAGTCATTTTTTCACAAAGTTTCAATGTGAACTTCCTTTAATTCAAGTTGAGTTGCCATAATTCGACCTAATGTAACCAATTGCATCTCTGGGATCATAAATACAATAAAGGAAAACTGTAAAAAGGAAACACAACAATACACCCAATCAACAAGAAGAAAGACAATGCAGTAACAACTGAACCTGCAAGAATGCTCACAGAAAGTATCCTGAAAAACTCAATCTATACTATTCATGACATGTAACAAAGATTAAGACCCCCAGAGAGTTATCTGGCTGCTACGAATAGCTAGTGTCTACTGAATACACTGAGTAATTTAAAAAAGTTAATCACAAACGCCTGCTGCACTATGCATTGCCATTATAAATCAAACTACACCTCTACTGTTTTATTATCAGGTACGGCAAGTGCTCTTTGTGTTTGAGGTGAGCAACATGTGTGACTGCAAGCTAAACATGCGTGATACATCTCATTTTAAGATTGTATGCATTGCAATTGGTTGGATGTGTGTACATGCACAGGTGTTATGTGCATTTGAATGAGAGAGAGAGAGAGACAGAGAGAGAGAGAGAGACAGAGAGACTGTAACAACATCAGAGTCCGACCTTTGTGAAGGTTTCTCCCTGATTCAGAAGATACAGAAGCTTCGTGATGACCTGAAATGGATAAAATTCGAACCGTCATTTTTTATTCAAGACAATAAAAAAAAAAGAAACATAAAAGCTAAAACCTATTATGTCATTCGACATAACAGCAACAGGTTACCTGAGAACATCTCCTTGCATCCAACTGAGGGTCATTAAAAACCCTAGCTTCCTGTAATACCGCACCCTTCTCAATTCCCAAAAATGGAGAGTAATCCGCTGCAAGTTTAACAAGTTCAGCATCACGATATTAATAACAAACGGCGTGATTGGTGTGTGGGAATGAAGTGATAAAGGAATGGGCATTTCCAAGTACATAACAGGTATGATTTTAGTGAAGAAATCCCCATTTTGAAAAGCAAGGGTTTAGTTCCCTTATCAGGGAATTAACCATTCCCGATCGGTCAAGACTCAAGAGCCGATATACTTTGACAAAATTATGAATTATCCTCCTAATTTTAAAAATACTTGAAGAAAATATAGAGATGACAATGAGTAGAGTTTGAAACATGTTTGCCAAAATTCACTACCCAACCCATATTAAGTTTTATGGAGCTGGACCCACCACAACCCTGAGATGCAATAGGTTGGACATACTAGATCCAACAACAACAACAACAAACTAAGCCTTAATCCCACTACGTGGGGTCGGCTATACGGATCATATCGCGCCATCGTTTACGGTCATAAGCCATATTTTCGTTTATTTCTAGGTATAACATGTCATGTTTAATAGCTTTTTTCCAAGTCTTTTTAGGTCTACCTCTTCCTCTTTTGATTTGTGTGAGTGATTCTCTACCTTCTAAACGTCGCACAGGTGCATCTAAAGGTCTCCTATAAACATGTCCAAACCATCTTAATCGTGTTTCTCTAATTTTCTCGTCTATTGGTGCTACTCCCACTTTGTTTCTAATGTGTTCATTTCTTATTCTATCTAATCTAGTGTGTCGGCACATCCATCTTAGCATTCTCATCTCTGCTACCCTCATTTTTTGTTCGTGTTCATATTTAGTCGCCCAACATTCTGCTCCATAAAGTATTGCGGGCCTTATGGCCGTTTTATAAAATTTTCCTTTCAATTTTAATGGTATTTTACGGTCACAAAGGATAGAAGATGCACTCCTCCATTTATTCCAACCCGTCTGGATCCTATGTGTGACATCTTTATTGATTTCTCCGTTCTCTTCAATTATAGATCCTAAGTATTTAAAACTCTTTGTTATACTCACTTCATGTGCATCAATTTTAACCTTCGTCTCATTGTTCCTCATTGTTTTTACTAAAGTGGCATTCCATGTATTCTGTTTTAGCCCTACTTATAGTAAAACCTTTTGATTCTAGTGCTTCTCTCCAAACTTCCAATTTTGCATTTACTCCTTCCCTTGTTTCATCAATTAAAACTATATCGTCCGCAAATAACATACATTCAGGGATGGATTTTTGTAAGTGTTTAGTGATTTCATCAATTATTAGGATAAAAAGGTACGGGCTTAGAGCAGATCCCTGATGCAAACCTATAGTGTTTGGGAATTCACTAGATATTCCTGTTGGTATCCTGATACATGTTGTTATGACATACTAGATCCGCTTTAAAATTAAAAACATTAAATATTTTTTAAAAGATCATCCTCATTTTCTAATTATGAAAAAAAATCTTTAATAAAGAATTAATTATTTTGAAATTTATATGTACCTAATAATTTTGATTTTTGAAATATTAAAAATCTAAAATTATTTGTTGTGTTTATATGTTTAATCATTTCTTAGTTTTATATTATTTTAATTTATAACATTATTATAATTATATTTTATATGTGAGTATGTATATAACATACACATATTTATTTTCATAGATATTATATATGTACACGTCTAGTAAATATATACATAATAACACAAAGTAATATATGCAATATCATAAGGAATAGGCTAAAGTTGAGTCTAGGTGCAAAAACTAAAATGTAAAACTCACCCCATGTCCCATTAATAATTTCAAAACCCATCCCAAACAAGAGGGTTCTAATAGATCCTAATTTTACCAGACGATTGTCATCCCTAATAAAACTAAACCAATACAAAGAATTCAGTCATTTGTTTGGTTCGTCTTCTTCAACTTTGTTAATTCAATTCCACCAACAATCAACACCAGCCACTATGTATGAATCCTTCCCTTCGTCTGACTTGCTCTCTTCATCTTTATCGTATATTTCTCAGTTTATTTTTTATGAAAGATCTAAAATTCAGGCCACAAAGGAAAGGATATACAATAATTTCATTGTTTGATCTTTGTTAAATATATGAAAAGAAAATATACCAGTGTGAGATTTCATGTATACTAGCATGAATATATGCACATGTATACATATAATTTAATACAAATTGAAACCGTAATAGCTTTGCAGCTTGTTTGGTGGTTAATTTTAAAGGGACTTTTGGATAAGTCACTTCTCACAAAAGTCCATTCTAGATAAACCAGAGTTGGAGACTTTTTGAAAAGTCACTTGTTAAGAAGTCCAATTTCTAAATCAACTTTTAGAGAAGTGTTCTTAAACATCCACTTGTTTATGCAAAAGTTTTCTACCGAAGAGCAATATCAATATGGTCATTAAAAACAATGTTATTCGTTCCTACCACTCATTTCTAGTTACCAATCATAGGATTGAAGTCAAGCAAAGAATGAGGATTCCATTCCTTTCCTGTTCTATCAACATTTCGAGCATTTTAATGCTATAATCATATCGTTTTATTCCTACATCATTACATCATAAATTCATACAATTTTCTCAATCACCTCCTTAAAAACCTAGACAATATAAAAACCTAGACGAACAGTTTATCATGTTAAACCTCTATACATAGCAGAAACAAACCCAAACTGAATGTTCCATCATAATCAAACCCGGACCAATTCATATAATCTACATTATTTTTTCCAATTCAATATCCAAATTCCATCACAATTATAAGAAGTCATATGAATGAAGGCCTGTATTAACTCGTTCACTCTAACCAGTGGCAATACTATATGTGATTTCACGAACACAGAAAATTTGTAGATCTAATAATGAGTTGAATAAGTAAAAACCAAAATCGTAAACCCAAACCTCGAATGAACCAATTATACAATGAAAACAAGTCATATGTAAACGTCGGATATATTGGCAAACTCCAAATAGTATTAAATCAACCAAAACATATAATCCCAGCCCAGAGGGAACCTGACCAGAATAAAAATCTCATCGATCAACTTTATCATTGTCTAGCATTCTAAGATCGTACATCATCCATTCAAACCGAAACCACAGATCTGAAACTGAATTCAATTACTTAAAACGGAAATGTAAAACGGGACTGTAATGACATCAATCGAAAAGTCCCAACATAAATTGAAACTATAGAGTAAGATAATCAAATTCCAGAAACACACCTTCTTCGTCGCGATCATCATCTTTCTTCACAAGCGGCTGCGCCATTGTACAGGGATCTTGTTTGATTTCAACGCGTCGATATACAAATCCTAAGACAAGAGGAGAATTTGCAGATCTCCGAAAGTAATCTTTCGTTTATATATAAATATTTATATGCGTGTGTACAATGGATCTTCTCTTCGGGAGTCCCCACTACACAGCTCAACGTACAACTGAAGTTTTCTACAGTGAGATTTATCCGGTGAGACCGTGAGAGAAGCGTCTATGTGGGCACGAGGAGTAATGTGTCAATCGACCAAAATATACCGTTTGTCATTAATTTAGTTATTTTTCATAAAATACCATCGTAAGGGTTCGAATATGTACCTTTCAATTTCTTTGAAATTTATCTCATTCCTTTCAACCACTACTCTCAATTTATTAAAAAAATAAAATATCATCATAATTCGTAGGTAAATCATAAACGATGTGGTTAAATAAATTTAGAATTCTTTTGTTTTTTTAGTACAATGTCCTGGGAGGGGTGGAATTTGATTGACTTGGGTTACAAATGTTCAATCAATTGAGTAACAATCAAAATACAATTTAGAATTCTATCTATTACGCTATTTAATCAATTGTCACGCATATCAATTATGCTAGCAGTGGTGGATCCACTAGGGATGTTAATGCGTTCGCGTAAAACCCCGACCCGATTTATTTGGGGAGATCTGGGATAAGAAAATGGGCCAGGGTGAGTAGATGGTATGCATTTTCAGACCCGAATGGGTCTGGAGTCGGGTAACTGGTTTAGTAGGACCCGATCCAGAGCTGACCCATATAATTAATTCATATAGTGTTAGGGTTTTTGTATTTCTTTTTTTGAAAATGAAATATTTTTCTAGTTTTTTATCATGTTTATTGTGACAATTATTATATCTACATAATTGTATGAATATCTCATTTCGCATTATTTTTTGTAGTAATATTTGTTGTGTAAAATATAATGTAAGATCTAAACGCCAAATAATGTCAAGGCGCGAAAATCTTTATGTTTTAAAAGATGATTCTCCCGTTCCATAAATCACATTTGGTTTGTAGAAAATCTCTATCATAATACAATGGAGTTGTTTGATTCAAAATGTGATATTTTTTTTTATCAAACTGAAGGTACATTTTAATGATTTAATCTAATGATGCTTGAATACAAGATAAATGAAATCTTATTGTACCCTACAAATGTTCAATCCGAGCTCTATATATAATCATATTATGACTCTTCCAAGAGACATAACTCTTCAAATCAACATAACTCTTTAAAATAAAGTCATGTTTTTCCGTCAAAATTGTCTTCGAAAAGTTGGTAGAAAGCAAACTTCCTTTCGTGGGCTTTGCCCCGAGCCCCCACGAGGTGGTGTCGCCCCATTGACCTTCCCGACCTGATCGGGCTCTATTTCTTTGTTGTTGTTAAGTCTCTTATATATTGTTTACATATATTATTGTATTTAATTTGTATCATGAAAGAAGTACATCGAGCAGGAACTAGTTAAAGTAACTGTTTGTGTTTTTTTTTTTTTTTGTAGTATTGATATATTTTGTCATAGTATATTCCTTAATTACATAGTAGAGGATATATTTCTATTTGACTTGTAACTACATATTGTAAAGCAAATTGTTAAAAAGTTTTAAACCCTTCACTAGTTAATAAAGGATTTCTCTGCAAGAGAGATATTTTAAAATTCTAGTAAATTAAGAATACTTCTCGACGCAGGTACAATAGTTCAAGTGTTGTCAATATAGATAACAAATATTTAATTGTGCGATTTCGGCCGTCGGCCCTCCTCTAGGACCTCTACAACGAATCCTAGCTTCGCCCATATCACACTCAACTTTAAACGACCATAATGCTCTCATACCGTCATGCAAATTTTCACTATACACCCATAAAATGTGATTGAATACTGTCCTCTCCAAATTGCCAGCCTCTGTCAAAATTAGATACATATCCGGGACATATGATACAATCATCCAAATCATAAGCTGTGCACTTCATTTACATGTACATAACAAACATAAAACCCCACAATCCACATACTTAGTATGAACCAAACCCAATTAAGTAACACACACTACAAATATGAAGGTAAAACAAACATTGCATTAAAAGTTAAAAAACTACAACTTGCAAAAGTACAACATATATATACGTCTGTACCTTCACCAACCACCAACAAGTCTAGTTTCAGAAAATATCCAAATGGTAAAAATACAATTCTCCTATTGTTTCATTATAAATTGTAACACACAATTTTTTATTTTTTTTTCGTTTTCTCACAATGAATTAAGGGCTGCGAGTGCGACCGCCTACTAATTGGTTAAACCGTACTTCTTGTGAATTTCCATTGCTGGTGCGGATGAACTCTCCGGTGTGGCCATCTTCGCTGCTGGTGAACTCTTGGCTAGTCAGCCCACCCGCGCCCCTTCCGAGTTTTTTCAGGTCGTAGTCCGAGCCACCGCTCGAGCCAAACAGGGCAATTTGGGCCGTCTTCACTCCCCCGTTTAGGTCATCTAGAGAGACATCTCCTTCAAGGGCACGTACAATCTGTATATATAAAATTATGTCAAGTTAGATCTATTGAAATATGTAGAAAGGATCATTACAAAAAAAAAAAAAAAACCTTAAGGTTCGGGCTAATTACAAAAAAATCCAGAAGTTTTTGAAAATTGCAAACACTCCCTTGAATTTTGATCCGTCTTACATTGTCTCCACATAAGAAAAACATTTCAAAAATGACCTGACATTTATAAAAATATTACAGTTACCCCACCGAAAACCTCAAGTTCTTTTTTTTTGTAATTTTGAAACTTCTCTTTGTTGTTTTAGTAATTACCCCAAACCCCATGGGTAATTTTTGCAATTATCCTTATATAGAATCGAGCAATCAAACCGTGTATGAAAGAAAAGGGCGGAAAAAGTCGCCTTAAGGTTTAGGATAAACGACGAACAAGAATGATGAACAATGTAACACAAAGAAATATTCGCCTTCTAGAAACTATACTTTACAAGAAACCATCAAACTGTGTGAGATCAAACATCTTTATAGATAATCTTCCAAGCTGGAAGTCAAAGACTCAAAATCTAGTGTTTGGAGTTTTTTGGAGGAAGCATTTAGGGAGAGAGATTTGATGTGCTTTATTGGAAAGTATGTGTATCAATAGAAAACTGTATTGGAAAACATAATGCATGTTTAGTTATGATTTCCAAAAAAAAAAAAAAAAGTTAGGAAAGAAGGGAGAAAGAATTGATAATGTATTAATTTTTACGGAAGCCAAACAAGTATTGCATGTCATCATAGGTAGAAATGAAATAATTGCCAGTCCTCATACCATTATCTAGTTCTAAACAAAATACCACAAACTTAAAAGTAAAATTATCCTTTGTATGCTTCAAACTATCGCTTGTATAAAGTAGAAAAAGGGAAAAAAAAATGAAAATACAATCAAAATTAAATAGTTACATACCTGGCTCATTTTAGGGCGTCTTCTGGCAGAATGCCTAATACAGGCAGCAGCAGAAAGCACCATGCGAAGCATCTCCTGGTGATCATAGTTGTTCCCAAGTCGTGGATCCACCAACTCCTCGTAGCCTCCTCCTTCAGTAGCTTTAACCAGAAGAGGCCTAGCCTGTAAAGAAATTAATGTTTTTTTAAATAAAAATAATTCACAAATAATGGTTATATTATTAGCACCCCATGAATCTCTTGTTACTAGTAAACATTTATGCAGAATATATACCCAATCGACTAAGCCATCATCATCACTGCTGACATCAATGGGACGTCGTCCAGTTACCAACTCCAAAAGCATGACCCCGAATGAGTAGACATCAGATTTTTCAGTCAGCTTGCCACTTGCTGCATATTCAGGAGCCAGGTACCTATATTACATGTTAACTCATTAAATAACGGTCCCCTAATTAATCATTTTTTTCTTGAGGAAATTAAAGCAAGTATACTGTATATGCATTTTACAGAATATATCAAGAATCCATACTTTTTATTGTTAGATAAAGTAAACAAAGTATTTTGTTCTTACCCGAATGTTCCCATTATTCGAGTTGAAACATGAGTGTAGTTGTCCGAAGAAAGTTTAGCCAATCCAAAATCAGCTACCTACAAAATTAATGCAAAAACTTTTAGATTGTTATGTAAGCAAGAATTAGGGAGAGAAAATTCAATGCAATCAATAAACAAGTGATATATCCATAAATGTTTCGTCGTATGCATATAAAGCATATAGTGGAAGTACCTTTGCTTCAAAATTTTGATCTAGCAAAATGTTTGCAGCTTTTATATCACGATGGATTATGCGAGGATGACCTACATTGCACGGCAGAAAAAATAAATATCAAGACGAGAAAAAAGAAAAATGGAAAATGAAAAAAGAAGAAGAAGGGGTTGGAGGGATCATGAAGGAACTTACAGTCTTCATGAAGGTATGCGAATCCCTTAGCAGATCCCAGAGCGATTTTAAGCCTAGTAGGCCAATCCATAGTTGGGCAACCAGCTCCTATACATTGAATATCAAATGAAATTAATTATATACTTCTTGCTTAGCTCTCACATATTTGGAAGGATCAATACAATATAGTATTTGTGATTACATGCTGAAATCCAGACCGCACCAAATTTAACACAAACTCCATTCTAACAGGGTGTGCAATAATACTGAGTTATTCAATCAATGTTTATTCCCAGAAAAATGCAAAACTAGGTGGATGTAATATCGGTTAATAAGCAAAATATTAGTAATATCGATGATGATGAACATAGGGAAAAGTTCAATTATACATTTACGATGAATATTGGACTTACAAGCTCCCATGTGACACGTACAAGCTATGATGAATATTGGACTACAAGCTCCCAAGTTCAATTATACAATTATACATTTATGAGATAATTGTCTTTATTTAGACGAGGAAAAAGAAGTTCAGGTACCAAGAAAGAAGATGAGTTTTATTCAAATTTTAAAATGAAAACTACGAAAAATTCCAAAAAAAAAAATGAAGTTTTCGCAAGAAGATGAAAACAAAGAGCCAAAATGCAGCACATGTAAAGGAATGAAATAAAAGATTATCCTATTGTACTTGGACCAAAATTATTACTAAATTTTAACAAACAAAAAAAAAAGGTGGTGAATGCATACCATGGAGGTGATATTCAAGAGTACCATTGGGCACATACTCATAAACCAGCATCCTTTGAGATCCCGCAATGCAATATCCAACCAAGGACACCAAGTGACGATGATGCACTCGGCTAATTATATCAACCTCCGCCTGAAACTCGCGCTCACCCTGGCCGCTATTAGCTTTCAGGCTCTTCACAGCTATTTCTTTTCCGTTGGGCAGCACCCCTTTGTGTACATAACCGAAACCGCCCTGCCCGAGAAGGTTTGCCTGCGTAAATCCACCAGTTGCAGCCGCCAAGTCTTCATATGTGAAGCTGCTCTGGTTGAAACCCAGAGCAACGGCCGGGTGAGGAGGTGGCAATGCAGCATGGTTTGGACCGGAAAATCCGGCGGAACTCAGCTCGCTGCTGCTCATCATCGGTGGAGGTGGAGGTGGCGGCGGCGGCGCTATCTGCCAGCTGTGTTCTGAGCTGACTCCGGCGCTGCCGGGTGGAGGCGGCATTTTCACCATGTGATCTGTTGAAGGACCGTTGTTTTGCCATTTTTGGCCGTTGTTCTGCCAGTTTGGCCCATCTTTATAGTAATTATCTGCAGGGGAAATCATGATTTCATCAATTGAACTGCATTGTGTTTTGTTTTTGTGTGTTAAGGATATTGCTCGCCAAGTGTTTGTAAAATTGACCAAATGAAATTATTATGAATTGAATGTGAAACGTACTCATATTTTTCCCATTAGAATTGTCCGCGTAGTATTTCATCTCATTGCGGGCCTTTCGTTTCTTCCTCCGAACACAGGTCACCATGAACACAACCATAAGGAGGAGCAGTAATCCAGCCCCTGCAGCTGCTCCAGCTATGATGGAATTCTGATTAGAGGACGAATTATCGTTGTTCGACGAACCGCCTGGTAGCGGCGGTGCATTGTTCCTTGAAGAAGGAACATTCGATCCAGAGCGAGATGACGGTGGGGGTGGAGATGGCGACGAATTCCCATTCGACGAGCCACCGCCACCGCCACCGGAGCTGGGCGGCGGTGGAGATCTGCTACCGTTGTTGCCTCCATTAGAAGGGGAATTCGTAGGAGACGGACTGTTTTCAGGAGGATCGTCGTCTGAAGGTGGAGGTGGCGGTGATGGTGCTGTTGAATTATTTGATGGTGGAGGTGGCGATGGTGTTGGTGTTGATGAATCGCCGTCGTTGTTTGACGGTGGAGGCGGTGATGGAGTTGGTGTTGATGAATCGCCGTCGTTATCTGACGGTGGAGGTGGTGATGGTGTCGTTGAATTATTCGACGGTGGCGGAGGTGACGGCGTCGGCGTCGAAGACGACATTTTCACAAACAAGATGTTCGATAAAATGCCACAATGAGATCTTTTACGTCCCTACCGTTCTCCCAAGCATACGACCCCTGATCAATATTTACCAAGTACTGTTCGTCAAGTTTCTAGCATTCACGTCAAAAAAACAAATCATTTTTTTGAAATAAACCATCCACATTACAATTACAAATAAATAAATATATATACATATTATTATTTATGTAGCATGAAATACAATATTCGATTGGAAAAAGAAGAAGAAGAAAGAGAGATAGATGATACCTTTAGGAGAAGGGCAGGGGTGGATTCTGAAAGGTAGGAAGACAAAAAAAGATGGTGCATGGGACTAGTTTCAAACAAAGAAAACTATGCCCGTCTTTCATCCTCATAAATTTCCAAGAAAAACGGAAATAAACTACATTTTTCATTTTCATTTTTTTTTAATTATTTTCTGTGGTTGTGAAATATTTTTATTTGGTGAAATCAGAAAAAGGACAAAAAAATTGCACTTTGGTCCGGAAAAATTGTCTTGTTTTCAATTCGATACAATTTCAATACATGACAAGGACTATGAGAGTGTTTGAAAAAACTTAAGTTTTTAAAAAGAAATGGTTTAATTGTAGCACGAGTAAAAATAGCATTAAATCAAATGTTGGTAGTGTTTGCAAATTGAATTAGAAGTTTCGAGTTTTATGGTGAAAATCTTGTAAAATTGCTTATTTGTTTACAAAAGTCAAACTAGAAGTAGAATCTCTAATCTAAAGACTTATCCATCGGTTTTTAGATTCAGAGTACATGAAGCAAAATCATAAGTGAAATCTCACATTTGCAAACACTAAAAAACACAAAAACTTGTGTGAGACCGTCTCATGAATATAATTAATGAGACGGATCTTATATTAAATAAAATTTTGACCCAAACTCATACCCATGAAAAAAACTCATATTTTTGTATGTGTTTAGAATCCGTCTAATGAATTTAGATCCATGAGACGGTCTCACATAAGACCTCCTCCTAAAAAACTGATTTTTTTCATCCAAAAGTTGAGAAGTACTTTTTTTAGCGATTGCAAGTCTCCGTATGAATATGTCATATATATGTGCTTACTAAGTCTTGGTAGAAATTTAAGGTTCATCCAAAAGTCTTGGAATTTTTCTAAAGAAATCATAGATGTTATAAGAGGGACATTCTACGCCAAATTTCATAAACCAGCTTATGATTATGTGTATGATACATTACAGCTGCAGCCAAACACTGCATGTTATACTATATTTGTTGGTAGTATTGTGCCTACGAGTAAATTACTATGTTATTGACATTTTGAATAAAATATTATTTTCATATATATCGAGCTTGCATATGTCCATGAATTGTTTGATATTATAAATTGAGTGTTTAAGTTGTTAACAGAAAGATTCAATTTATAATTCAATTCAAAGAATTAAAGTCCACGATCGGTAAATAAATATGGACAATTTATTTTGATAAGATTGTCTCAATTTTATTGAAGTTTATCTTGACTTTGGTAATAAAATTGTTAATATATTTTCTAAATGTATTGGACTGGACCACGTGAAATTAAATATTTAATTGACCAATAGATATTTAATTTCACTTGATTATCGTACGTGACATCTTAATCCTGAGTGGGTAATGAACTTTGATTACTAACTTGAAGTTCTTTGAGGTATCAATGAGTGAGATTATATTGATGATCAATATCTCGGTGCTTTGGGAATTAAAGTGAGATAACAAGGAACATATATTCACAATATGGAATCCGTCACCTATTTAATAGGCATGATCATGATCTCATGTGTTCTTCTAATAGACAGTAGAATCTGAGCTCAGTAATTCGACATTTGTTGTTGAATTCATGATGTGATGGCAATCACATGGGTCGGGACTGTCAGATAGAAGATGAGGATTGAGATTTATAAATATTAGAAAATGGATTTTGGTCATTTTATCCTATTTCTAATATTTAGTTGATCAACGGGGGTGACATGTAAGATCGACAAATCAGATGATTTAATTATTGGCTTCAGTAATTTCAATTAGATTAAGAGTGCAATCTTATCCCTTTAGTGGAGTGGAATGAGATTAATAAATTATTTTGATTGATCAAGAGTTGATTGAATCAAACTTAATTTATTGTAGCTTAGTCTAATTGGGTCCGATCAGGTCCCTTTGGTGGCTCTAGAAAAGAACCGGAATAAATTATAAGAGTTATAATTTATTAGTACAGTGTAATTAATTGAGTGGACCGATTGAGATAATTTTGGAAAGAAAATAATCATATGATTTGGCCAATCAATATGATTTGATTTGCCAATCAGAATATTACCTAAAGTAATACTTTCCTTTTGGCAAAAGTTTCCATAGTTAATTATTTCTTCTTCCTACTTAATAACATCTATCGATCATTTTGTGCCCACACACACAAGAGAGATTCATACTGCATTCTTGAGTTCTTGGAGAACACCGAAGAAGGCTTGAGGGTTTGGAGCGTGAAATTTCTGCTGAAGATTTTTGAAAGCACGCTATAAGGGTAATCTCGATTCTTTCTTGTTGCTACAAATTAATCAATTCATGTTAATACGCATTACATTTCAAGATCCTATTCCGGATTGCTCGGATCACATAAAATCAATTTTTGTGATTGAGCAATTCCGTATAGACTAACAATATTTTCTTCAATTAGATTCAAATTGAGAGAGATGAGAATTGATTTAAGAATTTAGTAATGAATTAGACCATAACGAAATTAAGATGAGTTATGGGACTAAATTGTTATTTTTTATCTTCGTGACTTTCCACATTAGGTCAATTACGTTCAAAGAAATGTACAAAAGGCTTCTACGGTTGTCCTTACAAGTTGCACCAAGCTTGCGGAGGTTAATGATTAATAGCTCCATTATTGGCCAATCTTTCCCATCTTTAGCGCTCTTATGATTAAAACTTATCAACACAATCTTTTCATGCAAAGGGTGCAACATAGAAAGCCCAATTTACATATCTACCATTTCCATGGTGTTTTATTGATGTTTCAATTGTACAAGGTGAATGACAAATATATAAAATGATATTTATTATTGTACATGTGATATTCACATCAGTTTATGTTAAATGTATTTGATAGTGTGACTCATTTTGAAGCATGAACTTGAACTCACTGTTATGGATGTAGGAGATGATTTAGTTCAAGTTGATGTAACACTACGAGACCCTACCGAATGTTCTAACATTTTCCTTCTAACTAATTTGGTCTACATGGCATTTTTTAAATTAATTTATACATCATCCACATTGCTAATTCAACAGCCAAATGTCAAAAAATCCCAAATTATTTGTACATGTCATCAATTCTCGCCTATTCAGACGCCACATCAGCAATTATCAGCCAAATTAAATTTGTCCAGTCAAAATCGGACCAAATGTACATAAATTGAAAATATTTTGGACCAAGACTAAATTTTGACAACATGCAGGACCTATTCTCAAAATAGGCCAACTTATCGGACTAAATTTCTAATTTTCCCTCATACAGAGCCTTACAGGACGAATATGAGAAAATGTGGAATATATAAGACCAAAAAATGAAAACCCGTAATCACTGGGGACCAAAATAAAATATGACGTAAATTATGAAGGCCGAAAGATTCAGCAAATTTTGAGCTAGAAAAATCCGCAAACCGCCAAGACGCCAACTAGAAACATCCGGTTGCTAATAACTGCTTGTGCTTCGTTGTCTAGAGAGAGAAAACAAAATTCAATTCAACTTCGATCGCGTCTCTGCGCGCGCACACACACACACACACAGAGAATCCACTCCCGTTTTCGTTTTATACAGTTCGAGGATCTTAGATCGGGTCAATTTGCCCAATCCGAAGTCGAGACGATGCCGTTCCGCAGAAGAGCTCTCCTCAAGGTTATCATTCTCGGCGATAGTGGGTAAGTTTTTGTCGTATTTAGACGTATTGGTTTTTGTGCCTGATTTTTGCTCGAAACTTTGTGCGCGTGTTTTGGTGTAGGTGTAATTCTCGCTGGTTTTTGATTTAGTTGTTGTGGATCTTTAGTTTCTAGGTTTGGATGATCAATTTGTTGGTAATTCGGTGTTTTTAGGGTTTATTTAAACCTGATCACATACACCTTTGGATCGCGGATTTAGTTGAAGTTAGTCGAAAGGTAAGGGTTAGTAAATTAAAACTGGAGTTCAATGCAATTTCCGGTAATATTAGGTATTAAATGTAAGAGGTCTTAGTTAGTTAGTTAGTTAGTTAGCGTTGAACTCCATGAAAAAAGAGGTCGAATGATGTCCAGATTAACCAATTTGCGCTATTTTGTCTGTACAAGCATTTCGATTCCTTCGTGCATATCTCCAAAACGAAAGAGAGAGGTATAGTTTTCCGTGCACACTGGAGTACTTTGTTGAAACACAGTCTACCATGGCATATGAAGCCATGTAGCCTGTAGGTGTATTTATGACTATCTACATGAATGCATATGTTCATAGACAGGTGTTTGGTAACTGTTTTTTTGTGTGTGATTTGCAGGGTGGGGAAGACCTCATTGATGAACCAGTATCCTTGAGAACTAATTTGATTTATTAATAAAATTGCTAATGCATTTTTCGAATTTACTACCGGTATCATGAAAATTGGTTTTAGTTAGTAGTTGGATATTATCCTTGACCTGTCATTTAAAGATATGTCAATAAGAAGTTTAGCAACCAATACAAGGCAACAATTGGGGCAGATTTCCTGACCAAGGAAGTGCAGTTTGAGGATCGCCTTTTCACTTTACAGGTTAGACTGAAATATTATGTATGTCTATTGGTTTATGGGTCAGTTGTCATACTTATCTGGTCAGGAATGTAATTGTTTTTCCTTAAAAGGTAAGAGAAACTACTGAGAGAAACTAAATGGTTAGCTGTAAAGAAACATTTAAATTTTTGAATTTGGATGTAGGAACAGTATATCGTAGTCAAGCCGTGAGAGAAAAACATCATACATGTGAGATTAGATATTTAGTCAAACAACTGGCATTTTGCAATATTGTTTCTCTTGTTATATACCCCTTGTTACTTCTAGTTTTATTTCTTACTGTGTACCCTTTTGATTTTTCTTAGTTGTGATTCTCATGAACTTGGATACCGTAGGCTTTCTATACCCTAATGTTGAGTTTTTGTTCAAATAGATATGGGATACAGCTGGCCAAGAAAGATTTCAAAGTCTTGGGGTTGCCTTTTACCGCGGGGCTGATTGCTGTGTGCTTGTTTATGATGTCAATGTGATGAAATCATTCGACAATCTTAACAACTGGAGAGAAGAATTCTTAATTCAGGTATTTGTGCTTTTCTTTTTGCCTTCTTGTAATGCCTGCCTACTCTTCCACTGTATTCATTCTTTCCCATCTGATTGAAATAAGCATGACCTTTGGCATTAGCACTTTATTTATATACATGTTTGTGGGGACTGTGGGATCGTGGGGTAAGATGAGTAAAGTTGGTCTTTTCGAGTGTTTTTCTTTTTTCTCACTTCATTCTTATTGAGGGGATTGTGAGAAAGATGAGTAAAGTTGGTCTTTAGATCAGGGTGTTTCTTTGTCTTAGCACAGCTTATAATATTTGGGGCCTTGCTGTTTTTTTTAAATGATTAAGTTCTGTGGCCTTTGTGCAATATAACTGGTTGCCAAGGGTTTGGCCTTTTTTTATAAAGAATACTTTATAATCCTTGTATTTTCTGTATTTCTTTTCATTTGAAGAAATGAGGGGGACAAAACAGATCTTAAGTACAGAATTTTCTCTGCAGGCAAGCCCATCAGATCCAGAAAATTTCCCATTTGTTGTGATTGGTAACAAGATTGATGTGGATGGTGGAAACAGTAGAGTGGTAATGTTTTCTCTCTCTCTCTCTCTTGGTTGTCTGTTATTATTTTGTTTTCTCCACTGTTCTAGGACTAGGAGAGGCCAAACAAAAGAAAGAAATAGGTGAGCAATGTGCACACTTCTAACACCACCACGATTTGGGCATGGTGACTGACATGTTATGTACCTAGCTGGATATTTTGAGATTTCTTTGGTGCTGGTAAATTATAGGATTTGACCAAATATAGGCCTACAAAATTCCTACAACTGTTTCTTATTACTTTCTCATTCTTTCTTGATTTCTTGTTCTTCTGTCTGCTCCCTTGAGGCCTTGACTACTATTCCCCTGTTAGATGGACATTTGGGGTGTTCTCCACCAATGTTTTTAATTCATATATTCTATACGATTCTTATCCACACGCTCAATTAGTGTACTTGTTGATTGTGCATTTGAATCTCATATTTACTCAATGTTTGTGTGACGATGAATATAGCCATCTTTATTTGTATGATATTAGATACATTTGTGTTTGTCATTGTACACATGAAATAACATTATTATTGTATTCCGATTATCCTAGAATTCTGATTTTGGATCTGATCTATAGCTTCTTCTCCATCTTAGGTCTTACGGGGGAGGTGGCATAGCTGATCACGATTAGCTATACTATGTTCTGCTAATCATGAGTTTATTTCAATTGTCACAGGTATCTGAGAAAAAGGCTCGGGCTTGGTGTGCCTCAAAAGGGAATATTCCCTACTTTGAGACTTCTGCCAAAGAAGGCACCAATGTAGAAGATGCTTTCCAGGTCATTGCAAAGAATGCCCTGAAGAGTGGAGAAGAAGAAGAAATGTAAGTAGAAAAAAACCCATCTCATCTCTTGTGGATACTCTGTTTCTAACATATTAATTCACCATGAGTATGAATATGATCAGTTTGTTTGTTGCAAAGCTTCTCCTTCTACTATGGTTTGCTCCGTTAAATTCATTTGCCACATGACAATGTTACTTCCGCAGACAACTAGATGGGAAATTACATTTCAGTTGAATGCTGAGGTTTTCGAAATACACCATATGTATATTACTTATTTTCCCGATGCCTTCGAACAACTTTCTTCTCCTAGGTTTCCGATCTATTAGTATGTACATAAGCACCGTAGTCAATCATCCTTAATCATACCTGGTTGTTCATAGTGCTGCCTCACTGCTCTGTTATTTTGCATAATTATCTACTTATCTTAACCTAGTTTTTTTTTTTTTTTTTTTTGGTTTTTAAAATGGATGTTTGACCCAGTATTTTCGAAATGCTTGATTGTGTGTTCTTTTTGCTAACATTCTTGATGTTGGTGAAGATACTTGCCCGACACGATTGATGTTGCGAGCAGCAGTCAACAAAGGTCAACTGGATGCAAGTGTTGAACGGAGTTAATGTTTCGAAAGTTATCCGGGAAGCACCAAGAACAAAGTGGTTATTATCCTTGTGTCTTTTCATGTCACACCTGTATATTAATGATTCTATTGTAGAGTGAATTGGTCGTTTTGTTGAACTTGTTTGATTGGCCACTGCAATGTATGGCAGCGTTACATACCGAGCATTATTAATAATTTATGTTCCTGTGTAAAATTATTGTTTATCATGTCAATGATAAGTTGCTTTTTTCGTTCAACGCATTATTGCAATGTATGGCATTGCTACATACTTGCATAATTAATAATTGCTATTCCTGTGTAAAACTATTGTTTATCATGCCAATGATAAGTTGCTCTTTTCGTTCAACGCATTATTGCTCTAACACTGCTATAACTCACTTTCAGTAAAGAACCAGGACCACCTTTGTGTGTATTAAATAGAGATCCTTTTGTCTAGGCTATGTTTTAATATTGATTAGAGCTGTCAATTTGTCCTGGACGGGCTGTGCCGGTGCTATCCCATCGGGCCGGCCCGTCCAGAATTTCATTGGGCTGCTATTTTGGGGGTAGTCAAACCCAGCCCATGTATTAAAAATACACTTAATTTGCTTCGGACCAATCAGAGCATCCCAATGTTTCAGGCCCAATGGACCTGGCCAAATAGGCCCGGCTCTTTTGGGCTTGCAAAACGCAACCCAATGCCCCAAAACAAAGCAAAAAAACCATTAAATGGCATTCTCGCAAGGCCTTCTCTGGCTTCCCCTTGTATGCAGTGCGACTTTGAAAACTAGCTTGAGATGAAATACAAACAAAACCATTTCAAATTGCAAAGATTTAAGTTACATATAATATACAATTTTTGGGGGCAAATACATCTAAATAATTGGACAGCATGCAGCTAGCTAGAAAGTATTCATCTCCGAAGTTCCGTCTGAAATGCTTTTGGGATGCGTATCATATCAAGTGAGATTGCTTCCCAGCTTTCTTTGTGTGCATGCACTGATTTTACACTTAAAATTGAGGGTTCTTGCCTTCAAGTAGGACAAAATGCATGTCAGAATTCTCTAAACTTCAGCAACATATTTCACCATTAAACATGATATACACATCAACCCGATAATTTCATAATTGAACTTCAATTAATGAACTTGCATATATAGACACATTAGACAAAGGAACATCTAATTCTGAATGCAGTAACAAGTTGCATAAATATGGTACAGCCTACTTAAGAAAAGAAGAGGGAAAAAAAACAAACACCCACTCAATTAAACTCAAAAAACAGGGACTTAATCGAAAAGTTGAACAATTTTATAGATGGTAGCATTTTTTAGCAGAACTGTGATAAGGTCATTAGCATCAAGACCTATGTACTTTTTTCCGATTAACACCTTGAATTCACTATCTTCTGCTGTCAAACTTTCACTTTAGTCATTCATATATACCACAACACTCATAACTTAACAATGAAAACTAAAAGTGATTGTTAACTCACTTGGCAGAAGATAATCGGGTCGTCACATATTTGAAGAGAACAAGTTTTCTCCAATATACTTGAGAGCAGAGACTACTTCATGCCAACTGAAGAAAGCCTATCTGTATTTGGCTGCATCGAACTTCCTGGGGCACTTGCAGTCATAAAAGTGCTCGAAGTAGGATTTGCTGACATCATCGGTCTTGAAATCGGAGGCCTGAGGGCGTTCATGCCCATAAAGGGTCTTGATGCCGATGTGGGAAAATTAACTGCTGTTCTGTTGGGAGGTAAATTTTGTGTAGTAGGACGAGCCGATGCTGACATCCCAAATCGTGTTGCAATTATCTGAGCTCGCTCATGGAAAAGTTTCTGTTTTGACCTATCTAATTGTTCCTTAACTCGCATCACAACATTTTCCATATCATTAAAGAAAGCCAATTTGGCCTCCAGCTTGTACAACTGCAACCAAGGTTAAGCCTAAGCTATTAAAGATGGAGATAAACATACATACAATTTGAGGTTTTGCGAAACTCTAGCACGACAACAAAAAGAATAACCACTAACCACAGTGGAAGTACAATTAACCAAAGATCAGTCAAAGCATCAAGTACATTTCCAGGTCTACCAGCAAAGGATTAGATGGAGTATAGCTGGTTAGAGGCAAAAATACCTGTTTTTCTATTAGTAATGTGGAAAGCCGAAGTATTTGATCTTCTTCTTGGTCGGCAAGAAACTTTGCTTTCACTGCTGCAGCTGAAATGGCCGTCACTGCAGCTCGCTTTAACTTGTCGTTGACATCAAGTTCATTTTTGGTCACTACGGGCTCTTTCTTTTCACCCACACTTTCTTTAGCTTCTCTATCACCTACTTTAACAACAGATAGATGATATCTAATCAGAGTTCTCAAGCAATTTCTACTAACAAGCCCTCTTGGTGCTTCTAAAGGTTACAACATATATTCAAGGTGGATAATCCAGATTAGTATACTTCATTCTGCTGTAGAAGTTAAACGTGTATACCTGTTTTTATTACAGAAAATCCAGTGTTGTTTTCCAGACAACGCAATATTTTAAATCTGAAAAGTTGAACTCCATCTCCAACCCTATTCATACTTAACCGAATTTTATGCCTATTAAATCCAGTTTACTAGCGAGTTTTATGCCTATTAAATCCAGTTTACTTATTGAGGAATATTTATGTCAAATCATCACCATAACGTTACTTTTCTTTCAAATGATGGAAATAAACTAAAAGCAAATATTGAAATTAGTACCTGTATTTTCTTTTTCAGTTATTGAATTTGGTATCGCCAACACATCAGCCTCTTTCTTTTCAGAGATAGATGTCGTCATATCTTCATCTTTCAGAAGCTCTTTGGACTGAGTTGCCTCCCCAGCTGAAGCTCCATCTGATTCCTTCACACTATTGGACTGAAGCTCAGTATGAGATGCAGGAACAACTAACTCTTCAGCATCTTTCCGTGCCTGTTCCTTAGCAAAATCAGAGCTACTTGGTTCACTCTCGGATGCCAGTTGGGCTTCCTCATGAGTGGCCAACTTATCAGAATCCTTCACAGTACCAGATCTGTCTGCACGGTCACCACTAGGAGAAGCCACAGGTTTCTGGTCTTTAGAAGCAGAATCCTTTTTTCATCTTGTCCTTCAGGAGCGGAATCTTTGTTTCTATCAATTTCATCATCACGTAAACTGATTCCATCAACAATTGAATCAGGTGTTTCCTCCTGCTTTTCAGCATGTTGAACCTCATTCTTTTGAGCGTCATGCTCAATTGCTTCAGCCTCAGCTCTGCAAATTTACATTGGACATCAGGAAGAGGAACCATAGATGTAGTATGAAAAATGATGATGAAATACACAAACCCCTCTGAATTGGCGAGATTCTTCTTGTAATCTGGTGGATCTTGCAAAGGGAAACAGTGCCTTGCAGCAAGCTGCTCGCTGGAGTAATTCCCTGATAGATATTTCAAAAGGCTACGAACTGATGCATTGGCAATATTAGGTTCCACCAAGCGCACTAAGAATGCTGCCTATAACAGAAAAGACACCAGGTTGCACGTGATAAGAAACAAGTTACAGTTATATATATATATATATATATATATATATATTGGGATAATTACAAAAGCACCCATGAGGTTCAAGCTAATTACAAAAAACCACAGAGATTTTTGGAATTACAAAAAACCCCTTTAGGTTTGATCCGTTTTACATTTTTCCCCTTCACATGCAAAAAACATTTCAAAAGCACCCCTTACGTTTATCAAAATATTACAGTTACCCCCTTAAATTTAAGACAATCAAACCTCAAGTTTTTTTTTAATTAGCCCAAACCTTAGGGGCCTTTTTGTAATTATAAATATATACACACCTATATATATAAACCATGATAAGTTACTCATTGTGGGAGTAAAGAGGGGTGGGGTGGGGTGGGTGGGGGAATCCACGTACCAATGTCATCACAGGATTACCAGCTTCAGCAAATGATAGTCTTTCCCCAGGTGAAGGAAGAGAACCGACAGCTTCAAATGCTTCCTTGAGAGCCTTCAACGCAAAGCTCTCCTCAAGTTCAACATTCCTATCAGATTCTCCAACCTCATCTGGCTTTGAGATTTCCATTGGACAGGACGAGTCCTGATTGTCAGTATTAACACCCTGGATTTCTGTATTCTCAGGGACATCTTTAAGAGCAGTATCACAGTCTCGGTCAGCTTTAGGAGCTGAATCTTCAGTAGTGGTGGAAACTGGTACCCTGTTTTCCTTGGGAGCATCACTATTTTCGTCATCACGATTGAAAAATGCATCTTCAATTGGCATTTGAACAAAGTGCAATATACACTGAGCTTTTGTCTTCGTTGCTACATGCTCAGCAATCTCACTCCAGTTATCTCTAAATAATTCTATCGCTTCAAGGAGTAGAAGAGTTTCTTGATCTGTCCAGTTCCCTCCACTTACACCACCAGCTTCGGCTGGTTCCATGAGAATGAAATCTGATGGGTGCATATTCGAGCCAAACTTCCCATTGTTGAAACAATCCGCACAGAGATCAAAATCTGCCTGTTTACAAATTGGTTCAGCAAAATAGTAAATTTCATGAAAAATATAGGTATATGCAATCAAACTGCATGAAAGTATACTTCTAAACACAAAAGGGAAAAACAATGGCAAAAACAACGAAACCTGCTTCTGGCAGTGATAGCGCTTCCGAGAACAATCTGCTGAACAAGAATTACAGTGATACTCAACAGCAGGACCCTCAGACTTCACCAGTTCATCAGCCACGGCAGAATCAGGATATAAGCCAGATGACATGGCTGGTACTGCCGTATTCACCCTGGGAACAATTGGAGTCCAAGATTGTACTGTTTCAAACTGAAATAGCTTTTCCACCAACGAGTCCTTTTTCCCAGCTTCATCCTTGTCAGCATCAGCATCAACAATCATAGCAGTCGGTTCATGATGTGGGAATGGATGGTAATTAATCAAACCCCAGTAGTCCAGAAACTCCATCACCTCTTGCCGAGCATCCAATTTTCCAACTGTAAGCTCGGACAGATGTTTCAGCTCAATTTGTTCATTGGGATTGAGGTGAAACTTCTTCATTATCCAATTACGTATTTCCATATATATTTCTGGAGTTCTACTTTCTGATTTCCCATTAAAGAACGAAGGCAACATCTTCTCCTCCAGTGGATGGATTTTCGTCCAGGAAAACCAACCTATAACACACATAATGCAGAAAGAAAAAATGGATCACAAGTTAACAAGAACCCGAAAGGCATTAGTCAGGGATAAAGGAGAAGAGGCAATGCAGAGAGGCTGTCTCCAAACCCCGATTGAGTTTTCCTTAATCCTTTTCCACTAATGTTCCGGACGGTACATTAACTTTACTTAATAAAGACACAGTCCACTAATCTCTTTCAGCCTTTCAGGTATTATTCCTACTTAACTTACCTTGTGATCAAACATATAAAAAATGCTTACTCCAGTATATCCACTTATTTTCCTCATCACAATCCAGAAATAGAAAAAATATCTAAGTCTCATCATAGCCTAAATGACTTAAAAATATTAAGTTCACAGAGAGAAATAATTTCGATTTCCAAAGTCTCATCACCTCTTCCCCAAGTCCCTAACAAAACCCTAGGTTCCCAATACCAGAAAAGCAAGCTTCAGCAGTGAACACTTAACCACAAAATGCAAAAAAATAATCTAATTAACAATATCACCAAACTGTGAATTCACTGCTTTTAGTTCACTATTTCATAACTTCACGAGTCTAAATTCCCAAAATAGTAGATTGAGAAATGCGCCGGTAAATTCAACAATCACACATCTCAATATCTCAAAATAAACGGTTAGAGAGAGAATTTTCGTCGTACAAATCACTCACTCACCAGCATGAATAGGCACCACATGAACATTCGCATCTCTTGATCTAATCGCTTCGTACTCAGCCTCAATCTTCGCCTCCAACGCCTCCCAATTTTGAGCCACTCTATTCATCTCCTCCGCCTTCGCTGCCGCCTCCCGCGCCTCCGCCTCGCTCTTCACCGGAGCCACCTCCGCGAAACCGTTGCTGTTGAAAGGTTGCACGCGTGCCCTAGTGCAGGGTCCATTCATGTGGATCGGAGGGAAAGGCACCGCGGGCGGCTTTTCCCGGGCCTGTCTCTTAGATGACGTCGTCTGAGGAGTCGAGCTGCCTCCGCCGCTGCTGTTGATGGAGGTAGATTTCCGCTTCTGTCCTGCGCCTCTCCGCCGAGACATCGGTTGCTCCGCCGGCGATACCTCCGTCATGGATGGGGGCTGCGGCGGTGTTCCGGTGAGATCTCTTCGCTTGTCCTCCATTGTTTGTGAGCTCTTCTTCAGTCGCCTCTGTAAGATGAATACATCTATTTTGTATAGATATATATCTTTTTTTCTCTGTGGCGCCGGCCTATTGGTAATATCGTGTATCGGCATAAGCTGTTCTCTCTGTCGTTGATTAATCTTCATACATCATCAACGGTTGTGATTTTTCTGTAATCATCTACGGTTGTAATAGGTGGTTTGGTTCACGGTCGTTCCTATGTTTTCAAGGTTTCGGTATGGGGGTAAAAGAAAAGAGTCCTCTATTTTTATATAAAAAAATTAAATAAGTAATTCGTCAATATTATGAAAAATAATTCATTGATCAAGAAATAAAATAACGAAATATTATATTTCAATTTTAATATTTACAATTTCTATTTTTGGATGTTTGAGTTAAAAGGCTAAAATTTGGTAAATAAATAATAGAAAAATAAAGATTTTGTTAGATTGATATTAAAAGGCGAACCCGCGACCTGACTCCAATAGGGGAGTAAAACTACAAGTCGCCTGAGATGCAACAATAAATGTAAAGCGTTTGTTATAGATATCCAAACAAAAATATTTTAAACAATAAAAATAAAGTATCCGGTCGCCGGGGGCCCTTGCCGACGGAGGGCCCTGTGCGACGGTGCCACTTTGACCGGCCCAGGAACAGCCCTGGTTTGGTTTCTAAAACGAGTGTCGGTACCAAAATTTATGTAAATATGTTTTGCTCGCTTTTTCATGTACATAGACGGTAAGCTGTTGGTTCACTAAATGGATATTTAAAGAAAAATGTCCATATACCATATTTATTGGAGAGGTTTTATACAAGAAGTTATTGTCTTAGTTCTCCTCTAGGCTCTATCCAGCTTATTTGTTGTGGTATGTGTTATTAGCACTTGCATATTGTTGTAAATGAATACACAAATTAAATATATACTATTAAAAGTTTATAATATTTTGCGGAGTGAACCTCTAGTTTTTGTAAGGGATTTATACCCAACAAAGATTTTGATTTGGATTATAAAATACATTGTATCTGAGTTCGGGTTGCAACGACACATTGAGATCTTTAGTTCGTAATGATCCTGAAAACACAACATTCGTTAGGTAAATCGAGGTGGTCCCCATCTAAGACTTATTAATGCCTATAGAACGAAGTCAAAATGTATAAATGTAAAACTATCTATTTGGGTAAAAAAGGGGTGTATTTATGGTGTTGACTTTCCTAGATAGTAAGGGTTAGCTCCACGTGGTGTGATCACGTAAATTCTCTAGTCCCATTGTCGAGAGGTCGGGCCAACCCGAATCCAAATTGCAGGTCGGGGGCCAGGTTAAAAATCAATGACCAAAGTGGTAATTTTGGCGTTTTCCTTATATCTTGATCAACAGTATTTTACAAAATTGCATTTGTTCTACTTAGAGATGTTAAAAGGGTCGCGGCCCGTTGGTCCTAATCCGTTTAAACCTAAAAAGAGGGTTAGAGCCGGGATTATTTTGGCCGTTTAAATCGGGGCCTTTTTGGCCCGGACCATTTAAATCGAAGCCCGTTAGGGCTAGCACGCTATTTTTATTTTTTAAAAAATAAATATAATTTTAATATATTATATCTACTTTTATTACCTATTAGTATTAAATTTATTTTCCAAATTCACATCTCCTTCATCTTTAAAAACTTCTTTTTTATTTGTTTTATCTATCACTTAATTTATTTTTTCATTTTTATTTTGAATAAGAAAATGTCACGTAGTCTTATTAAATTATTTAGGATATAAATTATATTTCTAAATGGTGCTAATCTAATTTTATAATTTTGTGAATGCAATGTAATTATAAGCTATGCATGACTTTTTTATAATGAATAAATTAGCTTTAAATGTTAAACTTAAATATTATATATGCTCAAGTTTGAAATTTTAGATTTAAATATCTTATTTTGAAAATTTTAAATTATAATCATATGAATAATTACAGAAAAAGTGTTAATTTTGGATAGCTTTAGTTACTATTATTTTATTTTCACTTAGATCATAAAATATTTAATTTTATTTATGACATGAATTTAATTTTAGATCATAAAATATTTAATTTTGTTAATGCAATGTAATTAGAAATTTTACATGAATTTTATTTATGACTAATAGTTTAACTTAAAATATTAAACTTAAATGTTATATATATTCGAGTTTGAAATTTTAAATTTAAATATATAATTTTTAATATTTTGATTTATAACCCGATAGTGGCCCATTTAGCCCGAAGCCCGCTAGGGTTAGGGTTAGGTTCCAATATTGCCAGCCCGTTTAATACCAGCCCGTTTAGCCCGAAACCCGCTAGGGCTGGCCCTATAGGGTTAAAGTCAACCCATTTAACATCTCTAGTTCTACCATGAGCCTTATATTTCAAAGTGTATCGTTTACACTTTAGAATAGTGATGGTCAGGGTTTGAGTCCTATTCTTTCAAATTTTTTGAAATTTAACTCTCTTCTACTCCTCCAACTCATTAAAAAATCGAATTTGTTCTCATCAATTTTTAATTCTTCAAACGATGGATTTTTGTAACCAATTTGGAGTTGAATGGCTAAGTTGAAATTGGATAAAGTGTTAGATTGTGATGGTCATCGAGTTGAGTTTTTAGAACCTAAATTGTATTCTCTCATAATCACAATAAGCGTATTTTTTACACATAAAAAATTATTCAAAAAGAATGTCCTTTTGTTGTTTTTAACACTAATAAAAAAACGAATTCCCAAATTACCCTTATACTTATTAACAATAATGGCTAAAATTTTGTTTTCGTTCAAAGCAGTATTTATGATTAATTAATAGTATATTGAGTATTTTAATATATTCCATAATATGTGCGTTTTTCTCAAAAAGACACTTATTTTGAATATGATGAGTATGAATCGTGAATTAAAATACTAAAGACATTAAATATCCCATTACCAATCGGAAATATCAACTATATTTATTCGCATTATTAGAAACATTTTTTTGATTAACTCCAAGCATTACTATACATAGATAATAATAATACAATTTAAATAAGATAAAAATCCAATCATAGTATACAAGTGACATTCAGCTTTTACATTGATCACAAGTAATACGAATTTGGTTGTAATCACCAATTCTGATTCTTTTTATTTTGGGATAATTACAAAAACACCCCTAAAGTTTGGGTTAATTACAAAAAAATCCAGTGATGTTTCAAAATTAAAAAAAAAAACTTCAGGTTTCATTTTGTCTTAAATTTAAGGGAGCAAACTGTAATATTTTTGTAAATGAAGGGGTTTTTTGAAATATTTTTGAAAATCACCGGGAAAAATATAAAACAGAATCAAACCTCAAGGATTTTTTTTGTAATTTTCAAAGAACTCTGGTTTTTTTTTAATTAGCCCAACCTCATGGGTGTTTTTATAATTATTTAAAAAACAATAAAACACACACAAACCATGACACTTCTTATACAATTAATGCACACAAAAAAAAAAAAAAACAAAAAAAACTAGGCATTATCATTGTAAACCCAAAAACCAGGCTTTGACCCAAACTCTTTTGTGAACAAATTCTCATCATTTCTTGGTTTATCATCATCACTGTATACCCAAAAACTAGGCTTTGTCCCAAGCTCTTTTCTGAATGATTTATCTTCTGTTTTTGCATCAATATCACCATATACCCAAAAACTAGACCTTGTCTTGGGCTCATTTAGCATCATTTTATCTTCATTATTAGACCTTGGATCAAATTCAAATGGCTCAGTAAAATCAATCATTTTCTTGAATATTGATGTCACTTTAGATACATCATCAACATGGTCCTCTGGATTTTTTCTTGCATTTGTTGTGTCTGCAAACTGCATTGATTCAGAGGGAAGAAAATAATTACAAATTTGAATCTCACTATAAATTGATCTATGTAACTCAGAATTGCAATTTAGATTAGGAAGGATACTTTTAATCTTTTATTTAAGGGATAATTACAAAAACTCCCTTGAGGTATGGGTTCATTACAAAAAAAACCCATATATGTTTCAAAATTACAAAAAAAAAAAAAAAAAACCTTCAGGTTTTGGTTTGTCTTAAATTTAAGGGGTAACTGTAATATTTTTGCAAATGCCAGTGGGTTGGTATTTCTTTTTTTTTTTTTTCAATTTTCAAAGAACTCTGGGTTTTTTCGTAATTAGCCCAAACCTTAGGGGTGTTTTTGAATCAATTCCAGTTCAACCAGCCTAAACACACTACAAACATGATATTTTCAAGAAGGGATAATTACAAAAAAAAAACACCCCGAGGTTTGAGCCTAGAGGTAATTACAAAAAAACTCAGAGAAGTTACGAATATACAGAAAAAAAAAAAAAAAACCTTGATTCTATCTTAAATGTAAGGGAATAACTGTAATGTTTTACAAATGTAAAAAGGGTACTTGAAATGTTTTTGTTTATGAAAGGGGCAAAATGTAATACAAAATCAAACCTGAGAATTTTGTACTTTTCAAAAAAATCTTTGGATTTTTTTGTTATTAACTCAAACCTCATGGGTAGTTTTTCTAATTATTCCTTCAAGAATTTCAAGTAACAAAAAGGAAAATAAAATTTGTGCATACCAGGGCAAGACAGAAGAGGCCAGCCAAAATGGTAAGGGATTTCATGTTTCCCATTAATAAAAATTAGATTTAGTATCTCCTAAGTGAATTGGGTTCATTGCAAAAAATATTCTAGCTATTTATAACACAAGCTGAAGAAAGGATAAAGATTCAATTTGATAAAAAAAAACTTTATTTAATTCATCTTTCAATAATAGTGAAAAATAATAGAAAATTAATGGGGAGGCCCTTGTTTGCCAAATAATTAAAGATTGAGCCCACCTCATGTCATTTATATTGTAAACTTATCAAGAATAGTAATATCAACAATAATGAGGCATTGCCATTATTGATACACGACATTTTTGCTAATATAATTTCTCCAAGATGTGTGTAATAATTGAAATAAAATGCAAATTCAATTATGTCACTCATAATTTCTAATAATTATTATCACAAGAAACAAAAGAGGTGCCCTTGTCCTTATTTTATGAGAATGGGCCTGCAGAAAAATAATGGAAGAGCAAAATCCAATAATGCATCAATCTATACAGAACACTTGATTCTTCCAATATACATGAGTGAGTGAAGTGACCAGGGACGGATCCAAGGGGAGAACTTCACTCAGGGACGGATCCAATGAAGCCTCCGCAAAATTGAGGGGGGCCAACTATGGATGAGTAGACGTGGGTACCCACAAATGTTCGGATCTTGATGGATGGTATCGATATTTTTTCTTTCGGGTTTGGGATCGTTATATTTTTTTTTTTTTTGAGGAAGGGTTTGGGATCGTTATATTACTTGCAAGTAATAGGTATATTTTTTTGTTGGATTTGGGATAAGTACGAGTAGTATTAATATCATAGAGTTTTCGAGATACACTATCGCTAATTAAAAACGAATTATCAAATATTTATATATATATATATATATATTAATTATATTTAAACATGTTGTCTTTGCATTAAAATTACATCAATATTCATAGTTAAATATTTTAAAATACATCCCTAAATCCTAATCAAGATGTATATTCCACAATTTTAAATATTATGATATATATCAAGACCCAAACGATAGTTTATTCTAACCTGAAGATAATAGTCATTAGCTTGTATAGTTTACAACAATTTTTTGATCAATAATTTGGGTTGGAATAAAAAAATACTAAACTAGTAAAATACTACATATACATACATATATATATTATATAACTAAATAATATATATAACCAAATAATATATATATAATAATATAACTAACACTACAAGAAAATTCCGTTTCCGCATAAATGAATTTACCTACGGAATGATTTTGTCACTAAAATTTACAATTACCTACTGAGAATACCTACGAATAAAAAAAATATCATTTTTTCCCAAATTATACCGACAAATTACCAATGCATCGATTTTTCAATTAATGACGATTTTTTAGGTATTTACCAACAGTTCTAGATTCTGTAGGTAAATATTTTACCTACAATGGCTTTACCTACAATGATTTTACCTACACTTTACAATTTTCTTAACACTTACCTACATATTTTTCTGTAGGTAAACTGGTTTTTTCTTGTAGTGTAAATAATATATATATATATATATATATATAATAATAGGGAAAATGAAAATTTGGGGGGGGGGGCCAAGCCATAGGGTGCGTCCGCCCCTGGCCTCCGTCCCGGCCCCTGGCGCACCCCAGCTAATTTATCGCAAAGAGAATATCAGTATTTCCATCATCCCTACCACGAGTTTGTAGCTCAAGTGGTATAACTTACCCTTTTGTAAGGGTGTTGACCTGGTTCGAACTCGATATCTTTCAATTGCTTTGAAATTTATCCCCTCTCTAGCTCTCTTCCAACTAGTACTACCAACCTATTAATAAAAGTGAATATCTCTTCTCTTCAGAAAAATCCACTTTTAACTGAAAGAATGAAAATAAACAAATTTCTATCAACTTATCAAGCTACCCCTACAATTTTCTATGAACAATTTCCATCCATAGGTTAGTGTTAATTACAAAAGCCACCCCTACAGTCTAGCCTAATTAAAAAATAGTCAGTTATTTTTTTAAATTACAAATATTCCCGTACAAATGTTTTTATCTTACAAATTGGACCCTCAAAAGAGGACAATGTGGCGGGTTTAAACCCGGACCCAGATTAAACCCATTTAAACGGGTCCGGAGTGGGTAATGGACTTATTCTTAGGACTGGGCCGGGTCGGGACGGGTAATAGATCTAGCTAGACCCGCCTCGCATATATGTCTCATTTATCACTGGAAAAATTAATGTATAACAGATGGCTGGCGGGTTCACTGGGTTGAACCCGCCAAGTTGCGAGTTTTATGCGGGGCGGGTTTTGAAGCGGGATGGCTGCAGGATTGTTTTCTTTTGGCAGGCAGGTCCCGGGTTTGGCAACATCTGTCTCAGACCTGCCCCGTTATTATTCCTACCCTCAATGCACCCTCGAGAGAGTATATTTGTTAGGTGAATACAAACCTTAAAGTGATATTTATAATTTTGAAAGATAACTGAAGTTTTTTGAAATTACGCTAAACCTCACAGGCTAGTTTTTATAATTATTCCCATAGGCTATTCGGATTGCTTTAAGTTTGATCATTTACATTTTTCAGGTCATATATTAGTTATTTTCAGATAATGCATATTGATCACACTATCACAATGATGCTATCATGTATGTTTAAACACAATGTGGCAAGTAAAAAAACACAAACAAGAAAATCTGCCAAATTTTTTTCATAACAATCCACAATCTCACACATTACATCACACATTATTTAAAAACACACACACACACACACACGAACCATTTACAATTACAATTCATCAAACATTTGGCTGAGAGACACAAAATCTCTCAAAAAGCCTTTTTTGCCTACACTCCAACAACATCATCATTATTCATTATAAGCTGAGATATTAGGCCTCGGCTCAAAGTCTTTCGTGAAAGATTTCTCATTTTTCAGTTTACTATCATCATTATAATTTGAGATATTAGGCCTCGGCTCAAAGTCTTTCGCGAAAGATTTCTCATTTTTCAGTTTACTATCATCATTATAAGTCGAGATATTAGGCCTCGGCTCAAATTCCTTCGTGAAATATTTCTTTTCAATTTTGTCATCAGTGTAAGCTGATATATTAGGCCTCGGTTCGAAGTTTTCTGTGAAAGGTTTATCGTTTTCTGGCTTGATATCATCGTTGTAGGCCGAAATGTTAGGCCTTGGCTCAAAATCTTTTATAGCTTTTAGTTTAGAATCATCGTTGTAAGCTGAGATATTAGGCCTCGGCTCAAAGTTCCTTATTTTAGTTGAGGTGTGACAGTTATTCTTTTTGGGGGAGATAGATGTAATTTTACTTGCATCTATAAGGCCTTGGATTATTTCAGGATTTGGCTCATTTTTCTTAACACCTTGCCAGTATTCTCCTGGATTTTTTCTTGCATTGATAGAGCTTGCAAACTGCATTACAGAAAGAAAAAAAAAATTAATAAAGGGATAGTTAAAAAACTACCCATGAGGTTTGAGTTAATTACAAAAAACTCAGAAACGTTAGAGGTTTGATTTTGTGTTACATGCAAGGGGGTAATTGTAGTATTGTTTTAAAAATGTAGTTTTTGCGTATGAAATGAACGGGACGTGAAATACAGAATCAAACCTCATGATATTTTCTGTCATTTTCAAAAAGATATGGTTTTTTTGGTAATTATTCCAAACCTCAGGGGTAGTTTTTGTAATTATCCCATAAATAAGGGATACATATATAATAATGAAAAAAAGAGAGAAAGAGAAAGAAAAACAACACTTGATCAGAACCAGGAATCAAACACTGAACTCAATGTTGATGATCAGAATGTGGGATAATAATTCCTCAAAAAAAAAAAAGAATGTATAATAATAATACAGTGTGACCTCGATACTTTAATACTCAATTAATTAATAACCTCGTTTAAATAATATTTTTGGTCGGTCCCGACTGGACAGCAAGCAAAATTAATAATTTGCTGATTTAATATCTCGCTAAATTAATAAATATTGTTAGTCCCATAGTTATTAATTTATAGAGGTTTAATTGTATATATATTACACAAACAAATAAATGTATGTAATGAAGAGATATATCATATATCATCTTCCAGTTTTCAAATGTTGCTTTAATAATTAAACATAATGCTTACCAGAGCAATAGTGAAGAGCCCGGCTAAAATGAATAGGGGTTTCATATTTTCTTGATAAAATGTCAAAACCCAAATCTATTTGATGACTTGAATTTTTCCTACCATTTTGCTATAATTTATAGGGGGCTAAACACATTATTTAGCTAATGGCTAATTATCTATGCTGACTCATAATTAATTCAATAATAGTGCACATATGTATAAAAATCTGGATTATAATATTATTAATGAATCAAAATGAAATGTAAGTGTAAAAAGCGTCATTGCATACGTGTACAGAGAGAGTAATAATTATGGAGAAGGGTTCAATAATTTGTATGATTATTGCATTATGTTGATGAAATTAGTGTTCCACATAACATATGGTAAAAGATTTAAGGAAAAAATATTTACCAATAAAATACAACAACAACAACAAATTAAGTCTTAATTCCACTATGTGTGGTCGGCTATACGAATCACATCACGCCATCGTTTACGGTTATAAGCCATATTTTTATTATTTCTAAATATAACAACATATCTTGTCTAATAATTTATATCCAAGTCTTTTTAGGTCTTCATCTGCTTCTTTTGATTTGTGTGAGTGATTCCCCCTCTCAACACGTCGCACAGGTGCATCTAAAGGTCTCATATAAACATGTTCATACCATATTAACCGTGTTTCTCTAATTTTATCATCTATTGGTGTTACTCCCACTTTATTTCTAATGTGTTCATTTCTTATTCTATCTAATCTAGTGTGTCCGCACATCCATCTTAACATTCTCATCTCTGCTACCAATAAATAAATAAGAGTGAAAAATAGATTAAAAAATGAAGCTATCTTATCACATTTCTATTACCATAGTTTTATCACAATCTAATCACATTTCTCTTAATAACAAGAAATGTTATAATCTGTGTCACAATTTCTACTTATCACGTGAAACACATGAATGCTAAGTATCCTTGTCATTAAGTGTACCAAATTTACATAGAAAAATACATCTGAAATAGAAATCAAATGTGGGTTATAATCATCCGTGTAAGCTATAATCTGGTTGATATCTGGTCGACAGTTCATTTCCAACTTCCACTATTTTTGTTCTTCTCATATCATTGTCAGATAATCGTGGCACAAGTTATTTGATTGAGGGATAAAAACATTAAAATACCCATATAAACTTTGCAGGTTTTACACATTAACTAAAATTTATTTTTGTAGGAGTAAAAAAATTAAATGAACATAAATAAACACTATCCGAACTTGTTCACGAGCTGTTCTCCGAACGCTATGTTTACAACCTAATATATTTGTGGGATAATTACAAAAAGTACCCTTGTGGTTTGACCTAATTACAAAAAAACCACAACTAACTTTCAAAATTACAAAAAGTACCCCTCGGGTTTGATTTAGTGTTAAAATTAAGGGGTAAACTGCAATGATTTTATAAACATGAAGGGGGGTTTTGAAAATTGTTTTGCTTATGAAGGGGTTAAATGTTAGACATAATAAAACCTCGGTGGTATTTTTGTAATTTCAAAAGTTAGCTAGATTTTTAAGTAATTAGGTCAAACCACAAGGTACTTTTTGTAATTAACCCTATATTTGTAGCTAAAAATAACAATTGTAACTTGTTTAATATAATGGGGCCTATTTCAATTTTGGGACACAAACATTAACAATAATAGTCCTTGATAGTCCTTGATCTCTTCTTGTCTGCTATCATCAAGATAATCCAAGCAATCCTCAAGATAAGAAGATTCTATACAATTTAATATCTCATCACAATATTCAATTATTGCACACATACTCTATCTCCATATCAAAGAAATACTTGAAAATCCTCCCTACCTTAGAAAAAACTTAAGAGACATCTACAAAGAAGTTCTCAATGGATGTTAAGCTTGCAATTTGTACTCTCCTGCACCTGATTCTACTGGTAATTTCTCCACACTCAAAAACTCTCTCCAACTCAATTCTTTGACTAATATTTCAACAATTCTAGTACAATAATAAGTCATTAAAACCATATATTTACTTGCATAAAAGCTTATAAAGAACTCATTTACCTGTTATCATTGGCAGGCGGCATGTAATGGAAGTGGTACGATGGAATCGGACGGCAAAATCATCGACGGCGCTAAAACCCATAACCATAACGCTCGTCAAAATATGCGTATAGAGCAAGTTCATTCCCATTCATCATCCCACATGCATCACATGGATCCATCACTGATAGTATTCTTCTTTGTTGAGGATCTCAAACAAGGGAATACAATTCCCATATACTTCCCAAAAAGGAATCAGACGCATCTCCTCGTTCACTCCCAAAAGAAGAAGCCGATTTAATTCCTTTCTCATCCGAGAAACTCGATCACATACTCCAGCTCTTCTCTTTCCCCGAAGGGTCCCCTCAGGCCATAGCCATCGAAGACACACTAAGACAATGCGAGACAAAGCACATCAAGGGTGAGACTAAAATCTGCGCAACGTCTTTAGAATCGATGTTTGATTTCACAAAAACAATACTCGGTTCAAAAACAGAGATCAAAGTTCTCTCCACAAATCACCTTACACAGTCAAATAATAATACCCTTTTACAGAAGTACACAATAATGGGAATACGGGAAATTCCAGCCAATAAGATGGTGGCATGTCATACTATGCCTTACCCTTACGCTGTTTTCTATTGCCATTACCAAGAGAGTGAGAGCAGAGTGTACCAGGTTTCCCTTGTCGGAGAGAATGGTGATAAGGTTGAAGCTGTTGCTGTCTGCCACATGGATACCTCTCAGTGGAGCCATAATCACGTGTCCTTCCAGGTGCTCGGGATTGAACCTGGGTCGTCCCCTGTTTGCCATTTCTTTCCGGCAGATAATTTTGTTTTGGTTCCTTAGACTACTTTGATGCAGGCATGAAAGAATAAATGAGTTCAGAGATAGTATTCTGATCTCCAGCACTATGATTTGTACTGCTCTTCAATGTATTTGTAAGACACTAATATATCTGTTTTATCTTATAATCGGCAATAAAATACATGTAATGCATCAAAAATTAACATGTAGACATATATTTCTGGAAGAAAATACTAATTGCTACACATAAAAAGCAACTAACTTGTTTGTGCCCAAATGAATTGTATTCACCGAGTAATGTTTTACATAAATGAATTTAATCTCTCATCTGTAATGCACCCTAACTATACCTCAGCAAAAATTGGACCCAAACAAATTACAAACTCTAGTACAAGTTAGGAACTTTTTCAAATCTTCCAATCCACCACTTAACAATCATCCAACAATAGGCTCAGTGGTATTTTTGCTTTTCCTCGACCTCTTACGTTTCCTACTCCTGTTTCTTGCGCTGTCATCGACACTTCTTTCCTGCAATCAAAATTTTTGTTAGAAAAACTTAAAATAGCATGCAAACTGATCGTTCACCTAAAAGAATCGGAAAAGAAAAACATGGGGAGGTGTATAGGACTATTTTCCTATAGCAGAACAAGTGTTATTGACTGTAATTTACGATACGATGGATCCATTATGATTATTAATCATGCTAAAAAACGCAACTAGAAAAAGATCTGGTGGATATGCAGTAGTCATTTCAAATTTAAATTACTAACTAGTTGATTCTTAATCAGGTTCATCTTTTCCTTAGATCAATTGAAGTCCTATTGGTCACGCAGTCGAAGGCGCTTCCACTTAGATTAGACTCGAGAGACAAGTATATGATAATTGGTCTTCAAGAAAGATAAAATTAGCTGGCCTACCCAATTAAATAGAATATAAATCATTGAAATAAATCAAACACCTCAGACTATTGAAGCAGATTTAAAATAAGAGATCATTATCACCAAGGATCCATTCCTTTAAACTACTTCCTCGGTTTATTTACCATGATCTTGTATTTCACTGATCATTGTCCTAACATTGTTTGCGACACAAAGATATCAATCTGCAGGATTAAAAGTTTAGACCAACATTAACCCCTTCATGCAAGTGGTCACAAACCATAAACCTGGTCGATCACGAATATTAATTATGTTCACAGCACACTTTTGATATAATTATAGTAATGAATAAATTACCAGAAGACAAACTACAAGCATTTGAAAACCATTAATATCAACATACCTTCGCTGAAGCAGCATCTGTGTTCCCTTGGGCCTTTTTCTTCTTGCATGAGAGAGGGTTTGGCCCCTGCATGAAATGAAAAGAAAATGAGGCATAAACTCCTGTCTCGTTGGGAAAGACGTATCAGTAACATGTTTGCCATTTTTTGGTTCAATTCCCCCCTAATTTTCCTCCTTCCCACTCACAGAATGGTGGGCATGGCCAGCAACAGTTATCAAACTACACAAATTTTCACACCTGCCCGGGAATGAGCACGGGCGGCAACAATTATATTATACTTTTAAAAAAATGGGAGAGGAAGTGAGGAACCAAAGCATAGCCCATTATATAATTCTCTGTCTGATCGCAAACTACTTGGCCTACCTAACCATAATTACTGCAATAATGAACAACCCCTCTAACTCTTCTTTCAACTGTTGTTTGAATTTATATGTACCAGTTATGCGGCAAATATGATAAAGCACATAAGTGCCATGAATTTCTACTAGCATTTTTTCCTATGGGGCAGAATAGTGAAGATCCCAGTTTCTAACCTTTGCTTTCTTTCGCTTGAATTGAGCTTTATCCTTTGTGTCCATTCTGTTTCTTTTAATATTTCTTTTGAGATCCTGTGCCTCTAAAATACGATCTTCATGATCTTCATTTGCATCAGGAAAATCCCTTGCTTCATCAGTAGCTACCTTCCTCTTCTTTACCTTTAGCATCTTGTACTCCAAGTCAGTCATATGTGACCGTTCTTCTTCAACAGTCTTTGCAAACTCGTGCTGAAATGTTGATGGGCGCTCCAGAAAGAGAGCATTTCTGAGACCATATATTACGGGCACACCTGGAATCTGCCCCCATAAAGTTAGTTAAATAGCAGTATGGAAGTATATATGACCAAGTGACAGTTTTAAACAACCAAGTATATATAAATTATAAAGGCAGATGTTTAATTCTCCAAATATATATGCTGAAAACTGATATATATATATATATATATATTTACAAAAATGAAAAAAGAAAAGAATAATACCTCTTGGAACTTTTTCCTCAGCTCTGCATCCTGCGTGGCAACAAAAAAGTGCTCGGAGTTGTTTTCTCCAATAACTTCTGTGATGCATGCTTCAGCACTCTTTCGCTTTTCATGGTCACATCTAGAAGACAGGACCATGACAAATTCAGACATACAATTGAACAGCTTACATGACAAAGCCATTGGACGGCACTAGTGAGATATGCTGAGGGTTAATGATATGATTCATTTAATATTCAAAGACTTTGGGAGCTCCCTACAGTCTTGGAGTCGGATGTAACAGCAAAAATTACTTGAGAGAGAAAGAAAGATTTATGAGAGAGATGAGAATGAGATTTTCTTAAAATACTTTATTATCCTTTGGATAGTTCTGGTAATTACAAACACATAGCTGTGTATAAGCATGTCCTAATGCCATATGGCATAGTTTTACCATCAAATGAATACAAACAATCCTGATTAGTACTCTCTGCTGGGTATAAGAAGATGCTGCATAAAATAGAACAATAAATTACAATAGGACTCAATTGGTGCAAAATGCAACTACAACTCAACTCTCATCAACCTAAAATGCCCTAGGTTGTAATCATGCTTCTGAGTTAAGCCATTGCTGTAACACTTAAAACGTCAACAGGTAGAGTGATAGACTGAATGGAACATCCTTTACAGTTTATTTGGATCAAGGATATATAAAACGAAAGTAAAAAAAAAAGTGAAAAAACAGAAGTTTTATTCCTCCACAATATTCAATTATAAATATCAATCCAGAACTGTACATTGCAGTTGTGTATAATGGAAATAAAATGGAACAGATATTTTAATTATCTTAGGATATGGATTATGCGTGTAAAATCATTAACCTTGTATCTAACTTTCCATTCAAATAAACAAGCAGGTCCTTAGTGCTTTGTTCCCTAAAATCCAACAAACTAATTAGTTCCTAAAATTAGAAAACAGGAAACAAAATGAACCCAGACCAAATCTTCTTCTGTATCATAAGTTACAGTTGCTTCACAAAACAAAGAAACAACTGGCATATTTTTCATTTTCACGAACCATTTCCTGGATCAGAGATGGACGGTAGTAGGAAATGGCAGACAGTAAGGCAGGAAAATAAACAGCTCACCTCGCAGTTATCAGGTTACGAGCAGCATTGAGCGAGTCAGAATAAGCATCACCAAGGCTTCTCAACTCCGCAAGAACACATCTGTAACAAAAATATAATATTTTATTCACCAAATTAATTAAATTTTTTTCCAAATAACTGAGAGGAGCATAGAGAAACTTATCACCTACTAGAATATGAACAAAAACAGAAAGAAACGCCCAAGTATTAGATAAACAGGGCGCGGGGCGCACCTCGTAGTGAATATTTTGACGGTAGCTCCGAGAGTATTTGCCAATGCAGTATCAGCAGGGGTGATACGATTAGCTAGAAGATGGTGCACGAAAGTGCCATCGCACAGGATTTTGAACGGCTCCCGGAATCCAAAGCAAGCCGTGTAAAATCGCACGGCTCTCCGATGCCGCTTCTGCTTTTTCACCCTCATTGTACCTAATAACAACCAAGAAATTGAATATTAATAGTAGATCAAAAAATTGAACTGGAAAATGAAATTTGAAATGAAAATCTAACGATATTTGATACCTCAAAAAAATCAAGACTAAAAGCTAAAAGAAACAGGATGATAACTGAGAGAAAAACTCAATCGTACTTACGAAGAGATTGAAGGCTTTTACTTGGTGCTCTAAAACCCTAACGTTCGGGTTCTGATTGATTGGCAAAAACCCTAAAATTTGATTAACTGAGACTTGGGGATTTTCTTGAACCGGGTTCAGTGATTTGCCGTTTTAACTTTTAATTGACAGGCGGAGGAGAGTGGGCCTGATGATGAGCCCAAAGATGTATTGGACTTGTAGAGTTGGGGTTTGGAATTTGGAAGGTCTGCAGGACAAAAGAAAAGATCCGTTAATAAATTTGAAAATTGACTTTTATTTTCAGAAGAAAAGGAATTATTGAAATAAAAGGCTGAGAATTGAGATGGTGATAGTTGATGACTGTTAATCATATTTGAATTATTAATTAATATAGATGAAATTACACTAAAGCCCTTGTACTATTCGTGTTTTTACACTTTACCATATGAACTATTTTTTGTTACACTTTACCATACGAACTATGTAAATTTTTGCATTTTGTTCTATGTGGATAGCTTACCCCTAAATTTTTTATTTTCTTAAAATAATAAAAATAGTTCATTACGATTATATACAACGCATCATGCTTCCGTATAAAAATTGATATTCTCTTAAATTCATACGTTGTTTGATTTGAATGTAGTTGAATATTCCTGGTTAGTGAAGAATATTTTCATCATTAATTGACTAAATTATATTACTTATTTTTTTTAATTGGTTAGTGATGAATACTTAGGGTCTGTTTGTTTATGTTTCCATGATCCATTTCCAGTTTCTGGAGTTGGAAATAGAATTTTGAGAATTTATATTTTCGTGTGGAAATTGGAATTATGTTTGGATGAATGGATTGAAATGTGTTTTATTTAGGGTTGGAAATGAGATTGTGTTTGCTTAAGTAGTTTTTGAATATTATTTTATGTATATAATAATTGAAAAATTGATAGTGGTGGGGTCTAGTTTTAATATTTTAATTTGAATATATAATATTATATTTGTAAGATTGTAGGTGGTGAATCCCAATAAATAGATATAATTTACAAATAGTAATATTTTAAGTAGATAAAGTTGATGGTGATGGGTCCCACATGTATAATAGGGTAGTGTATAAGTTTGAGAATATAAATTATAGATTTGAGATGTTGTTTTATGTGAAAAATAGAAAATGAAAATGATGGTCTTGTATGGTTGTATTTCCAACACCATATTTTCAGTTTCCAACTATTCCGGAAAATGAGTTTATGTTTGTTTCAAAAGTTTTCAGTAGAAATGAAGTCATTTCCGGTTTTCACTTTTTATGGAAAATATTCTTTTGAAAACACAACCAAACAATTTTTCATTCCAATTACACAAACCTAGGTAAAAATTCACTACAATCACGAAAACCTATGTCAAAAATAGATTTGAAAACCTATAACCAAACATATTCTCATTTTCAAACAGAAATTCAGACAACAAACCAAACATATTCCCAATTCTCACACGAAAATCAATAAAGTTTGAAAATTCATTTTCCAACACTAGAAATTGGAAATTGAACTTGGAAATACATCCATATAAGCCCATCTCCATTGGAAATTTTATGGACAAACATGATTCCACTTTAATGAATAGTTGAAAAATAAAATTAGGCTCTTGGAAACATAAACAAACAAGGCCTTAAGATTGGTCGCTAATGTCCAAATTTAGCGACAATTTTTTATTACTGCGATTTTTTGCTTCTTTTTTTTGGTCTTTTTGGTAGGAACCATTGCGATGTCTCTTAAGATTGAGAATAAGGAGCAGTCGTAAAACTGTACATGTGACATACAACTCAAAAATTGACTAAGAATAACTATCTACATTTCGTTGAAACAATGTATGAATTTAAGGAAATATTAATTTAATATATGATAATATAAACCGTCCATATAGGGCAAAGTGCAAAAATTTACATAGTTCATATGATAAAGTGTAACAAAAAAATAGTTTACATGGTAAAATGTGAAAACGTGAATAGCACGGGGTTTAGTATAATTTTCTCATTAATATAATTGGAAATAGAAATTATAGTCAACTTGGAATGACATAGGGGATAAGTTGGCCTTAATTTACCATGATTGGTTGCTAAGCTAAATGACTTAGAATTGGACGAATCAGTATTGACTATTGAGTTTTCAAAGGTTTAAAGGTTAGCTGTGGGGTTTTCAGGTTTAAGGTTTGGAATATCTCTTGTTATACTTTATTCCATGTTTAAAACCCGGATGAGATCGGCCGGTTGAAACAGGAATTGGTGGTAGGATCGGTCCTATTAGCCTAAGAAAATCTATTTTAGTGGTCGAACCGTTCAGAATCGGGCAAAACCAATTGAATCGTTTTTCTGATTTACTTGTTATTTCTTTTAGAATTTAAATTTGAGAATTTGTTATATTTATGTGATAAAATTGAATTTCGGGTTATATTTATATTTTTAAAATGCATTACATTAATTAATTTTGATTAAATTGGTTGAATTGAACGGATAGTGAAACCGGTTTGCTACAAGTTACTATGTTGTGTTTGCAATGGCCTGCCATCAAGGGGTCTTTCTTTACTACAAGCTAATTTTGAGATGGGCTTAATTGTAAATTTGGTCCTGTAAATATAAGGAGCAACATATTTGGTCTAAATTTAAAGGGGTGACATATTTGATCATGTAAGTATGTTATGTATCAATTTAGGCCCCGTAGATTTTCATTTTGTGCAATTTGAGTCCCATAAATTTTATTTTGTGCAATTTTGATTCTAAAATTGCATAAACTTAGAACTTATGAGACCAAAATTGCAACATAATCAAAATTTGCGGGACCAAAGTTGCTTACAGAGCATACTTAGTGGACAAAATATGCTAATTTTTAATACATATGGGACTAAAATTGCTACACACAAGCAGGACTAAATATGTCACCTCCTTCTATTTATAGGACCAAAAATACAATAAGCTTTTTGAGATGGTTAAATGTTAAAAAATGGATGCAATTTCAATTATGAACAATATATTACTCTTTCGGCCGTATATTTTGACTATCTTCTGCAATAAAAGTCACAGTCCAGACCACCAGTTTATAGCTAAAGTGGTATCGATCACCCTTTGTAAGGGTGTTGATCAGAGTTCGAACCGTGTATATTTTAGTTTCTTTGAAATTTATCTCCTCTCCTCCAATTAACCACTACTCTCAACTTATTAAAAGACAAAAGCCATAGTCCAGGCAATGTTTCCTCTCAGGATTATGAGGTGGATTATTGCAAATATGTTCAAAAACTTGTTAACTGTTATAATAAATTGTAGAATCTTGAATTTGTACAATATGGACTTTAGCACAATATTTGTAGTCTAAAGTTGAAAATTCTTTTCACATGTGCAACTACTAAATAAATTTTGGTAGGTGAATTTTGGCTATAAATATGCCATAGTTTTACATGTAAATTACACACAACAATATCAAAGAGAAATAGAAATAATTACTTTCTCTCTACAATATTTTCTCTTTCTAATATTTATTTCTTAATATTTTGATAGTTCTATAATAATTCTCTTGTGTTCTTAAATTGTTGTTCTATAACACGTTATCAGCACGAGTCTCTACCCGATTGTTAAAGTTTTTGGTGAGTACGGTAAGTTTTATTCATTTCTTAATTTAAAATATTACTATGGCTAACCTCGCAAAACTCGATTTTATTGCTCTTGATATTGCTGGAAAAAATTATATGTCATGGGCTTTAGATGCTGAAATTCATCTAGACGCTAAAGGTTTGGGTGATACTATAAAAGAAGGAAATAATGCATCTGCACAAGATAAAGCTAAAGCTATGATTTTTCTCCGTCATCATCTGGATGAAAATTTAAAAATAGAATACCTTACTACGGTAAAAGATCCATCTATCCTTTGGAAAAATATGAAGGAAAGGTATGACCACCTGAAGTTGGTTATACTTCCAAAGGCCCGATATGACTGGATAAAATTAAGGTTTCAAGATTTCATATCTGTAAGTGACTATAATTCCATGTTATTTAAAATTTCTTCAAAATTGAAATTATGTGGAGATAGTATTACGGATGGAGATATGATCGAAAAGACACTTTCTACTTTTCATGCTTCGGGTTTGCTCCTGCAGCAGCAATACCGAGAAAAAGGTTTCACAAAGTATTCTGACTTGATTTCGTGCCTTCTGTGGCCGGAACAAAATAATGAATTATTAATAAAAAATCACGAATCCCAGCCTACTGGTTCTACTCCATTCCCTGAAGTGAATGCGACTAGAGCTCAAAATGTTAATAATTTTAGAGGTCGTGGGAGAGGCCGTGGTCGCGGTCGTGGCCGTGGTCGTGGAAGATTTACTCCATATAATCGTGACAATCAGAATAATTCAAATCACGGAAATACAAGTAACAACCTGAAGTGGAACAGAAATGATAAGAAGGGAAAAGAGAAAGTGATAAATCCAGAGAATGGTGGAGAGAAGTGTTACCGATGCGGAATAAAAGGTCACTGGTCACGTACTTGTCGTACGGCCAAACATTTGGTGGAGCTTTATCAAGCATCAATTCGCAAGCAAGATAAAAATGCTGAAGCAAATTTCACTTCCGATCATCCTGAAGATGATAATTTTGATGACTTGAATGTGGATATTACACATCTGGATGTGGCTGATTTCTTTGAGCATCCAGAAGGGAGGATTGATCACTTAATTGGTGATGGAAATGTTTAATCAATAATATGTATGCTTTAAATTAGTTTCAAGTAATTCTATTGGTATTGTAAAAGTGAGAATATTTTGATTGTGTTTATATGTATTTTCCTGGAAAGATATATTTCCAGGTTAAAAATTTTATATGAATGATATTTTTATCACAATATTTGTGTTTATTATTCAATCACAAAAATATCATTATAATTCCACTAAATCATTCACAAATTTCAAATTCAAAATTTATCCCCCCAACGGCTAACTAACTACTATGAACAATATTTTTATCTATAAATATACCAACATTTCATTCAACAAATTCACACATATTCTCTCATCTCTCTAAAAACTTCACATTTCTTTCATTCCAAGAAAATGGTTAACTTAATTGTAGTTTATCTCATTACATTGGTTTTCTTGAACATTATCTTACTTTTGGTTTGGGAATATCCTCCTGGAGCATTTTTGGCTTATGATTAATCTTCATATCTTCATGGTTTTTCCTTTGTTAGCATGGGCAATTATTTTTAACATGTAATAGTTAGATGATTATGTATGTCTATCTCATTTATGATTTCGAATAAAATCTTTTATATTTAAATTTTTATTATGCCTCGATGTTATTATTTAACTGTTTTCATGATGATCGATTTTTTTATAAATATGAAATCATAAACATAATTGTATAATATTAATTCAATAATGTTATATTAGGTGTATATGGGAAACACCGAGAAGAAATATTATTGTCTACTTGATAAAGGCAACAACGCACTCAATATTAACGAGTAAATCATATTTCTCGAGTGTAAAACTGTGCAAGACACAAGTTACAACTATATCTGGTCCTGTTGAGATTATTGATGGCTCCGGGAATGCAACATTAATATTGCCTAATGGTACAATCCTGCATTGAAAATGCATTATTATCTAGTAGATCAAAAAGAAATCTACTAAGTTTTAAAGATGTGCGTGATAATGGATATCATTTAGAGACACTAAATGACCATGATAAAGAGTGTCTATGTATCACATCATATAAAATGGGCAAGAAGAACGTCCATGAGAAATTGAAGCGACAATTTCGGATTGTATTATATTCCAATTAAAGCTTTGAATCCTACGCCACCATGCCTTGGAAGCTGGTGCATCCTAATATAATTGGGTTATGGCATGATCGCCAGGACACCCAGAACTACTATGATGCGTAGGATTATTGAGCATACCAATGGACATCCATTGAAAGGTACAAAAATGTTGATTTCGAAAGATTATTTACGTGAATCGTGTTCACAAGGAAAACTCATTACTAGACCTTCAATGGAAAAGGTTGGTTATGAATCACCATCATTTTTACAACGATTCATGGTGATATTTGTGGACCAATACATCCAAAGAGTGGACCGTTTAGATATTTTATGGTCTTAATAGATGCATCATGCAGATGGTCACACGTATGCTTATTATCTACTAGAAATGTTGCATTTGCTCGATTATTAGCGCAAATTATTAAACTCCGAGCACATTTCCCTGATTATCCTATTAAGAATATAAGAATGGATAATGCCGGAGAGTTTACATCAAAAAGTTTTGATGAATATTACGCAAAGATCGAATTAATGTTGAACATCCAAGAGACATGTTCATACTCGAAATGGGATGGCGAATCCCCGATTAAACGAGTTCGTCATTGCTCGTACATTATTAATGAGATCACAACTCACTAGTATAGCATGGGGTCATGCGCAAGATTACATGCATCAGCACTTATCAGATTACGCCCTACTGCTTATCATATGCATTCCCCCATGCAATTAACTCTTGGTTTTGAGCCAAATATTTCACACCTACGTACTTTTGGGTGTGCTGTTCAGGTGCCGATTCCACCTCCTCAAAGGACAAAAATGGGTCCACAACGTAGACTTGGTATATACGTTGGATTTGATTCTCCATCAATTATTCGATATTTGGAACCAATAACGGGAGATTTATTTACCGCTCGTTTTGCGGATTGTCATTTTGATGAAACAACATTTCCATAATGGGAAATGATAAAGATGTGTTGCAAAAGCCGCTTGAGAATCTCTCCTGGAATGAACAAAGTTTATCCTATTTGGACCCGCTGCTCCCCTAAATGTGAAAGTGAGGTGAGTAGAATCATTCATTTACAGAATATTGCCAATAAACTTCCTGATGCATTTAATGATGCTAGTAAAGTTACAAGGTCTCATATTCCGGCTGCGAATGTTCCAGCCAGGATTATTGTTCCTGAAGAACATAAGAAAATGAATGATAATATCCCACGTCAAAAACGTGGTAGACCTATTGGCTCAAAAGATACTGTTCCTCGAAAAAGAAAAGGAAAAATCGATACTAATGAGCAAGCTCCTGATGAATCAGAGAGCCTAATATATCGAAAAATATTCGATTAAAAATTCGATAGACCGAGAACCCTTGAGCTATTGTAATGAGGTATGGGATCGAAATGAAATAATCATTAATGATAAATTTGCATTCTCGGTTGCTCAAGAAATCATTGATGATGATTATGATAGTGAACCACATTCAATAATAGAATGCCGTCAAAGGCCTGATTGGCCTAAGTGGGAGGAAGAATAAAATGCTGAGTTAGCTTCCTGGAGAAACGAAATGTATTTGGGAAAATTACTCGAACTCCAGACAATGTAAAGCCCATAGGATACAAATGGGTATTTGTTCGAAAAAGAAATGAGAAAAATGAGGTCGTGAGATATAAAGCCCGACTCGTAGCTCAAGGATTCTCTTAGAGACCTGGGATAGATTATGATGAGACATATTCACCGTGATGGATACAATCACGTTCCCGTTTTCTCATTGGTATGGTTGTCCATGAAACTGTGAAAGTTTGGATATGCGTCTAATGGACGTAGTAACGGCATATCTATATGGTTCATTGGATTCTGATATTTATATGAAAATCCCTGATGGATATAAAATGCCAAAGTCAGACACTCCTCGTGAGATATACTCGATCAAACTGCAAAGATCGTTGTATGGGTTAAAGCAATCTGGTCGCATGTGGTATCATAGTTTGAATGAATACCTTTCTAGAGAAGGTTACAAAAATAATCCTATTTGTCCATGCGTTTTTATTAAAAGATCGAATCTGGATTTGCTATCATAGCTGTATATGTCGATGACATGAATTTGATTGGCACTCCCGAAGAGTTATCTAATGTTGCTGAATATCTAAAGAAAGAGTTTGAGGTTAAAGATCTTGGGAAAACCAAACTCTGTCTTGGTCTTGAGCTAGATCATAAAGATAATGGAATACTTGTCCACCAATCTGCTTATACAAAAAGATTGCTCAAACGGTTTAATATGGAAAATAATCATTCCTTGAGTACCCCTATGGTCGTACGAAGTTTAGATCCAAATAAAGATCCATTTCGACCAAAGGAGTCCGATGAAGAGATTTTAGGTCCTGAAGTACCTTATCTAAATGCTATTGGAGCATTAATGTATTTAGCACAATGCACAAGACCAGATATCGCTTTTGCTGTCAATCTACTTGCGCGATACAGTTCTGAACCAACTAGAAGACACTGGAATGGTATTAAACATATTTTTCGATACCTCAGTGGTACTATAGATTTGGGGTTATTCTACTCAAAGGAATCCACTAACTTTGGATTAGTTGGTTATACTGATGCGGGATATAGATCAGATCCACACAAAGCTCGGTCATAATCTGGTTATGTATTTTGCTATAATGGTACAGCTATATCATGGCGATCTACCAAACAAACATTAGTGGCTACTTCTTCTAATCACTCTGAGATAATTGCTCTTCATGAAGCTGGCAAAGAATGCATTTGGTTAAGATCTGTTATATCTCATATTCGAAATAGTTGTCAGTTGAAGCCGATTCTGATACATCGCCACTATTATTTATGAGGATAATGCAAACATGTATAGCACAAGTAAGAGGAGGTTACATAAAAGGTGATAGGACCAAGCATATTTCACCAAAGTTTTTTCATACACATGAACTCCAGAAAAATGGAGAGGTGGATATTCAGCAGATTCGCTCCTGCCACAATCTTGCTGATTTATTTACAAAATCCTTGCCGACGTCAACATTCGAGAAACTAGTTTACGGCATTGGAATGAGAAGAGTCAATATGAAGCAAGATTAATGGATCAAGTTATGCAACTAATATTCTACATTTCAGGGGGAGCGAATATATTGTGCGCTGTACTCTTTTTCCCTTTTGTCTGGTTTTTATCCCATTGGGGTTTTCCGAACTTAAGGTTTTTAACGAGGCGACTTATGCACAAGTCGATTTGAGAATGTACTTTTTTTTCCTTATGTCCGAATTTTTCCCACAGGGTTTTTCCGACGTGAGGTTTTTAACGAGGCATACTCATTCAACTTACTACAGTGTTACGTCCAAGGGGGAGTGTTATAATAAATTGTAGAATCTTGAATTTGTACAATATGGACTTTAGCACAATATTTGTAGTCTAAAGTTGAAAATTCTTTTCACATGTGCAACTACTAAATAAATTTTGGTAGGTGAATTTTGGCTATAAATATGCCATAGTTTTACATGTAAATTACACACAACAATATCAAAGAGAAATAGAAATAATTACTTTCTCTCTACAATATTTTCTCTCTCTAATATTTATTTCTTAATATTTTGATAGTTCTATAATAATTCTCTTGTGTTCTTAAATTGTTGTTCTATAACATTAACATGTTAATTGTTGGAAATATTTTAAATATTTCTGGGTGAATGAGAAATTGTTGCCAAAAGGTGACTGTTCATTTGAAACTATTCGGATTGAAAAGGTATATCCGAACAGTTGTGTTGTTTCGTTTGAAACCAATGGACGTGTCTGTTCGGATAATGGACATGTTCGTTCGAACAGTTGTGTTGTTTCACTTGTGACTTTTGGTGCTCTATATATATTCCAAGAATCTGCAGATTATAAAAAAACATTTTGCATACATTGATCATTTTGCATACAAACACAAGCATATATTCTGTCAAAATATTCCCGTAAAAGAGATAGTACAAAACATTCGAAGTTCGCCGTCTCTTGTTATTTGGAGTGCTACTACAGCAAGAGGAGACTGTTGTATCTTGGGAGACGTTTGCTATTCAACCGTGGGCACCGTAGTGGGGCAATTCGTCTTAAAGACATAGAGTTTAACTCTAGCCTCGGTCTAAATTTATGTACTTTATGCATTTTATTTTTCTGAAATCCAAGTAAATTTTCTGGTTTAATTCCCGAATATAATATCGCACGTGATATATTCCCAACAATTTAAGATGAATTGCTTCCATCCGATTCATATATTAACCCGATTCATGAGCCCTTGTATGATTAGTTTTGTGTTTCTAATTCTGACTTAATGGTAATCTGTTGATTTTTAATTGTTTGAATGGCTTCCACCAACAGACAGATTCGCAAGCATATATATTGAATGTATATTTCCTTGTGGAGTTTGATGGAATTGATTCTTATTGTGGTGTTTTTGGCTTGCTCATGTGATTTTAAAGGCTAAATTGCATTTTTAGTCCTGTATCTTTGGTCCAGTGGCATTTTTAGTCCTTTAACTATTTAGAATTGCAGTTTTGGTCCTGGACAATTTTGCCCTTATGGCAGAATAGCATTTTTGGTCCTTTATCTTTCGGAAAATAGCAATAATAGTCCTATAACTTTCGAGAATTAACAATATCAATCCTTTCATACCATAGTCAAATTTCAGACTAAGATTTTGGTTAAAACGGATATAGTCCATCACGACCATATCGGAACATGCTCTCCGTAAAATTAATAAATCCCTTAAAATCCATACCTTTTTTGACCGAAACAACACGGGTGAAATGGTTCGCAACACCACCAAACACTAAGAATCGCCCCAGATCTTTTGACAAACGACTCTCATTGTTCAACCTCACCCTCGGGAAGATGATCTCGCAAGTTATCCGACTCCTTCAAGAATCGCTTCAAAGACCTTGGTTCGTTTCCTACTCCAGGCGTATAAGTAATTTTTAAACGGGATGAATTAATGGAACATTATGAAGACATGTTGAAGCAAAAAGCCCCTTTTTATTAAAAACTTAAAGAAATATTTATTACATTAGTAATCTCCTTTTGGGAGGAGAATACCGGTTTAGCCTCTCATAGATGAGGCGTACACTCGTAAACACATAAAACTTAAAACTAAAACACTCAAACTATTACAAATTTTTCACTCAGATTTTATTGTAAGAAAACTAAGGAAAATGTTCGATGTCCTCAGCTTCCTTCAAATCCTGCAATTTATAGAGGTAAGTCCGGACTTGAAATTCGGACTTCAAATCTTGTTGAGATGTAAGACGTCACTGCTTACGTCATACTCCTGAATTATTGCTCGCCAGCTGTCTTTCTTTTCTTTCCGCGTGACTCAACCCATGTGATGGTTGTCGGGGAATCTTCTAAAAAGTTGGTCTGCGTGGTCCCCGAGAAAACGCGTCTTGTGAGTGGGCCCTTGTCCTTTCAAATTTGTATGGTCCTGTCGGTCGGGTTTGGGTCGGAAACCTTTCCCAAACTCGGGTTCCTTCTGTTCGGGGCATGCTTGACAGATCCGGTCGATCCAACGGCCAACATGCGCCATGTTACAGAATTTCCGGTAAGTTTCTTTGCTCGCCGGAATCTTGTTTTCCCAGAGAATTCTCCTTTTGGTCTCGAAGAGTTCCTCTGCAAATCCTGTGGTTGATCCACTCATCGTATTCAAAAGGAAAGATCCATTCGCCGAATGGAAAAACTTAAATGGATATTTGACTTTGTCCATTTCGATTAGACAAACCCAAAGACCCCATGCTCGCCTGGTAGAAGCTTCGTCTTGAAAAATGCTCCTACTAACATCAGTCCTTCTTCCTGAAGCTTGCTTAATATATTTTAAAGCATTTCCATCCGGTCTTCTTAGCTTGATGAAATGAAAAGCTTCATTAAAGCCTTTCTTTCTTTGGTTCAGAGCCGCACCGATAAAATACAACTCCAAAATATCCTCCGGCCAAATGTGGATTATTGGCCCAGTGTCTCGAAATCGCTTCTTCCCAATCCATTTCGGTAATTTTGAAATTTCGGGAATCTGGTGACACGGTATAGATTGAAGCTAAAGCTCCAAAAGTATACCATTCTTGTACTTCATTTGGATGACTTCCTGGTTTCATCCAAACTCTAGGATACTTTCCGAGATATCAACCATTGTTTTCTCTCGGGTTAATACCTTGTCTTCTAACTAGTTTCTCCCATTGCCGCCGATATACCCGCATAGGAGAAATCTTATTCTCGTTAGTTTGAACCTTAGATTTGCCTGTCATGTCGGGCCTAAGATTCAACTCTCCCTCTTTACCCCGGAGGTCTTTGGGTTGACTTGAAGACTCGGGTTGTGACACCGGAGCTTCAACATTCGTTACAATTTGTACACCTCGGGGGATGCATCACCCGCAACACTTGTGATTATGGTACTTGAATCCATAACCTCCGGGTTAGAGCCCCGTACTCTCTCGGCCCCTTTTTGCACCGTAGGAGATGCGGCTGGAAGAGAGGCCTTGCGCCGCTAAGAACAATTGTCCTTGAGCGAACGGCATGCTCGTATTTGACTAGAAACGGATTTATTCACTATTGAAGTCGTTTCAACAACTTCTCGCATTGAGACATAACGTCCCAAAATCTCGTTCTAGACTCTCCGGGTTTTCCCGAGATGTCTTACTCGTTTAAGGACCTCGAATCGACAACGCGCCTTTCCATCTCGTGTCAAGAAATGCAAGAATATTTTCATGAGATTTTATAATGACAATATCATAATCATAATATTGACATTCACTTGCCATCTAAGTAATCGAGCCTTTTCTCGATTTTGATTCAATTTTGTTTTTCGTAAAAGCCTTGACACTTGAATTATCAATTTTTAAAGTAAACTTTTAGCCAAGAAAAAATAGAGGCCATTTTTTAAAAGCCTTTCTTCGATCGCAAAGAATTCTTTCTCGTTAATATGCCACCGAGTTGCTTCACTAGGGGTGAATAAACCATCCGCAAGATATCTGCATGACACTTCCTCGTTTGGTGTGACTTTTGTAAGAATCCGCCACCAATCATCACCGCATCCGTATAAACCAATTCGTCCTCGTCTTGGGGAATCACAAGTTTTGGAAGCTTTTTACAAACTTCTTTAAGTTGCTTAATTCCTTCTTGATGTTCATCTTCCCATTTGAATACTTTTCTTTTTTAAGTAATGGGCTAAACACCTTCTTGTAGTATGCTAGATTGTTAATAAACATTCCAAAGAAAAATTAACAACTCCTTAAAAACTCAAGTTGCTTCTTGTCTTTTAGTGTATCCGAAATCCTCGTATCTTTTCCACAATATGATTCTCAGAGATAATTTGATTCATCGATTTCAATTCCGAGGAATTCAATGCGTTCTTGTTGCGATTACGCCTTCTTTTCCGAAAGCACTAATCCTTTTTGTGACAAACATCCAAAATATTTCCAAATGTTTGAGATGCTCCTTCATGTTCTTTGATGCGATTAGAATGTCGTCGATATATACGAACATGAAACTGAAATAATCTTTGAAAAGATTATCCATCTTTCTTTGATATATCCGGGGTGCGTTAGCCAATCCCATAGGCATCACATTCCAAATATAGTGTCCCCTGTGTTGTAGAAAAAGTCAAAACTTCTTACTTTCTTCCTCCCTCTTAACTGGTAGAATCCGGACTTGCAATCGAACTTTGAGAATATCTTGGCACCTTTGATACAGATTAACCGGATGTTCTCTTCGCTTGGGATATAGTATCCGTCAAACTCCAAAATGTTATTAATCCCTTTGTAATTAATAACAAGTCTTGCTTTCCTCTTTTAATTTCTCCATGGTTTCGACTAAGAATCCTGGATCTTTGTATGGAGAAACTCCTGGTGAAATTAACTTAAGGTCAAGATGTTCCTTAAGTATCTTCTCGCATATCCTCACGATCTTCCCGATTCATAAGGATTGGTTTAAATCTTACGAACTCGTACTCCTTTCCAGGTTTAACCTTTAAGGAAGCTTTAAGCTCGTTCTTATCCCACCAAGCCAAAGGATCTTCATTGTAATTCCTTTGGATCTTCTTCTTGATATCCTCGAGTGATATTTGTTCCTCTATGGTTACATCACTCTGTGGATTCTCCATTAGACTCATCCATAATTCCGCGCAATGGCTTCCGGAGTGACTCGTTCTTCTCCTTGTACTCGAATGGATACAAGTTATTATCCCATATCTTCGATCCTTCGGATGGAACCAAATTGTCTATAGGATAATAAAGCTTCACCAAATTTCCTTCGATCCACCATTTTTGGATTGCGAAGTTTGGCTTCATCACCACGCTTTGCGAAAATTAATGGGCATTTTTCTCGTAAATGCTTCCCGCGATCTCTGACAATAATCTTATGATCACATAAGGTTGTGAAAATAAGTCTTCTCATCTCGTTCTCTTGTGTGAACCGCTTGAATGTTTGCGGAAATTGTTTCCTAGCAAAATATCTCGCACTGTATCATGGAAATAGATTGGTGGCGTTTTTACTTTGTACCATGGGTACGCCCGCCTCCTCCGATCATTATTTCTCGCTTGTTTAATTCCCCTCATAAGGATAAGAATCCTTTTAGAAAAATCTCTTCCTGCAATAGCTGGTAAATCTTCTCCAATTTCTTTAGGAAAAACATCCGGCTTTGCAAGACATATTCCTAAGACACTGAATCAATATAGGCGGCGAAATACTCGCCTTGTATTCAAAAATATAACATTCCAATAGAAATGTATATGGAGAATGGACTAGTGGTCATCTCGATTCTCAGATCTTTTATTAGCCACTCAAATTCCATTCCGTCTTGTAATCTTTCCCAAGGTTTATGTTCCTCAAGAAATTCAATTCCCGGTATTAATTGTTCGGGACCTTTCCCGCAACTCCCGTGATAGTAAGCTCAATTTCTCCTATCTTCAAAGCTTCCTTGATACCTTCCAACGATTGGTTGTTGGAGATAATATAGAACATCACAAGGAAAAATGTTATCCTTTTGAGTGATGTCGAATATTACTTCAACCTCTCGCCATCATTCGACATTTCGCTCTCTGCTTTGTTTTTAAAAACATCGGGGATGCGCTTGGAATCACTCGGTCTTCTTTCTTCCCAACGGCCGCTACTCACCATTCTCTTCTTTGCCGAAAGACATCCTGCTAGGCTCAACTCGAGACTCCGACTTTTGTTGAAGACTCAGGTTGATCTTGAATTATCATATCAATCTCCTTAATAGTTGGAGATTCCATGATTTCTGTAACACCACCCGGCAAAGTCCTCAAAGATTCTTGGGACTTCAATAAATTCCTTTCTCAAGAATACTTGAATGATGGGTATTCGAGAGAGCATAGGAAATCTTGTATGTGATCGAGTAAGGCCTATTTCCTTCTTTCATCAAATCGACTCTTTTGAAATCTTGATGAAGGGTTCGGACTCTCATCAAGTCTCGATCTCCCAAATTGTATGCAATTCTAGGATAGACATTAAATGCCAATTTCCCCGCATACAAATTTCTCAGAACCGCTCCAAGGCATGAATCCTTGAGATGCGAGATTCGCTTGTCAAAGACAAAGAAGATTAAGTGGCGAATCTATTCCTTCTTTGAATGTTGCTTTAATAATTACTCTTATGGCTCGATATGAATCCATGAGAGTGTATTTTCAACTTCTCTTTTAACTTTGCTTTTGATCTCTTGTATTTCTCTAATAGGGACCAACTGCATCTCGATCGTTCTTGGTAAACTCCATCGGAATTGCAAATTCTCCTATTGTTACCCTGTGGATAATTTGATGTTTTCTCATTACTGAACCCAATTTTATCCAATGCTTTTTCCATAGCTCCAATTGTAAATCCATCATAGACTTGAAGCTTTGGATCTTCCTTCATGATTCTCATAAGAGTTTTATGAGAAACCGTCGTGTGAGAGAGAAATCCCGACATATCCTCCCCGACCGTCTGTGAAGAATTTCTTCTTCACTCGATTACAATCGGATTCACTTCCATCATCGAATAGATCTCTTCTTCATAGATGCTTTCATCCAGGGAATATCCTCAAATTGATACACTTGTATTAAATCCTGATAATAGACAACTTCGATTTCTCGGTGTGGCCTCGAACTGTCGACTCCTCGTTTTTGATTGTCCGGGCAATCCGTTGAGATATGCCCTCTTGCTCGCATGTCCAAAGAATTACAATCTTTGAAGCTTTCATTAGCTCTAGTATGAGCCCGCCTTGAAAGTTCTTCTCCTGGATTTCTCCGGTACTTGCTTGATTAGAACCCGATGATGAGGCTCTACTCCCGCTTGGTCTTGGTCTCCTTGCCCGATTTATAACTTCGGGCTTTTTGTTTTGACGAAACCTTCTAGGTCTCCATGAAGACCGCTTTTTTTCTTTGCTTCCTCGGCGGTATAGATGGTTTCTCTCATTCTTCCTTTTGTGCCGCCTTGGTTGACCTCCCACCACCGTTGGGATATCATTATCTATGCAACATAGATGAACCGCTTTGTTAATTCCTCTTAATCTCTTGTAATTCTTGCGGCAGAGTCCGCTTGATAGCACCATTCGATAACTTGGCCTTTAGGAAAGACATTTTTCTCGCCCACGCTTTCTACTTGACTCCACCATTGTATTCCCGATAAGCATTTCTCTCCAGGGACTCGGAATTTTGGCAAAGAATAGTATGCGACTTCTTTTTCCTCAATCTTGATTTTCACCGTATTCGGTGAACAACTTGATATATTCGTCAATATGACAAATATCCAAGAACTTCAAGGCTATAGAGGGCTTGTTTATATTTCTTTCTTTTTTCATCCTCTAATCCTCGAAATAACCCGTGCCGATGAATTGGATTTTGAATAGTTTTGCCATACCATCGACAATTCCTTTAAGTGATTCTCTCCGATGTGACCGAACTTTTCGTATTAAGCATCGGTCATATCCCTGCAATCTTCACCGATCCTTCAAGACTCATTTCAAGGAGTAAAATGAATGAATCCTTTGTAAGATCGAGGGTTCTCTTTGAAATTCTCATAGTCAAGCCCATTCATCAATGAGAACTTCTCTTTTTAAAATCGGGATGTCCAGTTTAACATCAACCCATACGGATGTATTGGGTCGAGGTGCGATCTTCCATAAGGCGTCGATAAACATTCGGCCTTCCTAGGTTGTCTGTTCCCGCAAGAGGTTTTCGACCTCCTGTCTCCCGAAAGTGGATCACTCCCAGGTTGAAATCCCGGTATGTGGCATCCTCTCGTCCCGAGTTCCATGATGTGAACCCGTTTTCTTCGATGTTAGGATTAATCGGTGGCGGTGGTGGAGGGATTGGTCTACCTTGTGGGTCATAGGTAACCAAAGCTGATTCCTCACCTGCGTTCATCTTTAAATCTACAATACCTAATCCTGCGAAGGATTCGGCCAGGTCGTGTAGATCTTTAAGATTCATCTTTTCCATATCCATCTTTTTAATTTTTGATGGATTTTCCTTTGATTAGAGCAATGAGCTTTTCCTCATCCGTCATTTTTCGTATGACTTGGTTGGTTTCCTTTTGGTGTAAATAGTCTTGTCCCAAAATCAATACGTTTCCTTCCTCCTGATGAACTTGGCCTCCTCCAGGTTCTTGACTCGTTTAATATCATGAAGGATTTCAAGAGTTTCCTTCGATATTTCACCATCGTTTCCATCTGTTCGATCGATGAACTTGTCTTTGGTAGATGAATATGGCGGTTGCCATAATTCGCACCGTCTTCGATTTCTCTAAGATCTTCGGAGATCTTAGATTTGTCTGGGAAGTATCTCGTTCCACTCCGGTACTCCATCGGAATCATTGTTCGATGGGAATTTTCATGAACCGTTTCTTGAAGGTTCATCAAGTGAATATATAAGTGCGGTTAAGCATCCGAATCGCTTATAATATTCTCGCTCGCATTTGCATTGCTTTTAAGGTTTCCCGTCGGCTCTGCGCCGCTTTTTTTCTTCATGTTGGTATTCCCAATATGAAACCTGGTCAAGTGTTCTTGTGCATACATCGTCAATATTTGACGATATGTCCTGTAAGGGGTACATCTCGGACATCGGTCCGGATCCATAATCTCGGAGTAAATTCTCCTCACCAATTGTTAATTACATAAATATAATAAATTTAACTAAAAGTTTTTAATAAACCTGGGCTCTGATACCATTTTGAACACAATTCTTAGTCAAATCAGCCAATAGTATAGAAAGGGGTATAATGGGTATTATGAAAATATGGAATAAACCCGGTGGACCAATTTTGCCAAAACTTGAAACTTACTGGACTAAAATTGCTCAATTGGAAAACTTATAGGACCAATTTTGCAAAATCTTTTAAACTTACAGGACTAATTTTGCAAACTCAATACTTAGAGGACGAAACTGCAAACCGCTTATAGTTACAGGACCAATTTTGCAATTTACCCGATTTTAAATTGAATTGTTCTGGTGTCTATTCAATTAGATTGATATTTGACACTTGGCAAAAGATGAGTAATTCCATGTTTGGCTTGTGAAATGAGAGTGAGAGAACTTCCAGTGGGATTGTTCCCTTTTGTAAATGAATTGAGGGACAATTTCTTGTTATTCTAATTATCTGTTTTTGCGGTTTGTTTTGTATATTGGTCAGTTTTAGTTTCATGGTTCTCATGATATATGCATATTCATGATTATAATATTTAATATTCATGAGCTTCAGTGTATCAAATGTTAGAGGATCTAAAACCATTGCATGCGAATTGTTTGCATATATGGCATTTCAATACTGATTTTTTATATGCCTAGTCAAATCGTATTGGAAATTGTAAAGTCTGAATTAAGACTTTCTGAAACTGGAAATCTGATTCTTGTGAAATAATTTGACAAGTATTAATGTTCATTTAGACAAAAGGAAGAAGTTCTGGAATTAGAATATTGATTAGTGATTTCTTTCATTGATATTTGCATCTCTGATAAGAAGTGATTATTTTAAATCAAAGTTTGGTTAAGTGATTAAACCCAAGCTTTTGATGAATTATTTATCTTTTGTTCCGTAAAAGGAATGGATGGAATTATAATAGCTTCCCTACATGTGTGATATCCAATGCAATTTCACCACTGGTGATTGTTTTTCTCATGGAGAAAAGTCGGAAAATACTCAGCAGGGATAATTAAGCGATGGCAATATAAAATATTATTTTATCTCGCGGTGCTGAGTTTGGACTTGTTAAAGCCTATGTGGTTGAATCCGTTCAAAAAAAAAAAAAGGAAATGATTCTAATGTGGGGAAAGATTACCTCTTATAGAATCAATTCACATTGATATCTATGATTTGAATTTTGTGCAAACAAGATCTGGTAAAAAGTATTTTATTACTTTTATAGACTTGACACGTTAATATGAACGTCATAATGAAATTGGTGAATATGAAATTATTACCAATTGTTAAATTGGATTCACAATATAAATGTAGGATTCCATGTTGGGATACTGCAATAGCAATCAACTATAGGGAGGGCACAAAGTGCCAACTTGAGTGTTGTGACAGTTTGGTGTCATGACAACTTGGGTGTTATGATACCTTGAGTGTCATGTTAACTTTAGTTCTATGACATTTTGAGTATAATAAACATGTGAAGAATGCATGAGTAAATCTAAATGTCCTTGTGTGAGGCATATGATTTAGCGTCCCCTTGTGAGGGAGCACATGACAAATTAACTCTACCTAAAATATGGTGAATGGATGCAACTGAGTCCTTTAGCCCTCTCGGGAAATTCTTTGGAATTTTGCGTAGGCAATTGGACTGTTTGTCAGTTGGCAATACAATCACAAACAGTTGAAATTTGTGAGATCTCAAAGTTGACCTTATTGCACAATGCGAGGGTGGTGAGTTTTGCCTCAAATGTGGGGGTGTTTGGTAAATATAAATTTACCTCAGTCTTGATAAAGATTGACCCCAATAACTGCGGAGTCAAAGAAATACAAGTTTCTTTGAGAGGTATCCTTGTATTTCTGTGAGATATATCCTTAGAAAAGAGGATATGAGTCAATTGACATTGACAAGGCTGATTGATACCTAAAAGAGGTCACCTGTGATTTCTTTTGAAGAGGTGCATCGTCTAGTGTACTCTTTAGTGTTGCAACACTGCACACATTGATGTACGAAAAAAAGGTGTAGAAAAATGCGTTAAAGGCAAACCTTATCAAGGTAGGCCCAAAATGATTGTTGTACTGAACTTGAAGGGAACATGTACAACTATTAAATCATTGTATAGATAATGACAAACGATAAAGTCAAATGAATCTCTTCCTAAAAAGAGATGACTTATTGACAATAGTATATATGAGCTTAAGTTGTTATAAAGCCACATTGACATTGAAGGGCTTGAAAGTTCACCAGTGACACTTATGTCGATTTGAAGTGGTTACATACGCTCATGGATTATATGCTCAAATATGTAAAGATATTGATATCAATCTTGCGCGCAAATTTGATTGAAGTGGAGATCAAATACCGATTATCGAAGGGAATGGGATTAAAGCCTATTACGCATGAATCTTTGTAATGGTAACCCAACCATGATGACTGGAGATCCCAAGAACTTGGTTCAATGGGACAACTAAGTTATGAAGATTCAGTTAAGCACTTAGGATACATTCCTACCCATTTCTATGATCAAAAGTGCTTTCTGCAGAAGTATGTAAGGTTAAGTTCAACTTTTAATGATTCCTATAGCTTGGTTAAACCAAGTGGGGTATGGTAGAATACTCTTAATAGGAGGTCACCTATGTAAGTGTGAAGTAGGGCCGCTTCTATGAGAATTTTTTAGGCTTGAATTCTCTAAAACACTTATGAAACCCAAGGTTGTTCAAGGCCAAAATGAACACAACCATGAGAACTGGGAATGTTAGGGAGGTTATTGTGTGGATGTTGTTGTCTTGGTTTACACCAACGGTTGAACAGTTCAAGACATCATGTTCACTGATTAGCCAAGTAAATCTGATAGTACTCCACTAAGGAAGGTTCAAATCCAGAAGCTACCTTTCCTGATGCAATAACTTTCTATTTGTACTCTCTTTTGTGTCTGCATTCACATGTGCATTTGCATTGATTCACGTAATTTCTCATTCATGTGGGGATTGTTGGAAATATTTTAAATATTTCTGGGTGGATGAGAAATTGTTGCCAAAAGGTGACTGTTCATTTGAAACTATTCGGATTGAAAAGGTATATCCGAACAGTTGTGTTGTTTCATTTGAAACCAATGGACGTGTCTGTTCGGATAATGGACATGTTCGTCCGAACAGTTGTGTTGTTTCACTTGTGAATTTTGGTACTCTATATATATTCCAAGAATCTGCAGATTATAAAAAAACATTTTTGCATACATTGATCATTTTGCATACAAACACAAGCATATATTCTGTCAAAATATTCCCGTAAAAGAGAGAGTACAAAACATTCGAAGTTCGCCGTCTCTTGTTGTTTGGAGTGCTAATACAGCAAGAGGAGACCGTTGTATCTTGGGAGATGTTTGCTATTCAACCGTGGGCACCGTAGCGGGGCAATTCGTCTTAAAGATATAGAGTCTAACTCTAGCCTCGGTCTAAATTTATGTACTTTATGCATTTCATTTTTCTGAAATCCAAGTAAGTTTTCTAGTTTAATTCCCGAATATAATATCGCACGTGATAAATCCCCAACATTAATTATATATCCTTTTGGTAGCTAATAAAATGCATTAATATAATATAATACACATATTTTCATGTTATTCTGACCAGTTTGCCAAATTCTGGACCAGAAATTTCTGTTTGCTAGCATGTAGAAAGCTTAATTTAAAACAGCAAAATAATATTTATACACAAAAATATATACCTCAAAACCAACCGACACCAATACCAATCATCATAACTTACATAATTGAACTTGTGCCTACATGCACAATAATATAGCCACTACTAACTGAATGAACTATCTAAAATAATAACACACACAATCTTACAGATTTAAATGCATGAAAAAGACCAAATCTTAATCATCCACAGTAGAAGGCTTTGATTCTTCAGAATGAACATGATGATCATGGCTGTGATATATTATGACATTAGGTTTCGTCCCAAAATTTCTAACGAAACGATCCAAGTTCATTGAATCGGAGTTTTGGTCGAAAAGATCTGTTATTGCCTTGGGCATGGGCTGTCCGTTCATCGAAATTTTCCAGTAGTCGTCTCTCGGATCTTTTCTTGCATCCGTAGTATATCCGAACTGAGAAACACAAATCAAAACAAAGAACAATCATTATATAAAAGAATTTTGATTAATCTCAGCGGATCGGTGCATCAAATTGTTGAATTTTCCACCCCATGTGGTAAATACTATTCCTTTGGTAGGCATCAACCAACCAACACCACCAAGTCTTCAATGGTTGGTTGCCAAACTTTGTTGACAAAGTTTGTTCACATGTTGGAATTGGGCATGGAAAATGCCTATAAAAGGGCTTCATCCTTGAATGCAAAATCACACCAAGCAATTAGCATTTTAGCAATTGCAAGAGAAGAGAGAAAATAGAGAGTAGAGAGTGTATCTATAAGTGTGTGTTTTGAGTGAAGAAAAAGAGAGAAAAATTAGTAGTAATTTTTCATTCTCACCCAAAATAGCATTCCTATTTTCTCGGGTATTCCAAGTTGAGTAACTTGAGATATTTTGTGTATCCCCTATTTTTAGGGAGAAATATTGTAAGCCTACTATACATTTAATGGAGGATTTATCTGGACTACGGTCTCGTGGTTTTTCCCAATTTGGGTTTTCCACGTAAAATTCTTGTGTCCTATTTTTATCGTCTTGCACTATTATTTGGTATTCTTGGTTTGGTTTCCATTTTTAATTCAGCTAAGTGGGAAAAGATTTTACTATTTCATTTGTTTAGTGTCATTTATTTTGGCACTCTTTCCCAACAAGTGGTATCGAGCCACGTTGTTGCGGATTAAAAAATGGAGGAATCGATGTCCGCTTGGTGGGATGTTCAAACTCAACGGATCCAACTACAATATTTAGAAGCCGAGTATGTTGGATCTTCTCTCTTTGCAAGGATCTTTATTTGCCCTTGAAAGGTGATATTGTCAAACCAAAAGATACAAGTGATGACGAGTGGAAAATCCTACACGTAAAAACTATAGGATATATCCGCGTTTCCTTGAGCATAGCATTTTCCATCATTTTGCTAATGAGGAAAAGGCGATGTTCTCATGGAAAAATATTGAAACTATGTTTGAGAGGAAAAATGCCTTGAACAAAGCTTCTATTATCGAGAAAAATTGTTCGGCTCGGATATACGGAAGGTGCGAACATGACGGAGCACCTAAATGCGTGTCGAGTCCGATAAATCAATCTACCACAATGAAAATATCCCTTGATGATGAAGTAATTGCTTTATTCTTTTCTCGCATTCGTTACGCTTGGGACACGCTTGTGGTGTCGGTCAAGAATCTCGGCCGAATGGTGAACGACTATGCAAATGGTCAAAGATTGTCTTCTTAATGAAGAGTCCGAGAAGAAAGGAGTTAGAATATTCTTCTCGAGTCAAAAGCCTTAGTAGCTGAAAATGACAAACGGGGAAGGAGCAAGTTTAGAGGTTCTCAAAATAAAAGAGACAAATCCAGGAGGTCCAAATCCAAGAAGGACTTCAAATGTCATTATTGTGGTGGTCCAAATCACTATGAGAGAGATTGTAGAAAGAAGAAAAGAGATCAAAAGAATGGAAATAATGAAAACAAGATCGATGACAAAAGACACTATCATCATTGCGATTGATGGTGATGTTGTCATCATTTGTGATGATGCTCAGACGCGATTCCGCATGCCCAGACGGATCGGATTATTGATTCAGAGCTTCATATCATATCACACCTCATCGTGATATGTTTACATCATACACCGTGGTAGCTTTGGCAAAGTCGAATGGCCAACCATGGTGTGACGGAGGTCGTTGGCATAGGTAACATCATATTGAACACTGATACAGGAAGCATACTCGTGCTCAAGGATGTCAGACATATTCCTGACATTCGGCTGAATATTATTTCCACTGGCAAGCTTGACGATGCTTGGCTATGGCAATCACTTTGGTGAAGGCAAATGGAAGCTCACCAAAGGGTCTCTCATTGTCGCTAAGGGACGAAGCATAATTCTCTCAGACGATGCAAGCCGATTATCCAATGGAGAGGTGAATGCAATTGATAAAAGTTCCTCCATTGAGTTATGGCATAAAAGGCTCGGACATCTAAGTCAGAAGGGCTTGGAAGTTTTGACCAGAAAGAAACTTCTCCCAGAGGTAACCAATATGCCCCTACAAACTTGTGTTGATTGTTTAATTGGAAAACAACACGAGTTGCTTTCAAGAGTTTTTCACCTTCAAGAAAATCTCATCCACTAGATCCGTGCATACCGATTTATGCTACATGAAAGATAAAAGTCTTGGTGGTGCAATATATTTTGTAACATTTATTGATGATTTCTCTAGAAAAGTCCGGTGTTTTGCTTTGAAATCTAAAGATCAAGTTCTGGTATCTTTAAGAATTTTCAAGCAAGTGTTGAAAGAAAGAGGAAAGAAGGCAAGCGAGTTCGTCCGACAATGGTGGTGAATACCAGGGGTCCATTTGAGCAACATTGCGGGGATCATGGAATCAAGCTTGAGAAGAGTGTTCCAAAACTCCTCAACATAATGGTGTAGCGAGAAAGAATGAACAGGACAATTTGTGAACGAGTCAAATGTATGATATCACATTCCACCGCCCAAATCCTTTTGGGGTGAAGCAATGAGGATGCAGTTGATCTAATCAACCTTTCTCCATCTCCTCTCGGGGTGGCGACATTCCGTATAGAGTTTGGACTGAAAAGATGTTTCCTACAAACACTTGAGAGTGTTTGGTCGCAGAAGCGTTCGTGTGCATATTCCAAAAGATGAACGATCCAAGCTTGATGACAAGACCAAGTCATGCATCTTCTTGGGCTATGGCCATAAAGAATTTGGCTACGAGGTTATGGGACCCGAAGAAATAAAGTTATCGAAGCGGGGATATTGTATTCCTTGAGGATCGACGATTGAAGATGCCACAGTTGAGAAATCAATCAAACCAATATGTTCGATGACGTAGATCCGCTTTCTTCTCCTAGAAATCGAGAATCATGGGGGAGGTGTGCAAGATCAACACCATGATACAACCGTGATGTCCCTCCGGTTCCACCACCACCAAGATGCGGCTAGAAGGTCCACCGACAAAGACAACCTTCAACCGGATATAGCCCACATGAGTATGTAATGCTCACGGCGACGAGAGAACCACGAGTTTCGCAGAGGCCATATCACATGATCGAAAGGATATGTGGATGGAGGCCATGAAAGAAGAGATGAACTCTTTGCAAGAAAATCACACCTATGACCTGGTGAAGCTACCGAAAGGTAAACGTACTACGAAAAATAAATGGGTGTACGAGGTTGAAGATCAAGAGCAAAGCTTACAACCAAGGTATAAAGCTAGGCTTTGGTTGTGAAGGGTTTCAATCGAGAAAAAGGGTGTTGATTTCAAGAAATTTTCTCACCAATGGTGAAGATGTCCTCAATCGAGTTGTTCTTGGGATAGCTACCGTTTGGATCTAGAAATCGAACAACTTGATGTGAAGATCGCATTTCTTCATGGAGATTTGAATGAAGAAATCTATATGGAGCAACTGAAGGGTTCAAAGTCAAAGGTAAGGAGAACTTGGTATGCGGGTTGAAGAAGAGCTTGTACGGCTTAAAACAAGCTCCAAGACAATGGTACAAGAAGTTTGACTCCTTCATGACCGACCATGACTACAACAGACCGATTCCGATCACTTTGTGTATTCTTTAAGAAATTCGTGATAATGATTTTATCATACTATTATTGTATGTGGATGATATGCTTTGATTGTAGGTCATGATGCCAAACAAGATTGAGAAGTCAAGAAAGAACTTGGCAAGTCTTTTTGCGATGAAAGACTTAGACCAGGCTAAGCAAATCCTTGGGATGAAAATCTCAAGAGACAGGGGCAAGTAGGAAGCTCACGGCTATCTCAAGAAAAGACGTTAAGAAAGTTCTTGAGAGATTCAATATGAGCAAGTCAAAACCAACAAGATCTCCACTTGCGGGCCACTTCAAACTCAAATAAGAATACAATGTCCCACAAGTGAGGAAAATAAAGCGAAAATGCAAAAGGTACCATATCTTCTGCGGCTTGGCGCTTGATGTATGCTATGGTATGTACTAGACCAGATATTGCTCATGCAGTTGGTGTTGTTAGCCGTTTTCTCTCTAATCCAGGGAAAAGATCATTGTCTGCAGTAAAATGGATATTTCGGTACTTGAGAGGTACTTCTAAATATTGTCTAAAATTTGGTGATGACCAAACTGTACTTGAGACGGATTCATTCGAGATGCAGATATGGTGGTGATGTTGATTCCGAAAGTCCACATCCTGGATACCCGATGAGATTTGCGGGGAGCTATCTCTTGCAATCGAAACTTCAAAAATGTGTGGCATTATCCACAACCAAGTGAATACATTGCTATGACAAAGCTTGCAAGGAGATGTTGTGGTTGAAGAAGTTTCTACAGGAATTAGACTTGAAGCAGGAAAAATACACGCTCTTCTGTGACAGTCAGAGCGCAATTCACTTGAGTAAGAATTCTTCATTCCACTCAAGGTCAAAACATATTGATGTGAGATACCATTGGATTCGAGATGTGCTTGATGAAAAAGCGATGCAATCGGAGAAAGTTCACACAGATGAAAATGGTGCGGATATCTTTGACAAAGTCTTTACCAAGAGATAAGTTTGAAGTTTGCGAAACCAAAGCGAGATTGGTTGATTCCCCACATGAGGTGGAGGGGAGAATTGTTGAATTTTCCACCCCATGTGGTAAATACTATTCCTTTGGTAGGCATCAACCAACCAACACCACCAAGTCTTCAATGGTTGGTTGCCAAACTTTGTTGACAAAGTTTGTTCACATGTTGGAATTGGGCATGGAAAATGCCTATAAAAGGGTTTCATCCTTGAATGCAAAATCACACCAAGCAATTAGCATTTTAGCAATTGCAAGAGAAGAGAGAAAATAGAGAGTAGAGAGTGTATCTATAAGTGTGTGTTTTGAGTGAAGAAAAAGAGAGAAAAATTAGTAGTAATTTTTCATTCTCACCCAAAATAGCATTCCTATTTTCTCGGGTATTCCAAGTTGAGTAACTTGAGATATTTTGTGTATCCCCTATTTTTAGGGAGAAATATTGTAAGCTCTATACATTTAGTGGAGGATTTATCTCGGACTACGGTCTCGTGGTTTTTCCCAATTTGGGTTTTCCACGTAAAATTCTTGTGTCCTATTTTTATCGTCTTGCACTATTATTTGGTATTCTTGGTTTGGTTTCCATTTTTAATCCAGCTAAGTGGGAAAAGATTTTACTATTTCCGCTGTGCCGGTGTCATTTATTTTGGCACTCTTTCCCAACACAAATGGCTGAATCTCAATTTGCCAACTCAGAGATTGTTTGATTTCTGAACTTATGATCACAAATCATAGCTATGTGAAAAAAAATAATAACAATATCATAAAGCATGATGAAAGTAATTAAAGATGTGAGCTTGTTTTAGAAACATTACCGAGAAAAGAAAGAGAATAAAGAAGGCTGAGAAATATTTCATTTTCATCTTCAAACAATAGTTGATGGCGCAACAAGTTGGTTTTACTTATTTGCTAACTGTACATTACAACCTGTGACTTTATATTTATAGAGGGCCTCATGGACAATTAGTTAGGATGAACCCTAGAGGACCCCCACTGCTCCTAGAGCTTCGTGGAAGTGATGAATCGAGGGATATGCCTCAACGAGTCAAGGTTCTGAGTGTTGGGAAGCGTGGATGGGCCCCGATTAAAATAATAACCGCACAAACAAATAATTATCTCAAATAAAATAAAGACCAAGAAAATAAGATGATAAGCCAAGACACAAAATTTAACGTGGAAAACCCCAAAAGAATAAGGATAAAAACCACGGGGCAAATACTCACAAAGAATCCACTAACAAATAGTGATTACAAAATAGCACAAGCTTTTTGCCCAAAGCTTGTGTTAATTACAACAATGGGAAAAATACTCTCTTTTGGTGTATCTCACAACACTATAAAATACCCCAAAGAAAAACCCACAAATTTCCCCAAAGCTCACACAGTGTGGAGAAACTCAACCCCACTATTTCTGACATACAGTCAAATATTTATAGTGATCTCTATATCACTATTTTGGAGCAACTACTCCCCCTTCATTAGAGAAAACTCTCCCACCAGAGGACCTCCACTGCTCCTAGAGCTTCGTGGAAGTGATGAATCGAGGGATATGCCTCAACGAGTTAGGGTTTTGAGTTGCTTTACACTGAGTCACCACACAATAAACATCTTCCACGTTGCGGGTGCCAGTGAAACGGACATTACATCTGGGACTCAAGTCCTTTATGGGTTGAGGTATGCCCCTGGGGCACCTCATGGACAATTAGTAAAACATTATTATAAGTCATTAAGGAGAGAGAATCATTCCATAGTCAACAACCCACGTTATAAGACTGAAATGAAACCTTCTTTATTTACAGTTGACAATTAATGGAGCAGTGAAAACTTAATTAGTGCTGGCTAATCTTTTTTTCTTTTTGTGTTTTTTTTTTTTTTGTGTGTTCAAGTTGGCTAATCATGCATGTTGTTTATGCATTAACACTATTGATTGCGTGTGGAAGATGTCACAAGATTATGCAAGTATAATATGAAATGTAACCAATTTAATTATCGTGGGCCAAACCATAAATTATGATTTTTATGTATAACTAGGAAATTTATTCTGTAATTGCTCGAGAAAAGTTGTCATCGTCAGGTGGATCATAGTGTTGTGTGGTTCATTCACCAAAATTTAGATTTTCTATTCCACTTTCCTATTACACATCCTATCATCCAGATTAATGATGCGTGCAACCGTGTAGTATATCCTATCATCCAAACATATAATTTTTTTCCAGTTTCTCCCCATGGAAAAGACGGGACAAAAAAAATTGGGATGTCCCCCCATATCATCTAACATAGTGAAATAAGAAATTGAATAGAAATGTAGAATATAGGAAATGTGGTATACACACTGGCGGAGATAGGGGGGCCAAACCGGGCCCCGGCACCCCCTCCCCCTTTTTAATTTTTTTTTTAAATTTTTTTAGTTAATATTTATGTGTATTTTTTTTAGTTTTTTTATCTGATCTACCTTAATTTCGTGTATCGGTCCACCTCGTAGTTATCCTGACTACGCCGTTGGGTATACAGTTATCCAAATACGCTCACATTTATAAGTTGAGGGTCGGATTTTTTACTGCAAGATTCTTATTGCATTTTATTGATATACATAAAGTTATTTTGCACACTAGGCATGCATCATAAATGGCATTGCATTACAACATGCAATACCAGTTATATATAATACAAGATGAAGTGATAAGTGGAAATCTTCTCCATATTGTTAGTGGATGATAATATAATTATAAGAACTAGGCACAAATTGTAGAAAACTTCAAAACCAATTACTTACTAAGTTCAATGCCCTTTCACTTTCCCAAATGGGTACTTTTTGATGCTTTGAACTCTGCCTGTCTACTATATTCAGGGCCAGAATCCTTATTTGTATTATTTCTATTATTTAATTAATATTTCAATTCCTAATCTCTGGAAAAACAATGAATTAAGTTGGCCACTGGGAATTGGGATCACCTTTTGTTAAATATTGTACTTGTGTTAACCCACAAAAATAGTCTGATCAAGTCATGACTAATTGAGCATGTCTGAAGTCTGGCAAGCATATAGCGAACCAGGGACGGAGCCAAAAAATGAAGATTAAGGGGCGAAATTTATTTTTTTCTTTACACTAATATATAGATAAATAGGTAATTTTTATTTTTTAGGCGGGCAAAATTATAAAATTTAGTAATTTTATATATATATATAATTTGAAGTCGAGAGGGGGGCGCCGCCACCAGCCCCTAGCTCCGGCACAACCATAACTAGTGTATAAGTTTTCAGATTGATCATGACAGACTAATCTATTAAGAGCAAGTGATGGCTCAAAAGCTACCTTTAAAACCGTAGGCAAGTGCACCTATCGTTTTATAGTATAGATTATTGAGTACCGAGTGTCATTCCCACGAGGATTATAAGTACTAATAATTACCGTCTTTTTGTTATTTAATCTAACAATTTTCAGAGTTTTTGTTTGATAAAGAATCTAAATTATCGAAGTGTAAAAATGAAGTAAAATTTGTAGAATAAGAAATCAAGAGATAGAAGTGTGTTTGAATGTAAATCCCTCTAGAATGTTTTTGTGATTTGACAAGTTAAAAGATTCAACCATAAGCCCTTAAGCAAAAAACCAACCTCTTTTAATAAAATCTCATGCTATGTGGACCGTAGAAATTCCCGATTTAAGTTAATCCCTTTCTCAAGGCGAAAAACTCCTAATCTCAAGTTGATTAACTGAAATCTCTTTCTAGTTAAAACCCCAAGATTGCATTATAACGATTTATGAATTCCCATATTAGGTTTGACCCTAATCCGAAGATTTATGTCGTCCCATATCTAGGATTGCATGCAACTCTTTTCACTTATATAGGTTCTATTTCACCATGAATCTCTCGATTTCCCTGGATGAAAAATAAACTTCAAATCAATATTGCGCATATATCAATTCGAATGAACGAAGCATAATATAAGTGAATCACACAAAATATGAAGATTTTATTAAAAACATACACACCTTAATCACAAATTCATTCTAGAGTTCATTACATTCAAACACTAGGAGTTTAGCTACACATGATTTTGACCAAAGAATAAATTACACAAGAAGATGTAAACATTGTAGACATGGTGTACTTATCTTTTTCAAAATCTCAATTGACTTGATGATGTTGCTCCAAGCCTTCTTCCCCAATGTTGCCTCAAGCTTACTCCTCCAATGCGAGTACGGATTCCCTAAGAAAGGGGTTTTCATCCGATATACCTGCACTTTGAACAATACAAGTCTCCAAAAATTCGTTAGAAATCATGCTTGGTAGAGAGTTGGTTATCTCCATATCGATAAGATCAATAGCAAAACATGAGTCATCTTTATCTATCGTATTTTTCATTGATGTAGCGATTTTAAAAATGACTTGTTCATCTTCGACTCTTAAAATCAGTTTGCCATCATGCACGCCAATGATTGCCTTAGCAAATAGCTAAAAATGGACGCCCTAGGATCAAAGGGACTTCGACATCTGTATGCATATCAAGAATTACAAAATCGACAGAAATATAAACTTATCGACTTTGACCAAAACATCTTCAACAATGCCTCTAGGATATTTAATAGATCCGTCACCTAATTGCAGGCTCATCCTAGTTGGTTTTGGCTCTCCTGACCCATTTGTTTGAATAAATCATAAGGCATCAAATTAATGCTAGCCCCTAGATCGCCAATGCCCGATCAACAATCAATTACCGACATGACAAGGAATAGTAAAACTCCCTGGATCTTTGATTTTCTCGAGGTAACTTGTTTTGCAAAATTGCCGAGCATTCCTCATTTAATTGCACCATAGATATTTCTTCAAGCTTCTTCTTATTTGAAAGAAGATCTTTTAGAAACTTGGCATATTTTGGCATCTGTGAAAGGGCTTCAACAAAAGGAATATTGATGTGTAATTGTTTAAATAAATCCAAGAACTTACCAAATTGGTCGTCATGTTTGTCCTTACGTAATCGACTTGGATACGGAATAGGTGGTTGGAATTCGGTACCATTTTCTTTGTTTTCTTGGATACCGTCTTTTTGTTGTATGGGCGTGGGTTCGTCCTCCGGCATCCGTACTTCGTCTAGCTTTGTTCCACTCCTTAGAGTAATTGCTTTTACCCGTTCTCTTGGATTTGGCTCGGTGTTGCTAGGTAAGCTCCCTTGTGGCCTTTCGAGATCATTTTGGCAATTTGACCAATTTGATTTTCCAAGTTGCGAATGGATGCTTCTTGGTTCCTTAAGGATGTTTCGGTGGCCGTGAAACGGGTTTCCGTTGTTTGGACGAATTTGGACAAATAAGTCCTCCAAACTTGGTTTCGCGGTTGAAACCGGAGGTGCATTTAATTGGGGAGTGCGTTTGGATTAGGCTTCATTGACCTTGGTTTCCCCAACTAAAGTTCGGTGTTGACGCCAACCTGGATTATAAGTGTTCTGAAAGGATTATTTTGAAAGGGTCGAGATTGATTACCTAGATAATCCACTTGTTCATGTGGCGGCATCGCGTGAGGGCAATCTTGGTGGTTGTGCGATCCTCCACAAGTCTCGCATGAGAAGGCTTGTTGTGTTGGTGGTTTTGGAGCTGCCAACCCGTCGATTTTCTGAGTTAGAGCTTCGACCTGTGCGGCTAGTGTTACCACCGCGTCCGCATTATATACTCCCACTGACCTGTTGGTTTTTCCCCGTACGGATTGCCATTGATAGCCATTCATGGCCATTCCTTCTATGAGATCTTGGGCGGCTTCGGGTGTCTTATTGTTCAATGTTCCCCCCGCCGCCGCATCAATCATTTGCCTTGTCGATGAGAGCAACCCATTGTAAAATGTTTGGACTTGCATCCAAATGGGAAGACCATGATGTGGGCATTTTCGCAGCAATTCTTTGAATCTCTCCCAAGTGTCGTACAAGGTTTCATCGTCCTCTTGAGTGAATGAAGAGATCTCATTCCTCAATCGTGCGGTTTTAGCGGGTGGGAAATACTTTAAAAGGAATTTTTCCGCCATAATGCTCCATGTTGTGATTGTTCCCTTCGGCAAAGTGTTTAACCATTGTTTAGCCCGTCCTCGAAGAGTAAATGGGAATAAGCGTAAACGGATGGCATCGTCAGAGACTCCATTTATTTTGAAAGTATCGCAAATTTCGAGGAAATTCGCGATATGATTATTTGGATCTTCATCTGGTAAGCCGTCGAATTGGACAAATTGTTGCACCATTTGAATGACATTCGGTTTGATTTCGAAATTATTGGCCGCAATGGGGCCTTACGATACTAGACGACGCATCATCCATAGATGGCTTAGCGTAGTCGCATACGTTCTTTGTTGTTCATCCGCCATATCGGGATCCTTGCTTTCGTTAGTATCCTCCTCGTGGTGTACTAATACTTTCCTCCTCGTGTTTGCTACCGGCGGTCTCGCGCTTCCCGGATTCGGCGACGAGTAGGCATGCACTTTGTAGTAAACAAGGAGGATAAGTATAATCCAAGACTTACAAAGATATATACCTAGAAAGACAATTGATGAAAAAAAAATGATTAAATTAACAAAAATAAGGTGTTCTTAATATTACAATCCCCGGCAACGGCGCCAAAAACTTGATGGCTCAAAAGCTACCTTTAAAACCGTAGGCAAGTGCACCTATCGTTTTATAGTATAGATTATTGAGTACCGAGTGTCATTCCCACGAGGATTATAAGTACTAATAATTACCGTCTTTTTGTTATTTAATCTAACAATTTTCGAGTTTTTGTTTGATAAAGAATCTAAATTATCGAAGTGTAAAAATGAAGTAAAATTTGTAGAATAAGAAATCAAGAGATAGAAGTGTGTTTGAATGTAAATCCCTCTAGAATGTTTTTGTGATTTGACAAGTTAAAAGATTCAACCATAAGCCCTTAAGCAAAAACCAACCTCTTTTAATAAAATCTCATGCTATGTGGACCGTAGAAATTCCCGATTTAAGTTAATCCCTTTCTCAAGGCGAAAAACTCCTAATCTCAAGTTGATTAACTGAAATCTCTTTCTAGTTAAAACCCCCAAGATTGCATTATAACGATTTATGAATTCCCATATTAGGTTTGACCCTAATCCAGAAGATTTATGTCGTCCTATATCTAGGATTGCATGCAACTCTTTTCACTTATATAGGTTCTATTTCACCATGAATCTCTCGATTTCCCGGATGAAAAATGAACTTCAAATCAATATTGCGCATATATCAATTCGAATGAACGAAGCATAATATAAGTGAATCACACAAAATATGAAGATTTTATTAAAAACATACACACCTTAATCACAAATTCATTCTAGAGTTCATTACATTCAAACACTAGGAGTTTAGCTACACATGATTTTGACCAAAGAATAAATTATACAAGAAGATGTAAACATTGTAGACATGGTGTACTTATCTTTTTCAAAATCTCAATTGACTTGATGATGTTGCTCCAAGCCTTCTTCCCCAATGTTGCCTCAAGCTTACTCCTCCAAGACCCCTTGATCCCAATTCCACTCAAAATGTTAAACACTATGAATCTCTCTATGAATGAATATTACATGAATGATTTTCCAACTCAAACTCCTGGCTTTTATAAGCACCATCTTGTGAAATACCATATTAACAAATGCCCCATTTCCATGCTTGTTAGTTGAATCATTGTGTGCACATTCATGGTTGAGTTGGTTGAATCATTGTATACACATGATGATTGAGGGAATATGGGGACATGTTGCGGAAAATTTGGTGTTAAAGGTGTATAAAAGTGGTCAAAAGGCTTGGTAGGTGAGTTTTTCATAATTTGCACATGGAAAAGTTGCAAAAGGGGTCCGGACACGCCGTGTCGGGCAAAGACGGCCAGTCTTGCCGCACAAAATTGCTGAAAATTGCCTGACACGGCCAGAAATGTCGTGATGACACCCAAAGCCGTGTTGTGCGTTTCTGGCCGTGTTATACCCAGTTGTACAACACGGCCAGGCCGTGTTCGGCCTGTTTTGTGCGGTTTTTCCTCCTCTTTTGATCCCTTCAACATGGCCGTGTTTGGCGACACTACCGGGCCGTTTGGACCCTTTTTCCAATTTTTATCCAATTTATTTCCTTCTTTTTTGAACATGGCCATGTTACTTGACACCCCAAGTCATGTTGAGTGATTTTCTTGCCTTTTTTCAAGTAATATTGGCTTCACATTGCTCCAAATTGCTCCAACTATAATGTTAAACACATCACACTATGAAATGCTACAGAAATACTTGAGAAACTATGATTTTTCTAACAAAACAATTCAAAAACTATTGAATTAATAATATAAAATATGTACAAAATGACACTTATCGGCAAGTCTTTGTGAGACGGTCTCACGGATCTAAATCCGTGAGACGGACCTCCTAAGGGCTCCGTCTTGAGAACATGAACCATGAAAATAAATTTAAAAATAATAATAAACCATGAAGAAACAAAAATAAACCCTAAAAACATGAACCATGAAGAATAAACCCGAAAAACAAAAATAAACCCAAAAAATAAAAAATAAACCCTAAAAAAAACTAAAAATCCTAAAAACCCAAATCAATTAAAAATAAACCCTAAAAAATAAATATAAACCCTAAGAAAAATAAAATCTGAAAAAAAAACCTTTAAAACTTTGTGTAAGGGCTCCATCTCACGGATTTAGATCCGTGAGACCGTCTCACGCAAGTTTTTGCCATCTATTAAAAATTTCATAAGTACTTAATGTTGTGATTATAAACCACCCCCTTTTGCAGCCAAATGGAAAACTGACTAGAAAAGATTTATTAATTTCAATTTTGGAAGTATTAAAAACTTAACTAGCTAGATAGATCTTCAATCACCATGCCATGGCATTTAATTTCTTTGGCCCACTACGATATATCTCTCCCTCCCTCCATAAATCTTAGGAGATTTTTAGACATGGGGTTACACCTTGTCCAAGTTGAGGGATTTTTAACTTGGGGTATAAAGTAAAAGCATTCAAAGGTTAAAATTAATTTCCATGTTTGGTTTAAAATTATTTGATAAATTATAAGATAGTCATCGTGTATATATATGTATACATTTTTTTTTTTGTATTCAATAGATAAAAACACTCAAGCACGTATGATTACAAGTTAATTTACGTAGATTATGAATTAAAAAAATTGTTATTCGTGTTATCATACACTAATATGTGTAAACTCAAGTTTTTAAACGAATGAAGGAGGAGCATGGCGAAGCGTGTACAACTTTTCTCTCTCTCTCTAAAACTTTTTCTCTCCATTCTCTATATCCAACAAAACCATTAACCATAGTTTTTCTCCCCTCCCTCCCCCAATCTCACAGCCGCCCCCTCTCTCTCCCCCCTCCCCCAATCTCACAGTCGCCCCCCCTCTCTCCCCCCTCCCCCTCTCTCCCTCCCCCCTCCCCTTACCTTCCATACTTCCTATTGGAGGGCCAACAATGGCGGTCCTTTGGGAGTCCGAAGGTGGCCGGAATTTTTAGTCCAGGGTGAAAGCGGGTCGGAGCTCCACGGAGGTCGGAGTTGAGTAGACGATGGATTGCGGCAGTAGATTTGGGTGAGGTAGAGGCATTCTTTTATTTCTTTGTATTTTTTTCTCTAGTTTTTTAGCTATAGTTGTTGTTTTCTTCTTTTGTTTGTATTTTCTTTTCTCGGTTAATTTGTGAAACTCGTAAGCGGATCAGTTTTTTCTGTTCTGCAGTATGTAGTGGTCGCTCGTGCCCGGTTTCGATTTTTTTAGTGTGTTACAGTCTCCAGTCTCCATTAAGGAGTGCTGAAGTCTCCCAGCGTGGAGTGGTTTTAGTTTGGGGCAGGTAGTTTTTTTAGTCCATGTTGTGAATCAATTGGTCTCACCACTGGCTTGCTCTTAGTTAGTCTTGTCGGCTCTTGCTTTGGCTACGATTGTAGTTGTAATTTGAGTTTTGAGTTATTATAATAAAATATTATCGTTCGACAAAAAAAGTAGAAGGAGCATGGCTCCTATTATGGGGGCACGTGCCCCCGGCAGAGGTAGAAGGCTAACCTGGGCCCCATTCCTTCTCTTTTTTCTAAAAAAAAATTCTGGGTAAATTTTTTAAAAAGAAATAGTTAATATATATATATATACAGTTTTTTTTTTTTTTTTTTAACTGGTCCACCCTAATTTCGTATATCGGCCTACTCAGTAATATTTTTCGCGCCTACGCCAAATTACCCACAAACTTTTTTAGTATTTTTCTTCTACTATTAATTAAGTTAAAAAATAATGTGTGATTCCATTATTTGTTTTTGAGGTAGTTTATAATTATATTTATATTGTGGCCTTTAAAAAAAAATCATGGATCCGTTCTTGATAACGAAAAATCGAGTTTTAAGACTCATGCAAAGCATTCACACATCATAAAGCAATTCAAGCAACAAAGTCAAGCCATCAATCAAGTTAACTATGTAAAAGGACTCTCAAGATTTGCTTTGGTAGTGGTTCATACGTTGGAACCATATGAACCACCAAATTAAAAGTTCATTCTTTTGGACTTATGAGTGGATTGACTAAGTGTAAAAGTTTATCTATGGCCCTAAGATGGTGAAGATATATGAGCACAATATGGTTTCATGCAATATAATCTATTCTTCAATGTAATCATTTCATGATTTCATCTATCCCATCCACTTTTGTCAACTCTTTCTCATCCACTCTGTGCCAAACATATATATATAGTTAAACCTCTATAAATTAATAATTTTGGAATTGCTAAAATTTATTAATTTAACGAGATATTAAATTAGCGAATTTTATTAATTTTGCTTGTTGTCCCTAAGTCAGGACTGACAAAAGATATTATTTAAACGAGATTATTAATTAATTGAGTATTAAATTATCGAGGTTATATTGTATATATTGTTCATCATGAAAGGTTTAGTTATGGCTTTATTTGGATCTCGGATTTATAAATAAATAAATAAATAAAAAGAGAGATATATATATATATATAGATAAAAATAAATGTAAAAGCAAAGTCATGAACATTTTAGCTTTTCAAATTTCCGCTCTTTATATATAGTTTAAAAAAAAAGTTGTAACATTAACATTTTCTTTTTTTTCTAATTTTGTATTTGGGTATCATGAAAGTATAAATGCAAGTAAATGTTTAAGTAGTATCATCGTAGCTATCTTTAATAATCCCATTCAATGCCTTCTTTTTAGTACATGCATCAATTGCCAAGCGAAGCTTAAAATGTAACACTACAAGAAAACAGCGAAATAGCGACGACAATTAGCGGACAACATCCGTCGCTAATAGCAACGACTTTACGACGGAATAACGATGGATATCTTCCAAAAATAATTTTAAAATTATTTCACTTTATAGCCACCGAATAGAGACGAAATTACAAACGTATAATTATCTGTCGCTAATCAGTAGCTAATTTGATGATATTAGCTACGGATTTTGTATCCGTCGTGAACATGTTGTTCAGAATAAAATAAATTGGGTAAAAACTTTAGCGACGGCTACATTCCGTCGCTAAATCGTTAAATGAATTTAATATGAAAATATTTGCGACGGATAGTATCCGTCGCTAATTCGTCGTCCATTCTGTCGTTCGATTCAATATTGGCGACGAATTTTTAACTTTTTAGCGACAAATTTTTCCGTCGCTATTTACCGACGGATAATAATATCCGTCACTAAGGATTTAACGACAAGCTAAATAAAGACGGAAAAATTCCGTCGCTAATCCGTCGCTAAAATATTTAGCGACGGTTTTTAAGGGCTTAGCGGTTTTTAGCGACGGTTTTTAAGGGCTTAGCGACGGATAATTCAAAGCTATTTTCTTGCGTTTTCTTGTAGTGATAAGAGCTACATTTCAAATTTAATGACCTAAAATTATATAAATGTGTTACAATTTTCGATTTCACCATCTTGCTTTGAATTTTCAGAGTCTTGATAAACTCGAAATTTAAATAATTTGACAAATATTATACACGTACATATCTGGTACATACGTACATAAAAAAATAAAAATAATTGTACATCATTTTACGTAAAAATAAAGTTAGAATACTATGACCTTGTCATGAATACAACTTATTATCTAAACTATGGGCAAACCCCTACATAATTGTGATTACTTTATATAATCCATGCTACGGATGACCGATCAAAAGATTTTAGAATAAGTAAATCAAAGATTAGAACTTCATCTATTTGCGTTGGGATCAACCTTGTGCTCTAGTGGTTGAGACATGTGTTGTAAGGATGAATGACCCGAGTTCGATCCCACACGGATGCATGTGTCCCCTTCCCAAGTTCCCCCATTGTACTAAAAAAAAAAACTTCATCTATTTGCGTTGACTTGTGACATGACATCTAGAATGTGATTTTTTTTTTTGTATGTTTCTAAAATTTTCAAAAGTTTATAGAAGTAAATAAATGTGTGATGTCCCACCATATAGTGGCACCCCAATAAAAAAAATCAACCTAATTAAGTGGGAAAAAAAACAAAAACAATCTGTGTAAGATTTTGCAATCATGAATTGCTAGTACATTTTCGTGGTACGTGCCGATTTAGGATCGATGCCAAACCCCACCACCTTGTGAAAGGGAAATCTAAGGTACAAAAAATATTTTTTACATGTAAATCTAAGGTACCCTAGAAATCTAGTGCAAGGGCGGAGCCAGAAATAAAAAAGGGGTGGGCCGATACACGAAAATCATATAAATTATAATTAAAAAAAATTTTAAAAAAAATTCTAGGGTAAATTTTTTTTTTTTAAAATGGGGGGGTCGGGGCTCGGAGTGGCCCCCCTCCCTCCGCCCTTGAGATAGTGTACACGTTGCTGTATTTGAAGTTAATTAGGTTTTAAATTACCGCGTTTCCTTTTTTTTAAGTACATCTCTTGAGAGAAGAGGAGTAATGAGAATTGGAATGATCTAGGCTTGAGAGCCTTAACTAGCCACTCGGCTAGGAATGTCAATTTCAACCCGATCCACCTGTCTCGGCTCGCCCACGTTTGGGTCGTCCAGTCCCGTGAGTTCGTGACCCACGGCGGGAACAGGGCGGGTCTGAGTATCACGTCCGCCCTGCGGTACCCGTCCCGCCCCACCTAAAATTTTTATTTTTAATATATATTTTGCATATATAATATATATTATAATATAATTTTTATGATAACATTTATAAATTGATGATAACAACTTTTGTAAATAATATTTATAAATATATTATAAATATATATTTTTTATTTTTTGTATTTAATTTAATTGAAAACAGGGCAAAATTAGCCGATCCGTCTCGCCCTGTGGCGCGCGACAGACCGACCAACCCGCCTCGTTCTAGGCACGAAGTGGGTCTGGGTCTTCACCGATCCTCCCCATCGCCATTCCTAGACTCGACCAACATGAATTACTGGGGTTTCTTGAGTAATAATTTTATGTTGTAGTGAATTCAAATAATTGAGCTCATATTTTGAATAAAAGGTTATTAGCTTTGACAATGTAGTTATCATCAAGGACAATAGAAACAAAGATATGATTTAGATCTAGGGAAATCATTTAATATCTCTTCTTGCTATATATAGTAACATTTGATATATCTTCTTGCTAAATATAGTAAGAATCTCTATATTTATTATAATATTACAACATGATTTTAAAATCAATTATTATTGCCAAAACCAAGTGAAGGAAAAATCTAGTTCATATAAGATTTTAGTTGCCTTTCAGGGGATGTCTATATACATTCAGAATCTGCTAAATGTCAACTGTCATATATATTTGGGATAATTACATAAAACCCCCTGAGGTTTGGGCTAATTACAAAGAAACCCAGAGATTTTTGAAAAATACAAAAAAAAACCTTAAAGTTTGTTTCCACTTATATCTTCCCCCTTCATAAGCAAAAACCATTTCAAAAACCACCTTAATATTTGAAGAAATATTACAATTAACCCCTTAAACTTAAGACAAAATCAAACATGAGGGAGCTTTTTGTAATTTTGAAATATCTCTGGGCTTTTTTGTAATTAGGCTAAACCTTGGAGGTGTTTTTGTAATTATCCATATATATTATTGTGCAACACAAAAAAAAAAAAACACAAGAGACAAGCTGACATAGTTGTAGTTTTTCCTAATCCAATTAACCCCCCCCCCAAAAAAAAAAAAAAAAATTGTTCTTGATTGATCACAAAAGTCAACATGGATCCCCGTAATTTCTTGAGATCGTGTTTTATTTTTTTTCCTAGAGTTTGTCATTTTGAGTGTAATTTCTTAATCTTAAAATTTATTCAAGGAGAATAGAGTAAAATTAAAGCCCTCTTATTAGAGTTGGCAATTCCCAGTCTGACCCGCGGGCCAGCCCAACAAGCACATTTTGGGCTGAGCTTTGATATTTTGGGCTCGGAAAAATTCGAGCCTACATTGGTTCGGTCCGATAATTTTATTTACAAAATATATTTTCGGGCTGGGCTGGACCACATATTTTTACGGTCCGACCAAAATTGGGTCGGTCCGATCCAACTTGAAATTTTGGAAAGCCTTTGGGCCAGGCAGCCCATTGCCAACTCTACCTCTTATGTTGAGAAAGAGATAAATGAGGGAGCGTTTGGATATCCTTTTATTTTGAGGGGAAAAAAGGCTGCTAGAGAATTATGATAATAAAATTGAAAAACGAATATGAATGTTGAGAGTGAGATTAGAAGAAAAAAATTAAATCACAAATTATTATTGCACATTTTTTTCCACAAAAATTTACTATTCACTTTATCTCATATTTCTAACGGCCAATTATATCCAATCATAATTTATACTATTTCTTTTATCAAATCATAATATATTTTCTCGTTTTTGTTTCTAAATAATCGCATTTTGGGATAAAAGATGATAAGTGTCTTTTTATGCATGTTTTATGTGTTCATTTGAGTAGAATTTGAGTTATTTTATTGTTAGTTTCGTAAATATTTGATTGTAGATAGTTCATATCACTTCGAGGCGTGTTTATTGGTGTAGATTGATGATTCAGAGCTGTTTTTGGTGAATTTCGGGCCATGTTTTCATGTCAAAACACGTCATTTCAGAGCCTTTTCAGTCAAACACGTCATTTCGAATTGGGGTTTATGGATGCAAAAACACTTGAAATCACAAGCTAAACACGTCATTTCGGAGCCTTTTCAGTCAAACACGTCTCGGGTGTGCTTTCGAACACGGCCGTGCTTTTGAGGAGCCAAAAACGAGCAAGAATACGGCCACGGCGTACCAAACACGGTCTGGCCGTGATTTTGAGGCACGGCTGTGTTCGGAAAATCCGCGAACATGGCCTGGCCGTGCTTTTCTTCCAGGCTGAGACATTCTTTGGCGGAAATTATGGAAGCCTTCCCTTTTTGCTTTTTGACAACCTTTGTACAACTTTTACATCTCATTTTGATGCACTAAAGTCCCATTATTCCATCAATTATCATATGACAATAAGGATTGAACAACCCAACTATGAAAGTGGAGCAATTATTTGTCAAAAGATGACATTGTTAATGTGTTCTTTCACAAAAGCAATGTCTATAAAAGCCAAGAGTTTGAGTTGGGAGATCATTGACTTCATTACTTCACACCATTCCATACATCATATCATATTATCATTCATCAAACATTCATTAAGTAATTGAGAGGATAAAAGAGAGGTAGATTTGGAAGTTGAAGAGCAATAGAGGAGAAGGCTTGGAGCTCAACATCATTGCAATCAACCAATGAGGAAGTCTTTTATTGGTCGTGAATAAGAGCTAAGTACACCATGTTCATTTTATTCAAATCTTCTTGTGTAGTATATTCTTTTGTCAAAGCCATATGTAGCTAAATTTCTAAGTGTTTGAATGTAATGAACTCTAGAATGAATTTGTGATTAAGGCTTGTATGTTTTTAATAAAATCTTCAAAAGATTTTCTCTAGTTGAACCAAAATAAAAAAAAAATTGGTATTAGATCGCCACCTGAAATTTCCAACTCGGCAACAAGGACACAATCTATTTAATAGAAGATAAGGTCTTATGTGAGATCGTCTCATGGACTTAAGTTCGTGAGACGGATCTTACAATACAGGGAAACATGGGTCTTTTTCATGGGTTTGGGTATGAGTTCAAATCTTATCTACATATATGATCCATCTCATAAAAAATGCCCATGAGACCGTCGTTTTTGCCTTAATAGAATAATAGGCAATGTCATCTCAAAAAAAAAAGAAAAAGAAAAAAAAGTAATAGTCAATGCCATATTGCCATATAAATTGTAAGGTTGTGATTTGTTGTGCTCTCGTTCCGTCCATTTTCATTTTATGAGAGAATATCGGTGAATTTTTTTTAAAACTGAAAGTTGGATGTGTAGAGAAAAAATAATTATTGTGTTGATGTGATGGAGAATCTTTTAGAGATGTTGATTGTTTGTGAAAAAAATTTGTGGAAAAAATAGTAGTGTATAATATAATGGAAGAAAATTGAATAAAAATGAAAATTGATCGGAGAATAAGAAATATAGATTTCATTTTATACCCTTTGTTATCAAAATAAATAGAAATAATAAAAATAGTGAAAAACTAAAGAAATTATCGGAATCCTTTATATGATAGAGGGAGGAGAGATAAATAAATAGTATAATTTGGTATTGGAAGTGTGAGAGAAGAAGAGAGAATGAGTTTTAATTTTGGAGAGGAATGAGATTTCCTTTGAAAAAAAATCATTTCTTCCACAAACAATCACATTTCCAAAAATAATTTCTCTCCGTCCTAGATATGTAGTCCAACTTGACTTTTCATACAGATTAACAAAAGTATTAGAAACTACAAATATATCAAATATTTACTTGATTTGCCTTTATTTAATGAATAGTGTAAATCATAAAATGCATATTAAATAGGGGTATAATTGTAAAATAATGAAAAAAATACTAATAAATATAGAAAGTGGACTATATATTTGTGACATCCAAAAAACGAATAGTGGACTATATATTTGAGACGGTGGAGTAGCATTTTATTTTTTTTGCTTCTTCACATTATTTTTCTGGAAAATCATTGTATTTAAACTATTGAGAATTTTTAAGCGGTTTTTTACTGTCACAGGCTCACAGCCAAGCAGGGGATAATGAGCTTTACACGGCGGTGCTGGCCGGAGTGGACGGCGGCAGAATGTGAGCCGCCGCCATGTGCCATGTGGATACCTCGCAATGAGATCCCGATCATGTTGCATTTCGTGTTTTGAAAACTTTGCCTGGAAAATCACCTGTTTGCCATTTTTCTCCGCAGATAACCTTGTTTGGATATCAATTTCGTAGTGATATATGCAATGTTTCTAGGTTTTTTAATTTGATTAGTAGTGATTTGGTAATGTTAGAGTATTGATTAGGGTAAATTGCAATTTTAGTACTGCAATTATAGGGTTGGCAATAATAGTCCTACAACCGCCATTATTTGCAATAAAGTCATGTAATTTTTAAAAAAACTCTCAATTTCAGTTCTTTGGTTTGCTTGAAATTGAAAATTTGACGGAAACTACGCGTGTCCATATTTCTAGCCAAACTATTGTAGCCAATTCGCTTATGTGAGCAGCCTACAAGTGAGTTGACATGTTGATTGAGACAAAAACCTATGAAAGACAAAGGGCTTGTATGGATGTATTTCCAAGTCCAATTTCCAGTTTTTAGTGTTGAAAAATGAATTTTCAAACTTTATTGATTTTCGTGTGAAAATTGGGAATATGTTTGGTTTGTTGTCTGAATTTCTGTTTGCAAATGAGAATGTGTTTGGTTATAGTTCTTCAAATGTATTTTTGACATAGGTTTGCGTGATTGTAGTGTATTTTTACCTAGATTTACGTAATTGAAATAAAAAATTATTTGGTTGTGTTTTCAAAAGAATATTTTCTATAAAAAAGTGAAAACTGGAAATGACTTCATTTCTACTGAAAACTTTTGAAACAAACATAAACCCATTTTTCGGAATAGTTGGAAAGTGAAAAAATGGCTTTGGAAACACAACCATACAAGGCCAAACTCATTTGGAGGATGTTCATATAAGCAAAATTAGTTTCCCACATTAACGATGTGGCCGTAAATGTGGACATGCGAATTTTTCGGTAAATTTTTAGTTTTCGGCGACCAAATGACTGAAATCGAGAATTATTTGAAAGTTATAGGACCTTTTTGTAAATCATAATTTCTATAGTAGACTAGTATTGCCCACACCCTATAGTTAGAAGATTAAAATTGCAATACCCTATAGTTAAGATTAAAATTGCAATTTACCCATCTTGATCATGGCTGCAAGTTTAGAAATCTTTTGTTTTTGCTATATGTAATTGTGCGAGTTGATTAGTATTACTGTTCATATATAGCTTAGAAGTGTTATTATATTGATAGAGAGCATTGTGTATACAAGTTTAACAACAATAGAAACATTTCTATTTAATATTTCAAATATTAAGATCTCAATTTTTTTTTTAATCATTTTAGTTCGATTTCATTGACAAACTCAAATTTCAGTCATTTTTGGATCACTCAATATGGAGTTGGAGTTGAGTTGGATTCCTATAGTTAGAACAAAGTGTAGGATTTATGCCCTCGACTGGTGTGGGGATACTTTAGGTCGTAAAAAAAATATGGAGTTGGAGTTGAGCTTGCAGAATGAGATATCCAAATTTGAAATACTCTTGAGAATTGTTATTAATTATAATCTGAGGATTTCCTCAAAAAAAAAAAAAATCTGAGGATTGGGCTTGGCCCAAGTTAAATTGAGGACATGATCCGTTTTTAGTTCAAGATGGTGTCTGCTATGCCAAAAAAATTAAAATAAAATCTGTAACTTGTTCTCTTTGAAAAAATCAAAGATAATATACATTTGGTTTTATATCCCCAAAATATTTTTGTGTCATGTGTATAAAAACACATTTCATAAGTGTAATTTAGAAGATATGATACCTTAGTTTTATTTTTTCTGAAACATACGTACAAAAAACTTCTTTATTTTTATATATTCCAATTATGAAATCAATTCAAGTAGATATTTATACACATCTCAACCACTATAGGGATAGATTAAGGTGACAATTTTTGACACGACACAAAATCGACACAAAAATAGTGGGTTAGTGTTTAGCCTTATCGACTATGGTGTTCGTGTCCTTATCGTGTCGACACGATAAGGACACAAAAATTTAAATGGCGTGTTAGTGTCGTATCCATGTAAACACGATAATGATACGATAAGAACACGATAATGACATGTTTACCAGTTAATGACATGATAGTGACACGATAATGACACGACTGTTAGTGACATGATAGTCACACGATAATGACACGATAACATGGTATTTTGTATGTTTGTATAGTGTGTTAATGTGTAAAATGTAAATCAATTGCATTTTTTATTTTACTTATTGTGACAAATTGTGTTGTGCCGACACAAAATTTTTCGTGTTAGTGCTTGTGGAAGTAGATCCTTATCGTGTCGTGTCGATACGAAACACGGCACGGTAACTTATTTTGCCACTCCTAGTATAGATAACATATATTTTTTTATATTTTAATCATTATCTTCATATGAATACATATTTTCATCCGTTATCTTAATACAACAATGTTACCATAATATTCTAAAATGATTTATCAAATATATTGATCTTCTACAAAATTGGTAATAGGCTAAATTAGTCACTTGTGTTTTCTGAAATTGAAAAATAGCCATTTTTTTAGAAAAAACCTGACTAAAAAATATTTTTGCTACGGAGAAAATGTAAAAAATCCGACTAACTCTCTGTAAAATTTACATCGAATCATTATTTTATAACAATTAATCCAAATAAAATTCACATTTCTCACATATAGTATATCATTTTCCACCTACGTCTTTTACATATATAAATAACACCAAACATATTAGATATTTTAGTATTCAAAAAAAATAAAATCATCAAAAAGCTGGAGAATTTATTACTAAGAGCAATTAGCGCACTCCTATACGTCTCCTTTCAGCTAAAGTCGCATGTGTAACCAATGCGACATTCGAGTGCTTAATCTGTTCACAAATGGAAACCCAACTATAGCATATCTCATTCTCTTCTTCGCTATAAGGGTACTTCTATCCGCTCACTGATGGTGACGTCAGCCATGGCAACGCCGCTAAATCTATCAATCGCCTCTCCCCGCTACAGAGTCTCATCTTTTCCACTGTTCCCTCTGAGGTACTTTCGTCCTCCTCATGGATTAATTTAACATTTTAATGTATCTTTGTTCATATTTTGTGTGAACTTTTTTTTTTATTTTAATTACTTCTTGTTCGGTTGTTAACTGATATCAATCTTTTCCCGTGGCCAGAAACTTAACTTTGAAATCTGTAGTTTCAGCTCTGTCGAGCTCCTATGGCGATTCTTCGCTGCTAGGTATTTATTTCAGAATCCTAATGAAATGCGGTGTAATTTTAAAATCTTCAGCTGTTAGTTTTCAATTTTGGAACGAAAGCCTGATATTAGTTTACCTTTTGCTGGTGGATATTGTATAGTAGGTATCATTATGAAGAATTGCTGTTTTTTTTTTTTCATTTTATTTTATTTTATTTTACTAAAGCAACCTTAGTTTTCATGTTTATTTGATTTTCAGTTTTTATGTTTTATTTTTTGTCGGGGTTGGGGTATTGACTAGTGCTTTGATATGTGATATTACCAGGATTTTCCAGTAGAACAAACAGATTGCCTTTAAAGCTTGATCAGAATGACTTTTATTCTAATCCGAGGTTTGTTCTCCTTTCATTGAGATGTTATAGATGTTACTAAGAAGAATGTGAATCGGAACAACTTCAAATTGACTGTGTAAACTTACTTGGGTGGAATTTTGTGTGTGGTTGATGGGTTAGGATATCTCAAATTTGCTGCCCAAAACCTTTTTGCTTATGAATGCTCGATATTTTTTATCATGCTTGAAGAGGTGTTTAACTTCAGTCTGTTTTCATAATTGCACGCACACTTCAGTGTGCTGAAGGCTATAATAGAATAGGAAGAAATAATACGTTGTGTATCTGAAAATGACTAAATGATATAAAATGTAACTGAAAATGAGTAGCTCAGTTTTTAAATGTAGATATCTATCGTGTTGGCTTTCCTGTGTGTTCGATTAACAACAGGTTTGTGCTTATGTAGACAGGCTAGCTTAGTTTCTTTATATCTCAAAATTGGTCGTAATTTGTTAACTGAAATTTCTGAAGATCTGAAAGATGAAGGATAGGCTGAAAATCTGAAAGTAAGTTGCTCTTAATTGCGTGTGTGTGTGTGTTGGCTTTGATGGGTGTTTACATTGCTGCAAGATTTGTGCTTATGTTCACAGCTAGCTTAGTTGTTATGGGCTTCAAGAAAAATCAAGCACAACCTGGCTCGATACCCAAAACGTCCTGGGAGCCCCAAAAGTACATATTGTCATACCCTTAGAGACATACAATATTCAGTACAAATACACAATTTCATCCAGAGATTACTTTTAGCCATCCACAATAGGCATTCTTTATCTCTCTAATGAAATTAATTGTATAGTACAAGAATACTATTAGCACTCGTATGAACAGTATATACTTGAGGAGACCGTAGCATTCTCAATTTCATATCCAAGCTGTATAATACTTCTTTCTGTTGTACAAGATCCTCTTATAGAGGCAAGTACAGAGCATACTTGAAGTCCATCTTTATACGTGGCATTGTTATACCTATTTAGGTCCGGCTCTATTCAGAGCTTTAAGGGACCAAGTTAGGTTTCCAACCAATATACTCGGAAAATTGAATAGGAGGTAAATCATATTTCTACTAATACTAGAGACTTTCTAGGAAAGAAAAGAACTTTAGAAACTCATAATTATAAAACAAAGGTTTTTATTTCTTCAAGCCTTTTTTTAACACAACTGAAGGAGTGCCCTTTATATAGGCACTAGCTCCGGACTTCAAACATACTCATCTAAAATAGATTTTGGCGTCTACCAATAGACGGAAGGCTAGTGTGGTAAGGGGACCACTTGATATTACAGCCCCTTTACACGTGCATAAAAATCAAACGACTTTAAATAATACAACCATACAATAACATAAAGTAAAGTTGACATTGACATAAAGTGAGACAATGCCACAAAGCTGAAATGACCACCAAGATTCCATCCTTATCTCTTGTGATTCATCAGATTAGGACAAAAAGATTGGCCCACTTTTTTATTCAGACAGCTGGCTGGAGGAAATTTGTTTTTGGATCAAGAGTTATGATAATCATAGTAAACTTGTGACCATGGTTCAGTCCAGTAAAGACCATATCCATCCCAGTCAATGAGGTTTTCCATATGAAATTAGGAATCATCCATGTAGGGTCTTGTGACTCTTGAAAATCATCTTCCATCATGTTTTGAAATCCTTTGCTTGGCTCGGACCTTCATCAGATGTATTTGGAAAGACCAGAGATGTATAGACTAGTTCTTCAGAAATGTCCTCTCGAGTCATCATATTAGAACAACAAAGATGGACATATTATTCTCTCTTTTTATAAGCATCATCTCTAATGGAACCAAAAACAAGTTTCCATCTTACAGAAATAGGCAAAGGTCTCAAATCTCGTCCATTAGCATAAGGCTTATGGAAAAGTAATATGAGACGGGGATCATTCATTTCGTCACTTGTTTCAGTACGAATGATCTAGACCGATTGAAATTATTTTTGTAAAAACTGGATCCAATTTTCAATTGTGTCGTACCAAGTAAAGAATTTCCATAAAAGTGTAGATTATTTTCAGAATTTTGAAAGAAAGGGATCATACCTTCTATGGAAATTTCAATCACGTGAAAATATAAGGTACCAAGACACCACAAATACCATAAACCATTTTCTGATAATTTTGAATTTATATCACAACAAAGAATATTCAGAAATGGTTTTTCAAGATTCAAACACACTTGATCAAAATCAAGTTTAGTTTTAACACAGTAAAGTGCAAAGTATTTGAACAAATTGTTTTTGCAAAACTTTAGGATTTCTTTGGGGTTTTTTAAAGATTCTTGAGTTGGCGGAAATAAAAAAGTTGGTTCTTTTGGAACACCAGATGGTTTGCTGTAAAAATTATCTTGAAGTAATAAGCTGGATTGGAGCTTTTCTGGACAAATAATCTGGCACAATATTATCTTTCCCTTTAATATGTTGCACAGTGAACTGGTATTTAGAAAACCAGTCATTCAACCTGAGGAGTTGTTTTTCTGGAACTCCTTTGCCTTTTAACTCCATGATCGCCAGAAAAGAAGTATTATCAAGCCGGATGATGAAATGATGCCCAATTAAATGGAATTCAAATTTTTTAATTCCATTTTTCACAGCTAAGATTTCCTTGTATACTGCATGGTGATGTTTTTCTGAATCTTTAAACTTTCCACTTGCATGTCCACAATAATGATTCTTCCCATTTTCTTCTTCAAGAAGAACAACTCCCCAATATTCATCACTAGCATCTGTTTGTAGAATCCTTGTCCCTGTACCTGGAATCTTTAAGGGAGGCAAAGCTTTACAGACTTCCTTCAAATGTTTTACAACATTAGTCTGTTCAGATTTCCATGGTGGAGGATTCTTTTTCAGCATTAAAACAGACTAATGGTGGAAAAGAATCCTCCACCATGGATTCTTTTTCAGCATTAAAACAGACTTATGCTAATGGACGAGATTTGAGACCTTTGCCTATTTACAGAAGATGGAAACTTGTTTCTGGTTTTGTTAGAGATGATGCTTATAAAAAGAGAGAATTATATGTCCATCTTTGTTGTTCTAATATGACGACTCCAGATGACATTTCTGAAGAACTAGTCTATATATCTCTGGTCTTTCCAAATACATCTGATGAAGGTCCGAGCCAAGCAAAGGATTCTGAAAATATGATGGAAGATGATTTTCAAGAGTCACAAGACCCCTACATGGATGGATATGGTCTTTACTGGACTAAACCATGGTCACAAGCTTACTATGATTATCATAACTCTTGATCCAGAACAAATTTCCTCCAGCCAGCTGTCTGAATAAAGAAGTGGGCCAATCTTTTTGTCCTAATATGATGAATCACAAGAGATAAGGATGAAAGCTTTTGGTGGTCATTTCAGCTTTGTGTCATTGTCTCACTTTATGTCAATGTCTACTTTACTTTTGTCATTGTATGGTTGTATTATTTAAAGTCGTTTGGTTTTTATGTACGTGTAAAGGGGCTGTAATATCAAGTGGTCCCCCTACCACACTTGCCTTCCGTCTATTGGTGGACGCTAAAATCTGTTTTAGATGAGTATGTTTGAAGCCCGGAGCTAGCGCCTATATAAAGGGCACTCCTTTAGTTCTGTAAAAAAAGGCTTGAAGAAATAAAAACCTTTGTTTTATAATTATGAGTTTCTAAAGTTCTTTTCTTTCCTAGAAAGTCTCTAGTATTAGTAGAAATATGATTTACCTCCTATCCAATTTTCCATCTGAGTATATTGGCTGGCAACCTAACCTGGTCCCTTAAAGCTCTGAATAGAGCCTGGACCTAAATAGGTATAACAATGCCACATATAAAGATGGACGTCAAGTATGCTCAGACTTGCCTCTATAAGAGGATCCCTGTACAACAAAAAAAGAAGTATTATACAGCATGGATATGAAATTGAGAATGCTACGGTCCCCTCAAGTATATACTGTTCATACGAGTGGTAATAGTATTCTTGTACAATACAATTAATTTCATTAGAGAGATGAAAGAATGCTTATTTGTGGATGGCTAAAAGTAATCTCTGGTTGAAATTGTGTATCCATCTGAATATTGTATGTCTCTAAGGGTATGGCAGTATGTACTTTTGGGGCTCCCGGCCGTTTTTGGTATCACAGCCAGGTTGTGCTTGATTTTTCTTTTCTGGGGGAGTATGTTGATGAATGTTTCTACCAATCTAGAAGACTAGTATAGGAAAAACTTCTTGTTCATGGAAATTCAAGTTCACAAATCTTGGTATGTACAATCTGAATGCAAGAACAAAATTCTGCTTAGGTGTAATCATTCATAGGCATCAATGTGAATCATTATTTATGCGTAAATTTTCTTGAAACCAACTACAGATTGGAATGGTTGATCTTATATTGACTTTCGCTTTTGTGTTTTGTTTGGAATTATTCTTATCTCTCACTACAGTTGTTTACTTTAGCTATGAGCTGACCAATATCTTTTCTTTATCAGTAATGGTGTGATAGAAGCCAAAAAAGGGAATCCACCAATCATGCCAGCAGTGATGACTCCCGGTGGACCTTTGGATCTTTCTACGGTATTGTTCAGAAACCGTATTATCTTCATTGGGCAGCCAATTAATTCACAGGTTGCTCAGAGGGTCATATCACAACTAGTGACTCTGGCGACAATAGATGAAGAATCAGATATTCTGGTGTGTATATTTAAAACTCTTAGTAATTGATTTCAGGTATAAGAAAGCTAAGGCCCTATATAGACTAGTTGTTTACGTTTACTGCTGTCTTCCTTGTTAGGTGTATCTGAACTGCCCTGGTGGGAGTACCTACTCCGTCTTGGCAATATATGACTGCATGTCATGGGTAAGATTGCTATTGCTTCGTGCTTCTATTTTATTTGTAGTTTAAATTCTCATCCATTGACCTATCTTGCATTCTTGCTGCTCAAGTTCAGTGAACATTGGTGTGACATCCTATTAACTTTTAGCAATCATCTTTCTCGCTTGAAATTTTTTCTAATATCATTTTTTGTTCGATAAATCTTTGCCTCAGATAAAACCCAAGGTTGGTACGGTATGTTTTGGAGTAGCTGCAAGCCAAGGTGCACTTCTTCTTGCTGGTGGACAAAAGGGAATGCGGTATTCCATGCCAAATGCTCGTATTATGATACATCAACCCCAAAGTGGGTGCGGGGTAAGAACTACTACTCCTTGGTTATATCTATTTTGGAGAAAGACGCTAGATCCTAGAGAAGGAAGATTACACTAGTGGTGCAACCCCAGCTTCTTTTGCAGCTTAAACTAGGAATGTTGGATAGTGAATAATGAAGAGGATATCATTATATTATCATCTCAAGTGTATTCCGAAACATAAGTGCACGTATATGGCTTCAGCAATTGCTTTTTTCCTAAAAAATAAATAGGTAAAATGAAGTTTTGTTCTTAATTCTCGACTTGACAAAGCTCCATCCATGCTTATCTAGGGTGGCTTACAAGAATATTCTTGTTACCATTTTAAAAATGGCCATGTTCATTCTGATCCATGAAGTCCTTCTCAATAGTAATAGGGATAATTACAAACCTACCACTGAGATTTAGCTTAAGTGCAAAAAAAATCCAGTTATTTTTTTAAATTTACAACCCCCACCCAATGTATTACAAATACCCCCTTGCGGTTTGTATTATTTTTCAAATTACCTCTTCATTCCTCAATAGGGTGCAACTTATAAAATAGAAACAAATGTCAAGGGGTCTTTTGTAATTTTTGTTTCTATTTTTGAAAGATAATTGTTTTTTTTTTTTAATTAGACTAGACTTCAAGGGTATTATAAATTACCCCTTAATATATTTTAAGGTATCATTAATACTTGCGAGAACATCATAAGCTGTCCATTCACTGCCTAGTACGAACTTCTCAATACTTTATCGTATTTTGCTGCAACTTCGTGATGACTCTCTTAGCCTGCAACAGTAGTTCCTCTTCAAATTAGCTGTTCCAGGAATTATCAGCCTTAGAGACATTATTTAATCATGACGAGTGTTTCATTGAACACATATTTACAGAGATTTCAAATTAAGCTGTATCAGTTCCATTGATTTTTTTTATGGACCTGAAGCCTTTCCTCTGCGTGCAGGGTCATGTGGAAGATGTAAGGCGCCAAGTAAATGAAGCAGTTCAATCTCGTCATGTCAGTACCCTTCCGTCTATTCTTTAAATACTGTACTATTTTTGGATAATTGCAATGGATATCTGTTATCTTTGGCTGGATTTTGTGCAAATCGGAAATATACAAGTGCATGAACGTCTCTTTGTATATTATCATGCACGGCAATATTTTGGTTATGGTTCAAATTGGAACCAATACCTCATTGCTAAAAAGGTTTTATGGCACTACCCTCGTATTTCAAAAGCAATATTTTTCTTCTGAACACCTCATCAAAATCAAGAATTAATGATGTTATGCCGAGTCTGGAGTTCTTCATTACCAAGATTTTGAAATGCTAATATGATTGAGCTTGTTGGGTCTTGAATTAGCAAGCTAAAATTGATGGCTATGTCTTTTCTGGTTGGAATTCTTTATCCGAGATTTGGATGAATACAACGAGATCAGTTCACTAGTATTACTAGTGCCCCCTCTCTTAAAGTTTTAACTTTATCTTAATGGTTATTATATGCAGAAAATCGACAAAATGTATGCTGCCTTTACCGGTCAATCTATTGAGAAAGTGCAACAGTACACAGAGAGAGACCGGTTCTTGTCTGTGTCTGAGGTGATGTTTTGCAGACTTTTCTGTTTTCTTTATGACACTTTATGACGCTATAATGTCAATGCTCTTTTTATGTGTGAAATTTACTAAGGTTGTATTAAAAGGTAAAAAACAAAAACCTAACTTTGTCTCAATGGTAGGACTCGTGGGGGGAGGGGCGGTAAGAATAGTGATCAAAGAAAGGAAATTAAATGAGTCGGAAAAAAGCAGTCTACAAGAGCTAAATTATTTATGCAATTTGCCACAGAGATACCATTGCACGGCAGCTTTCTATTGGTGTTAATTTAGGGACTGTGCAGCCTTTAGTAACTGTCCTTGTTCTGTAACATGTAAAGCAAAGTGACCCTGAGAAGAGTAGAATCGAAACTTAAAATTTGAAATTTTCTCCAATTACATGTCCGGCTTACAAAATTCTCAGACGAAACCTGTTACTTGTCTACTTGGTGTTTCGTATTTCGTATACATCCATTTCATCCAGTTTGGACAAAGACTTCGGTGAAATAGCATCAATTGCCTAACCGTACCTCTCTTACTCCTTGCAGGCTATGGAGTTTGGTCTTATTGATGGGGTTTTGGAAACAGAGTACTAAAATCGGAGGCACACTCAAGTCAAATTTTATCCGTAGGATGACATTCTAAATACACATATATCACTCTGGTACACCATGAGATTCAAATCGGGACCAAGGTTGACCGCATGCTCAGTCGTGTCATGTTCAGGTTTACACCAATTCCACCATGGGAAAATCAAATATTGATAGATATGTATGAACCTTTGAAACATTTCTCACCGTGAATTTAAGAAGCACTGCTCAAGTTAGAGCTTCGTTGCGGGAAAGAATTGTTGTCTGTTCGGTGGTAATTTACGCTGTGCTTCTTGTTCTTTTCAATATAAAAACTGTCATTACTCATTATACATATTCAGTGGATATCACTGTGAGACTTTGATTTAAGACATTCAATTGATTCATCCCATGTAATTTAGATCAAGAATCATTTGGAACACCACCAGAAGTGGGTTTTTTTTATCGGGATAATTACAGAAACCTCCCTGACGGTTGGACTAATTACAAAAAGACCTGGAGATGTTTCAAAATTACAAAAAGCCCCTCAAGTTTGCTTATGTCTTAAATTTAAGGGGGTTGGACTAATTACAAAACAGAACGGAGATGATTCAAAATTACAAAAAGTCCCTCAAGTTTGCCTGTCTTAAATTGAAGGAGGTAATTATAATATTTGTGTAAGCATTAGGGAGGTTCTTGAAATATTTTTTATTTATGAAGAGAGGAAATGTAAAACAAAGTCAACCTTAAGGAGTTTTTTGCAATTTTCAAAATCTCTGGGTTTCTTTGTAATTAGCCCGAATCTCAGGGAGTTTATTGTAAGTATCCCTTTTTTTCCTGGTGGGTGTGTGTGTGCGTGTGTGTGTGTGTGTGAGAGAGAGAGAGAGAGTTCAATGTTGATACATAATATGACAACCGTATATAATTTAGAGTGTTCGCTACAAATACATCAGCAACAAATATGTTTATTCTTGTACATGGTGTATATATAGTAAAATGCCACTTGAAATTACCAGTTCATGTACCTGGGAACAAAAAAGACGGAATTTTAGAACAGGAAAGTGAACAAAAATCAAAGTTGTTTCTTGTCAAGCAATTTACAATTGGGGAATGTTTATGAATACACTAGCTCCATTACAAGTCTGCGGTATTTTAATTCCAAGGTTCTAAAGAACATAAAATGAGGCATAACAAAAGTTGAACTGTTAAACCTGGTTCACCAATTAATATAGGAATAATTACAAAAACACCCCTGAGGTTTGGGTTAATTACAAAAAAACTCAGGCATGTTTCAAAATTACAAAAAACCCCTTCAGGTTTCTTTTTGTCTTAATTTTAGGGGGTAACTGTAATGTTTTCGTAAATGTCAGGAGGTTTCTTGAAATATTTTCGAAATTTTTGTAATTTTCAAATAACTCTGGGTTTTTTTGTAATTAGCCAAAACCTTAGGGGCATTTTTGTAATTATTCCATTAATATATGTAGACTGTAGGTGTGACAACGGGATTTTCATTCTATTTAAATTTTCTTCTAAATCAGATTTGCTTAGAGGTGAGATTGTTATTTCTGTATACACTATACCGCTCATAATACAACATCTCTGCTTTCGATCTTAGAAAAGTTTATCGCCAGGATGCGATGGCAAAGGAAAATAGTATGGCTTTCCAGAATGCACAAGGTTCAAAACTTTGCTTTCAAGAAATTATTGGCTCCACATTTTAAAATTGATTAGCTCTTTACATTAAAGGGATAATTACAAAAAACACCCCTAAGGTTTGGGCTAATTACAAAAAAACCCAGAGATGTTTTAAAATTACAAAAATGTCCCTCAAGTTTGATTTTGTCTTAAATTTAAGGGGGTAAATGTAATATGTTTATAGGGTTTTGAAATGTTTTTTTCCTTCTGAAGAGAAAATGTAAGACGAAATCAAACCTCAGTGGGGTTTTTGTAATTTTAAAAAATCTTTGGGTTTTATAATAATTATTCCGAACCTCAGGGGCTTTTTTGTAATTATCCCCACATTAAATGTCAAGGCTCTAAAATTGAACACAAATTAACTCTTGCATATTGAAGCTTAGGTAATTGAAATGGACACACATACCGTAGTTCTGATGCACCGTAGTGAACCTATGAATCGCCTTAATGATGGCACCAAATTTCATAGACTTCAATGGTCCCATGTGCCTGCAACCAAGCAAATAGTCGAAAGATCAGTGTTCTTAAGTAAGTGCTCAGATATATGAAAAACAAATGAGATAGTTGCAAATTAATTGGTCAAGATTAAACAGCCCCAAGAAAATACAACTTGTGACAAATAGGGATTAGCTTTGGGAGAAATGTAAAAGACTCTTATAGACACAATACGCGTTTGTTTTCCACTTGATGTGGTGTTGGCTAATATGCTAATCGGTTCAGCTGTGGATGATGTAACTTACATATGTTTTTCTGAATTCAAAAACGCTCACTTGCTGAAGTAATCTGTCCACTTATATTGAGCTGGGATAATTACAAAAACACCCCTGAGGTTTTTGCCAATTACAGAAAAACCTAGAGATGTTTCAAAATTACAAAAAGTCCCTTTAGATTTGATTATATGCCTTAATTTTAAGGGGTTAACCGTAATATTTCTAGAAATATCGTGGGGATTTTGAAATATTTGTTGTCTGTGATGGGGAAAAATGTAAGATGGAATCAAACGTCATGGGGTTATTTGTAATTGTGAGACATCTCTGAGTTTTTTTGTAATTAGCCTAAACCGCAGGGGTGTTTTTGTAATTATCCCTATTGAGCTGATTGTAAGAAAGTATAAAAACCAACACTTACACCATCTCTGTGTAACGAATTCTCCAAGCTGGAAACCCCAGGTGGCATCTTGCCGGCCCATAAATCAACATGAGATCGGGTTCTAATGCCCCGTACCCTGATTTCAACAAAAATGATGGAATATGATTGCGAACCCAGAGGAGAATTTATGCTGTTAAAGAGAAGAAATAATCACAAACATGAAAATGGTCAAAATTCGGAAAACAACATACCTAGTGCTTCAAGAGCATCAGCCATGTCAGGCTCCGTCAACTTGGGCTTCTCAGTATTGGCACTCAAATAGTGCTTCTTGAAAAGAAAATTAGCTGCTTTCGCAACTGCATGTTTCGAATCAGAAAAAGAAATCACTTCCAAACTCATATATTTCTGCTCTAAAAGTTGGTCGCCGGTAGCTTCCTGTACAAAGATGGTTCATTTTCGGATTAGAAGCCATCGGCATATTTGGAACAACAAAAATATACATGTGTTGTCCAACATTTTTTGTTACTTGTCACAATATACGTAGTACAAAAAGAACCGAAAACATAATTACCAGTCTTAGAAAGATGAAAAATCCAAAATGTCGGTATACCTTGAATGGCAATAAAATTCACTTAGAAAGAAAGGCCTGAATTTTTATATTCAATCAATTATAGCTAAAATAAATTTGTGTTGATTTTATTCATGAGGATATCATAGTTGATGATCAAAAAAACAACTACAAATACATGAAATATTCTAGCAAGCAATAGATGTCATAACGGCATAACTAGAAATTAGAAAATGTAGAACTGAGGTCAGTACCTTTGACATTCTTTCACTTTTCAACCATAATGTCAGAGCTTCTTTGGATTTCTTCAGCACTCCTATAGCAAAAAGGAAGTAGCAAATTAACATTACACCTAAAAAGCTGGTAAGTGGTAAGTGGCAAATTAACATCACCCGATTAGTTTACAGTGTTATGGATCCCGTACCTTCTTCATCATAGAGGCATACTTTTTTCAAACCAATAGCTGCAAGCCACCGCAATAGTTCAAGAACTTTCAGGGTCTCACGCGCTTCTTCACTGTCTATAACAACTGCTAGGTACTGAACTTTACTAATATCAAGACATCTATACCGCTTAAACAAACCACTTGAGATGAAAAAGCTCTCAAGTGTATTTGTCAATCCCAGAACAAAGTACCATATGCTCACAACCAGATGCATAATGTGCCAAAGTAAGCGAAGCCCAAGATCGCCACTCTGCATGAAATTTAGACAAAATTAAGATCTACAAAAATTCTTATAACATGTGAGTCGGTTATTTCAAATACGAAGCAACTAAGGTTACCCTACTTAGCCAAGTATGGCAAGTGCATCCCAAGAGCTTCCCAGCACTATATTATTAGACTTGAGGACTGAAGGCATTTTCTTCTCTCCAACAACACCGGCTTCCAAGGAGAAAAAAAAAGAACTAAAACTAAAACTAAAACGAAAAACCCTTTTCCCCACCAAACCTCTTTTAGACTCACTCCATTAACTTCTCTCGTTATTTAATATATAACAAATTGGGATTTCTTCCCCAAAATATGTCAGGCACATTAAACGACTTTGATTTATAACTTAAATCCATACCTATTGCTTTATAAGTCTGAACATCTGTTAGCATGTGAAATTGTGAATTCTCTTTTGAAAGTCCACTTATAAACACCTAATCTATAACTGTTTTTATTTAAAATGCATTATTAAGATAATTAACATTTTGTGTGCTAATGACCTTCTGATATAATAACCATAGTCAGCAGTCCAGACCTCTAAAACTCCAAGTACAGACCTATTGCTCTATAAGTCTGAACATCTGTTAGCATGTGAATTCTCTTTTGAAAATCCGACTTATAAACACCTAATCTATAACTGTTTTTATTTAAATTGCATTATTAAGATAAGTAACATTTTGTGTGCTAATGACCTTCTGATATAATAACCATAGTCAGCAGTCCAGACCTCTAAAACTCCAAGTACCTATACACGGCCCTAAGCCGACCAGTGGACCATACGTAGTAGAACAGTCTAGCAACAAAATAGATTCGATGCCAATATTTGCCAATTAACTGAACCTCTACCCTGTCTCCACCCAGAAACAGAAAGTGAACCACGTATCACCTTCCCACTAATCAAGGAACAACAATTGCACCAAAAAAATGGAAAATTCTCAGATACACCGACTGTGTTCACGCCAAAACATAAGGATTCTGTCAATGTCATAAATAGAATTTACATTGTACTGAAGTAACATGATCCCATCATTCTATGTGAAAATTTTCAGAAACAACCAATTAAAAAAGGTACAGAAACGCAATCACTTACCGACAAGATCCACACGTACACCTTGTGCATTTCATCCCCTAAATCCAAAATTCTGTAAACACACTCAATCAGCAAATTATTGACACCAAATTTCCTCGAATCACACAAAAACAACCCTAAAACACTCATTTCAACAAATCACAACTACACATACTATAACAATCAATAAAATTTGAATAACTTCCAAAAAAAAAAAAAAAAACAGAAACTAACGTTGATTCGAGCCGGCGGAGGAACATGATCAGACGATTAAAGTCGAGCTTCAGCATATCTAATCCCGGGAAAAATCTAACATAAAATGGGGACAAAACCCACAAGTTATTACTTGTACTAATCAGAGTCATCCTATCTCTTTTGTTCTTTGCCAAAATCAGAACAAAAATTGGAAATTAAAATTAAAATTGCATCATCAAGGAAAGTGAAAAAGGCAACATAAATAATTCTAAGGTATGTAAAAAGATAGAAAAAGGGGAATGAGATTTAGGAAGATGAATTGTTACCGGTAAATTGTGCTTCCTTTAGGAACACTGAGACTGCATGACTTGAGTTGCAGTTTTACCCTCCCATTTCTACGGTGTTTTCAGATTGTGTGTTAGTGAGAAAAAGAGAGTTCTTTTTTTTTTTTAATCTGTTTCTATTTTCTTTGTGGTTAACAGTTGAATGTTTGGTTGGTTTCCTGTAACTATGATGTGATAACTTAATTAATGACGAGTGAACAGAAAAGATATTAATGTTATAGTTTTTTTCCATTTAATTTTGAGTTATTCTATTGTACCCTGTTAATTTTGGTCCGACCTGGTGGGTTAACCCAATCGTCCCGGTAAAAGTACAGATTGGGCTCTAATTTTAGAGGCCAAAATGAGTCGGGCTTTTTGGCCCGACCAATTAGGCCCGAAAAATTGGGCTAGGACGGGGCTCTGGAAACGACGGCTCGAACATTGTTTGGCTCGGTCCGTTCGGTTCGATTTTTTCGTTTGGCCCGGCCCGTTTAACACCTTTAAATTTGTACCCCTATAAGTTAAAAATTATTGCATTTAACATATAATTTTCAAATTTATCCTTCATTATTAGTGGATTGTATGTAACTATTATATCTCAAATAATTACTCAGATCCATTTTCTATAAAAATCTCCTCATCATTAGTCAATATACAAATAGCATTAAATAATCGTAAATTTCATCGATGAACCTATGATATGATACCATTTTAAGAGATAACAAAATAAAATAACCATAAAGGTTAATAGGTAAATTTGGAAATTATAAGTTAAGTGCAATAATTTATAAATTCATGAGGTAAAAGTTAAGTGAATAAAGTAGAAAAATTCGCAGATCGCGAAACAAATTACCTCAATAGAAAACATCATTTGATCCATGTTTATTTGGGCCGTAAATCATAAAGTGTTGGGCCCATTTTAAAAAAAAAAAAAAAAAAACACTTATTCGCAGTTGAAAAAGCCGAGTTAGATAGGGAGTGTTTGCAAAAATTTCTGCTTATTATAGCAGAAGTAGAAGTAGAAGTAGTTGATAATTAGAAGTTGGTAGTGTTTGAAAATAGAATTAAAAGTTGAGAATGAGGAGTTGAGGGTGTTTTGTGAAAAAGTAGTAAAAGTACTTATTTATTTGTAAAATTCAAACTACAAGTAAAAGCAGAATCTAAAGCACTCATCTCACTGCTTTTAGATTTTGATTAAATAAAGCAGAATTAGAAACAGAAATTGGTATATGCAAACACTAAAAACTACTTTTTTAAAACAAAAAATTGAAAAGTACTTATTTTTAGTGTTTGCAAACACTCCCTATATTTAGTTTACTTAGTCTTGAGTCAGTGATGTGAGGAATCAGGAATCCCGAACTATTTGTCTGAACTTATTATTCAGGAGATGGCCTCCTGATCTTAGTTATAAAAATGGCTTATTTCCCTATTAAAAAAAAAAAAACCAAGGTAAAAGTAGTAGTAGGATGGAAGTGTACATTTAAAAAAATTAGATTAGTTTGCCTTTTTTTTAATTTTAACATATAAACTTGTAATACTTTTTAAATATATATACATATATTTAAAAAATATCCATCTTTAAAAAAAATCATTTTCATACTATTTTTATAATTATAGAGCAAGTCCGAGGTCTAGGGCAGGGCACATGTCCTCTAAAATCTTGTTAGGGCGGGTCTCGGGTTTTTGCACACCCGTCCCACTGTCATCCATACTTGTTGGAATATTTATGGAATTAGCAAAACTACTAAATGAACCAGCAACACAATAGCCTGAAATTTCTATACTACAGAAAAATCATCAATAGGAGCCTGGACTATCTTGCTTGCGATGAACTTCATATACGGCTTCAACAAGATGATGGAATATCGATTACACATATTTGCGTTATCATGTCTCAAACTATACGCGAAAAGTAGATTACATAAGGTTTCATACATAACAGAAGTGTCGTAGCTGCCCTACATGATATGATAAAGCCAAAACAGAATTGCTTCAAAGTACTTCAAACCGCGCCCTTGAGCTTCATTCTTGATCGTTATCAGCTATCAGAGCCAAAAAACCTACTGAAGTGAAATACCGTGGCGGTCTTTACAATATGTGAATAGCAACGTTCAATTGCCTAACACCATAACGACGAGACTGAAGCTTTCTTCCCTGCAAATATAAACCACAGGAGGCATGAAATAGTTAGTCTCTTTTGACACTGGAACTAAATTGGAATGAGAAGGTCTTATACGAGACCGTATCATGGACTTAAGTTCGTGAGACGGATCCTACAATACACAAAAAAACATGGGTCTTTTTCATGGATTTGCGTTTGGGTTCAAATTTTATTTACATATAGGATCCGTCTCATGAAAAATTCCCGACCGTCTCATACAAGTTTTTGCCAATTGGAAAGGCTAAAAATGGAAGTCTGCTGTAAAGGTTTATTCCCAGCCATAAGCAAAAGTTCAAATTCGTTAGATCCAAGTATCCAACCAAATGATAATAAGTAATAGGGGTATTTTTACTAAATGCCAGTTTGTGGGCTTTTAGATCACATAATATGGTGTTGAGATAGAGAACTATGAAAAAGTGGAAATGGAGCATTCAGGACTTATATTATCAGTAATGAAAATTTCATTTACAGATGTTCTAACATAAATCATACAAAACAAAAAGGGATAATTACAAAAACACCCCTAAGGTTTTGGCTAATTACAAAAAAAACCAGAGTTCTTTGAAAATTACAAAAAAAAACTTGAGGTTGATTCCGTCTTACACTTTTCCAAGTAATTTTCGAAAACATTTCAAAAAACCCTGACATTTACAAAGATATTACAGTTTACCCCCTTAAATTTAAGACAAAACGAAACCTGAAGGGGTTTTTTGTAATTTTGAAACATGTCTAGGTTTTTTTGTAATTATCCCAAACTAAAATTCCAGTTATCGTCCTCTGTGGGTTGGCTACACTTATGCTCAACCTAATGCCGCCCCAAATATTAAACACAATGGCTGGCAAAGTTTAATCATTTGCCAATACAATATAACATGTGCTTTTAGGCCAACCATCACTAATTAGTTTAAGAAGTTATCCTAACTGGTTCATCAAGAACCTTACTCTGTATTCAATCTAATTTTTGATCCAGCTAAACATATTGTATACCACGAGGCAAAACATGCATATTTCACTAAAAAATTATGACTGAAATTTCTATTTTGCAACCTTCAACCCAACTTACATTCTAGCCAAAAGTTTCGTACTCACAAAGCCAAGAACTAAATCGTAACATGCGAGCATTTGTAATACCTATTGAGCGGTATCTTCAGTAAATCTAGCATCAAAAGGAGCAGAAGAGTTGGGATGTGATGCACCACCACCGGCCCCCGATCCTTGTTGCAGTTCAATCACTAAACATCTAACAGCTTTGCTCATTTGCTCCAACCGAACGGCACTAATAGGTGGAAGACCACTTGGACCAGGCTGTCCTGATTTAGTAGCAACGGAGCCAGTGGCCTCATCCACTAGACACTCGGACCCTATTCTTTGCTTCACAGATTCGACAAATTCTTCGGCTTGATCACAAGCAACTCTAAACAGTTCCCATCGTTGCTTGAAATTTTCGAGTGCAGCATCTGTAGCTGGAGTTTTTTGGCCACCGGAATTTTCTTTTGCCTCTAAAGAACTAGCTGCTGCTGAAATGAACTCCTGATATGCGCTATTCAAGGAATCGACAATGTTGTCCATGTGAGATCTGCAAATAGAAATTATATTGTCAATGAACCAATACGCATAATGCCCAATCTGAATCTGGAAATTATCTCTTTCTGCCATTTCATGTAGCATGCTCATAAAATACGACAAAAATGGAATTTCATTAGATTTATTTTGACAATTGTTAATCTCAAAATTTTACATACAATCCATGAGCTTAACCACAATATTCAATTAAGAACTCGATTTATAATGACGAACGATGAATCTGTTTTCGATATATAACTTATTTTAACGAATAACAGTGTGCTGCGAATTCAAATTCCAAATCACTATCTTCGCTAACAGCGGATTGTAAAGAAATATTTCAAATTACTCAGCGGCGGTGCATTTTCACTGCATCTTAAATCGGTGAAAATCAACATCAAGAATCAAATTAAATTCTACAAATAACAAGCACAAACAGGATTAAAAAGTATCCGAACAAAATTCAAACCCGAGATGATTACGCTCGAGTAAATAGTTTTACCTTCAAACCCAAGATGATTGCGCTCGAGTAAATAATTTACCTTGGGAGCCTGAAAAGTCACCGAGAAATTTAAGTAGGGTTTTGTTTGTTTTTCGGTCCGAAATTCACCGGTAATCCGTAATTCAATAATGCTTAAAGAAGTTTTCGTTTCTTCTCTGTCGACTTGTTTGATTATGTTTCCAATGGCCTCTTTCCAGTTTCTAACTATACATAAAAGTGGAATCATGTTTGTTTATAAAATTTCCAATGGAAATCATTATTTTCATTTTCTATTTTTCACATAAAACAACATCTCAAACCTATAATTTCTATTCTCAAACTTATACACTACCCTACATCACTCGTCATTACTTATCAATCACTATTTTCATATTTTAACCCAATTATATATATGGGACCCATCATTATCAATTTTATCTACTTAAAATATTACTATTTTTAAATTATAACTATTTAATGGGACCCACCAACTATAATCTTACAAATATAATATTATATATTCAAATTAAAATATTGAAGTGGACTCCACCACTACCAACTTTTCAATTATTATATACATAAAATAATATTTCAAAACTACTCAAACCAAACACAATCTCATTTTCAACCCCACATAAAACACATTTCAATTCATTCATCCAAACACAATCCCAATTTCCACACGAAAACCAATAAATTCTCAAAATTCTATTTTCAACTCCAGAAACTGGAAATGGACCATGGAAACATAAACAAACAGGCCCTAAGGTTCCCATTGGGTTTGGGCCGGCCCGGATAGCGTCTGCTTAAGAGTAACTTATGAATAAGTATTTATGTACTTTTATTTCATTTTTATACGTTAAAAAATAGGATGAAAAACCACACAATTAATGTCCTTGAATTATTTATTAAATTCCTAATGCAAAAATCTATTTTTAAATATTCTGCACACCCAAATTCGAAATAAATGTCTGAGACTTGTTTCTAATCCAAACGCGTATTTAGGTAATTTCATCGATTTGCGTTTATATATTGACTAGAAAAACATCCGTGTGTTACACGGGACTTGTTCTAATTTTATTAAATTTGAGTTATTTATTATTTATTTATTTATTTGTATTTTGGCTTGTCAAAATAACACAAGTTTTAATTCTCAGTGACATTGTTGCAGCCGTTTTCATTTTAAAAGTATCGAATAAATAAATATTTTATTTTTAAGAGTTGTTTACTTTTTTTGATTATGTAGATAGATTGTTATAGATAGAAGCTTTGAGTTTTGATTATTGGATTATTATGTACCTTTTAGATTACAAAAAATTATATACATAGAATTTTTTATTACGAAAAAATTGATTGTATAAATAGAATTCTTGATTTTTGGATTATTTGTTATCTTTTATATTATATATGGAAAATATGAAAAAGATATATAACATAGGATTATCAAATGGATAAATATGAAGTTGTCACATGGAATTGGGAGAATAAGAAGTTGACACACGTGTCAGAATAATGAGGTGATGACATGTGTTATTTGTTTTTCATTTAGTATATAAGTTGATAAGGAAATTACTATACTTACCTCGCCTAGGTCAAAATTACCTCCCTAACCTCGTTTCGTGTACAATTACCAAAATGCCCCCAGGGTATGTGGCTTTTTATATGGGTCCAGACCCAAAAGGTTGGGTCGGGTCACCCACGAGCTATCCATCGTCGATGAAGCGCTACGTGTACGATAATCCGCATTTCACAGTGAAAAGTATAAACACGCCGCGAAAATCTAGGTATCATCATTATAAATTATCTTGCTCATTAGTTTCTTAGTACCTCAATTACCTAATTATGACTTAAGCTTCGGGGGGGCTTAACTTGGGGTCACCCCGGGTCCCCGGCTAGCCTGACATTTGCTATGTTTTAGGTTCCCTCAAATAAAGTACCTCACATCGTTCCCTGGGACCCTAAGTTAGGTACATTTGATTTTTCATCCTAAATTTTATATATTGAGACTATAGGTGGAAATAGGTGAGGTTACTCAACCAGGGGCCTATGGCCCGGCCTGCTAAGGGTCTAGCTTGACTTGACGTATTTAATAATTAGGCATGATTTAGGCTAAGTATAAAGTCTATTTAAATAGTTGAGTCAGACTCGAATCTTTAAAAAAAGCATTTTAAGATCAATAGGTCAGCCTATTTAAGGCGTGCATATAATAATATATAATATTATATATAGTACATGTATAATAATTTATAAATATATAATATTATATATAATACATGTATGTATTATATTGTATATATTAAAGATATAAATTGTATAAAAATATTACATATATATAAATATAATATAACAACACTAATAATACACTTATATGCATTTGAATTTGTTATTGAAATAGACTTATTGGATATTGTATCATCATATTTATGTACTTTGGGGATGTAGCATAACGGATTCTATTATTATGTGCATCTTGTTGTTTTCATTATGAATCTTGTATTGTCTATTGTGAGCTTGTCATGTGTTTTTATAATTTACAAAAAAAAAAATTAAATTAACTTTGATATGCTTACACATTCTTTAAAATAAACCTATGATTGGTCTTTTTACTTAAAAAAGTCAGACCGAACCTATAAAAAAAACTACTACAAATAATAAGTCGGGCTTGGGCCTAAACTTAATCAAGCAGGCCCAAGCTTTTCAACTCAAAGTGCTTGACTTGACTCATTTTCACCCCTACCGATCCACCCTACAAAGTGAACATCCTCGGTCCTACTAACAAGAAAATGAAATTTTGTAGTATTAGAAACTACTAGTAATCCTGCATGTGCGTTGCACGTGTATTATTATTTTATTATTATTCACATGTACTATTATTTTTATTATTATTCACGTGTATTATTATTTTATTTTATTGGTTTAACTGAAACTATCTATTAACATGAGTTGGTATATATTATTTTATTTTAATAATAAAATATTCATATAAAGTAAATAAAATAAAATTTATTTATAAATTTTACATTTTCAATTATAGACTTAAATTTCAAATTCAATTCTGGAAAACATCAAATGAATCGATTAAAAAGGTCAATTAAATATAGTAAATTTTAATAATTCAATATAATAACATTAGTTAAAACAGTTTGTCTATAATTGATACCTTGGTATTTTCTCAGTTGACCTTCTTTGTAAAAAACATCATCTAACAAATATTTGTAATATTTTTCTCAAACATATTCTGGACGGTTTAAATAGTCTGAAGCCAAGTAATAAAGTCAATAAATACCATATATCACTGAAAGGGGTTCTTAAAATTGATATGTTTCAATGCTCAATTCAAAATTTTCACTGTTTATAGGTTTTTTGGACTTTTCTGAGAGATGGTCTGTAGATGGGGATCCTAATAATTCAATTTTTTTGCAAACATACAAAGTACCAACACTTTACAAACGATATAAAGACAAAGATAACAATAAATTAAATGCATGCTATTATTATTGTTGTTATTTTTTATTGTGATTTCAATACTTTTATTAAATGTGTAAAAATTAACCATTCAAGTGGTTTGATTATAAGTTAAATCAAAATTTCAAGAATCAATAATTTTTTCATAAATTTATTCATACATATAATATAAAAATACATAAAGATGATCTTAACGTTTTTCCCACCTACACAAAAACTTGCTATTTTTTATTATATGGTATAACTTAGTAAGAAAAAAATAAATTAGATCGTTTCATATCATAGAATTAACTTGGATAATTCAAGATAATAGGTGCTAATGGTGCAATTGTATTTTTTTTTCTTATAGTGACTAATGAGAAAGAGAAAAGGCTCGAATGCATTGTGAATGACTATATAGTATATATTTTTTATGCTATTGACTATACACTCTTAAAGAAGAATGAATAAAGATTTTTATAATCAATTAATAAAATCTAAATTGAGATATCATTCAAAATAATATGGCAGAAAATTTCATGAATAAAAATTTATATCAAACAGTTTTCATTAGATATAAACTCTAATTCTATTACCACAAATTTTACAATAATATCATAATAATACACTAAAAAATTATGAATATAAACATGATATAGTCAAATCGAGAATAAAAGTCGTCTTATTGACATCTATGTTCGTTCTCTATCGTTTATTTTTCGATGAGTTGTAGAGTGTAGATGTAATAACCATTAATTAATTCCGGGGTTGTATAACTTTTTAGGACAAATTAGGGGTTAGTTTTTGTAGGGGTTAAAGTTAGGTTTAGGGGTATGATTATTTAGTATATATATGTTAGATAAATTCATACGAATTTACACCCAAATTTTCAGATAATTAAGGTGATAATATTTTTCTCTACTTATTATTCAAGTTTCATATATATCTATATAAATATATATTCACAATTCACAAGCTTCTTTTTAATATTTTTCACAAATTCTTTCATTAATTAGTTTGATTTATTAAAATCACATATTAATTATAATTTTATTTAATGTAGAAAACGAAGGGTCGAGGATTAGAACTTTTTCTCATTTTCTACATTGAATATCTCACGATTAGTAATGTAGGGATTTTTATGGTATTTGTTTTTATTTAATGTTCCATGATTATATTTCATTGATTGCAATTTATGTCAAGAGGAAATAAATTCATATAAGCTAGGGAGCCATGAAAAGGGTCCGAGATCAAACATATCTTCTGGTGAACCCGCAATGCTATATGCAAGAATCGCGCGGAGGAAAGCAGAGGAAATGAATGAATTTAATGTTGTAATTATGTGAATGTTTTCATGTTATATTAAATATTGACGAGATATATCTCTACTGAGCGAGATGAAGCTCACCCCTATCATTATCATGACTTTCATGTTGAGGAATCCGGCTGAAGATATGGTATTGTGGATGGTGGAATAAATCATGTTATTTATATTTAAAAAATTATGATCGAACTAGATTTTGGATTTATGTCTTTAATTTTTCCAGTTTATGTTTGGAATAATTATTGGATATTTAATTTGGAAGATGTAATATTATTATTATTATTATTTTGAAAATTATTATTATTATTATCATTTTATTTTTTTCTTAATAATTAAAAATTCTAAATCAATTTTTTTTTTAATAATTATTGGGATCACTTTATTTTATAAATTTGTGTTTTATTAATAATATTTTTAGAGTACTTTAATTTCATAAAATAGGTCGTTACAAGTGGTATCAGAGCAGATCTACGTTTCTGTATGCTTGTTTAAAAAAAATTGAAAATTAAAAAGTATGTTTTCTTTAAAAATATAAAATTCAAACTTTGTATAAGATAAAATGGTATAATAACATCCACCTCCATCATATCTTGTCGGTCTCCTCAAGGTATGAGAATTATTAATGCAAGTTACATTATACAATTGTACCAGTATACTCATTTATATCATGATGTATTCCATATTATTATATTTTGCTTTAGAAATATAATACAGTTTATATGTTAGATGAATAGAAACCTTGTATTTATCTTTAAAAAAATTGTAAAAATAGACTTATAGTTACATATATATATATATATATATGTGTGTGGCAGGAACTCGCACTCGCCACACTACAAGAAAGAACAATAATAATAATCATTAGGGTCCGAACCATCCAATTAACCGAGTCAATCATTATTTCAACTATCAAATTGAGGAGGGGGTAGTATTGGAGAATATATAGTTAAAATTCACCAGTTGTGGTACAATGTGAGAAATATCATCGGCGCTCAAACGAACGCGCCGCCTCCCGTAGAGTGATTGATAACTTACCTCATTTTGGAACGCTGGCAAAAAAAAAAAGCTTGGTGAAAAGCTTGATGCCTCATTATTGAGTATGACGGGCATGATGACCGACCCAAATCAACTACGGAAATTTTCTCATCAAGGTTATACCATAAATGGATTGGGTTTTTGAACAATGAGGCTATGACGAGAAGATGAGAACCCAAGGAAACCGGAAGAAGACCCCGGAAGAAGATCCTGAAGAAGAACCGTAAGATCCTGAGGAAGATGAAGACATGGATCAAGAGAGATAGATAGTTCTATGTATTTTAATAATTGATAAATAAATTCTTATTATATATAAAGCTTAGTTGTCCTTTAATTGATCCTAATTTATTTGACCATTATATTATGATATTTAGATTTTAACTTAGATATTTAATGCAAAATCCATTAATAAATTGGAATAAATAATAATACATTATGTATGACCTTAGGAATATGGCTCCCCATCGTGGAAATCAAGTCAATGGTGAGAACTTCACTAACACAAGAAATCAAACCACTGCTATTGCTGGAGATATAATTGCTGAGTTCCTCAGAGGTGTGCAGAACAATGGGGACAATAATAACAACAACTCATGAGTTGTGGAACAATTCTGCCACTATCGTCCACCCACATTCAACAGACGTGATGGCCCGACATCAGTAGAAGAATGGTTTCGATCGCTAGAGAGGATTTTTCGACTTATTGGTTGCACATACGAACAAAGAGTCGTATGTGCTGCTTTCCAACTCACTGAAGACGCTGATCATTGGTGGGAAGGGTATTGGAGGACTAAGACCGAGGAAGAGCGGAATGCTTTAACATGGGATGAGTTCAAAATGATTGTAATGAAAAAGTTTTTTCCACAATCATACCGGGACAAGAAGGAGACATAATTCCTTAACTTTAAACAAAGAAACATGATTGCCATAGAGTATGAGAGACAGTTCAATCAACTAAGTCGGTTTACTCCACACCTAGTGGATACTGATTTGAAAAAGGCTCTGAGGTTCAGAAGGGGACTTCGAGCACAACTATCAGGAATACTATCTGCTCAAGGAGATTTGGAATACTCGGTGATGGTGAGAAGGGCTCATGAGGTGGAGGCAAGTTTTGCTGGGACGAGGAAGAACAAAAGTTGGTTGTGTTGTCTGAGAAAAGAAATTGGGAAGGGACAAAACAAAATCAAAATAAACAGATAAAGACTGATGGAAATACACGTCCAATTACGCAAGCAGACATGCCAACTTGCCCAAAATGCAAGAAGAATCATTTTGGAGAATGCTTAGCTGGACAAGGAAAATGCTTCAAGTGTAAGAAGCCAGGACATGAAGTCTCTAATTGTCATCTTCTAAAAGCTAAGCGGGAAAGAAGAGAACAAACATCTGGAGGTAGAGCTCGACTGTATGCTATGACTCAGGAAGAAGCTGATCAGAACCCGGGTACAATGTCAGGTATGCTAACCATCTCTAGAATACTTGCTCTTGTACTTTTCGACACTAGTACCACACATTCGTTTTTATCTGCGAAATTTCATACTATATTAGGACATAAGAGTGCTAGAGTAAGTGAATATAAGGGGAAAATATCTTTTAAAGTTGATTTATACATAATTAAGATGAAGGATTTTGACGTAATCTTAGGTATGAATTGGCTTAGTAGATATCAGGCAGACATTAAGTGTCACGAGAAAGAGATAATATTCAAACTGCTAGGAAATGATGAGATAAAATTTTATGGAATTAAGTCTAAGGCAGTGCCACGAGTGATATCGACAATAAAGGCAAGAAATATGTTGAAATAGAAAAATTGTCAAGGATATCTAGTGAGTTTAGTAGATATCTCGACAGCCAAAGTGACACCTAATGACGTTCCAATTGTGAAAGAATTTTTGGATGTATTTCCAAAAGACTTGCCGGGAATTCCTCCAGATCGTCAGGTTGAATTTGGAATAGATTTAGTAACTGGGGCAGCACCAATATCTAAGGCACCCTATAGGATGGCGCCAAAGGAGTTACAAGAGTTAAAAACGCAAATACAATAACTTTTGGATTTGGGATTTATTAGACCTAGTGTATCACCGTGGGGAGCACTAGTTCTGTTTGTAAAGAAAAAAGACGGGTCACTTAGAATGTGTATCGATTATAGAGAACTTAATCGACTCACAGTGAAGAACAAGTACCCACTACCGAGGATTGAAGGCTTGTTCGATCAATTGAGAGGTGCCAGCACTTTCTCTAAGATTAACTTGAGATCCGGATATCATCAGTTAAATATTAAAGAGAGTGATATCCCGAAAACGGCATTTAGAACCCGATATGGCTATTATGAGTTTGTAGTAATGCCATTTGGGTTAAGTAATGCACCAACAGTATTCATGGACTTGATGAATAGAGTATTTCATATGTATCTAGACCAATTCATCATAGTCTTTATAGATGATATACTTGTATATTCAAATAATATAGAGCAATATACTGAGCACTTAAGAATAGTGCTAGAAACACTTCACAAGGAAAAGTTATATGCGAAATTCAAGAAATGCGAGTTTTGGCTAGATCGAGTGGTGTTTCTTGGACATGTAATCACTGCTCAAGAAATTGAAGTGGACCCGACTAAAGTTGAAACGATCAACGAATGGAGTGCACCTACCAATGCGAATGAAGTTCACAGTTTTCTAGGTTTGGCAGGCTATTATCGGAGATTTATTGAAGGATTCTCAAAGATAGTCGCGCCTATGGCTCGACTGACAAGAAAATGGGAGAAGTTCCAATGGAATGAGAAATGTGAAGAAAGCTTTCAGGAGTTGAAGCGAAGGCTTACTTCTGCATCAGTATTAACAATTCCTGACCCCACTAAAGATTTTGTTATTTATAGTGATGCATCAGAACAAGGCTTAGGATGCGTGCTAATGCAACATGGTAAAGTGGTTGCCTAGCCTCAAGACAACTAAAGTCACATGAGTTAAACTATCCTACTCATGACCTAGAGTTAGTTATTTTGTTGTGTGCATGCATTAAAAATCAGCGCCATTACCTATAGGAGGGAGATGTGAAATATTCACCGACCACAAAAGCTTGAAATATTTGTTTACTCAGAAAGAGCTAAACATGAGGCAAAGAAGGTGGTTGGAATTGATGAATGACTATGATTGCACAATCAACTATCATCAGGGTAAAGCTAATGTTGTAGCCGATGCATTAAGTCGTAAAACAAAATGAGAAATATCAAGTTTGATATCTCGAGCAAGAACATCTTGTGAGAGAATTCACGAATGAGAATTGAAATAGTGGTGCCACCCAAAAGCACATAGATAATATTAGCATCTTTGGTGGTGCAACCTACTCGAGAGAGAAGATAAAAGAAGCTCAACATCGAGATAAATTTTGAGCAAAATGAAAGAAAAGCTCGTGAAGGAAAGTAAAAGGATTTGTTATAACAAATGATGGTACTTTGACTTATGAAGGGAGATTATGCGTTCCTAAAGAAGAAAGACTTAGAAAAAAAATTCTCGAAGAAGCTCATTGTACGCCGTACATAGCTCACCCTTTAAGAGAAGTATTTTGGTGGCGAAGTATGAAAAGAGACATTGGAACTTTTGTAGAAAAAATGCTCGATTTGTCAGCAAGTTAAAGCCGAACACCAAAGACCATCTGGTTTGCTCAAACCCCTTGACATTCCAGAATAGAAATGGGAGCACATAACAATGGACTTTGTGGTAGGGCTTCCACCATCAGTAAAGGGAAACAAGGCTGTTTGGGTTGTAGTAGATCGATTAACAAAATTAGCTCATTTCTTACCTGTTAAGATGACGTTTAGTATGGAGCGATATGCACAAATTTATATTGAGGAGATAGTGAGAATGCATGGAGTTCCCGTGTCTATTGTTTTGACAGGATACACGTTTTACTTCTAAGTTTTGGAAAAGTCTACAAAGTGCTTTGGGAACAAAGCTAAACTTTAGTACGACTTATCACCTGCAAATATATGGGCAGTCTGAAAGAACTATACAAATATTGGAAGATATGTTGAGAGCATGTATGCTTGACTTAGGAAGTAATTGGGAAATATTATTACCCTTGGTAGAATTCGCTTATAACAACAGTTATCAAGCGACTATTGGGATAGCTCCATACGAGGCGTTGTACGGAAGAAAGTGTAGATCACCATTATATTGGAACGAAGTTGGTGAAAGAAAAATTTTGGTGCCTGAATTAATTCGACAAACTGTTGAGAAGATAGATATGATACAAGATCAAATCAAGATGGCTCAAGATAGACAAAAGTCGTATGCTGATAGACGGAGAAAACATATACTGATTTGATGAAGGAGAAAAATATTTACGAAAGTAGCTCTATCAAAGGTGTTATTCGATTTGGTGAAAAGGGAAAGTTGAAACCAAGATATATCGGACCATTTGAAATCCTTACACGAGTTGGAGATTTAGCTTATCACCTAGCATTACCACCAAGTCATCAAGTGTGCACAATGTTTTTCATGTCTCTATGCTAAGAAAGAAAGTGCGTTCACGATCCAAGTCACATCGTGAATTATAAGGATCGACAATCAACAATGATTTAACTTATGAGGAAGCACGGAAAATTTTTTGAACGCAAGATTCACCATTTGAGAAATAAAGATATTGCTCATCAAAGTGAAAGACGTCATGACTAAAATGCACTACTTGGGAGCGTGAAGAGAGATTTGTCAAGTACTAAGTTTTTCAATTCCGGGTAAGATATCGAATTTCGATGACGAAATTATATTTAAGGAGAGTATAATGTAATAACCATTAATTAATTATAGGGGTTGTATAACTTTTTAGGGGACAAATTAGGGGTTAATTAATAAATCATTGTTGATTGTCAGATCCTTATAATTCACGATGTGACTTGGATCGTGAACGTACTTTCTTAGCATAGAGACGTGAAAAACATTGTGCACACTTGGACTCCTAATTTTTATACATATATAAAATAAAATAGGAATACCATTTATAATATTTTATAATTTAATGCCAAATATAATATTTTCCTAATTTATATACATATATAATGTAGGAATACTATTTACAATATTTCCTAATATAAAAAGTAAAAAGGGCGAGAAAATTTTTGTTTCGAACTTCTGCTATTATATATATATATATATAGATATAGATAAAAGAAGAGGAAATATGTGTTTTATTTCTATATTTTTTTAGTTTTTTTCTTCAGTTTTCTTGATGGGGCAAGAAGGCATTTGCAAAAATCCATGGTGCAAAGTGCAATTTTGCAAAATTAAGTTGTCCACTAACTCCACACACCAAATAAAAGAAGAATGGAAAAGATTCTCCTTAAAACCGTCCAATTTCCTTTTCCTATTATTTTGGGGATAAACTGTGCAATACAAAAAAAAAAAAAAAGGAAATAGAATGTAAAAAAGGTAACGGATTTTTTTTCAATTTTTATAAGGTAAGAACAAGAAAAAGGAAAAAGGCACAGAAAAAAACAAAAAGATCTGAAAAAACGGAGGCGCGGTAATGTGTGCCCTCACCACTCTGGGCGAAGAAGAAGAGCGACAGCAACCTCACGACGTCGTCCCATCAGCGCCATCGGTTCGCATTTCTATCCGCTGCTACCCATAAACCCTAATAGCCTCATATTTCGTTTACGAAATCCCCGCATTTAGTCGTAATCGCTTAGTGTTACGTGCATCTTCCGATCAATGAAAATTTAGTTGGAAATTTGGAGAATATTGACGAATCGGAATTGGGTTTCGAGTGATGGAGTCGTTGGTAGAGCTTTGTGATTTAATCGTGCAAAATCCGGCTCAATTTCATGAGAAAATCGCATGGATTTGCAGCCGTTGCCCGCCGGCGGAGTCGCTGTTAATGGGATCGCCTATGGTCTCGAGATCCCAGCTCCATGCCATACTCGCGGTCGCGCGATTCCTCTCAAGTGCCCAAATTCTGATCAGAAACCCCAAATCGCTGCTCCTTGCGTTTTACCGGTCAATTCCTTCATCGTTTAATCTCAATTTTTGGCCGCAGGCATTTTCTTCTGAGGCGATTTCGTCATTCTACAACGATTTTTTGAATTACATTTCAAAAGCGGCCGAACTGTCTCCTGATTTCGCTACCGATGTGGCAGGATTCACGGGAGAAGTTGTGATTCAGACGATAAATAATGCCGATTCTAGTGTTTCTAGGGTTTTCTTAAACGCTTTGTGTTCAAATTTCCCTCCTATTTTGCCTTCTGATGCGAATAAATTGATTTCTATTCTTCTTGACCGGTTTGATATTGTGGTTCCAAGCTCACCAAGGGAGGTAATTTTGACGACCCCTGATGCAACTTCGGCTCAGAGCTCTCCTTTGAGTGTAAATCATTATCAATCTCCTGGTGTTGAGGCCAGCATTGTTTCTGCAGACTCGTCGAGCAGCACAACTTCAAAAGATGATGTGTCATCATCAAGGGGAATTGTGGTGAATGGGGGCGGCAGCATTGCATGGAAGAGCAACGGGGATTTATTTGGTGCTACTCTTGTTGGATTCAATGATGGTGAGGGCGGCATCTCTGCTTATAAGAAGGTTGTAACAATGTTTGAGGAGGAGTCCGTGGAGAGTCTTGAAAAACAAGATATTGTTTTTAGGTTAATAGGACACATATTCAGTAAGGTGGTCATTGATCCCCAGCTTATGGAGCAAGTGAGAGGAATAGCAAAGGAACAACTCCAATCAATGCTTGCTTTTTTAAAGGTAACTTGACAGTTTTGTATATAGGTGGTTGCATGGGAAATAGGAAAGTGCTTCAAATCTGCGTAAAATCAGGGTAAATTTGTCTTGTAATGAATGTCTATATTGTTTTGTTGTATGGACAGATAAGGAAGCGTGATTGGTCGGAACAAGGGCAGTTGCTGAAAGTTAGGATCAATAAAAAGCTGTCAGTTTACCAAGCTGTTGCAAGGTTGCAAATTAGGACTCTGGCATCTCTTGACACAGAAGGAAAGTCATCAAAGAGATTGTTGCATGGAGCTCTTGCATTGTTAATAGAGGCTGCGGAGGCATGCTTGTTCTCTGTGTGGCGCAAATTGAGAGCTTGTGAAGAGCTATTTGGCTGTTTACTTTCTGGAATTTCTCAAGCAGCTGTCACTCGTGGTGGTCAGCTCCTCCGTGTTCTGCTCATTCGTTTTAAACCCCTTGTGCTGGCTACTTGTGCTCAGGTGCGTTCACTCTTTTGTGGAATATTCTCCATGATGATTGCAGACTTTCACAAATCATTTTTTCCTGTGATATGCTATTGACAGGCTGACACTTGCCAGCAGCCACGGATCCATGTTCGAAAGTGTCTTGAAAACATGCTGTGATATAATTGAATTTGGATGGCCTAAGGACCGGTCTCCTGTGGATACTTTTATCATGGGACTGGCTACTAGTATTCGAGAAAGAAATGATTATGAGGAAGAGGTTAGTGCACCTAATAGCTTTTGACATTGTAATTATAGCTGCATTCATTATTGTTAATGTTCTATTCTTTTTAGCCACTTTAACCATCATTATTCTTCTCATACTGTCTTTAACATACATTTGTCTCTTTAAGTAATGTTCATGCTCTCGATGTTCCCTGATAGAAATATCAAATCTATCATGGGAAGCAGTAGCCACTACTCATTTGCAAGCCACGTTCAAACCTGTCGACAAGCAAATCAAAACATTAGGTTCACGAATGCTAACTTAAATTCAGTGGTCAGATAGTGCAGTATATAGTCAACAAAACTTTTTGTACATGTTATACTTTTACACAGAGACATGATTTTCTGGTACTATTCTTTGTGATTTGATGAAATGTAACAAGTATTCGTTTAACCTTTTAAATTAATGCAGCTTTGGACTGTAGATTCTCTTGGACGCGAGGGTACTTCTAGTAGGACATGTGAATTTGAATATGTGTCAGATTGCTTCAACTCCAGTTTATTGTTGATCTAGGAGTCCACAACCATGGTATTAGTAATTTAGTATATGAATCAAGTGGAGTGAGAGTAATTGGAGTCTTATATGCAGATATCATATGGATTTCTGGGGGTGCTGTTAGGTACTCAAATAGCAATGTTATGTCCTATTATCTGCAAACACTGGAAACTACTAACTATTTAACTTCCTGTATTCTCCAGGCCAGTTTACGTTATTTTGAGACCAAGATGTATGCCTACAGCTAGATGTTGAAATGCTTTAGTAATTTTAAGCTTATTCCATTAGTTCTTTGATATCTTGTGTGCTTACCAGGATGGCAAAGAGAAGCCAGCAGCTCCACCTTTTCAGCTGAATGTCATACGTTTATTAGCTGAGTTGAATGTTTCTGTTAAGAAGACTGAAGTCGTTGATATGATATTACCCCTATTTATTGAGAGTTTAGAGGAGGGTGATGCTTCGACTCCAGGCTTATTGAGACTCCGAGTATGTCCTTCACCTTAATGTGTGACCTTTTCTTTTGAGTTTCTTATATTCATATATAAAAAGGCATGATTGCATAGAAGAGAATATTTTTGCATCAGCTCGGAAAAATAGTTCTCTCATTTATTTCTGCCATAATTTTTTCTTGCACGATTTTCTCAACCTGCTTTTGTTGAGTTACTGCAGCTTCTTGATGCTGTTTCTCGCATGGCGAGTTTAGGTTTCGAGAAGTCTTATCGTGAAGCTGTGGTTTTGATGACTCGGAGCTACTTGAGTAAACTCGCTAGTGTTGGCTCTGCTGAAAGTAAAACCCAAGCACCTGAAGCCACAACTGAACGCATTGAGGTATAATTTAACTTTGCATCACTTTATTTGATAGCATAATTAGTGAGATAAGAATTTTATTGTAAAATGGATGCTCACTGGTTCAATTACACTCTAGACTTTACCTGCAGGATTTTTATCAATTGCGAGAGGTATTGCGTGTAATAAATTGCGTTCAGATTACCGCCATCGCTTGCTGTCACTCTGCTCAGATGTGGGCTTGGCTGCAGAATCCCAAAGTGGAAGGTAAAAGTTCAGCAAACTTGAGTTGTTAATTGTCATTGTTGGACTGGAATGCTATAGTTTCCTCACTAGTGAAATCAATGTTTCAGGAGCGGGGCAGATTTTCTTGGGCCTCTTCTGCCTGCGGTGGCTGAAATATGTTCAGACTTGAGCCCAGTGTAAATGTGGAACCTTCACTCTTGAAGCTATTTGAACTTGTGGTTCTATATTGCTCTCTTTGGGTTAGCACCTCCAATACAGAAAACTCAGACTACGACAAAGTCTGTTTCAACTACACTTAATAGTGTGGGCAGCATGGGCACCATCGCTCTCCAAGCTGTGGGTGGACCATACATGTGGAATTCATTATGGTCTTCTGCTGTTCAGCGCATTTCTCAAGGGACCCCACCTCTTGTAAGTTGACATAGAGTATGCTTTTATGTTAATTTTTATGTCTTTGTTGACCATTATGGAATTTGCTCCGTTATTGAATTATGCATAAAAAACTGGGCATTTCTGATCTCTCTGAATATTCACGCGCGTAAGCCAAAAATCACATTAGACTCTACCCTGCTTAGATTTTGTTAAATTGAAAGACTTGATGATCTTTTTATGCAAATATCTGAAACTATATTCTCTACGTCACTCGCTCAATTGCGTTTTATGTGTTTCTCCTTTGTATGATAAATTTAATATGCACTTGTTTTTGGCAATAGGTATTCAGCTCAAAGCAGTTTAGGCTCTGGGCATTCCCTCGTTATCCATTTGAAATTTCACATCTATCTCAATTGAGATTTTAATATCTTCTTAGAATGTTCAATGATACTATCCAAATCCAAGAGTTGATAATACATCCACGGGTACATAAGTTAGCGGTGCAGCTTGCTCTATTGGAGGTTCTTTTGACCTTTGAATTGAAGGGGCTATTTAGTTTTCCTTTGAGGAAAAACGCCGGAAGTTATACTGCTTTTCAATTTACTTCTACCTTTAGCAATGCAAACAAAAGTTGTCGGAGTGAACATGAGGTTTTCCTTTCATAGAGGCCCAATGGTTCATATTTGTGCAATTATTAATCATTTTGATATCATCTTAATAAGTATTAGTTCTGAGACCAAAAATGTGGATGGTGTCAGGTTGTGAGTTCTGTGAAATGGCTTGAAGATGAGTTGGAGCTTAATGCTCTTCACAACCCAGGTAGTCGGCGAGGGAGTGGAAATGAGAAAGCTGCTGTGAGTCAAAGAACTGCTCTCTCTGCTGCTTTAGGAGGGCGAGTGGAGGTTTCTGCAATGAGTACAATTTCAGGTTTAATTGTTTTATAATTAGGTCATCAAAGGCTTTGTATTTGTCAGTTAATCATAAATTTTCACTTTTAGTTCCTTCTTTGTGCAAGACCGTGAGGGTGGTTCCAATTATAAAACATGGATACATGTCTGGATTCTGCAGGTGTTAAAGCAACCTATCTATTAGCTGTAGCATTTTTGGAGATAATACGATTTAGCAGCAATGGTGGTATTCTTAATGGAGGCCCAGGATCAACTGCTTCTCGGAGTGCATTCAGCTGTGTTTTTGAATACCTACGAAGTCCTAATCTTATGCCAGCTGTCTCCCAGTGTTTGACTGCTATAGTCCATCGGGCATTTGAAACAGCAATAACTTGGCTGGTATTCACTCATCATCCTCCGTTATTTCTTGTTCTTGTCTATATATGTGCACATGCTCATACATGTGGGTTGTGCCACAAACTTCTACTGACACCTTTGTATATTTTATTTCAGTTTTGTGATTTCACAATAGTAGTGTTCTTGTGGAGATAATTTTCATTGATAAATTTTGGAGCAACAGATCTCATAGCTAAAAGATGTTTTCATGTTGTGATTAGGAAAATCTGGTATTACATTGATCCTTCTAAGTGATGTGTATTAATATTGTTGTTGGATTACCTTAAACTATTACCTATTTAAGCTATGATGTTTTCATGTTGTGATTAGGAAAATCTGGTATTTCATTGATTCTTCTATGGATTAATATTGGGGTCCCCATGCTACATTGCATTCTCATTCTCCTGGCTATTTCTCCAAATTATAGAACATCCAGACAAATAGTAAAAAAGGTCAAATTAAAAAAAATGAATTATGGGTTTTCCAGTAATCTTCCTAGGTATTGTTTCATGCACGGTTGCAAATAAGTGATGTTTGTGCTCTTTATGGGATTCACTGATGTGTGCTTTGACTTTTTCAAAGACTGGTATGGATATTATAGCATCTTGTTTGTTGCCATTCACAGTGAACTGTTTTATTTTATTTTTCTAGCATTCTCTAGGGAGTAGTCTATCTTCATTTCCTGTTTCTTTTACCTTCATATCCCCCTCCCTCTGACTTCTGTCATAATATGTCTGTTAGGCTATGATGTTTTACATTGAAACTATAAATCTTTATGCAAGCATAATCTGTTCTTATCATTGTTTCATTGTTCTTGAATTATGCCACACCATAGGTAACTAAAATACAGAGTGTAGCGTGAGAGCTTCAATTGAAATGTTTGGGAGCATCTATAGTGTCAATATTTTATGTACTTCAAACTTTACATTAATTTGTCAATATTTTAATTCTTCAAATTTTTCTTCATATAATTAGAGATTTATTTTTAACCTTTTCAACTAGCTAAAAGATTAACTTATCATAAGTTCCCATAACTTTTGGCAAATAAAAGGGTGATCCTTATAGGAGGAAAACAATTTTTTGTTGTTCTTGAAAGTTTTGAAGAACTTCCGTGCCGTGGGCTTCGATTATCAGGATACTGGGAATGTGACACCATTGTCTCCCCAATTCCATGGGGACCATTCTTTACTATGACTTTTATCAGCTTTCATGCATATTGGGATGAAATTCAAGCACATCACTATTTTGTTCAAACCATATTTGTGATTTAACAGTTTCGACTTTAATTATTCAATCTATTTGGATCATTGTCTCAATATCTTTTTTATTCTATTATCTTCTTTGAACATTTCTTTCCCAAATATATCATGGTTTATGCAACTTGCTGCAGGAGGATCGAGCATCTGAGACTGGGTCAGAAGCCGAGGTTAGAGAGTCTACTCTCTCTATACATGCCTGTTTCCTCATAAAAACTTGTCTCAAAGGGATGAGCATGTACGAGATATATCTGTTAGCTTGTTAACTCAACTTAGAGATAGATTTCCTCAGGTAAAATCACACTATGGTTGTGTTATCTTTCCTTTCATCTTCTTGCATCATATTTCAAGGGTGCCCATAATTGTTTTAAATGACTTGCAGATATTGTGGAATTCATCTTGTCTGGATTCCCTGCTACTTTCAATGCATAATGACCCACCTTCTACTGTAGTGAATGATCCTGCTTATGTTGCCAATGTCCGCTCTTTGTATCAAAAGATTGTTCGGGAATGGATCATTGTTTCACTTTCACATGCTCCATGCACTAGTCAGGGTCTTCTTCAGGTTTATTTCTTTCTTGACCAGGAGTCTTCCCTAGTTATTGCGTTTTCTTTTGATTCTTCATTCCTCTCTCTTTCTATAGTTGGAACGCCTAGTGGTATGCTTGCATCTTTTCTTTATTGAAATATTTTTTTTTTCCAGGAGATATGGTTTGCTGTCACAGTTGTTTTTTTCTAAATATTTATTTTTCTTCTCCGTCATCATACAAATAGATAATGTCCACCGTATGCTGTTGTTTTATTATCATTCCTGAGACCCTCTTTAGAGGATCACAAGTTTAATATCAACAATGCAAAAGGAAAATGAAACTACTGTTATGAGTAGTAGGAAGAAACTGGACAGGTTGAATACCAGAGAACACCTTATTCTTCCTACAACACCTTAATTCCTGCTACAGTGTAATAGTTTTTTTTTTTTTTATTTCTCTTTCAGGTCCTCATTTCAACCAACCTTTTGAAGTATTCTTAAATTTACTTCTTTTTTTTTAATTTTCTATTTTGGAAGTAATGTAAAGTTCACTTCTAAATATGCCTTTTATGTTACGGTGTGTTTTCTACCATTTCCGATACTATAGAGCACAGATACTGCTATATGTTTTCCTACGTTTTTATCATGCAGTTATACTTGCAAGCGCCAATATGCATGGCATGCAAAATGAACATGCCTTTGGTTTTAGTATGGCATGGATACACTCATAGGTAGAATCAGGAAACATAGAAAATGGCATTTCAAAAATATTATGTGGTGGATTATAGAATTCAACAACATCGTGAGATATAACATAGTATAATTGGTTTAGCACAAATTGTTTATTTGACATTTAACAACAATTTCTTTCCTTTATTTAGTTAGTATTATTGTAAGAACTGCACTTCTAATTGGTAAGGGGTTGAAATAGAATGAATTCTTTTGGAATCTCTCTCTCTATATATATGTATATACTTACATGTTATTCAAGTTAAATGGTGAAACTATTTGGTCGTTGAGTGTCTTTAGTATGATGCTTATCATAAAATTTGTTATCGCTTTTCTTATTATGATTCATCTGTTATCAGCTGGGTGAGTGTCTGAGTACGAACCCGTATATATACATAAGCAGATAATATGTACTTGGAATTGTGAGAATCGAGTTGTTACTGTTATCTGTTTTCTATCATGTTGATACTTGCATCCCATTCTTCTTCTCAATAAAATGTTGATTCAGCTTGTCAATGGGGTTAATGCAGTCTTTGACTTTGTGTTAACTTAAATTCTCTGTCCTTCCCGACGCATTTAGATGAAATTCAAAACCATCATTCATAGGTTTTTCCACTTTTGTAAATGGAATTTTTGATCGTTGATATGTGATGAGTTAATGAAAATTAGTTTGTAAAACTGAAATGCTAAGTTCATAGCCTTTGTCTATTAGCAGTTATATAGATTAGCCCATTTGCAGTCAGCAATCTATAGTGTTGTTGCATTTAACTATACTCTCTACAAAGATACCAGCTGGTATGCTAACACCAAATATGTTTTGTTCTCATTCTCCTTCTTAAAATTTATCTTAGATCTTTGTCCATACATGGGTCATATAGAGCAAATGATTGTTGTTGCCTGGAGATTGTATATCACCCCCAACTTCTTATTTCAAAACCTATGATGTTCAGGAAAACCTTTGCAAAGCTAATACATGGCAGCGAACACAGCCTACGGCTGATGTGGTTTCTCTTTTGTCTGAGATAAGGATTGGTACGGGTAAAAATGATTGTTGGATTGGTACAAAAACTGCAAATATTCCTGCAGTCATGGCTGCTGCTGCTGCAGCATCCGGAGGAAACTTGAAATTGACTGATGCATTCAATTTGGAGGTTCTTGGTACTGGAATGGTCAGTGCGACCGCAAAGTGTAACCATGCTGGAGAAATTGCTGGCATGAGACGGTTTTTTGAGGGCATTGGTGGTCTTAATCAATCTACTGGTGGTCTCAATCTTGACCTTCCAGTTTTAGGGTCTTCTCCTCAATCACCACAACCCAAAAATGAATCCTTCAATGAGATATTGCTTTCCAGATTCGTAAGGCTGCTTCAGAACTTTGTAAATACTGCAGAGAAAGGGGAGGAAGTTGACAAATCAACTTTCCGTGAAACTTGTTCTCAAGCTACTGCCTTGCTTCTTTCAAATCTGGTAAAAAAATTCTCATTTTCTTCTTATTTTAGTATGATAAACTGACTACTTTGAGTTTGTCTTTTCTCTAAATGATATAACATGTGTTTGTCAGGATTCAGATTCAAAATCAAATACTGAGAGCTTTTCGCAACTTCTACGCCTTCTTTGCTGGTGTCCAGCTTACATAACCACATCTGACGCCGTGGAGACTGGCGTGTATATTTGGACATGGTTAGTTTCTGCTGCTCCTCAGTTGGGATCTCTTGTCCTTGCTGAGCTAGTAGATGCATGGTTATGGACAATAGACACAAAACGAGGCATTTTTGCATCTGATATAAGGTGCTCTGGACCTTCTGCAAAGTTGAGACCCCACCTTGCTCCTGGAGAGCCTGAGCTGCAGCCTGAGAAGGACCCTGTTGAACAAATAATGGCTCACAGGCTGTGGCTTGGATTTCTTATTGATCGATTTGAAGTAAGCACCACATATTTAGTCTTATACGTCTTTTTCAGCATCACTGTTTTCTTCATCTAGTTTTTATTCTGATTTCAAATGTTAATTTATGATTTTCTCTTAAATATACAGCCAAATATGCTTGAAGTTGAACTTGTTGCATATTGTTTCCCTCTTTAGAAGGAGTACCAATCATCTTCTGGGTTCCTAGTGTTTTATCCACAAAGTAATATATATTGATCCATTTAATTTCATTTCAGGTAGTTCGACATGATAGCGTTGAACAGCTTTTGCTACTTGGTCGGATGTTACAAGGAACAACAAAACTTCCCTGGAACTTTTCACGACATCCGGCTGCTACAGGAACTTTCTTCACTATTATGCTTTTTGGCCTAAAATTTTGCTCATGTCAAACACAGGGTAACCTTCAGAACTTCAGATCAGGGCTTCAGTTGCTTGAAGATAGGATATATAGGTACGACCTTTAAGAAGAAATCAGTTATCATCTGCATTTGATCACCTTTTGTCCATTGCATGTTAATACTAAAGAGAGTATTTATAGTACTAACATTTCTAGCTGGTTATTTGTAAATTTATTCTGGACGTGATGATACCTAGTGGATGTTCAGAAACTAGGCGTGTTCACTGAGTTATGTATATATGTAGCAGGAAAAAAACATATTCTTTTCTGCAAGTACTCTTTCCCCTAATGAATAACAGTAATTTTATCTAATATGCACCTGGGTGTGTAACCTAATGCAAAAGCCCTCAAGAGAACTATGGAGCATTATTTACAGAAGATTGGCTTATCAAGTCTGTCTCCAGAAGCCGTTATTTTGCCTCAGAGACGCACAGTTGTGCATCTATTCTGTTCAACCTAGTTGAAAAATGTAGTCATGATCTTTGATTTGGTTGATGCGATAGATTTTCTTTGAAGTACTTTTTTACAACAAGAATTGGCAGGTTTTTCTTTATTTGTTCCAAATATTTCACAAATATGCTTATATATACCCATAATTGATACTGTCCTGAGATTATTCATTGAGAACCAGGCAACTTCTTGTTCCTGTCAATTTATGATACTGATCATCCTTGGCATGCAAAATCTCTTTCGTGATTGAGCACTTCAGGGATCTTCCATAGCCATGTCTCTTTTTGCATGGAATTGCTGTTCTTTTAAGCTGTTTTTTCTAAATTTATTACTTATGTTCTAGTTCTATAAAGTATGTTGTTGTCCGAGTAATCTGGTGTACACTCTTTTTGGCTAAAACAGGGCATCCTTAGGGTGGTTTGCTCACGAACCTGAGTGGTTTGATTTAAATAACAATAATTTTGCTCAGAGTGAAGCTCAATCCGTTTCAGTATTTGTCCATCATCTTTTAAATGAGCGGGTGGAGACGGCCCAGCTTGATCAGAAAGCACGGGGGCTTGACAATGGTAGCTCTTTACATGATGTGGTAAGATAATCATACAGGATAATTGCAGTTCTCAGCCTTTATATTATCATAGAACTTTCGTAAGACAGAAAAATATTTTAATGGGGTTTATGAAGCTAGGAAAAATTCTTATGTTCTGCAGAAGGATCAATATCACCCGGTCTGGGGTCAGATGGAGAACTATACTGTTGGACGAGAGAAGCGGAGGCAGTTACTGCTGATGCTGTGCCAACATGAGGCTGACAGACTTGAGGTTTGGGCTCAACCAGTTGGACCAAAGTAATTACCATTGACTTTTGAATTATCTCAAAAATTCTTTTGTTGTTTTATATGATGGAGGCAATCCTATTTTTATCTTCTTGTCTAATGTCTAATACAGGGAAAATACTTCTCGGCTTAAAATTAACTCTGAAAAATGGATAGAATTTGCAAGGACTGCCTTTTCTGTTGATCCTCGAATTGCTCTATCATTGGCTGCAAGATTTCCAGCAAATTCTGCTCTGAAGACTGAAACCACCCAACTAGTTCAAGTATGTTGATGAAGTTTACTTAGTTAAAATAAGAAAACTTGCAAGCGCAGCATACATTTTTGATAATTTCCTGTGGTAGAAGTGAGTTTTGATGTAGGAGAAGAGAGCAGTTGTTAGTGCCTTAAAATTCAGAATCTGGTTTCCTGTTTTGTAGTATCATGCTTTTAGTACGAGTGAAATTCTAATCAGGCACCTGAGTAATAATCATCCTGAAAGACGTGGATGATGTTTTTTGTGTTTTAACTTTTTCACATCTTTGCTTTATATTCCATCCTTGTTTATTATTCAGTTTTAACTAAATTTGACTTGTGCTTATATTTTCCTTTCAGTCACATATATTGGAGATCCGCAGCATTCCTGAAGCGTTGCCATATTTTGTCACCCCGAAGGCGGTGGATGAGAACTCGACACTTTTGCAACAATTGCCACACTGGGCAGCTTGTTCAATTACACAAGCTTTGGAGTTCCTTACTCCAGCATATAAAGGTCACCCGCGAGTCATGGCTTATGTTCTCAGGGTGTTGGAATCTTATCCACCTGAGAGAGTGACATTCTTCATGCCTCAGCTTGTACAGGCACTAAGATATGATGAAGGGGTGGGTTCTTGATTTGGCATGATTTTATTTAGTATTATTTTTAACAGAGTGATCTGGCGACCTGAAGAAGTCAATCCTAGTATAACTGGATGTTAATTAATATATTAGTTTCAACATAGTCTTCATTGTACTGCTTATGTTGAGATTAATGCGTTTCACAGCTACATGACATGATAATAGATAATCCATGAGTATTTGCAGCTTAAGCTAATAGTTTTGCTTGACTTTCAACATTAAAGGGAACAAAACAAATAACAGAAATAAACCTTTGATTTTAAGCGTTTAGCATCTGTAGCTTCACCATCACCATCACCATCACCAATCCTTCACTGAATTTTGACAATGTGAAATTTGTCTTGCTTCTAAACCTAACGTTATAATGGATCTCTTGTTTGCATGTTGGCCCACTCCAATTTGCAGAGGTTAGTTGAGGGATACTTGCTTAGAGCTACACAAAGGAGTGATATTTTTGCCCATATCTTGATATGGCATTTGCAGGTGAAAAGAAGTTTAATTTAATTGACTATTTGATTGTTGAAGAAATATCAATACAGCCTAGCATGCAATGTGAGAATGCTTTATATTTTTATAACAACATTGTGTGTTTGCAGGGTGAGGAGACTTGTGTTCCTGAGTCGGAGAAAGATGCACCACCTGCCACGGTATACTTTCGTAGACAATCGATTATTTCAACACCATAGGAAGATTGCAATATGCGTTTTCATAATGGCATATTTCTTAGTATATTGGTTCTTATCCCTATTTTGTGAATTAGTGCTAATTGTGCTACTAAATAGAGAATATTTCTGCATGTTTTCTTTTACTTTTCTCCTTTTCTTTGGACACTTTAAATGTGCTTTTAGTTTTTAAGAAAAGATCCATTTTTATGCTTTTACTTGCTCAGGCACTTGGATACACATTTTAAGGTTGTATTGTCTTTTTCCCGAACAAATATATTAATTTTCTGCAGAATATTCTTCCTGGTTGATTGTCCCTATCACTGTAAAAGTAACTTCTTGTATCAACAGTGCTCAAGAATGAAGTCTCCCAATCAAGAATTTTGTATATATTTTATGTCTTAATTACTATTTATCTAATTCGACGTTTCTGGTCACTGCTTTTTGTTGTGCATATTGGTTGATGGTAGTTATTCAGACACTTTTTCCCCTATTTCTGCAGAATAACTCGTTTCAAGCACTATTGCCTGTTGTTAGACAACGAATTATTGATGGTTTCAATTCTAAAGCACTTGACGTGTTTCAAAGAGAATTTGATTTCTTTGACAAAGTTACATCTATATCTGGCGTCCTATATCCAATTCCGAAGGAGGAAAGACGAGCTGGCATAAAAGGTATTTTCTAGGGGTATTTTTGCAAAATTGTGGCTCATGCATTTACAGATTTATATTTCTCTTGCTGTTTCTCCATTTAACCGTGATTACTAGATACTATTTGTTTATGTTGAAATAGGGAGTTGGAGAAAATTCAAGTCGAAGGAGATGACCTGTATCTACCTACTGCTCCTAATAAACTTGTCAGGGGTATTCAGGTTGATAGTGGAATTCCTTTACAATCAGCAGCAAAAGTTCCTATAATGATCACATTCAATGTGGTGGATCGGGATGGGGATCGAAAAGATGTAAAACCCCAAGCTTGTATTTTCAAGGTATATGACATATTATTCTTGCAGGTGATTATTTAACATGAGACGACCACCCAATTGATGAGAGGAATCTCTAATAAATTTCCATATCATGCCTGAGCTTTTGGACTAGAAAACTTTTACAAGTCCAAGCATCAGCAATACTTGTTAGTTCAATTCAAGTGAGTCAGCCAAAGGCTTGGCTTGCTGGGTTACTGATTTCTATTCTGCGTGGGCAGACAAATTAGATAAAACTGTATAAATCATGCACCAGAACCATAGGCCGGGTTGAGAGGAACTCATGGAACATTTGATATAAACTGGCCAGAGCTTGTTGGGTGGCTGTAGATCCGCTCCTGGGCTTTCGCTAATTATATGTAGGAAGATCTAGCTTAAAGTTTATGTTGATAATTGTAGTCTCCTGGCACCCGTTCAGCCAACTTCGGATCATTATATCTTTTGATGCAGTTCATTCTTTATCTCACTTGTAATGCTCTCATTATCAGTAACTTTGTGTCCTTTCTCTAGTTAATGCATATATTTGATATCTAGCATGTGAAATTGCTATTTGTCTGATTTATCTTGTTAGCCCAATATATAAGATAACAATACATTTCGATAGAATAACCATCATTTTTGATGGTATTTGATCGATGGGCGCCGTTGGATTGTGTTTATTATCTATGACAACGAGGGAAGCTGCCTAAGTAAATTGAATTTGAAACTCTTGCAAAACTTCGTTAATATAAGGATAGACACTTTTTTGTTCATCTTTTTATCCTTTGACCTTGGTTTTCATCATATGGAGGTGCACTTGTGATTTAGAAAATTTGCTTGTTTCCTTTGTTTTGTTGGTTGTAGCAAAAAAAAAAAAACATATGTTAATAAATTTTAATAAACTTTGGTTTTAATATATAATGCAATTCTTCTCGTCAAAATAGAAACTCATAACCTGGTGGAGCTGGCTTTGCATATAGGTTGGAGATGACTGTAGACAAGACGTTCTTGCTTTGCAAGTGATTTCACTGTTGAAGGACATCTTTGAAGCTGTTGGGCTTAATCTCTATTTGTTTCCTTATGGAGTACTGCCAACTGGACCAGAGAGAGGAATTATTGAGGTACATCCGTCTTAATTATTAGGTTGTACTTTTATTTTCTACTACCATCAGTTCACTTGCGTTCAATTTCCATTACATAATTCTTTCCACAAAATCAGTTCTGCATCCAACTTTACTATTTGATTTTTCACAAATCTAACGTTGACCTTGTGTGATGTATGCCATGTGTTGGTTGTGATTATCTTACTTGTTAGTTCCTCTTGTCGTATAGTGGACATTGTACTAATGGGCCATCTCACCATTCAAATAAATCCTTTCACCAAATAAGTTCAGAGATCTTGTGGGCTGTGCTATGTTAGTCATTACTACAGATCTACAAAGTTATGAACTATTGCAGGGAGGCATAGAGATGGGCAAAGTTATGCGTTTTCACAATGATTGGTATCTAGTACTAAAGTTTATTTGACTTTGGAAAAGAAGTATAATTTCTTCATCCATGAGCTATTTTTCCTGTCTATAACCATAATCTTTCCGATCTATAACCATAATGATTGGCCACCAAAGAAATATTTAACAATTGGTTCACTTGGAAATGATTGATCACAATGTATGATGCTTATGAGTTTTAAGTGCCAGTTGTATTTATGGATGGTTTTATGAATTTATGTAAAGAGTGTCATGAGGCCATTTCTTGGAAGAATTATTGAAAGAGTCATCCAAGCCAGGCCAACTGGGCTTTAGTTTATGAAGTCCGACTTTTACATCACATACTGATCACATGAAAATGTTTCTGATATATGTGCTAAGATATGTTTTGATAAATAAAAACGCAGGTGTTGCTTGTCGTCGTGCAATTTGATATACTGAATGTAAAATACATTGTTAGAGAATTTTGACACTTTATTACCTCTGAGGTAATTACAGAAAAATCCAGACGCTTTTTTGAAAATTAACAAAATTCCTGGAGATTTGATTTGTTAGTACACTTTAACCCCTTAATAAGCAAATACATTTCAAACACCCTCTTTACATTTGTAAAAATATTACAGTTATCCCCTTACATTTAACTATTTAAGGCAGAATCAAACCTTATTTTTTTTTTTGTAATATTGAAACTTCTCTGGGTAGTTTTGTAATTACCCCAAACTTCGGGTAGTTTTTGTAATTATCCCTATTATATATTGCTATATTAGCTGTTTGCACCGAGTTCTGAGGAATAATTCGTACAACTGCATGAGATACGATTGTATTGACACCAACCTATTGTTTGTCATGAATTTTCCACTTTAGATCATTTTATCCTTTTTGCATGGCAGGTTGTGCCCAATTCAAGAAGTAGGAGTCAGATGGGTGAGACCACTGATGGTGGTCTATATGAGATTTTTCAACAGGACTTTGGGCCTGTTGGTTCACCAAGCTTTGAAGCTGCTCGTGAGAATTTTCTCATTAGCAGTGCTGGATATGCAGTTGCTAGTCTCTTGCTTCAACCAAAGGACAGACATAATGGGAATCTTTTGTTTGACAAGTAAGCAATTTGTTGTACAGTGTGTTCATTGGTGCATAAGTCCAAAAAGCCACAATTAAGTTGGTTGCTATTCGCATATCTATTGATAGGTTCATTCATTCATAGGGTAGCGTCATAGGCCTGTTAATTCTCAATTTTAAATTTGGCGTGAAGCTATTATGTACTCCTTTTAGTTGCATACAGCCAGATCTTTACAGTTCCAATATCTTTCTGCATGAATATTCTGGCTCTTTATTTTCCTTACATGCCATACCTATTTGGCCACAGTCGATTATCACCTTAGAGCTCCGAGTGTCCTGTGATCTTGGGTGTAATCATCAAGTTATGTGGCTGCATCCACATCCTCTGTGCTATTTCAGAATAAAAGAATAAGTAGATGGGGGATAATTACAAGGACCAATATTTCAAAATTACAAATACCCCATTGACATTTGTTTCTCTATTATAAATCACCCCTCAAGAGGTGGGTATTTGTTGAGTAAATACAAACCTCAAGGGTGTATTTGTAACACTATAAGATGGTATATGTAATTTGAAATATAACTGTAGTTTTTTATAATCAGGCTAAACCTCGGTGTTTTTTTTGTACATTTCCCTTAGATGGGGGATTAAATGCAATTGACTCATAAATCATAATATGTTAAACCAGTTGATTCTTAGATCCTCACGAGCCATTTTTATACTTTTACGGACTATGCTGTTTCAAGTGTGCAATTGGTGATCTCTATGAGCCTGTCACATCTTGACCTACAATTTCTTGTCCAACATTTCTTCATACGAAATTGATAGAAATCATGTCACATCAGAGTCTAAACTTGATTATTTGTTTGTGAATGCAGTGTAGGCAGGCTTGTTCACATTGATTTCGGTTTCATTTTCAAATTTCACCTGGTGGAAATATGCGATTTGAAAGCGCCCACTTCAAACTGAGTCACGAGATGACCCAATTACTCGATCCATCTGGGGTAATGAAAAGCGACACATGGTACCAGTTTGTACGGTAAGATTTGATTGATTTTCAGCCCAAATTTTCTAATCTTAAATGTGATGTGGTTATAAAGCTACTAACTTTTATTTTTTCCTTGTGCAGCTTGTGCGTAAAGGGTTACCTTGCTGCACGCCGTGATATGGATGGGATCATAAACACAGTCGCACTAATGATGGACAGTGGATTGCCTTGCTTCAGCAGAGGCGATCCTATTGGGAACCTTCGCAAGAGATTTCATCCCGAAATGAGCGAACGCGAAGCGGCCAATTTTATGATCCGAATTTGCACTGATGCTTATAATAAGTGGACAACTGCCGGTTACGATCTGATTCAGTATTTGCAACAGGGCATCGAAAAATGAGGCAAAATGGCGATGGGTTTTGCCCTGGATTGTATATCTTTGAGATTTCGTAATTTTTTTTGCTGTTTCTATTCTTGTAGCTGAGAAAAAGAGTGGAGGGGAAAATAATTAAAAAGGAATTAGGGGCTATTCTTTTGCTGGGGAATCAACATTATTGTAGTTCGGAAGTGTGCATTTTTTTTCTTTCTTTCAGATGGAATAGAGAGAAATGAACATGAGATGTTTGTGTTTTTGGTGGGGTTCCTCGATTTGTAAAAATATAGGGTGTAGCTGGGTATTTTTTTGGGATGTTTGAGTTCACTAGTTGCTTGATATAATATTGCTACTTATATACTGAATTTTGTTGTTTTCTCTTTTCCCTGAGTCATATGTTTTGGTATATACTATTAGGGTTAATTACAAAAAGTACTCTTGAGGTTTAACCTAATTACGAAAAATTCCAACTAACTTTCAAAATTACAAAAATATCTCCGAGGATTATTTTGTCTTAACATTTACCCCCTTCATAAGAAAAAAATATTTCAAAATTCCCCCTCATATTTATAAAAATATTACAGTTTACCTTTTAATTTTAACACTGAATCAAACCTTAAGAGTACTTTTTATAATTTTGAAAGTTAGCTGGGTTTTTTTGTAATTAGGTCAAATCTTAGGGGTATTTTTTGTAATTATCCCTATACTATTGTACTGAAGTAAATCTCATGTTGGTCAAATAGTTGATGATGCTATGCATTAGCAAGTGCGCTATGAGCTATCTTTAGTGATCAATTTTTTTTAGGGATTATTTACAAAAACTATTTGAGGTTTCACCTAATTATGAAAGACTTGAGATTTTGGTTTAACTAGTTTAATCCAAGTGTAAAATCATGAAATGGAAGAAAAGGCTAATTTGGTCTTTTTTCGAATAATAGTAATATGAAGTGAAATTAAGTTTCAAAATGCTTTTATGTTGTTCGATGTGTTTTTTTAGTACATATCTTGAGAAGGGAGGGAGTGGTGAGAATCGAACCCCGAACCTCTATTTTGGGCATAAGAGTCTTAACTATTAAACTATTATTCTTGTTTCTACTTTAGAAATCATGACACTTGATGTGAGGATGGCGTATCTATATTGGGATGATACTTTATTCGATCTTTTCAAATAGGATACTTTTCTATGAATATATCTATAGGTTATATACTCAACATGTTTGCTGTGTGCTTATGTGAGCTATCACATTTCAAATTTTAGTTTTTTATGCTTCATAAGTTATCTTAGTCTATGTATTTTTTATCGGGAAGAAGTCCAATAAATGATTGGAATATAATCTTAGATGGGTTAGGAGATCATTTGAGAAATTTGCCATCTAAAACAAGACAGCATCACCTTCAAAACTGTTCGAGTCGCGTGTCGGGTCGCGGGCCTATAAAACGGAATGGTTCGAATTTTACATTTTGTATTATAATTAATTAATTATTGCATGAATTTATTTCCCACTGTTTAATCTCATTAGCCAGAGGAATGAATTCCTCCGCCGTGGTTCACGCCACAGCGGCGGTGCAACGTCCACTCCTCCGGTCTCACTCCACCGGGAACAATTGCGCAGCGGTTGCCACCGTCGCCGATAATTTGGCAATAGAGTGTCGGAATCTCAGCTACTCAGTTAAAACTCGTCAAGGAAGACTTCTTCCGATTCTCAACGATTGCTCGCTCAGCATCCCTTCTGGACAGTTCTGGATGCTTCTCGGCCCCAATGGCTGTGGAAAATCTACCCTCCTAAAAGTATACAACATTTTACATATATCATTTATAACTTTTACATGGAGAATTTTTTATTTTGAACTTTTTAAGTAATGTTACAGTGTTTGAAGCAGAATGTACTGCCATGTATTTGGGGTATTGTGTGACCTCTGCATCAGTTATTGTTTTATAAAATTTACATGTTGTAGTGTTTCCTTTCTAGGAATTTGATGCTTTGAAATTGGTAGATGATACTTCATTTGGAATTTGAATTGGTTTGTCTCTAGTTCCATTAGGCCTGTGTTATGGATCTGAAAACATTGTGTTTTTGTTTTACGGAACTGTGCAGATTTTGGGTGGTTTGTTGAATCCAAGTGGTGGATTTTTGCGTGTGAAGAAGCCGAGGAGTTTCGTATTTCAAAATCCGGATCATCAGGTTGGTTTATGGCAACTTACAGTTTGTGCAATTTTCTACGCGATAAAATGGTCACATATGGATGGCTGCTACTTAGGAAGCCGAAGAGTTTTTGTGAAATGGTTTCAAAATTTTCAGTGTATCATATACAAACATCCTATGTAATTTTCTATTGGTAAATTGTGTTTTTGTCTAATGACAAGGAACATAATTGTGAAGCCAGTAGTTAATCGTTGGACTTTCAAATCCACAAAGGTTTGATAGTTTGTTATTATTGAACGTGCAATCTAGCTGACTACTTTGCGTTTATAAAGTTAGAAAGATCATCCACATGTATTCTCATGAATGCATTGCATGTCTTTGGACTCAGACATGAGTTGGCTGTATTTCATCTACTAATAATTGGTAGGTTGTCAGCATTAGAATTGACCACTTTCACGTGCATTTCATCTATCCTTTTGTAGATGTCAGTAAAAGGTACGCATTATGGCCTAAATTTGCTGGTACCCAAAAATTTGTTGGCTGGCTTATGGTATGATCATTTAAGAGCCAAGACTTTCCAAAATATGGTAATAAGAATTTGTGAGGGAAAATTGATGCATTAACAATAATGTGAAAGTTAGTGCAAGAAAAGAAATTCTAATTGAGGAATTTCTGTAGACTTATGAAATGGTGGTCTTCTAGTATGCATTGAAAGTGATTTGCAATCTCTCTCCATAGCGAATCAGAGAGAACATAGAGATGATATACAAATTGGGGGTGAGGGATGGCTTTCGAAAAAATGAAATTTCTGGTGCATGAGTTCGATTTTGGATGGGTTTGTTGGTTCTTGTTTAAGTCATATTCTTTCTAGTAAGTGTAAATGCTGTGAAAACTTGCTTGTGTAATCAAAGACTTATGAAGGCTTGCCTCCCTTCAGTTTATTATACGTTGTTTTTACTAATACGAGATCATTTTTCAAATCTCATTTAGTGAAAGAAAATTGTCTTCCAGGTTAAACATTTGCTGATGCGGCTTTTTTGTTTCAGGTAGTTATGCCCACTGTGGAGGCAGATGTGGCATTTGGCCTTGGCAAATTCAATTTAGCCAATGATGAGATTACTTCTAGAGTGGCTAAAGCTTTGGACGCTGTAGGCATGTATGAATATCTACAAGTACGTCAAAATACTAAAAATCATTTAAGGTTTGTTCTGAGCTTATGATCCTTAATGCTTAACCACCATTTTAACTCCTCCAGAGACCAGTTCAAACTCTTAGTGGTGGGCAGAAACAAAGGGTTGCCATAGCTGGGGCTCTAGCAGAAGCATGCAAAGTATTGTTACTCGATGAACTCACATCATTCTTGGATGAAAATGATCAGGTATGGATAATTTACTGTCACCTTTTGCTTTGGTAGGCTGAGTGTTGAGTGATAGAGGATTGGAAGTTAGAAACTATTTCTTTGTAACTTGAGCTATCTGAAGCAAAATTTTATTAGTATATTGATGATGAAAAAGGGGATTATGTGTGAAGTGCTGAAAAATAATCAGTCTCCTAATCCCACTGAACTTGAAACTGTCATGATCAAGATGCTGAACAAGAGTACAAGTTTGAAACCCATCACAGCAATTAGTACTGAATGACATTCACGCCCAACCCCGAGAAATTAGAATCGCTGTTACATGTATGATCCCTTGAGAACATATCATTACTTCCTCATTGCATGCTGGTACTCGTTCTAGATTCCATAGATGCCATATGTTGATTGCTTTGAGACATACGTTGGGTAAAATATACCATGGATAAATGTTCATTTGTCTACACATGTAATCTAACTTCTTCAGGATTATTAGTTTTGGATGCCTCAAAGCAAGATTTGACTGGATAGGACCAATATATTCTATCCATCATTTAGCCATGTTGTTTAAGATCATTACATTTAAGTTTATGGTCTCTGGGATGACATGATACACAATTTTGGGGTCATGCTTCTTTTGCAAGGTGGTGACTTAGTGATGGTATTCTACTTATTGCTATTGATGTAACTAGTGTGGCTGATTATGTTGACCATTTGTCCTTATAGGAAATTTTTCCTTCTCTTTTTCCTAGTCTATTAAACAAGACATGTTATATTTAGAAATAAATGAAAATATGGCTTATGACCGTAAACGATGGCGCGATATGATCCATATAGCCGACCCCACACAGTGGGATTAAGGCTTAGTTTGTTGTTGTTTTTTCCTAGTTTACTAAATTTTCAATATTTTTCTAGGGATAATTACAAAAACCTACCTGAGGTTCGGACTAATTACAAAAACACCCAATTTTTTTGAAAATTACAAAAGGCCCCTTGAGTTTTGATTCTTCTTATATTTTCCTCCTTCATAAGCAAAAGATATTTCAAAACCCCTGATATTTCTAATAATATCACAGTTATCCCCTTAAATTTAAGACAAAGTCAAACATGAAGGGGCTTTTTGTAATTTTAAAACATGTCTGGGTTTTTTTTTGTAACTAGGCCAAACCTTAGGGGTCTTTTGTAATTATCCCTTTTTCAATTTATCTGGCCCTGTTTTTATAGAGTGATGGGGCTGAGGTTGCCATCTAGCTTGTCAAATCTGTACTGGGCTATTGCATGCAGGCAGTTCCATTGCAATTCTTTGTTGCCTTATTTTTCTCTCTTCAATTCTGCACCTTTTGTCGATTTTATTGATTCTTTTTCCATCATTGAAAGTTTCTAACTTTGATATGCATATTATTTGCTACTTTTGTGGTAGGTCGGGGTTTTAAGAGCGGTCAAAAGCTCTCTGGCTAGTTAAGTGGGAACTACAGCATTATGGGTTACCCATCGTTTGGAAGAACTTGAGTATGCAGACGGTGCTGTCTACATGGAAGATGGCAAGGTTGTTTTGCAAGGCGATGCTTCAAGCATATTGAATTTTGTTGAGGCTCAGCAAGGCTCTTACATAAAACAAATTAATTCATGAATAAACAATATGTGCCATTTATTTTTTCAGTGGAACATTTTTCTTGCTGAGTTTTGTATTTGGTTCCGTTCTTTCAATGGCAAATCTTAAGCTGAGTCATTGATTGATTAATTTGTAATATACCATTTTTTTTTTTTTTTTTTCACAAAAATTTGTGTGAGCCGGTCTCACGGATATAATCCATGAGACGGATCCTATATTTAAATAAATTTCGACCCAAACCCATACCCATGAAAATAGTTCATATTTTGTACGTGTTTAGGATCCGTCTCATGAACTTAGATCCATGAGACGGTCTCATATAAGACTTCCTCTTTTTTTTTTTTTTAGTTTCTGTGACATGTCATTACTAGAATCCTTAAACTGCAGGTTACCATTTTGTTCAGGTGGATATAAAGCAGAAAATTTGGGTTTTGGAGAGTTGTATCATCAATGGATCTTGTGGGGGCCAACAAACAGCTGGTTTTCTTGTGCTCTGGTATGTACTCTCTCTTCTTGATTAGTTTATGGGACAACGACAAAAACTACCCCTGAGGTTTGGGTAATCTATATATATATAATAAGCAAGCCACTTATAAATAGTAGGCTAAATTTTTCCCGCCTAAATGCACTTCCTAAAAATAGTTAAAACAATTTCAGTACATTTTATCTTTTTTCTGGTCGATATATTCTTATTTTGTTATGAAGATTATTAATAACATTCTATATAGTAATAAGTCAATTAATAAAATTTACATATGGCAATTAGTCCTCTGAATATGTTAACTTTGGTATTAAGAATCCTAATAACTGTTAAAGTGATTGCAATTCAATTATTTATGTTAATATCAATCACGTAACTTTGAATATTGATAATAATTGAATTATTATTGAAAATTGAACATTTATTTTTGACAAGTAATTAATATTGTGAAAAAAAAAGAAAAAAATTCCCAAATTCAATTTTTTTATTTATCTCAGTATCGAAATATCAAATTCTGATATTCATTTATTCCAAAAAGGCCAAAAATTTTGGGATCCAACACACAATAGCTCAATACACGGTGCGCAATATGAAATTAAAATCGGTCAAATATAATTGTCGCAATGCGAGTGCATAATTATAATATTTACTTTCCATACTTATTCTTTTTCAAAACACCTATAAATATGAGTACTCCTTGCAGTTAAAATTCACATTCATATTTCATCTCTTTTCGTAAAAAAATCCTATGTGTTGCTTTCTTTATCTAAAAAAATGGCAACCCATGTTTTCTCTTATCAAATATATTAATATGTTAAAATCACAATGGGCTATGAAGCTACGTCGATTCGTCTCTATGTTTCTATGAGAAACCAACTTTCAATGATAGAATGAATATAACCATTTGGAATATGTATTTCACAATTCGGATGTCGATTTTTATTTACCAATAAATTATTAAGAACTTATCATAATGTCGATTGATATCTTTGAGATTTCATTTATGCATGGGGAAGCAATGGCGTAGCTGGGAGACAAGATAACGGGGGTGGGCCGATACACAAAAGTTGGGTGGGCCGTATAGAAAAATCGTATAAATTTTAACTAAATTTAAAATATTTTTAAAAATTTGCTTACTAATTTTTTTTTTTTTTTTTTAAAGAGGGGGGGCCGGGGCCGGTTTAGCCCCCAACTACGCCAGTGGGGAAGAGTCGCGACACTAAACGAAAAGCAAATATCGCACATGTATAATCCTATCAGGCTATCAATTATGAAGGTATTACATTTTGAAATTACAAATAACTATAGGTATATTGATGTTTTATACACGTAGATTTTTATTTTATTCAAAACCAATTTTATGTGTAATATATGATGCAAACAATGTGATTTCGATTCATAATAGATGATATGTATGTACTATCATTTTTTCCAGTTATGATGTATTAATTGTATGCAATCTGAACAACTGAATGTATTCTTCATTTGTGCATCTTTTACCATCAAACTTCATATCCATTGTAAATACAATTGGTATAGCTCCATTAAAATGTCAGTTATAGGTTGTATACAAATAATGAATTTATTAAATGGTATATACAAAATTCATAAATTATGACATGCATATATGTCAGAGTAGAAATGATATTACAACAAAATTATCAAATTAATATTCTAATTTTTCGATAAAAAATAAAACATAGTTTACTTTGTTTCTGATAATTTAAAAAAAAAACTACTAAATTTTTAGTAGTGTGTCTAAATAATCTAATATATATGTGTGATTACCACCTAAATATCACCATGCCAGCGAGCACAAAGTCGGAGGAATATTCATAGTCATATTACTGTTTAGATAATATTACCACAAACATATTTTTTGAGTCCGGCAAATAATAAACTGATATTTTGATATTTGAATGAGTATGTAGAGAATAAAAAATCATTGTATCATTTTGATATTTTGATATTTGAATGAGTATAGTTATCGAAAATTATTAAGTGAACATATAATTTTTAAAGTTTTAGGCAACTCAATAATTATTTTTAATAGGTGTACACTTGCATCAAATATATAATCAATTTGTTTTATTTCTTTTTTATTATTTTAAATTTTTTAATTAATTTTTGGATATTTAGTATAATTTTTTGTAAAAATATATTAAATAAATAATATTTTTTTAATAAATCTTACATTATTTTGTTCGGGTCAAGACATATCAACCTGCAACTCATTCCCCATTCAAAGGACATTGCAAATTTATATTGGGTCTTGAGACACCCGTCTTGTCCCTTAATTACCATTCCTACAATCAATTTCTTAAAATCAAAATTATACGAAGTACTACATTATATCACATTAGTGCATCGCACGCGCGATATACTAGTTACAAAAAAAAGTCAAAGAAGTTTCAAAATTACAAAAGAAACCCCCGGAGGTTTGAGTGTTTGTCTTAAATGGGATAACCGTTATATTTTTTCACGAATGAAGCGAGTTTTACCCAATCTTTCTAAACACGGACCGGGCATCGAACCGGATTAATAATTGGGTTATTGGGTCATTTAGTTCAACCGGTTAAACCGTTCTAAAAAAACCGGTTGACCCATATACATACAAATATATATGTATAAATGAAAAAGATAAATACAAGTACAAATAAATATAGAAAATAAACAAATACAAATAAAAATAAAAATAAATTTAATAAATTATATTATCCAGATATATGTATAAATTGAATATAAGGAATAGTTATATAAATTTACCAAATACTTTTCCGTTCAATTTTGTAATAAACCAAATAAAATTTTGCTTAAAAAATCGAACCGGGTTAACCAAGCACAAATTGAAGTATTAAGTATCTATTGGCGTCTATTCAAGCAATATCTGAAAATGTATATAAATTCCAAACTTCCAACCCTTATTAGTTCTAACATACTCCTTCGTCCCAAATATATAGTCAATTACTTTTTTATTGGGATGTCCCAAATATATAGTTCACTTTTTTTTATATTTAATAGTATTTTTTCCATCCATTTATTTATTATTGTTTGATAAATGGTTTTATCATGATTTTGATGATTTTGTTTTTATACCAAAACAATGTTTTTAAAGGTTGTCCAAATACTCCTAAATGATTTAAAATGATTTTAATATTTTTTGGAGTATTTCCTCAAGTTTATTTTTGATATAAAATTGGACAACACATTTAATGATTTGAAAGATTTTGTTTTTATACCAAAACAATGTTTTTTAAAGGTTGTTCAAATACTCCTAAATGATTTAAAATGGTTTTAATATTTTCCGGAGTATTTCCTCAAGTTTTACTTTAGATAAAATTGGACAACACTTCTAATAATTTTTTGTTTACTTCAAAACAAGGTTTCTAAATGTTGTCTAAATACTCCCGATTGGTTTAAAATATTTTTACGAATTTTTCGGAGTATTTCTTGAGGTTTATTTTCGTCAAAATCGGACAACATTGCATTTAGGAGGTCGACTTGGTCGACCAAAGAGGCGGCCGTACACAGGGAGCGAAACATCAAAGCAAAACTTTGATCTTTCATTTTTTGGTCGGTGCAACCTTGCACATAGGTTCGACCGTCGAGTGCACGTCGGCCGGTCGCCTATAAAATCTTTATTCTGATATTTCAAACTTCTATTTCTGCGCGACGACGGCCGCTCTTAAGGTTAATGACAAAAAATTATAACCGTTGTGCAACATACAACTTTTCCTTAAATTGTGGAATTGATTTCTAACTTGACTATAATCTTGATTTTAATTGCAATTTTTTTTTGTAGAAATCGATTCCAAGAGAGAGCTATCAAGTATCAATCATCTCCTATAAATAGAGAAAGATTTGAAGCACAACAATAAGAGAGAAAACTACAACACAACAAGATACACTCAAGAATACACTTGTTCTTACATTGTCTTATTTCTTGTTGTAATTTGCCTAGCTATTCACTTTCACATTATTGAGGTCTAGGCTATTCTTGATTACACTTGCACTCTATTTATTATCAATTATCGAGTTGTAATCTTGAATTTTTGGTTATCATTCAACACAAGATATCTTTGTGAGTGTTCTTGTGGTAAGAACACACTTGGGTGATCTAGGTGTTAGGTGTGAGAAGATTGCGGTAATCTTCTTGTTGAGGTGTTGAAGAATTTGGTATTCTTCAGGTTGAAGATTGTGGTAATCTTTACAAGGTGCCGTTGGAGATTGTGGTAATCTTCAAGTGAGATTGTGGTAATCTCAAAGGTGGTGTTGAAAAAGAGTGTGGTGCTCTTCTTGGTGTTGGTGTAAGATTTTGTTGTAATAATTGTGGTAATTATTAATAAAATCTTTTTTCTTTTTGAAATTCATCCCTAGATCTTTGGGGTGGTAGTAGATTAGGCCCTAGGTGGGTTGAACTATTATAAATCGACGTGTGCTATTTACATTCCGCACCTTTGTTATTATCTTGGCGCATTTGTATCGAAAAAGAGGGGCGAAACCGAATGATGGAGATAATCTATTCAAAGTGTATTCACCCTCCTCTAGATTATCGTAGCCGCTTGGACTTACGATTATAACCCTATTTAATATACATTTTGTGATTTATACTATTTATTAAATAAGGGCAAAATAAGTAATTATTTTGCAAATTTGTAATTTCTAATATTTTCTTAATACGTGTAAAAATTCAAACTAAATTATATAATTGAGACGAATGGACAAATTAGTAGTTTAATGATCCCTAGTCAAAGTCAAACTGTCAAACCCAAAACTGACATTACATCTTCTTCTCAATAATGCACACCAATTAAATAGCTGTTACTATCTTTTAAAGAAGTTCCACTAATTAATCAATATCAGCTGCCAACTTGTCGAATTCTTCACAAATTTGTGCATTAAATAATGAATACCATCTGCCTCACCTCTTAAAATCCTTTGACAATTCACAGTGCGTGATTTTAAAGAATTCACAAATTTATAGTATCATCAACATCAAAATAAAATCATAGTCATAGTGTTTTTAAATATCCCAATTGTAGAATACAAGTAATTAATTTATACGTGTGTGTTAGATCATGTATTTTCACACGTCTAATAATATTTTCCTATTTTCGAAAATATTGATTTTAATTAAGTATACATGGATCAAAGTGTTATCCGAAGTGTTGCTACTATTCAGTATAACACCTTTGGATATTGAGAGTTATTATTTCGAGTTTTTCGTCCATCTTTTGTTTTCATAAAGATCTAAATAGGTTATATTCTTTGTTTTGGACGAGTTAATTATACACTTCTACATCTACTCATAGGTAGAAGTTTCAATAGTGTTTTGTGCTAGTTGAGTTATACAAGTTGATTTCTGTAAATGATACAATCAACTAGTGGATTATTTCGTCATGCTGGCACGTTTGCAAGTATGATTTTAGTTGCATACAAATTTTTATCTCTGTTGATAAACCAATAAAGTGATTTTACCACTTTACCCTTAAAAAAACCCAAAAACTGACTAAAATCGCCAAGATCCGCGGACTGTTCATCCGGATTGGGTTCACCCGAACCGACCCGAACCGCGACCCGAATAATTGAACACCATTGATTCTCTAGTGCCAGGCCTCCCTGATGATGCTACGTGTAAAGTAATGCAAGTACTAATCAGTAATATTATAAATATTCCGGCGCACATTCCAAAGGGTAATTTTTACTGTTCACATTAATTACTTTGCTACTCTTACTTTATTACCTCACGACCCGAACTGACTTAAGCATCAGAGGACCTTAGCCGGGAGCCATCCCACTAGCCTAACGCGTGTGTTAAGTATTCCAGTCACCCATTATAAAAACCCAAAACTTGACCCCGAAGTTTGACCAGAAGGGAACCTTCAGGTACTAATTTTACTTGGTTAAATCATCTGTGTTGTGTTTATCTGCTGCGAGTTAATACAAGTGTTCTTGATACACTTATAACAATACTTTATTTTGTTGGTGTTACTATTTGACTAATTGTATCCCACATAGAATTTTGATGAAAATTTTGTGGGTTTCTTAACCATAAATACGACCCTAATATTTGGTTTTAAGATGTACCAAAATCTTCTCTTCTATCTCTATATTTGAGGAAGTCCTATATTTGGGAAATCATAATTTGTGGGTAATTTTGCCCAAGTTATAATTTGTTCGGAGATTAGTAAAGTGGTCGTTGCGGTTGCGGTGCCCGGAGACATAGGCAAAATTAGCCGAACTCCGTTATCAATCTGGTGTGTTCTTTCCTTTATGTCTTTTAGTTTAAATTATTTTACTCGGTATTCTTGTTGTAGTTAGTATTCAATATTGTTTGTTGTAGTGGGGTATTTAGTCCGCCGCTTATAATCTTGTTTAAGTAGGTTATGTCTAAGGAGACCGGATTTTAAGTGGGACCGTTGTGACCCCTCCGGCCTTTCCTGGGAGTTTGCTTTATTCAGTATTATTTGTTGTGTATTATATACTCTCGATACCCCAACAAGTGGTATCAGAGCCGAAGGTTCGGCCTCGGCTCGTTTGTCTTTTATTTGTAATATTGAATACTACTATTTGAGTTCGAAATGACTACGGACACAACCGTGCATCAAAGCATCCTCGTCCGCGCCCGGGAAGGATGTTAGTGCCAAATATTAGAATTTCGGTGGAAACATTTGATGGTGCGGGTCATTTCGGCATGTGGCAAGGCGAGTCTTTGGATTGTCTATTTCGGCAAAGGTTTAGACATCGCCATTGAAGAAAAGAAACCGGATGAAGTTGATGAAAAGGAGTGGAAAACCATTAACCGCTTGGCATGTGGAACAATCCGATCGTGTTTGTCCGAGAGAGCGAAAATATGTATTTAAAAATGAGAATTCTCGCTTAGAAACGTGGAAGGCTTTGGAGGACAAATTTACGAAGAAGAGTGGTCGAAACAAACTCCTCATGAAGAAACGATTGTTCGGTTTGAGTACCGCTCAGTACTACTATGAACGACCATATTCTTCGCGCATTTAATCAACTAGTTGCGATTTGCTTAATTTAGATGTAACCTTTAGTGATGAGGATTTGGCTTTAATGTTGTTATCATCTCTTTCCCGATGAATTTGAACATTTAGAAACTACTTTACTTCATGGGAAAGATGATGTATCTCTTGTTGTAGTTTGTCTTTGCTTTGTATAGTTATGAATTAAGAAAAATAATAAAAAAGAAAACAGAACATAGCGGATGATGAAGCTTTAGTTGCAAGAGGCCGTTCGAAAAGCCAAAAGAAGGGTAGAAGAGGAAGATCGCGTTCCAAAGCCAAACTTGACAAAGATGAGTGTGCTTTCATCACGAGAAAGGACACCGGAAGAAAAGACTGTCCAAGTTGAAAAATAAAGGAAAAACTCCTCAAGATGCTTGTGTAGGCCGAGGGTGAAAGTGAAGATGAGTTTTCACGGTGGTTTCACCTTTAATTTCCCGTTAAGACGAATGGATTTTGGATTCGGATGCACCTATCATATGTCTCCCGTGAAGGAGTGGTTCTTCAATTTTGAAGAGATCAATGGTGGAGTTGTCTATATGGGCAATGACAATGCTTGTAAGACAACCGGATAGGTTCTATCCGATTGAAAAATCACGATGGATCAACCGTAGTCTTGACGGATGTTCGGTATGTACCAAATTTGAAGAAGAATCTCATCTCTTTGGGAGCCTTAGAATCAAAAGGCTTAATTGTTACTTTGCGAGATGGAGTTAAAGCTACATCCGCTCACTCGTGGTGATGAAAGGCATCGAAAGAAATAATTTGTATTACTATCAAGGTAATACAAGAATGGTGGGACATCGTGATTCTGATTCCGGGGAATGAAAAAGAGTCCGAAAGCTGACGAGTTGTGGCATATGCGATTGGGACATCTTTGGTGAGAAATCCTTGCAAACTCTAGCAAAGCAAGGATTATTGAAAGATGTTAAGGTATGCAAACTTGACTTTTGTGAGCATTGTGTTCGAAAAAACAAAAGAGGGTGAAATTTGGAACTGCTATCCACAATACGTAAGGTATTTTGGATTATGTTCATTCGGATGTTTGGGGGCCTTCTAAGACACCATCTTTGGGAGGAAAACATTATTTTGTCACTTTCATTGATGATTTTTCCAGGACGTGTTTGGGTGTACACTATGGACTAAGGATGAAGTGCTTGGAATTTTCCTTAAATGGAAAACACGAATTGAGAATCGTGGAAGAAAGATCAAAGTTCTACGTCTGATAATGGTGGAGAATACACAAGCGATCCCTTCCAAGAAGTTTGCCATAAGTATGGCATTGTTCGAAGCACTTCACGGTCGGGAGGACACCACAACGAAATGGGGTGGCGGAGCGCATGAATCAAACCTTGGTGGAGAAAGTTCGATGTATGTTGTCCAATCTTTGGGTTGGGCGGAAACACGGGATGGATGTGGCGTATGCGCAACATCTCATCAATCGATTGCCATCATCCGCGATAGGTGGTAAAACACCTTTAGAGGTATGGTCCGGAATGCCCATTCTCGATTATGATTCCTTACGTGTTTTTGGTTCTCTTGCTTACTATCATGTGAAGGAATCAAAGTTAGAACCGAGCAAAAAGGGCATTGTTCATTGGAATTACATCCGGCGTAAAGGGATACCGTCTTTGGTGTCTCGAGTCGAAGAAAATATTGTTTAGCGGAGATGTTACCTTTGATGAACATGCCATGTTGAAGACAATAACAAGTGAAAAGACCGATAGTGCTCTCTGCCCAACAGTGGAGCGCACACCAAAGCGGTGGAGGTAGAAGAAATGACTATAATTCCAATAAGAATGACAATCCAAAGAATAGAGGATTTGTCGGATGATGATGAAGAAGAAGTTCGGACCAAGAACCATTGGATCAACTTGAACCCATTGCGGTAAGAAGGCACAGACGAGAAATTCACAAACCTCGATTTGGTGAGATATGGTAGCTTATGCACTTCCAGTTATAGATGATGACGTTCCTTTCATTTTTCGAGAAGCGGTTCAAGTCCGAGAAAGTGAGAAGTGGAAAGGTGCCATGGAGGAAGAGATGCAATCTCTTCGAAGAACAAAACTTGAAGGTGACACAACTACCAAAAGGCAAGAAGCAATTGGATGTAAATGGGTATTCGCAGAGAAAGATGGATTTCCTAACAAGAACGATGTGCGTTACAAGGCAAGGTTGGTAGCTAAAGGCTACGCTCAGAAGGAAGGAATTGATTATAATGAGGTATTTTCTCCAGTTGTTAAACATTCCTCCATTAGAATTTTGTTGGCCTTGGCAGCACAGTTGAATTTGGAGCTAGCTCAACTTGATGTGAAGACGGCGTTCTTACGGTGATTTGGAGGAGGAAATCTATATGACTCGGCCAGAAGGATTCAAAGTTGCAGGGAAAGAAAACTGGGTTTGTAAGTTGATCAAATCGTTGTACGGATTGAAGCAATCTCCGCGACAATGGTACAAACGATTTGATAAGTTCATGATGGGGCAGAAGTACACACGGAGCAAATATGATCATTGTGTGTATTTACGCAAGCTACAAGATGGATCTTTTATTTACTTACTTTTGTATGTTGATGATATGTTGATTGCATCACAGAGCCAACTGGAAATTGACAAGTTGAAGGCTCAATTGAATCAAGAGTTTGAAATAAAAGATCTCGGGAGGCCAAGAAGATACTCGGGATGGAGATAAGTTGGGACGAACGAGTTTCAAACTTTGTTTGACTCGGAAGCAATATCTGAAGAAGAAGGTACTACAATGTTTTGGTATGACATAGAATACAAAACCTGTAAGTACACCACTTGCTCCTCATTTGAAATTGAGTGCCCAACTATCACCGAAGAATGATGAAGAACGAGACTACATGGATAAAGTCCCATATGCTAATGCGATTGGTAGCTTGATGTATGCAATGGTGTGTACGAGGCCGGACATTTCACAAAAATTAGTGTTGTGAGCGGTATATGCATGACCCTGGAAAAGGTCATTGGCAAGTCAGAAATGGATTCTACGGTATATTCTTATCTTGTAGATGTTGGTTTAGTGTTTGAGCAGGATGGTAAACTTGGTCAAGGTATAGTTGGATATTGTGATTCGACTATGCAGTGATTTGGATAAGCGAAGGTCAACGACCGGATATTTGTTCACTTTGGCAAAAGCACAAGTCGATTGGAAGTCTACTTTGCGATCGATTTGCTTTACAACAATGAGGCAAGAGCAGTATATGGCGGTCGGTGAAGGCTGTAAAAGGAAGTTATTTGGCTTCAAAGTTTGCTTGAAGATTTGGGAGTTGGTCGAACATCACATCGCATGCATTGTGACGATCAGTGCTATTCACTTCAGCAAAGAACCAAGTTCTATGCAAGAACGAAGCATATCGGCGTTCGTTATCATTTTGTGCGGGAGATTCTAGAAGAAGGAAACATTTTACTTGAGAAGATTCATACTACTTGAAAATCCCGCAGAGATATGTTGACCAAGTGGTGACATCACCAAGTTTAAACATTGTTTAGACTTGATCAACATGTTGCACATTTGAGTTGGCACCCGGAAGATTTGGAGGCAATCAAGACAAATTTTTAAATTGAAGAGTTGAATTTTTCGACGTGGGACTACAATGAGTCAAGGTGGAGATTTGTTACTATTTGACTAATTGTATCCCACATAGAATTTTGATGAAAATTTTGTGGGTTTCTTAACCATAAATAAGGCCCTAATATTTGGTTTTAAGATGTACCAAAATCTTCTCTTCTATCTCTATATTTGGGAAATCCTAATTTGTGGGTAATTTTGCCCAAGTTGTAATTTGTTCGGAGATTAATAAAGTGGTCGTTGCGGTTGCGGTGCCCGAAGACGTGGCAAAATTGGCCAAATCCGTTATCAATTACGGTGTGTTCTTTCCTTTATGTCTTTTAGTTTCAAATTATTTTCTGGTATTCTTGTTGTAGTTAGTATTCAATATTGTTTGTTGTAGTGGGGTATTTAGTCCGCGCTCATAAGATCTTGTTTAAGTAGGTTCTGTCTAAGGAGACCGGATTTTAAGTGGGACCGTTGTGACCCCTCCGGCCTTTCCCCGGGAGTTTGCTTTATTCAAGTATTATTTGTTGTGTATTATATACTATCGATACCCCAACAGTTGGGACCTATAAAACTTTCAATGCGAAAATTTCGATTAAAAAAAGGTTTCTCAACGGGACTCTCCAGCCTCGTGGAAGGGCAATATTTGCATTATTTATTAAAGTCTTCTGGCTTGAACACAATCCAATGATCCATCTCATCTATTTAATAAGCCAATCTTCTTAGAATCTCAAAACTCAAATTATAAGCAATTCTGCACCATTTTTCCTCTTGCAATTTTTTTTTTCTTTTTGGTGAAAAAACATGTGGTCTGTTGGAGTATACATTGTTTCCTTAATCATTATATTTGTTACAGGTTGGATATACAAATGGAGAAATCCAAAATGTGAAGGTTTACTTCCTCCAGGTTCCTCAGGCATACCTTTGATTGGTGAGAGTTTTCAGCTCTTCATTCCTAGCTACTCACATGATGTTCACCCTTTCATTAAAAACAGACTGCAAAGGTATGTAATAGTATGAGTTAATTAGCCCTTCATTTAAATTGAATTCTTAAGTTATTTTTTCTGCAGTTTAGCATTATTTTTCCTTTACTACCTGATTAGTTTGTGATCTGTACTTTTTCCTTTATTTTTATATATTCCAACTTATTTAAAAAAAAATAGTATGAGTTCTTTTAAAAAAAAATAGTATGAGTTAATTATAAACAATAAAAAAAAGTCCTCGAGGCTAGTCCAATTACAACAAAACCCAATTTATCTTTCAAATTACAAATATCCCATTGATAATTAATTTTTTATATGTTAAATCATACCTGAGGTATTTGTTAAGAAAATACAGACTTGAGGGGTGTTTCATGTTTGTGATACCTTAGGGGTATTTGTAAATTTGAAAGAAATTTGAGTTTTTCTTCTTCTTGTAATTAGGTCAAACCATAAAGGTAGTATTTGTAATTTTAAAATATAATTTTTTATTTTTTAAAAATGTAATTAGGTCAAACCATAAAATATAAAAAACACGATAATTTCTTTAAAAATTAAAAAGAATCGAAGTTATTTTAAAATAAAAAATTCCAAAAAATTAAATATGAAAATTAAAAAAAAAACTATACACATTTATTAAACATTTGCCATTTATTTAAAACATGGAAATCTGTTTAAAAATCTGAAAATAGATTAAAAAATTAAAATTGTTGAAGGCTTTCAAAATTTTTTTACCAATAAATCAGATTTTTTTATAAAATCCAAAAAGGGAGTAGAGAGAGAAAAAAAAATAAAGAAATAGGACCCCGCCTACTTTTTGCTTTTGTATTCAAGTGTGACGGGGTATTTGGATAAAAACTATAAAAATAGGTAAAAATATAATAAAAATTTTTTTATCTTAGAAAAGTTTTTGTTTATGAAAATTTTCAGATACGGACCGTTGTTTCGTACAAAACGTGGCTGGTCGGAACGTGGTTATATCAGGTGATCAAGAATTCAACCGTTTCATTTTCCAGCAAGAAGAGAAATTGGTTGTGCATTGGTACCTGGATTTGTTTGAAAAGATTTTTAAACAAGGGGAGTTTAAACCAGATGGTCTCACTATTCATAAGTACATGAGGAACTTGGTTTTAAGTCATTTTGGTATTGAATGTATCAGACAAAATCTGATTTCCCAGTTTGAAGATATTGTGCACACAACCATTTATTCTTGGTCCATGCAAGATCACATTGAAATGGAATCTGCTTCTGTCAATGTAAAATAGCTTTTAAATTTCCTTTCTCTTGCTACTAATACATAGGGAGTGTTTGCAATTACACTAAAAATAAGTATTTTTCTATTTTTTGCTTAAAAAAAAGCAGTTTTTAGTGTTTGCATATACCAATTTCTGCTTCTAATTCTGCTTCATTTAATCAGAATCTAAAAGCAGGAAGAGGGGTGCTTTAGATTTTGCTTCTGCTTCGAGTTTGAATTTTACAAATAAATAAGTACTTTTACTACTTTTTCACCAAACACTTTCAACTTCTCATTCTATTTCCAAACACTACCAACTTCTGATTCTCAACTATTTCTATTTCTGCTATAATAAATCACTTTTCTAAAAGCAGAAGTTTTTGCAAACACTCCCATAATGGACTTACAAATCTTATAAGGGATTCATAGGAACCCCTCTAAAGTTTCGGCTAGTTAGAAAAAAAAAAAAAACACCATTCATATATGTTTGATTCAGTCAATTAATTGTCTTACATTTCCTTCTTTACAAGCCAAAAAAAAATCAAGGGTTTATTACAAAAAGTACCCTCGAGGTTTGACCTAATTACAAAAAAACCCAGCTATTTTTTGAAATTACAAAAAAATACCCCGATGTTTTATTTTGTCTAACATTTAACCCCTTCATAAGCAAGATTTATATTTATAAAATCATTGCAATATACCCCTTAATTTTTACATCGAATCAAACCTCAGCGTACTTTTTGTAATTTTGAAAGTTTGCCGAGTTTTTTTGTAATTAGGTCAAACCTAGAGGTACTTTTTGTAATTATCCCTAAATTCAAACCCCGAAATTTTATAGAAATATTGCAGTTATGACAAAATCAAACCTGAAGGGTTTCTTTGTAATTTTCAAAAACCTCCTTTTTTTTTTTTTTTTTTTTTGTAGTTGGCCCAAACCGAATGATTGTTTTTGCAATTATCCCTAATTATAACATAAACATTTAATTTAATTTAATTTAATTTATTGTTCTTCAACAGATGTATGGTGAATTTGCTGGAAAACTTTTGTATAGTTATGATCCTGAAAGCTCAAAAGAGTTCACCGATAAGTTCATCATTGTCTCTAGAGGTGCAATGTCATTTCCGTTGAACATTCCTGGTTCCACATATTATAAATGTCTCAAGGTACACATATATAATTCATGTCATATATTTTACTCAAAAAAAAAAATTAAGTGGAAATAGTACAAAATAGTCATTTATAAAATATAAAGATGAAAAATAGCCATCTTTTATAGACACATCTTTTTTATTCATTTTGGGGTGTAAAATGATATTCATACCCTTCTAGCACGTTAGTTTGATATTTAAATTAGTTATCTCTATGTATTCTCTTACTCTTTCTTTCAAACCTTTTTAAAAAATCGAACCTGTATTTTTTGTTTTTAAATATGCAATATATGTGTTGAATTATAGATATCGAAAATAGGATTAATTTGATATATTATACATGCAAAACAGATTTAAAACGAAAAAAATTATGTGAATTCAAAGTTTTTGGGAGAAAAACAAAATAATTGGGTTATAATAAGTGATTGTGACTCGATGTCGAGTTACTGTAATTCGATGTCAAGTCACAGGGATGTGTGTTTTTGTTCAGTTAAATTGACTCAAGGGCAAATTGGGTTTTTCACACCCCAAAATTACTAAAAAAGATGTGTTTGAGAAAAATGGCTAAAAATTGATGGGAATGTCTAAAAAAACCCGACTGTTTTAATGATATTCTGAGTTAATTAATTAAATTGATCTCTTTTAATTTCCAGGACAAGGATAAAGTGTTAAAAACGATAAGGGACATCGTGAATGCCAGGCTTGCTTCGCCTCAAAATACTCAGGATGATTTGCTCAGTCAAATGATCAAAGACATGGAAACTGTGGATTTTCTTACACAAGAATTTATTACTCAGTTTTTATTCTCTCTTTCATTTGCCACATTTCAGACAATTCCAGCAATGTTGGTATTTGCTTTGAAATTCATCTCGGAAAATCCGGCAGTTCTACAGGAATTAACCGTGAGTAAATTAAAGGGATAATTACAAAAAGCACCCCTGAGGTTTGGCCTAATTACAAAAAAACCCAGCTAACTTTCAAAATTACAGAAAGTACCCATGAGGTTTGATTCAATGTTAAAATTAAGGGGTAAACTGTAACGTTTTTATAAAATCTACAGAAATTTTTAAATCTTTTCTTGTCATTTAATTATATATGTATATATATATATTAGGGATTACAAAAACACCCCTAATGTTTGGGCTAATTACAAAAAAACCCAGAATTCTTTGAAAATTATAAAAAACTCCTTGAGATTTGATGACGTTGTACATATTTCCCGGTGATTTTCGAAAATATTTCAAAACCCCCCTAACATTTACAAGAATATTACAGTTACCCCCCTCCCTAAAATAAAGACAAAAAGAAACCTAAAGGGTTTTTTTTTGTAATTTTGAAACATGTCTAGGTTTTTTTGTAATTAACCCAAACCTTAGGGATGTTTTTGTAATTATGCCTATATATTATGGATAATTACAAAAATTACCCTTGAGGTTTAGCCTAATTACAAAAACCCCAGTTATATATCTTTCAAAATTACAAATACCCACCGGCCACTAGTCTGCAATTTATGAGGTAAAAACAAATGATAAGGGGTATTTGTAATTTCAAAAGTTTTTTTTTTGTTTTGTTTTTGTAATAAGGCTAAATCTCAGGTGATTTTTATAATTAACCTTATATATATATATTTATATTTGTTAGTTTGCTTCTATACAATGAATAATTTGTCATCAATAGGTCGAGCATGAAGAAATCTTGAGGAAAAGACAGAATTTGGATTACTCGGTTACATCCGAAGAGTATAAATCCATGACTTTTACTCTCCAAGTCAGTTTTAATCTTTACATTTTTTTTACTGCTTACTCATTATTTACAGTCTCTGTTTTAAAACGCTATCAAATATGCATTTCAGATAGCGCTTTATAACGCTATCTGAAGGAGAAAAAACGTTATCTGAGTGCTTTTCTGGCGTCGTGTTTGCAGTCTAACTTGTTAACCATCAATTTCATGTGCAGGTTATTAATGAAACTCTGAGATTGGGAAATACTGTTCCTGGATTTTTACGAAAAACTATAAAGGATATCAAAGTGAACGGTATATATATATATATATATATATATATATATATATATGCTTATATCGGGAGGAGGATCAGTGAGACCATGTATCTAGGTGAGACACAATGGACTAATCTCAATCATCCCTCACTATTAATCAATGGGTATGATTTAATGGATTAAAAATATATTAAAATATTAATTTAATCAATATAAGGGTAGTAGGGTAAAATAACATAACTAGTTAGTTACAAAAATGGAATCAAATTTCTTTCTCTCTCATACATCTCCCATATTCCCAATCTCACGTCTCTCTCTCTCTCTCTCTCTCTCTCTCTCTCTCTCTCTCTCTCTCTCTCTCTTTCTCTCTCATTCCTCCATTAACGCAAATAAAGAAAACTGAAGAACTCGAAAATTATAATTTATGAAAATTACGAGAGAAAAAACAAGAAAAATCGGTGCAATATTACGGAGAAATAACGAACAGTGAGTTCGAAAACTAAATATGCAACAAAACTCAACTAAATATGCATTATCCGAAAACTATCTATGCAAAAAAAAACTAATATGTAGTACAAAAGATATCCAACTATGCAAGACGTCATAAACTATGCAACAAAATCAACTAACTATGTATTATCTAGAAACTATCTATGCATTGTGGAATAACTAAATATGCGACATTATGTAACATCCCATTTTTATAATTTCCAAAAGCAACATCTCATTTTCATAACTAAATATACATTATATTGAACCTATTTACGCAGTTGTAGTATAACTACATATGATGTACGTTATATTCAATTATGTCTTGTTTTCGTAAAAAAGCAGTCTGCAACAAAATAACTAAATATGCATTATTTGATGTCTAATTATGCAAAGAGAATAACCCTAACTATCTTTAAAAATAAAAATATTTGGAAAGAAAACAGGTTCCTTAAATTCCGCCACAAAATCCTGAGTGTCAATTTTCATCCATAAAATCCGATGGGACCACTAATTTGAACCATAAAATCCACTGGGACCACTAATTTGAATTACAAAATTACAATCTTACCCTTAAAATCGTGAAAATTAGGAAATAATTAAAAAAACCAAATTAATCACATCCCTTCATTTTTTAAGATCAATGGTTAAGATGAGTCCACATTGTTGTCTGTCTGTCTCACCTAGGGAGGGTGGTCTCATTTGAACCAAATCCTATATCTATATATATTTAACTTTTGATCGATCGATCCATTAATATGACAAATTTACACTATTTACAGGTTATACAATTCCAGCAGGTTGGGGAATTATGGCTTGCCATTCAACTATGCATTTAGACCCTAAATTATACAAAAATCCTCTAACATTTGATCCTTGGCGTTGGAAGGTACTTAAATCTTATTTACATAAATTTAAATTCATGACATATAACGCAAGTTTATTAGACAATTAATTAATTAAAATAAAATATGCAATGAAATAGGATGTCGGATCGGAATTTATATCTGAGAACTTGAAGCCCTTTGGTGGAGGCATAAAACAGTGTGCAGGTGCAGATTTTGTTAGGGCATCAATGACCATTTTTATCCATGTTTTGGTTACCAAATACAGGTATATGTTGTCTAGCCATATCAGTAATATTTTCATGAAATTAATTAGGACATAATTGTCTGAATTTAATTTGAATTTGTATTACAGGTGGACCATAGTTAAAGGTGGTGATATTATCCAAAATCCTGTCCTACACTTGAAGAATGGACTCCATATCAGTGTATCTGAAAAGCACAATCAGGAACTCCATCTGTAAGAAAAACATGTTGGATTGGGAGAATAATGCTATTAATTTCGAATATGTTACTCTTAATCAAGTTCTGTTGTAAAAATCCCCGACTAGGAGCTAGGCCCCATTTGTCCGTCTACGATTTTTTTTTCCGATTAGGCCCGCCTCTGCCGCTTAGCAAGCGCCTAGCGCTTTTTACAACATTGTTAATCAAGTATGTGTTTAGTGTTCGGTGTTTAAGATGGATATTGTCAAAATTTTAATTTATAATTTATAGGGTTCTGCTGAGTGCTGAGGTTTAGGGTAATTACAAAAAACCCACCTAAATCTTAAAACTACAAAAAGTACCTATGAGGTTTGAGTACTACATAGAGTTTTACTGACGAAATTTGTGTAAAGTCGATAGATAATGTCATTGATGGAATTCAATAAAAATAAAATTAAACTGAAGAAACAAAAATAGACGGACAAAATTACCCCATCTAGTTTCGAACATTTTATGTAATTTCTGGAAAATCAAAGGGGTTGAAATTATTTCTTTTTCATATATAACCAAAGGGGGAATCAAGAGCGGAGCAAGAAATGAAAATGGGGTGGGCCGTTACATGAAAATGGGGTGGCCGATACACGAAAATCATATATATTATAATTAATTTTTTTTTTGTTTGATATCAAATATTAATTTAATTTCCTTGTTTACAAATTGTAGACATGCTTAAGAGTAGTTGGAGATAAATAATTTATGGGGGAATGTTTTAGTTTATGTCGAAAACTCAAAATTAAAGGACGTTTTTGTAAGTTGTAACAATTGGCATGGTGTTTTTTGAAATCTTTTTGTGAATAGCAAAAGAGCATTTTTATCTCCGATACTCATAATTCGTGAACTAGTTTAAACAATTAAAGGACATTTTCATCTCAACAAATTCCGTTAAACGGAATAAAAACCTAATATATAATTTAAAAATGAAAATGAATATACGATGAGACATTAATTAATCGTAGCAGTTTGATGATAGTTTTATATGTAATTGAATGGTGAATATTATTAGTATTATACGTAAATACTTAATTAAATTTTTATAATACGCAACCATTACTTCACCGTCAAATAATTATAATTATAATTTTTAAAATACACAAAAGATGTTACCATATCATTTAATAAAACTAACAAATAGGTCATTTCTCCAAAAAAAAAAAAAAAAACCAACAAATATTGCATTTCCCGAAAAAAAAAAACTAACAAATTTAAATTTTATTAGCCCATTCCCAAAAATAAAATAAAAAAAGAAATTCCTCAACATAGAAAAATGGGCTGTACTACTCTTAACGTGTATATATTCCAGAAAACAATAGATTTGTGTGCAAAACCCCACAGCTGCAAGGCAAGATATGATATTTGCTTCAATTAAGATACTGAGATGCGTGTGCAAAACCCCACAGCTGCAAACAGAATAAAAAGAACAACAATAAGGTAAAAAAAAAAAAACAGTAGAAATTTTTAATTTTCATTAGGGATAATTACAAAATACCCCTGAGGTTCAGGCTAATTACAAAAAAACACAGATTTTCAGAAATTACAATAACCCCCTTTAGGTTGGATCCGTTTTACATTTTTCCCCTTCATATACAAAATACATTCCAAAAGTTACTTTATGTTTATCAAAATATTACACTTACCTCCTTAAGCCGGGGGCTTTTTGTAATTTTAAACCATCTCTTGTTTTTTTTTTTTGTAATTAGCGCAAACCTTAGGGGCTTTTTTGTAATTATCCCTTTTCATTATTTAACAAGTAAGCAACAATAGAAATAGGGCAAGCTGATACATAAACTAGACAACTCAAAAAGCTTTGAGAGAAAAAAGATAAATACCTCAACATTCTTCGGTTCAAACTCATGATCATGAGCTAAACATGAATTGCCAAATGTCTCACAAGGGCCACTGGTTCCAGATAATCTACATTGGAGAATTATACGTACGACGTGATAACATATACGTTTCTCTACCTCAAACGTTAAAATTCGTACGTAATTTCGTAATGTGGTGAATTAAAGAACTTACAGATCTTCATTCAAGCATAGAGCAAAGTTTGTACCTCCTCCAAGGGCAATCGAGTCATTCAAGCACAAATAGAAGTATCTATTGGCACCTATTCAAGTAACAACGGAAAATGGTATATCGCTAAATAATAATTAATGCCGCGAACATTTGATCAATTAAACCAAACCGCTATCTAGTAAAAGATTCAAGCATGCACGGGAGCTAAATGTCGGTTTAATAAATGTAGATAATGGTTTTCAAAATGTATCCTCAATAATAGAGCTAAATGAAAGAAACGCAACTCTGTTTAACCAAAAATCTCGATTACATTCCAATTCAATATTTTGTGTAAAGCAAAAGATCATATTTGTAATTCACCCTTTGAAAATATATATTAGGGATAATTACAATAACACCCTGAGGTTTGGGCTAATTACGAAAAAGCCCAGAGATGTTTCAAAATTACAAAAACTCCCTCAAGTCTGATTATGCCTTAAATTTAAGGGGTTACACGTAATATTTTTGTAAATTTCATAGGGATTTTTGAAATGGTACTTTATTATTAAGGGGGAAATGTAAGAGATCAAACCTCAAGTGAGTTTTTATAATTTTTAAAAACTTTTGGGTTTTTTTTTTGTAATTACCCCTAACCTCAGTTTCTTTCCTTTTTTTTTTTTTGGTAATTACCCTATTAAAATGATCAGTAGATATAGTTGTAGTCAATGTGCTTACCAGTTGGTCTAAATAGCCTTGGCTCACCATACACGGTTGTGAAAACAAAACTTTGATTTGTTCCCTGTCAGATAAGTGGCCAGCAACTTTGTTAACAAAATCTCAATAATTCAAAGTGAGCAACACGTGTCATATGTACACCGACACTATTTCTAACGGGATTTTCATTTTCAGAGAAGCATACAACATACTTGATATTTCCTTTTTGCGGTAGGATTCAAGGGGCAATCGAGTAATCCACCAAATACAGCACCTTGCTTATCACCAGTAATCTACAAGCAGAGAAAGACGGTTAAATTCGGATAGAACGAAAGTTAAAACACGTCGTTTTTTGTACAGTTGGTTCATATTGGAATATAAAAGCTGACATACCAATAGACAAGGACCATTAAGATCAGCGCTCTTTCGGACAAGTGTGTGAAGTGATATACCATGTTTCACCGTACTGCCCTTCATTCAGTAAATTATAGCACATACATCAAAATCTAGTAGCGCAACCACGAAATCAGACAGTATCAAATATTTTGGGGTGAATTACAAAATATACCCCTGAGGTTTAGTCAAATTACAAAAACAACCCCAGTTATCTTTCAAAATTACACATACCCCCTTGTTATTTCTATTTTACAAATTACACCCTCAATAGGCGGTATTTGTTAAGTATATACAAACCTCAAGGGGGCGTGTTGGTAATACCAGAAGGGGTTTTTTGTAATTTGAAAGAATTTTTTTTGTAATTATGGATAATTACAAAACTACCCCTAAGGTTTGGGGTAATTACAAGAAAACCCAGAGATTTTTGTAATTTTTAAAAATATCCTTGAGATTTGATTTTGTATTACAGTTTACCCCATTCAAAAGCAAAAACATTTCAAACATCCATTTTACATTTGTAAAAATATTGCTTTTATCCCCTTGAGGTCTTTTTTTTTGTAATTTTGGAACTTCTCGGGTTCTTTTTGTAATTACCCCAGACCTGAAGGGTTGTTTTTTAATTATCCCTTGTAATCAAGGGTAGTTTTTGTAATAAACCCAATATTTTGGTAAATATACCTGTACAACAAGACCCATTGACAACCTTTCACTATATTAGGAAGGGATGCCTCGAAGAACTGATATAAATCCCGAGAAATAAAACACGAATCGTCTACGAATCTGGGAATGGACTTCTCAAAAGTACGTGGAGTAGCAACATCTTCAAATACATCAGAGCTACTACTAGTGCTTGTCCCGGATCCAGGTTCTCCATTTTCTAAATGGCTACCAAAAGATTCATGTTTACCATTTTCAAACTCGTCATTGCGTTCTGTATCCAAGGGTTTATCTTTCAATGAAAAAGTTTTACTTCTCCACTTAAAGGAGTGTGATTCGGTAAATTTGGCCTCGTTAGTGTGTGCATTTGGCCTGTTGAACCAAAGTGAAGGGAGAATGAACGACAGTATAGAAGACGGTGATTTTCCATCTTTAGCATATTGGCTGGCCTACACACATAGAACACAAGTGTTATAAAGACAAACTGAAACAATGCGAACACTTATGGGAAAACCAGCCAAAAAAACAAAAAATTAAGGGATAATTACAAAAACACCCCTATGGTTTGGGCTAATTACAAAAAAACCCAGAGTTCATTGAAAATTACAAAAAACCCCTTGAGATTTGATTCCGTCTTACATTTTTCCCGTTAATTTTCAAAAACATTTCAAAAAACCCCTGACATTTACAAAAATATTACAGTTACCCCCCTTAAATTTAAGACAAAACGAAACCTGAAGGGGTTTTTTGTAATTTTGAAACATGTCTGGGTTTTTTCTAATTAGCCCAAAACTCAGGGGTGTTTTTGTAATTATCCCAAAAATTAATGCGACAATCGGAAATTAGGTAGTTTGTTCTACTCTTGGCTATTGTTGATAACCAAGAATACTGCATAGTACATCTAGATTCATTTATCATAAAAACTCCGAGTGCATGTTCATTCATAAATCAGCCCATATCATTTCAAAGCAGGCGTTCATTATACAAACAACAAACAGAAACATAAAGAAAAACATATCAATCGAACAATTCAATTTTCCAAAACTCATTCTCTTTTATCTATAAAAATGAAAAAATATGAAGAACACATATAGGTCAGAAAGGCAAGAATGGACTGAAACTTATATAATTTTCATCAGACTAGGAAAGCCGATTTTGCTGAAACAGATATAAAATTAGTAACATAATGTTCTTTTTCAATAGAAGGAAATCTTTTAATTTTCTCCTTAGAGGAATTGAAATTAAAACACTATAAGTAGACATGGGGCCTCCTTGTTTACGGAGAATTGAGAAATGGCTCATTGGCAAAGTGCAAAACTATAAAACGAACAATTAAAATGACAAAAATGACCACAATGAAAAATTCAATTACAGAACGACATACTCAGCTCGGAACTAACTGTCATACAAAATGAGCATTTCCCAAAAATAAAGTTCAACATGTAATCATGTGGGCAGGGCAATAATGTTTTACATTCCCCATTAAGGAGTTGGAATCCGAAAATTCTAAATCATCATCCAGCTTCCTTCTATCAAATCTCTTCATGTAAATCCAATTACATTTAAGTAGAATAGCATAAAAATCTAACAGATCAAAACGCAATGCGACATTGAATCCTAGTAACGGAAATATCCAGTTAACAGCAATAAGAGAACTATAATTAAGAAATCATGAACATATCATGTAATCAGTATTTCATTCAAAAACTACTCCAGAAATGCTGTTTACTACTTAGCTAACTGCACATCACATATGTATTTTTCCCTCTGTTGTAAAAAATCCCCACTAGCCCGATTAATCTCCGCCTAGGCACTAGGCCCCATTCTGCCGCCTTAGCGAGCGCCTAGCGCTTTTTACAACATTGATTTTTCTTTTCCTTTCCAGATTGGGAGATTTGGGCCAAATAATATTTTTTTTCAGTACAAAAATAAAATAAATACTTTTTTAGTACAAGATATAAGGTTTATTTCACTTTAATAATTCTTACATATGGATCTAACATTCCGAAAATGCTAGAATTTTCAGCTTGAATCCACTTTATCAAATCCAATAGTATCCCTAATCAAATCAGATCAAATCAAGCAGTATTCTTGAATCATAAACTAAAAATTAACCACACCATCTAAAAAAACAATCTTTTTGCACAACCACATTGCATCCAAAACCCAGAAATAAAAGTTAACAAAACCTTTACTCAAAGATCATATACACAACATTAATTCAACTGAATCCCTTATTCATCAAAAGGCTTAAAATTAGTTGAAAACATCAAATAGCATGCATATGTCCAAAAATAAAAATAAATCGGGTCACCTCGGTGTCTTGATCTATCGTCTCATGACATGATTGTGAATCGGAAAAGAATCTTGAAAGCTTCTCGTACACTCTGTCTCTAATGGCATGCATGTTTTTTTTTCTTTTTTTTTATGATTTTCTTTTCTGGGTTTGAGGTCTAAAATAAGAAAATGAGAATAAAAATTAAAAAGATTTTTTTTTTTTTCAAAAACCCAGATTCAGATTTGGACACTGGTCGAGTTAAACGTGGATATATGCTAATTTTGGTGGAGGAGAAAGGAGAGGAAGAGAATGTAGCACCGACTGTTCCACTGTGTCAGTAAAAGCGAAAATTAGGGAGAAAAGGCGTTAATTTGGTAATAAATTAGGAAACTTTTTTAATTCCATAAATAAAGTTTAATAAAGTTAATTATGTTTTGATCCTTTTTTTTTTTGAAAAGGAATTATGTTTTATTCCTTAATTTAGAAAATAACTATGTTTATTCCTAGATGATGAATCAAATTTTGTTACCATATTTTTTATGCTTGGGATTGTTTTGTTCAGTAATTATAAAATATTTCCTCAATTTTTTATTATTAAATAATCAAATGTAGTGAAGGAGGTTGATATATATAAATATGTTATTGTTTTGAAGAAAAGGTTGTTGATACTAGAGCTGGCAAACTATAGCTCGGGCCGTGGACTTGCCTGATCGACCCGAGATTTGGGTTAGACTGAGCTATAATTTCTAGGCCTAAAAAAAGTCGGGCCTATTTGGCGGACTAATTGACCCGTAGTTGGGGTCGACCCATTGGCGTAGCTAGAGGGCCAACTCGAGCCCTGCCCCCTCTCTTTTCTTAAATTTTTTTTCTTACTAAGCAAATTAAAAACATAAATATATATTAGTTGAAATTTATATGATTTTTCTTGGTTTTTCTATTCGATCCATCCCACTTTCGTGTATCGGCCCAGCCTACTATATTGTCCTAGTTACGGCATTGGTTAGACTGCCCCGATAGTTTTTATATACAACTTAAACGCATACATGGAATGGATTGGGTCGCACGCATTTTTGACTTTTCGTGCTAGATCAAACTTGGGTTGGCCCGTTCTAACCCGATTTTTTTTAAAACCGACCGGTTGGTTCGGCCCTACCGGTTACCAGCTCTACTTGATACTTTCATTTTCCTTGGCAGTCAATTTGCCAACACGTTTTCTGATTCTTTTCCATTTGTTTAATTTCGCTTTAGATTTTCTATCTGTAATTCAAAATTACTAAATATTCTAAAAGCGCATCACGTGGAAAGTGTACAGCATTGTTGTTCGTTGGGTCAATGCTTTTTGCTATTGGACTCTCTTTCAAAGGTTAAAATAGTTAAACATAGTTCTGGGCTGGGTCGTAAAATTATTTTACACGAGGCCCATATAGAGTCATTAAGTTCAACATGGCCCGTTTTTAATTTTATGGGTTTCTTTCATTGGACAATTGCTAGAAAACGAGAATTCCAAAAGAAGATGTACTTATATAGTTGAAGCATAGCCCATAATCATAATGGGCTTGGATGAGCCATAAGCACAATTCGAACAATTTCTCCAGCATGGATTTTTTATTATTCGGTAAATATCTAACAAATCAGAATAAATGAATAAAATAATTCGTAAAGGTTCAATTTAATTCAAAATTGCAAATTTAATTTGAACTATTTAAATCATAAAACGTAAATCAGGACGGACCAGAGGGTAGGCTGCAGTAGATGCAAGTTCATCGACTCCCCTCAATTTCAATTCTTTATTAATTTCATTTAAATTTATGTAGAATTTTATCCCTACTAAAAATTTAAAATTAAAATTTATTTTCTAATTTTAAGAAGGAAAAAAAAATATCGTCACTCAATTTTTATTTTATGACTCCATCACTAACCTACATATTACTATGTGTAAATATCAAAACAACCACAATCGTAATTGATCATCTATTTTTGCACGTAATATAAATTTATTCATGCACGTTCACTACAAGAAAAAGCAGGTTTACCTACGAAAAATCAGAGGTAAATGTTAAGAAAATTGTAAAGTATAGATAAAATCATTGTAGGTAAAACCATTGTAGGTAAAATATTTACCTACGAATCTAAAATCATTGGTAGATAACTACGGAAAATCATCGGTAATTGAAAAACCGCGCCGTAATCTGTCGGTAATTTGTTGGTATAATTTGAGGGAAAATGATATTTTTTATTCTGTAGGTATTCTGTAGGTAATTGTAAAAATTAGTGACAAAATCATTTACGCTTTGGTAAATTCAGCCGTTAAACCTGGAATTTTTTGTAGTGATGATTAGTAACTGCATATTATTATCTGTCAAGTTATTGACAAAATCATTTTAGACACTAGTGAAGGCGGGCTGGCGCAGTCCAGCCACCCATCTTGGCAGGCCTAACAAATGCCGGCCCAACCCAACTAACCATGGGTTGTGGAATAGGTGGGCCAACCCGCCTACAAAAAATTAAAAGAACTATTTTATGTTGACAATTTAACTTTGATGTCTTAATATAAGTTGTAGTTCAATTTGTTTGGTTCTAAAAAAAACTTGAGTTACTTTAATATTAATTTTGTAGATAAAGTTATCCTCAAATTACTTTAATATTGATTTAGCTCGAATTTAAGAAAGTGATCAATATAAAAGATTTTTTTTTCAAACGGAATAATTCTCCACTTACTTTTATTAATTGAAATTCAACCAAACTTTCAAAATATAATCGAGCCAACTAGCTCAAGAATAGGATCAATCAATTCGAGTCGTGTTTGGGTTCGCGTGTCGTATTGAGACATGATAATTACACAAATTTGGCCAACACGACCCCGACCCAAAATAACATGTATATTTTTCAATCTTAAATAAATCGTTGTAGTCTTCGTCTTGGCTTTACAATGAATTACGAATGTTATCAAACGAACATTAGGAGCATAAGATATGCTTAGAATCCTGATTGTGCAAATATGGAATTTTTAAAATTTAATATTTTTTTTTGAAAAACAATTAAACTATGGGTGAGTCATGTACTGATCTATCCAACCTGCGGGTCCAAAGAAATTGACTCATTTTGACAGCTCTCTTCACAATATCAATATTAGGGCGCACATACTAGGTTGAACCTCTGATCTCTTAATTAATGAAGGAGACGATACCACTAACGGCTCGTTAGGCCTTGGCGTAGGATATAGTTAAATTTTGTAGTGATTACTATGATTTGAGGGGTTTGGATAATGACATTTAAATGACATCATGAATGACATAAGGACATATATATATATATATATATATATATATATACTAAAAATCCGACAATGAAAATGATGTCACAGCTGACAGTGTAAGTACTATCGAAACGGAAAAGCCCCACCGACTTGGACTGATTTTTAGGCAAATTATTTCTTCTTCATATCAATTTTGATTCATTTCTTCCATCATCGGATTTTCAATGACATGTGGAATATCGTGATGGCCGGTGGGAGTATAACATTGTTGTTTTGAATTTTGTTTGCCTATGTCAGGCGGTTCACATGATGTACTAGTACTACTACTGCTTGTTTATTCCATCATCAACCTATGTCCTTTACCGTACTTTGCCCATTGTCTGCCACGTGTTAATATGTGACGAAAAACTAAATTAGATGATGAGATCTTATTGGGAGACCGTCTCATGGACTTAAGTTTTAAGATGGAACATGAGTTTTTTTTATGGGTTTGAGTTTGAGTTGAAATTCTATTTATATTTAGGATCTGTCTCATATATAATGCCCATAAGACCGTCTGATACAAGTTTACGCCAAATTAGCTAGATTGATGAATTTGAAGTTATGGATTTTAAATCGTTAATAACAAGTTTGTTGAATTTGTTTGGATAATATCATTATACAATGAATTTCAATACTTAGATTCATTTTGATATAGGTCTTGGAATCACTGGGGGTGGATTTTTAAATTCACATTATTCGGAGTTATTTGAAATATTTTTCTCCAAATTTCCCCCCTTGAATGCAAATTCTTACATCCAAATGCAGCTTTTAAAAAATTTCATTTTTCAAAATATCTATGAGGCTGGATTTGGATTGATGGATTCGAAGGTAAGGATTTCGAATATATAATAACAACTGCGATTTCTTTTGAGTTATTTTTGAGTTACTGTCGTATCCATCTCATTTGGAGTCATTTGGATTTCTTTTATATACATTAACACTTTCTTGGTTGAGCGTGTCACACAGAGCTTGTCTAATGTGGTTTACCTTGGTTGGCGTAGTTTGCGGGCTAAGACGTCCACCCGGGGTTTATCCAGTCGTCCTCGAAGAGTAATTACGGGTTCTCCCATCAAAAAAAAAAAAAAAAAAAAAAACACAAATGATTTCTAATACTAATACAGTTGAGGGGGTCTTACATGAGACAGTCTCATGGACATAACTTCATGAGACGGGTCCTACAAAACACAAATCTTATGATTTTAATAAGTTTTGGTTTGAGTTGAGATCCTAATTACAAATAGAATCCGTCTAATGAATATAATCCACGAGACAGTTTCATACAAGTTTTTGCAATTACAGCTTTATACTTAGACTTACATGTGATTGTATGTGTAACACACAACATTTTTATACGTATATACATAGTGTACACAATGATTAAAAAAATTATATGCAATATTTTAATAAATACGTAGTTACATAATGATTATAAAAATTATATGCATTTTAATGGGTTGGATAATTGGATTTGCGTACAAGTGTACAACAAATGACTCAAAATTTGACCCAAAAGCCGTTTATGACTTCAAAAATCAAAACCCACCTTGACGAATCCAATATTAGCTTATTAGGCTGTACCAGCCCATTACAAGAGCGTATTAGGGAGTGCTTGACTGTGAATGATTTTTCATCCCTTCCATTTTTTGGACAAAATTTTGTATGAATATGTAATTGCTTGTTAACATTTCAAAAAATAAACTATTTACTTTTCTCATTTTTCAAATCATCAATCACATCCATTTATAATTTCAACAAAAAAATATCACATCAATTATCATTATTATACAATCATATCACAAATATAATATTCACTCTCTCTTATTTTTCAAATCACCAATCATATCTAATCACTATAATACTAAAAAAACTATCAGAACAACTATCATCATCACATTTCCATCTTAGATCTGATCACACTCTCAAAATCCATTCTCATTTTTTAAAATAATTTTTTCACACTATACTCTATAAAAGTAAAATAGAGCGGAACAAAAGGTAAAACAATCACGCCCTTTAATCTATTTTTCTATTTAAAAACAAAAATGAGTGTGACTATATATTACTCCGTCTGACCACAAATTTCTTCAATTAGTATATCTTATAATCATGGTTCCAAAAAGCGGTAGACGCTTAGTCGGGCCAAGCAGATCGAGACCTAGTACTATATGCGAGAACTTGGACGGGGTTAGATATATAGGGCAAAATCAGAAGAAACTTAGGTAGACAATAGGACCTAGCGCCTAGATGAAGACTAATGTGGGGTTAGGCGGGAATTTTCAGAACTATGCTCATAATTATTCAATATGCTCTTAGCCATTTTAACTTATTGTAAAAGTTAGATGAAAAATGTCTTGTCGCCCTCAACTTTAATTGAAAGAAAATAAAGTTGCATCAACATTGATTTGCATTTAAAGTGGTATAGAGTGAAGAAGATACTAGAATGTAAAAATTATTATATAAATAAAACGTGATTTTTCAAATAACAATTTTTTTTTCTTTGAGCACTGTGTTATGATGCGAAATGAAAAAAAAAAATCTTTGCTAGGCCATATTTTGCACCCATTTATCTTTCTTTACAACTTTAATATGTCTTGAAATTGTAACATAGATGTGAATTTTATGTAAATTAATCAAGAAAACGAAATAATTCCAATGGAATAAAAAACTGTTGGAATTTTCAAAATTCCAATGCTACAGCATACCATTGGAATTTTGTCATTCCAACGACCATTATACCAATGGTGCTTTTCCATTGGAATTTCTGTTGGAATCGATAATTCCAATGGAAATTGGCCAAACACCAACATATTTTTTCCGTTGGAATTCTCTTGTTTTCTTGTACTGAATATTTTTCCTATGAATTCAAGAAAATCGAGCAAAAAGATTGCACCTGACAGAAAAACATTAATATTCGGATGAACTTCCGTATGAAATTACGGAACAACCTAACAGCATGCACATAAACAATGCATAGGGCATTATTAAAAGCCGAAATTTAGGTCATTCCTGCTGAATGATTTTCCATCAATATGAGATGAGTTTTCAAGAATTGTACAATCACACTTTTCTTTTTTCCTTTTCTTATATTAACAAGGACAGATCGGAGCCAAAAACGAACATTAGGATGCGATATTTATTTTTTTCTTAAAACTAGTGAATAAAGAGATGTTTTTAAAATTTTCATTGGAAAAATCTCAAAATTTAACAATGTACATGAAAAACTTATAAATGTAATGATTATATATATATAATATATATTAATTTTACGAAATTTATAATATTGGAAGGCGGCTGACGTCAATTTCAGCTCTGTGACTGTAGACATAATTATATTATTAGAGTGGTGGACGCTGTAATTGAGATTTGGGGAGGGGAACCTATTTTTTAATACAATTGCAGATTTTTTCTCAAAATTTTGGGGAGGGAGGCAAATGTATTTTTTCCTATAATTTATAAATAAATATAAACGAAGAACAAATAAAATAAAGAAGAAAAAAAAATCTGAAAAAAATTGGGGCAGCAGCCCCACTTGCCCATTTGAATTCGGGTGAATATATATATATATATGTATGCTTTTTTCCCTTATATTTGGGGATTATTTAATTTAACGAAAGGTCAACAATTATGAGATGAATTATTAGAAGATTAAAAGAAAGAAAAAGTCCGCCAGCCTATTTTCTAACACTTCACGATCTCGCAAAACCATTGGTGTGGGCAAGACTGAAGGATTAAGTTGTAATTTTTCTTCACAGACCCTTACTTGGTGGTTTATGTTTCCAAAATGATCCCTCTCCCAGATTTTGAGTTCTTCGCCACAAACCTGAATTTTCTTAACCACTTGCTCTAAGTTAATTGCATTGCTCCCCCAATTCCATGCCTTTCGCACTACGGTCTTGCACGATTCGTCCCGAAGCCACATCGATTCGAATCTATAAACTTTCCTTCTCTTTCTTTTCCCCTGCCGTTGTTGATTGGTTTTGCCTCTCCACGTGATTAGGATAGGGCAATGGTCCGAGCCGACACGTGGTAAATGTGATACTTTGTATTTCGGTTTTGATAAATCCACTCCGTATTCCCGAAACATCATCCAACCTTTCCCGAATATTATTTTCGCCACTTTGCCCGTTTGTCCATGTAAAAGAGAAGCCTTCGTATCCCGGATCCTCCAGACGAGCCTCTTGGGTACAATCGTGAAATGCCCTCATCTTGCTATTGTCTTTCTGTCTGCCCCCAATTTTTTCAAAATTATACAAAATCTCATTGAAGTCTCCCGCATATAGCCATCCCAATCCGTTATGAGTTTTTACTGAAGCTCGTCAATCAAGAGCCATGTTTGGCTTTTGAGTCCATCTTCCCGCCATCCATAAATCCTCAAACGCCAATTCGAATCTCTATCGAGACTAAGCCATCAATATGATTCAAACGATGATGAAAGAATGGTAAAACTAATCGTATCTTTCCATAGTAGGCATAAACCCCCACGCCTACCTCCCGATGATTTGTCACACCGATTATAAAACTCCCTTCCATGTCCGTTTGTTTGAGAACTGTATCGTATTCCTCCATACATAATTTTGTTTCCATTAAGAAAACAAAGCAGGGGTCTTCGGTTTTAATGATTCTTTTAAGCGCTTGAACGTCGGTGGGTTCCCAAGCCTCCGAAGCCTTCAATCGAGACAACTCATTGTGCCCGCGGGGTTGCTCCCTAGCAACCTCCGCCGATAGCGCAAAAGTAGATGGAACATCGAAAAGTCCGAACTCTTTCTGTTTCTTACTCTGCGATCACTCGCTTTCCGTCAAGTTTGTAGGGGTTTGTTCGCTTCATAGGGAGGGTATTATCTTGACTCGGCCTCTTGGTTTGTTCTTAAGGCGGGACCACGTTCTTAGACGATGTGGCATCGGCGTCGAGAGCTAATTGGATCAAAGACGGAGATAAAACTTCGGCTTTTTTCCACAAAACCGTTTCGGGACGGAAAAAAGAAATACTATTGATAGAATTCGGGATCAATAATGAATGGGTGGATGGCGAAGGTGAGATTGCTACGGGGTTCCAAAAATACTATCAAGACACTGTTCACCGCCGAACCCAACTTGGACATGGCCCGAGCGCTAAATGCACTCGAGAATAAAATGACAAAGCAGACATGAACAATATGTTGGCGCAACTGCTCACAAAGGATGAAGTAATCGCGCTCTAATGCAAATGCATCCAACCAAAGCTTCAGACCGGACGGTATGCCCGCCTTTATTCTTTCATAAATTCTGAATCTTGTTCAATCGGATGTTCTCGTTAATGTTCTTGATATTCTTAATGGCCATACTCGACCAACAACTATTAATCAAACCTTCATCGCATTAATTCCTAAGAAAAAAAAATCCTGAGCTTGTCATTGATTTTCGACCGATTAGTCTTTGCAATGTCATTTTTAAAATCGTTACTAAAACCATTGCAAATAGACTTAAATCCATTTTGCCGAGTCTCATATGTCATACGCATCCGTGCTTTTGTCCCGGTCGCCTTATTAATGATAATGCTTTACTTGCTTTCAAATTTTTCACTCTATGAAGAACAAGAAAGCAAAAAAAAAAGAGGAAATTTTGCATTCAAACTCGACATGAGCAAGGCTTATGATCGGATTGAATGGGAATTTCTTCGATGTGTGATGATAAAATTGGGTATTAATTTATCCTTCGTTGAGCTTATCATGAGATGTGTTTATTTGACTGTCTTTTTCTATTTTGCTTAATGGTCACCTGGTGAATTTTTCTCCCCATCTCGTGGGCTTCGACAGAGACCCGCTTTCCCGTGTTTGTTTCTTTTCTGTGCGCAGAGCTTTTTCCGCTATGATTCGGAAGGCGGAAGGCGGGTCCTTACATGGGGTTCGAATATGTAGAAGGGCACCGCAAATTACACACTTGTTTTTTGCGGATGACAAGATATTTTTTGGAAGAGCCACGGAACAGAAATTGAGGAGACGTGCAAGATTATTCAAGCATATGAAAGGGCATCCGGGCAAAAAATAAATTTGGATAAATCGGAGATTTCTTTCAAAGAAATATTGAGCTTTCCAGTAACAACAACAACTCTGCTTGAGATGGGGGTTAATTTGGTGGCTAAACAGCGATTTATTTGGGGTTACCTACGGTAATTAGCCGATCGAAAAAGGAAGTGTTTCACTACTTGTGGACCGGGTTCGAAAAATCAAGCAATGGAAAAGCCAATTCTTATCCATAGTCGGCAAAATGACACTTATCAAAGCGGTAGCCTGGCGATTCCCACTTACATTATGAGTTGTTTTCTCCTCCCCCAAAATATTTGTCAACAATTAAATTCTATTGTTAGCAATTTTTGGTGGGGCCGAAACGTGAGGAGAAGAGAATTCATTGGTGCTCGTGGAATATCCTTTCAAAGCGAAACACGAAGGAGGGTTGGGATTCCGAGATCTTCAATGCTTCAATGAGGCGATGTTGGCGAAACAGAGTTGGAGGCTCATCCATGGTAACAATTCATTACTTGCTCAATCCCTATGTGCGAGATACTACCCGAAAAATAATTTCCTCAATGCAACAATCGGCTATAATCCATCTTATTCTTGGAGAAGCATTGTTGCGGCGGAGGCAAATTATTTTAAAGGGAATCGATGGAATATTGGTAATGGGCTTGCGACTCGAGTTTGGGGCGGATCCGGGTCCCCGATTTACCTGGTTTTCGAATGCTACCCCCCGGAGGCGTGAATGAGAGTCGCACGTGTGTGACTTGATGTATGATGACATGATGGGGTGGAATTTAGAACGGCTACGGAACTATTCATCTACCGAGATTGCATCGATTCAAGCATACCTCTAATTTCTAGAGACAAGCGGGATAGAATTATGTGGCACTACACGAAGAATGGGATTTATAGTGTGAAATCGGGATACCATATTGCGAAAAAAATTAAGGATGGGGACTGTTGTCTTCAACCTCCTCGGTTGGGAATGATAAAAAATTATGGAAGTGGATGTGGCGTCTAAATATCCCGCCGAAGGTCAAAATTTTTGCATGGAAGTGTATTAGAAATATCCTACCAAAGAAGAAGAGCTCTCGGGAGCGAGGCGTTGACGCTTAACCCTATTGTTGCCGATGCGGGCAAGAGGAGAAACGGCTATTCACGCGTTGAGGATTGCCCGTGGGTCTTTTTGTCCTCGGTGAGTCCTATGCGATTAAGCACTAACCAACATCAACGAGCTGGTAATCTCGCTGATTGGATTGAATGGGTAGCGGATAATATGGATCCCGATTCACATTGTTTGTTTGTCATGTTACTTTGGAGTATTTGGTATGGTCGAAATCAACAAAACTTTCAAGGAAATCTATTACACATTCCAAGTGTATTGAAACAAAGAAATTCAAACGCTCCATGAGTTCCAGGCAACAAATTACGCCAAGCAATGACAAAGCCAAAAAGATCGACGCAGAAAAATGGGAACCGCCAACTATCGAATTCATTAAAATTAATTCGGATGCTTCAATCGTGCTGGAAGTGGGGGACGGGGTTTGGAGTGGTGCTTCGAGACCATGCGAATGGTTCGAGAGTCGTTTTGCAAGTTTAGTTCGAAATTCTAGAAGTCGACATTGCCGAAGCCATGGCATGCCGACGGTGTACGCATTGCAATTGACAAAGGATACCAAGCGGTGATAATCGAGATGGATAACTTGAATATCTTCCATGCGTTATCAAGGAATTCAACGGATTTCTCCTACCTAGGAACATCATTGATGATATTAAGTCTTTGTTGTCTAGTTTTTCCTCATTTTCGTTCAGTTGGGTTAGACGGTCGGGCAACTGTGTCGCTCACCATCTAGCGCGTCATGCTTTCTCTTTTGGTCGAAATGAGTCTGTTTTGGGAGTCATCCCCTCCACATTCGGGACTTGGTTGTGGGGAGATTCCTTCGTTTTCTGCTTAATATTATTGGCTTTCATTCTCAAAAAAAAAAAAAAAAAAAAAGAAAGAAAAAGTTGTAGCAACGTGCATTTCAAAATTTATTGACAAGTGGCGAGTGGGAACATTTGTGTTGACTATTGCACTAAAAGTTGACCCTTTAAGCAAGGGAGTTTTGTCATACGTGGTCTAAGACTGCAAATTGGTTAATAATTAATGGTACCAATTGTTTTTAAAAAGTTCATTTTTTGGCTTTGGTTGGCGTCACGGACCACAATTTTTCTTGATTGCGATTATTTGTATAGTGAGATGTTAGAAATTAAATAAGTACAATCAATATATAATTAATTGTAAATTGAACCATATGACTAAATGAACATCTACTAATAAAGTAGAACTGTATCAATATGTGGACAAAATTAGTTTGAACTTATCACGCTGTAATTTGATAGGAGCATTCACATTAAAATCACAATTTTATCATTTGAAAAGTGTTTTGTTGGACACATAAATCAAATACACACCACATATAATAGTTATTAATTACTGAGAAATTGAGAATAAGCCGCATAGCTCAACAGATAAAGAATTTGAGTGACATTGTCTGTTTCGCTGACACTCGCAGCGTGGAGGTTCGAATCCTTTTGGTAACAGGATTGAAGGGAATTTCTCGTGTGGTGACTCAGTCTAAATAACTCAGGACTTTGACTCATTGACGCATATCACGCAATTCATCTCATCCATGAAACTATAAGAGCGGGACAAGAGACTCTTAAATGAAATGAGTTCATCCTTTAGAAATTATTGAGAATAACAACCAAAGTGATATCTAAGTATCACACACGAATTATTAGAGATACCAACTTTCATTGAGCATGACACCATAACAATTATTGTACTAGCAAGTAGCAAGTGGTAGCTTGTAAGTCGGCTTTCTTTTTCTGGACACTCAAATGCATAATTTTGTTCCTTTTATTTTATTTTTCATTTTCCTGGTATGAATTGTCAATTTCCTTCATTTATTATATATATCCATATAGGTTTTAAACACTCAATAAGTTTCACAATTCCATCATTTTATAGAAATTTATGACAATAGGACTTGAACTTATAATGATTTATTTTTTTTAAGGTTTCACACAATTATATGAGATCGAATCCAAACTAATTTTTCTGAAAGGACAAATTTCCACTACTGAAACACATTGATCCCAAAATAAAAGTTTGAATTAACGTGAACCACAACTTTATTATTCGAATTTTACCTCATGGTCATGATTTTGTTTATTAAAGGGACTTGTGCATATATAGGAAGATTTGATGGTTGACCATTGGGACGTGTTTGGACCACCACTCTATCGCAAAAGCTTTTAACAAGAAACGAAAGAAGTAATGAATTTCACCACTGTCCACTAGTTTTTGGAGATGAAGACTGCGCATGAGAGATGAGATCCCCACAGTAGCAATGTAACATGGGAGTCGATTTATAGCTTTTTGCCCCCATTAGATATTAGGAGGTGACAGGCCCCTTTTGTTGCAAATTTTTCTTTTTTCACGTTTTTACATTCTTTGATGTAAGTCATGTAACATACTAAATACCCAAACAATATACTGCTACAGTACTACCACGACTATCTCTCTTTTTTTTTTGCTTTTACATTTTTGAATCTAGGAATTAGACTTCTTCTATGTTGTCTATTGCAATAGAGATGGGCCCGGGCGCACACAGTGGCAGGGCCAGGATTTTCGGGCAAATTGTTGTAATGAGATAAAATTATGTTCGTATAAATTAATCTTTATCTATTTAAAATTGATATGAAATCAATGAGAATTGCTCTAAGTCGTTCACCTACATCATTTTAGAGGACCAAAGTGAATTGCTTGAAGTGTATTTGTTGGAAATTGGTTTGAGAAATAATGGTTGATACCTAACTTTGACCAATTTTTTAGTGACTAATTATTTAATTTTGGAGGAATTAAATATTAAAATAAAATTCTACGTTTCGAGTAGATGAGTGTGGTATATTTAACTTCTCAAAACCATTTAGTGGTGAGTGAAAATAAAATCCACAAGATAAATTTGAAATGAGATAATGGCATGATGGGAAGGTGAAAAGACACCATCCCACATGAGAATAAAATATTAATTTTATTCAATATATAAGTAAGTGGGTGTATAAGAGTGTGCAAGATGAAATAACTATACACATGTGAGGTGTGGTGGGCAAGGCCACACGCTACACACACATGCCTTCGGCCCCGGCCCGTGGGCCGAGGGCCGAGTTTTGAGAAAAACATTTGTTTTTATTTTTTGGAGAATAAAAACAAATAAAGTTGCAACTTAAAAGTGAAACTCGCAACTTTTATAATGGAACATCACCACTCGCCCACTACTTGGAAGTTCTGACATAGTGGTCATTGAAGGAGTGCCCACTACATGGAGGTTACCGTTATCCATTATCCTGGAGTTACCGCCCGCATAAAAGAGACCCCAAGACACTGGTTGGAAGTCCTATAAATAGGAGCATTGTTGTTGTTTAGATTGCACACTTTCATACTCATTTTCTTTCTTGTACTTGCATAGTGTACTCGCTTTTGCACATTTCGATTCGAAAGGTGCCTTGTAATTTGCATCTTTGCTATTACAAGGACGGTCGTTGTATATCTTTGGGGATAACACGCCCTGTCATTCACAAGACTTATACTTATGGGGCGTGTTTATCTTGCGGATAGAGTTTTTACTCGCCTCGGCTATTCTCGAAATCTTCGATTTCTTTGTAATAGTTTGTTACGCTTCCTTGTAATCCAGTTTACGTAAATAAAACACCAAATAATTTAACAAAGATCTAAGTTTTTATAGTAAAATGATTAAAATGTTTAAAAACTAATAAAAAGATTTAAGAAAAAAATGTTACAAAAATGCACGTATCAAAATGAAAGCAAATTGTCGAATTAGGGTGAAAATAAAGGATATTGTTTATACAAGTGGAGGCGCTTTGAGGCGCAATACCAATTTATTAAAAAAAAAAAAAAAAATATATTTTTGGGTCAAATACAAATTCATCATCAAGGATCTATGTACAAATTTGGGGGTACAGTTGTACCCCCAAATTAAAATAATCCAATAATATCTTTTAGTAAAAAATAATAATGATAAATTTATACCCCTATTTTTACTGAAAAAACATAGAAAATCCCAAATAAAACAATACAAATCCCCACAATAAAATTTCAAAAATTAAAAGATTGAATTAACAACTTGAATAAATAAATCATGGCAAAAGTCAAAACCTACAAAACTAAAAATATCATAAAAATTATCTAATAATATTAATAATGTTACCAAAATTATGTTTTGTGTCTCTTGTTTTCTTAATTGCCCTATTTTTTTCTTTTATATATTTGTATTAATTTTTCATATACTTACACATGATCAACTTTTACAAAATTTTACACAAGATTTTGTGCTTTAAATATTAAATAATATTTATATGCACATTTTTTTAATATTTATCGCACCCCCATTTTCAAAATCCTTGATCCTAAGATCGCAATCCATACCAATTGCGATCATTTCAACAATTTGCTCGGGATTTTCAATATCCCGGCGAAATGAAATTTTTCATAATAACAGAACTAAGGGTGAAAACAAAACTACTAATACAATCCTTAATATTAACTCACAAAATAAAAATTTTGTCGTAGGTGTAGCAACAAGTAAAGTATCCACCCGTTTAATCATATTTGTACCTAAACCCTATAATATTAATGCCATCATATTCATCCCAAATCGATTAAAAATTACACATATAATCCGTACTTGTCCCAAATTCATTTGATGTTATCTGCATACTATATCCCTACTCGTCTAAAACCCATTTATTTTATGTAAAAACTTATAATTATATGACTCTTTAAATGATTCTTTAAATGGGTATTATTTCAAAATTAGTTATTATACAACAAATTGTATAGTATGTTAAATTCTTAATAATAGTTACAATTAACTATGTTCAATTCCGCAAATTAGTACAAACCGTCATTATTCATCAACTAAATCAAAACAACACAAAAATGCAAATGTAACCAATAAATTCCTTAAAACTATAGAATCAACACTAATATATCATTTAATCCAAATAACTACATCATACAAACAGGTACTAGTAGCGGGTGTATATCCACGTCTGTCCGTTCCACTATCATCCTTATATTTGTCTAATCCGTATATATCTTTTTCACGTTTTTTACATTCTTTGAGTTAACATATTTCGTATCCGAACAATATATTTACCACGACATTACTACTACCACTATTTTTTTTTTTTTTTTGAGCAAGACTACTACCACTATTTTGAATATTCCTTTCTTTCACCCTTTTTCAATCTAAAAGTTAGACTTCTTCTATGTTGTCTACTGCAAGAGGGAAGGATAGGGGTACACCGTACACACACATGTATTATTGTGGAGGTATTTCAAATGCTTGACATTTGACAAGTGACAACTATATTATATATAGATATTTTCCTAATAACTTTGATTTGCAATTATTAAACCACACATGTTCCATCGAGGTTGAACAAGAAAAAAATATTTTATTTATTTATTTTATAATTTGTCATTTTCTCCTCTTGTTCCCATTTTTCAATTTAGAAGTAACAAGTTGACTTATCATTTCCCGATCCCATCTCTTTGTTCCACTCCCATTTCTCTCAAAGGCCCCACAATATTTCTAGTTATCTCAACATTCATCAACCACGTACAATGACATAAATACCCCTAACTTTGGCCTTTACCACCATTCCCCATTTGGACTAATTGCCCCTTACTATCATCAATTTTCGTTTCCTTTAATGCCCTCATAGTCGTCCTCCATCTAAAAAAACTCCCAAACAAAGACTCCATTTCCTCAAGCGTCCTGCCTTGGGTCTCAGGAAATAAAGTGTAGAAAAACACCCACGCAATAACAGCAATCCCCGCGTACAAAAAGAACGCCCCCCCAATACTTATAGCCTTGTACAGGGATATAAACGTCATTGAAAATAACGCGCTGGTGACCCGATTGGACGCGATTGCCAAACTACACCCTTGGGCCCGTAATCTCAACGGAAATATCTCCGAGCTATAAACCCAAGTAATCGGGCCCAGCCCAATAGCGAATATCGCCACGTAACACAAAATCGAAACCACGCACAGAGCCACGGCCCAAGCCAGTCTCTGATCCGAGTGCTCAATAATGGTAAGCCCAATAGCCAAACTGGCTAAACACAAACAACACCCTCCCACGCTAGTGAGAAGCAACGGCCGCCGTCCGATCTTATCCAACAGAAACGTGGCGACCAAAATAAACACCGTTTTCACGAATCCAACGGCCATCGTCGCGAGTAGCTTGTGCGTGTCGTTTCGTATACCCGCCTTCTCGAAGATCTCCGGACTGTACAAAACCACGGACTCGATCCCGCTCGCCATCTGGAAGAAATGTATGCCGACGGCGCACAATAGAATGTGGCGCACGGCGGGGGTGGGGTGGAGGAAGAGATCTCGCCAGACGCCGTCGCCGTTGTGCCTTTGGGGGACGGAAACGACGTCGTCGTTGCAGTGGTCGGGTATGCCTGCGGCTTCTTTGATGTCGGCGAGTCTGGATCTGGATTCCTCCAGTGAATCGGAGGTTCGGTCGAGAACTCGTTTGGCGTCGCCGAGTCGGCCCTGCATCACCAGCCAACGCGGCGATTCGGGCATGACGAGGACGACCAGTGTGAGGAGTATTGAAGGGATTATGCCGATTCCAAGCATGAATCGCCACCCTAGGTTTGTTGGGAGACTCGAGAATGCCAAATTGGAGGCGTATCCAATGAGTAACCCTAGTGAACCGGACAAGAAAAAAACCGGAAAAAGGATAGTTAGTTAGAATTAATAAAAGTGATAATTTTAATTTACCCCCACACTGTATTTCTATTTTGCTCATTTATTTTTTAATTGTTTCACTTTATTCCTAAATCTTGAAAATTATTGCAGTTAGCCTATAATTTTCAAATTTAATCTTTTATCTTTATGATTTTTTTTTTTTGTGATAACTAAAAATAGTATCATTATTTAGGTTTATTGTGAAATTTACTATTGTTTGTATTTCGACTAACGATAACGATATTTAAATAGAAAAGTGATCTAAATAATTATTGTAATAGCTAAAACAATCCACTAATGGTAAGAGGTAAATTTGAAAATTATAGGCCAAGTGGAACAATTTTCAAAGTTAAGGGATAAAATAGAAAAATTCCAAGTTAAATGGGCAAATGGAAATACACATAATTTTGGGGTCAAATTAAAATTACCTCTTAATAAAACGATAACAATGTCATGATTTTATTACATGCCATCCCACAAGGGTAGCTATTCAAGTGGGTGCATGACTCTCTTATCGGGGACAAGATCTCCTATTCACCTTTCACGTTCCACTCTTTATTTCCTATATTGAATGAAAGACACATGTACAATTATAACATTATTTTGTACACGTATCATTCGTTCGGTGCAATGGAATAAAAAGTGAACACGAAAGTGAAACGGAAAGCTCAATCACTCATTAGGTAGCTACTCAAGTGGTTGAGATGAACTTTACGCAATATTGGAATAGTAACTATTGAGAGCAGTCAACAAATAATTAGTTCTAATTTTCAGTGTTAATTTGTAGTTAGATTTTTAATTATATTTTCTTAAAAAAATGTTATGAATTTGAAGCATCTTACCAAATTAAATTACAATTAATGTGTAGTTATAAAATGCAACACCCAATGAAATATTAATTTAAAAGAAAGTTAAAAATGATTAAGTTAGGACAATAATTGTAGCACAGTGGTAGGTTTGATTGTGAAAGGTAATGGACATGATTAATAAATGCAAGAAGCAACTCCAAAAATATAGCCACAAAATGTATTTAACTCTTGTCTATTCAAGATGCTTATGGTAGGCCATAAGCTGGACCCCGTGAAAAGAATTTTGAACTACACAACATTGGAAATCATTTTATCTTCTTGTAAAGTTGTTTTGTAGTATTAATTAAAACTAATAAGAAATCAATCATTGACAACTTATTTCAACTTCGTTAAAAAAATATTTTCTTGTTTGAACTATGGATGCATGTAGATTAGGGGACAATACAACTATATGCAATAACTCAATATGAACCAAACCCCAAGGGTTGGCCTGATGGCTGAGGGGTTGCAATTGCAACCCTGAGGTCTCAGGTTCGATTCCCGACTACCGGAGTTTTGGGGTTGGGTTTGTCTCCTCCCCGTAGACAGACCATCCCCGGAAGGACGGATGTCCCATGGCCGAATGCAGTGTGGTCATCTTTTTTTGGTGGGTGATACTATGGGTAGAAAAAAAAAAAAAAAAAATATGAACCCGACCAGTTATTGAGAAAACCCGAATACGAAAATGACTAACATGAATTTGACAGAATATTATCATTTTGTCTAAAATGTAGTTATTATATATTTTAATTAAATTTGGATATATTTTAAACAAAATCGAAATTAACATGAAATCAAACACAAACTCGATCTGATAACCCGAAATTACACCCTAGTCTTCAAAAAATTTATTTAGCAAATTTTCACATGGTCCTGAAAAGTGAAACCCATTTTGGACCCTTGAAAAATTTCAACATCATTTGACTTGCACCAAAAAGACAAAAAAACCCACGTAATCCACAATGTTTCAGAAATTGTATTCAGCCCCCAAAATATATTTTTTTGGGATAATTACAAAAAAGCCTTGAGGTTTGGACTAATTACAACAAACCAGAAGGTTTTAAAGATTGCAAAACCCCCCTCAAGGTTTGATCCCGTTTTACATTTTTAATTCCTTTCATAAGAAAAAATATTTCAAAGTCCCCTTGATTTATCTGTAATTTTAAAACATCTTTCGATATTTTTGCAATTAGCCAAAACCTTAGGGGTGTTTTTGTAATTATCCCTTTTAAAAAAAATAAAAAAACACGTACCAACATTGATGAACACCTCTGGGAAAGAAAGGAGAAATCCCCGAGAGGAAGTCGGCGCCACCTCAGCCGTGTAAACCGGCGCGATCATCAGCGCGTAGCCGACTCCTATGCCGGCCACCAATCGGCCAACCATGAGAAAGGCGTAGTTTGTGGCTAAGCCCATAAACAGCGCGCCGACAAAGAATATGGCTCCGGCAAATACTATGGTGTAGCGGCGGCCTATCCTATCTGAGGTGCGACCCGCCATAGCTGAGCCAATGAGTGAGTAGAGACTGAAAACACCCATGATCACCTCTTTTTGAACGTCGGTTATGTGAAGGTCCTTTTGGATGTAGATTATAGCTCCACTCATCACTCCAATATCTGCATGTCAAATAAAAAGAATTAATATTTGATCAAATTCTTATATAATCTTGAAAATAATTATTTGCATTTGCCACTTGTTAGATATCAACCCCGCCGCTGTATGAAGCCAGCGCCATAGCCAAAATAATTGCAGAAGCTAACAAATAAGCTATTACAAAATTTCAGCCTATATATGGGATTAGCGATTACAATCTAAATAAAAACCACTACAAGAAAATTTTAGTTTACCCACAGAATTACCGATAGAAATGATTTTGTTACTAAATTTTATAAAAACTATCATTTTCCTACTGACAATTTTTCAATTACCGACAGATTTTCTGTTTAGATTTTGTTGGTAAATATTTTACCTACACTTTACAGTTTAAAATCTGTAGGTAAACTGATTTTTTCTTGAGTGAACAATAAATTACAAACTAAACACAACCACTAATATAATTGATCGAAAAATAATTATGTAGAAATGGGTGAAATATTCATATATATATATATATATGTAGAAATTAATATTGGTGTTTGATTTAGGAAATAAAGAAAAGCATACCATATCCAAGTAAGATGGAGGTCATGGAAGCTAAGAAAGAACAAGCAAAAGCAAACTTGTTCTTTTTCGGTTTTTTAGGCGGGTCGAAAGCGGGTATGGGTAACTGTGACGTGGCACCATATTTTTCTGGTTTTCCGGCAGCCATATATGGTGGTGGTGCTGGTGAATTGAGATTGTATATATATGTTGTTATCAGTTGGGAGCAAGAAGGTGTTAAGTGAGGATGATGTACACTAAAAGTGTGGATAGGTGTAGTTTGGTGTTTGAGAGGTGGAATTATATATAGGAAACAAAAGTGTGGAATTTTTAATAATTAAATCAAGTGGCAAGTTTTTTTTTTTTTTAACAAAAGTTTGGTCCATCATTTGTAGATACACGAACCCTGGACTTTATCATTGCATGAGAGTAATCTTGCACACTCGAAATAACCCCAAAGTTAAATTTATTATCTTTTGTTATGCTGGTTTCATATCTTTGAAATATCCAATAAATCTTGGGTGGTCTTCATAGAACTCAAGAACAATATTTGGGATGTACGACCCTAATTGGGTGTGGATGTTTGTTCCTTGTAAATTTTCGAATGGGGTTTTGTCTAGTATCACCATGTTTTTAGATCATTTGTAAAGTCAATTCAAGTTTTTTAGAGTTTCAATTGACTTTGGAATATGATCGATCATCTCAATCAAATTAAAATTAAGTTTCTACGTCCGAAACCACCGAGCCTAGTTATGAAGCTCATTGAAAGTATAATGATGCATTATGGAATCATTAGTGGGAAGAATTTGAGCAAGAGGTTTGACGATTACACGGATGAGTACTTGGATGTGAATTCAGATCCTTAATTAAAGAATGACTGCAGGTGTGAAGATGAGTTTAACCGTTATAATTACATTAGAATTTGTATTGTGAATGCTAAATAAAAATAGCAACAACACACATAATCAAATCAAGTAGAGCATATTGTTTAAAGATAAATTAAATACATAAAAACTTAGTTACCAATTACCCTAATTTAATTAAAAAGGGCAATCATATATTGAACTTGATTGCGCTTTCTTCTTCTTCTCCTCTCTTTTTTATTCAATTCTTATTTATCGATCTATTTTTTTATTTATTAATTTGTATCTTTTAATTTCTTTAACTCTCGATCAAATTGTTACAAGGTAAAGTAAGAAGTGGATAAGACTTGAAACGCTTGAACTCACATGCACGGTGTCAGGACTCAGAAGTGGTTATAAATTTATTAATTTAATTATTGACATGTAACTAAAAAAATAATTAGGTGCCTCAGAAATATCTGTTTTTTTTTTTTTTTTGATAACTCGGCTTCTGCGCTTACGCCCCCAAAGATGTTCTGACGGAGTCTCACGACGGCGTACAACCAGATCCTCCTGGTAAAGAGAACAATTATGTTCGACCCCCAATCTACTAATAACGATCTCTCCCGAATCGAACCCATACGGATGCTATTCATTCCCCCACCAAATCTTCACTACCGTATATGCGCCCTTGGAGCAATTTGATGGAGCAGGGATAAGAACCCCTAATCTCCACCCCACAAACAATTTGATGGAGTAGGGATTTGACCCCTAACCTCCACCCCACAATCTTTTGGTGGCGCCTAAGCCACCTGGTTATCTGTTTATAGTTATAGTTTAAGAAGGTGATAACCCACCAGCAGACCAACGAACTAGTTAATTAGGCCTCGAATATGCCCAATTGCTGCTTCAAAAGACTTGATTGGCCTTCTTTGTCCTTGAATACGATGTACCGTATTTATTTATCGAAAAAATTCTTTTTTATTATAAACGAGGAAGAGAAGAATTAAAATGTAGAAAAAATTTTAGTAAAAATATAAAATTTCCTACTTTAAATTTTAGAAACCACGAACTTGAGCTCAAATGGTAAAGACATATCCTTTGTAAGAAGTGTTGATCGAATTAAACCCGCTATCTTTCGCTTTTTTAAATTTATCATTCCTCCAACCACTACTCCTAACTTATTTAAAAAAAAAATTATAACAGTGAATCATTTTTTTAACTAAGTAATTTTCTTTCTCCATTTTTTCCCCTCAGTTGAGTCAATCACGCAATGTAGTCAATACGAAAATGCAACTTTTTTTTTTCTTCTTTTTGTCTAATGATCCATGACCAATTGGATAAGGTGAGCTAGGTAACTCTTGGTCATTCGAGAGGCTAAGGGTTCGAGTCCCCCGAACATGATGGTGTAACAATTTATTGAGAGTTTCAAGCGGCAAATGTGGGATCTTTGGAAGTCGATGGAAATTCTCATGGTTTAGAAGGGGTAATTCCGAGGACCGTAGGCTATTTCCTGGAGATTAGTCATGTGAGAACATTTATATAATAAAATGCAACTTTTTAAGAGTATAAATATAAATTCCTATGTCAATAATTGGTAGTAACTGATAAGAACACATGCAAATAATTAATCTAGTTTGTGGCTGGTTGGTCAACAAGGAGAGAATATAACAAAAATAAAAACCAGTAATATTCACAATTAATTAAGCAAAGTCTTTTTAACACCATTACATTACATAAGTAGAAAATAAAAATTCTGGATCGTTGCATTATTTTTTAATAAAATGGCCCTTATTAGAATTTACAAGCTGGGCAACAAGAAGTCGTATTGAGAAAGACGAAAAACCCTTCTCAAGAAGTATACATTACATACATATATATTGACTCCAAAACTAACTTCTTTTTTTTTTGAAAGGCCAAAACTAACTTCTAAGTTCTAACCATGAGTTGAATTCCCCATTTGGACTTGTCCCTTATTTTCGTCCCTTTTTGCGTTCAACTCCTTCAATGTTGATCTCCACTTAAAGAATGTCCCAAACAAGGCCTCCGTTTCTCCAACGTTCTCCCTTTAGTCTCGGGGAGTAAAAGGTAAATGTACACCCACGCCACGAAAGCGACCCCACCATACAAGTAGAACGCCCCCGATAGTTATAGTCTTGTACAATGATATAAACGTGATTCCAATCACGCCACTCATAACACGATTTAACGAGACTCCGATATCGACCCCTTGAGCCCTCAATTTTAGCGGAAAATCTCCGAACAATAAACCCAAACGATGGGACCCATCCCACTCGAGAAAAATGCCACGAAACATAAGATACTGATTACACACAAAACCACAAATTGAATATATCGTATGATCCGAATTATCAATAACGGTAAGCCCAGTCGCTAGGCCCATTAACGAACATGCCATCCCGCCCATGCTAGTTAAAAGCAACGGGCGTCGCCAAATTTGTCTACGAAAAATGTGGCGACCAAAATAAAGAGCGTCTTCACAATTCCAACGCCTACCGTGGCGAGTAGCTTGTCCCTGTCGTTTTTTATGCCCGCTTTTTCGAATATGACCGGGCTGTAGAGCACGACGGAGTCGATGCCGCTGGCTTGTTGGAACAAATGGATCCCGAAGGCGCACATTAGTATGTGGAGCACGACGGGCGTGGGGCAGAGGAGGTCCCGCCACACGCCTTCACCGTGGTGTTGTTTGGGGACACAGACGGACTCGTCGTTGCAGTTCTCGGGTATGCCCGCAGCCTCTTTTTATGTCGCGAGCTCGAGGTCCGATTCGTGTTGGGAGTCGGAGGTTTTGTCGAGAACGACTTTGGCGTCGAGATGAGACCCCGCATTACGAGCCAACGCGGACTCGGGCATGAGGTATGCACCAATAACAATGAGAATGGCGGGGATGACTCCAATTCCGAGCATGATTCGCCATCCCAAGTGTTGTGGGAGCTTGGAGAAGACTACGTTTGATACGAAACCAAGTAATATGCCTATGAAATTAAAACAAAGAAGTCAAAACTCATCATAATAATTCATATTCGTTGGAATAGTTAATATGACAGTGAGCCCAAACCCAGACGTTTTCATAGTAGTTCACTTGAGTTATAAAGTAGACAATCTTATCTTCCCCTAATTAAACGTGAGACAACTCACAAATGATATATTTCAACAACAATCGGTATTTTGTAGTAGATACTAAACTTTTAAGAATCAAATTATTAATTCAAGATAACAAAATAAGGTTTGTCTAATCAAAATTAGAAATCATTCTTATTTGTAGGCATCATCAAAACAAGAGCATACTTGTCATTACATATTGTTTGGGTCTTAATTCTGTAAGCAATCCACCAAAAAAGTTTATTTGACAACCTAGTAGAAAATTAAATGCCCTGTAAAACTTTTTATTTTAGTACATGCCAATATATATTCTTCATGAGATCTCATATTTCACTTTCTCTATTTCAATCTCTATTCCATACACTAGATGAATGACACATATACAATTGTGACATCATTATGTATACATGTCATTCATCTGATGTAATGGCATATGAGCGGAATAGATAAAGTGGAATAGGAAATTAATGAAGACCATCTTCAGTAGTTTGAACCATTTTAATGCACATTTTGTACTATTTTTGTGCCAAATCTGCACTCTATCTCCAGCAATTTGGACTAAATTTTGCGATAAAAATGAATATTTCATTTTCGCTCACATATTCATAGTGACGCAGCTTTGGCGCAGTGGTAGAACAAGTTTTTGCTTTAAATTGAAGAAAACATATTCATGACAAAATGTATACTTACCAACATTGATGAACACCTCCGGAAAAGAAGTTAGAAACCCACGGACGGAGGACGGTGCCACCTCAGTCGTGTACACCGGCGCGATCATCATCCCGAAGCCAACACCGATGCCGGCCACGATTCGGCCAACCATGAGAAAAGCATAGTTGGTGGCGAAGCCCATAAGAATTGCACCGCCGAAGAATATGCCTCCGGCGATGATTATGGTGTAGCGGCGGCCAATCCAGTCGGAGGTGCGACCGGCGATGGCGGAGCCAACTAGCGAGATGAGATTTATAATTCCCATTACAACCTCTCTTTGTACATCGGTCATCGTGATATCCTTTACAATGTAGATTATAGCTCCACTCATAACTCCTATATCTGCATGAATTAAAGAATTGCATATATTTTTAAATAAGTTGGAAGTACTGGTTCGAGGAGAAGGGATAAATTTCAAAAAAACTGAAAGATATCGGGCTCGAACCCCGGTCAACACTCTTAGAAAAGATAAACGATACCACTTGAGCTACAAGCTCGTGGTAATGAAAGAATTGTATTGTAATTTGAAAGAATCAATTTGGATTTAGATTTCCCATTGCTGGATATTTGGCCATTTGACCGTAACAGAAATAATTTTTTGTCATATGTTTCATAGAACGTTTTTTAAGCTTTTTTGGAGTTCAATTTCCATTTTGATATTTTTTTCGTTTTCAAGACCAATACATTTCTCAAGACTGTGACTCATTTTTTGGTACCGAAAATTATACCGTAACGAATTTTTAGAAAACGACACTCGGAATAAAGTGGAATAGAAAAGTGCAACAAAAAATCTGAATCCACTCTTAACGTGATCATTGGATAATTGTCTGACATTCAGGGATGGAGCCAAGAGGGGCTGGAGGTGGCAGCCGACCCCCCTCAACTTGAAACTTTTTCATAATTAGTTTACTTTTATATAAATTTACTAATTTTTTTAAATTTGCATCTCCTTAAAAATAAAAACTACCTATTTATATCTATTAGTTTAAGGAAAAAATAAACATCGTCGCCCCCTAGTCTCGGTTTTCTGGCTCCGTCCTACTATTTCATTTAGATACACAACACTATATATACCAAAATTAAAGAAACGTTATAAAAGTGGAAAGAGTAATTAATCCAAAATAAAAAAAAAATAAGATTAATGATGATACCATATCCAAGCAAGATGGAAGCCATTGAAGCCAACAAAGCACAAGCCAAAGCATAAATGTTCCTTTTTGGTTTCTTGGCGGGTATGGGTAAATCCATTTGGTTAGAGTATACACCATTTTCCGCCATTAGAGAGGCTTGGTTTATTATTTCGTTATGAGTTGGGGCCCCAAAAAGAGGTTTTCAAATGAGAATTGTGTATTAGTACTTTGAATGTATTGGTGGGAGTAATATATATATATGTATATGTATATACAGAGAGACAATTGAAAATAAGAGAAAATCTTTTTGGGATTTATATAAGTCAACTTAACTAAGGTTATGGCGGTTTTATCTCTGCTATAGTTGGACAAAAACTCCATGTGAATAGCTACCACAATTTTTTTTGTGGGTATACGCAAATTTACGCACAATCACACATGTTAGGTGTGTATGCAAGACGTACTATAATTAGCGTATTTGTCTAAAAAAAGTTATTATTTCATTATAAAAAAATACATTGTTAATTATGTCTGATTTGAGGAAAAATGGAATGAAATGTACAAGCACACAAAATATGCAAAACCAAAAATAGTAAATTAAAATATACATTTTCCTAGCTACTCCAATATAGTAGCTATTTTATGTCAATCATTTTTTTAAAAAACTAATTTTCTTTTTCCATTTAAACAGAGAAAGATGTATAAGTTGAGTCAATCAAGCAATGTAGTCAATATAAAAATGCCACTTTTTAAGAATATAAATATGAAATTCTATGTTAATAATAGTTGCTAGTAACTAATAATTAAGAACACATGCAATAATAAATTCATTAATAGGGTCTAGCTTATAGGAGCAAAGTCTTTTTAACTTCAATTCATTATGCATGTTAAGATGTTAACCAATTCGAGTACTTGTAATGACAGGGTTGAACTCAAGGACGAACACATAAACTATAGCATGGAAGGCCAAAATAAAAAATATTCGATAGAAGGATGACGAGATTGAAAATATTTAAGGAGACATATAACTTTATATATAAATATATAATATATAAATTATGTACTACATAACATAAATATTTAAGGAGGCAATGGTGTAGCCAGCACACTATAACGGGGTGGGCCAATACACGAAAGTAGGGTGGGCCGTATAGAAAAATCATATAAATTTTAACAAAATTAATTTTTTTTTTAAATTTGCCTAGTAAAAAAAAATTCTAAAAGAGGGGGGCAGGGCCCAGGTTGGCCCCCCTAACTACGCCATTGTAAGGAGGGGTGATGATCCCCTCCAATCTCCTCTCGGTCCGTTCCTGACCGAATTTAAAAAAAAAAAAACTTCATTCTGCATGTTACATAAGGAGAGAATAAAAATTCTGCATTGTTACATTATTTTGAAGAAATGGCCCCTATTACAAGGCAAGAGTAGTTTGCATTGACATGAAATCCCAGCAAGATTGAGAATGACATAAAACCCCTTCTCAAGATAGCTATATTACATGACGACTCTAAACTAACCCTTAACCATTAGTATATATATTCCCCGTTTGGATTTGTCTCCTATTTTCGTCTCTCTTCTCATTCAACTCTCTCAATGTCGATCTCCACTTAAAGAAAGTCCCAAACAACGCCTCCGTTTCCTCCAACGATCTCCCTTTAGTCTCGGGAGTAAAAGGTAAATATACACCCACGCTACAATAGCAATCCCTCCATACAAAAAAATGCCCCTCCAATAGTTATACTCTTATACAAGGATATAAATGTAATTCCAATCACCCCACTCATGACCCGATTCAACGCAACTCCGATACTAACTCCTTGGGCCCTCGCCTTTAATGGAAAAATCTCCGAACAAAGAAACCCAAACAACCGGCCCATACCACTCGAGAAAAACGCCACAAAACATAACACACTCGCTATACACAAAGTCAAGGCCCAAACCATTTTCTCGATCCGAACTATCAACAACGGTAAGCCCGTCGCTAGGCCCAATAACGATAAAGCCATCCCACCAAGACTAGTTAAAAACAACGGTCTTCGCCCGTATTTGTCCACGAAAAATGTGGCGACCAAAATAAAGATCGTCTTGGTGAATCCAACGCTTATCGTCGCGAGTAGCTTATCGGTATCGCTTTTTATACCCGCCTTCTCGAATATTACACGGTCAGAGCACGACGAGTCGATGCCACTCGCTTGTTGGAATAAATGGATCCCGAAGGCGCACATTAGTATGTGGCGCACGGTGGGCGTGGGGCAGAGGAGTTCTCGCCACACGCCTTCACCGTGGTGTTGCTTGGGGACCATAACGACGTCGTCGTTGCAGTGTTCGGGTATGCCTGCGGCTTCTTTTATGTCGTAGAGCCTGAGGTACGATTCCTCGGGCGAGTCGGAGGTTCTGTCGAGGACTTTTTTGGCGTCGCCTAGTCGACCCTGCATGACGAGCCAACGGGGGGACTCGGGCATGACGAGTGCCCCGACGACTATGAATGTGGATGGGATGCATCCAACTCCAAGCATGAATCGCCAACCCAAGTTTTGTGGGAGCTTGGAGAAGACTACGTTTGATACATAGCCAAGTAATATGCCTATGTAATGAAAATAAAATAAGATTGATCATATCATAATTCGCAAATTAAAGGATAGTAGCAAAAGCCAAAAATAAAGTCAGATTGATCATCATAATTCGCAAATTGTAGGTATACGGTACAACATCATTTATTGGACACTAAAGATTTACCCTACTGTTGGAGGATAATTAATTTTGGGGCTAAAGGCCCCAATTTGTTATAGAAGCAAATGCCCCTGGATTTACCGATTATTGTGTAACAGATACTAAACTTTTTTTTTTTTTTGACAGCAACAGATACTAAACTATTAAGAATCAAATTATTGAAATAACAAAATCAGGTTCCTTAAAATTTAAAAACGTTCTTATTTGTGCCATCAAAAAAAAAAAAAAAAAAAAAACGTTCTTATTTGTATATCCATATGATATCCATATGCATATTAATTATTATAAAATTATAAAAAATAGACCAGGCTAGAATATAAAATAAAAATATAACTATTTAAATTAGTCAAGCCATAATTATCTATTTTGACAAGTTTTGAGAATTTTTATGTGACAACCAAACATATTGAATGAAAATTACAAAAAAAAAAAAAAATACCATGAAATTTAAGGTACCAAATCTTCTATTTCAGTATCCCTATTCGGGTACCTCTTCAAATTGTTTAGATAAATAACATGTGTCTATATAATAAACATGTGTTTTAATTGTTTAGATGTATTTACACGTGTTATTCATCTAAGCAAATAGAATCTGATAGAATAGGAAATCGAAATCTCAACCATATTCGAATACTTACCAACATTGATGAACACCTCCGGAAAAGAAGTTAGAAACCCACGGACGGAAGACGGCGCCACCTCTGCCGTGTACACCGGCGCAATCATCATCGCAAAGCCCACACCGATACCGGCCACAAATCGGCCCACCATGAGAAAAGCATAGTTGGCGGCAAAGCCCATAAGAATCGCACCAACAAAGAATATTGAGCCCGCGATGATTATGGTGTAGCGGCGGCCAATCCAATCCGATGTGCGGCCCGCGATGGTTGACCCAATTAGCGAGATGAGATTGATAATTCCCATTACAACCTCTCTTTCTACATCGGTCATATTGATATCTTTTACGATGTAGATTATGGCTCCACTCATCACTCCTATATCTACATGTAAATGCAAGAGTTGTATTGTAAGAATCAATCTGGATTTAGATTAACAATCAAATAATCAACAACATAGATTTGACTTCTACACGGATGTAATTAGTGGCGGACGCAGAATTGAGATTTGAGGGGCGAAATATAAATTTTAATACAATTGCAAGATTTTTTTTTTTCCAAAAATTTGGGGTGGGGGGAATATATTTTTTCAATAATTTATACATAAATATAAAGTAACAACAAATAAGATAAAGAAAAAAATCTGAAAAATTTTGGGGGCAATAGCCCCCACTTGCCTCCTTGGATCCACCTTTGCTTGTAATTCAACCTAACACTTGAATAAGAAGTGAAACAGAAAAGTACAATGGAAAATCTGATTCCAAATTTAATTGGTATAAAATACTGGAAAAAAACGGTATTTGTAACTTTTGTAAGTCATAATTTTTTCAGATAACATTCTTATTACACTTTAGATAATTGTATGCCAATTCATAGATGCACAACACTATACCAAAATAGAATAATTACAAAAACCCCTTGAGGTTTGGACTAATTACAAAAAAATCTATACATATTTCAAAATTACAGAAAAAAAACCCACCAGATTTGATTATGTATTAAATTTAAGGTGGTAAATGTAATATTTCTATAAATATCATGGGATTTTTTAAATGTATTTTAGAAAATATAAGACGCAATCAAATATCTAAGGTTCTTTTTTATAATTTTCAAAAACCTATTCAGTTTTTTTTTTTTTTTTTTTTTTTGTAATTAACCCGAACCTCATGTTTTTTTTAATATTATCCCTACCAAGAGTAAAGAAACACTAAAAAAGTGGAAAGAGTGATGTAAAATATAAAAATAATAAGATTAATGCTCATACCATATCCAAGTAAGATGGAGGCCATTGAAGCCAACAAAGAACAAGCCAAAGCATACTTGTTCCTTTTCTGTTTTTTGGGCGGGTCGAAAGCGGGTATGGGTAAATCCGATTGATTAGTGGATACACCATTTTTCGCCATTACAGAGGAGGGAAATGAAGTGGTGAATTTTGGTTGAATAACCCGTTTTTTGATTATTATATATGTAGTAGTATAATTTGGATAAAGTTTGAGAATATATATAGAATTATATTGAGACAATTGAAGATACGATAAAATCTTTTAAGAATTATCCACTAATTAAGGTCAATTTAATTGGGTCATTGTTGCCATTTACACGTGGTCACAAAATCTTTTAGGAATTATGTCAGATTTTCTATTTTATTTTGATATTTCTTTGTGTGTATCATTATACAATAAATGCATATTAAGTTTTATGGTAATTTACTTATTGGTTTTCCAAATAAAATTGGTAACATTATGATGATAATTGATTACAGTCTTACAGAACAACCACCTTATCCATTACATTATTATCTTTAATGAAAAATCTGAATCCACTTATCAATGACTCATAACATTATCTATATAACTAATTATCAATGACTCATCGTATTATTAACATTATCTATATAAATTAATTATCAACCATTTATTTTTCGCAAAATTATATTTATTTGTTATTATAAGTTAAAATGGTAGTATATAAATATCTTTTCCGCCCAATCGGAAACATTTTTTGCTGATTCTATGTTACACGTATGAGGTAACCCACTAGAATAAGGCAAAAACTTGTGTAAGACAGTCGCACGGTGCGACGGGTGGTACTTTTAATGTAAAAAGTGATATTTTTAGTGTTTTTTTTTTGTGGTATTCACTTTTCACACTAAAAGTATTATTTTTATACTAAAAGTACAATTAAATTCGCCGCACCGCGCAACCGAGTTACAAGAGACCGCTCCTAGAAAAATAGGTTATGAGACTTTCTATTCCACTCCATATTCCACTCCTTTAGCGGTTACATGATTGGCATGTATTTATATGATGAGCATGTGATGTTGATTTGTTAGATATATTTGCACGTGTCAACCATATAATGAGATAATGAAACTATTGCGCGTTGTATTATGAAAATCTACTGATTATTCTCTTCGTGCGGCAATATATAAAAATGGAAAAACACTTATATCCAATGTATTTTATATTGCATAAATTCAATTCAAGATTAATATACGCACTTTTGGGCATATAAACGACGGAAAATATTCATAAGACAAGTATGATGTGATTTTTTTTTCTCCATGAACATCCCCAAAGGGACGGGGGATTTAGGATAAGAGGGTGTTTAGCTAAGCTTATTTAAAAGATCTTATAAGCTCTTACATCTTATAAGTTATTTTTGGAGCTTATGAGATATTAGATCTTATTTTAAGAATAAGTTGTTGAAGTGTTTGGAATAGCTTTTAAGATATTAGTAATGACAATTTTGTAATTAAAATAGTCAAAATTAAAGAAGGTTGTTGAAATAAGATCTTATTTTGAAAGAAAAAAAAGTTGGGGTTCCCTACTTTTTTAAAAAGCAATTATAAACTTCGACATCTTATTTTGGAAGTTTATAAGAACTTTTTCTAAAAAATTACCAAACAAATTTAAATAACTTAATTATAAGCTCTCAAATATCTTGTAAGATATTTTTAAGAGCTTATAAGCTCATCCAAACACCCTCTAAGACAAATATGCCTCCAATCTCCATGTAACTGATTTCTGCATTTAAACCTAAATTGATGTGACTAGAAAACAAAATCCTAGGTATTCCCATATGTTTCCTCAAAAAAAAAAAGTATTTCCATATATATGTTAATTATCCGTCGGTTCATTCAAGTAATTTGAATTCCTAGGTATTTCCATATATGTTATAATTATCCCATCTTAGGTACCTTTCAAATCTTTAGGCCTTGTATGGTTATGTTTTCCATGACTATTTCTAGTTTAGTGTTGGAAAATGAATTTTCAGAATTTATTGGTTTTCGTGTGAAAACCGGAATTATGTTTGGATGAGTGAATGAGAATGAGTTTTATGTAGGTTTGGAAATGAGATTGTGTTTGGTTAAGTAGTTTTGAAATAGTATTTTATGTATATAATAATTTGAAAAGTTGATAGGGGGTGAATATTTTAATTGAATATATAATATTATATTTATAGAATTGTAGGCTAGTGGGTCCCATTAGATATATATAGTAGTATTTTAAGTAGATAAAGTTGGTAATGGAGGGTCCCACATATATAATTGGATTAAAAAAATAAGAATAGTGATTGATAAGTGATGTAGTAGTGTATAGGGTTGAAAAGTAAAATTTTAGGTTTGAGATGATGTTTTATGTAAAAAGTGGAAAGTGGAAATGATGATTTATCGGAAATTTTTAAACAAACATAATTTCATTTCTATGAACAAATTGGAATTGGAAATGTGGGCTAAAACATAAACAAACAAGCGCCAAGTTTGCCCAATTGCCCAGGATTATAGAATAGGCATACCACAAAATTGGCCCAATTTTATGATCGGATCCGAAAGTGAAATTGTGATCAAATTGGGCCAGGAGTTATTTTAGTAATATTGGGCCATGAGTGTCAGCCTGTTCTTTAACTTTTGACTTGTCTATGCATGAAACATTAACAATTGGGCCTTTGTTAGTGACAGGTTAAGTGGCAAGTTGGACACTGGATTTATATATGATATAATATATAAATTTCTGCATTTTCAAACAATTAAATAAATTAATCTTACAAACGCGCTAAGCTTAGGTGCTGAGTAGTCCCTATAGTGCTAAGTGCTAACACTCAATTAAGGAAAAATCTTGGTAATCTTCTGGTTCAATCTGAGTATGCACAGATTATTGGGAGTATGTTTCACTTTGATGAATTTTTCACGATCTGAGATAGTTTATTTTGTGTTTCAATAGAGAAGATATACACATAATTCCAATCGTGATCGTTGGACCGCTTTAGTCGACTAAAGAAATACTTCAAAGGTTTCATGAATTATGCTATTATTTATAGTGGATTTTCCTTCGTATTAGAGGACTTAGTGATGTCAATTGGATCTTTGATTTAGATGAGATAAAATCCACTAGTGGCAGTGGGTGCTAGAGATGTCAAAAATTAAAAATTATATATTTAAATTTAAAAATTTAAACTCAAATACATATAGCATTTAAATTTAATATTTTAAGTTAAACTATTCGTCATAAATAAAATTCATGTAGAGTTTCTTATTATATTGCATTAACAAACTTATAAAATTAAATATTTTATGATCTAAATTTTGAAAATAAAATAATAATAATTAAAGCTACCCAAAATTAACAATTTTTCTCGAATTACTCATATGATCGTAATTTAAAATTTTCAAAATAAGATATTAAAATCTAAAATTTCAAACTTGAGCATATATAACATTTAAGTTTAACATCTAAAGTTAATCTTAAAAAATTTCATGCATAGTATATAATTACGTTGCATTAACAAATTATGAAATTAGATTTAACATCATTTAGAAATATAATTTATATCTTAAATAATGTAATAAGACTACGTGATATTTGCTTATTCGAATAAAAATAAAAACTAAATTAAGTAATAAATAAAATAAATAAAAAAAAGAAGTTTTTCGATAATTAATAGCTTGTTTAATAAAGTTAAACTTAAAGATGAGGGAGATGTGAATTTGAAAAATAAATTTACTAGTAATAAGTAATAAAAGTAGATATAAAATATTAGAATTATATTTATTTTTTTAAAAAATAATGGGCTAACTGGCTAGCTCCTAAGTTAACCTTTCGGGTTAGCCCTAACGGGCTTCGGTTTAAATAGTCCGGGCCAAAAAGGCCCTGATTTAAACGGGCCAAAATAATTCGGCCCTAACCTCTCTTTTTTTTCCGATTTCAACAAACCTGAGCCAACTGTCGCGACCTTTTAACATATCTAGTGGGTGCAATTATTTGAAAGTTTGTTAAACAAACAAACTATTATAGTTAATTTACTATCGAGATCAAGTTTGTTGTCTTGGGGTTAGGCGATAATGAGGCTAAGTGGTTGAAAAACTTTTTAGCAGATATCATGTTGGGTTCAAAAATCAAAACTAACACCTTCAAAGGTTTATTTATTATGATTTTTAAGTAGCAATTGCAATTCCAAAAGAATAAAATCTTTAATGGTAAAAATAGACATTAAATCCTAAGATATGATGTGGTTAAACAACTGTTAAAAGATGGATTTATATCCATTTATTATGTGAAATCGAAACATTCATAATGCACATCATAAACCTTTATTGGTAAAATTCAAACTTTCTTTTAGAAAACTTAAAAGACATGAAAATCATGAAAGACGTACATGGGTTCGCGAGTCATCATCGTTGCGCCATCTCCTTCCTCATCGGGGTTCTCATCTCAAAATATTAAACATTCGTGGAATGAGCTTTAAAAAAGCTCAACAAGTAATCTCATGCATGAATGCATGCCTAATGCAATAATATAACATTTACTTCAAAACTTTTTATTTTTTTACTTAAAACTTTCTAAACTCAATATTACTAAGAAGCTTTGCTTCTCACTCACTTATTTTTCTTTCTTAACTTAATACAAAATGAACCAACAACACCCCTATTTATACTAAAACTTCATCTAAATCAATGGCTAAGATTGATTCTCACCAACCTTAATCCAATGGTCATCTTTTATTTCCATCTACCACATTAACCTACCATACCAACAACTTAAAATCAACTACAAAACTCAAATACCACAATTAATCATAAAATAAGTTTATAATTCAACACTCCCTTTAAACTTATTTTATAATCCCAAGTGAACTTCTCAATCTTGCAAAGTCTTCATACTTCAACGGTTTGGTAAAGATATCAAAGAACTTGATCTTGTGACTTCACGTACTTCACTTGAACTTCTTCTCCGACAATGCATTCTCTAATGTAATGGTATCGAGTATCAATATGCTTGCTCCGATTATGAAATACCGAATTCTTGGCCAAAGCTATTGATGACTTGTTATCGACATAAATCTCTGTTGGATCTTCTCGTGACATGCTTAATTCTTTTAACAAATTCCTTAGCCATATTGCATGACTAACACATGATGTAGCCGCCACGCACTCGACCTTCACATGTTGAAAGAGTGACTATTGGTTGTTTCTTCGATGCCCAAGTGAAAGCAGATTCTCCCATGAAAAATGTGAAGCCACTTGTACTTTTTCGATCATCGATCTCCACCAATCACTATCATCGTATCCAACTAGCTTATAATCATTAGAAACTTAATAAATCGACCAAAGTTGATTGTACCTTTTAGGTAACGAAGAATTCTCTTAGTCAGCTTGAAATGTGTGGTGGTTGAATTTTCCATATAGCGACTCACAAGTCCAATCACAGTAAGAGAATATCGTGCCTTGTACAAGTTAAGTACCTCAAACATCCAACTAGGCCTTTGAACACTATCGATCCACTTTATTTGCTTCATCATCCTTGCACAATTTCAATCCACGCTCTATTGGTGTGTTTATTGGATTGCAACCATCCATCTTAAACTTCTTCAGGATCTCTTTTGTGTATCCTTCTTGTGAGATGAAAATCCCATCATCCTTTTGCTTGATTTCGATTCCGAGATAGTGGGCCATCAACCCAATGTCGGTCATTTCAACTCCTTTGACATTGCCTTCTTGAATTCTTGGAACAAACCTATATTGTTCCCTGTAAAAATTAAATCATCAACGCATAAACAAACAATTAAAACATCATTATCCTTGTTCTTGATGTAAAGAGCATGTTCGTATGGACATTTTGTGAAGCTTTCTCTTGCAAGTATTTGTCAATTCTACTATTCCATGCTCTCGGTGCTTGTTTCAATCCGTGAGAGAGCTTTCTTTAACTTTAAGACTTTATCTTCTTGTCCTTGAACCATATAGCCCGTTGGTTGTTCAATGTAGACTTCTTCCTCCAAGATCTCCGTTAAGGAACGCCGACTTTACATCCATCTCGATGTATTTTCCACTTATTTTGGGCTGCCAAAGAAATGATTAGTCTTATGGTTTCTAAATGTGCAACCAGAGCAAATACCTTATCATAGTCAATGCCACTCTTTGACTATAACCTTTTTGCAACAAGCCTCGCCTTGTACCTCTCAACTTCTCCTTTGGCATTCTTTTTCACCTTGTACACCCATTTTACACCGATTGCTTTATGACCTTTGGGAAGTTGAGTAAGCTCCCAAGTGTCATTCTTCTTGATGGATTTAATTTCTTCATCCATTGCATCTCCCCATTTCTTATTTTGAGCAAACCTTCTTCAAAGTTCACCAAGCTAGCAACTGCACCACAATCCCATTCGCTTCTTCTTCTTCATCAAAGATAACATCTCGATCGATGACTATCTTTCCATTGATGGGATTATATAGTTTGTAGCCTTTGGAGTTGTTGTCATAGCCGATGAAGATGAACTTCTCGCTCTATCATCCAACTTGCTTTTTGTTCATCTTGTGCATGTACATGAGTTATGCTTCCAAAAACTCTTAAATGAGAAATACCAGGCTTTTTCCCATTTCATGCTTCTTGTGGTGTCTTGCCCCACACGCTTCTTGTTGGTGAGCGATTTGATAGATAAACCGCACACGCCACACCTTATGCCCGAACTCCTTTGCATTTTCTTGCTTTTGAGCATACATACGTGCCATGTTGAGAATGGTTCGATTCTTTCTTTCTCGCAACTCCATTCATTGGGGATCTGGGAACGCTTAGTGGTCGCTCGATTCCATTTGCTTCACAAAACTCTTGAATTCCTTCAAGTGAATTCTCCTCCTCGATCGCTTCTCATGGCTTTAATGTGAAGACCACTTTCTTTCTCCACCGCGCCTTTAAACTTTTTTGAATGCTTCAAACACTTCGACTTCTGCTTCAAGAAATAAACCCAAGTTTTTCTTGAAAAATCATCAATGAATAGTAGAAAGTAATTACTTTTACCGAATGAATTTGGCTTGATAGACCACAAACATCGGCATGTATGAGCTCAAGCGGCTTTTGGGATCCGAATTTGACTTGGAAAGCTTTGCCTGAATTGCTTCCCAAGTAAACATTCTTCACAAAGTCGATCGGGATGGTTGATATAAGGTAAACCTCTCACCATATTCTTCTTGGATAGTAACTCGAGTCCTCGAAAGTTGAGATGTCCAAATCTTAGATGCCACAACCATGATGAATCTTTATAGCACATCTTGAGACACTTTGCTACATCAGTTTGAATGTTGAGCGAAACATTCTATTTCTTGACATGGGTACCCTGCAATCAAGTTATTCATATTGTCTCTTATAGAAATGTTATTTTCTTTCAAATGAATATCATAACCTTTCTCTAAGAGTTGTCCCAGCACTCAAAATATTTGTTTTCATGGTGGGGACATAATAAACATTAGAAATAAATTGATGTCTCCCATCTTTCAAGCGAATAAGGATTGTATCTTTTCCTTTTACAGCTACTTTGGAATCATCACCGAAAGAGACATTGCCACTTACAGATTCATCAAGTTCTACGAACATTGTTCGTCTCCCACACATATAATTGCTAGCACCTATATCTAGGTACCATGTGTCATCTTGACTTTCACCATTATCATTTCGTCTAGAAGCAAAACATTAGCACCATCTTCTTTCTTTTCTTCCACCAAATTGACTCTCTCATTAACTCCTCGAGTATTGAGATTTCTACAATCTCCGGCGTAATGACCAAACTTTTGACAATTATAACATTGAACTTGGGATTTATCGTACCTCGAGTATGAATTTCCTCTTCCACGACCTCTTGTGGAACTTTCTCCTTGCATATAGTTGTTGTTGAAATTATTATTTGAATTCCAACCTCGTCCACGGCCTCGACCTCTTCCTTGTCCACGACCTCTTCTACGTTGACTTCGTTATTATGGAAGTTTTCTTCATTCTTGGTTGGTTGTACTTCTGTCTTAAGAAGTTGATCTCGCAACACCTTTTTTTCTTCTTTTTTCTTCATGGGCTTGCAAAGTGAACCAATGAGTTGTTCAATTGTCATAGTTTCGAGGTCTTTAGTTTCCTCGATGATAGTTGTAATACTATCAAAATTTGCATCCAAAGATCGTAAAATTTTCTCCATAATGACTACATCTTCTAGTTTTTCACCATTTCTTTTTAGTTAATTAGAAATGGTAAAAACTCTAGAAAAGTAATCGAAACAAGTTCACCTTCTTTCATTTGCAGTGAATCAAACTCTCTTCTCAATGTTTGCAAAATGTATCCTTTTAACTTTCTCTTCTCCTTGTAAGAGACTTGGAGCTTATCCCACACTTGTTTAGCGGAGATAGCACTTGAGATTATCTCAAAGCCATCATCATCTAAAGCTTGGTAGATGAGGTAGAGAGCATTCTTGTCTTTCTTTTTCTTGAATCTTTCAAACTATCCTTTTTGTGTAGAAGATAGTGTTGATTCATCTTTAGTCTCATCGTAGCCTTTTCCCACGACTTCCCATGCACCATGTGCTCCGAGAAGTGCCTTCATTTTGATACTCCAATTTTCAAAGTCGTTTCCCTTAAGTTGTGGAACTTGGAATGATGCCACGCCGCCATGTGAATTGAAGATTAATTTGACTAACAAATGGATTCGAATGCCGAAAAAAATCTTGTATTTTTTTTTTACTTGGTCAACGGTCAACTCGCGGTCAACTATCAACTTGACTTGGTCAACTTGATGAGTTGACTCAATACTTCCGATGTGGAAGATCGACCAAAGCCGCAACCACAGAAAGATACTTAAATTTCACGAGATTTTACAACCGTGGCTCGATGCCACTTTGTTGGAAATTTACCACTCAAAAGACATAATTTTATTGATCACTCAAATATTACAAGACACACATCACCACAACTTCACTCAAACTCAAATATTACTTAGAAGCTTTGCTTCTCACTCACTTATTTTTCTTTCTTAACTTAATACAAAATGAACCAACAACACCCCCTATTTATACTAAAACTTCATCTAAATCAATGGCTAAGATTGATTCTCACCAACCTTAATCCAATGGTCATCTTTTATTTCCATCTACCACATTAACCTACCATACCAACAACTTAAAATCAACTACAAAACTCAACTACAATAATTAATCATAAAATAAGTTTATAATTCAACAGTAGCGAACTTTGTTATTTGGAACCCGAACCCGATCAACATTATCTACTGATAGCATTTTCTTCTATTTACCCAAAGGCACATTTTTCATAAACATTAAATTTAGCCACAAGCGACACATAGTCGCAACGGACCCCATGTCCATTTCCCACTCACTCCATCATAGACCCAATGTGCACTCATTTCTTTTGAAAAGTATAATTAAAATTAAACCTTTATAAATTTAATAGCTCCGCTCATCACTCCTACATTTGCATGTATATATGTAAGCAAAAATTAATTTGTTGAAATTAAATTAACTAATTAGCATAACAAATTTATGAAAAAAAGAAAAAGTGGAAGAATTTTAAAAACATCGATCGATCGACGATCAGTATCCAAGTAGAATCGAAGTCGTGGATGCCAATAAACAACATGCTAGAGCGTAGTTGTTGTTTCATTTTGATTTCTGAAGAGAGTAATTGGAAGCGGGAATAATATTTTGTACTGAATGAGGTGGGCTAAATATCTCAACTATCTCGGAGAAGTTTGGGCCATGATAAGAGAGGAGGGAATTAAGGAAGACGTAGTTTTGCTACCTGTTCTTGTTTGATATATGATCAGAGCAATATGCATGTGGATGAAAGTAATTAATATACATATACATATAGACGAGTTATAGCTGTGTGGTTTCGTTTAATTGGCAAAATTAATTTATCAGGTCTATAGATTTTACCAGCATTTATTAATTCTTTTCCTTTCCAATTTCGTCTTTTTACTGTAATGTAAAATTTTCAATTAAAATTTTCTATTTCATTTAGTGTTTTCATATTATTTATTTTAATAATTTTTCTTTTTATACCTTTCTCATGCACGTGAAATGCTACAATATCATATAGTTGAAAAAAGAGTCGACGATTTAGTATGGCTTTGTTGAGAAAAATTAGGAAAAAATTGTCAGTTAGTTTGGATAAAATAAAAGTGAACATTTTCGGATAATTCTTTTGAAACACTCCAAATATTCGTTTTTTATACAAGAGGTGCTTCATAGTATTTTTCATTGATATCGAACTAAAACACGTGATCAAGAAAGTCATTCATAGAATAATAAGGAATAGATTGAAAAAGAATTTAATATTTTAATATAAAAAGATACAATAGTTGGATCCATCGAACGCATCACAAGAATAGCAAGAAAATATGAGTTTTTTTTAATCTCATATGTTAGAAAAAAAATAATTTGTCCTATCCATATTAGCTATTTTCCACAATTTTCTGTTTGATATATTACTTTCTTGTGAGATTTGAGTTGCATGAAAAAGAAAAAAAAAAAAATACATAATTCAAAGTCCTTAAATTGTATTCCTTAATCAAAGTTGATTAAAACCCGTAAAAACTAATGAAGCCGCAAGAGGAACCATCGACACCCTCAACTGTGTAAACTATTGCAATCATTGGTGTAACCGACGCCAGTGCGCGTGGTTTTTACAAAAATTATATGAATCATGCGTAACACACATTCTACTACTTTTTTTCTTGTAGTTTTTCCACCAAAGTAATATGAATCACATAAAACACAAGAGCCAATTACTAATGGTTATATGGATCATATGCATTATGTACACATTTTTTGTAAATTAATATAAATCACGTGCAATGTACGTGCATTTTATTAGTTTCATAAAACGAGATATATCTAAAACGATATCGTCCCAAGATCCCACCATGCATTTCAAGAATGGTTTGTATACGAGTGAGATAGATTAGAGTAATATATCAAAGAGAAATTTGCATGCGGAAAGTAGTCAAGTAATCTCCGTATATAATACGAATACACCTTCAATTGACATGCTTTTATAAAGAGAAATAAATATCATACAGTCATCCCACTCGTAACCCGATTTATAACAACTCCCATGCTACATCCTTAAACCCTTAGCCGACTCAATTGGAAAATTTCTAAATTGTAGATCCATGGTATTGTGCCCATCCCAACAAAGACCAATATAACAAAAAAATATGAGTTTAATTAAACATGTTTGTGATATGTATTTCCAATGAATGTAAGAATGATCCCTAGGCTGATCGGCGAGATCGTCATCCCCAATGGCCGCAAAACCAATCCTATCAAACAAAATATTTAGACCAAAATAACGATTGTCTTTACAAGCCCGATGTCTATTGTGACAAGTATTTTGCTTCCATCTTCCGTTATTCCCCGCAAGGCCAAATATTTGGGGTTGTACAAAGCAACGACATCTACCCTACATGATAAGCCTTGGTCCTTTTCAATTGTAGTGTTTGAGGATTGAAATGCCGACAATTTCTTGTAATTCGAGAATCGAGCTTTAGATTCCTCGTGTATCTTTGGAGCAATCATCACCGCAGAATCGACGCCAATGCCGTTAGAAAATGGCCAACCATGAGGACTATGTAGTTGGTGGCGAAGCCCCGAGAAGCGCGCCGGCGAAGAATATTGCTCCGACCATGATCATGGCGTAGCGGCGATCGATCCAACTGTGGTTCGCCAACCGTGGATAAGCCGAGGAGGCGTAGAAGTTGAGGATTCCCATGATCACCTCTGAAAATGTAAAGAGAATAACTCCGTTCATGACACCTAGGCCTATCATCATCACCTATGTATTTGATCATTCATTCACCAATCTTCTACCATTCTCAGTGATATAGTATTGATCATTCCTTTGCTCGGTCTCAAGTTTAAAGAATGGTTAAACAAGCAAAACTAGCAAAACTAGCACAAACTAGCACATCTTTCCTCATATATTACTATATTGGCAGAGATTTGAGTTGTATGAAAAAAGAAACAAATAATATGTATAATTTAAAGTCCTGAAATTGTATTCCTTAATTAAAATTGATAAAAAAAAAACCCGTAAAAATAATGAAGGCGCAAGAGGAACCATCAGCACCCTCAAGTGTGTAAATTAATGCGGTCTTTGGCGAGTAACAGACGCCGATGTGTGTGTGTTTTTACTAAACTTATATGAATCACGTGCAACACACTTTTTTTTACAAGTTCTAGTTTTTTCACCAGAGTAATATGAATAACGTGAAACACAAGAACTGATTATTAATAGTTACATGAATCATGTGTAGTGCGCATACTTTTTTGTCAATTAATATAAATCACGTGCAATGTACGCGTGCATTCTATTAGTTTCATGAAATGAGAAATATTTGCATGGAATGCTCTAAATTGAACTATAGTTTAAGGATGTTATCATCCAAAATCCCATCATGCATTTAAAGAATGGTTTGTATACCAAAGTGAGAGAGGAGGAAATAAGTGCTAGTTTTGCTTGTTTAACCGCTCTTAAAATTCGGACTAAGTAAATGAATGATCGTAGCTAGTATCTAGCCGAGAATGATAGAACTTTGGTGAATGAATGATATTTTTCGCACCAAGAAAGATTATAATGAACAAGAACACAACCACCAAATAAATTGCAACAAAACTATTACTTTTTAGATTCTAATGAAGTTTATATAGTTGAGGACATATTTGCCCAATATTCCTAAAAATAAAGCACATTTTTACTCTCCTTAGACTTTTTGTGCTCTCCTATTTTTTCCGACCATTTTACCCTCCCACCATTTTTTCTCTCAATTTTTTTTTTTGTGTTGTTTGTTTCAAGTTAGTTTGAACATGTTTAAGCTAATAAAATTTTAGTGGAAATTAATTTATGCCCATATTAAATAATCAATTTTATACTTGAAATCTTATGAACAATAAAAATATACACATAAAACCATACATATTAAAATAAAACACATTGAAAATAATATAGAAACAACACAAGAATAGAAAATTACAATTCAATTTTTGATCCAATGCTTTGAAAACATAAAAATATGGAAACAACCAAGAAAAATAAAGGGATAACGTTTTTAATCAACCCAAACTATACGGGTTTTTATACTTTGCAACCCGAACTTTGAAAAGTTACTAATTGCAACCTAAACTTTACAAAATTTTACACTTTGCATAAAATTCCGGTTTTACCCCTGGTTTCGGAAAGTTGGTTTGTAGTTTACACTCTAAACTTTAAAGTTGTTACACTTTTGTAACCTGGACGATAAATTTTATCGCATTCTCTTTGATTACTCCCAAAGGTCTTGCGATCCTCGAAAATGGTATTAGAGCCTAGGTTTTATTAAGAACTTTTAGTTAAATTTATTATATTTATGTAATTAACAATTGGTGAGAGAATTTACTCCGAGATTATGGATCCTGACCGATGTCCGAGATGTACACCTTACAGACATATCGTCAAATATTGACGATGTATGCACAAGAACACCTTGACCAGTTTCATATCGGGAATACCAACATGAAGAAAAGAAGAGCAAGAGCCGACGGGAAACCTTAAGGCAATGCAAAATGCGAGCGAATATTATAGGCGATTCGGATGCTTAACTGCACTTATATGTTCACTTGATGAACCTTCAAGAAACGGTTCATGAAAATTCCCATCGAACAATGATTCCTGATGGAGTACCGTGAGGGAACGAGATACTTCAGATAAATCTAAGATCTCCGAAGATCTTAGAGAAATCCGTAAGACGGTGCGCGAATTATGGCAACCGCCATATTCATCTACCAAAGACAAGTTCATCGATCCAGAACCGGATGGAGACGATGGTGAAATATCGAAGGAAACTCTTGAACTCCTTCATGATATTCAAAAACGAGTCAAGAACCTGGAGGACAGGCCGAGTTCATCCGGAGGAAGGAAACGATTGATTTTGGGGACAGACCCTATTTACACCAAAAAGTGAAACCAACCGGTTATACGAAAGATGACAGATGAGGAAAAGCTCATTGCTCTAATCAAAGGAAAATCCATCAAAAATTAAAAAAGATGGATATTGAAAAGATGAATCTTAAAGATCTACATGACTGGCGAGAATCCTTCGCAGATTAGGTATTGTAGATTTAAAGATGAACGCAGTGAGAATCGCCTTTGGTTACCTATGACCCACAAGGTAGACCAATTCCACCACCGCCACCAAGAAATCCTAACGTTGAAGAAAGTACGGGTTCGCATCATGGAGTTCGAGACGAGAGGATGCCACATCTTTGAGATTTCACGACCTGGGAGTGATCCACTTTCGAACAGGAGGTCGAAACCTCTTGCATGGGAACTGCACAACCTACCTAAGGCCGAATGTTTATCGATGCCTTATGGAAGATCGCACCTCGACCCAATACATCCGTATGGGTTGATGTTAAATCTGACATCCTGATTTTAAAAATAGAGAAGTTCTCATTGATGAATGGGCTTCACTATGAGAATTTCAAGAGAACCCTCGATCTTACAAAGGATTCATTTATTTTACTTCTTGAAATGAGTCTTGAAGGATCGGTGAAGATTGCCTGGGATATGACCGATGCCGATTTAAAAGTTCGGTCCACATCAGGGAATCACTTAAAGGAATTGTCGATGGTATGGCAAAACTATTCAAAATCCAGTTCATCGGACAAAGTTATTTTAGGATTAGAGGATGAAAAAAGAAAGAGATATAAACAAGCCCTCTACAGCCTTGAAGTTCTGGATATTTGTCATATTGACGAATATATCAAGTTGTTCACCGAATACCGGTGGAAATCTAAGATTGAGGAAAAGAAGCCGCATAGCTATTCTTTGCCAAGATTCCGAGTCCCCTGGAGAGAAATGCTTATCGTGAATACAAGGGTGGAGTCAAGAGAAATCGTGGCTAGAAAAATGTCTTTCCTAAAGGCCAAGTTATCCAATGGTGTTATCAAGCGGCTCTGCCGCACAGAATTATAAGAGATTAAGAGGAATTAACAAAGCGCCTTCTATGTTGTGTGGATAATGATATCCCAACAAAGTGGTGGGAGGTCAACCAAGCGGACAAGAAGAAGAAGGAGAGAAGCCATCCATACCGCCGAGAAGAAAGAATAAAAGAGGGTCTTCATGGAGACCTAGAAGGTTTTGGTCAAAACAAAAAGCCCGGTTATAAGTCGGGCAAAGACCAAAGACCAAGCGGAGAGAGCCTCATCATCGGGTTCTAATCAAGCAAGATCGATAGAAATCCAGGAAGAAGAACTTTCAGGCGTGCTCACACCAGAGCAAATGAAAGTTTCAAAGATCAGTAATTGCCGGACATGCGAGCAAGAGGACATATCTCAACCGATTGTCCAAAAACCGTAAACGAGGAGTCGACGATTCGAGGCTACACCGAAATTGCGGAAGTCGCTCTACTATCAAGATCTTATACAGTGTATCAATTTGAGGATATTCCCTCGATGAAAGCATCTATGAAGAAGAAATCTATTCTCGACGATGGAAGTGACTCACTAAAATCGGAGTGAAGAAGAAATTCTTCAACAGACAACCGAGAGGATATGTCGATTTCTCTCTCACACTACGTTTCTCATAAGACTTTATGAGAATCATGAAGAAGATCCAAAGCTTCAAGTCTATGATGGATTTACGATCGGAGCTATGGAAAAAGCATTGGATAAAATTGGGTTTCGTAATGTAAAACACCAAATTATCCACAGGGTAACAACCGAGAAATCGGCCATTCCGATGGAGTTTAATGAACTCGATCGAGATGCATTGGTCCCTATTAGAGAAATTCAGAGATCAAAAGCGAGTTAAAAGAGAAGTTGCAAATACACTCTCATGGATTCATATCGAGCCATAAAGAGTCATTATTAAAGCAACATTCAAAGAAGAATAGATTCGCCACTCAATCGGCTATCTTTGATAAGCGAATCTCAAACCTCAAGGATTCATGCCTTGAGCGATTCTGAGAAATTTGTATCTTTGGAAATTGGCATTTAATGTCTATCCTAGAAGCATACAATCTGGGAGATCGAGACTTTAGCAGAGTCCTAACCCTTCATCAAGATTTCAAAAGAGATGATTTGATGAAAGAAGGAATCGACCTACTCGATCACATACAAGATATCTTATGCTCTCTCGAATACACATCATTCGTAAGTATTCTTGAGAAAGGAATTTATCAAGTCCCAAGGATTTTCGAGGACTTTGCTAGGGTGGTGTTACCGAGAATCATTGAATCTCCAACTATTAAGGAGATTGATATGATAATTCAAGATCAACCATCTTCAACAAAAGTCAAGTCTCGTGAGTTGAGCCAAGAAGGATGTCTTTCCAACAGACGAATGATGAGTAGCGGTTGGGAAGGAAAAAAGACCAATACGATTCAAATATCCCGTATGTTTTCAAAACAAAGCAGGAGAGCCGAAATGTCCGTATGATGGCGAGAAGTTGAAATAATATTCGACATTACTCAAAAGGATAATATTTTTCCTTGTGATGTTCTATATTATCTCCAACAACCAATAGTTGGAAGGTATCAAGGAAGCCTCAAGATAGGAGAAATTGAGCTTACTATCACAGAGTTGCGGGAAATATCCCAGCAATTAACACTGGGAATTGAATTTCTCGAGGATCATAAACCTTGGGAAAGATTACAAGACGGAATGGAGTTCACAAAGTGGCTAATAAAAGATATAGAATCGTATGACCACTAGTCCATTCTCCATATACATTTATATTGGAATGTTATATGTCAATACAAGGCCGAGTATTTCGCCGCCTATATTGATTCGGTGTGCGGAATATGTACCGCGCAAAGCCTGGATGTTTTTCCTAAAGAAATTGGAGAAGATTTACCAGCTATTGCAGAAGAGATTTCTCTAAGAGGATTCTTATCCTTAACAGGAAATTAAACAAGCGGAAATCATGATCGGAGGCGCGGTGGTACCCCATGGTACAAGGTGAAAACGCCACCAACTATTTCCGATACAAGATATTTTGCTAGGAAACAATTTCCTACAAACATTCAAGCGATTCACACAGAGAATGAGACAAGAAGACTTATTTTCACAACCCTATGTGATCATAAGATCATTGTCCGTAGAGATCATGGGAAGTATTTTTCGAGAAAAATGCCTATTAAATTTCTCGACAAGCGTGGTGATGAAGCCAAACTCCAAATCCAAAAATGGCGGATCGAAGGAAATTTGGTGAAGCATTATTATCCTACGACAATTTGGTTCCATCCGTAAGATCGTAAAATATGGGATAATAACTTGTATTCATTCAAAGTACAAGGAGAAGAACGAGTTACTCCGTGAAGCCATTGCACTTATGGATGAGTTTAATGGAGAATACACAGAGTGATGTAACCATAGAGGAACAAATATCACTCGAGGATATCAAGAAGAAGATCCAAAGGAATTACAATGAAGATCCTTTGGCTTGGTGGGGATAAGAATCGAACTTAAAGCTTCCTTAAAGGTTAAACCTGGAAAGGAGTACGAGTTCGTAAGATTCAAACCAATCCTTATGAACCAGGAAGATCGTGAGGATATGCAAAAGATACTTAAGGAACATCTTGACCTTAAGTTAATTTCACCAGGAGTTTCTCCATACAAGAGTCCGAGATTCTTAGTCGAAACCATGGAGAAATCAAAAGAGGAAAGTTAAGACTTGTTATTAATTACAAAGGAATTAATAACATTTTGGAGTTCGACGGATACTATATCCCAAGCTGAGAACATCCGTTAATCGTATCAAAGGTGCCAAGATATTCTCAAAGTTCGATTGCAAGTCCGGATTCTACCAGACAAGATGGAGGAAGAAAGTAGGAAGTTTACTGACTTTCTCTACACCACAAGGACACTATATTTGGGAACGTGATGCCTATGGAATTAACGCACTTTATATATCAAAGAAAGATGGATAATCTTTTCAAAGATTATTTTAGTTTCATGTTCGTGTATATCGACGACATTCGATCGCATCAAAGAACATGAAGGAGCATCTCAAACATTTGGAAATATTTTCGATGTTTGTCACAAAGGATTAGTGCTTTTCGGAAAAGAAAGGCGAATCGCAACAAGACAAATTGAATTCCTCGGAATTGAAATCGATGAATCGGAATTATTCTACGAATCATATTGTGGAAAAGATACAGGATTTCCGGATACACTAAAAGACAAGAAGCAGCGACAGAGTTTTCTCGGGAGTTGTTAATTTTGGCTTTGGAATGTTTATTAACAATCTAAAGCATACTACAAGAAGGTGTTTAGCCCATTACTTAAAAAAGATGCAAAGATTCAAATGGGAAGATGAACATCAAGAAGGAATCAAGCAACTTAAAAGTTTGTAAACACTTCCAAAGCTTGCGATTCCCAAGACGAGGACGAACCGGTTCTATATACGATGCCAGTGATGATTGGTGGGCGCAGCTTCTTACGAAAGTCACACCAAACGAGGAAGTGCCATACGATATCTGCGGTTTATTCACCCCTAGTGAAGCAACTCGGTGGCATATTAACGAGAAAAAGAATTCTTCGCAATGTAAAGGCTTTTAAAAAATGGCCTCTATTTTTACTTGGCTAAAAAGTTTACTTTAAAAATTGATAATTCAAGTGTCAAGGCTTTTTCTCAAAAACAAAATTGAATCAAAACCAGAAAAGGCTCGATTACATTTAGATGGCAAGCTCGAATGTCAATATTATGATTATGATATTGTCATTATAAAATCTCATGAAAATATTCTTGCGCATTTCTTGACACGAGATGGAAGGACGCGTTCTTGTCGATTTGGTCCTTAAACGAGTAAGACATCTCAGGAAAACCTGGAGAGTCTAGAACGAGATTTTGGGACGTTATGTCTCAAATACGAGCATGCCGATTCCGCTCGAGGACAATTGTTCTTAGCGCCTGCAAGGCCTCTCTTCCAGCCGCATCTCCTACGGTGCAAAAAGGGGCCGAGAGAGTACGGGGCTCTAACCCGAGGTTATGGATTCAAGTACCATAATCACAAGTGTTGCGGGTGATGCATCCTCGAGGTGTACAAATCAGAATGAATGTTGAAGCTCCTGTCACAACCCGAGTCTTCAAGTCAACCCAAAGACCTGCGGGGTAAAAGAGGAGAGTTGAATCTTGGGCCACGATAGCAAATCTAAGGTTCAAACGACGAGATTAAGATTTCTCCTATGCAGTATATCGAGGCAATGGGAGAAACTAGTTACAAGACAAGGTATTAACCCGAGAAAACAATAGTTGATATCTCGTGCAAGTATCCCGAGTTTGGATGAAACCAGGAAGTCATCCAAATGAAGTACAAGAATGGTATACTTTTGGAGCTTTAGCTTCAATCTATACCGTGTCACCAGATTCCCGTAAATCTCAAAATTACCAAAATGGATTGGGAAGCGATTTACGAGACTTGGGCCAATAATCCACACTTGGCCGAGGAGATATTTTGGAATTGTATTTTATCGGTGCGACTCTCCGAACCAAATAAGAAAGGCTTTAATGAAGCTTTTCATTTCATCAAGCTAAGAAGACCGGATGGAAATGCTTTAAAATATATTAAGGCGCAAACTTCACCTAAGAAGGACCAGTGTTAGTAGGAGCATTTTCTCAAGACGGCTTCTACCGCATTTGAGCATGGGTCTTTGGGTTTGTCTAATCAAATGGACAAAGTCAAATATCCATTCAAGTTCTTCCGAATTCGGCGAATGGATCTTTCCTTTTGAATTCGATGACGGATCAACTACGTGGTTTGCGGAAGAACTCTTCAAACCAAAAGAAGAATTCTCCTGGAAAAACAAGATTCCTACAAGCAAAGAAACTTACCGAAATTCTCAGAACATGGTGCATGTTGGCCGTCGTTGGTCGACCGATTTGATCTGCCAAGCATGCCCCAAACAAAAGGAACCCGAGTTTGGGAAAGGATTCCACCCAAACCCGACCGACAAGATCATGCACTGAAAGGATAAGGGCCCACTCACAAAACGTGTTATCCCTGGGACCACGTAAACCAAATTTTTAAAAGATTCCCCGACAAACATCACATGGGCGGAGTCACGCGGAGAAAAAAGAAAACCAAATGGCGAGGCAATAATGTGGGATATGACGTAAGTGATGACGCCATATATATATCGCAAGATTTGAAGTCCGCCTTTGAAGTCCTGGACTTACCTCTATAAAATGCGAGGATTTGAAGGAAGGCGAGGACATCGAACATTTTCCTTAGTTTTCTTATAATAAAGTCCGAGAAAATTTGTAATATTTTGAGTGTTTTAGTTTTTAAGTTTTTATGTATTTTTCGAGTGCAAGCCTCATACATGAGAGGCTAAACAAGTATTCTCCTCCCAAAAGGAGATTACTAATGTAATAAATTTTTCTTTAAGTTCTTAATAAAATAAAGGCCGTTTGTTCAACATGTGTTCATGATGTACTATTGATCAATTCCCTTTGAAGAATTACTTTACGCCTTGGAGTAGAAACGAACCAAGGTGTCCGAGCGGTTTCGAATGAGTCGGATAACTTGCAGATCATCTTCCCTAAGGGTGAGGTTGAACAGTGAGGAGTCAGCCGTTTGTCAAACGATCCGGGGGCAATAATTTTCCGATCGGGTGGTGTTGCGAACCACTTAACCCTTGGTCTTTTTTGGCCAAAAGAGGTATGGATTTTAAGGGATTTATTAATTTTACTAAGCATGTTGGGCCCGATATGGTCGTAATGGACTATTTTCATTTTCGCCTAAAAGACCCAATTTGTATACGGATAAATACTTGAAATAAGATCTTGATTGAAGTATGTCTTGTTGAGTTTATAAATCGAAACCCGACATGATCCATTTAAAACCTCTCGAATAGAGACTGGATCTAAGTAGGTGTAACAATGCCACGAACAAAATAAGTTACGTAAATATCGGGTTCTTATTTCTAAAAATCCGAAAAACAAATTGATTAGGGAGTGAAAACTTTTGATTATTGTATAATGCAATATATTTATCCTTATGGAGCAATCGCACAAATTAGAGTTTAAAGGGATAACTAGAACTATTGTTATTAAAGAATAAAATCCTAGGGGCAAAATGGTCCAAAAGTTGCAAAGAGTAATTATTTTCGTAGTTTAGGATGCAAAAGGTTAAAAATAAAAGTTTAGGTTGTGAAGTGTAAAAGGGGTAAAGTTGAGGTGGTTAAAAATAATTATCTCAAAAATAAAACAACATTGAAAATCATATAAAAACAACCCCAAAACAACATAAACAATATAGAAAATACCATATGAACAAAAAGAGCCTAAAAATTAAAATAAAATAAAAAATACATTGAAACATCAAAAACTACATATAAAACAACAAAGAAATACTTAACAACATTAAAAATAGTATAAAAACAACCAATAAAACAAGGAACAATATAGAAAACAAGATACATGAATATAAAGAGCTTAAAATATGTAAAAATATATTGAAACATCAAAACTACATGGAAACAACAAAGAAACATCATAGCAATTAAAAAAAGTATAGAAAATAACCCAAAAACAACATAAATAATATATAAAACAACACATATACCCATCGAACACATCACAAGAATACCTGAATTAATTAAATAACTTAGATTTTTTGATATTCATATGAAATTGAGTAGTACAAGTTTGTTTGAGTTTAAAATTAAGTTTGAACAACTTTTTTTTCTTCTCATAAGATGTTCATAACACATCTATTTTTATTTTATTGTCACAAATGTTGGTATTACTTTTATTTACTTGTCAATTATCTTGACATATTTTTACATCGTAGTGATTAAATTAAGTGTTTTATTAATATTTTTCATATTAAAAAATATTCCACCAGTTCAATTTTACGCAATTAAGCTATTAAATAAAATTATTAATTTCACAAAATTACATGTGAAAATACGCGTTTTTATAGAAATGTTGTATAAAGAGAATGTTGGCAATTACTAAAAAACTATTCTTAGATTTTGGCTGGAAAAAGGTAGTTTTTAGAATTTGAGAATATCAACTTCTACTTCTAATTCAACTTGATTTTATCAGAATTCAAAAACATAGGTAGATGTGCTTTAGATTACTGCTTCTAGTTTCCATTTTACAAACAAAAAAATACTTTTACATCTTATTTACAAAACACTCTCAATTAATTAATTCAGCTTTTAGATTATATTTGAAAACACTATCAACTTATGTTGTCAACTACTTTTTTGCCTTATACTACGATAAATAACTATTTCTAAAAGAATAAGTTGTTGCAAACACTCCCAGAGTAAGTTACTAATTACTTTTGGTTTTGATTTTGAGGAATAACACACAAACAATCAAGTGCCCGTTGGACATTTTCTTTATTTTGCACTTCTTTTCGTTCAACATCCTTAATTCTAAATCTGATCACCATTTGGAACAATTTGTTATAGGTAAGAGACCTTACATTGTAAATGACAAAAAAAGCCATTCTTATGAAACTATACATACATTACTACACTAAACATCTAACTCCCATCACTCGTGGCCTTTCCCATTTGACTTGTCCATTATTTTCCCGCTTCTTTTGGTTCAACACCTTTAATGTCGATCTCCACCTAAAGAAAGTCCCAAACAAAGGCTCCATTTCCTCTAGCGTTTTCCCTCGAGTCTCGGGAGTAAAGCGTAAAAGAACACTAACGACACTAAACCAATCCCTGCATACAAAAAAAATGCTCCTCCAATAGTTATACCATCATACAACGATATAAACGTCATTGAAATCACCCCACTAGTAACACGATTCACTGCGACCCCCATACTACACCCTTGGGCCCTCAACCTCAACGGAAAAATCTCCGAACTATAAACCCAAGCAATTGGGCCCATACCAATCGAGAAGAACGCCACGAAAGACAAGACGGTTGATATGCACAAAGCTATGGCCCAAACTAGTTTATGGTCCGAATTCTCAATAATCGTCAGCCCAATCCCTAAGCCCACTAACGATAAAATCATTCCCGCCACACTAGATAAAAGCAATGGTCTCCGCCCAATCTTATCTAGCAAAAACGTTGCAACCAAGATGAAGATCGTTTTAGTGAATCCAACGGCCATCGTCGCGAGTAGTTTATCCGTATCGTTTGTTATACCCGCTCTCTCGAAAATTTCCGGACTATATAGCACGACGGAGTCAATCCCACTCGCTTGTTGGAAAAAGTGTATCCCTATGGCACATATTAGAATGTGGCGCACAGCGGCGTGGGGCGGATCGGAGCTCCCGCCACACGCCTTCCCGTGGTGTCGTTTCGGGACCGAAACGATGTCGTCGTTGCAGTGTTCGGGTATCCCCGCGGCTTCTTTGATCTCCGAGAGTCGGAGTTTGGATTCCTCGGATGAGTCGGAGGTTTTGTCGAGGACTTTTTTGGCGTCGCCGAGTCGGCCCTGCATGACGAGCCAACGCGGCGATTCGGGCATGGCGAGGACGGCGACGGCGATGAAGACGGAGGGGATGGCCCCGATTCCGAGCATGAATCGCCAGCCCAAGTATAGTGGGAGCTTGGAGAAGGCGTAGTTTGATACGTAGCCGAGTAATATGCCTGTGAAACAAAATGAAATCAAATTGATCACCATAAGTTGTATATGGTAATAGCTAGATAAAGTTTGTGAGCAAAGCCGTTGCCAAAATAAATTTTAGGGATATTTACATAAACGCCCCTATGGTTACGGGTAATTATAAAGAAACCCAGAGATGCTTCAGAATTATAAAAAATAGTCACTTCGGGTGATTATGTCACAAATTTAAAGACAGTAACTGTAATATTTTTATAAATGTCAGGAATGCTTTTTAAATATTTTTCTTATGAAAGCGGAACATGTAAGTATTGTTCTAAAAAAATACATCCTAGCTAGCCCCGATTAGTGTCTGCCTATAGGCAATAGGCTCCCCTTGTGAGTCTACGTTTTTATTTCGACAGACCCGCCTCTCGCGCTCGACTAGCCTTTTTACGCTTTTTAGAACACTGAATGTAAGATGGATAAACCTCTAGTTTTTTTTTTTTTTTTGCAATTTTCAAAAATCTATAGTTTTTATTTTGTATTTAGACCGAACCTCAGTGGAATTTAGTAATTATCCCTAAAGTTTATGTTAGATTGGGATTATTAATCTTGTTAATACAATAATTAAACTAATCAATTGAATAATTTAGAAATTTATTATAACCAAAAAAAAATTATAATGTTACAACCTACAGTACATATGTAGACATGCAACATCCTTTCAAGTATTTTATTTTTGAAAATGGTACACTAAATTATATATAAACTTAATACACTATACACCAATTATGGTATCATATTCATAACAAATGATACAAATAAGTTCTCTTGGTCAAGAAGCGTATAGGTAGGATAAGGGAAACCATGCTTCTGCGCAAGTTGGGGTACCACACTATTTATTGGACCTTATTAAATGGATATTTTTTTCAATAAAAAATTGTTTTGCAGTAGATACTAAATAATTAAGAATCAAATCATGGAAGATATCTTAAAGTCAGGTTTGTCAAAACTAGCTAGAATCTTTTCTTATCTGTATGCGTTGATATTTGTGCAATCTTGTCGTTATAATTAGTTGCTTCTCTCAATAATTTTTTGAGGGAAGACTATATAAATTAATCAAGGAGAAATTTAAAAGATTGTGGTGGTTATTATGAGATTATAATAGACGATATTATCACATAATATATTAATAAAAATAATATATATACAGTCAAGCAAAAATTATCCACTTTGGCACGTAGTTGAGAATTTTCCTTTGCCAACCAATCAATCATGTTACTTTCTTGGCGGAGATTTAATTTGAATTGCATGAATAGACAAAAAAACTACATCAACTTCAAAGGCCTATCATTTAAATAAAGAGAAGGCCTTATGTCAGATCGTCTCACTATAAGTTAATGAGACGGGTCCTAAACACATATAAAATATAATTTTTTTTGTATGAATTTGGGTCAAAATTCTATTTAAATATAGGATTTGTCTCGTAAATCGCCTCACATAAGTTGTTGTGTTAAATAAATTCAGCAGTAATTAAATACAAAACTACTTACCAAAATTAAAGAAGCCGGCGCCACCTCAGCCGTGTAAACCGGCGCTATCATCAGCGCATAGCCGACCCCTATGCCGGCAACGAAACGGCCAACCATGAGGAAAGCGTAGTTGGTGGCGAAGCCCATAAGCAGGGCGCCGGCAAAGAATATGGCCCCGGCGAATATAATGGTGTAGCGCCGGCCAATCCAGTCCGAGGTTCGGCCAGCCGCGGCTGAGCCGAGAAGGGAATAGAGATTGAGGATTCCCATAACCACCTCTTTTTGTACGTCGGTTATGTCGAGATCTTTCTTGATGTAGATTATAGCTCCACTCATCACTCCTATATCTGCATATAAACAAGATTTTGTTTTTACAAATCTTGTGATATAAAAATAAGGGATAATTACAAAAAAAAAAAGCCCACTAGGTTGGGAGCAAAAAAAAAAAAAACAGAAATGTTTGGCAATTACAATAAATGCTTGAGGTTTGATTCAGTATTGCATTTTCAGAAAATATTTCAAACCCCCTTATATTTATAAAATTACTACAGTTACACTCCTTCAATTAAAGACATAATCAAAATTGAGGTTTTTTTAATTTGTAAGTTTAAAAATCTCTGTTTTTCTTTTTGTAATTAGCCCAAACCACATGAATTTTTTTTTGTAAATTAAATATCCTTAAAAATGATTAGTTTTTGGAATATAAGAATTAAAGGTATATTTGTTGGCAATTTCGGATAAAACTTCAGTTAATGATCTTCAAATATAATTGATACTTGAAGTCTTTTAACAAGCTAGAAGTATATATGTCCAAAACTGGTGAAAAAATCGTATCGACCAAATATCTGGCCTAGCTAAAAGCCTAAAAGCGGCCAAAAATAAATTAAAATAAAAAATAGTATTGTTTCTAGGAGTCGGGCTGCAGCCGCCTAGCAATTTTTGCAACTTTGGTCATAATTGCACAAAATATATATACAAGTAAAGAAGTACCAAATATAAAAGAAAAAAAAAGTAATGTTTGATATAGGAATTAAAAGATTAATATGATCATACCATATCCAAGCAAGATGGAGGTCATTGAAGCCAAGAAAGAGCAAGCCAGAGCATACTTGTTTCTTTTTTGGTTTTTTGGGCGGGTCGAAGGCGGGTATGGGTAAATTCGATTGCCCAAAAGAGACGGTGTCGTTTTTCTCTGATAACCCGCCAGCCATTTGAGGAGCCCGAAAGAGAGGTTCTCAAATGACAATTGAATTATGTATAGTACTTAAAATAGCTGGAATTTTATGTTTGAGTTGTGGTGGGTATAGTGTATATATATAGACAATTAAGAGAGAGAAATTTTCTCCCAAAAAAAAAAAAAGTAAGAGAGAGAAATTATTTTAGGAATTAATATTTAAATGAAGTTGGTTGATCGAATGAGCTAGCTTGTTGCTCAGTGCCAGAAGTACATAAGGTCAAAGCTCATTGTTGCCAACTTCACGTCATCTCTATTATTATTCATGTTACAACTTACACCGGATATATTACATTTAATTGATGGATGGATTAATATCATGTGTCACACTATTTATATAGATGAACGACAATATTTAATCTTATAAGTAGCGGGACACTTATTATTCATTCATCCACCAAGTGTATGTACATTTGGTGAAGATCTACAAATGATGGCGTAGCTTAAAATAATTTGGGATGGGGATCTGCACTAATTGGGATGAGCTATGTAAAAAACAACAAAAAAGTTCATATAAATATGAAATAAAAAAAATTACCTATTAAATTTTTTTAAAAAAAAAAATTGTGGGGGGGAGGGGGCAGGGCCCAGGTTGCCCCCTGACTACGCCAGTGATCTACAAGACCTACTATTACTTGAGTAATCAAGTTCACATGTTATCTATCCGATTGGGAGGTGGGATTCTGATGGGATTTCTAATTTTAAAATGGCGTTTTATTTCTTATTTCATCATACCGATGATTGACACGTGTCTTTTTTAACAGTTATTACTTGCTTTATAAAAACTCATAATTTATATTTTGAAATTTAACATGATAATTTTTAATTGCGTCCGATTATCCGTACATTGAATATGAGATGAATAATCATACAATTTTCCTAACTTAGAGGGTATGTGAATTGCAAGTTCTTTGTTCTAATTTTAGTTTTTTTTTTCCGTATACTATTACACAAATGGGTGTTAAGTTTACAAAATATTTTGTATGTATCGTCTTTATGCGATTTTTTGAACTAATTAAACATCAAATTTGAACAAAAGATCCGAATTGAAATAGCTTGTGCTCATTTGAAAACTGAACTATAAAGTAAGATCATTTAGATAACCAATTACTAACCACTTATTTTTTGTCAAACTGCATTTATTACGTTACAAGTCAAAATCGGAATTGTCAAAAGATATTTTGCTAATCCTTTGCTACCCACCATAATTACAGGGCATGAATTTTTATTCCACTCCATATATTTTCCATTTGAAGTATTGTTCAATCAAAAATTGAAAAATTATTAATAATATGTTACATCTTTAATAGAATGTATTATGTATATTTTTATATAGTTTTAAGTTTGTGATGAATCATAAATTAAAAGTATAATTACATAGCTAATAGATAATATCCTATTATTTAGAGGCACTACAATAAATTTAAATAATTAGCAACTAAATGTAAAATATAAAAAATAAATAATTTTAATATTAAATGAGGGTTGATTAATCAAGTTATGAAAGTTAATTTAAAAAATAAGTTTAAGTTTATTAATATTAAATATATTTAAAATGATTTTGCTATTTTACTAAAGCTAATAGGAAAGGATAAAATGATCTGTTTTTTGATTATATGAATAAAAAATAATATTATAAAAATATAAAGGAGTAAAATGATATTAATTCAATTGAGAGTATAACGTAGTAAAATGATACAATTGAGAATATAAGAGAATAAAATGATACGATTAAGAGAACAAAAGAAAAAAGAGATACTCAATAAAAATATTGGGGGACAAAGTGAGATTTATCGAAAGAGAAGCCCAGATTTTCTAAGTCAATGTAGTCAAGTGCTGACTGAATATGAAGATTGAAGATACGTCTATCAAACTAAATGATTTGCGCTTTGTAGTTGGATGGTCAACAACGACGGGCAGAGCCTGATAATACCGAATAATGGGGCCCACCTCCTCTTTCAGTGTTATATATTTACATATAAAATTTTCAGTCTTTTTCTCTGAACTTTATACATCTTTCCATTATTTCATGAATTTATATAATATATATATACATATATCATTAAATATATTTTTGAATTATTAGCTCAATATAAAAATTTATTTATTTCTCATTTTACTAGTAACATCACTAATCAGAAGAAAGTTTGTAATATATTTTCTATGGGTTGTGATTCATGTCATATTGCCGTGTTCGTTTCACACAATCATGTTTTCATATTATTTATCTTATCGATTTTAAAAATAACAATAATTTTAATTTTAATTTAATTTATAATTTCATGTTTTTATTTTTGTTTCGTGTTGTGTCGTGCGTTATCGTGATATTTCTCTCTCAGAATCGTGTTTGTAATCGTGATATGTTCGTATCATATCACTCATTGGCACCCATAGATATTGCCAAATCGAACGATTTGTTAATTTAGAAAATATCTAAATATACGTCATCTATATATTAATTGCATCATTAATAAATTGGGTATGTAGTGGGGATATTTGAAATTCAAAATTAATGATACATAATTCGAAACAGAAAATCTTTTGTTTAATTCATCTTATTGCTATAGTTGAATTAATTAAACCTTGTCACATAAAAGTTCATATGGACTTATCTATAACTCAGAAAGGAATTTGGGAAATTCTTCTTAAGTTGCTTATCAAAGTGGGATCCATTTCATTTTAGGAAAATCTTTTACTAGTCGTTTCCTTTTACTCATTGGAGTCCAATTATTGGTGAAAGTTGTTGAGAAATAAACTTGCCAATATTTGCAAATATTATTTATTATTCTGAAATGTAGAATCAAAATTTCGTTGATTTGAGAAGTGACGATGGTTTTCAATTTAAATATATACATATATGTATATATATTTTACAATGCATCATTTCAATTTGTCACGGCCAACAATATAGAACTTTCAAATATTAGAGTGCGTAATAAAAAAAAGAAATTAGTTCAAAATCCATGTCTAATACTTTACGATATCAAACCTTGTGACATTTTTTTATTGTAACCAAATAATAGAAACATTAGAAACAAATAATTGAATTGTTCAACAAGAATAAAGAAAATAACTAACTACAAAGTTATCTACAAATAAAATTATAAAACTACAAAATTTACAATCCAAATGATAAAGATTGAGATTTCAACATAATTATAAGTCTTCTCACAAAAACTTTTGTGAGACGGTCTCATGGATATAATTCATGAGACGGATCCTATATTTATATAGAATTTCGACCCAACTTCATACCCATGAAAAATCTAAATTTTAGCATGTCTTATGATCCGTTTAAACTTAGATCCACGAGACGGTCTTATATAAGATCTCTAAGCTTTTTTTAACTTCGCGCGAGTACCGAATATTTACCTAATTTAATATTAATTTCAGTAAGGTTAGTTTCGTCTTAGGTTGTTAGAATATAAAAGGCAAAATCCCATGAATCATGGAGAACATTTATCAGTAAGATAATTAAAAGATTAAAATTAGAAAAATATAAAATTTGTATAATATTAATTGTGTCAGTCATCCTCTATCTCATCCCATTTTTGGGGCCAAATAAAATTAATTGGAGAAATGAAAAGCGACATGTGAGCTTATTAATGGTTGTTAGGCTATCCTAACATTTTTCAGGCTCACATCAAATTAAGTCGTGGGGGCATCAATGTCTTACTTTGTTTTCTCTGTTCCATATGGACCTAGCTTGTGTTTGAATTTCAAATTTTAGTAAGATAAAGATAGAAAAATAAAACATATAAAAATACCAAATTATATCATTTAAAGTACCTTTTTGTAGTTTTTTTTTAAAATATGTGATCCAAAATAATGTATGCTTTAGTTTTTGTGTTTTGTTTCTTTTGTTTATTTTTTAGGGGAATTCATGAATGATATTTTACTCTAATTTTTTTATCTTAAAATATATTATCGAGTTAAGACAGCAATAACACACAAGATCTCAAAGGCAAATTTCAAAGATATATCAATGTTTGAATTAGTAGTGTACAAGATTTGATATATTTTCTTATAAATGATGTTACTTTGAAATTTATAAAATAAAATATTAAATTTCTGCGCTATTCATAATAAATATTCAATTATATATTGGGACGAACAGAGAAATGAAATATATGATTTCTACATAAATAAAATCCATGTCAATTTGCCTCATTTTTTTCTTGATACTCGTGGTTCCAGGCTTACAACTACTACTAGTCTACACGATGACAATCTCGGCGCTCAAAACCAAAACCAAGTGACGACCGGAGTCGGGAGTTGGGGGCGAAACTTATTTTGAAAACCTAGAGTAAATTTTTCTTCAAATTTTTGGGGGCCAAATGCAATTTTTAACTAGTATAGATATATTTTTAAAATAAATAACAAGTATAAAAATTAATTTTTAAATTTTTTTTTTTTTTTTGTGGTGGGGGCGATGGCCCCCACTTGCCCCCTTGGTTCCGCCACCGCTCAAAACTCAAAGCTGGTTAAATGAAGGGATGTGCACTAGTAGCAAAGACCTAAAGGACAAGACTACGCGACACAAATCCCGAACAACCTCAATAATATTTCAATCGAGAACCGCCTCACATGGGATTTGAACTGCATTGTCGGAAAAGTTCTTGTTAGATAAATGTTTTTATCATGGTTTTGATGATTTTGTTCGATTTTGTTCAAATGAGTTTTTAAACCAAAACAATGTCCCTAAATGTTGTCTAAATACTTCCGTCTTAAAATATTTTTACTATTTTTCTAATATTTTTGGAGTTTATTTTCGATAAAAACACATTTGTTTCACTCGATCGGTCGCCCTATAGGGCAACCCGTACTGAGTTGAGTTTTGAAACAGAAAATGGGACGTAAGAAAAATGGGGGAGAGGCGGCCGACCAGGTGGTCGGCCGGTGAGGGCGACCGTGCACTGGGAGCAGACTCTTTTGGTTCATTCTTCTCTCTGTTTCGTATTTCTTTCAACCTCAACCGGTCATAGTTAAGGCGTCCGGCCGCACCCTCCGACCGGTCCCCCGTGTAAAACGTTGAATTTCAATTTCAATCTTATCTTTAGCGACGGCCGCACCCTTGTTTATCGAAGAAACTATCCGTTGCATTTTCGAATGACTTTTTCCCTATTTTGTGGGATTGATTTCTAATAACTCTATTGATGATTTTAAATGGTTTCTTTTGCGAAATCACTCCCCAATGAGGAGCCTATGTCCGGAAATGAAAGCCAAGTCCTCTCCTATAAATAGAGGCTTCATTCAAGCAACAAGATACAACACTCTACACGAGCAAAAGAGCAATCAAGCAAACACTTTCATATATCTTGTTGTATTAGCCTTAACACTTTCACTTGCACAAATTTGAGGTCTACGCTTTCAATTCTTGATTACACTTGTACTCATATTGTATCAATCATTATTGAGTTGTAATCTTGATTTTTGGTCATCATTCAACACAAGACATCCTTGTGAGTATTCTTGTGGTAAGAATACATTTGGGTGATCTAGGTGATAGGTGTTTGAAGGTTGTGGTAATCTTCAAAGGTGTTGTAAGAGGATTGTGGTAATCCTCAAGGTGGTGTAAGAGGGTTGTGGTAATCCTCAAGGTGTTGTATTAATTTTTGGTAAATTAATAAAATCTTTTTTTTTGAAATCCATCCCTGGATATCTTTGGGGTGGTAGTAGATTAGGCCCTATGTGGGTTGAACTACTATAAATCGACGTGTGCTATTTACTTTCCGCACTTAGCATTTCATCTTTGCTTGAGTTTTACGAAAAAGAGGGCAAAATCTAAAAAACGGGGATAATCTATTCACCCCCTCTAGATTATCGTAGCCACTTGACTAACAGTTCTCATCATCACCTTAGGCCTTACCTCTGCTAGTTCCTAGGGGCAAACAGGGGAGGGGTTGATGCTTTACCCAGTGGGTAGTGTCTAATCCTCTTGTGATTTTGCCAAGTGTCTCATCATGACATATGCATGTATTTTAAAAAAAAATTTAAAATGAGGCACATATCACAATCCTACGGAATTGGACACTACCCACCTGAATAACATCTATTTACCCGGCAAACAAGTTGTATTTTGATTATAAGGTTGAGCCAACAATCAAGATAACAAAGTATGATCCGGTCGCAAAAGTCCTAAGACCTTCTCCCCTGGGGAATAAGTCTTGAGCGCCGCGTTTTGGGGGTTTCCCCAAGAAGTGTTCTCCCCACTAGCTTTTTTCCCCCACGCCTGCCACGCACCACCGGCCTCCCACCTTCCTCCCCAAGCTTTCTCCGTTCTCCCGGCCTCGCTACTCCCAACAACCACCGTCTCCCTACCCGACATCCAATGTTGTAAAATCGGCCTGGCGGCCGCTGGCGCCCTTTAAAGCCGACCCGATTTTCCCAAAATCGCCAAAAACATCGTCCTGGGGCAAAAATCGCTTAGGCGCGGCAAAAAATCGGAAAAAATCGGTCTAGCGGTCTAGTCGGAATAAATCGCCAAAAATGGGGAAAAATCGGCCAAAATACAAAAAAAAATGAAAAAATAAGAAAAATTTGGGCTTTTCTAGGCGCCTGTCTAGCGCCCTAGGCGCTAGGCGCCCGTTGCCGCCGATCGGCGCTAGCGATTTCTGCAACCTTGCCGACATCCACACCTAATTTTCCATCTCTCTAACGCTGCTAACCTTTCTTTTCTCGTTTCTTTGTGTTTCTTTTGCAGATCTCACGAGGACTTGCAGGTTGGCTCTCACTTGTATTGTTCATAGCTTATCGCGCCTCCCTAGACTCTCTCGAACCGTGCCCGACTATGGACGAATCACTGGAGCAAATTTATGTGAGATTATCACTTGATGAAGAAGAAAAGCATAGCCTCGACGCAGATGTTATACAAATCCATTCCTCAAATATTTCGTCCTCCTTGGTGGGAAAAATCCTGGCACCTAGAACCATCAGAGTCGACCAAATCTCCACACTTTTTCGTAAGCTTTGGAGTCCTCGATGGTCATTCTCGTGTAAAACTCTACACGACAATGTGGTCCTATTCTCTTTTGGAGATCCTGTCGACAAGAAAAAGGTCCAACTAGGTGCCCCATGGCTCCTAGATAGATATCTAATGATACTCGAAGAAGCGCGCGTGGATATGATCATCTCGCATTATAATTTCAAACTACCCCCATTTTGGATACGACTACATGATTTTCCACTTGGTCTCATGAACAAAGATTTTGCCAATTATCTTTGGAAACACCATAGGCTCTTTTCTTGATGTCGACAATGATGTAACAAATGCTCGATGATGGGAAATTCCTAAGAGTTCGCCGCGAGATTGATACATCAAGACCCTCCGTCGAGTTGTCGTTGTTCACTTCCATGGACAAAACACCTTGTTGCCCTCAAATACAAACGCCTCTCGGACTTTTACTTCCTCTCATGGCCGTATCGGTCATCTCGTGAAAGATTGCGATCTCCGAATCAAATGAACGCCCCACAACAAAAAGACCATTTCGAATATGGTACGTGGCCTCGGGTGCCAACCACAATCAACCCGTTTTCCTCCAACCATAAGCCCACCCAACCCTCAACTACCTCTCCATATAAACCTCCTACCAATTCCACCTCCTCACCCACAGCACATACTAACCCGACAGACAACCCTCAGCCCATCGAAACACTCCCGCCCCCCACACCGCACATCAAAACCAGATTGAGACCTTCACCTCTACCACATGTCAAGATCCCTCGCTCACACAACACCCTCACTCTAGCTCTAACACTCATCCAACTCTCATTACCACACCTAAAATACAAACACAGGAAGCACAAAACAACTACCCTAATAACCCAACGCCCCCTCCCTCACACCACGTCAACACCCACTCATCTTTTACCCAAAACTCAACCCTACCTCCACCGTATCAACTCCAGTTGGTCTCTAATCAACAAATCTTGCACTCATCCACTTCTCCCCCAACTCATCCCTTGTCTCTCCAAGCCCACACCTCAACCCCACGCCATCATCCCCCACTACCCTATACCCACCCACAAATCTCTTTAGCCCTTTCCTCGTCCAAGTCCCCATACACCTTGACACCCCGTACATAAAATTGCCCATGGGTTTGTTTTAGAGTTTTTAATGAAGTCCTTTCACAATCAAAATTCGGGAGTGGCCTCGGCGAATGGCAAATTCAATTTCTTTCAAGCTACCTCAACCACGTGGGCTTGACATACCTGGGTTACAAAGGATCATGCTTCACCGGAAACACCTATCCGTCCATCCTTTCACTCAAAAGGCCCGTCTCGATCGATCGTCGGCAAGAACGACTCTCTCCATAACCTCTTCCCTGGTGCACCGTCAGAGACCACATATCCACCGTCTTGTCCGATCACCAAGCCTATCCATCCATTTCAAAATGCGCTCCAATCATTGCCCCAACCTCAAGAAAAAGCAACATTTTCGATTCAAGCCTGTTAGATTAAATCCAAAGAATGCGAGAGAATTATCAAAGATAATCGGGACTCGATCTTGACTCCTTCCCTTCAATGATCCATAATTGCTCCATATGTCTTCTCTTTGGGGCAAATTAGTCGTGGCAATCTCTCCAAATGCATTGCCGATGTTAAGCGTAAAATTGTCTCTATAAAGCGGCAACCCATCACCGACGAAATTATTCGGAAAATCCACTATCAGACGGCCCTATATGATTTACTCTTTGAGCAAAATGACCTCAAATTGAGACAACAGGTGAAACAACATTGGTACAAAGAAGGCGATCGCAACACCACATTCTTCCATCGTTTAGTTTCGAAACATCGCGACATTAATCATATCTCCCACCTCAAAGACTCATGGGGCAACATGCATGTGGACTTCTATTGAAAAAGTGATCACTGAATACTTTACTAAGATTTTCTCATCAACCAATCCCCCCACCACTGACATGAATATGGCGCTAAAGAGAATCAGGCGACGGGTCACGACATCTATGAACAATCAATTGAGCCAACCTTACAAGGCCGAGGAGGTCCGTAAAGCACTCAAAGAAATGCATCTTTTCAAATCTCCTGGCCCAGACGGAATGAGTCCGATATTTTTCCAAAAATTCTAGCATATAGTTGGTAATGATGTTACTACTTTTGTCCTTAATTTTCTAAACCAACATGACATGTCTCCTAATTCTAATTTTACTCATATTGTGCTTATTTCGAAACTCAAACATGTTGATACGCTTATGCAATTTCGACCCATCAGTCTATATAACGTTGTTTATAAACTGGCCTCGAAATGCATTGCTAATAGAATTCGTTGTTTTCTTCCCGATATTATTTCTAAATCTCAAGAGAATCTCCATTATTGGCGATGCGGCTTCCGTTATACTTACTGCGCATGGCGAGGCTTCTTGTCCAATGCACTGTCTTCCTATCTTTGACGATGTTGTTCACTTGAAATAATATTTTTCCCATTTATGTTTCCATTGGACCCGTAGATCATCAAATTTGTTAGCTCATGAGTTAGCCATCTATGCTAAAATTATGAATCATTGTGAGCAATCTTGGGATAATATCCTCCCATTTCTCGCTCAATCGTCGTTGGACGTTTTAAAAAATTTAATAAAATTTCCTTTAAAAAAAAAAGATTACAAAGTAAGTAATTGAAAAAAAAGGCTGAGCCAACAATCAACATCCAAAGACTTTTCCTGATACTGCTTTTTCATTATTCTCCGAGTCCATTTCACGTGGCTTTGGTTATTTTGAATTTTATAGATACTAATTTATAGAAGTGACAGCTTACTATTTCCAATTATTGGAGAAAATATGCCCACAAGTTTTTGGGTCTGTCGCAGAATTCTTGGGCCAACTATGACATTACAAAGGATGAAAAAAATTGTGGAAAAGATTTTGACACGATATTATATTTCAACACCCATGTCATTTAAATTGACATTTCGAGCAAACAAAGGATTATAATTTACAAAATTATTAGAAGTATTTGTTAGCGTAAAAGAGATTTTCGGAGAAATAGAAATTGTGGATAGAAAATAATATTTACATGGTATACCATATAAAATAAATTGAAGCTTTATACTTGATATAAGAAATATATTTATCCAAAATTTAATTTATTTGTAATTACGTGAGCTAAAATTTAGGGGACTAAAGAGCTATGAGCTGACTTTCGGGCATGGAGAGGGTGGGGCGACATTCTTGACTCTCATTAGAGTTGTGATTTGAGGTATGCATACACTAATAAGTTAGGTAAATTATATGGATTGAGTTGGGGCTTATTGGGCTCGGATCATTATCGAACTAGCACGATAAGGCCCGCTAAAAATAGAATTGATATCGGACTAACCTGGTAAACACGTTATGGCCCGATAAGGCACACTATTTTTTAATTATCGATAACGATTATTTGCATTGGTAATTTAACTTGTAATTGACTATTTATACTTGACTATTTTTTATTGATAATTTATTAGAATATATGTTTTATGTATAAGATATAAAGAATAACCAAAACATAAGTTTTATTTGTTAATGGACTTAACGGGCCTAACAAAATGAATTCGACAATTTTGCTTATCATGCCGCACAATACTTTTCGTGTTTTTAACCTATTGTGTTTGAGTTTAAATTTTAGGCCCAATAAAGTTATCATGCATGTTCGTACTTGTACTTATTAGCCGTTATCGTACCGACCGATAACGACCCATCACGGACGATTTGCTACCCCTACTAAGCTACTCTCACCCTTTTTTTTTTGTCGAGGGCACCACTCTCCCTAAAAAGTGTAGCTATATAAGTGATGAACTTCTTAGTCGGGGAATTAACACACAATTTCTTCATTTTCAATATTAAAAATATTCGGTTCATCATTAAATCATTTGATATAGTATTCAATAGCTTGCGCCGAACCCTAGACTCACCTGACTTACATGCATCCTTTATCAAATCCACGTTTTTATGTATATTTCTTTAAATAATCTGAGTTTCATCGCCTGAATAATCTATAATCATGATCCGCATATGTGAATACTCTTTAAGGATTCTACAAGAGAAAATAGGGAAAATTACAAAATTGGTCCTATAACTATAAGCAATTTGCAATTTCGGTCATGTAACTATTAAGTTTGTAAAATTAGTCCTGTAAGTTTGAAGATTTTTGCAAAATTGGTCCTATATGTTTTATCTTAAGCAATTTCGGTCCCGTAAGTTTCAAGTTGTTGCAATATTAGTCCCCTGCAGGGTTATTTCATATTTTCAAAATATCAAGAATACCCTTATGCACATAATTGACTTATTTGACTAAGTGTTTTGCTCAAAATGATATCGAGCCGGGTTTATTAAGAACTTTAAGTTATATTTATTATTTTATATAATTAACAATTGGTGAGGATAATTTTTTCCGAGAAAATGGATCGGGCGAGTGTTCAAGATGTATACCCTACAAGAGATATCGTCAAATTTTGACAATGTATGCACGAACACCAGGGACAAGATAACATATTGGAATAATCAATATGTTGAAAAAGAACTCGCGGAGTGATGGTGAACCTTGAGACAATGCAAAAACAAGCGAAGATATTATGCAGGTATCACTTCCGCCCCACGAGTACCGTTCCACCACGCTAGAATTTTTAGTTGTAAAATATATTTTAATATATATTTTGTATATATAATATATACTATAATATAATTTTTATGTATTCTTATATTATTTATAAATTGATAATAATAATTTTTGTAAACAATATTTTATAAATATATATTTTTTTTTCATTTTTAATTTAATTTAATTTAAAACGGACGAACGAGTCGACTGTCTCGCCCCATTCTAGGTACGGGGTGGATTTGGGTCTGGCCGACCCGTCCCGACCCGCTCCATTGCCATTACTATAAAATTGCTAAATTAGAAAGATAAAAGACCAAAAATGCTATTTAGCCGAAAGACAAAATTGTCCAGGACCAAAACTATAACTTTTAAAGATAAAGAACTAAAATTGCAACTACCCCAAAATTACGGGACTAAAATTGCAATTTACCCGGAGAAAATATAATAAAGATGTGAACAAAAATAAATCACAAGAGAGGCACAATTTCAAGACACGAATCCACATTAAATAATAAAATATATGTAAAAACTATTTAATGCTCGAATGGATCAATCATTAAGACACGTTTGAATTTGGTGCATTAACACTACAAGAAATTTTCAATTTATCGAGAGAATTACCGATATAAATGATTTTGTCACTAATTTTATAGTTATCTACAAAATAGAAAATATTATTTTTCTCCAAATTATACCGAAATGATTACCAATAATTTTTCAATTTACCGACAGAAAAATGCAGAGGTATTTACCAACAAAGATGTTAGATTCATTGGTAAGTAATTTACCTACAATGGTTTTAGTTACAATGATTTTTGTCCTAAATTTTACAATTTTCTTAATACTTACCTAAATATTTTTCTGTAGGTAAACTACTTTTTTTTTGTGTAGTGTAATATACAAGTTTGATTAAATTATTTTTTGTCCCTTTGATTCGATTAGCTAAAATAGTAAATACGTATAAAACTCATTCAAGCTCAACTCACTTAGTAATCAAAACAAATTATACACCATTTCTGAAATTCGATAACAATTCAAATAAATATTTAAACAAAAATAAACTTGACTTTACCCACTTTAGTATTTACACCCCAACATTAATCAAAAGGCCGAAGATATTTCTTAGCCGCATCCAATTTATTTATGCCCCTAAATATTCATCAATGAAAGCTAGAGGCAAAAGATATTTCTTTGCCGAATCTCTTAATTAATACACTCTTTGTTTTTTATTATATTGTAGCAGTAGTAGACTAGCTAGTAGTCAAACTAATGTGAGCACATAACTCTAAGAACAAAAAATCTGGATATACAGTATTAAAAATAAATTGAAACGGGGCGGGGATTCCCGCGGGACGGGGATGGGGGATTTTTTTCCCGTTTGTCTCACGAGGAACGGGGACGGGGGATTCCCAGCGGTCGCGGGGGCGGGGATGGGGATGGCTCCCGGCTCCGCTCCGCCTGTTGACATCCCTAGATATACTCCTTCTGCAACGTAAGTCCGAATCCTGTGTGGGAGCATTTCTTGGTGAAATATTGCCCGGCGGTTATATATAGAGTTCGTATCCTTTTGTCTTCTCCCGGTGGCGGAGATAAAGAGGCCAACCTGGGCCCCGATCTCCCCTTTTAATTTTTTTTTTTTTTTTTACTATGTAATTTTTTTTTTTTTAGTTAATATTAATGTATATTTTTTTAGTTTAATTTTTTATTAGGCCTACCTTAATTTCGGTATCTCGACTCACCCCTAATATCCTGGCTACACTATTATCCTCTCCCTTAGGTCCCGCCGCTAGTGCACATCTCTCAATTTAATCGGAACAATCTTGAGGTAGGTGTTATCATCCCGCCCGTGAATTAGTCAGCAAAAAGTTTAGAACGACGACTATAAAAAGAAAAAAAGTCTGGATATGGTTTGGGACAGTGCAGAAGTCAACCTGCCACTCAATTTTCCTCTGGGTATGGTCATCCACTCAACTCTTTTTGGAACCATGCTCTATGCCCTCGTTACATCCCTTTGAAAAAGTTGACTTTTCAATCCAAGCTCAATAAATTAATTATGCTTTTATTTATTTTATTATAATTTTTAAGTTATCAAGTTGAGCACGAGTTGTATATTAAAATTTATTTATGATTAGAAAAAATATAATTGGTTTATTATGTGTAACAATGAGGAATTTCAACTCGATTCATTTTCAATATAGTTTCGGTTGTTCAAGTAAATTACAATTTCCTTTTGCGTATATGAATCAAGCATGTCCCATTTGGTATTAGCAAATTATTATGGTTAACATACTACGTACAAACACAAAACCCATCTACAAATTAAATAATAATAATAATAATAATAATAATAATAATAATAATAATAATAATAATAATAATAATAATAATAATAATAATAATTTGTATGTTTATCGCAATTGTTTTGGACATAAACCTTATATACTAAAAGAAAAAATGAATATGAAGCATGTCATCACTTCACTATTTTGAGTAGGGATTGACCCGTTCTGCCCCGTTATTAAATTAAATAAAAAATGAAAAAAAAATATATTTATAAATTATTATTTACAAAATTTATTATTATCAATTTATAAATTGTAGATATACTATAAGAATACATAAAAATTATATTATAATTTATATTATATACGCAAAATTATATTATAATATATTTTAAAAATAAAAATTCTAGGCGAGGTGGGCGGTTACCGCATCTCACAGGTGGAAGTGATACCCAAACTCGGCCCGCCGAGGTCATAGGGTGGGGTGGGCCAGGGTCAGTTGTCATCCCTAATTCTCGAGACATGTGTCAACTCCATTTTCCTCAATTCCACATGGCGAACTTCACGTTTATCCATGTAGTAGCCCATTTATATTTTATATATTTTGCATATATAATGTAAACGATAACAAATAATCCAAAAATAAGTATAATATCCATAAAATCTATTTTCTTTTTCATAAATAATCTGACCGGTTGAACGTGAACCACTAACATGACCGGTTCGCTTCACACCGTCCGGTTTTTAAAACACTGATTTCTAGTTAGATTAGATTATATTCCAAAAACCCAAAACCATCGTGGACTTTGAGAGCCCAAATCAGTCTAAAACCCCGAAATAATGAAAATAAATGAAGTATTATGGCCCAAATCCTTTCGGAATCGCACTTGGTTAGATCGCATTTATCAGCTCTAAACTTAAAGCCCATAAAATAATTGAGAATGATTTATTGGGCCAACAAAGCTTCTGAACTGTGAAACCTTGAAGATACCATGGAAGCTGATTCCAGAGAAAAAGAATGAACTCATTTTTTTGATCAGTCAAAGAGATGGCAATGGAGTTTGTCCTTTTAAATTGGTCAAGTGGTATTAGCCAGTTCCGTTCAAATTGAACAGGCTTGAAAATGTTTTAACTTTTAATAAAATTATGTAGCCACCTGATTTGTGCTTGTATGTTTCATGGTTTATTGTGCCTTTTTCTCATGTACACGAGATCGATTAAAGAGGGGTTGAAATTGCAGGCCCACGCCATAAAATCTGGTGTACTCCCAACATTTGTCACCACCAATCAACTCATAAATTTGTATTCCAAACATGGTCTTATTGAAGATGCCCATAAACTGTTCGATGGAATGTCTGAGCGAAATGTCTTCTCTTGGAACACTATAATAAACGCTTATATCAAGTCCCGGAATTTCAGCAAAGCAAAAGGCCTTTTTGATTCTTCCCCGTGTAAAGATTCTGTCACATATAATTCGATGATATCCGGCTATGCACACTCTGATGGCTATGAGAGTGAGGCTATTGATTTGTTTATTCAAATGCAGTTTGATAACGATTCGGCTCGGATCGACGAGTTTAAGTTGACCACAATGCTTAATTTGGTTGCAAAGATAAGGGTTCTGCATTGTGGGAGGCAGGTACATTCATTTATGGTGAAGAGTGGAAATGATTTGAGTGTGTTCACACTGAGTTCTTTGATAGATATGTACTCCAAATGTGGGAGTTTTTCAGATGCTTGTGGAGTCGTTAATGGATGTGTTGGTGAAGGCGTGGTGGATTTGGTGGTGAAAAATGCTTTGATTGCTGCTTGTTGTAGAGAAGGCAAACTGGAAATGGCGCGGAAGATATTTTTGAATAATCCGAGTTTAATGATAATGTGTCTTGGAATACATTGATATCAGGGTATGCCCAAAACGGGTGTGAGGTGGAAGCAGTCGAATTGTTCAAACGTATGGCGGAGGAGGGGTTTCGTTGGAACGAACACACTTTCGCTAGTTTATTGACAGCTTGTTCTGCGCTGAAGAGTTTAAACCTCGGAAAGGAAGTTCATGGACGCGTTTTGAAAGAAGGAATGTGTTTAAATCCATTTATAAGCAGTGGCATTGTTGATATTTATTGCAAGTGTGGTAATATGAGGTATGCCGAGAGTGTTCACAAGACTTTCGGAATGAACAACGTATATGCTATTACTTCAATGATTGTGGGATATTCGCAAAAGGTGACATGTCAGAAGCCAGAAGGCTTTTCGATTCATTAGCCGAAAAGAATTTTGTCGTGTGGACCGCCATTATTTCTGGTTATGTAAAATTGCAGCAATGTGAAGATGCGTTTGTTCTATTCCGAGTATGTTGCATCGGAGGATACAACAGTTCCAGATACTGTGATCCTTGTTAGTTTGCTCGGTGCATGTGCTATAATTGCTAGTGTGGAGCCTGGTAAACAAATTCATGCATGCATATTGAGAACCGAAATTAAAACGGATGAGAAAGCAGTAAGTGCATTGATCGACATGTACTCAAAGTGCGGTTCTATATTACACGCGCAAAGAATTTTCGAAAATGTTAGCATAAGAGACACCGTCATGTACAATGTTATGATTGCTGGTTGTGCTCACCATGGGTATGAATATGAAGCTATCCATCATTTTGAGGAAATGATAGAACACGGCCTTAAGCCCGATTCTGTCACGTTTATTGCACTTCTATCAGCCTGCCGGCATTGTGGATTAGTCCAAACGGGTGAACATTACTTTTCATCTATGACCAAAGACTACGCAATTCCTCCTGAAATCGATCACTATGCGTGTATGGTTGACTTATACGGAAGGTCAAATCAACTAGAAAAGGCAGTAGCCTTTATGGAAAAGATGCCCTTTGAGCCTGATTCGATTATTTTGAGCGCGTTCTTGAATTCTTGCAGAGCGAACAGAAATCTCGAACTTGCAAGAATGGCAGAGAAAAAGTTGGTGGAAATCGAAGGGGAAAATGGTAATGGAGCGAGGTATTTTCAGTTAGCGAGCGTATATGCGTCGGGAGGGAAGTGGGACGATATGGGGAGGGTGATGAGGACGATGAGAGGGATGGATGTGAAGAAGCTTGCTGGTTGTAGTTGGGTACAGGTTGGCAATGGTGTTCATGTTTTTACTTCTGGTGATAGATCACATTTAGAAGCTGAGGATATATATTGTGTTCTTGGGTGCTTGATTGATGAACTCTATGATAAAGCTATTATGGATGAAAATTTACTAACAATGATGTGTTAATGATATGCTGCTTTTATTGTAAATGGATTCTTTATGACCTGATGATGTTCTTTAGGTCATGTTCCAAATTGGTGTTCTACTTCCTCTTCCATTCATCCGGATCAATGACATGTGTCGATGAGATAAACATGAGCAGATTGATAATTTAAAGTATTTACACGTGTCATTCGTTCGTGCGGTGGAGGTGTGGTATTTATTTATAGGGATAACTAGAAAATATATTTTTGAGTTCAGCTAATTACCAAAAAAAAAAAAGAAAAAAGAAAACAATAACTATGTTTAAAATTAATAAAACCCCTTTCATGTTTTTTTTTTTTTTATTTATTTATAAGTTGCACGATCAGGGGAAGGGGTTTTAATTTTAAAAAATAACTGGATTTTTTTTTTTGTAATTAGGCTAAACCTAAGTGGTAATTTTTGTAATCAACAGGCAGGGCAAATAGAAAACACCATAAGTGGTGAGAACTAGTTTAAGTGTGGTAATGTAGATTTGGTTTGCAAACCACCTGGGTTAGTCCAATGGCCACGGCTATTATTCATAGTGACGAGGCACGGATTTGAATACCGAATGACAATGCGGAACTTTTGGAAAAAAATGTAAATTTAGTTTCAAGCCAACATCAAAGTCGAAGCCAAGAAAGAACAGGCCAAAAACAAAGCACATATGATGCAGTTAAGGTATATGCTATATATTTATGTTATTGCTCGATAAAAAAAAAAAATAGCTTTGTGGTGTTAGTGGGATATACTAGGATATATAATACTATTTACATTCTTAAAATTGACATTAAAAGTTGAAAATAAAAAGCTTTGGTTACTTATTTTAGTTAATAAATTATGCATTTATGTTGTGCATACCATTTTTTTATAAAATCATAATTCACTTTTTTAAGTATTAAAGGCCTGAGATTTGAAATTCTAATATACATTTCTTAAAACAGATTTGATTTGGAAAAAATAGGTCTTGATGCTTTTATGAGATTTTCTTTAAATCACAAAGGTTATTTGCATTTTATTACCTAGAAGTGTGATTTTATTGGGAATTGATTGTAGCTCAGCTTGGAGGAGATCTTTCATATCTTTGGAGATCCAACCTACAATATGGGGTAAAAAAGCCAAAATAAGTGATTTTAGCCCTTATAAAAGAAAACTGATTCTTAAATGGAAAGTTCGACATAATTGGGATTTTTTTGGAAATTGGATGCGATTACTAGTTCATGATCGACATGTACATAATGAAAACCAATTCTCACGAGAATTTTTATGAAATCCTTTCATTTGCTTCTCTTCAATGGAAGTTTGATTTTCCCAGAATGTATCCTAATTTTTGGCCTAATTCTTCTTGATTCGACTTTTCGGGAATATCTTTGCGGATGAATTGGTAGTTGTTGTTCTTGTTTCTTTAGTACCTTCACTGGTTCCTATCCCTGTAATGTTCCTCGGATTATTTACAAGTGGTATTCAAGCCCACCTGGCATCGTCGTACTCTTACTACTCCTCGTTCACCTTTTAACTTCTACTTGTCTTTTCGGCTTATTTGTACCTAGCTACATGATGGAACTCCCCTCGGCCAATCGTCACTTGACACCTAGTCCTTGCTTTCCTACCCCAAGCCGCCACACCCTCTACATCACAAGGATATCTCCTTTCCCTTGGCGGTCTACCGTCACTCGGCAGCGGTTCTATTATCCTCACTTCTCTCTCCTCCTCAAAATCACCCTCCTTGCACCTCTCTCCGGATGACGTCTTACCCAAGATATTGACCGGGATCAAATCCCACCCGCCCTATCCCTACCAGGACTTTGTAATTGTACTTAAACATAATTAAATTTTATTAGTATTTAATCTAAATTGAAAATAAAAGAAGGGACGTGCTTGATAAAAAGACGCAAACTTCGTGGGAGGAAAATGATAGAGACCTAAACACCAGGGGTAGGTTGTGGAAGTTTTATTCTAATAGAACTCAACAAAACAACGCTGTTTTCTGCTTATACTACTCCTATTTTGCTGTGTTTTTCTCTCTGAATTTGACAATTGCTAAACTAATCGAAACTCGCAAGTAATTTTGTTCGCTGAAAATGGCTGTCTTCGGATCCAACATGCCCAGCGAGGTACGGTTATGTTAATCTCTTTTGACCTTCTTCTATTATCTTGAAATTGAAATTTATTTTATTGAATTTAGGTCATGCTTATTGTATGAGGCGGAAAATTTATTGTAAGGAATTCGTAGTAATACTCTGCGATTTTCAGTTTAATTTCGCCTTTAGTTCTTAAAGTTGAAATTAAAAATTAAAAAAAAAAATTGAACTCATGATTTTTAACTGAATCTGTGAGTGTGTGCGTGTTTGTGGTTACGGTAATAACTATATATCGAAATCCATGGAGTCTATATACAGTAATTTAGATTTATTTCCATGCTTTCATACTTATGTATGTGTGTACAGTGTACGTGATTCGTTTTCTCCACTGTATTAGTCAATTGAGACTATTGAGCTTATTTGCATTTTATTACCTAGAAGTGTGATTTATAATCATATTCACTCTTATAAGTGCAGGTTGGGCTGCGATTGCTTCTTTGTCCCCTTGGTTCTAATGTTGTTATGCGTACAGCATGGTGAGTTTTGAATTATATTCATCACTTTATGAGGCTTTGAATTTCAAATGAGTTGTTTTCAACAACAAAAAAAAAAATTCAAATGAGTATCATCAATTATATTGTTACTGTATGTCTGCTACATCTTAAAATACACCATTGTTGGAGTTAGTTTTGTTTTCTATATAATCATTGTTGGGGCACGTATTTGTGAGTAGAATCTGGATATAGATAATTCACTGATAACGTGGATGTTCTTTGCAGCTGTTCCGTGGGGATTGTCTTACCCGTTTATTCTACATTCAAGGCCATTGAGTCAAAGGAGGAAGATGAGCAACATAAATGGCTTGTATATTGGGCTGGTTAGTGATGATTTAAAGTCTTCTACCTTTAAATACTGTGTCATATGGTGATCAGAAAGTTTTATTATGATAATCGCAACCTTCATTCTCCAATATCTTTAGGAACCGTGAAGGATGCTTATTTTTCTATATTTATGCTGGTCCGCATGAATTATAAACGGTCTTTAGTGTTTTGGTCCTCAATGTAACAGCTAGATGTCTTTGGAGATTTAGAATACTTATTCCTATCACAGTCACAAATATGTATAAACTTATAAAATGGCAGAATTGACTAATATGCCTTTACTGATGGAGACCAGATAGTATCAAATATACAGAAAGTATTTGGATATCGTTATTCATTTATCAGAAGTAAACTATATCTTTTATCTTATCCTGATCATGGCATATGCTTGCAGCTTATGGATCCTTTACTGTTGCTGAGTTGTTCACTGATAAGTTTCTTTACTGGTACTATTTTGAACCTAACGTCTTCGTCCCCTCCCCTCTTGGTAGGAAATAAAAAGATAAAGGTGATAACACACACTTGCACTCTCAAATTTATGAATTTAACTGATCTCAGCTTTTACTGATGCGATAAGAGTTGGTGTTTTGTTGGTCTTATCAGGTTTCCTCTCTACTATCATATGAAGTTTGCATTTCTTGTGTGGCTTCAACTGCCATCTGTTGATGTAAGTTTGGTCAATGCCCTTTTCTTGTCTCCAGTTGATTTTTTTTCTTTTCACAAATTGTCATTTGAAACATATGACATGCAAGTTCTTATTTTTACCATGTTTCGTGATGAATATGTTTGATATTAGAGGACAAAAATATCCTTTTGCTAGCCGGCAGAAAAGTTTTAGTTCGCCTGTAAGCTAATCATAGCTAAGAAATTATGTTTACTTTATAATGACTCTAAAGACTGCAGAAGTATGTGTGCAGTGAATATTTAGTTGTTAGGTTATGGCATTGAACCTTGAAAGGTAGTCATCGATAGGTGTACTTGACCTATTTTTATCCTGCTTAAATCTATCAATGGATAGCTTCCATCTTAGGATTTTGTGCATTACTATGATAATTTTATTAATCAAGCATAATTACTAATGGCTCTTTAAGCTTCCTTTGGGATATTAAAAAAATTTAGGAATAACTGAGAGCTTGATAAACCATAATGATTGTTCTGATTAAAGTGTTAATCAGCGTGATAGTGTCTTACAGAATAACCTACCTGTTCCATCCTAGGTTTATTATTTTCTTTTTTTTTTTTTCGCGTTCTGTTTTGGCAGGGGGCAAGGCAATTGTATATGAACCACCTCGTCCCTTCCTCCTAAGGCATCAGTCAAGACTTGATCAACTCGTGGGTTTCTTCTATGGTGAAATGGTAACTACCTTTCTTGAACCTTCGTCTAGTAAATAACATTTTTGTAGCTCGTATAATACATTAGTCTGTTCCATGAGGTGAAATTTGTCAGTAACCATGAAGCAGAAATTCAGATGGCAAGAAAGCTCCTTACGAAGATTTATTTATCAGGTTCTTGTTTAACTACTGAAGGTTCTATGCTCAACAACATAACTCTGCTGAACATTCATAGAAGTCTGTTGTTTGTTTAGCGCACTTAGCAACACCATGATCTCATTAAGATTTGATGGCTTGACTGTATTTAGGGTAAATTACAAAAAATTTACCCCTGAGGTTCAGCCTAATTACAGAAACAATCTAGTTATCTTTCAAAATTACAAAGGGATAATTACAAAAAGTACCCTTGAGGTTTCCTCTAGTTACAAAAAAACCCACCTAATTTTCAAAATTACAAATAGAGGAAAAATACTAACCCCCAAGACTATGCGATTTTTGCACTTTACCATCTAAACTAATATTTTTTACAATTTATCATATAAAATATACAAGTTTTGCACTTTGCCCTATAGCGGTCATCGCGGCGGAATATTCTCCGAATATTCCGGCACTTGCCCTCCACGTGAGGGCAAAACCGTCTTTACCTAAAATTCAAACGAAGTAATTACACTTTACCATCCGAACTTTGTTAAGAATTTCGGTTTGCCATCGAACTTTGCGCAATTTTCACTTTGCCATATCAATTTAAGAAAATTAAGAAAAAAAAACATTGTGTATATACATTTATTTATCTTATTTAATACATAAAAATACAAAAATAAGTTTAAACCATATTGTGAGAGAATCAAAATAGAAAATTTAGCATATACAAAATTTACTTTTATACTATATATATTCTCGTATATTTTTTTGCAATACTAAAATTAAAAAAATACTATATAGATATTATAATTATGATTACAATATTTATTTTTTTATTTATTTATTTTTGGCAATTTTGATTTACCAAAGTACCAACCAAATACTAAACAAAAGTATGGTAAAAGTTTGAGTTGAATCTTATTTTGGTACAATATTCAAGACACGATGCGTCATGAATTTTCTCTCCAATTATGATTTTTGTTCGTTCACCAAATACCTATTGAGTTTAACCTCTACTTATAAGAGTACGAGAGCAATGTAGTATGGTAATCGACCAAAGTTGTCTCACAAGAAAAGTTTAGCCAAGAGTGTAATTATTTGAATTTATGAAAACAAAAATAATTCTTTAACACTATAATAAAGTTTTGAATATGCAATTAAGAATTGAAGTAAGAATTAAAAGTACAAATCTAAAGCAACACCACATTATAAAATTAGGGTGAATTCAATATATAAAATTTCTAAACCTTAGAACAATTCAAATATGTCTAACTTACCAAAAATAAATCGATATCAATGATATTTGTACCCACCATAACCATAAACCTAAACCCTAAAATAATAACTTTGATAGTACATTTTATTAAGGTAAATATTAATTAAAAATTTCTTTTTACGAATAAAAATTAAAAAAAGATAAATAAATGTATATACTCATAATATTTTTAATTTTCTTAAATTGATATGTCAAAGTGAAAATTGTGCAAAGTTCGGATAGCAAAATGAAATTTTTAACAAAATTCATATGGTAAAGTGTAACTACTTCTATTTGAATTTTAGGAAAAGACGGTTTTGCCCTCACGTGGAGGCACGTCTTAAATATTCAGAGAATATTCCACCTACGATGATCACTATAGGGCAAAGTGCAAAACTTGTATAGTTTGTATGGTAAAAACAACAACAACAACAACAAACTAAGCGCTTAATCCCACTACGTGGGGTCGGCTATACGGATCATATCGCGCCATCGTTTACGGTCATAAGCCATATTTTCGTTTATTTCTAGGTATAACATGTCATGTTTAATAGCTTCTTTCCAAGTCTTTTTAGGCCTCTTCTTCCTTTTGACTTGTGTGAGTGATTCTCTACCTTCTAAACGTCGCATAGGTGCATCTAAAGGTCTCCTCGTAAAACATGTCCAAACCATCTTAATCGTGTTTCTCTAATTTTCTCGTCTATCATGCTACTCCCACTTTGTTTCTAATGTGTTCGTTTCTTATTCTATCTAATCTAGTGCGTCCGCACATCCATCTTAGCATTCTCATCTCTCGCTACCCTCATTTTTTGTTCGTGTTCATATTTAGTCGCCCAACATTCTCGCTCCATAAGCGTTGCGGGCCTTATGGCGTTTATAAAATTTTCCTTTCAATTTTAATGGTATTTTACGATCCACAAAGGATAGAAGATGCACTCCTCCATTTATTCCAACCCGCCTTGGATCTATGTGTGACATCTTTATTGATTTCTCCGTTCTCTTCAATTATAGATCCTAAGTACTTAAAACTCTTTGTTATATTCACTTCATGTCCATCAATTTTAACATTCGTCTCATTGTTCTGTTGTTTTTACTAAAGTGGCATTCCATGTATTCTGTTTTAGCCTACTTATAGTAAAACCTTTTGATTCGAGTGCTTCTCTCCAAACTTCCATTTTGCATTTACTCCTTCCATTGTTTCATCAATTAAAACTATATCGTCCGCAAATAACATACATTTAGGGATGAATTTTTGTAAGTGTTTAGTGATTTCATCAATTATTAGGATAAAAAGGTACGGGCTTAGAGCAGATCCCTGATGCAAACCTATAGTGTTTGGGAATTCACTAGATATTCCTGTTGGTGTCCTGATACATGTTATACCATCATACATATCTTTTATGGCATCTATGTAGGCTATTTTTATTCCTCTTTTTTCCAATACGCGCCACATTATATCACGGTTGACTCTATCGTATGCCTTTTCAAGATCAATAAAAACCATATGTAAATCTTGTTTTCTCTCATTATATTGTTCACATAATCGTCTAATTAAGTGTATAGCTTCAATTGTGGATCTTCCTGGCATGAAGCCAAATTGATTATCTAATATACTAGTTTCATTTCTTATTCTTGCTTCTATAACTCTTTCCCATAGTTTCATTGTATGACTTATTAATTTAATTCCCCTGTAATTTGCACAATTTTGTATATCCCTTTTGTTTTTATATATAGGTATCAATATACTTTTTCTCCATTCATCGTGCATTTTCTTAGTTTTTAGAATAACATTAAATAATTTAGTAAGCCATGCAATTCCAACTCTACCTAAACATTTCCGCGCTTCAATTGGTATATCATCTGGCCAACCGCTTTGCCGCTTTTCATTTTGTTTAGTCTTTTTGTTTCATGAAGTTGAATTCTACGATAAAGGTACGGTTTCTATTCGATTCAGATTGGTCTAGTTCCCCTAATGTGACTTCATTCCTCTTCGGTTCATTAAAAAGATTATGGAAATACCTCTTCCATCGATCTTTTATGTCCTCGTCTTTCACTAAAATGTTTTCATTCTCATCTTTTATGCATTTAATTTGGGTTAGATCTCTTGTTTGTTTTTCTCTAAATTTTGTTATTTTATATATATCTTTTTCTCCTTCTTTAGTATCTAGTTTCTTATAGAAATCTTCATATGCCTTGGTTTTTGCTTCATATATTGCTCTTCTTACTTCTTTTTTGGCGTCTTTATATCTTTTAAGGTTTTCTTCGTTTTTACAGAATACAATACTTTGTAACTGGTTCGTTTTTCCTTTACCTTTTCTTGGATTTCTTGATTCCTTCGTCTTTATAGTTTGTATGGTAAAGTGTAAAGAAAATTAGTTCATATTGTAAAGTGCAAAAATTGCATAGTTCAAGGGGTTTAATGTTTTTTCCTCTTACAAATAATACCCCGAGGTTTTATTTTGTCTAGCATTTAAACCCTTCATAAGCAAAAATCATTTCAAAATCCCCTTCGTATTTATAAACATATTGCGCTTTACCCCTTAGTTTTAACACTGAATCAAACCTTGGGATACTTTTTGTAATTTTAAAAGTTAGCTGGGTTTTTTGGTAATTAGGCCAAACCTCAGGGTTACTTTTTGTAATTATCCCAAATTACAAATACCCTTAAGATTTGTATTTGCTTGACAAATACTCACAACTTATAAAATAGAAACAAATGTCAAGTGGGTATTCGTAATTTTGAAGGATAGCTGGTTATTTTTGCAATTAGACTGAACATCAATGGTAATTTTTTTAATTAACCATTGTATTTATCCTGTTGACATTTCTCTGCCCTTGAATAGCTAATCATGTGGTTCAAGATATCATTCACCCTGGGCAAAGGCAAGTTAACGGCTCTGCAATTGAAGGCTCTCCGCCTCCGGGCGGGTGGAGACTTCAGAATCAGAAGATGAAGAATGACATATCTTGTGAGCAGAAGATCCTACGAATTTCTTAAGCTTATAGCATAGGTTGTTTTTAGAAGATGATAATACTTTTCTCCATATCTACGACAGTCGAAAACCCTTGATTTTTTCGTTTTGTGTAAATTTTCCAAATAGGAAATGGAGAGGTCTGTTCTTTAGGTACTGTTTACTGGATCGCTTTCAGTTGGTAGTATATATTTTTTTCTATAGCTATATGGCTATATTTCTGATTAACTACTTGTGCTTTAATGCATAGGAACGAATATGTTAATATTTCACTGCAAATAGTTCTAGTAAGCTGATTAGAATCAGAAGTAATGGACTGTTTGGAGAAATAGTAGAGGTGGTCTTATATGAGACTTTTTCATGGACTTAAGCTCATGGAACGGAATCTACAAAACACAAAATTAAGGTTTTTTTTTTTTATGGGTTTGGGTTTGAGTTATATGAGATCCGTCTCATGGACTATGTTCATAATACCGTTTTATATATGTTTTTGCCAAAATAGTTCTATCTGATCCACATAGTCACAGTATAAATTTCATCGATCACTGTAACACCTTATTTAACTCATTTTGGCTTACTAATTGTTTAGTTGGTTGCATTGTTTCAAGCCTCAAGTTCAAAGATTCAAATCTATGCCTGAAATGAGGCTGTAAGCTTGCTTCAAAAATTGCTGAAATTAAATTGTTATGCCATCTTAATTATGTAAAATTACAAATCAAATTTTGTATATAAAGGGAATTACGGGACCAGAGCTCTTGCTTTACTCATTATTTCACTATATTGGATAAAAGACACGTGAACGCGAAACAATAAATCTCTATCGGAAAAACATATCTTAAAACAAGAAAAATCAATTCGGTGTTATTTTCAAAATGCATTTTTTAGTACATAAATTGGGCGTAACTATATATATATATTACAAGTTTATACTCTTTAAAATTGAAAAATCGACGGAATGCAATGAAAAATAATTCAATGTAGGTTGTTGAATAGAGCAAATGGGGCAAATTACCCACTTGGGATAGGTGATTGAGTTTTTGACATGTAGGATAAAAACATAGTTTTCTACCCATTTTTGGTGTTCTTTTACCACAATACCCTTGGCGGCTTTAAATCAAGCCTTTAATATGTATTTCTTGAAATTAAATACTCCCAATACATAACATACGTGAACCGTGAACACTCCCTTCTTTTTGCTTCTTCATTTTTTCTCTCTCTCTTCTTCTTTCTTCTTCTTCACAAAATATCAAGTTATTTTTGTGGGCTTTCATCAACAAAATCGCACCAAAAATCGAATAACAAGGTAATGTTCTTCTCCTCCCAATTAGTTAACCTTGTTTAAATCGTTCAAGACCAATATATTTGCAAAATATGTGAAGTGTTTTGTGAAAGGAAAAATTTTCTGCATTTATGAAACACAATGCATGATATCATGTCATAGATTAGGCACGATATCGTGCCCCGTATATTAGACACGATATATCGTGCCTTTATTAGACACGATATATCGTGCCCTTTATTAGACACGATATATCGTGGCTTTGTATTAGTGCGATATCGTGCCCCGTATATTATACACGATATCGCATACCTAATATATAGGGCACGATATATCGTGTCAAAAAGGGCACGATATATCGTGTCTAATAAAGGAGGGCACGATATCGTACCTCACTTCTAAAAAGGGCACGATATATCGTGCCCCAGATCAAAACAAATGCGCCTTTTATGTGTTCTTGCATTTATCAATATTTTTCTTTGTATATAGATGAACTCTCGCTATCTTGTTGTTCGATTTGGTGGTCATTGGGAAGGTTTAGAATATAAAAGTGGTGAAAAAGAAGTTGTACGTATTAAACCTGGCAAAATGAATTATAGTGAAATATTGGAGGAGGTTTATGGTGTTGTTGATGTTGATAGGGCGTATACGATTGTATAATGCATTCTATTGTAGATATTTAAAAACAAACTTGGGAAGTTAAAGTTGAAAAACGATGATGACATTGAAACTGCGTTTGGGAACACCGGGAGTTACCGTTGTTTTTGTAACACCGAAAAGAAAAACGATGGGTGAGATTAGTTCGCATAATGTATTGGGAGTCCGTCTGAGCATAATTGAGTTGAGAACGTTGAAGGTCAACAAGGTGTTGGTGGAAGTTTTATGCAACTAATGGCTAGTCGAATGATTTGTCGCCCGATCGTTTGGGCTAATTACAACTACATGCAACTTCTTGGTTTTCAACAATACGGTTTACATCGCAAATCAATCCATATAGTCATGCGGTAAGGCCTGTGGAGCACCTTTTATGCATATGAACAATGTTCCAATTATTAATCATCCGCGTCCACTAGCACCTACGATTAATGTTCCAAATATCAATTGTCCGGGACCTAGTATAAGGCCAAGCAATGAAGATGGCTATTATCCTGATGTTAATTGTGATAATCTCTTTGATCTTTGATGTTGGTTGTGATAATAATGACATTAATTATGGTGCAAACTACGCTTCAAATGATTTTGGTGAGAACTACACCGATGGTGATGTTGGTGCGATGTTGAAGCTAATAATCAATTTGAAAATGACCCGAAGAACGTGTTGAATTTGAGGAATTTTGTGAGTGGAGACGTGGAGACGGAGAGAAGTATTTCTAAAAACCAAAACCAAGATGCAAAGAGGAAATGAGGTGTTAACTTACATCCGTGATATCCATAGAGACAATATGGACGAAACAATAGTGCCCACGGGACGAAGTTGGGTGATTCTGGTACACTCTCGCACCTTTCGTTCCTCCCGATGAACCTGCTTAGGTTGGAAGCATCACGTGGGACATTGCGCGCAAGGAGCAACATACATGAGCAAAACTCACCGGATATCGCACTAGGCATGTATCACCTTGAAAATCAAGTCGAGTATCGAGTTGAACGCTCGGATAAGACTCGTTTTCATGCAATATGCAAGTATGAACGATGCCCTTTCGAATGCGAGCATATGGAAAGGATGGTATTTGGAGAGTAGGGAAGTTTGACAAGCACCATGGATGTGGGTTAAATTTGAATGACAATGCATCTAAAGGCGGGTGCATTCTAAAGTAGTAGGTGCGTATTTTGCATCTAGATTACTAGTGGAACATTCTCAAGCTCGTGCGAGAGATATGATAGTGGAGTTGGAATCGCGACATGGGCTTAAAATGAGTTATAATGCGTTGAGTGCAAAGCATCATGCCTTTGGGTTGATATATGGAGATAGCAACAAGTCATTCAATCTAATTCCGACATACTTACACATGTTGAATTTAACGAATCCGGATCGGAACTAGGCGGAAGTCGGATAATTTTAATAGATTCAAGTCGTGTTTTTGCTTTGCATGCATCAATCACTGGATTCCCAACAATGCCCGACCGATTATTGTGATTGATGGAACATACCTTAAAGCGCAAATACCGGGAATATTGTTTGTAAGCGGAATAACAAAGATGGTAATGAAACGATTTTCCCACTTGCTTTGTTGGAATCGGGGATGTTGAAAACGACGATTCTTGGACATGGTTTTTGAGACAGTTGAGAGATGCTTATAATTGCCTCGTGATCATCGATTGTTTACGATCAAAGACAAGACTATCAAAAGAATGCCATAAAAGCATATACCCGAAGCATCATGGGGGCTTTGCACTTATCATTTGAGTAATTTGGCTCAATACGGTCAACATATAGTAGCAATGTTTAGGAATGCGGCATATTCATACCGTAGTGAAGATTATGATAAGTATTTTGAAAACATAAAAGTTGCTAGTGAGACGGGTGCATTTAAGAAGTTAGAACGTGCGGGGAAGACGGATGGTCTCGAGTTAAGTGTCTGTCCCGGCGTTATGGGTTCATGACATCAAACTCGCCTAAGAGCTTCAATAGTCGGTTATTATGGGCCGAAAGTTACATGTATGTTCTCAGGCTTGAGTGTGCTCGGACTATTATTGAAAAGTGGTTTTATGAACGACGCTGCTACCGCTAATGATAAAGATCAAGAGCTAACACTTGAAGCAACAAAAAGATTAAATGATGCAGTTGAGATAGGTCGTAGAATGGATGTACAATGTCTTAGTAATGTGAAGTACAAGGTGAAAGATGGAACAAAGACTTATTTGGTTGACTTATCCCAAAGAACGTCAAACTGCCGAGAATTTGAATATGAATTGATGCCTTGCGCCCATGCATCTGCAGACAATTAGGTATAAAGAAATTTAAAATTTGTATCAATATTTTCACATAATTCGTTCAATATTTTCAAAATGAAAATCTTCAAAAAATGAAAATCTTCAAAAAATGTGGGCGGGTGAAGTTTTACCGTTCCGATCCGAGTGAATGGGTTCTACCACAAGATGTGCGAGACTTAGTATGCAACCCTCCAAATAACCCGAGACAAGCGGTCATCTGACAAAGTAGAGTTCATTCCGTTGTTGAATCATCAAGTAATCGTTCACGTAAGAGTCAAATTTGTTCAAGGTGTGGGGGTGTTGACCACAATTGCGTCAAATACACTATGTCATTGCCGCCGATGAGCACGAAAGTGCCTCGACACAAAAGGTCCTTCGAGACAAGTGCGTAATAAGAAGAAATGTGGAATATGCCGAGCAAATGATCATACCCGTAGAAAATGTCCGAGACGCCTGGATGATGAAAATTAGGCAAAAGTTTATTTCAAATGTAACACTATTTTCTAGAAAAACACACTAAGAGCAAAACTCGTAGTCTAAATGTGTTAATCATGTCAGTAGTGCCCTTTACAGATGATATATGGCACGATATTTCGTGCCAACTATCTCGGGCACGATATCGTGACTTATATAGTTGTACGATATCGTGCCTTATTATAGTTGGTACGTAATATCGTGTCTTATGTTTGGCACGATATATCGTGCCACTATATTTGCCACGATATCGTGCCAACTATATAAGTCACGACATATCGTGGCAAATATAGGGGCACGATATATCGTCAACTATATAGGGCACGCGATATCGTGCAACTATGATATAAGTGACACGATATTATGCCTAATTGTAGTTTTGATGTTCTAATTTTTGTTGATTTCTTATCCGCTAATTGTAACTCTTTTAATTTAAAGAATTCTTGTTTTTAAACAAAATAAATATTTAATTTAAATAACTCAAAATATTTAGAAGATATACAACAATATGTACTACAACTCCCAAGTACTACTATCGATCTTGTCTTGGTAAACTTGTCGTGCCATATTCTTCCTTATCTCTCGAATCGATTTGCTCCACATACTTCCTATTAATCTTCCGTGATACAACTAATGATGGAATGTATGGTAAATACACCACAACCGTGGGGTCGTTCGCAAAAACAATCTTTCGGTACGCTTTACGGACAAGTTCCCACTCGCGGCGACAAAGCTCCTTACCTAAAGCGGCGTAGGCCGGCGCGAATGAGTACACATTGGAGCATGTGACGGAGGGGCGTGTGTCGGCACGCCGATTGGGCAAAACTATCATCCGTGTATCGGGCACGCATCTTTGCGTTGTACATATGTCTTGTGGCTCTACGTAGATCCAGTCTGCACACGACAAAATGGCCCGACAAATTCACGATCATGTACACCTGGGTGAAAACAAAATCAGTAAATAATCAAAAAAATTTGAATGAAAAAAATGAATAAACTAGCCAAAAAAATAATTAAATTCAAGTATACCTGCGGTACAGCACTCCATGGACCAGGATTACCCCATCCTGGAGATCCGTGCTGGACAACCCTGACCAACTCATCCAGCTCCTGTCCGGGAGGAATCTCCTCCATGGTCGCTGGGTCATATACTGTGTCAGCAGGATCCGTACCATGCATACGACTCCATATGTGCCGTATGGAATCCTACACATTGAAAAATGTTTATAGGTTAACAAGTATGATTTATTAATTTTACAGTAAAATGCGAGACACATAATAAATAAACTAACCGAAAATGTCGTAGATACAATCCTATAAGTTCCCACTTGATTCTCATGAGGCACAACCCCAAGAAACTGGGGATCGGACTGTAGTATGGACAGGTATGCATTTATATGCTGTACAGAAATGAAAGAAATCGATATTAATCGATAAAATATTCATCAACTAAATAATGCAAAAGAAACTTACATCATTTTCCAACTCTATCTTTGGATCCGCCATTTCCTTAAAAAATGATGGCCCAACAAGGTACATAAGCCCCACGTTCCTCCCCGCAATTGGACCCTCAAATATTAAGACAGTGGAATATAAGATGTTAATACTAAGACGATAAGACAAATGCAAAAATATTTACTTACTCTTCATTAGACTTTAAGAAGCGGGTAAACTCCTTCTCGGACGGGGCTTGGCTTATGAGACTCAGATCCCCGAATGGGGCTGCGAATATGCCGCGACAGTACCGCCTATCCCGAACCTGGATCAAGGAAGTAGGCGGTGAGGGAAAATCGGGAGAGGGCGCTCGTGGACCGGATACCACGAGTGTCGGAGAGAGAGCTCGAATAGGAGACGACAATGGCCTCGGAATCGGACTCGACACTCGTGGTCGCGGAGAATGTGATAACACGAGGCATAATAGGAGTCGACAATGGCGGAAGAGAAGTTTCGACAATGCTTTGAGGAGGATGAAGAGTCGTCACTACCGGAGGAGGGGAGGAGTCGACATGGCGGGAGGAGGAGGAAGAGTCGTCACTACCCGGAGAAGAGGAGAAGGAGTCGACATGGCCGGAGGAGGAGGATGAGGAAGAATTGTCACTGGGCTTGACGGAAGAGTCGAAATCTTTGCCAAAGGAGGAGTCGACATCTTTACGGGAGGAGAGTGTCTCATTAGATAAATGTTTTTATCATGATTTTGATGATTATGTTCGATTTTGTTCAAATGAGTTTTAAACCAAAACTATGTCCCTAAATGTTGTCTAAATACTTCCGATCAACTTAAAATATTTTTACTATTTTTCGGAGTATTTCTTGGAGTTTATTTTCAATAAAAATTGGACAACACATTTGTTTCAGCTCGACCTGGTCGCCTCTAAAGGCAACCCATACCGAGTTGAAATGAAAACAGAAAATGGGGCGTAAGAAAAATAGGGGGGGCAAACCGTCGACCAAGTGGTCGATCGGTGCGACGGCCGTGGCGACTGCACTGGAGTTGGATTTTGTTCCAAACTTCTCTGTTTCGTAAATTCTTCAAGGCAACCGGTCACGACTAAGGCGGCCACGTCCGCACCCTCCGACCGGTCCCCCCGTGTAAAAATTCGCAGAATTCAATTTCAATCTTATCTCTGTCAAGGCCGACCGGTCGAACCCCCTTTTATCAAAGAACTATCTCATTGCGTTTTTTGACTTTTCCCTATTTTGTGGGATTGATTTCTAACAAACTATATTGATCATTTTAAATGGTTTCTTTTGCAGCAAATCACTCCCCAGGAGGAGCCAATGTCGAAATGAAAGCCAAGTCCTCTCCTATAAATAGAGGCTCCATTCAAGCAACAAGACATAACACAATATACAAGCAAAGAGCAATTGAGCAAACACTTTCATATATCTTGTTGTATTAACCTAAGCACTTTCACTTGCACGTATTTGAGGTCTAGGCTTTCAATTCTTGATTACACTTGTACTCATATTGTATCAATCATTATTGAGTTGTAATCTTGATTTTGGTCATCATTCAACACAAGACATCCTTGTGAGTATTCTTGTGGTAAGAATACACTTTGGGTGATCTAGGTGATAGGTGTTTGAAGGTTGTGGTAATCTTCAAAGGTGTCGTAAAGAGGGTTGTGGTAATCCTCGAGGTGTTGTAAGAGGATTGTGGTAATCCTCATGGTGGTGAAAAAGAGGGTTGTGGTAATCCTCAAGGTGTTGTATTAATTTTTGGTAAATTAATAAAATCTTTTTTTCTTTTTGAAATCCATCCCTGATATATCTTTGGGATGGTAGTATATTAGGCCCTGGTGGGTTGAACTACTATAAATCGACGTGTGCTATTTACTTTCCGCATTTAGCATTTATCCTTGCTTGAGTTTATCGAAAAAGAGGGCAAAATCTGAAAAACCGGGATAATCTATTCACCCCACCTCTGATTATTGTAGCCACTTGGACTTACGATTAATATGCTGCGATGACCGCTCGGATATCTCTCGACCGCCATGCACGAAGTTATCGTCTTGATCAAGGTATGGGAATAGACGCTAATCTCCTCCGAACAAGGTCCGAACCCGACCTATCTCCCGATCTAGGCGTCTCCAGCGAGAACCCTCCTCTGCGAGATGACAAATCTCTAACCGAGAAATGGCATCATCGACTCGTGTCTCAATCGAGCGAACCGCTCTTCTGTAAGTCTCTCGAATCAAGCTACTGGCCGCATAACACCCCGAATCGGTGTCGGATATCTGCCAACTCACGGATGGATCAACACGAGTATCCCGACGGATCGTGGATCATCGCGCGCATAGTCGCCGTGGATGTATGGATCAACACGAGTATCCTGACGGGATCGATCGTCATCAATCCGCCATCTAAAGGATCATCGGCCAGGGGATGATGGACCATCTCTCCTAGGCCGCTTCTCGGCCTGCAATCGTAGGAGTAGCGTGTCGGCCTCGAAACGGGTCTACCTCTCCTCCTACCCCGCTCTGTCTCCCCCGGAAAAGACTCTTCTGTCCCCCCGCCAATAGGGGTTGGGGCTGTCGAATCGACACTCCTCTCCGCGATAGGGGCTTGGGCTATCGAATCTGTACTCGTACCTCTGCCTCTCGCTCTCTCTCGCTTAAAAACCGGTTCTCCTCGGATGAACGAGAGGACCTAACAAAATAATGGATCATCGACTCCTCTATATATATATATCATGGAGCTCCTCCTCTCGGTTCTGGATCGAATATCTCATGACACACTAAAGCACCTAAATAATATAAATAAATTAATAAAAAAATAAATTAATTATTAAATAAATAAATAAGTAAACACTGTTAATACATACATTGTGTGAAAGAAAAAATCATTATGTCAATAGCGGTCTTGAAAACCTCCAACGAAGGCACTCTAGGCAACTCGGGTGTCGATACTGAGTCACCCAGGCATTACCCGGCGAGGTATCGCCTCGAATGCCCAAATCAGTGAGAACATTGATAAGTATGAAAAATAAGATTTTTAAATATTTAAAAAACTAATTACAAATATAAATAAAATAAAAATATATACGTACTGAAGCCAAGGCATAAGTGGCCCCATAAAAATGATAAGAAGGTGGCCGATATCTAGTGGAACGTTCTTAGATATCGGCCAAGTGGCAAAACATCATGCAGTCCGAATATAATGCATCAATATCTCAGCGGAGTATTTCCCCCCCCGAAACGCCTCCCACTGTGCATCGCCCCTCGATCAAAACCACAACCAACGGTCTCTCGCATCTGTCGGCCATCGAAACACAAGATCATGTAAAAGGCAAATAACACCTTCGCCACCTTCAGGACATCGTCCTGGTGAGTCACGGAAGGTGCCAACAAAGAAATAAATCGCGTAAATGCGCGGCGGTAACCCGATCACCCCTAGGCCAATACCGTCTATATATACCAGGTCTCGGGTACCTCAAATCACCGTTAGGGTCAAATGTGGACCCTGAAAATCGCAATCCCGATATCATAGCAAAATCACGCCGAGAGAATCTATAGTCCGCTCTCCGACGTGGAACCAACACTCCGATTCCGAGCGTCCCCACATGCACTCCATCGCAACTAATGCATGCGTGCCGCATTACAATCGGCTCCATACCCAAAATCCATAAAATATCCGAAAGCCGACTGTCTAAACCGACTATATAAATCATCACCGATCTCCAGCAACTCATCTCTGATACTAATTGCTTCTTGTTTCATAAATGCAGTGGTAATCAATACTAACTTTCTGAGCTTTTTTACGGTTTGAGATTTTCTTCATCTTTTTTTCCAGTTGTTGTTCATCCTGAGCCGCTTCATGGTTTAATACTTCCATCTTCTCCTTTTCCAGTACTTGTGTGTCCTGCTAACAAAAGAGCTTGATCATGAAATAAAATTGTAATACGATCATTATAAAGTAAGGATAATTACATAAAAACCCCTGAGGTTTGGGCTAATTACAAAAACCTAGAGATTTTTGAAAATTACAAAAAAAAACCCTTAAGGTTTGATTCTACTTACATCTTCCCCCTTCATAAGCAAAAGCATTTCAAAAAACCACCCTTATATTTGTATTAAGACAAAATCTAACCTGAGGGGCCTTTTTGTAATTAGCACAAACCTTGGGGGTGTTTTTGTAATTATTCCTTATAAAGTATGAAGTTTTGGGCCTTTGGCTGATCTTTAGTAGTATATTGTCAAGACACAGAAATACCGAGTCCTACATGTTTTCAAGGAAGTTATGCAAGTATTAATATGGAACGATTTACCAAAAATGATGAGAAAAATAATGGAAAGTATTTGCAGTGCCATTCGTGTTCTTCATTTAATATCTCCGAAGCATCAGTGGAGAATGTAACCAAGATGTTCTTTGTATAGAGTAGGAAAACTACAAGACAAATGTTTTAAAAACTTTTACTAAATTCTGAATTCTTTTATACTTGAGGTTTAATTAAGGGCAGATGAATGAAAAAACCATACACTGCAAAATAGACTCACTTATATCGAAACTAGATACACACTCGCCCGCTGAAAACTCACGTTGAGTTATTTTTTAGGGATAATTACAAAACATTCCCTGAGGATTGAGCTAATTACAAAAACCCATTGAAGTTTGATTGTCTTACATTTTCCTCCTTCATAAACAAAAAAAACATTGCATAACCCTCCTTGACATTTATAGAAATATTACAGTAACCCCTTAAATTTAGGACATAATCAAACCTTGAGGGTTTTTAATAATTTTCAAAAATCTTTGGATTTTTTCTAATTAACTCAAACCTCAGGTATTATTTTGTGGTTATCCCTATTTTTTAAGTTTAGTTCTGTAACAAGTATGAGGTATGCAAAGCCAATTACTAACTAACTCAATATGTTAAAAGAGAGGACAATGAGGTATGCAAAGCCAATTACCAACTAACTCAATATGTTAAAAGAGAGGACAATTTCTTTTAAAACTTGGCTTCATGTAGTTGTTAATTTAAATGGTTGCCTGTTATGTTCATAAAACATAATTTCTGACCTGGACAAAAATTATGATCTAAACTGTCAGGAATATGAACAGTCACATTCAAGCTAACGTGCCTAAATATTTATATGGGATAACTACAAAAACACCCCTGAGGTTTGGGCTAATTAAAAAAAACCCAGAGATATTTCAAAATTACAAAAGCCCCCACCAAGTTTGATTATGTGTTAAATATAAGGGGATGACTCTAGTATTTTTATAAATATCAGGGGTTTTGATATGTTTTTCACTTATAAAGGGGAAAAATGTAAGACGGAATCAAACCTCAAGGAGTTTTTGTAATTTTGAAACATCTCTGGGATTTTTTGTAACTAGCCCAAACCTCAGTGGTGTTTTTGTAATTATCCCTGTTATAATTACCTGAACCATTTTTTTCGGCAAGAGCTCTTTCTGGGACTCAAAAGCTGGATCCTGTCTGACGCTGACTTCAAATACAGCACGTGGTTCTGATATAGATGTAGGGGCCAGACAACCTTCTTGGTCTGTAAAATGATCATTCACCATCAAGGCATCAAGAAACATTGTTATTCAAACACTATTACATTCACACACGCGAGAGTATAAGCATAAATGGTTTTTCATTACTTTGCAAAGCAAAAACTATGCTATTACCTTTTGTTCCATCTCTACACTGGCGCTTTTCTCAATTCCAGTGAATTTCTGAAAAGAGGGGAACATGTGAGCTAAATATATGGAACACTCAATTTCAGATAATATCTCAACTGTTGACAACATTTAACTACATGCGAAAAGAAACAGAAAAGGTCAAAGTGAGGAAGTATTTCTAACCGAGTTTTAAGGAAACAGAAACTTCTTAAGTTATTAGTGTTACAAAATCTAAGTGAGGTTTGATGAAAACTAACTATGCTGATGATTGCAAATGCATGAGATGCATGAAACCTACCTTTGAAGGAGCTTCATCAACTATATGATCTGCTGATCTGATTTCCCTGCATAAAGGTCATTCCAAAATCAGTGATAGAAACCAGAGACCTAAAGATCTAAAAAAATGCCTTAAAAAGTTAAAAAATTACATGCAGGAACAATAAATAGAAAAACCGACAAATGACGAGGAAACGAGGACCAAATTGAATATAATGAGGTTATAACAGTGGTAAGTGAGATGTGAATAAAATTGATCATCAGTGACTAAATGACCTTTGAGGAGAACAATTGTTTCCAGGAACTGTAGCTTTCTCGGCATCCTTCTGTTTTCTGTTATATTTGATCACTGAATCCCACTTCTTTGAACATGATTTTTCTTCAGCCCTCGAGTCCGCTGACTCTAAGCCCTGAGTTGACCATAAGAAACAAAACTCTCTTAGACTCGAATGTAACTTGCAGTTTTCAATTGTACACAACACATACACTTAACATTCTCATGCTTCCCCTCAAAAAAAAAAAAACATTCTCATGCAACAGAAAAACAAGGTAAAAAAAAAAACATGTTTTACACATCAGCTGCAAATTTTTCAGAAGCATGATTAAGTACATTAAAATCAAGTTGCATATAACGCTTACATTGAAGTCCATAATATCATTGTTCATCAAGTATGATCATTGTTCTTTGACTCAAAAAAAAAAAAAAAAACGATCATTGTTCTCCAATTCCTAAGTTTGGAGCTTGAGAAGCACAAAGATATTCTTTAATCTGAAGAATATTAATGTTCACTACATGCATGTATTAAAACTCAAAAGGAGCAGCAAGCATCGCAGAACATAAAGGGCGGTGGATTAAGCCTGACACCATTGAATATTTATCCATCAAACTAAGAAGTAGAACTAACTTCGATAAATGGAAAATCACTAATACCCAACACTTTAATTCTTCAAACATGAACTAGGCATAAATTACAAATTCCTTGCAGACTATAAAATATGCGGTTTATTTCCTCAAAAAAATAAAATAATAAAATATGCGGTTTATAGGATGAAATATTGGTAATTTCAATCACTTGGTCACGAGCAGTGGCTGAAGTGAATATGAAAAATTACTATTTTGATTGCTTGCAAGTTCATACACACACCTTAGCATGTAAAGAGGGTAGGAAGGGGAGAAAACCTTTGCAGGTACAGCTTGTATGGAAAACTTGACACGTTTCGCTTTCTTTGCTAGGTTCGATTTCCAAGGATCGTTTACATTTCATATCGGTATTCTCGGTCTCCATCAACTCCTAGGATAAGAAACTTAGTCCCCACCTATAATTGGAATGTTTCTTCAATAGACTCAGTAGACTGGTTCTCATGCTATTATTTCTGCAATAACAGTAAGATTTAATCAGTTACATATTGAAGGATTTAAAAAACTATAACACAAAGAAAGAGCACAAACAAAATTGCTATTGGCCAGTATCAGTTTGCAAATTCAAACAAATTTGAGGGGATCATAAACTTATGCACGTGAGCTTACAGTTTGAAGTTACAATATGAGCTTTCTGTTGATTCTTTTCATTCCACAAAATATTGGAAGTGATAAGTAATATATCATAAATTTGTAATGATGCAATCTTTTCTACCAATGCGAAAATCCAATTGATATTTTTCAGGCAATGTGATGCAAGTCTTTTGACAGTTCTGGATCATAGAACTATAAGAATATGATACAGCGCGGGGTTCTAGTAAGTATACACATATGATCAAAATAGATACAAAGGTGTTTCTTATACAAGCAAATGCAAATCAATCTCGTATACAATGAAAACTTTAGACTATGATACAAGCACATATCTGAAATTTCTAAAATTAGACTCCTCAGCTTTTGCAGAACTTACTTTAAACAAACAATTTTTTCATAAAAACTTTCCTCCTATGAATCACTAATCCTGGCACCGACTTTTCGAAACTCAAGCAATTAGTCCAGAAACTAGCAAATCACTCCATCCGATAAAAAATCTGGAAAAAAATACTTGTACGCAGTTTTGCCCTGGCGCCATTGCAAAATGTAATTTCAAGGATACATGATATCAAAACCGCAAAAAACCAACATAGAACTAGTACAGAGAATAAAAATCAATAAATTAACAGTTTGGATTGAACATTCCCAATCTAAAATAAGAAGATGAAATAGTTAACCTAAACACTCCATTAATCGGAGTCTTCGAATTTCTATATCTACAAAGATCAAGCCAACTTAGTTCCATCAACATGAGAACATGCAAACACATATACACACATATATACATATTATACGCATAAACAGAGAAAGATGGAAAGATGTGAGAAAAGGCAATGGAGAGAGGGGGAAGATACCTGCACTGAATGCCGATGGCGCCAAAGAAGATTTTGAGTTGATTTTTTTAGAGTTTCTTATGAAAATATTTCGTATTTATGTGAATATTCGGAGACGTGAAATTACTTGTAATGAAAGTTAATCGTACGGCGTCCCTTAAATCGCATCTACGGTTCAGGTCAACGATCCTAATTACCTTTTTGAGTTTGTAGTCTATTACTGGGCCTAACTGCTCAATTTGGGCTTTCCTATTATCCAAAGGCTGAACTAATTTTCAGGTTTGGACTATGAATTAGTTCGCCAAGCCCAAAGCATGAAAAAAATACTCTTTAAATTTGATTTTATTATAAGTAAAAGTTAATAATGAATTTACATATATAGTAAATAGTTCTATATATTGTAATTATATTTCTATGACATTTAATTTTAAGTAGCTTACTAAATACTTTTATTGGACTCGTTAAAGTGAAATACCATCTATTAATTTTAACTATCACTTCTTACACTAAGGGCTCGCTTACTTCATTTGATGGGATGATGAATGATTGATTAAATATATGATAAGATTTTGGATAAGATAAATTATCTTATTAATTTAATGTGTACTTCATATGGTTATTTGAATGACACATTAGTTAGAATTATTATCAAATGTGTACTTCGATTGATAAAATGCATGGATTATAATGTTTTGTCTAATTTACCCTTAAATAAAAATTCTCGTAAATTAATTTTAATTTGAAATTATAGTATATGGTATAAAATAATATGTCCGATGGTAAAAATATATTCCAAAATTTTTAATCGAAGTGTAGGATTATTCATCCCACCTATGAGGTGAGATGAGTTATCCAACAATAATCCGAAAATGTGTTGGGCTTGTGGTTTTATCATGGACCTTCATCATTAGAAGTAAACATGTGACTGAGTTGAATATTTTAATTTATCCACTTATCAAATGAAGTAAACGAGCCTTAAAGGTATTACGATCTCATTATCTTACATTATCTCACAAGATACATGTTGTTTTTATATAAAGAAATAAAACAATTGGTTCCATCATATTATTTTAGAATGATAATTACAAGGAATAACATCATGTTTGAGCCAATTATAAAAAAGAACATTTAGGTTTTTGAATATTACAAAAATCCTTTAAAGTTTGAGTACATCTTAAATTTTCTCCCTTAGTAAGCGAAAAATATTTAAAAAAACTCCTCGTACATTATAAGAATATTACGTTTATCCTTTTAAGTTTAAGATAAAATCAAACTTAGAGGAGTTTTGTAATATTCAAAACCTAAATGTTTTTCCTTTAAAAAACCTATATTTTGTTTTTGTTGTAATTAGCCCAAAATTTTTAAAAAATTATCACTTTTTCTGGGCTTTTTGACAATATATTGCACTTTTGAAAATAAGTTGACAAAATATGGTGGTTTTTGGAGAAATTGTATTTTTAAGTGTAGGCGTATATAGTAAATGTGTCTTTTAGAAAAGGCTCATATAGCAAATGTGCCTTTAGAAAAGGCTCATACAAAGAATGTGCCTTTAGATGTATTTTCTATTTTTAAATTTGGATGGAATGAAGCGCATGAATAGATTGAGCCTTTTGAAAGGCTCACATCATTCATGTGCTTCATTTGATTTTTTAACGTTAAACGATAAAGTGCAAAATGTATATATGCTTTGCGTGTCTTTTTAGCTTTACGATTTTTCCCATCACATCCTCGAAAAAAATAAAACGACATATAATAGCAATTTAAACTTAATTATAATTTAATTAATCTACGATCAATTTAAAATGTATTGGTTTAAAAAACAAAATAAACTATATTAACAAAGATAATCCTAAATTCGATGTCCTCGATGCCACATCCGGGTGGATATCTCACTCGTATGCTCCTCCTCCGGGCATAATCCTCGATAATCATCATCATGTTGATCCTGCGCAGATGATGAACTCGACTCTCCATCTCTATGACCCAATCGTGTCCATTCGGAAATGGAACATGTGGCGTCGTATGGACCACACTACAGCGTATATGTTCGAGCCAGTGCAGGAGTTATGATAGTTTTATCACTCCTCGGTTCATTTCTTTTACATCATTGCTCGACACGGGTATAGGCACCTAACAGGCGGCCCGAGCGTGCATGTTTTTCACTTTGAGAGGTCCGATGGAGAGTCGAGTTCACCATCCGCAGCAGACAAAGATAATGATGATTATCAAGATTATTCCTTAGAGGAGGAGCACACGAGTGAGATATCCACCCGGATGTGGCACCGAGGACATCGAATTTAGGATTATACTGTTAATATAGTTTATTTTATTTTTTAAACCAATACATTTTAAATTTATCGTAGATTAATTAAATTATAATTAAGTTTAAATTACTATTATATGTCGTTTTATTTTTTGGGATGTGAAGGGAAAATCGTAAAGCTAAAAAAAACACGTAAAGCACATATACATTCTCGCATTTTATCATTTAGCATTAAAATAAATAAAAATCAAATGAAGCACATGAATGATGTGAGTCTTTCAAAAGGCTCAATCTATTCATGCACTTCATTTCATCCGAATTTAAAAAAAAAAAAAAAACATCTAAAGGCACATTTATCAGATGAGCCTTTTCTAAAGACACATTTACTATATCTTGCGCTACACTTAAAAATACAATTCCTTCAAAAACCACCATATTTTGTCAACTTATTTTCAAAAGTGCAATATATTGTCAAAAAGCCCACTTTTTCTTGTAAGGCTCCCCTTTGACTATTTCTATTTTAGGTGAAAAATAATTATTGGTACGATTGTACATAGTACATGAGTACATCTTGAAACCATTTTCTGTTTTACTTTTGGGCTTTGAGGCTTAAATAGCTCAAATAGTAACTATACTTGTATTTGTCACAGCCTCTCTATTTTAATCTTAAAAAAAATTTGAAATAGGAATGTCAACAGTCAAATTGAAATTATAGGTCAACTTTTTTCCTTTCCTTTCTCTAATTTTGTTCTTTTCTCTTTCCCTTCCACTAGGCTTTGAACCAGCAAAAGGGACAGCTGTGGACTCTGATTTGTACCTTTTTCACTTTCGCCAGGCTCTGCAGCTTAAAAAAAAAACTAATGCGCGTGTTTCAGGCATATATACACCACTTTCAGGTGTATTTTCTGCTGTAAAACCGGTGGCTTATTTGGTTTCTAGTTTTGGTGATGAGGGCCATTTTTCAGTAAGGTAAGATTAGATATGGGTTTATGATTTTCTTTAAATTTTTTGAATCATAAGAATCTAGCTTTTTTTTTTCCTGCTTTTTTCTTTCTTAATATCTTTTTCTACTCGAGAATTTTCCTTTTTTACTTGGCTGCAATCTGCATTGCTTTGTTTCCTTTCTTTGGTTATTATTCTCTTTGTTGTGCTGTTATTTTCTGAATCTGATTTCTTGGAAGGTTTGCTTAAAACTATATATATAATTATATATATATATTTTGAATATAGTTCTTTACTTCTTTTATGAAGTGTGTAAATGACCCTCTTAGAAATTTTCCATCTGGGTATTAGATCCACATTCTTTTTTTTCACTTATTGCTTCTACTGTTGAAAAAGCTTCATATTTTTTTATTATTGTTTTTGGAATCCAAGACCCGGGACAAAGCAATGATGGGATTTTAGTGTTAATTCTTTTTGTTAAATTTTTATGTATCTTATTCTTCAAACTCCATTTTGATTATTCGTTTCTGGATTTGTTTGATTTGGCGAGTAAGAATGAGGATGCTCTGTATTTTCTGAGGTAAAATGCAAAATGATTCAGTTAAATTTGGATTTCAGAGATCTCAGCATTTTAAACTAGCCAAAATAATGCTTAATCTTAATAGTATGGTTCAGAAAGGTGGATTGTATTGGTGTGTTGAATTTATGTTGTGATCTTTTAGCTTACTACCAAAAATGAAAATGACAATTTACCCAAAGAAGTTGCTAATCTGCCTTAAGTATTCCTTTTATTCCATATAGTTTTTCATCTTCTATCTCTTTTCATAACATCTTACAGACACTATGTGCACATTAATGCGTAATCTTATACACTTGGCGTGTAATAGTATTGTAGTATTGGAATACATGACAAGACATTATTCGAAATAGAGGATCTAGCTTGGAATACATGATAAAACTTTTTCATTTACTTTTCAAGAATAATCAGGGACGGACTTAAAACTGTAGCATTGGGGGATTGAAAATATTTGAGAGAGGGGTGACGAGATTGGAAATATTTAGGAGACAAATTACTTTTATGTATAATTATATAATATGTACCACAAAAATTTGTGAGGAGGGGTGGGGGCGATGGCCCACTGCAGCCCCCTCTCGGTCCGCCCCTGTGAATAATTGGATATAAAACTTGGTTCTCAAAATGACGGTATTAGATTATGGTGTTAAAAATTCTATGGATACGGAGTTATACTTAACTTCTGTAAAGCTGATTTTGTAATTTTACAGTAAAAACAATTACTTCATGTGGAGTTATATTAATCTACAAAAGTTTGCCACGCGTTGGAACTGGGGACAGAACCATTCCTAGTTTCTCCTCGAACATGAAATCAAAATCAAAAAATGGATGGCGATCTATTGTACCACTTCATATGCGAGGCGAATCAGCCACGAGGTTTTGTGTGTTTCCTAAAGTTAAGTTGGCAAATTATTGCTCCGGAGACACTCCTGTTTATCTCAATGTATACGATTTGACTCCCATCAATGGCTACTTCTATTGGGCTGGGGTTGGCGTTTTTCACTCCGGGGTGGAAGGTAGGCTGATGCTCTAAATTCTGATGTATGTTTACTTAATCGTGATATTTTCTCTGTATCTGGTATTTTAGTTGTGGATATTGGCCTTGTTGAGTTACATCATGCATGCCTTATGAAATCTGATTGCTATATGGATTTTTAGAGCTGGTATGTGCATCAGTACATACATGTGTGTGTGTGTGTGCCCGCGAGTGTTTGCGTGTGTAATCTCGTAGTAGAATGAGGATGTAAATTACTTTTCATCTAGCATCTCAATTACTAAAATATATCCTAGTTAGTGAATTGGATTATCAATTTATCATGGAACTATTACTTGTTCGCTGAATTTGGTTATAATAATATGACATACTTGTTTATATGGCACATTCTGAATTTATGTTACGGGATAATTACAAAAACACCCCTGAGGTTTGGGTTAATTAGAAAAAACCCATACATGTTTCAAAATTACAGAAAATCCCTCCAGGTTTCATTTTGTCTTAAATTTAAAGGGGGTAATCTGTAATATTTTTTTGAAATGTTTTCAAAAATCACTGGGAAAGATGTAAGTAGAATCAAACCTCGAGTTTTTATAAAATTCTCACATTAGCACCAAATTTGTTAAAATTATCATTTCGGTCTCCAAGTTTAAAATAATTGGATCTCACAACCCGAAGGGCTTTTAATGTGATTCCAGTTGGAAAATATCCCTAAGGTCAGTGGGATATTGGGACAATAATAGTTTTAAAAAGAAATAAATATAAGCCCCTTAACTTTTGAAAATCTCACTTTTGTCCCATTTGGAAATAATTGCCTTTAAGGCTTTTAGGGTCCGATTGTTATGAAATTTGAACCTTGGGTCCAAAATATCATTATGTTATAGTTAAATTAGTATTTCCAGGTGCATGGACTGCATAAGTCCTGGAAATTTCATTTTGGTTCTAAATTTTAATCTTTTACAATTTGGTCCCTCAAGTTTTATTAAATTACTTTCCAAGCTCCAAACACTTGGATTTTTGGAATACACTTAAAATATGTTATTTCCAGTCCCTTAAGATTTAAAATTTAAAATTTTAAAATTAGGTCTGGTAAAGTTTCGAAAATTATAAAATAGCCCTTAAACTTCTAAAATTTTACAATCTAGTCCTTGGGCTTTAGGGGTTGATTTTATTTATCTAAAAATTCTTAAAACTTTATTAAAATGTCAAAACATAATTTTTGAACCTGAGTTCAGTCCCAAAAATCGAAAATTACAGAGGGGTCCCTTAAGTTATTTTTTTCTTGCAATTAAGTCCACCAACTTTCTATTTTTGCATTCTAAGTCCAACTTGATACAAGAAAATAGTATGCAATACATAATATATATCCCAGGTGCTCAAACTCAAAATACTACATGCATTTCTAAATAAAACACCTAGAAGTTGAAAGAATTTTTCCACCCACCTTGAAGATGAACTTGTTGGTGAAAAATGAATGAATCACTCTTTGAGGAAGAAGTGACTTAGGTCAGCCCCTAGGTCAAGGAATACAAAAAAAAATGTAGGAGTTAGAAGATGAGTTTAGAAATCAAGGAAAAGAAGAAAGGAGTGAAGAAAATTGGTAAAACTACACTTACCTTGTGTAGTAGAGAAATGAGACTAGTAGAGGTCTCAAAATGGGTCTCTTTCTTCACTCTTAAACCAACTCTTAAGGTCAGCCCCTAAAACTCCAAAAATGAAAATGGAGTATCAAAATTTTGGAAAATAGAAGAGAAGAAGAAAATATACTAAAAATCTCATTTCTTGCCTTATAGTCCAATTTCTTTCACAATTTCTTGAGGTCTAGTCAAGATGGTTCCAAGTCTCCATTATCTTCAAGTTGTCTTCTAAGTGTACCTCAAACCAAAAATCAACTTAGGTTAAGAAGTGAAGAGGATGAGCTAGAAATATCAAAATGGATTGAAGAAGAAAATTCCTTACCTTGTAGTAGTGATAGTTTCAAAATAAAGAAGTAAGAAGAAGAGTTTTTTTTTGTTAAGTGTTTGAAGAAAGAAGAAAGTGTTTGAAGATATGAAGAAAGTATTCTTGAAGATATGAAGAAAGTGTGTTTGAAGATATGAAAAAATGTTTGAACATATGAAGATTGTTTGAAGATATGAAGAATGTGTGTTTTGAAGATATGAAGATTGTTTGAAAATTTGAAGAATGTGTATTTTGAAGATAAGAAGATTGTTTGAAGATTTGAAGAATGTGTGTTTTGAAGATATGAAGATTGTTTGAAGATTTAAAGAATATGTGTTTGAAGATATGAAGATTATTTGAAGATTTGAAGAATGTGTGTTTTGAAGATATGAAGATTGTTTGAAGATATGAAGAATGTGTGCTTTGAAGATATGAAGATTGTTTGAAGATTTGAAGAAGAAGATGAACATATGCTTAGAGAAAATGTGGAAGAATTTTAGAGAGAAGGAGATGATTTTTATTTTGTTTGAGTTAAATGATAGTTAATGGAAATAATTAGGGTTTAGGGTAAAAAAATAACTACCTTTCTTTATTAGGGACATGAAGCCAAAAGCTAGGTTTTAGAGGGAAATTTAAAATTCATTTGTTTGACTAAGGGGTTAGTGAGATTTGTAGGAAGATTTTTAATTGTAGGCTGGGAAGACATAAAATAAAATAGAAATAAAATTATCAAAATTTTATTTACTTTTTGTGCAATAATAATTTAGTTGGGAGATAAAAATAATAATATAAGAAAAAAATGAGTTATATTAAGTGATAAAGTCGAAAATTAGGAAAAAGAGAGAAAAATATTTGTTTTCTTTTCTTTTATAAAATTGAGAAAAATAAAATGTATAACTATTCATAATTAATTATTTAGAAGTTTAAATTAAGGATGTAAAATATCAAAGGTGTATTTCAAAAGAAATAATTTGGAAGTTGGTTGGGAATGTATTATAGAATAAAGTGAAATATTTGAATAGGGATTGGAATATACTCCTAATTTATCGAGGTCCAATATTTCTAAAGTTGTAGTCATTCGATCAAATATTAATACTAGAGGAGAATATAAAATTGCTAAGCTCAAAAATGCGAAATGCGTAATTGGCGTTGGAAGAAATAAATAATAGTAGAGTCGCGTATCATTAATAATAGGTTTGTGATACATAGCCGAATAAATAATCACTACATAACACCGTATCTCACGTTGTTAAAATTCGGGCCTCACATTATGTCTTAAGACCAATTGGTAACGTCGTGTTAGTCGGGTTCGAGTTTCTCTCGGTAATTTCGGATCGGGTTCGGTCGTGGTCGAGCTTGTCACCCTCTCTTTATCATTATTTTTATTATTATAAAAATAGAAAATATCTTTTTATACTTTTTTTTGGTAAAAGTTCAAATATTAATCCTACACATTTTTTTGTTTTTTTTTTTTTTTTTCAATTTTTATGCGACCAAAAATGTCCATATGATAATGATGGTCTTATCTCTTTGAAAAGTATATATATAATCTCCAACAATGAAATAACTATATATAATCTCCTAAAGGGGCTCCCTGCCTAACTTCTCAATTCTTGAAATTTAAATTGCTCAATAATTAATAAATATCGCCTCCTAATTAACTTCTCAAATCCTAAAGACTCCCTGCATCATGCATGCTTGTCACCCTATTATCAGTAACATTAATATTAAACCTACATAATGTATTTAGATATTAGAGCTTCTTTTCGCCCAACCTCTAGAATAAACAACCCGATTTTTCTAGGGATAATTACAAAAACCCTTGAGGGTTGGTCTAATTACAAAAAATCCGGAGATGATTCGAAAATTACAAAAACCCCTTCATTTGCTTTTATATATCTTAACTCTTAAATTTAAGGAGCTGGGATAATTGTTGTATTTCTATAACTATCAGAGGGTCTTTGCTATTTTTTATTTGATTATGAGGGGGCATAATGTAAGAATGAGTCACCCTCAAGAGTTTATTTATAATTTTCAAAAATCTTTGAATTTTTTTGTAATTAGCTTGAACCTCAAGTTTTTTTTTTTTTTTTTAATTTTATAATTATCCCTTTCTTCTAACTACGTGTGCGAATAATATAAAATATATTTTAAAGAAAACTGACTTATATATACACTTAGTAAACATTTATGATGTACAACGAGAAAATAAAATACCGTATTAAATACGTAGATTTTAGCTTCAAATTTAAGTATGTAACTTACCAGTTCATCTATTTTAAATACCAATCTCATAACAGTCTCAAAACTCAAATTATAACCAATTCTGCATAACATATTTTGTTCTTGCATAGTTATATATAATAAAAAAAATGTTGTCTATTGGAGTATATATTGTTTCTTTTATCATTATATTTGTTACAGGTTGGATATACAAATGGAGAAATCCAAAATGTGATGGTTTACTTCCTCCTGGTTCCTCAGGCATCCCTTTGATTGGTGAGAGTCTTCAACTCTTCATTCCTAGCTACTCCCATGATGTTCACCCATTCATTAAAAAGAGACTACAAAGGTATTTAATTAATATTGTTCCATTTAATTCCGTCTTACATTTACATACGTAATCCTAGAGAAGTTTCATAACTACGTACTCAAACCCTCTCCATTTGATTATGTACTTACAAGTTTTTGTCTCGAATCATTAGGTGAGCTAACGGAATTTACCGACACATCAAATATTTTACAATTAAATTCCTTAATTTTTCTAAATATTACAAATAACCTCAATTTTTCGCACAAATTTTTTGTAATAGTTAGAAAAGTCGAGGGGTGTAATTGTAAAATGTAAGACAAAAATTTGGGTTAGTTGTAATGCCTAGAGAAATTGAGGAATGTAAGTGTAAAATATTTTACTACCACAAAAATTCCGTCGATTTCAATTTAATGAGGGGTAAAAATGTAAGCGAACCATACCTCAAGCGAGTTTGTATTTTTAAACGAATTTGTTTTTCTTATGAATTATCTCAAACTTCAATTTTTTTTTTTTTGTAATTATCCCTTGATTAAATGCTAGGTGAGTTAAAATCCGATTCAAGAATAACATAAAAATTAATGCAAAAACTTATATGAGACGGTCCCATATACATAGTCGATGAGACGAGTCCTATATCTAAGTAGAATTCAACCCAAACCAATGTTGGAAATATTATAGATATTTCCGGTGAATGAGAAATTATTGTCAAATATTATAGATATTTCGTTTCAAACCAATGGACGTGTCTGTTCAATAAATGGACATGTCTGTCGAACGGTTATGTTGTTTCACTTGTGACTTTTGGTAATCTATATATATCCCAAGAATCAAGCAGATTTTGATAAGCATTTTTGCATACATTCATCAAAGATATTTTCTCGTCAAAAATTTTTCGATAAAAAGGAGAGTACAAAACATTCGAGTTCGCCGTATCTTGTTGTTTGGAGTGCTACTACAACAAGATGAGACCGTTGTATCTTGGGAGACGTTTGCTATTCAACCGTGGGCACCGTAGCGGGCGGTTTGTCTTAAAGACATAGAGTCCAACTCTAGCCTCGGTCTATATTTCTCGTATTTTTGCATTTCAATTTTTTGAAATCCAAGTAAGTTTTCCGGTTAATTTCCGAATATAATATCGCACGTGATAAATCCCCAACAACCAAAACCCATAAAAAATTTGTAGCATGCATCGTCTCATGAACTTAAACCCATGACACGGCATCATGTAAGACGACCTTTAAAATTAATAGTTACGATAATTTTCAGATATGGACCGTTGTTTCGCATAAACGTGGCGGTAGGAATGTGGTTATATCAGCTGATCAAGAATTCAACCGTTTTATTCTCCAGCAAGAAGAGAAGTTGGTTGTGAGATGGTATTTGGATTCTCTTGCAAAGCTCGTTAAACACGGGGAGGAACTTGGTTTTAAGTCATTTTGGTCCCGAAACCATCAGGAAAAATCTGCTTTCCCAGTTTGAAGATATTGTGCACAAAACCCTTCATTCTTGGTCCATGCAAGATGCCATTGAAGTGGGATATGCTTCTGTAGCGGTAATATAATTCATTCCGTTGCTCTCATGTCAAAATCATATTATATATGTATGGTGGGCTAAATTGCAATTTCAATCATGTAGCTATAGGCCGGGGTGGTAAATGGTAATTAGAGTGTCAAAATGGAGTCGGATCGGCCTGGTGCTTGCCCACCAGGCCAAAGGGGAAAATCGGACCTGCCAGAATTCCATCGGATCGCTATTTTTGAAGCTCAACCCATGCTTTAAAAATACACATAAAATGTGCCGGGCCAACTGAGTCGGGCCAACTTTTCAGGCCGAATAGCCCCATCATTTTTTCGAGCCTATGAAAATGAAGCCCAGCCCGACCTTTATCGGACTGGGCTCATTTTGCCAGCTTTAGTGGTAATAACGGTCTTGTTGTTGAAATCACAATTTGCAAAAGAATTCCGTAATTTTCGGAAAACACTTGATTCCAGTCTTTCGGTCGTCGAAAATAGGAAACTTTGCGCACAAAATCCACTTATCCACATGTCCGGCTAAATTCGTTGATATAGAAGCCGCCCGCTTATATGAACATCCTCCTATTAAGGGTTTTTTCTTTCCTAAATATTTGTCCCAATCAACATTCCAATTCACTTAAAGATGTCCGCATAAGTAAAATTTGTTTTCACATCAGTGGGGTGAAATCGAAAATTTGGATATGTGGATTTTTCAAACAAATTTTTCCAATTTTCGGAGATAAAAAGACTGAAATTGAGATTTCTCTAAAATTACTGAACTTTTTTATAAATCGTGATTTTTGCAGAACCAGTATTATTGCCACGCTCTATAGCTACACGTCCAGTGTTCTTGGAACATTAATAATCATTTTCTTGTTCTTTTAAGCAGATGTATGGTGAATTTGTTGGAAATAAGATGTGCAGTTTTGATCCTGAAAAATCAAGAGAGTTAATACATACCTTTATGAATGGCATCAAGGTTGTAATGTCATTACCGTTGAACATTCCTGGTACCACATATCATAAATCTCTCAAGGTAACTAAAATATAGAAAATTAGAGGTCAAGTAATTATATATACAAATATTACTTTTTTGAACCCATTTTTTCCGAACTATTTTCAGGACAAAGAAAAAGCGTCAAAAATGTTAATGGACGCGGTCAATGACAGGCTTGCTTCACCGCAAAATGTTGAAGATGATTTTCTTAGTAAAGTGATCAAAGACATGAGTACCGTGAATTTCGTGACCAAAGAATACATAATTCACTTGTTATTCATCGTCATGTTCGCCACATTTCAGACTATTCCATTCATGACGGCTCTTGCTCTGAATTTTTTATCGAAAGATCCAGCTGCTCTAAAGGAATTAATTGTCAGTAATTCAAAATTGTCTAACAGTTTAAATATATATATATATATATATTTTTTGTAAATTTGTTTCTATAAAAAGGAATATTTTATTTACATCAATTAATCAGGCGGAGCATGAAGAAATCCTGAGGAAGAGACAGAATATGGATGCCTCGGTTACATGGGAAGAATATAAATCCATGACTTTTACTCTCCAAGTCAGTTTTAATCTATACATTTTTGTTCACTGTTTACTCATTATTTATTGGGATAATTACCAAAACACCTCTAAGGTTTGGGTTAGTTACAAAACAACCCAAAAATGTTTCAATTCATGTTTCGTTTTGTCTTAAATTTAATTTAGGGGGATAACTGTAATATTTTTGTAAATGTCATGGGGATTTTTGAAATATTTTTTGAAAATCTAAAATGGAATCAAATCTCAAGGTTTCTTTTTGTAATTTTCAAATAACTCTGGTTTTTTTCTAATTAGCCCCAACCTCAGAATGTTTTTGTAATTATCTCTCTCTTTTTTTAATAAGTTGGGACTACTCGGTTGTAGGGGAGGAGATAAATTTCAAATAAACTGAAAAATACCGGTTCGAACCCGATCAATACCCTTACAGGTTGCATGAGCGATACCACTTTAGCTACAAGCCAGTGGTGTAATTATCTCTTATTTATTAGTCTTTGTTTTACAAGCCAACTTGTTAACCAACAATTTCATGTGTAGGTTATTAATGAAACTCTGAGATTTGGAAATACTGTTCCTGGACTTTTTACGAAAAACTATAAAGGATATCAAAGTGAACGGTACATATGCTTATATATGTATATTTAACTTTTGATTGATCGTTCGACCGATCGATCAATCGATTAATCCTTGTGTATTGTATGACAAATTTACATTATTTGCAGGTTATACAATTCCAGCAGGTTGGGGAATTATGACTTGCCAATCAGCTATGCATTTAGACCCTAACATATACAAAGATCCTCTAAAATTTAATCCTTGGCGTTGGAAGGTACTAAAGATCTCATTGTGATAAACATAAGGGATAACTACAAAATCTACCCCTCAAGTTTATTCTAATTGCAAAAGCTCCAATCATTTTTTCAAATGAAATTTGTAAAATGAAAACAAATGTCGAGGGGTACTAGTAATTAAGCGAAACCTCAGGGGTACTTTTTGTAGTTATCCCTAAAAATAAATAAGTCCATGACATGTAACGCGATTTTTCGGATAATTAAAGTAAAATGTGCGATGAAACAGGATGTCGGACCAGAATTTATGTCCAATAACTTGCAGCCCTTTGGTGGAGGCATAAAGCAGTGTGCAGGTGCAGAATTTTCTAGGGCATCAATGGCCATTTTCCTCCATGTTTTGGTTACCAAATACAGGTTAGGTGTATAAATTGAGGGCTATATCAATAATATTTCAAGAAATGTGTTTGAAATGCTACAATTTTATTTTTAATAGGTGGAGTATAGTTAAAGGAGGTGATATCATCCAAGATCCCACCATGCGTCTCAAGAATGGTTTACATATCAATGTACGTAAAAGGCAAGATTAAGTACTCCATCTATTCGAAAAACAACATGCTGAATCGGGATATCGTCGTGTAATGTTCTGCCATTTCAAGTTTTGTGGATGATAATAAAAGCTTACTAAGAATTAAGATATGAATAAATCTACCATTGCAATAATATGATGTTAACCGTGGTGGTGGTTAAAGTCAAAAATACTTGTCTCAATAAATCATGGTAATTGTATAAAATAACCACATATAAAGAGTGTATAAGAAAAATATAAGGAACAAAAATTTATTGATTCCTGAATGAATTACAAAACAATAGGAAGCTCTTATTTATGGTTTCAAAAGCTTCTCGTTGCAACTTGTACAAAGTAGCCGACGTGGTAGAAGTAGCTACAAAATAATTTAATCGATAAAGAACCACCGCTCATAGGAAACAATGGGTGCATGGGTGTAGCCAAAATTTTCGCCAATGCGAAAAATTCTTTCGTCTTAGCAAGACGAATGTCGAGCCGATATTTTAAAAAATAGAAAAAAGAGAGGCACATATAATGATCGTACTAAGCAATAATTCTTTGGTTTGGTTTTCATAATATCCAATTATGGCTTCTCTAGCTAGAATTAACTTTTTGGATAAGTGACTTATCCAAAAGTCTATTTAAAATTAATTAACCACCAAACAACTATTATTATTATAGAATAGACTTTTTTATACAAAAATTCATTCGGAAAATACTTCAAAAAATTGTTCATTATCAAGTTTGGAACATAACGTTTCAAAACGCACGTATATGCATTCTCGTCTAACTGCACTGAGAAATATTTTTCTATACTAGTAAAGTGCACGTGCGTTGCACGTGAACCGTATAAATTTACTAATATAATTAAAAAATATTAATATTATTTAATTTAATTTAGCTTATTATAAATATTATACATATAGTACATGGTGAAGATATTGTGGAAGCAAAAATTAATGCCAAATAATGAAAAATGAGATTGCCCTACAAATGTATCTATAAGAGGTTTATTATTTAAATAGTAATGTAAAATTCGAATAAAGCGAAGTAAAACATAGAGTGATTTCAACACCAAATTTATGTCTTACGCTAATGATGAAAATGCTTCAGTAAATGATGAAGAAGCTTCAACATTGTCTTTCGAACTCACATGAAATGCATTCTTCCAAATCATTTTTGTTTCTAAATTGAATTGCTTAAAACAATCACAAGTCTGTGAAAGCACATAAAAGAAGAAAAGTTATTCAACAATTTTGAGTTTCATCAGGTATTCTCTTGTTTGATTTCTCAAATTGTCATTGTTTTTGTCTTACTGAATTTGACAATTTCTTTGCATATTTGTTCTTGATACTTTGAATAGTTTCTTCATCACGTGTTTTTTTAAATAATCTCATTTGCTCATTTTATTGCATTCGTTGCTCCATTTGGATTCCCCGCTCCAGTATGATTGGTATACTTATTTGATGCCTTTCTAACGATATTTTTTTTCAACAACTCTTTCATAAATTAATACATATCCTGTAAATTAGATAAAAAAATGTTAAAAAAAATAATTCTAATTCCAAAAAATATATAGAATGATCGAAATAAGAATATGATAATAAATTATAAATCTACCTCAGATAATGTATCACGCTTGTATATATCTCATTAAGGCTCGCTTTCTTTGTAATCTTTATTCTCCGAGTCATTGATAATTCTCGGACTTTGATAGGATTATCGTATGAATGTATCCTAAACATTAGATAACAAATGTATTATTTTCTAATTCAAGCAATGTAGTTCACATATTTAAAAACTTTGGATACCAATTCTCGAATGGTTAGTTTCTTCACAAGTCAAGTTCATTAGATAGTAGATTGAGAAATGATCCTTTTCTTATCGATATCAAGAAATGTTACTCGAGAAATTATTTTCTCAGACTCTCATGACAGAAATGATTCTCACAATTTCTTATATTAGAAATAACTCATAACTCAACATTGATACTCATTTCGCACTACTAGAAAAAGAGGTTTTTGTGACGACAAATATTTGTCACAAAAGAATGAATTCTCAATACACAAGTACAAAATTAACCATTTGCATCGGTTGTAAATGACTTTAAGCATCGGTTCCAATAGCAATGCTAATATTCACATGTATAGGGATCAGTTTCAACCGATGCCTAAAGTAAATAATAGGCATCGGTTTCTAAGCAAACACTAATGCATAATGTCACCAAAAGCATCGATTTCCACAAAACACCGACGCGTAAAGTTACTTTGGGCATCAGTTTATAATAACAACCGATGCCTATTGTTCTTTGTTTTTAAATACAATTTTTTTATCAATTTCCGTCCTCCCCGCAAAATAAAAATCCAGACCAAAAATAAAATCCAACCGAAAAATTGGTGACTTTTTTAGTCCATAAATTAGATGACTCAATTCAACAAAAATCATGGTCAAAACTTTTAAATAAAATGTCTCACTCCATTTCCAAATTCCGAATACTTAATTATAATATATTTCGTCTGAGTAACAAATTAGGAATACATATGTCTAACAAAACAAAATCAACTACTCAAAATATTACATCTATTTTTAATTAATCAAACCTCTTCTGCCTCATTTTCGGCTATCACACTGAACCAATCACTAGTAAGCTTCTTGCTCCCCTTTCAAAAATATTAATGAATCAATATAAAATGTCATAGAGTTTTCTTTTGGTAGCTTAAGTGATAGAATGAGAAGATAAGCCATTGCTTTTCCCATTATAGGAGCTATAAATCCAAAGAAGAGAACTTCCGGTTCTTACTTTGATCGAGAAATATTTCCATTAGGTATAATACTCCAGTTTGTCCACATGCATGTAACATCCCTAATTATGATTATCAAGAAACAATAGCAATTAAACATCAACGGAGTAAATGGTGCCATCTGCATCCGATAAAGAGAGTTCTCATACAATGTTTAGGGAAAAACAGAATAACCGTCCGACCTCAATAAAACCCGCATTTGCACCAATATCGATCCAACGGGTCTTTGTAAGGATGAAATTGCTTCAAGTATCATCGCATTGTATCCGAGAAACAAGGAGAAGTGTTAATTAAAAGCATCCGCTTTTGATTAAAAACTCCACACATAATGTTTTTAATTTAATTTTAAAAAATAAAAAAGTTTATAGGCGTCTGTTTAAATCAACAAATAATGCATAAAGACTTTGTTTTATTTTCAAAATTGCCACCACCCTTTTTAGCCATCGGTTTCCATGAGAAACCGATGCGTATGTGGTGATCCTATGGCCTTTTTGTACTAGAGATATCAAGGCGGATTTTCTCGATCGAAATGGGTTGCGGCCCCGAGAAGCGCATAACTCTAACTCCTTTGTCTACTCTTCCCTCCGTCTTCGCTGCTCATCCAACCACCATTAATGTTGCGTAAAAACTCAACAAACAAAAATGCAAAATCTCAACAAAAATGCAATGAATCGAGTAATTGGGTTAGTAGTTCAACCAATTTATAAACCATTCATACATGTTGGCAAACACACACACACACACATAAATATAAAAAAACTAAAAAATACAAATAAAAATAAATAAAATAATTTAATAAATTATAATATCCAAATATAATCGAATTTAAGGAGAAAGTATATGCAAATTTACTAAATATATTTTTCTTCAATTTTTTTAATAACACGAAAAAAATTACTTAGTTAAAAATTAGAATCGGAGTTAACGAAGTCACCGGTTTTCATTTTTTTAGGGTTTGAGGGTGACAACGATTTTTTAGTCACTCGATTTAATTCAAGCTTTCGGTAACATCGTGTTAAAAATATTAAACAAAATATAAGATGTTATGTCTTAAGACAAATTGGTCGTATTTAGGTTCGGGTTTCTCTCAAGAATATCATTGGATCGTGATCGTGTCGTGTCGAAATTATCACTCCTCTCTTTATCACTATTTCTAATAATTATATTTTTATAATTATTTTTTGTAAAAGTTCAAGTATTATCACATGCTACAAGTTTTTTTTCCTCAATTTTTATTCGACCAAAATATCCAAATGATATAAAGTAAAATCCTAAAGACTAATTGAGATAGTTGCTCTATTCATGTCACATTACATGAGTGATATTGTAAAATTAACATGTATGTACATCATTGGAAATGACCCAACGAATAATACAAAATTAGTCCCGCATCTATAGGAGAATTGCAATATTAGTCGTGTAACTTTTGAAAAATGCGATTTTAGTCTCTTTGAAAAGTATATAAAGTTAATTAACACTTTCAATATTAATTATAAGTTCATAACCCTAGCCCATTCCCGTTTTGGTCGGAACATAGGTAAGGAAGGAGAGGCCCTTTACTGGATCGCTTCGCTTGATCACTACCTAAGCCTTTCAGGGCGTGTGACTTTATGAACAAAGAGAAAGGACTCATTGCGAGTGCATAACTCTTTCTTCTCTCGTAAGTGAATTGAGGAAATCCTTTTCATAGAAGGGATCCTAGCTAAGAAAGTCAGTTCAGTAGTTGCCTCCACTGTGAAGGAAGCTTTTGGAAGCACCGTTTTGAAGCAAGAAGGTGCGAAGGGGCCATATTTAACATACATTTTAACATACATAAATATTATTCATAGATAATAGAAATTGGCTGTCATCGATAGTCAATCGTCGATCGAGATGGCAGCCAGGATTGTGAATTCGTCACGTAAGGGCTCGATCAAGTCTAAGCAAGTACCCCTGCGCCATGTATATTTTGGGCCAGAGAAGCCCAAATCAACGAGCCCATTTTGCTGCACAAAATTTGGAAAGATTTTTCACCCTGGAGTTTAGGCATTCTACATTCTCTAAATCTGCTTACTTCCCTACTAGCAGAGGTAAATAGCCCTATTCTGCTCTATAAAACCCCTAGGGATGTAACTCCAGTTCCTTCGGAATCGCTAGTCAATCCTATTTCCGATAGGGGCAGTTGACAATTGAATCCTATTTTGACCATTATTTTCATATCTGTAATAGTGCAAAAAGAAGACCCGACTCTAAGTTGTTCAAGAATAGTGGCGTCGAGAAGTCGTATGAGGTGAAAATCTCATGTACGGTTCTCAGAGAGTGGCGATAAGGCCTTTTCTTTTTTTCTTCTCTTTCTGTTTGGTTCTCTGTATACTCTATAATTTTGAATCCTTCCCCCCTCCACATCCAATTTCTAAAATTTCGTAAACTGTATTGTTACTCTTGCTTCCGTCGGGATAAATCTGACCCCTTCCCCTATTCCCCCTACGTATATAGGATATTTTAAGAAGTGAACATCTTTCTTAGTAAATGGTCGGGAAAGAATAGGAAAGGTGATTTCACTATAATTCGACCAGGACAGCCCTATCACAAGAATATTTTTTTAGTAGGGCGATAGCTCAAAAGACAAATTGCCTATCTTTTCTTTCATCTCGGGAGAAATACGATCGGAGGGAGCTAATTCAAACCCCTCCGGCAAAATAAGAACAACCCCCACATTCAAAAATAGCTATATATAATCTCCTAAAGGGGTCCCTCCCTGCCTAACTTCTCAATTCTTTGAAATTTAAATTGCTTAATAATTAATAAATATCGCCTCCCTAATTAACTTCTCAAATCCTAAAGACTCCCTACATCATGCATGCTTGCCCCTCTATTATCAGTAACATTAATATTAAACCTACATGTATTTAGATATTAGAGCTTCTTTTCGCCCAACCTGTAGAATAAACAACCCGAATTTTTCTAGGATAATTACAAAAAGGCCCTTGAGGTTTGGTATAATTAACAAAAAAATCCGACGAAATTCCAAAATTACAAAACCCTGCTTTTGTCTTAACTCTTAAATTTAAGGGGGAGGGGTAATTGTAGTATTTCTATAACTATCAGAAGGTTTTTGCTATATTTTATTTGTTTATGATGGGCAAAATGTAAGAATGAGTCAACCTCAAGGAGTTGTTTGCAATTTTCAATAATTTCTGGATTTTTTTGTAATTAGCTCGAACCTCAGTGTTTTTTTGTACAATTATCCCTTTCTTCAAACTACGTACGAATAATATAAAATATTATCATCATCAATTTCACCTTATCCCACTATGTGTGGCGGGTGGTGTGAAGTTTATAGTGTCAATTAATTTTCTAAAATTAGTTAACACTACAAATTCACACAAAAACCAAAATGGCAAAGTTTTACATCATATGTTTTTCTATTTGCATAGAAAATACGATGAGACGACGATGATTGAGATAGTTGCTCTAGTCATGTCCCCATTACATGAGTCATATTGTGAAATCAACATGTATGTACACCATGCATGGAACATGACCCAACGAATAATACAAAATATATTTAAAGAAAAATGACTTATCTACTTAAGTAAACATTTATGATGTACAACAGAAAATAAAACCGTATTAAATATACAGATTAATTTAGCTTCATATGTACCTAACCAGTTCAATATCTATTTAACATGCCAACCTTAAGAGTCTCAAAACTCAAATTATGTTCAATTCTTGATCATAACATTTTTGTTCTTGCATAGTTATAAAAACATGTGGTCTGTTGGACTATATATTGTTTCCTTTATCATTATATTTGTTACAGGTTGGATATACAAATGGAGAAATCCTAAATGTGATGGTTTACTTCCTCCAGGTTCCTCAGGCATTCCTCTCATTGGTGAGAGTCTTCAGCTCTTCATTCCTAGCTATTCCTATGATGTTCACCCATTCATTAAAAAGAGACTACAAAGGTATGTAATCAAAATTGTTCAATTTCATTCCGTCTTACATTTACCCCTCCTGAGATTTGATTATGTCTTATATTTTGTCCGAACTGTCAGAATTTGTTGATCCCATCAAATATTTTACAGTTACATCCTTCAAATATTCTAAAAAATTAAAATTTACTTGAAAATATGATTTTTGGATCCGAAAAATATGGGCCCGAATCCGAATAATGCACGGTTTATCGATAAATTTGGATTTTTGAATTGACTCGAATTCGGTTCGAAAATCGACAAATCCAATTCGATAAAATTCGATTCGAATTTAATCGAATTAGGATCGAATTTCAAATTGAGGTTTTAAAATGTCCATTCGATTAATTCGATTCAACGAAGTCGAAGAATTCGGAATTCGATTCAATGAACACCCCTAGTTTGGGCTAATTACACAAAAACCCAAAGATGTTTCAAAATTACAAAAATATCCCTCAAGTTTGATTTTGTCTTAGATTTAAGGGGTTAAATGTAATATTTTTATAGATGTCAAGAGGGTTTTTGAAATATTTTTCACTTCTAAAGGGGAAAATGTTAGACGAAATCAAACCTCAATGGGGTTTTTGTAATTTTCAAAAATCATTGGTTTTGTTTGTAATTATCCTGAACCTCATGGGCTTTTTTGTAATTATCCCTATATATTATGAAGGGAAAAATGTAAGACGGAATTAAACCCAAAGGGTTTTTTTTTTAATTTTCAAAAACGTCTAAATTTTTTTGTAATTAGCCCGAACCTCAATTTTTTTTTTTTGTAATTATCCCTTATTCTTATAGTGTTAATGACAAAATGTACTATTGAGTTGAGGTTCAGTCTAATTACCCAAAAAAAAAAAAAAAAAAAATCCAGCTATCTTTAAAATATTTGTTTCTATGTTACATGTTACACCCTCAAGACTCAAGAGAGAGGTATTTGTTAAGTAAATACATTTTTAATTCTGAAAGATAACTGGATTATTTTATAATTGAATATGTAATTTTAAATATTGGTTGAGAATTGAGAACCATATCGAAACTTCATCCTTATAAGTTTCTTGCTTATTCTCAAAGCTGCAACAAAACTTTGTAGGTTCGTTCTGCAATTGTATACTCCCGGAGGCTCTTAAAACAACTACAGTTCATCATAATGCGAATTATCAAGATACAGATAGTGAGAAGAAGAATCTGAGAAGCTCTCTAAGCTGCTTCTCTTCAATTTCTATGCACCCGAAAGAAAAAGAAGTATCGATTTCATCATTATTCCTACACTCCCACTATAAAGGATGCTTTCCCCTTGGGAGTTGAAAAATCAAGAAGTAAATCTGTGAAAGAAGGATAGAAAATAGTCTTTTATGATATTTTTTTCGTTTTCGGTCACAACCATCTCCTGACTTTAGTTATCTTTGATCGTCGGAGGATAAAATGTTTATGAAACGAAACGGATTATCCTCTAATTTTTCTTTTTTACTCTATCCTGTATCTGATGTAATATGTGTATTCTGATCTTTTATGTACTTGGTTTTACAATGTATGTGCAGAATTGTGATTTTGATAGTAAAAGAGAGTTTATGGTGGTGAGTTCATGCTACTTGGAGTATTGATTTAGCTCATGTTTTGAGTTTAAAGTAATTTTTTTGTTTTAGTTTTTGTGGAAAAAATATTATGCAATAAGGTTGAGCAATACAATATATTAGATCACTATTTTGCCTGCTCAAATGGTACGTAGAGGTGTCAATTAGGCTGGGTCGGGCCAACCGGTTACCGCCCGGGGCCAAAGGGTAAAATCGAGCCAGTCCGAACTGACCTGAAAATCCATCGAGAACGATTTTTTTCACGCCCCCGTCCGTAGTGCATTTTATGCCCGCCAACCGGTTGACCTCGCTTACGGGCCCGTTAGGGTCGTGCCAAAATAGGCTCGATCTTTCGGGCAGAAATTCTTGTCCATGTCTGGCCTTATATTCGAGCCGGTCTGGGCCGGTCAGCTCATCGATCGAGCCCGAATTGACACCTCATTTGGTACCTAGGGGCTAGGACTAGAAACCGAGAAAAATACAACGAAATTTGGTCAATTTCATCGGTCTATTTATCACTATTTCAATACCTAATGGGTGGCAATTCGGGTCATCGAGTCATGTTTATGCTTAGATTCGGTCAATTTTGGGTTATGTTCAAAATACATAAAAAATTGAACAAAATATAAGATATTATGTATCACGCCCAAACGTGACGCGACAACGATCAATCACTTAAACAAAAATAAATCAATAGTCTAAACCCATGATCCGAAACTTCAAGTGAAAAGAGTTTAATGCAAAATGAATTAAAATAAACACAAGTATAAATTACATCTTAAGGTCCGACGGTATTCGAATACAACCCAATAGATTATCCGAATTTAACTTTACAATCCAAACAAAATAAAATGAAGATGTCCAATCAACAATAAAAGTAAAAGAAATGTCTCTCCACATCAATGGTAGGGATTCAATCTGCGTGGTAGGTTCGACGTCTTCAACGTACTCTTCATCTAAATGTTAGAAAATAGGAGAGAGTGAGACAAATCTCAAATGGATGGGGTAATCGTGTGCAAGTGTGGCGATATATATAGTTAACGCGAGAAAACGGTTGTATGAAAACGCGTGAGGTATGATGCATGATTTCACACATAGCCCACAAAGATCGTGATAAATATATATTAAGTAATATATTTATACAGCTTTAAGAAATAGTTCGTGGTCACACGTATTACACGATGATTCAAGCAAGACAAGAGGATTGCGTCGATATGTAGCGCCAATCCCATGCAAGACAATTAGTGGTTGCGTCATCGATATGTAGCGCCAACCCATGCATTACAAGTAAGCGGTTGCGTATTGATGTGTAGCGGCAACCAAACGCTTCCGATTAACTCCAGAATCGTGTGGATCGGACAATGCGATTCCTTCGTTCTTCCTTGTAACTCCCGTTAATGATGGTCCAAGACCACACCTTATCGCTCCATAGCAAAGACAAAATCCACGTTGGAGCTAGCAAGGCTCGGATTCGTCATAATCATGATTATACCTCAAAGTACTACGACCCGCTTCCCGGACAAACTCCGTCCCTCGCCTGCGGGATTAGGATGATGGGGCCGAGAGAGTGGAATAGCAATGAGCCGAGCCCGGCCCATTCTCGACGTATCCATTCCGATCGTGAGCTCGACACACCAAGTTGACTCGACAGAAATTAAATACACGCGTTCGGGTAGTCAACTAGAGTCAAGTATATTGATTCGGGAAGCAGTTCATGAAAAGTTTTGAAAATCGCGAGTGGTAATTATGGCGTTGGTGGAGTTACTTGGATGAAGATGTTTATCGGGAGGATAAGCAATCTTCGATATCTTGAAAGATTAGATGGAACATAAGTCCGTTATAGATTCGAAATCGCAAGACGAGGAAGTCGCCCCACGATCGCGTATTAATCGATCAAGACAATCCGATAAGAAAAGGGATTTTTGAAAAATAAAACATTTTTAATTCATTTTTAAGTCAGAGAGTCCAGGGCTGTTTCTTTAAAAGAAAAATAATTTGAGTTAGGTCCTTGTTAAAAAGAAAATTTACAATTAGCCCCGTTTTGTAAAAACCAATTCTTTTGGGGTTAAAAATTAATAAATAAATGTCTCGACCTTGAAAAATTATGAGGTCAGTTCCTAAATTCTCTAAATTATTCAGAGATTCAGTTTTTTTAAAGCTTTGAGGTCGAGTTTTTATAAAATTCTCACATTAGCACCAAATTTGTTAAAATTATCATTTCGGTCCCCAAGTTTAAAATAATTGGATCTCACAACCCGTAAAGGGCTTTTAATGTGATTCCAGTTGAAAAATATCCCTAAGGTCAGTGGGATATTGGGACAATAATAGTTTTAAAAAGAAATAAATATAAGCCCCTTAACTTTTGAAAATCTCACTTTTGTCCCATTTGGAAATAATTGCCTTTAAGGCTTTTAGGGGTCCGATTGTTATGAAATTTGAACCTTGGGTCCAAAATATCATTATGTTATAGTTAAATTAGTATTTCCAGGTGCATGGACTGCATAAGTCCTGGAAATTTCATTTTGGTCCTAACTTTTAATCTTTTACAATTTGGTCCTCAAGTTTTATTAAATTACTTTCCAAGCTCCAAACACTTGGATTTTTGGAATACACTTAAAATATGTTATTTCCAGTCCCTTAAGAGTTAAAATTTAAAATTTTAAAATTAGGGTCTGGTAAAGTTTCGAAAATTATAAAATAGCCCTTAAACTTCTAAAATTTTACAATCTAGTCCTTGGGCTTTAGGGGTTGATTTTATTTATCTAAAAACTCTTAAAACTTTATTAAAATGTCAAAACATAATTTTTGAACCTGAGTTCAGTCCCAAAAATCGAAAATTACAGAGGGGTCCCTTAAGTTATTTTTTCTTGCAATTAAGTCCACCAACTTTCTATTTTTTGCATTTTAAGTCCAACTTGATACAGGAAAATAGTATGCAATACATAATATATCTCAAGTGCTCAAAATCAAAATACTACATGCATTTCTAAATAAAACACCTAGAAGTTGAAAGAATTTTTCCACCCACCTTGAAGATGAACTTGTTGGTGAAAAATGAATGAATCACTCTTTGAGGAAGAAGTGACTTAGGTCAGCCCCTAGGTCAAGGAATACAAAAAAAAAATGTAGGAGTTAGAAGATGAGTTTAGAAATCAAGGAAAAGAAGAAAGGAGTGAAGAAAATTGGTAAAACTACACTTACCTTGTGTAGTAGAGGAAATGAGACTAGTAGAGGTCTCAAAATGGGTCTCTTTCTTCACTCTTAAACCAACTCTTAAGGTCAGCCCCTAAAACTCCAAAAATGAAAATGGAGTATCAAAATTTTGGAAAATAGAAGAGAAGAAGAAAATATACTAAAAATCTCATTTCTTGCCTTATAGTCCAATTTCTTTCACAATTTCTTGAGGTCTAGTCAAGATGGTTCCAAGTCTCCATTATCTTCAAGTTGTCTTCTAAGTGTACCTCAAACCAAAAATCAACTTAGGTTAAGAAGTGAAGAGGATGAGCTAGAAATATCAAAATGGATTGAAGAAGAAAATTCCTTACCTTGTAGTAGTGATAGTTTCGAAAATAAAGAAGTAAGAAGAGTTTTTTTTTTTTTGTTAAGTGTTTGAAGAAAGAAGAAAATGTTTGAAGATATGAAGAAAGTATTCTTGAAGATATGAAGAAAGTGTGTTTGAAGATATGAAGAATGTGTGTTTTGAAGATATGAAGATTGTTTGAAAATTTGAAGAATGTGTATTTTGAAGATAAGAAGATTGTTTGAAGATTTGAAGAATGTGTGTTTTGAAGATATGAAGATTGTTTGAAGATTTAAAGAATGTGTGTTTGAAGATATGAAGATTGTTTGAAGATTTGAAGAATGTGTGTTTTGAAGATATGAAGATTGTTTGAAGATATGAAGAATGTGTGCTTTGAAGATATGAAGATTGTTTGAAGATTTGAAGAAGAAGATGAACATATGTTTAGAGAAAATGTGGAAGGATTTTAGAGAGAAGGGAGATGATTTTTATTTTGTTTGAGTTAAATGATAGTTAATGGAAATAATTAGGGTTTAGGGTAAAAAAAAAAAAATAACTAGCTTTCTTTATTAGGGACATGAAGCCAAAAGCTAGGTTTTAGAGGAAATTTAAAATTCATTTGTTTGACTAAGGGGTTAGTGAGATTTGTAGGAAGATTTTTAATTGTAGGTCGGAAGACATAAAATAAAATAGAAATAAAATTATCAAAATTTTATTTACTTTTTGTGCAATAATAATTTAGTTGGGAGATAAAAATAATAATATAAGAAAAAAATGAGTTATTTTCCCCATTTTAAGTGATAAAGTCGAAAATTAGGAAAAAAGAGAGAAAAATATTTGTTTTCTTTTCTTTTATAAAATTGAGAAAAATAAAATGTATAACTATTCATAATTAATTATTTAGAAGTTTAAATTAAGGATGTAAAATATCAAAGGTGTATTTCAAAAGAAATAATTTGGAAGTTGGTTGGGAATGTATTATAGAATAAAGTGAAATATTTGAATAGGGATTGGAATATACTCCTAATTTATCGAGGTCCAATATTTCTAAAGTCGTAGTCATTCGATCAAGTATTAATACTAGAGGAGAATATAAAATTGCTAAGCTCAAAAATGCGAAATGCGTAATTGGCGTTGGAAGAAATAAATAATAGTAGAGTCGCGTATCATTAATAATAGGTTTGTGATACATAGCCGAATAAATAATCACTACATAACACCGTATCTCACGTTGTTAAAATTCGGGCCTCACATTATGTCTTAAGACCAATTGGTAACATCGTGTTAGTCGGGTTCGAGTTTCTCGGTAATTTCGGATCGGGTTCGTGGTCGTGTCGGTCGCCAGCTTGTCACCCTCTCTTTTATCATTATTTTTATTATTATAAAAATAGAAAATATCCTTTTATACTTTTTTTTTGGTAAAAGTTCAAATATTAATCCTACACATTTTTTTTTGTTTTTTTTTTTTCAATTTTTATGCGACCAAAAATGTCCATATGATAATGATGGTCTTATCTCTTTGAAAAGTATATATATAATCTCCAACAATGAAATAACTATATATAATCTCCTAAAGGGGCTCCCTGCCTAACTTCTCAATTCTTCGAAATTTAAATTGCTCAATAATTAATAAATATCGCCTCCCTAATTAACTTCTCAAATCCTAAAGACTCCCTGCATCATGCATGCTTGTCACCCTATTATCAGTAACATTAATATTAAACCTACATAATGTATTTAGATATTAGAGCTTCTTTTCGCCCAACCTCTAGAATAAACAACCCGATTTTTTCTAGGGATAATTACAAAAAAACCCTTGAGGGTTGGTCTAATTACAAAAATCCGAGATGATTCGAAAATTACAAAAAACCCCTTCAGTTTGCTTTTATATATCTTAACTCTTAAATTTAAGGGGCTGGGATAATTGTTGTATTTCTATAACTATCAGAGGGTCTTTGCTATTTTTTATTTGATTATGAGGGGGCATAATGTAAGAATGAGTCACCCTCAAGAGTTTATTTATAATTTTCAAAAATCTTTGAATTTTAATTTTTTGTAATTAGCTTGAACCTCAAGTTTTTTTTTTAATTTTATAATTATCCCTTTCTTCTAACTACGTGTGCGAATAATATAAAATATATTTTAAAGAAAAATGACTTATATATCCACTTAGTAAACATTTATGATGTACAACAGAAAATAAAATACCGTATTAAATACGTAGATTTTAGCTTCAAATTTAAGTATGTAACTTACCACACTACTGCAGAAGGAGGTTTTTGCGACAACAAAATATTGTCGCAAAAGAGCACAAAGTCGTCAAAAATAATGTTTTTGCGACAACGGGTTGTCACAAATAAGTAGTTGCTAATAAGTTGACGCAAAAAGTCTATTTACGACAATAAGAGTAGTCGCAAATGTATTTGCGACGATTGTGTTATCGCAATATGTTCCCCGTCGCATTTGTTCCGGCATGACGTGGCGATAGTATTTGTGACAACGACTCGTCGCTAATATTTTGTCGCAAATACCCCTGCAAGTGTGATATATTAGCAATGACTTTTGTTGTTGCTAAAGACACCAATTTTTCTTTTTTTTTTTTTGTTGTTGCAATTTATAATATAAATACACCATTTTTTTTAAAAAAATATTTTGGTTGCAATTTATTATCCCATTTTCTAAAACTATATTCACCACCAACAACATCAACATTTTCTAACATAAACATCGCAATGTATACAAGTAACAATCTCAACCCAAATATCAATATAATATAAAATATCAAACTAACCAAATAGAGACAAAAATATGACCAATAAAAGTATATATAACAAATTGAACACCGTTTGAACAAAGCCTAATCTCCTAAATCCTCACTTGATCATCCCCATCAAAGGTTGATGTGTAGTCGACGATGATGGAGCACCAAGCGGTGGTGGCGGAGGCGGAAAAAATGGTAGAGGTGTGTTCGGATGCAACTGTGTGAACGCCTCTCCCTCATGGTGGCGATGAAATCAAAATCGCCATGGCTCGCAGCCCATGGTTTGTACTGTCCTCGCAACTCTTGCATCAAACGCCGCTCCTCAAAATATGTAGGCGATGGTGTTGTTCTTTGGGTGGGGTGGCAAAAAGTTTTGCGTGGAAGAGTGGTCCAACACCCGATCATGTGTCCTCTACGTTGCCCAAAATCTCTCGCATAATAGCATTCTCGTCTACATGCTCGTGGTCTGCTGCCGCTAATGCTTGTGCGAGTCTCTCCTCAAGACGTTGCTACAAGTTTGAAATTTAAAGTATTAGATAATTATAAAGGGATGAAGATAAAATTTTTTAGTTCCTAAATGAAGTCAAAAGCTAAAGCACATAATCAAGAAAACTCAAATAAGATAAAAAGAAAATGAAGAAATGAAAACACAATAGTAATTATTCTCTCAATATTTTTTGTCTTCTATTTTTCTCATTAGCAATCATTCAACTACTCGATACCAACAAGATACATTGAGCGTAAAGTTAATGCTTCATTGACAACATATGCTTCAGCAATGGATCCCTCAGGATGTGCTCGATTTCTAACATACTTCTTTAATGATCCAAGAAATCGTTCAATCGGATACATCCATCTTAAGTATACAGGTCCTCCTCGAATAGCTTCTTCTGGTAAGTGCATTACCAAATGTACCATAACATCAAAGAATGCTGGGGGAAATATTGTTTCCAACTTGCACAAAATTTTCACAATTTCTTCACTCGCCCTTTTCAAATCACTGACCCTTAAGGTACGCGAACACATCAATTTGAAGAAATTACTTAACTCGGTGATAGTATCTACAATCTCTTTTTTCATGAATGGTCGAATCCCAATCGGCAATAGTCTCTGCAATATGACATGACAATCATGTGATTTCAGCCCAGTAATCTTACTGGTACTGCTACCTATAATCACATTTTTCTTCAAATTTGAACCAAAGCCATCAGGGAATCGAACATTCCTTAGGAACTCACAAAATTTGTTGCTATCATCTGGCATCAATGTGTATGCTGCACGTGGTTTCATCCACTGATCACCTTGTTTATATAGGTGCAACTCCTTTCGTACCCCCATGTTCTGCAGATCGACTCGCGCTTTATCAGTGTCTTTGGTTTTACCTTCAATGTTCAATATTGTGCCTAATAAGCTATCACACACATTTTTTTCGATGTGCATGACATCTAAATTGTGGCGTAGTGACAATGAAGCCCAATAAGGCAAATTCCAGAAAATACTTTTCTTACTCCAGTTCAACTCTGTTGTCAGACGCTTTCGTTTCTTGCCACCATATTTCTCATGTTTACCAGGCAATCTAGGCTCTAGATTCTGCAACTGTTCTAATATTTGTTCAGTTGTTTTGAGAGCTGGGGGAAGTCGTTTGTCTATTTTCCCATCAATTTTTTTGTTGTTTCTCATCGAGTGATTAAGCGGAAGCCATCGTCGATGCCCTACATAACAAATTTTGCTCGTAATTCGTTTGGAAGGAGTCTCATCGTTGCATGTAGGACATGCCATATATCCCTGTCCGCTCCAACCAGACAAACTACTACGAAAGCGAAAGTCATTTATTGTCATCAACAACATCGCCCACATCTTAAATCTAGTGTTAGAAGCAGCGTCACATACAACAACTCCTTCTGACCACAACTCATTTAATTCATCAACCAACGGCCTTAAGTAGACATCAATATCCTTGCCAGGCGCTTTCGGTCCAGGGATCAAGAGAGTCAATTGCTTGTATGGGTCCTTATTACATAGCCATGGTGGTAAATTATACACAGTTGTCACCACTGGCCACATGCTGTAAGATAAACTCATATTACCAAATGGGTTAAAACCATCTGCCGACAAACCCAACCGGACATTTCTCGGTTCACGAGCAAAGTCAGGGTATTTTTCATCAAATTCCTTCCATTCTTTACCGTCAACTGGATGACACATTAAGTCTTCATCCTTAGATCTCCCTCCCTGATGCCATGTCATTTCCTTAGCAGATGTGACGAAAGCATACAATCGTTTGATCGATCCTTCAAGGAAAGTACAAGTACCTTTTGTGGAACTTTCTTGCCCTTTGTGTTTTTCCAACGACTCGTGTTGCAAATTGGACATGTTTGTAGATTAGCATTCTCCTTCCAAAATAACGTACAATCATACGGACATGCATGTATGATTTCATAACCCAAACCTAATTTGCTTAATAGTTTTTTCGAGTCATAGTGTGAAATAGGTAACTTATTGCCATCAGGCATTGCATCCTTCAATAGCTTCAACAAAGCATCCATGCTCTCGTTAGTCCACTTATGAAGTACTTTAAGGTGCATCAATTTCACCAAAAAGTTCAAGGATGAATATTTGGTACAACCTGGATATACTCAGTGTGTAGCTCGGATAACATATCCGTGAATTCGAATCATTTGGATCTCCTACACCATCTTGTGTATCACCATGTGTGTCATGAGCTTCGACGTGCTAGCTACATCATTTAATATGTCGGCTATCTCGTCACCGATTCATCGACAATTGGCGCCGCTTGTGTAGCGAGTAGTTTCACCGTGGAAAACCCATATTCTCGTATGCTAGATTAAATCCGAACTATGGATGTGAGCAAATACGGTTTGTGGCATTTCCATTTTTCTATTAAGACACCTTTTGCAAGGACAACCGATTTGACCTATAGAATTAGTATTATTTTTCGCGTGTTCTATGAAACCTTTCAACCCATTCCGAATTCATCCAATTTCTCTTTTTGATGTGTATCCAACTCTTATCGATAGGCATCGTAAGTTAGATTTGCACTAATCGCATACAAATTTGCAACACATCGCTTGTTATATCACGTTTTGTCATATTCGACATGCATGCATTTCTCGCCACTTCTTCTCCTCTATTTAATTTGGTAATGGCCCTATCCCATTCAAGAATGTGCAATTAATGTGGTTTCATTAGTATACTATATTTGTTCATGCACGTGTAAATTTCGACAACATCTCCCTTTAGTTCTCAAAGTACACATATTGCAAAGTGCACCGAGAACAAAAGAGATACGGACCAAAATTTACCACGTACATGAGACAAATAGTATACTAATGAAACCATATTAAAGTACACATTCTCAAATTGTCCAAATAAGTGGACAATTCAGAATTTAGTATCAAATTGTGAAGATTCACACAATTTGATGCTAAATCCCAAACGGGTCTAAGGTGTTTGAGCACACATGCATGAGATAATCACCATGATATATAGTTTTTAGTACTTGCATTTTTACTTACCGATATATTTTTAGTAATATATAACTAGAAAAAACTTGTATAACGGTTGTGCTTATTTTATTAAACTGATGACAACAATTAATTATTCTTCACTTTAAAGAGTACAAACCTCGATGTGATATCCGCCCTCTATGATGAGTTGCTCTGACCAATCTGCATTCAAAAGTACTTTGGGGGATTATGAAATGCCACAGATTTCTGATATGAACATAGAGTATTTGAAATTTAAAGAAACCTTTCACTAGATTGAAATGGTTTCATACATCACTGCAAGTACTCCCCATCAACACCTCATAAACAATCAACTATCAACCATTAACAGCTACCAACAATCATGAATTCACTGCTACTAGATATCCACATTCAATTGACCAACCAAACTATGAAAACAAAAAGATATTGAATGTGAAAAATACAGTTTAACAGCTTTTTAATGTACACTAATGAATTCCACGTATGCAAAATAAGTTATAAGCACATGGAAAGCTACTAATGTTGCATCATAATTCTCCTGCCAAACTTTTTCCATGGAAAACCAAAGCTTACTGTCACAATATCACAAAATATAATTGCTAAAAAAACAAAAATCACACTTGACATGAAAATCTATGTATATCACTGAACCATAATAGCACATTATAGAAAAGAAACAGACATAATACATGATGTTTAAAATGCTGCAACAGATTGACAATGAGGCATCATTAGCCAAATACAGAGGTTTCAAGTATTCATCAAATTTTCAGGAAAACCATATCCAACAACTGCCACGCCGGACTCGGCTTTGATAATCAGGACACCTTTGCCATTGCAATGGAGCTCAACCCTGCTGCCGACTTCCGCCGGCCGGCCACCGGGTAAAACGGAACCAGGACTTTGCTGAGGGATTCCTTAAGCCTGGAAATAGCATTTCCGGCATCTAAGGCAGGGAATGTTTGTAGAAATAGACATAAAGATAGTATTATGAAATCGCCTATCCAACAAAATCATAGATTGGGCAAAAAGAGCTCACTCAGGAAAACCAGAGGAAAACAACAAATGTCCAAAAGAAAAACAAATAAACAATCAATCATTTAAAATTGTTAGGTGAAAAACAAAAATCCATCAAACTTACCAATTAGAAGTTCGAATACTGTAAAAGCTTGAGAAAATGGTGCAACTGACCCTAATTGCTTCTTACTGCTACAGCGCCACTGCCCTCAGCCCAAATTCCTCGAAAATGGTGAAAATAAAGTGTGAGAAAAACCCTAAAGCACCTTGTTCAGTTCGTTTTTGTTACAGAGGGAGGGAAACTAAATTACCTACGACGGCAATCGGTCTGCGGAGTCAGTAGGCAGCAACCTGGTGATAGAGATGGGGAAAAAATTAATATCGGATGATGAAAAAAAATGAGGGATAGAGAGAGTGAGTGAGAGAGAGAGAATGTCAGAGTGAGAGACAGTGGTGGAGGCTACGGCCGGAGGCGGCGACGGCGATGGCAAGATGAGGCGGAATGGGGAAAACTTATGAATATGGCGCGACCAATCTGGAGACACAGAAAACGTGAGAAGGAATGGGGAAAATAGGGCGCGACCAATCTGGAGGGAAATTACAGTTATTGCGACGACCTTTTAGCGACGGGTTGTTGTCCCAAAATACAGTCTTATGCGACAACAAATCGTTGTCGTAAATACGTTTGTCGCAAAATCACCTTTTTCTTGTAGTGCCAGTTCATCTATTTTAAATACCAATCTCATAACAGTCTCAAAACTCAAATTATAACCAATTCTGCATAACATATTTTGTTCTTGCATAGTTATATATAATAAAAAAATGTTGTCTATTGGAGTATATATTGTTTCTTTTATCATTATATCTGTTAACCAACAATTTCATGTGTAGGTTATTAATGAAACTCTGAGATTTGGAAATACTGTTCCTGGACTTTTGCGAAAAACTATAAAGGATATCAAAGTGAACGGTACATATGCTTATATATGTATATTTAACTTTTGATTGATCGTTCGACCGATCGATCAATCGATTAATCCTTGTGTATTGTATGACAAATTTACATTATTTGCAGGTTATACAATTCCAGCAGGTTGGGGAATTATGACTTGCCAATCAGCTATGCATTTAGACCCTAACATATACAAAGATCCTCTAAAATTTAATCCTTGGCGTTGGAAGGTACTAAAGATCTCATTGTGATAAACATAAGGGATAACTACAAAATCTACCCCTCAAGTTTATTCTAATTGCAAAAGCTCCAATCATTTTTTCAAATGAAATTTGTAAAATGAAAACAAATGTCGAGGGGCACTTGTAATCAAGCGAAACCTCAGGGGTACTTTTTGTAGTTATCCCTAAAAATAAATAAGTCCATGACATGTAACGCGATTTTTCGGATAATTAAAGTAAAATGTGCGATGAAACAGGATGTCGGACCAGAATTTATGTCCAATAACTTGCAGCCCTTTGGTGGAGGCATAAAGCAGTGTGCAGGTGCAGAATTTTCTAGGGCATCAATGGCCATTTTCCTCCATGTTTTGGTTACCAAATACAGGTTAGGTGTATAAATTGAGGGCTATATCAATAATATTTCAAGAAATGTGTTTGAAATGCTACAATTTTATTTTTAATAGGTGGAGTATAGTTAAAGGAGGTGATATCATCCAAGATCCCACCATGCGTCTCAAGAATGGTTTACATATCAATGTACGTAAAAGGCAAGATTAAGTACTCCATCTATTCGAAAAACAACATGCTGAATCGGGATATCGTCGTGTAATGTTCTGCCATTTCAAGTTTTGTGGATGATAATAAAAGCTTACTAAGAATTAAGATATGAATAAATCTACCATTGCAATAATATGATGTTAACCGTGGTGGTGGTTCAAGTAAAAAATACTTGTCTCAATAAATCATGGTAATTGTATAAAATAACCACATATAAAGAGTGTATAAGAAAAATATAAGGGAACAAAAAATTTATTGATTCCTGAATGAATTACAAAACAATAGGAAGCTCTTATTTATGGTTTCAAAAGCTTCCGTTGCAACTTGTACAAAGCGCCGACGTGGTAGAAGTAGCTACAAAATAATTTAATCGATAAAGAACCACCGCTCATAGGAAACAATGGGTGCATGGGTGTAGCCAAAATTTTCGGCCAAAGGCAAATCGAAAATTCTTTCGCCTTAGCAAGACGAATGTCGAGCCGATATTTTAAAAAAATAGAAAAAAGAGTCACATATAATGATCGTACTAAGCAATAATTCTTTCTTTGGTTTTCATAATATCCAATTATGGCTTCTCTAGCTAGAATTAACTTTTTGGATAAGTGACTTATCCAAAAGTCTATTTAAAATTAATTAACCACCAAACAACTATTATTATTATAGAATAGACTTTTTTATACAAAAATTCATTCGAAAATACTTCAAAAAATTGTTCATTATCAAGTTTGGAACATAACGTTTCAAAACGCACGTATATGCATTCTCGTCTAACTGCACCGAGAAATATTTTTCTATACTAGTAAAGTGCACGTGCGTTGCACGTGAACCGTATAAATTTACTAATATAATTAAAAATATTAATATTATTTAATTTAATTTAGCTTATTATAAATATCACTACTACAAAACAGTCTTTTTACATCGGTTCTGGGGCACATTCTACATCGGTTTGAAACCGATGTAGAATCCAGCGTAGTGGAATAGGGGCCTTTGTTACATCGGTTACAGAACCGATGTAGAATATATTTTCCTACATCGGTTATGATACAACCGATGTGACCCTTTACATCGGTTACTTGGACAACCAAATAGACCAGCTACATCGGTTAGTTAGACAACCGATGTAAAGAGACAATAACCAAACAGTTTACATCGGTTAACATAATAACCGATGTAAATATCCATATTTTACATCGGTTTGTTCTATAACCGATGTAATATTTTCTTTTTTTTTTTAAAAAAATACCTGCTTCATAAAATGAAACCCAACCTCAATTTTCTTTTTTCAGATTTTTACAATACAATACGCCCTGCCAGCACCTATATATAATTATTAAAACAATACGCCATCCCAACCCACCAACTACAATACGATAGTAATAAACCAAAACACTATGTACCAACACTACGACAACAATTAAACAAAAACAACATTTACTAACATTACAACAAATTGCAATATTAAGTCATTCATATAAAAACAAAACGGATTATCATGTTTACAATACAATATATAAAATCCTTTCAACACAATAAACAAGGTGATCAATACAAGATTACTTGGTTGCTTCAAAATTCCATATGCCAACTTGGTAGTTTGGATTCTTCTTTATAAATTAACCTACAAGAAAATCCAAAAAATATCAACATTATAAGAACAATTAACTAATATAAGAACCACAATTTAAAAATACTCAACCTAATATAATACAAGATGTTGACTAGTCCACACCCATCAACCTAAATATTGTACATTATTTCAACCGTTAAGTTAAAAATTAACTTAAGAGATGAGTCATAGTCTCTCAAGTCTCATATGTTCTCCATAAGCTGAAAGAATTTGAAAAAAATAATTTTAGGACCATTTTCTTTTAATTAAAGGACCCGATGCAAGATCCAACAGATACTATTGTATTGACTAGGAGTCTGACAAATAAAAAGATTTCGAGATGTGATCAAAACTCCAGGATTAGATGCAATCAGTTCCCTCAAGTCTTCACAACAAGGAACAATCATGGAATCAAGATTACCACATGCCTCATGGTCAAGTTGTAATGAACCTGCAGCAGGTTTGTTTTTGTTAATTACTTATAAATTATAATATACATGTTCGAACAATAATAAGGGTTAATAACAAATAATACCATTGAGGTTCAGTCTATTTTACAAATTACACCCTCAAGAGGGGGTATTTGTTAGGTAATTACAAATCTCAACAGGGTGTTTATAAATACCTTAAGGGGGTGTATTTGTAATTTTGAAACTTAACTAGAGTTTTTTTTCTGATACAAGGCCTGAAAGTTTAAATATGAATATATTCATACAAACTCCCAATAACAGTTTAGGCGCCCAACAAGAGAAATCTCAGTTGTATGTTGTGAATTGAAAAACACACGTTCTAGGCTATTCATTTTTCTATGGATATTTCAACGAAGACCTTTCACCAATTCCAGGACTAACCAAGTATGGAAAATCTTCCAAGCAATCGAAAATCAAAGCTAAACCATCTTAAATAATAATTAGCAAACTTAACAAAAAAAAAAAAAGAACCGGATAGACAATCTCTATTGGACTTTAACTTTTTCAAACTTTATTTGGCCTTAACACAATAAACATACCTCGAGTTTGTCTACTTAGTATTTTTTGGTGAAATATGTTCTTATTCTAGCATGACCAGTCAACTTTACTATTATCATCCGAGAAGGAAAATGGAGCCTCATGTTGCCACCGTAGAGGGAAATACTCTAAGAAGGAAAATGGAAACAAATCTCCTAACAACAATTTTCACAGATATATCAATAAGACCGATCATCGATCTAACTTTACTATTATCATCTCATGTTCACCCAAAGATGGGAAGGGAAGACCAAGATACAAAGTTACTTCAAATATTCAGGCTAGTCTTTGCAATTATTTCACTTACATGTTAACAAAGACCAATCATCATTCAAAGCATTTAAAATACTATCATTGCCATTTAAAATACTATCATACCGTCTTATCCATGGAACCAATTGCAAGAACTTAAAAGTTCAATATTTAAAAAGACAAAGGCAAAAAGGATGAAGGTACTGTTAACCTTTTAGCTTTGTAATGAGTGGAAAGTATCATAACTTGTAACCATGCCATTTTTCTGCAACAATTTAAGTTTAATTACTCGAAAAACATTGAAATAGCATAAAATGAATGTCGTCATTAACAAGACAATTTGTACAAGAAATTGAAATTGCACAAGACGAGTCTCTATACCATAACATCAACTAAAAAGTCCACCGAGAGGAACTTGAGAGGTACAAAATGGTTCCAAGTAACTCACGGAACTAAAGGCATAAATTATAGCATCACGTTCATAATTGAAACACAGAACTCACTGTGAGAAAGAAAAACTATTGGGATACAAACATAGACCAACAAATATTTATATTAAAAACACAATAAATTAAAACAAACCCTAGAGATGTCTTTATAAAAAAATATAATTATTCCTTGAAGGCTAAATGATTTACACCACTCATTGACACCACTGAGTTAATTTTCCAACTCACCCACCCTCGTAACAAGTACTCCTTCAAAAATTATCGAAATTAAGTTCGAAAATCAGATCTAATGTGAGTTGGCTATGGCGGAATCCATAGGAAGATTCAAAAAAGGTGTTAGACCTATATTACCTTTAGGATGATACGGTTCACAACAACTCACCATATTCTCGAATGTGAGTTTTGTTGGGAAGAGATATTCTCGAATGATGATACGGTTCACATGGATATTACGAAGTAGATTTAGAAAACTAAATACAAGAGATGCAAGGTTTCGAAACCTAAAAGTAGATTTAGAAAACTAAACTTAATGAACTTGCATCGTCACGTACGAAAGGAACTCAAAATCTGCACAAGTTGTTGTAGGAGGAGGTGCTCCGGCGAACGACGGTCAAACGAAGAGAGAGAGAGAGAGAGAGAGAGAGAGAGAGAGAGAGAGAGAGAGAGAGAGAGATGCTGTCGATTTAGGTCCGACTCGGAGAAGAGTACACTCGATTTAGGGCATTAAGATTACATTTCTTTTAAAATTTACAATAGTGCCACCGCCCCCTTTTTTAACATCTGTTGCTTTATAACCAATGTAAATAACAGTAGTAAAATCCTTTTTTTGTAGTAGTGTATTATACATATAGTACATAGTGAAGACATTGTGGAAGCAAAAATTAATGCCAAATAATGAAAAATGAGATTGCCCTACAAATGTATCTATAAGAGGTTTATTATTTAAATAGTAATGTAAAATTCGAATAAAGCGAAGTAAAACATAGAGTGATTTCAACACCAAATTTATGGGGTCTTACGCTAATGATGAAAATGCTTGATAAATGATGAAGAAGCTTCAACATTGTCTTTCGAACTCACATGAAATGCATTCTTCCAAATCATTTTTGTTTCTAAATTGAATTGCTTAAAACAATCACAAGTCTGTGAAAGCACATAAAAGAAGAAAAGTTATTCAACAATTTTGAGTTTCATCAGGTATTCTCTTGTTTGATTTCTCAAATTGTCATTGTTTTTGTCTTCTTCAATTTGACAATTTCTTTGCATATTTGTTCTTGATACTTTGAATAGTTTCTTCATCACGTGTTTTTTTAAATAATCTCATTTGCTCATTTTATTGCATTCGTTGCTCCATTTGGATTCCCCGCTCCAGTATGATTGGTATACTTATTTGATGCCTTTCTAACGATATTTTTTTTCAACAACTCTTTCATAAATTAATACATATCCTGTAAATTAGATAAAAAAATTTTAAAAAAATAATTCTAATTCCAAAAATATATAGAATGATCGAAATAAGAATATGATAATAAATTATAAATCTACCTCGAGATAATGTATCACGCTTGTATATATCTCATTAAGGCTCGCTTTCTTTGTAATCTTTATTCTCCGAGTCATTGATAATTCTCGGACTTTGATAGGATTATCGTATGAATGTATCCTAAACATTAGATAACAAATGTATTATTTTCTAATTCAAGCAATGTAGTTCACATATTTAAAAACTTTGGATACCAATTCTCGAATGGTTAGTTTCTTCACAAGTCAAGTTCATTAGATAGTAGATTGAGAAATGATCCTTTTCTTATCGATATCAAGAAATGTTACTCGAGAAATTATTTTCTCAGGACTCTCATGACAGAAAATGATTCTCACAATTTCTTATATTAGAAATAACTCATAACTCAACATTGATACTCATTTCGCACTACTAGAAAAAGAGGTTTTTGTGACGACAAATATTTGTCACAAAAGAATGAATTCTCAATACACTAGTACAAAATTAACCATTTGCATCGGTTGTAAACGACTTTAAGCATCGGTTCCAATAGCAATGCTAATATTCACATGTATAGGGATCGCTTTCAACCGATGCCTAAAGTAAATAATAGGCATCGGTTTCTAAGCAAACACTAATGCATAATGTCACCAAAAGCATCGATTTCCACAAAACACCGACGCGTAAAGTTACTTTGGGCATCGCTTTATAATAACAACCGATGCCTATTGTTCTTTGTTTTTAAATACAATTTTTTTTTATCAATTTCCGTCCTCCCCGCAAAATAAAAATCCAGACCAAAAATAAAATCCAACCGAAAAATTGGTGACTTTTTTAGTCCATAAATTAGATGACTCAATTCAACAAAAATCATGGTCAAAACTTTTAAATAAAATGTCTCACTCCATTTCCAGTCCAGAATACCAGAACTAGAATATATTTCGTCTGAGTAACAAATTAGGAATACATATGTCTAACAAAACAAAATCAACTACTTAAAAATATTATATCTATTTTTAATTAATCAATCCTCTTCTCGCCTCATTTTCGGCTATCACACTAACCAATCACTAGTAAGCTTCTTGCTAAGTAAGATCGGGTTCGTGAGGTGCGAGGGTAGGGAGACGGTAAATATGAAAGTAAGTAGTAAAAATGACAAACTGAATAGTCCCATTAGTTTACCGCAGCAAGGTATTTATAGATATTCCTGGCGAATGTGGTTATGCCAAGTGTCATCATCCGGAAGGGTGGACTTGTACTATGTTGTCGGGTGGATCAATGGTCCCTATTCCTGGTCGGCCCATTCCCCGGTCCGGGTGGATAGGGGTCCTAAACCCATTTTTGAGACCTCACTGTAGTCTCATGACCTGGTCCGCCTTATTAAATAGCAATTAAACATCAACGGAGTAAATGGTGCCATCTGCGTCCGATAAAGAGAGTTCTCATACAATGTTTAGGGAAAAAGCAGAATAACCGGTCGACCTCAATAAAACCCGCATTTGCACCAATATCGATCCAATGGGTCTTTGTAAGGATGAAATTGCTTCAAGTATCATCGCATTGTATCCGAGAAACAAGGGAGAAGTGTTAATTAAAAGCATCGATTTTGATTAAAAACTCGACACATAATGTTTTTAATTTAATTTTAAAAAATAAAAAAGTTTATAGGCGTCTGTTTTAAATCAACAAATAATGCATAAAGACTTTGTTTTATTTTCAAAATTGCCACCACCCCTCTTTTAGCCATCGGTTTCCATGAGAAACCGATGCGTATGTGGTGATTCTATGGCCTTTTTGTACTAGAGATATCAAGGCGGATTTTCTCGATCTGAAATGGGTTGCGGCCCCGAAGCGCATAACTCTAACTCCTTTGTCTACTCTTCCTCCGTCTTCGCTGCTCATCCAACCACCATTAATGTTGCGTAAAAACTCAACAAACAAAAATGCAAAATCTCAACAAAAATGCAAGAATCGAGTAATTGGGTTAGTAGTTCAACAAATTTATAAACCATTCATACATGTTGGCAAACACACACACACACACACATAAATATAAAAAAACTAAAAATACAAATAAAAATAAATAAAATAATTTAATAAATTATAATATCCAAATATAATCGAATTTAAGGAGAAAGTATATGCAAATTTACTAAATATATTTTTCTTCAATTTTTTTAATAACACAAAGAAAAAAATTACTTAGTTAAAAAATAGAATCAGGTTAACGAAGTCACCGATTTTCATTTTTTAGGGTTTGAGGGTGACAACGATTTTTAGTCACTCGATTTAATTCAAGCTTTCGGTAACATCGTGTTAAAAATATTAAACAAAATATAAGATGTTATGTCTTAAGACAAATTGGTCGTATTTAGTTCGAGTTTCTCTCGAACATTGGATCGGGATCGATCGTGTCGTGTCGAAATTATCACTCCTCTCTTTATCACTATTTCTAATAATTATATTTTTATAAATTTTTTTGTAAAAGTTCAAGTATTATCACTACAAAGTTTTTTTCCTCAATTTTTATTCGACCAAAATATCCAAATGATATAACGTAAAATCCTAAAGACTAATTGAGATAGTTGCTCTATTCATGTCACATTACATGAGTGATATTGTAAAATTAACATGTATGTACATCATTGGAAATGACCCAACGAATAATACAAAATTAGTCCCGCATCTATAGGAGAATTGCAATATTAGTCGTGTAACTTTTGAAAAATGCGATTTTAGTCTCTTTGAAAAGTATATAAAGTTAATTAACACTTTCAATATTAATTATAAGTTCATAACCCTAGCCCATTCCCGTTTTGGTCGGAACATAGGTAAGGAAGGAGAGGCCCTTTCTTTGGATCGCTTCTTGGGATCACCACCTAAGCACTTTCAAGGCGTGTGACTTTATGAACAAAGAGAAAGGACTCATTGTGAGTGCATAACTCTTTCTTCTCTCGTAAGTGAATTGAGGAAATCCTTTTCATAGAAGGGATCCTAGCTAAGAAAGTCGGTTCGATGAGTTGCCTCCACTTTGTGAAGGAAGCTTTTGGAAGCACCGTTTTGAAGCGAAAGGTGCGAAGGGCCATATTTAACATACATTTTAACATACATTTTCTTTCGATTAGGCCCTGTCTAACCTGGCCCAGGCGACTAGGTCTCAGTTTGCCACCCGACTAGCGCCTAGTGCTTTTTATAATACTGGTCATAGCTAATTTTACAATTCAATCTCATTTGTAATTTCAAGGATTTTCTTTAATGTTTTTTAATTTTAAAATAACAATATTATTTTGATTATTTATATGATTTGTTTCATTATAGGATTCTTTTGTTTAAAAAAATTAAAATTTACTTGAAAATATGATTTTTGGATCCGAAAAATATGGGCCTGAATCCGAATAATGCACGGTTTATCGATAAATTTGGATTTTTGGATTGACTCGAATTCGGTTCGAAAATCGACAAATCCAATTCGATAAAATTCGATTCGAATTTAATCGAATTAAGATCGAATTTCGAATTGAGGTTTTAAAATGTCCATTCGATTAATTCGATTCAACGAAGTCGAAGAATTCGGAATTCGATTCAATGAACACCCCTAGTTTGGGCTAATTACAAAAAAACCCAAAGATGTTTCAAAATTACAAAAATATCCCTCAAGTTTGATTTTGTCTTAGATTTAAGGGGTTAAATGTAATATTTTTATAGATGTCAAGAGGGTTTTGAAATGTTTTTCACTTCTAAAGGGGAAAATGTAAGACGAAATCAAACCTCAATGGGGTTTTTGTAATTTTCAAAAATCATTGGGTTTGTTTGTAATTAGAACCTCATGGGCTTTTTTGTAATTATCCCTATATATTATCAAGGGAAAAGTGTAAGACGGAATTAAACCCAAAGGGTTTTTTTAATTTTCAAAAACGTCTAAATTTTTTTGTAATTAGCCCGAACCTCAATTTTTTTTTTTTTGTAATTATCCCTTATTCTTATAGTGTTAATGACAAAATGTACTATTGAGTTGAGGTTCGATCTAATTACCCAAAAAAAAAAAAAAAAAATCCAAATATCTTTAAAATATTTGTTTCTATGTTACATGTTACACCCTCAAGACTCAAGAGAGAGGTATTTGTTAAGTAAATACATTTTTAATTCTGAAAGATAACTGGATTATTTTATAATTGAATATGTAATTTTAAATATTGGTTGAGAATTGAGAACCATATCGAAACTTCATCCTTATAAGTTTCTTGCTTATTCTCAAAGCCGCAACAAAACTTTGTAGGTTCATTCTGCAATTGTATACTCCCGGAGGCTCTTAAAACAACTACAGTTCATCATAATGTGAATTATCAATGATAGAATCTGTGCCCTTACTTACGTGAAACAGAACAGATTCTCAAGGTGTTGGATGTTAATGTTGTAACATTGAACCAACCAACACAAGTACACAGCGGAATAAAAATAACACGGAGATTTTTAACGTGCTTAGATTCCTCAATCTTAATGCACGAGGCCACGCCTGAGAAGAAAAACAATCCAATATTAGAGAACAAAGAGTTATTACAAATACATTTGGTTTACGAAAAGCATAAAGAATCTCTCTTTATCTAATACACCAACACTCGTATAAAACTAATATTCGAATCGATTCTTCAGAAACACTCAACCTTGTTGGAATCCCTCCAACTTCAAATCCCTTGAACGGTTGAGTCGATCCACACCGTAGATCTTCACCTTCTTCTCCCGAAGAATAAGAGTATGTAGTAAAATGATTTCTTGAAGAAGTGCAAAATAAAGCGCCAATATGCTTGTACTCGATAGCCTCTTCAAGTCGACTTCTCTTCTTTATAGACATCAAAAGAAAACCTATCCCCGATTTCAAGATGGATGGTTTCTTGCTAAAGGAAGGAAATCGAAATCAAAATCATTTCCTTGTGGGTAAGAATCAATTTACACAAGGAAAGTGATTAAAAAGGAATAATTGGCAATCTAAAAATATCTTTGAATCAATTAAGATAAACATTATCAATAATATCAAAGAACATTCACAATATAAAGAACTTGCCAAAAATCACAACCACGAGAATCGGCATAAAATCCGCCCAGTTCTCGAGCTAGTGTTGCATTACGGTGTTACAACACTAGAACATGCATTTGTGCTAAACGGACCAAAATTGCCAACTTTAATAACACTAACAATCGGCCCTTTGGCACTTTTTGGTCAAAACAACACTTAACAGGATATATATATAGAATACGACAAGAGAAGTCAATAACGAAACCCGCAAGTTAACACGATTCGAAAAAGCATGCAAAAGCATTCAAAATACATCCAACATATTGTCCAAAATACTAGTCTAACGAACTAGTTTAACACGATTAATCATTTGAACAAAAAAACAAACAATAACATTCGAGAGATGTTGCAAATTCAATCGAGCCACTTGCTTCCATCGACTCCCCTCGTAGTCAACTTCATGTTCGGATGGAGATTGAGACTCCCCTCTCAAGTAGCATCTTCCTTCGCACTAGACTCCCCCTCGAGAATGTGCTTCTTCAAAGAAGAATGGCGAAAGATCCGCCAAGTCATCAAGATCATCATTATCATGACCACTTACCGACCACTTACTCCCCCTTTTTCAAAGAATGCAAAGAACCAAAGATGAGCAAGGAGGGATAGAAGACCTGTGCTTCTAACTTCTTCGAGGTCCATGATTTGACTTGGTGTTCGACCGGATATCTCATTACGTAATCACGGCTTCAAGTGCGGAATTCCCGGTGTTGCAACACTTTGGAAGAAGCCCCAAAGAAAGGGAAACGAGGAAGGAGGAGGTAGAGGTAGGTCATTTATCTTCCCACTTTTGAGGATTTTAACGGAGATGGAAATGGGAGCAGGGACAGCAACTAGATCCTCGGATGCCTTCTTTCTAAACCCCTGAGAAACAAGCACTTTATAGATTAAAGAAGGGAAGGGGAGAATACCATAAGTACTGGTGTACCCAGCATGAGTCCCGATGATGTCGAAGATCATTTTCCCAATGTTGAAAGGATGTCTGGTCCCAATGCAATACAACAGGGTGGCCTGATCCATAGTGACTGAAGAGGAATGCTTTGTAGGAGTCCAGTCACAAAGTGCAATTTTGTGAAGAAGAGTGTATTTCTTGGTCAAGTCTTTGGCCTTAAATTTTTCTTGCGTTCCCGGCCAAACTTCTTTCACACCCCCCACTTATCTCTTTTGCAATTGCATCCATGTCGGATGGCGATCCAAATCATCCGCATTATTTCCTTCCAAAACCGCATTAATATACGAAGGAGTAAATGAGTAAACCTTCCGTCGAACCCACACAGACCCATACTTAGCAGAGTTGTGGTCTGAAAATCGCAAAGGCAAGTTGCAGTAAAATTCCCTCACAACAAGATCAACATACTTACCAATGTGAGTAACAGAACCAAGGAGATCTATGTTCCCAAGGAGCGGAAGAATACCAAATTTAGCATGATCATCCATTTTGAGAGGCCTTTCACAGAGAATTTCACGCTGAACAACACTCTCCCAAAGATTTTTATTCTCAGTAGAGTAAAAAGCAGAAAACTGACCTTTCTTGGGCCTCTAATTCGGAGTCGGAGGGTTCATGATTAGACTCCTCGAGTCAGTGTGTGAACTTGGTGTTGCATCACTGACATTGGCACCCTCATTAGTGTCCATTCCGGCATCATCGTCCCGGTCTTTGAGTCCGATTTTCCGCTTTCACTATCGGACGAAGAGGTATCCTCGAGAGGGTTCAACAAAGCTAGTACGAAGAGGAGGTTTACGGAGGTCTTCCCGTGGAGTTTTATCTTCAGAATCAGTGAACACCATCTGTCGAATGATCCTCTTGGAAGGGTTCAGAGATGTGGTCGCTCGTTTTCTTGCCACAAAGGCTTCCTCCTCATCTCCCTGGTCAAAGGGCACACCATTTTTTCGTTTTCGAAAGTATGTCCTGGCGAAACATTGATCTGCTGGTTTCACCCGTGATGAGGGAGGTGACAACCTAGATGGTTGATTGACATTACCCATGGATAAAATGTCCTGGTCTATGGCTGCAGTGTGTACACTCTCAACGGCCCCAGAAGAATTAGGGTTAGTTTCAACAGGTGGGGGGTTGTTTAAATCCACTCCCAGGAGATGTCCCTGAGAGGTAGCCACACCAGAAGTGGCACTACCAGCGAAAGGTCTTCTTGTACGAAACAAGGGTTTTGAGTGGGGTTTCCCCTGTTTCTTCTCCGACTTGCAACTTCTCTCAATTCTCGTAGGATCTGTTCTCTTGTGTGAACCATTGGGAGAGAAACTGAAAACAAAAACAAACAAGCACAAGATACTATGGAAACTTTGGGTAAGACGAGAGCAGATCAAGAAGTCTAAGAAGAAGAATCACAAAAGAAAAAAAAACTTCATTTTAAACACAAAGTGAATGTGAGTATATAGACAAAAGGAAATAAATAACTTCCTTGTATAGGGAGATACACTTGGCGGCTAATGTGGAAGTTCCCAGAAAAAAAATCCCAACTGCAAATTTTGAAATTCAAAATATTTTTGGAAAAATCCCATAAGTCAAGGTGTGCATTAATTCAAGAATAAGCACAGATAATCAATACCTTTTATAATCAGAGACAAATTTAAGGAATAAATCATTTCCAAAAATAATACACCACCTCGAATCAAGAGAGAAAATATTTTCCACAAGCCCAAAAATGATCCTAGGGATGTCTAGAATGATGAGTTTATTTCTGACAGGAATAAAAAAAAACTCAGACGTTTCGGTGTGGTAACCCAGTGTTGTACCACCTTTTTCAAGAACACCACCATACAAAGTCAATGGATCAAAATCCTTTTCCCATTTAATAAATCTTTTGAGTGAAAGGAATCAGCAGAAAAACAATTAGCCAGTCGGTAGCTTTCGCTCCAAAAACATGGGTAGCTCTTTCTCAGAAGATCATAACAGATTCAAGCATATAAAAGAACAGAATGGTTCACAAATGAATAGCTTTCACACACAATGTAAGGGCAGCTTTTTCCGTCAAAGGCTCAAAAATAAATACATCTTTCACATGGGAAAAATCATTCTGTTTGCAATTTGACCCACAATTGTTTTTAGGCAGAAAGTTCATCAAAGGAGTAATCAATAGGGTTACAACACTAAAACAGAAAAGCCAATGAAATGATCTTAAAAATGCAAAATGTCTAATGCACAAGAATTAAGATCAAAAAAGAGGTTGCAACACATCAAGAAGGAGAAATGATGCACATGGTGTTGCAACACCGAAACCCACACTCGTAGTAGAGTCGGGCACACCCGAGACCTGTTTCGAGGCAATTAAACCTTTGGAAGTCTAGGGCTTTGGTGAAAATATCAGCAATTTGATTCTCAGTAGTGACAAAATCAATGGTAACAATTTTATTCTCAACCAAGTCTCTAATGAAATGGTGTCGAATATCGATGTGTTTAGTTCTAGAGTGTTTCACGGGATTTTTAGAGATGTTTATGGAACTTGAATTATCGCAATAAGCGGTAAGAATTTTCTCTTCAATCCCATAATCAGCCAACATTTGTCTCATCCATAACATTTGGGAGCAACAACTTCCCAATGCAATATACTCGGTTCAAGTGGACAAGGAAATACAATTCTGCTTTCTTCTTTGTACCAGAAACAAGATTGTTCCCAAGGTAGAAACACCCTCGGTGGTGCTTTTTCATCGTCATCGACATCACCCGCCCAATCAACATCACTAAAACCGGTCAAATTAGTGTTAGTATCAAAAGAGTACAAGATACCAAGATCAACGGTCCCATTAATATAACGAATGATTCTTTTCACAAACTTTCAAATGGGATTCTTTGGGACATGACTGATATCTAGCACACACACGACACTATAGCTAATATCGGTCTACTAGCAAAGGAGATACAAAAGACTCCCTATCATACTTCAGTAGAGTAGGATCAATAGGGGTACCATTTTCATCTTTGGATAATTTATCATTAGTGCCCATGGGAGTTTTCATGTGCTTTTTATTGTCCAAACCAAATCTTTTGACAAGGTTCTTGGCATACTTGTTCGAGTGATAAAAATACCTTTGTCAAATTGTTTAACTTGAAGCCCAAGAAAATAATTCAACTCTCCTACCATGCTCATTTCAAACTCGAAGACATGTAGTCAACAAACTCATCAAGTTTTTGTTTAGAGGTTGATCCAAACACTATGTCATCAACATAAAATTGAGCAATGGTGATACCATTACTAAATTTTTGGATGAATAAAGTTTTGTCAATACTTCCCCTTTTATAGCCTTTATCACACAAAAACGTGGTCAACCTTTCATACCAAGCCCGAGGAGCTTGCTTCAACCCATATAGGGCCTTTTTAAGTCTAAAAACATGGTTGGGAAAATGGGGATTTTCAAAACCTTTGGGCTGTTCAACAAACACTTCCTCATTCAAAAAACCATTTAGGAAGGCACTTTTGACATCCATCTCAAAACAATTTGATTTGAAGAACACAAGCAAAAGCAAGCAAGAGTCTTATGGACTCAAGTCTGGCTACCGGGGCAAAAGTTTCATCAAAGTCAACTCCTTCCACCTGTGTGTAGCCTTGAGCCACTAGCCTAGCTTTGTTTCTAGTTACGTTACCAAGTTCATCAGTTTTGTTTTTGAAAATCCACTTGGTTCCTATAACATTAGAATGTTCGTGCCTATGAACAAGATCCCACACATTGTTTCTTTCAAATTGTTCCAGTTCAATTGCATAACATTCACCCAATACTCATCAACAAGAGCTTCTTTAACATTTTTGGGTTCAATGAGAGAAGTAAAACAAACAAATCTTACCATTTCCCTGTAATTTACCTTCTCTTTACCTCTTGTCTTTATGCCTTCTGACACTTCCCCAATTACTTGATCCATGGGGTGGTTTTCTTTATTCTCGCTTGGCGGTTCTTTCCTCGACTTGATCGAAAATATCGAACTCGGTAGCTTTATTTGCCGACTCGCATCAACATCAAGATCATCATCAAAGATCGCCAATGTGCATGACCAGGTGTTGTAACATCAATGGTTTCACCTTCAGGCACCTGTTGGACTCAACATCTCCTGCTCCTTCTTCATCTTTATCTCTCGAAGTTTCTGCAAAATCTTTAGTATCGTCCACTACAACATTTATAGATTCAATGATAGTACGAGTTCTCATGTTGTAGACTCTATAGGCTCTACTGTTAACAGAATATCCAAGAAAAATTCCCATATCACTTTTCGAATCAAACTTACCCAGATGTTGTCTGTCATTTAGAATATAACAAACACATCCAAACACATGAAAGTAACCGATGTTGGGCTTTTTACCTTTCCAAATCTCATAGGGTGTCATATTAGTACCAGGGCGTAAATGAACCCTATTAATGATGTAACATGCAATCTTCTGACTTGACCCACATTTTAGGAGAAATTTTCTTGGAGTTAATCATAACACATGCCATCTCTTGGAGAGTCCTATTTTTCTTTCCACAACTCCATTTTGCTTTGAGGGTAATGGGAGCAGAAAATTCATGAAAGATTCCAAGTTTTTCACAAAAATTAGAGAAATTAGCATTATGAAATTCTCTACCGTGATCACTTCGATTCTTTCAACATTAGACCATTTTTCATTTTTCGATCTAAGCACCAATTTTTTGAAAACAAAGTGAAGGTGTCGGATTTTTCTCTAATAAAGTCAACCCAAGTAAACCTGGAGAAATCATCAACACACACAAACACATATTTCTTACCTCTTATGCTTTCGACCGCATTGGTCCCATAAGGTCCATATGCATAACTTCCGGACAAAGTGTGAAGTCTTTGAGATGTTGCAACACCTTATGTGTTTCCCTCTTCTTTTCCCAATTGACAAGGACCACGAGACACGAATGATCTTTATCAAGTTTAGGGACTCCTAACACAAATTTCCTATTTTGATAAGATTCAAGATACCACGAAAATTCAAGTGTCCTGTTTTTGGTGCCACAATTGATGTTACTCACGAGGATTTATTACACACATGAGAAGTGTTGAAACATCGAACATGTTCCTCTATCGGATAACTTGATTATCGAGGACCTATTACCTTTCAAAATGCATTTATCACTTTTGTCAAACACAACACATACATTCTTATCAAATTTTACAAACAAATCATCGTCATAAAGTCGATCGATACTAATAAGATTGGCTTTTAGTCCTTCAACATACAACACATTTTTTTAGAGAAGGAAGACTGACACATTCAAGGTCCCTTTTCCCAAAACTTTGCCTTTAGCACCATCACCAAAAGTAACCAATCCATTCTCATGTTTTTCAAAATCGGTCCGTTTTTCCAACTCTCCTCATATATGACGAGAGCAACCACCAAAAGTACCATGATTCATCACATTGGCTTTCAAAGCAAAGTGTGAACAACATAGCAAGAGAATTCATCCTTCCTCACCCGATTTTCCCGGGTTTGTTTGATAAATTGATTTTAAGATGAGGAGTGTTTCTTTGCCGATGTTGGAACACCGGAGTTTGCACCCGCATTGCCTATAGTGTTTTCAAGACGATAACACTTAGGTCTTATATGGCCAGGCGGTTGCAATAGTGACATATTGGAACAAAAGCATTGCTTCTTTTCCGTTGTGACCGAATGATGTTCCTTCTTTAACAAAAACAATTTTAGAGTTTTTCTCCTTTTTAGCATAGTTTTTGTTAGTATTGAAACCAAAACCAATACCGCATGGTTGTTCGCCTTATTTTTAGCTTCACCGCAAGTGTACGGTGTAGTTTATAGAATAGGGTAGCAAGGTCGTATCCACGGAGACTAATAAATTAATGTGCTAAGTATTGAACTAAGATAGTCTTATTTTTATTTAGACGATCGTAATTGGATGATTGTTGTGGAGGTAAAGACAAGAATAACCACAAAAACACAAGATGAAAAATAATGGAATTATCAAGAGAATAAAACGGATTCCCGGGTTATGGTTTCGATTAATATTCCTCTTGTTGTCCGATTTAATCAAAGCCAAAGTTATTATCAATATACCTATAAGACGATCACCACGATATTTTATCCTCCCTCTCGAGATGCATATAAAACGTAGATTGAAATATCTTTGCTAGCATCTCTACTCAACAATAGATATACAACTCCCAAAAGCACCAAAGATCAAATATCCTCACAAACATCTACAAACCTCTCGATTCATGCAAATATTCATGTCAAGTACTCAAGATCTAATATTGAAACTCATCTCTCGAATTATGAATCAATATATCAAACAAGTTAAATCATTGATCAAGTGATAAAACAAGAATAAGCTCAAAGTACTCAAATAGGCTTCAAGACAATAACTTCAACTAAGATTAAAACATTCAATAAGAGTTCAATTAATCTACTTCCAAAACCCGGAAATCACAAGATGTTTAGCTACCCATTACAAATAAACAACTCATAGACAAATTGTTCATATTCATAAGAAGCTAAAATGAAAGATTAAAGCACAAAGAATGAGAAAACTTAGGGAAATGGATAATCTCTCGATTAATCTTCAATCCTCAAGCTCCGATTCAACCCGATTCTTCCCTTGATTCTTCCTTGATGAAATTGATGTGTTTCTTGTGTTCTTGGGTCTTTTCCGGACCTTTTCCTCATCCGGTGTGCGCCCAAGAAGTGGTATTTATACCCTTTTGGAAGTCTAGTCAATTCTTTGTCATTTTTGGAGTTTTTAAGCACGCACGGGTCGTGCGCCCACGCACGGGCTACCCGTGCGCCATTTCATAGAAAACACCCAGTCTCTGTAGCACGCACGGGTCGTGCGCCAACGCACGGTCTACCCGTGCGCCATCCTATAGAAAACATCCGATCTCGTAGCACGCACGGGGTCGTGCGTGCCCACGCACGGTTACCCGTGCGCCACCCAAACGTCCGAATTTGCATGCGGGGTCTTCATAAGAGTTGTAGCCCTCTCTCTTAGCTTTCCATAGCCACTTGAATCACCTCAATATCAATTTTGTAGAGAGCGTTATGGCCAAAATACTAAACCCTGCCAGTCTGGAAATTCCATACGCGTTTGGATGTTCCTTGAGATAAATCTCCTTGTTGTTTGATCATCCATGCTTCTTTTGACACACGACTCATCACTATGACTCTAGACTCCACATAGTTGGCTTCCAATTGGGTGTAATCGCTCGATTCTTGATGATTCTAGGTAGCAATGCTCGTATTTGTCACAAAATCACTCCAAATATCGTTAAATTCCTACAAAACAAGCAAAGCGTAATATCTTTTTCCACAAAGAGCGAATATATACCATTTCATACACGTTATTGCATTTTTAATCACCATTTTAGTCATATTTATACCTCAAAATACATGCAAAACTCACACCTATCAATGGTCTTGCTTTGGTTCTTTCCTTGAGAGAGGATTTCATCTAATCTACCCTTGCCTGCATTCAACTTTTTTACGTAAAGTAGTCATTTCACTTTGAGGTCTTTCTTCACTTTGTCAAGTTCTTCTTTCCTTTCGATTTGCGATCTTTCGAACTTTATAACATCACCCTTGAGTGCCTCCTTTTCAACAATGAAGTGACACTACCTTCTTTTCCACAGTCTCATTGGTCTTGTCGACTATTAAGCATTTTCAAGTAGCTTTTGGTATACCCTACTAAGTTCTTCTTCATCTACTTGGATTCATCCTCGAACTCTCATTATCGACTCGTTTTCCTCTGCGGGAAGTACGAGAAGTTAGGCACGTTTGAGAAAAAAAAGGAAAGTTAGAGTTATACTGTTTGGTGTAGTAACACCGTAAGAAGACCGGGGGTTCGTTTGTTTACAACCAACCTCTTCCTTTGTAACAGAGAAGGCAACTTGATTGCTTACATCCTCTTCCTCTTCTTCATCTGGTTCATCATCGCTCCATGATGTGGTGAATGATTTACCATTCTTCTTCTTCAGGGTATTTGCACATTCGGCTTGAATATGTCCAAAGCCTCCACATTCCCTGCATTTTATGCCTTTTCCACTGTCATTTTGCTTTCTCTGAGGTCCAGAATTCTTTCCTGTTCTGGGGAAATTCCCTCCCTTGTTTGCCTGTTTAAACAGTTTGCTGAAATTTTTGGTTAGTAGTGCGAATGATTCTTGAATTTCTTTTCCTGTTTCAAGAGTCAATTCATCTGATGTTTCAGCCTGAAAAGCGATTTCCCTGCTTTTTTCTTTCTTATAACTTGCCTCCTTGAGTTTCTCCTTTCTTGTTTCTTCCAGGTTCATTTCAAAGGTTTGAAGGGACCCTATTAGTTCATCAAGTTTCATCTCTGACAAAACCTTTGATTCTTCTATAGCAGTCGCTTTGTAGGCAAACCTTTCAGGAAGAGACCTTAAAACTTTCTTGACAAGCTTAAAATTAGAGTATTTTTTCCCTAAGGCATAGGACTCATTTGAAATATCACAGAGTTTAGAATTAAAATCACTTATGGTTTCATTTTCACTCATGCGAAGATTCTCAAATTTAGAAGTAAGCATTTGTAGTTTAGACATTCTTACTTTCGGTTCCTTCGTAGGCAACTTGCAAGATGTCCCATGCTTCCTTTGAGGTTTCACGTAGAGATCGGTTTGAACTGATTTTCATCCACAAAGATCAAGATTGCATTGAGTGCTTTTGAGTTTGAATTTGCTAATTGATCCTCGGCGAGTTGTCCATTCAGCTTTCTTTCTTGAACATCCTTACCATCAACAAAGTGGGTAGGAGGTGTCCAACCATTAGGATAGATTTCCATGCACGTTCATCCACAGATTTGATGAAGGCTCTCATCTTTGCTTTCCAAGGGAGAAATTTGTTCCAATGAGAAGAGGTGGTCGCGAAATCGAGCTTCCTCACGATAGCTTGTCCATGTTAGTACGATAAAAATAACGAGGATCACACTAATAAGGATTAGTGGAAGGCTCTTGATGCCAATTGATAGAATCAGCCCTTACTTACGTGAAATGTAACAGATTCTCAAGGTGTTGGATGTTAATGTTGTAACACCGAACCAACCAACACAAGTACACAAATGGAATAAAATAACACGGAGATTTTTAATGTGCTTAGATTCCTCAATCTTAATGCACGAGGCCACACCTGAGAAAGAAACAATCCAATATTAGAGAACAAAGAGTTATTACAAATACGATTTGGATTTACGAAAAGCATAAAGAATCTCTCTTTATCTAATACACCAACACTCGTATAAAACTAATATTCGAATCGATTCTTGAAACACTTAACCTTGTTGGAATCCCTCCAACTTCAAATCCCTTGAACGTTGAGTCGATCCACACCGTAGATCTTCACCTTCTTCTCCCGAAGAATAAGAGTATGTAGTAAAATGATTTCTTGAAGAAGTGCAAAATAAAGCGCTGAATATGCTTGTACTGATAGCCTCTTCAAGGTCTGACTTCTCTTCTTTATAGACATCAAAAGAAAACCTATCCCTGATTTCAAGATGGACGGTTTCTTGCTAAAGGAAGGAAATCAGAAATCAAAATCATTTCCTTGTGGGTAAGAATCAATTTACACAAGGAAAGTGATTAAAAAGGAATAATTGGCAATCTAAAAATATCTTTGAATCAATTAAGATAAACATTATCAATAATATCAAAGAACATTCACAATATAAAGAACTTGCCAAAAATCACAACACGAATCGGCATAAAATCCGCCCGATTCGTGAGCTAGTGTTGCATTACCAAAGTGTTACAACACTAGAACATGCATTTGTGCTAAACGGACCAAAATTGCCAATTTTAATAACACTAACAATCAAGATACAGATAGTGAGAAGAAGAATCTGAGAAGCTCTCTAAGCTGCTTCTCTTCAATTTCTATGCACCCGAAAGAAAAAGAGGTATCGATTTCATCATTATTCCTACACTCCCACTATAAAGGATGCTTGCCCCTTGGGAGTTGAAAAAATCAAGAAGTAAATCTGTGAAAGAAGGATAGAAAATAGTCTTTTATGATATTTTTTTCGTTTTCCGTCACAACCATCTCCTGACTTTAGTTATCTTTGATCGTCGGAGGATAAAATGTTTATGAAACGAAACGGATTATCCTCTAATTTTTCTTTTTACTCTATCCTGTATCTGATGTAATATGTGTATTCTGATCTTTTATGTACTTGGTTTTACAATGTATGTGCAGAATTGTGATTTTGATAGTAAAAGAGAGTTTATGGTGGTGAGTTCATGCTACTTGGAGTATTGATTTAGCTCATGTTTTGAGTTTAAAGTAATTTTTTTGTTTTAGTTTTTGTGGAAAAAATATTATGCAATAAGGTTGAGCAATACAATATATTAGATCACTATTTTGCCTGCTCAAATGGTACGTAGAGGTGTCAATTAGGTGGGTCGGGCCAACCCAGCGGTTACCGCCCGCCGGCCAAAGGGTAAAATCGAGCCAGTCCGGAACTGACCTGAAAATCCATCGAGAACGATTTTTTCACGGCCCAGTCTGGTCCGTGTAGTGCATTTTATGCCCGGCCAACCGGGTTGACCTCGCCATGGGCCCGTTAGGCTGTGCCAAAATAGGCTCAGTCCTTTCGGGCCAGGAAATTCTTGTCCATGTCTGGCCTTATATTCGAGCCGGTCGGGCTGGCTCACTGGACCGAGCCTGAATTGACACCTCATTTGGTACCTAGGGGCTAGGACTAGAAACCAGAAAAATACAACGAAATTTGGTCAATTTCATCGGTCTATTTATCACTATTTCAATATCTAATGGGTGGCAATTCGGGTCATCGAGTCATGTTTATGCTTAGATTCGGGTCAATTTTGGGTTATGTTCAAAATACATAAAAAATTGAACAAAATATAAGATATTATGTATCACGCCCCAAACGTGACGCGACAACGATCAATCACTTAAACAGAAAATAAATCAATAGTCTAAACCCATGATCCGAAACTTCAAGTGAAAAGAGTTTAATGCAGCGGAATTAAAATAAACACAAGTACAAATTACATCTTAAGGTCTGACGGTATTCGAATACAACCCAATAGATTATCCGAATTTAACTTTACAATCCAAACAGAAATAAAATGAAGAAGTCCAATCAATAATAAAAAAAAAGAAATGTCTCTCCACATCAATGGTAGGGATTCAATCGTGGTAGGTTCGCGTCTTCAACGTACTCTTCATCTAAAGGTTAGAAAATAGGAGAGAGTGAGACAAAATCTCGGTGGATGGGGTGATCGTGTGCAAGTGTGGCGATATATATAGTTAACGCGAAAAACGGTTGTATGAAAACGCGTGAGGTATGATGCATGATTTCACACATAGCCCACAAAGCATCGTGATAAATATATATTAAGTAATATATTTATACAAAGATTTAAGAAATAGTTCGTGGTCACACAGCACGATGATTCAAGCAAGACAAGAGGATTGCGTCGATATGTAGCGCCAATCCCATGCAAGACAATTAGTGGTTGCGTCTCGATATGTAGCGCCAACCCATGCATTACAAGTAGCGGTTGCGTCGATGTGTAGCGGCAACCAAACGCGTTAGATTAACTCCTAATCGTGTGGATCGGATAGCGATTCCTTCGTTCTTCCTTGTAACTCCCGTTAATGATGGTCCAAGACACTGTCCACCTTATCGCTCCATAGGCAAAGACAAAATCCACGTTGGAGCTAGCAAGGCTCGGATTCGTCATAATCATGATTATACCTCAAGTCTACGACCCGCTTCCTTGGACAAACTCCGTCCATCGATTGCGGGATTAGGATGATGGGGCGAGAGTGGAATAGCGGCCGAGCTGCCTGGTTCCATTCTCGACGTATCCATTCCGACTGTGAGCTCGACACACCAAGTTGACTCAGACAGAAATTAAATACACGTTCGTAGTCAACCAGGCAGTCGAGTATATTGATTCGGGAAGCAGTTCATGAAAAGTTTTGAAAATCGCGAGTGGTAATTATGGCGTTGGTGGAGTTACTTGGATGAAGATGTTTATCGGGAGGATAAGCAATCTTCGATATCTTGAAAGATTAGATGGAACATAAGTCCGTTATAGATTCGAAATCGCAAGGACGGAGTCGCCCCACGATCGCGTATTAATCGATCAAGACAATCCGATAAGAAAAGGGATTTTTGAAAAATAAAACATTTTTAATTCATTTTTAAGTCAGAGAGTCCAGGGCTGTTTCTTTAAAAGAAAAATAATTTGAGTTAGGTCCTTGTTAAAAAGAAAATTTACAATTAGCCCCGTTTTGTAAAAACCAATTCTTTTGGGGTTAAAAATTAATAAATAAATGTCTCGACCTTGAAAAATTATGAGGTCAGTTCCTAAATTCTCTAAATTATTCAGAGATTCAGTTTTTTTAAAGCTTTGAGGTCGAGTTTTTATAAAATTCTCACATTAGCACCAAATTTGTTAAAATTATTATTTCGGTCCCCAAGTTTAAAATAATTGGATCTCACAACCCGGAAAGGGCTTTTAATATGATTCCAGTTGGAAAATATCCCTAAGGTCAGTGGGATATTGGGACAATAATAGTTTTAAAAAGAAATAAATATAAGCCCCTTAACTTTTGAAAATCTCACTTTTGTCCCATTTGGAAATAATTGCCTTTAAGGCTTTTAGGGGTCCGATTGTTATGAAATTTGAACCTTGGGTCCAAAATATCATTATGTTATAGTTAAATTAGTATTTCCAGGTGCATGGACTGCATAAGTCCTGGAAATTTCATTTTGGTCCTAAATTTTAATCTTTTACAATTTGGTCCCTCAAGTTTTATTAAATTACTTTCCAAGCTCCAAACACTTGGATTTTTGGAATACACTTAAAATATGTTATTTCCAGTCCCTTAAGAGTTAAAATTTAAAATTTTAAAATTAGGGTCTGGTAAAGTTTCGAAAATTATAAAATAGCCCTTAAACTTCTAAAATTTTACAATCTAGTCCTTGGGCTTTAGGGGTTGATTTTATTTATCTAAAAATTCTTAAAACTTTATTAAAATGTCAAAACATAATTTTTGAACCTGAGTTCAGTCCCAAAAATCGAAAATTACAGAGGGGTCCCTTAAGTTATTTTTTTCTTTCAATTAAGTCCACCAACTTTCTATTTTTGCATTTTAAGTCCAACTTGATACAAGAAAATAGTATGCAATACATAATATATATCTCAAGTGCTCAAAATCAAAATACTACGTGCATTTCTAAATAAAACACCTAGAAGTTGAAAGAATTTTTCCACCTACCTTGAAGATGAACTTGTTGGTGAAAAATGATTGAATCACTCTTTGAGGAAGAAGTGACTTAGGTCAGCGCCTAGGTCAAGGAATACAAAAAAAAATGTAGGAGTTAGAAGATGAGTTTAGAAATCAAGGAAAAGAAGAAAGGAGTGAAGAAAATTGGTAAAACTACACTTATCTTGTGTAGTAGAGGAAATGAGACTAGTAGAGGTCTCAAAATGGGTCTCTTTCTTCACTCTTAAACCAACTCTTAAGGTCAGCCCCTAAAACTCCAAAAATGAAAATGGAGTATCAAAATTTTGGAAAATAGAAGAGAAGAAGAAAATATACTAAAAATCTCATTTCTTGCCTTATAGTCCAATTTCTTTCACAATTTCTTGAGGTCTAGTCAAGATGGTTCCAAGTCTCCATTATCTTCAAGTTGTCTTCTAAGTGTACCTCAAACCAAAAATCAACTTAGGTTAAGAAGTGAAGAGGATGAGCTAGAAATATCAAAATGGATTGAAGAAGAAAATTCCTTACCTTGTAGTAGTGATAGTTTCGAAAATAAAGAAGTAAGAAGAGTTTTTTTTTTTTTTTTTTTGTTAAGTGTTTGAAGAAAGAAGAAAGTGTTTGAAGTAAGAAAGAGTTTTTGTTAAATACCAATCTCATAACAGTCTCAAAACTCAAATTATAACCAATTCGCATAACATATTTTGTTCTTGCATAGTTATATATAATAAAAAAATGTTGTCTATTGGAGTATATATTGTTTCTTTTATCATTATATTTGTTACTGAGTTGGATATACAAATGGAGAAATCCAAAATGTGATGGTTTACTTCCTCCCGGGTTCCTCGAGGCATCCCTTTGATTGGTGAGAGTCTTCAACTCTTCATTCCTAGCTACTCCCATGATGTTCACCCATTCATTAAAAAGAGACTACAAAGGTATTTAATTAATATTGTTCCATTTAATTCCGTCTTACATTTACATACGTAATCCTAGAGAAGTTTCATAACTACGTGCTCAAACCCTCTCCAGATTTGATTATGTACTTACAAGTTTTTGTCTGAACTGTTAGCTGAGCTAACGGAATTTACCGACACATCAAATATTTTACAATTAAATTCCTTAATTTTTCTAAATATTACAAATAACCTCAATTTTTCGCACGGCTGTTTGTAATAGTTAGAAAAGTCGAGGTGTAATTGTAAAATGTAAGACGAAAAATTTGAGTTAGTTGTAATGCCCGGAGAAATTGAGGAATGTAAGTGTAAAATATTTTATGTGTCGGTAAATTCCGTTAGCTCAACAATTCAGTTGACAAAACTTGTAAGTACATAATCAAATCTGGAGAGGGTTTGAGTACGTAGTTATGAAACTTCTCTAGGATTACGTATGTAAATGTAAGACGGAATTAAATCGAACCCGATCAATACCCTTACAAAGGTTGCATGAGCGATACCACTTTAGCTACAAGCCAGTGGCGTAATTATCTCTTATTTATTAGTCTTTGTTTTACAAGCTAACTTGTTAACCAACAATTTCATGTGTAGGTTATTAATGAAACTCTGAGATTTGGAAATACTGTTCCTGGACTTTTACGAAAAACTATAAAGGATATCAAAGTGAACGGTACATATGCTTATATATGTATATTTAACTTTTGATCGATCGTTCGACCGATCGATCAATCGATTAATCCTTGTGTATTGTATGACAAATTTACATTATTTGCAGGTTATACAATTCCAGCAGGTTGGGGAATTATGACTTGCCAATCAGCTATGCATTTAGACCCTAACATATACAAAGATCCTCTAAAATTTAATCCTTGGCGTTGGAAGGTACTAAAGATCTCATTGTGATAAACATAAGGGATAACTACAAAATCTACCCCTCAAGTTTATTCTAATTGCAAAAGCTCCAATCATTTTTTCAAATGAAATTTGTAAAATGAAAACAAATGTCGAGGGGTACTAGTAATTAAGCGAAACCTCAGGGGTACTTTTTGTAGTTATCCCTAAAAATAAATAAGTCCATGACATGTAACGCGATTTTTCGGATAATTAAAGTAAAATGTGCGATGAAACAGGATGTCGGACCAGAATTTATGTCCAATAACTTGCAGCCCTTTGGTGGAGGCATAAAGCAGTGTGCAGGTGCAGAATTTTCTAGGGCATCAATGGCCATTTTCCTCCATGTTTTGGTTACCAAATACAGGTTAGGTGTATAAATTGAGGGCTATATCAATAATATTTCAAGAAATGTGTTTGAAATGCTACAATTTTATTTTTAATAGGTGGAGTATAGTTAAAGGAGGTGATATCATCCAAGATCCCACCATGCGTCTCAAGAATGGTTTACATATCAATGTACGTAAAAGGCAAGATTAAGTACTCCATCTATTCGAAAAACAACATGCTGAATCGGGATATCGTCGTGTAATGTTCTGCCATTTCAAGTTTTGTGGATGATAATAAAAGCTTACTAAGAATTATGATATGAATAAATCTACCATTGCAATAATATGATGTTAACCGTGGTGGTGGTTCAAGTCAAAATACTTGTCTCAATAAATCATGGTAATTGTATAAAATAACCACATATAAAGAGTGTGTAAGAAAAATATAAGGGAACAAAAAATTTATTGATTCCTGAATGAATTACAAAACAATAGGAAGCTCTTATTTATGGTTTCAAAAGCTTCTGGTTGCAACTTGTACAAAAGCGTGGTAGAAGTAGGCGCAAAATAATTTAATCGATAAAGAACCACCGCTCATACGAAACAATGGGTGCATGGGTGTAGCCAAATTTTTTGGCTAGTGCGATCGAAAATTCTTTCGTCTTAGCAAGACGAATGTCGAGCCGATATTTTAAAAAATAGAAAAAAAGAGGCACATATAATGATCGTACTAAGCAATAATTCTTTCTTTGGTTTTCATAATATCCAATTATGGATTCTCTAGCTAGAATTAACTTTTTGGATAAGTGACTTATCCAAAAGTCTATTTAAAATTAATTAACCACCAAACAACTATTATTATTATAGAATAGACTTTTTTATACAAAAATTCATTCGGAAAATACTTCAAAAAAATTGTTCATTATCAAGTTTGGAACATAACGTTTCAAAACGCACGTATATGCATTCTCGTCTAATCTGTACTGAGAAATATTTTTCTATACTAGTAAAGTGCACGTCGTTGCACGTGAACCGTATAAATTTACTAATATAATTAAAAAATATTAATATTATTTAATTTAATTTAGCTTATTATAAATATTATACATATAGTACATAGTGAAGACATTGTGGAAGCAAAAATTAATGCCAAATAATGAAAAATGAGATTGCCCTACAAATGTATCTATAAGAGGTTTATTATTTAAATAGTAATGTAAAATTCGAATAAAGCGAAGTAAAACATAGAGTGATTTCAACACCAAATTTATGTCTTACGCTAATGATGAAAATGCTTGAGTAAATGATGAAGAAGCTTCAACATTGTCTTTCGAACTCACATGAAATGCATTCTTCCAAATCATTTTAATTTTGTTTCTAAATTGAATTGCTTAAAACAATCACAAGCCTGTGAAAGCACATAAAAGTTATTCAACAATTTTGAGTTTCATCATGTCACGCCCTAAACGTGACGCGACAACGATCAATCACTTAAACAAATAATTCAATAGTCTAAACCAATGATACAAACTCCAAGTGAAATAGAGTCTAATGCAGCGGAATAAAATACACACAAGTACAAATTACATCTTAAGGTCCGACGGAATCCGAATACAACCCAATAGATTATCCGAATTTAACTTACACCCAAACGAGAATAAAATGAAAAGTCTAACAACAATAAAAGTAAAAGGAGTGTCGCTCCACATCAACATGAGGGAATTCAATCTGTGTGGTAGGTTCGACGTCTTCAACGTACTCTTCATCTAAAGGTTAGAAAACGAGGAGGGAGTGAGACAAATCTCGGTGGATGGGGTGATCGTGTGCAAGTGTGGCAATATATATAGTTAATGCGAGAAAACGGTTGTATGAAAAACGCGTGAGGTATGATGCATGTTTTCATACATAGCCCACAAGATCGTGATAAATATATATTAAGTAATATATTTATATAGTTTGAGAAATAGTTCGTGGTCACACAGCACGATGATTCAAGCGGACATGGAGGATTGCGTCTTGAAGTGTAGCGCCAATCCCATGCAAGACAATTAGTGGTTGCGTCTTGAAGTGTAGCGCCAACCCATGCATTACAAGTAGCGGTTGCGTCTTGAAGTGTAGCGCCAACCAAACGTTCCGTTCAACTCCTAATCGTGTGGATCGACAACGATTCCTTCGTTCTTCCTTGTAACTCCCGTTCATGATGGTCCAAGACCATCACCTTATTGCTCCATAGGCAAAGACAAAATCCACGTTGGAGCTAGCAAGGCTCGGATTCGTCATAATCATGATTATACCTCAAGTACTACGACCCGCTTCCTTGGACAAACTCCGTCCCTCGATTGCGGGATTAGGGCGATGGGGCCGAAGAGTGGAATAGAAGCCGAGCTGCCGGTTCCATCCCCGCGTATCCACTCCGGTCATTGTGAGCTCGACACACCAAGTTGACTCAGCGATAAATTAAATACACGTTCGTAGTCAACCAGCAAATGATCAGTATATTGATTCGGGAAGCGATTCATGAAAAGTTTTCAAACATTTGCGTAAGGTAATTATGGCGTTGGTGGAGTTATTTGGATGAAGATGATTATCGGGAGGATAAGCAATCTTCGATATCTTGAAATATTAGGTGGAACATAAGTCCCATTATAGATTCAAATCGCAAGACGGCGGAAGTCGCCCGATCGGGTATTAATCGGTCAAGGCGGTCCGATAAGTCAAGGGGTTTTTGAGAAAATAAAATATTTTAATTAAAAATTATTGAAGTCAGAGGGTCTAGGGCTGTTTTAGTAAAAGGAAAATAATTAGAGTTAGGTCCTTGATAAAAAGAAAATTTACAATTTAGCCCCGTTTTGTAAAAACCAATACTTTTGGGGTTAAAAATTGAATAAATAAATATCCCGACCTTGAAACATTATGAGGTCAGTTTCTAAATTCTTAAAATTGTTCATAGATTCAGATTTTTGAAGTTTTGAGGTCGAGTTTTTATAAAATTCTCATATTGGCCCCAAATTTGTTAAAATTGCCATTTCGGGCTCTAAGTTTAAAATAATTGGAACTCACAAACCGGAAGGGCTTTTAATGTGATTCCAGTTGAAAAATATCACTATGGTTAGTGGGATATTGGGACAAAAGCAGTTTTAAAAATAAATAAGTCTAGGTCCCTTAAGTTTTGAAAATCTCATTTTTGTCCCGTTTTGAAATAATTGCCTTTAAGGCTTTTAGGGGTCCAATTGTTATGAAATTTGAACCTTGGGTCCAAGATATAATTATGTTAGAGATAAATTAGTATTTCCAGGTGCATGGACTGCATAAGTCCTGGAAATTGTATTTTGGTCCTCAAGTTTAATCTTTTACAATTTGGTCCTCAAATTTTATAAAATTACTTTCCAAGCTCTAAACACTTGGATTTTTGGAATACACTTAAAATATGTTATTTCCAGTCCCTTAAGAGTTAAAATTTCAAAATTTAAAATTAGGGTCTGGTACAGTTTCGAAAATTGCAAAATAGCCCTTAAACTTCTAGAATTTTACAATCTAGTCCTTGGGCTTTTAAGGGTTGATTTTATTTATCTAAAAACTCTTAAAACTTTATTAAAATGTCAAAGCATAATTTTTGAACTTGATTTCAGTCCCAAAAATCGAAAATTACAGAGGAGTCCCTTAAATTTTATTTTTCTTGCAATTAAGTCCACCATCTTTCCATTTTTGCATTTTAAGTCCAAAAGTTGAAATTTAATCAATTATGCTCGACTTGTCCAGGTTATAAATCATTCAAAACATATATTTCAAGAGGCATACACATACATATCCTTCTCATACAAAATTTCATCAAGTATAACAATAAAATGTGCATGTATGCCTATTTTTCGATAAATCACATTTTTGAGCAACACTTGAGAATTTTTCCAACTTGATACAAGAAAATAGCATGCAATACATAATATATATCTCAAGTGCTCAATAACAAAATACTACATGCATATTTTCAATTTAAAACACCTAGAAGTTGAAAGAATTTTTCCACCCACCTCGTAGTAGTTTCTCGGGTTGATCTAAAATGTGGTCTTCTTCCTTGAATCAACTTCTTGACTAAAACTCTTGAAGATCAGCCCCTAAATGGTATCCAAACCATATTTTGGTGTTAAAATTAAAGTCTCAAGTCTAAAGAAAATATACTAGTACCAAATGGTTACTACTCACCTTAATATCTTCAAGTAGTCTCAAAAATGGAAATTTTCCTTCAAGCCTCTAACCTCCACTTGAGATGATGTAGGTCAGCCCCTAAACTCCAAAAATTTATTTTCTTGAGTCAAAAATTAATTCTTCATGTTGTCAAGAGAAAAATACTAAAACCATAATTTTCTCACCTTAATAATATGTAATCTTGAATTTCCTCTTCAAGCTTGTAGTTAAATCTAGGTCTCTAATTCTTCAAGAATTTTCTCTAGGAGTACCTCAACAAGAAGGATTCAACATCATTAGATGGTGAAGGTATAAGGTTGAGGATTGGAGAAGAAAAATAGAGTTGGGAGAAATGAAGACATTCTTACTTATGCTTGAAGAATTTGATCCTTTAGAGAGGAAAATGGAAGCAAGTCTTGTGTTTTTATGATAATTATGAAATGAATAATATTGGTAGATAAAGAAAAAAATAACAAAAATGATTGATTCCCCTAAGACAAGGAGCCAAAAGTTGGAGGAATAATAATCATGGTGTTGGTATTTTTATTTATTAGAATTTGGTGGAAAGAAAAGTTTGTCCATCCTTTAAGCATGTGACCAAAAGTTGAGAAAAAATATATATATGTAAATATATATATATATATATACATATATAATTGTAGGTCTTGAAAAGAATATGAAACAACCTCCCCATTTATGGTAATTTTCGAAATTTTTAAAAATATAAAAAAAATATTTTTTTTTTAAAAAATGATTGGGAAATTGGTTGGGATGAATTATAGAATAAGATGAAATATTAGGATAAGGATTGGAATGTACTCCTAAATTGTTGGAGGTCTAATAATCCTAAAGTAGTAGTCATTCGATCAAGTATTAATACTAGAGGAAGAATATAAAATTGCTAAGCTCTAAAAATGCGAAATGCGTAATTGACATTGGAAGAAATAAATAAAAATAGAGTCGAGTTTCATTAATAATAGGTTTGTGATACATAGCCGAATAAATAATCACTACATAACACCGAATCTCACGTTAAAATTCGGGTCTCACACATCGTATTCTCTTGTTTGATTTCTCAAATTGTCATTGTTTTTGTCTTCTTCAATTTGACAATTTCTTTGCATATTTGTTCTTGATACTTTGAATAGTTTCTTCATCACGTGTTTTTTAAATAATCTCATTTGCTCATTTTATTGCATTCGTTGCTCCATTTGGATTCCCCGCTCCAAAGATGATTGGTATACTTATTTGATGCCTTTCTAACGATATTTTTTCAACAACTCTTTCATAAATTAATACATATCCTGTAAATTAGATAAAAAATGTTAAAAAAATAATTCTAATTCCAAAAAATATATAGAATGATCGAAATAAGAATATGATAATAAATTATAAATCTACCTCGGATAATATATCACGCTTGTATATATCTCATTAAGCTCGCTTTCTTTGTAATCTTTATTCTCCGAGTCATTGATAATTCTCGGACTTTGATAGGATTATCGTATGAATGTATCCTAAACATTAGATAACAAATGTATTATTTTCTAATTCAAGCAATGTAGTTCACATATTTAAAAACTTTGGATACCAATTCTCGAATGGTTAGTTTCTTCACAAGTCAAGTTCATTAGATAGTAGATTGAGAAATGATCCTTTTCTTATCGATATCAAGAAATGTTACTCGAGAAATTATTTTCTCGGGACTCTCATGACAGAGAAATGATTCTCACAATTTCTTATCTATATCCACCCTAAACCGCGAATGATTCTCAAAAATGTGGAATTCCTAAAATATCCTTCACAATGAATTACTAAAAATACCCTCAACCTCCCAAAAGCCATCTTCCGCGTCGAAAAAACATGACTGTCATCGCACTTCGTTTTTCTCCTCTTCGTACCAAACGACATCTTCCACGACCGAAAATCTATTCCCTGCCATCCAAATCACGGTTTGAAAAGAAAAAGTGTACGCTCTGAAGTCTTCGCTTATCTCTACAGTCTACACACAAGAAAAAAGGAACAAATTTGAGGAAGAGATTACAATCGAATTCCATCCAGTGGGTCCTAAAAGCGAAAACAACCTAAAGGGACACAAAGCAATTGATGGGATTCAACGGCGCAAATTGGCTAGAACTTAGAATGATGCCAATAGGAGAACCGTTTGGGCGACGGGCTTTCTTAGATCATCTGGGCCGGATTCGCCCTCCGATTAGAAGTATTGCATCTATTGATAAGGTTCTTCTAACAGTAGGTCATGTGAGCCGTAACCCATTTTTGTTTTTTTTTTTTTTTGAAATAACCGTAACCCATTTTGATTTCCCTCAACTAGCTTGTAAATTTTACCAATCTCCTTGTATTAATGGTGGCGCTATTAACACTCCAAAAATTTATTAATACACCCCACACTTTTTTAAAAAACAATATATTTACTCAATACACCCAATATTCTCTAATTTGCCCATGCCCATACAAAACCCAATTCTATCACATACACACACCAACACACACACAACGTTGCTTGTGCAAAGAGAAGAAAAAGAAAAAAAAATCGGACAAAGAAGCACAAACAAGAAAAAAAAAAACCTCAACAAAAAATACGACCAAGAATTAATAAGTGAACTGGTTAAATTTTCTTAATGATGTTAATGTAGGGTGATTGCGTAATTTGAGGAAAATGGGCGAAACCGGATCCACAATCATGATTCTCATTTGGGCCAAATACATTTGTATTTTGCTATGCACTAAAAGTTTTATTTTGCATTATTAATTAAGTTGAGCAAGTTGGAGTTTAGTAATTGTTTGGTCCATTCACATTTCGAGTATGAGCCAAGCGCGTCCATGCTTTTTATTTAAATCATTTGGCATTGTTCATGTTCGTCAGCTCTTAATCGAGTGTTAGTCTGAGTCTTTTTTCAAGTTGTAGAGTTTGGGAATAAAGGAGGAGGAGAGAAGAGAACATAAAAGGAAAAAAGGAAAATGAGGAGAGAAGAAGAAGAAAAATGTTGGTAGAGGTTGGGGAAGAAGATTACTAAGGTTGAAGAAAGATGGTGTATTTAGAAATTTGTTGAGTAGTAAGGGCATTTTAGTCTTCTTATATAATATCATTTTTGGAATTAAAGAGAGGGGTGTAGTGATAGGTTTTGGGGGTGTTAATAGCACTACCCTTGTATTAATTGCTCTAGGTTGTAACCCATTTTGATTCCCTCTATTTGCTTGCAAAATCTTGTTTGGAATCTCTTTGTATTAATATTTCAATCTCCTGTTTGTTTGGGAGCACTTTTGAGATGGACTTTTGGATATAAAAATCCATTTCAAAAATATTTGATGTTTGGTGATTAAATTAAAATGAAATTTTGGATAAGTTACTCCTCCAAAAAGTCCATTCCGGAGAAGTTACAATTGGAGACTTTTTGAAAAGTCACTTATTAAGAAATCCATTTAGTAAATGGACTCTTACATAAGTCATCCCAAACATGCACATAATTATAGACATAGTAGTTCTTCTGAATTTAATATTATGTGTAATAACCTATCAAATACTTATGTATATTGCATAGATTCCTTTACATATCAGTATCCTGTTAATAATAAAATAGACATCACTTTTGCGTGTGACTAACACATAGTAAATCGCACGGAAAATTAACAACTACACCTATTGAAAAAAACAAAATCAAGGAAAAAGTAGGAAGTTTTAAATTATAAAACGCCTGGCTTGTTCACGAAAACAATGGAGTCAGATTGTTTGATCCTCACCATGCCTAGATCCGCAAGTCTAAATACTTTCACCATAGCTATCCCATTAACTTGATTTTTCCATGTGTGCTTTGTGATGTCTTCAACATTTCTTCTATGCACATGGTAACTTTTGTTATTTGAATTGTGAAGTCACTGTAAGTTAAAAATCTTAACCGAGGATGAGTAAGATGAATCTGAGTAATGGAATAGAAGATGTTGTTCGTGCATTCTTGAGTGCTTTCATGGAAATATAACAGAGACATAAACCAGAATAGGATGGATTACCATCCCATTGCACACATTTTGCTTGTATGTAAATTTATGGTGATCATGTGAGTTAATGATTCATGAATACATGGTTCTAAGTTGTGCGCTCATATTGGGAGTTTTGCTGCAAATAAACCCAAACAAATATATGTATTGTAAGGAGGTGCATTCACTTCATTTTATAGAGCCTGGTAATATTTTCTTTGAATTTTTCTTACTAATCTGGTTCGTATTCATCTTAAAAAATTGGTTCCCATGGTTTAGTAAATGAATGATTGCCATTGCCCTATGGCCAAAGTAGTATCCATATTAACTTTTTGCCCTTGCAATAGATCCATATATTGATTTTGCAATTTATGAATTTGTGTATCTTGATTTATTAAAAATCTTGATCTATATCATAAGGCTTCTGGTTTATTGTTTTGTTCTTAGCTTACCTTTCTTATTCCTGGTATGCGAATAGGAAAACAAGCATATAGTCATAAACCAGAGCTTTGTTATGAACTCTTGCGTAGTTTCATGGGAACCAGATCTGTTGTGGTGCTCATCATGATTGATGAGGAAAATGGCTATTAATTTGTCTTATTCTGACCAAGCTTTTAGTGTTATACTATTATATCTGAGATCATGGGTTAAGCCTGGTTTTTATGTCTGCATTTTCTCTGGGTAATGAAGATGAAAATTTTAGACTTCAACATTATGGAAATGGAGTCATTAGGCACACAACGGATGAAACCTGTTCCAGGAATGTGGCTAGAAGGTCTTTCTTAATTTTCTATTTTTGCAATTTTCAGGTGTAAATTAGTTTCCGATAAGAATTTTTTTTTGTTGGGATTGAAGATGTAAACTTATATTGATAAAAAAATAAGCACGACACAAAAGAACCTGTATGTGTTACAAAAGGCCAGCAAAGTGGTAATACTAAAGCAACTTACCACAAAATTATAAAGTCCATGAGTTGAAAAACAAAACAAAATGCAGCCTAAAATAAAGGTCTCGCGTCCAAGAGACTTAAGAAAAAATGCAACTGACTACATACGGAGCTGTCAGAAGGAACTAGCGGGGCGGGAATATCCTAGCCCAACCCAAACATCTATACGAGGTTGTTATCACTTTAATAATTAAAATATTTTAAGATTTTGATATTTGAGGCCGCCAAAGCGTCATGCCTGAGCAGTTATGGTTTAGAATATTTTTCGATTGCGTAGTTCATTCCATAACTGGCAAGGGATAACAAGCCGGTTCAGGTAGTAGCTGAAATAACAAATGCTAATAAAATAGAACCAATACCTATCGACTTCATGAAGCAGATAACAATTTTTTCCATTAATGATGTATTTTACAATTTCAGAACTCTGATGTTTACATTTATTTGATTCAGTTTCTTAGAATGTAGTATCAAGAAACAAAATAAGTTACTAGATCCTTCTTATCTTTGTTTTTGCAATTTATGAACTCTAAATGCTTACTGACATATTTTTGCTTAGAATTTTGATAGCCCTCAATAAACTATTTCAATTTTCACTTTGAAGTGTCTGTGTAGATTGAGGAGGACAAAGATATTTCTGTGTAATGACGACACATGTTGAACTGAAAAAGCTTTTCCCAGACAAATAGGTAAACGGAGATATCAACTAGGCAAGGTGTGTGAGAAGTAGAGCATATTTGACTTATAACTTTCTCAATTTGTTCATGTTAATGGCACAGGTGAGCTTATCAGCTAACAAATGAAAGGTCAGAGATCAGAGGGCAGAAGGCTCCAATGGAAATTCGAACTTTTGTCATCCATTTTGATGACAGATTCACTTGCAATGTTTTTGATATTTGGAGAATAGGGGACTGTCAAGTTTTGATTTTTAAAGAGGACTGGCAGTATGCGTTGTAATTTTATGTATTGAGTCTAGGAGTTGGGCTGGATATATAATATGCTACTACCATTAAACAACGATTTTCACTCTTTGACAAATATGTAACCTTTCTCAACCAAACCCTTTGAAGACATCTTTGCTCAAAAAGTCTGTGAATATTCGATATACCTGTTATAATTATATATATACTATTAAATAGCATAATGCTGACAATAGTTGAATTTTAGTAATTTATTGTTATATTTATAATGTGCTGACACAAGATTAATATCTAAATTTAAAATTCAAACTCGGACCTAATCAAACCTATATGGATATTGAAAGTCTGCATAACGTGCCGATCTAACTTGATATATCGACTACGCATCTTAAAATCTGATATATCGAATACGCATATTGTTAAGTTATAAGTTAACTGAAGAATATTTTGTAAGATGTTTAAAAACTTTTTAGAGTTTAATAATGAAAGCAAGGGAAAATAATAAAAAGTTTATACTTATGCATACCACATGAATTTTAGGAGTTGTTTACTTCTCATTTATGAGAGATCATCCTATTCTGAATAAAGATTCATTCATTCAATTGCATAAACAAGGTACACAGTGTCTGAATTTTGTGTTTGTAACCATGTATGAAAATTAGAAATATTTATGATATTTTTATTAAATAAATGATTCATCTTCTTTTTCCATCTACTATGAATAAATGTGCAAATATATGGTTTTGTTGAAATTATAAGGTGTGATATTAATTTGTTTCAAGTAAATAGTATCTTTCTTATATTCTTTTTCTAAACATCATTTTAGTTGGTAAGTTTCACTTAAATTTTAGATTTTTCAAAAGAGTAATTTGATTTAAATTAACACTTTTCTTGGTTTCAATTTTTAAGGGCTTTTTAGTTGTGAATATTTTTCCAACATTCTAATTTTAAGTTACTAAAAAAAAAAAAAAATTAATTCAATAAAATTACATACATTACGTGCAACGCATGTACATTTTACTAGTATTAGAAATAACTCATAACTCAACATTGATACTCATTTCGCACTACTAGAAAAAGAGGTTTTTGTGACGACAAATATTTGTCACAAAAGAATGAATTCTCAATACACTAGTACAAAATTAACCATTTGCATCGGTTGTAAACGACTTTAAGCATCGGTGTTCCAATAGCAATGCTAATATTCACATGTATAGGGATCGTTTCAACCGATGCCTAAAGTAAATAATAGGCATCGGTTTCTAAGCAAACATTAATGCATAATGTCACCAAAAGCATCGATTTCCACAAAATACAATTTTTTTTTATCAATTTCCGTTTTAAATACAATTTTTTATCAATTTCCGTCCTCCCAAAAATAAAAATCCGGACCAAAAATAAAATCCAACCGAAAAATTGGTGACTTTTTTAGTCCATAAATTAGATGACTCAATTCAACAAAAATCATGGTCAAAATTTTTAAATAAAATGTCTCACTCCATTTCGAAATCCGAGAATACCGAACTAGAATATATTTAAATGAGTAACAAATTAGGAATACATATGTCTAACAAAACAAAATCAACTACCAAAATATTACATCTATTTTTAATTAATCAATCCTCTTTCCTCATTTTCGGCTATCACACGGAACCAATCACTAGTAAGCTTCTTGCTCCCCTGTTTCAAAAATATTAATGAATCAATATAAAATGTCATAGAGTTTTCTTTTGGTAGCTTAAGTGATAGAATGAGAAGATAAGCCATTGCTTTTCCCATTATAGGAGCTATAAATCCAAAGAAGAGAACTTCCTGTTCTTACTTTGATCGAGAAATATTTCCATTAGGTATAATACTCCGGTTTGTCCACATGCATGCAACATCCCTAATTATGATTATCAAGAAACAATAGTGATTTAGATCGATGGAGAGTTACCTTGGTCGCGGACTTTCGGATGCAACCGGGTTCGAGTTCCTATGTGACTTGAAATGGAAGAACACACGTCCAGGCTAGCCGGGGTGGTCCCGCTAAGACCCTCGATGCCTAAGTCGATCGGGTTCGTGAGGTGCGGGGGTAGGGAGGCGGTAAATATGAAAGTAAGTAGTAAAAATGACAAACCGAATAGTCCCGTTAGTTTTTCGCAGCAAGGTATTTATAGATATTCCTGGCGAATGTGGTTATGCCAAGTGTCATCATCTGAAGGGTGGACTTGTACTATGTTGTCAGGTGGATCAATGGTCCCTATTCCCGGGTCAGGCCCATTCCCCCGGTCCGGGTCGGATAGGGGGTCCTAAACCCATTTTTGAGACCTCACTGTGTAGTCTCATGACCTGGCTGCCTTATTATTATTCCCCCGGTTCACGGAGTTGCTCGGGGCTTCGAAGACGTTTCTCTAGGGGCTTCGTGGTCGCGAGCTACTTCATGAACCTTGTCACTTGTTTCGGGGGCTAGAGGTCACAATTTTGGCCACGTGGCGACTATGCGGTTTTGAGACCTCAAGATCGCATGGGGGCCCGAGGTCACTCGGGTGCTCCACGTTCCGTACTGCCGGCCAAGATTATTCGCGGTCCTGGAGATTGCGCAGTCCAGAGCTGTCTACGAGCCTCGAGATCGTGCAGGTCGAGGCTGATTTACGGAGGCCGAGGTAGTTCGCGAAACTCAAGGTGATGCGGAGCTCGAAATCACCAGTCGTGGCTTAACGAGACTCCCATGTTAGGGATCAACCCCGCACTTCACGAGTTTTTCGAACTTGGGTCCGATTCAATTTTTTTTGATTTTAATATAAAATCCTTTTACTATTTTATGTACAAGACGTGCAAATGTTCATGATGATTTAATATAAAATCCTTTTGCCACTTTATGTACAAGGCGTGCAAATGTTCATGATGATTTAATATAAAATCCTTTTGCCACTTTATGTACAAGGCGTGCAAATGCTCTGAAACCCCATAATATTCCCTCATAATTAATATTATGGGGTTCCTACTTTTGAGGATCTCGAGGTCTGTTGTTTTAGTCCTTCATAAATGTTGCTGGGTATTTAGAGATAGGAAGTTGGGTGTTTACGAAGCTCAATAACGAGAATACGAAGTTTACGAGCTAAGCTTTCGGAAAACAAATTTAGAGATAGGATGTTGGGTGTTTACGAAGCTCGAGGTTGATCGCGGAGCCCAAGATTGCGCGGGTCGAGGTTCCTTGATTCGAGATTGCAAGGGGGGAGCTCGTGTTCTACTTCACCCGGTTACGCATGCCGAAGTTATTCGTAGACCTCGAGGTCACGCATGCCGAACTCGCGACCTAATTTGCGCAGCTCGAGGTTGATCGCGGAGCCCAAGATTGCGCGGGTCGAGGTTCCTTGACTCGAGATTGCAAGGGGGAGCTCGTGTTCTACTTCACCCGGTTACGCATGCCGAAGTTATTCGTAAACCTCGAGGTCACGCATGTCATTTTTTTGACTCCCTAGGGTCTGACACTCTCGTTATTATCGCCACCGCCTGTCTTGCCATAAAAATGACAGGCGGTTTTCATCCTCCCTATATATATGGGACATTTTGTAGTAAAAATCCACTCATTTTTTACCCCTTATTGTAAACATAAGATTTCCCAAGACCTCGAGACCTCCTCTAAAGCGACTCCAGATCTCCGTAGCCGCAACCTCGAGACCCTTCGATTTCGAGACTTGTCCTAGGTAGATCGCCGCCTTCAATTTTTCAGGTAGCTTTGTTTCCTCTTCAAGATTTTTTACCTCTTTTTCTCTCCCTCTTTTATTTTGTTATTCTTTTCTTAACAATAAATGGACTCTAGAACCTCTTCGGATCACTCTCGTAGTAACCCAATAAATGCGGCTCTTTCGAGCTCTACTGATTCCGATTCCCAATCAAGCTCGAGCTCTTCTAGTGGTGATGTCACTGGCCCGTATCGCCCGGGTCACGATGTAAGTAGACCTGACCCAATTAGGTCGATCCCAGTACCCGCTGGCTTTATTTGTAGAACTAGTGACGCGCCTGGCTCCAGATCCAAGCAGGTGTCTTCTGACCCGTCTATGCGAGACCCGTGGGAGATCATCGGGTCTATAGTACGCCGCGATGATAGTTCGCATATTAGATACCGCTACTTTATTCCCCCTGAGTATAAAATAATAATCCCTAGTCGTGAAGATCGTATGCACAATCCACCCCCCAATTGCCTTTCTTTCCATTTGGCTTCTTTAGATGCGGGGTTGCGTTTCCCTTTAAACACTGCCATAGAGGAGATACTTATTCGACTAGGCGTTTGCCTCACCCAGTTCGCTCCTAATGCGATAAGGCACATAGTTGGGTTCATTATCCTGATGAAGTATTTTAAAGTCGAACCATCAGTAGCCCATTTTTGGTCTCTTTACTCGATCACCACCTCTACCAGGACTAATGACCGCGGCTTCTTCTACGTGACCCCTAGGGCCAACTGTAAGTTTCTTACCTCCTTGCCCTCTTCCTCGGGCGATTGGCGCAAGAAGTTCATTTTCATTGAAGCACCTCGCAATCGTCCTTGGAAGATCCCAAGCAGGTGGTGGTTTTCCAAACCTCGTGTCCTTACTCCTTCTTTAGGAGAGTGTACTTGGGATGAGGATTTTGTCATGAAGAAACTAACTACCCACTACTATGATATCCGGGAGCTCACTAAAGAAGAGGTCTTGTCTTTGGCGGGTTTAAGTCCCATTTGTTGTTCCCAGGACCATAACACTTGGTAATTTAATAATTTGCATCCCCATTTTTTTTTTTTTTTGTAAATAATCTGCTCAATTTACACCGGTTCTTTTCTTTTTCGGTATGGTACATTAGGTCGTCTTTGGTTGCCAAGATGATTAAGGAAAGAAAGGAAAAGCTCGTTCTTGCATGACCAAGTCTTTGGGTTTCAATATCCTTCCTGCCCCTTCGGTTCACTCCAGCGACCCGAGCTCGGCTACCCCCACGGTTCCATTAGGCGGATCCCAAGTTGGTGAGCCAATCGATGTGGCTCAAGCCCCTACCCATGATCTCCACCCCTTGGTCACTGAAAGCCCCCAACCCTTGCTTGCCATTGAAGCAGGGGAAGCTATTGACCCCAAAGGGAAAGGCAAGAGCAAGAGCAAGAGCAAGAAGAATAAGGATCGTAGTCGAAGTGGCAGTAAGAGCAAGGGCTCTGGAGGTAGCAAACAGAAAAAGAAGGTCCGGGTTGAGAAAGAAAAACCTACTGACGAAGAAATTTCGGTGGCATTAGCCGCGATCGCGAGTCGCCAAAAGAAGCTACTAGAAGCTCGTGAGCAGGTGCGTGTCGAGACCTCTCGACCTCAACCAGAGTTCTCTGGAACCCGCCTCATTCCTAGCTGGAACATTTCCCCTGAGAGCTCGATTCTGAGGACCCGAGTCGGGGAGGATTCATTAGAGCTTTATCAGGGTTGCCTGCTGCCCATGGATCAGTTCTCCCTTGGCTCGATGCCGGATACTAAACTGGAGGACATTGTTGCGCATGACCTCATGAGGGTAACTACACATTTTATTTTATTTCTTTCTCCACTCTTCGTGTGTTTAGCTTTTTTCGGTAATTTTCCTTTTTTTTTTCCAGTACGCAAATGTGGCGCATGACTTGACGCTCCCCGGAGTCACCATCGCGGGTGCGTTGCGGCGATGCCGAAGCCCATGTACAACGCGTCTTGAAAGGGAGAAAATCACCATAGAAGCTAAAATCAAATCCGAGTACGCGGCTCGCGTTAAATTTGTGGAATCCAAATTGAACGCAGCTCGAGACCCGAACCATGAAATCGGAGGCCTCCTAAATATTGCTCAAGATGAAATCTCGCTTGACCCGTGAAAGCCAGAAAACTTTATTCTTTGAACGAGGGCCGGGAAACAGGAGGTCTTCAACTCACTTCGGAATAAGCGAACCATCTTAAAGAGGCTCGCTTTAAGGGGGCGATAGACTTCAAAAATTCTGCCGTTTTTAATCGGCTAGTGGTTGAGAAGGCTGCCGAGTTCGAGGTAATGGGGTTCTTTAAGTGCCAGTCTCAGTTGCAAAAGTTTGGGGGTTTTAAGGTTGACTTCGATCCTAGTAGATTAGACCCCGAGCTTGATGGCAACGGTGAGAAAGTTTCGTTCGAAGGAGATGAGGAGGAAGACCCCGAGGGTCATGAGTTCGGGTTTCTGCTTCAAGATCCGAACCCCGCAGCAGAAGATGAAGAAGTGCTCCCTCAAGAAGAAATAGCGGGTCAAGCCGAGGAAGATGATGACATGCTTGACGTTTCTTCCCTCTTGGGGCCTACCTCGTGAGCTGCCCCACTTGCCCATTTTCTGACTTTCATTTTGGCATGTCTTTTGTTCTTTTTGGAGATGGGGTTCTTTTGTAAGGGGTGTAGACCCCGGGTTTAATTTGCCTTGGTCAGTGTAACTGCGCATTATTTCAATTGCTTTTGAACAACTATAATTATGCACTTCTTAAGACCTTGTTGCACTTTCTTGCTAATGAGTATTTCATGCCCTATAAAGTTGCTTTGGTTCATGCCCATGCTGCTTTTTTTTTTCTTTCTCTTCGGGTCGCGAGTTCGTGTGACCTTATCTGCGAGCCCGACGGCTTTCGCGATTTTGACCTTCATTTGGAGAACTGGGGGGTCCCCCGAGTTCTTGGGATCTCACTTTTGAGGTGAGGGATTACTTAGGATCCCTCCTTTATAATTATTTCCGCACAAGTTATTGAGATCTTGGGATCTCACTTGTGAGGAGGGGGATCACTTGGGATCCCTCATTTTTATTATTTTCGCACAAGTTATTGAGATCTTGGGATCTCACTTGTGAGGTGGGGGATCACTTGGGATCCCTCCTTTTTATTTTTAGCACAAATTTTGAGGTCTTGGGATCTCACTTGTGAGGTAGGGGGATCACTTGAGATCCTTCTTTTTTATTTATTTTCGCACAAGTTACTGAGATCTTGGGATCTCACTTGTGAGGTGGGGGATCACTTGCGATCCTTCCTTTTTATTTATTTTCGCACAAGTTACTGAGACCTTTGGATCTCACTTGTGAGGTGGGGGATCACTTGGGATCCCTCTTTTTTGTTTATTCTCGCACAAGTTTTTGAGACCCCTGGATCTCACTTGTGAGGTGGGGATCACTTGGGATCCCTCCTTTTATTTTTAGCACAAATTTTGAGGTCTTGGGATCTCACTTGTGAGGTAGGGGATCACTTGAGATCCTTCTTTTTATTTATTTTCGCACAAGTTCTGAGATCTTGGGATCTCACTTGTGAGTGTGGGGATCACTTGCGATCCTTCCTTTTTATTTATTTTCGCACAAGTTACTGAGACCTTTGGATCTCACTTGTGAGGTGGGGGATCACTTGGGATCCCTCTTTTTTGTTTATTCTCGCACAAGTTTTTGAGACCTTGGGATCTCACTTGTGAGGTGGGGGACCACTTGGCTGAGATCTTGGGATCTCCCTTGAGAGGTGGGGGATCACTTGGGATCCCTCCTTTTTTATTTATTTTCGCACAAGTTACTGAGATCTTGGGATCTCACTTGTGAGGACCATGAATTCGAGTTCGGGGTGGGGTCCCTGAACTCGAGTTCTTCAGAATGAACCTTTTGCGCACACAAAATTTACCATAGAATATGTACATCATTTCAATTTCCAAATAAGGGATCCAATAACTTGGTCTCCATAACGTTTAGCAAAATACGGGGTCAAGGGATATCAACTTACGCGCACGCGCCCCTAACCCTCTTTTAACAAAAAACGCCAATAGAAGGCTAAATAAGTTTAGGTCCTATACTTCGTGACCTCTATAACTTTTAACAAAACATGGGGTTATAAAATTTCCCCTAATTTAGTAAGATACCAAGATAAAAAGTCGACAAAGAGTCAATCGCCCGTTCTACGCGTAGAACCTTCGCAGATTCTGGGCGTTCCAAGGCCTGGGGAGCTCCTTGCCTTGCAGGTCTTCTAAGCGGTAAGCCCCTTTTCCGGAGACGCGAACCACTTTGTACGGGCCTTCCCAGTTGGGATCTAATTTTCCCACGTGCTTAGATACCTCAACCTTTTTCAGGACGAGGTCTCCAACCTGAAAGTTTCTCTTCTTCACTCTTTTGTTGTACTCGTTCATCATTCTTGCCTTAGCCAGTAGGATCCTCCCATAAGCGCGTTCTCTCCTCTCCTCGATGAGGTCTAAATCAGCCGCTCGGTTATCTTGATTCTGCTCTCCGTCAAAGTTTTCGATTCTATGAGTGGGCTCGCCGATTTCTGCTGGTATTACGGCTTCGGAACCGTAAAGCAAGCAGAAAGGCGTCTCTCCCGTAGCCGTCTTCGGGGTTGTCCTATAAGCCCATAGTACTCCTGGGAGCTCATCGACCCAGTAGGACTTCATTTGCTCCAGGCGCGTCTTTAGATGCTGTAGAATTATGCGGTTCGCGACCTCCGTTTGTCCGTTGGCTTGCGGGTTTCCTACTGAGGTAAAGTTCTGCTGGATCTTCATTTCTTTGCACCATTCCACTATCTTCTTCCCTTGAAATTGAGTTCCGTTATCTGAGATCAAGATCCTAGGTACTCCAAATCTACACACTATATTCTTCCACAGGAAGTTCATGACCTCAGTTTCTGTGATCTTCGCCAAGGCCTCCGCTTCTATCCATTTAGAAAAATACTCCACAGCCACAATGATAAACTTCTTTTGTGCCCGGGCTAGTGGGAATGGCCCCAAGATGTCGATCCCCCACTGGTCGAATGGGCATGTTATAGGTATTGAGGTCATCGACATAGCTGGTTGATGCGGCAGGTTTGAGTATAGTTGGCACTTCTCACATTTCCTGACGTATTCCATGGCGTCTTGAGCTAATGTTGGCCAAAAGAAACCCTGGCGCATGACCTTCAAAGCTAACGATCTTCCACCCGAGTGGTTCCCACAACACCCCTCGTGTATTTCTTGCATCACATACATAGCCCTTTCTGGAGCTAAGCACTTAAGTATGATCCCGATTCTCGATTTTTATAGAGGCAACCATCATACATGCAAAAGCGAGACGCTTTTACCCGGAGGCGTTTAGCCTCCAGCGGGTTTTCTGGTAAGTGACCATGCAAGAGGTAGTTTTTGATGTCCTCCATCCAGGTCTCTGGACATGAGATCTTGAGCACAAGACCTGTTGTGGGGCATAAGTCAATTGGGTCTTTTTCAGATCCGATCTCAGGTTCTTCAGCTGTTAAGACGACCACTTTTCTGGAGCTAACCCCCATGATACTACTTGCGAATTTTGCCAATGCATCGGCTCGCCCGTTCTCCGCCCTTGGGACCTGATGAAGCTGAAATTGCTCAAAGCCCTTGGTTAATTGTTTTACTCGCTCCAAATAGGATACCATGGTCTTCTCCTTGGCCTCATATTCTCCTTGGACTTGCATTGCCACCAACTGCGAATCCGTGTAGGCTACCAACTTTTTTTGCTTGACATTTTTGGGCCAATTTTATGGCCGCTATCAAGGCCTCATACTCCGCTTCATTGTTAGTGACTCCAAACTCTAATTTTAATGCAACTTCCACTCTAGGTCATTTGGACCTGCGCAATGCAATTCCGCTCCTCCCCTTCCGTCACCGCGAACCATCCACATGAAGCATCCAAGTCTCCGAGATGGGCTCAATTGGGTTCGCCATCTCTATCAAAAAATCAGCTAAGACCTGCGCTTTTATGGTCGTCCTCACTTGGTATTTGATATCGAACTCTCCTAACTCCACTGCCCATTTGACCAAGCGACCTGCGAGATCTGGCTTTCCCAAGATCTGCTTAGTGGCTGATTGGTCAGGACTATGACCTCATGCGACTGGAAGTAAGGTCGGAGTTTCCGCGCTGAGGTCACTAAGGCTAAGGCTAGCTTCTCGACCTCAGAGTATCGCTCATCCGCCCCTTGAAGAACCTTACTGACATAATAGACTGGCTGGTGGGTTCCTTTGTTCTCTCTTACCAGTACTGAACTCACTGCATGAGGTGACACCTCCAGGTACAGGTAGAGGGGCTCTCCTCTAATCGGCCATGAGCAAAGGTGGTGAGGTCAGGTACGTCTTGAGCTCTTGAAAAGCTTTCTCGCACTGATCCATCCACTCAAAATTCTTCACATTTTTTAGGGTAGTAAAGAAGGGTAAACTACGATCTCCAGATCCGAAATGAAACGGTTCAAGGATGCCACCATTCCAGTCAGCTTTTGGACCTCTTTGATGCTCCTGGGGGACGCCATCTGGAGAACCGCTTTAATTTTTTCGGGGTTTGCCTCTATTCCGCTCGTTGGACGAGGTAACCCAAGAACTTGCCACCTCTAACCCCAAAGGTGCACTTTGCCGGGTTGAGTTTCATTTTGTACTTTCTCAGTACCGCAAAAGACTCCGCCAAATGGTTTAAGTGGTCGTTCTCTTGCTCGCTTTTCACTAACATGTCATCCACGTACACTTCCATAGTTACTCCGATGAGATCTTTGAACATCATATTGACAAGTCTCTGGTAGGTGGCGCCCGCATTTTTGAGCCCGAATGGCATGACCTTGTAACAGAGACCCCCGATTAATCTGTTACAAACGAGGTCTTTTCTGTCTTCTTGACCATTGATATCGATGATAACCTTGTACGCATCCATCATACTTTAGCAATGCACACCCGGCGGTCGAGTCCACCAACAGGTCGATCCGAGGAAGTGGGTACGGGTCTTTAGGACAAGCTTTATTCAGATTTGTGAAATCCGTACACATCCTCCATCTCCCGTCCGTTTTTGGTACAATCACGACATTAGAGAGCCAATCCGTGAATTGCACCTCAACGATGTACCCCGCTTGGAGTAGCTTGCCAACCTCAACCTCTATGACCTTGTTCCTTTCCGCCCAAACTTCTTTTCTTCTCTTTTACCTTTTACAAAATAGGATCAATGTTAAGGCGATGGACAATGACCTCCGGGTCTACTCCTTCCAGGTCTGCCGGTTCCCAAGCAAACACATCGTAATTCTTTTTCAGAAATTCGATCATCATGAGCTCTTGGGTCGGGGTCATTTGCGACCCGATCCTCGTGGTCTTTGTTGTGTCATCCGGGTCCAACTGAACCACGAGGTACTCTTCCACCGGTTCCATCCGGTAATCTTCCGGTTTGGATTTCTTGCTTGAGCTCGGCTCCCCAACGCATACTTGCCTTATCGGTTCTGGGGTGGCCCTCTTTACTTCACTCTTTTTCAGAGATAAATTATAACATTCCCTGGCCATCTGCTGGTTCCCCCGGACTTCTCCCACTCCAAACTTCGTGGGGAATTTCATTTTTAGATGGTAAGTGGACACCACAGCTTGGAATAGGTTCAGCCCAGGTCTGCCCAATATCATATTATAGGCGAAAGGCGCCTCCACCACCAAATACTTAACCATGAAAGTTCTTCTACATGGTTCCTCACCGAGAGAGGTAGGCAAGTCAATTGTACCTAGGGGTACGACCTCATGACCTCCGAATCCCGTGAGAGAGGTCACCACCGGCTTGATTGAGGTTATTCCGAGGTCCATCTTTCTTAATACACTCAGGGCTATAACATCCACTGAGCTGCCACTGTCCACCAACACTTTTCGCACAGCAAAGTTTGCCACGTCCATTGTAATAACCATGGGGTCATTATGCTCTAGGTCCAATCCTTGAAGATCTGTTTGATCAAAGGTGATCGAGGGACCCTGGATCGTGTTGACCTGATGACCTCTCACGGCCTCCGGCTTGTAGGCTCTGGCGTATCTCTTTCGAGCTCTCTGTGAGTCCCCATTAGTTGGTCCCCCGGCTATCATGTGTATTACTCCCTTCCGAGGTAAATTATCTTGGCCGTGAGGGGGTGCCTGGTTTGCGGGTCTCTTTCCTTTGTCTACCCCTGCTACGCTCGGTGACTCTGCGAGACCTCCTCGTCGGGTCTTGCCTGTGAGGTGGCTCACGTTGAGCCCTAAAGTGCTGGAGGTACCCTTGTCGGATGAGCCTCTCAATCTCGTCTTTCAATTGGAAACAATCCTCCGTGTCATGCCCATGGTCCTTATGGAAATAGCAATATTTATCCGAGTTACGCCTATTAGGAGTGGACCTCATTTTCTTTGGCCACCTCACCAATCTTGAGTTCTCGATGGCCATCAAGGCGCGCAACCTAGGCCCGTTCAATGGAGTGTAATTTTGGAATCTTGGTCCGTCTGGCTTTGGTGGATCTGTCCGATCTTTCTCGGATCTGTGGCTAGCCTCCTTGGACTCTCTCTTGTCCCTAGTTCTCGCGTTTTGGGACCACTCGCGATCTTTCAGGGAGTTCATTTCTTCCTCGTGTATATATCTTTGCGCCATCTCCATCAAGCTCTCGACATCGCCCGGGGTCTCGCTAAAGCTGATGCGAAAGGTCCCTTTTTCAGAGAATGAATCATGATATCGATCATCATATCAATCCTTAGTTCATCGACCTCCAAAACCTCATTATTGAATCGATTAATGAAGTCTCGAAGAGGCTCTTCCTCCCCCCGAATGAATGGTAAAGAGGTGCGTGGCTGATCTCTTAGCTTTCTTCTTCTTTGGCAAAATGAAAAAGGAATTTCCTCACTAGTCGCTCATAAGTCACCACGGTGCATCGGCAAGAGGCTTGTAAACCATTCTTGAGCTCGACCCAACAATGTAGTGATGAAGATGCGGGCGTTAATCGTGTCGATTGCCCATATAGTTACATCACGTGTTCAAATGCCGTTAGGTGTTCTTGAGGTCCTTGCTTCCATCATATCGAGGTAGGTCAGGGAGCTTGAAATTTGGGGTCACTACCTCCATCAAGATCCCTTCGCAAAGGGGATCCCCTCTTTTGCGGAGCGGAGAATCGCCCCTCTTCTCTTCATCTCTTCTAACTTCTTAGTGGCGAGTTCGATTTGCTCACTAAGCTCCCGTAGGTTGTCGCCTAATGGTACTCGCATCACGGGCACCCCTAACCCTTCGACCCTAATCCCGCTTTCTCGGGAGATCCGGGTTTTGGGGAGGGGTCTCTCTCGGCCTTCGTCTTCTTGCTCAAGACCTCACGGGATACCCTTCTTTCCCGGCGCGACCTTCATGGTCTTTGTCTAGACCGGTCATGGGGTTTGGGTCGGTACTCCCCTCTCCCGTCTCTCTCCTTTGCTAGTCATTGACTTCTCTCTCCATGACCAGTTTATCAAGTCCTCCTTCCTCATTGAGATCATTTGGTCGAGGTCTTTCCTCCCCCGTGTCCGGAAGGTCCGAGATAGACTGGGACGAAGAGAACTCCGATTGTTGCACCTCCTTATCCTTCCCCGGTGTCTCTAGCGCCCCCTTTTGAATATGTTTCAATGGGGTCTCCATCCTTCCGTACCTCCTTTCGAGTTAAAGGAAAAAGAGGTTTCCCACGAGACGGCGCCAACGGTTTAGATCGAAGAGGTTACCTTCGGTCACGGACTTTCGGTGCAACCGGGTTCGAGTTCCTATGTGACTGAAATGGAAGAACACACGTCGGGCTAGCCGGGGTGGTCCTGCTAAGACCCTCCCGATGCCTAAGTCGGATCGGGTTCGTGAGGTACGGGTAGGGAGACGGTAAATATGAAAGTAAGTAGTAAAAATGACAAACCGAATAGTCCCATTAGTTTACTTTGCACAAGGTATTTATAGATATTCTGGCGGCGAATGTGGTTATGCCAAGTGTCATCATCGAAGGGTGGACTTGTACTATGTTGTCGGGTGGATCAATGGTCCCTATTCCCGTCGGGCCCATTCCCCGGTCCGGGTCGTATAGGGGGTCCTAAACCCATTTTTGAGACCTCACCGTGTAGTCTCATGACTTTGGTCCGCCTTATTAAATAGCAATTAAACATCAACGGAGTAAATGGTGCCATCTGCATCCGATAAAGAGAGTTCTCATACAATGTTTAGGGAAAAACAGAATAACCGTCTGACCTCAATAAAACCCGCATTTGCACCAATATCAGATCCAATGGGTCTTTGTAAGGATGAAATTGCTTCAAGTATCATCGCATTGTATCGAGAAACAAGGGAGAAGTGTTAATTAAAAGCATCTGTTTTTGATTAAAAACGACACATAATGTTTTTAATTTAATTTTAAAAAATAAAAAAGTTTATAGGCGTCTGTTTTAAATCAACAAATAATGCATAAAGACTTTGTTTTATTTTCAAAATTGCCACCACCCCTCTTTAGCCATCGGTTTCCATGAGAAACCGATGCGTATGTGGTGATTCTATGGCCTTTTTTGTACTAGAGATATCAAGGCGGATTTTCTCGTCTGAAATGGGTTGCGGCCCGAGAAGCGCATAACTCTAACTCCTTTGTCTACTCTTCCTCCGTCTTCGTCGTTCATCCAACCACCATTAATGTTGCGAAAACTCAACAAACAAAAATGCAAAATCTCAACAAAAATGCAAGAATGGCGAGTAATTGGGTTAGTAGTTCAACCAATTTATAAACCATTCATACATGTTGGCAAACACACACACACACACATAAATATAAAAAAACTAAAAATACAAATAAAAATAAATAAAATAATTTAATAAATTATAATATCCAAATATAATCGAATTTAAGGAGAAAGTATATGCAAATTTACTAAATATATTTTTCTTCAATTTTTTAATAACACAAAGAAAAAAATTACTTAGTTAAAAAATAGAATCAGGTTAACGAAGTCACCGGTTTTCATTTTTAGGGTTTGAGGGTGACAACGATTTTTTAGTCACTCGATTTAATTCAAGCTTTCGGTAACATCGTGTTAAAAATATTAAACAAAATATAAGATGTTATGTCTTAAGACAAATTGGTCGTATTTAGGTTCGGGTTTCTCTCGAACATTGGATCGAGGATCGTAATAGGTCGAAATTATCACTCCTCTCTTTATCACTATTTCTAATAATTATATTTTTATAATTTTTTTTTTTTAAAAGTTCAAGTATTATCACAAGTTTTTTTTTCCTCAATTTTTATTCGACCAAAATATCCAAATGATATAAAGTAAAATCCTAAAGACTAATTGAGATAGTTGCTCTAGTCATGTCACATTACATGAGTGATATTGTAAAATTAACATGTATGTACATCATTTGAAATAACCCAAATCTAATAATACAAAATTAGTCCCGCATCTATAGGAGAATTGCAATATTAGTCGTGTAACTTTTGAAAAATGCGATTTTAGTCTCTTTGAAAAGTATATAAAGTTAATTAACACTTTCCATATTAATTATAAGTTCATAACCCTAGCCCATTCCGTTTTGGTCGGAACATAGGTAAGGAAGGAGAGGCCCTTTACTGGATCGCTTCGCTTGGGATCACCACCTAAGCCTTTCAGGGCGTGTGACTTTATGAACAAAGAGAAAGGACTCATTGTGAGTGCATAACTCTTTCTTCTCTCGTAAGTGAATTGAGGAAATCCTTTTCATAGAAGGGATCCTAGCTAAGAAAGTCAGTTCAGTAGTTGCCTCCACTGTGAAGGAAGCTTTTGGAAGCACCGTTTTGAAGCAAGAAGGTGCGAAGGGGCCATATTTAACATACATTTTAACATACATAAATATTATTCATAGATAATAGAAATTGGCTGTCATCGATAGTCAATCGTCAATCGAGATGGCAGCCAGGATTGTGAATTCGTCACGTAAGGGCTCGATCAATTCTAAGCAAGTACCCCTGCGCCATGTATATTTTGGGCCAGAGAAGCCCAAATCAACGAGCCCATTTTGCTGCACAAAATTTGGAAAGATTTTTCACCCTCGGGTTTAGGCATTCTACATTCTCTAAATCGCTTACTTCCCTACTAGCGGAGGTAAATAGCCCTATTCTGCTGTATAAAACCCCTAGGGATGTAACTCCGCCTTCCTTCGAATAGTGCGAAAAGAAGACCCGACTCTAAGTTGTTCAAGAATAGTGGCGTCGAGAAGTCGTATGAGGTGAAAATCTCATGTACGGGTTCTCAGAGTGGCGATAAGGCCTTTTCTTTTTTTTCTCTTTTTGTTTGGTTCTCTGTATACTCTATAATTTTGAATCCTTCCCCTCCACATCCATTTCTAAAATTTCGTAAAGTGTATTGTTACTCTTGCTTCCGTCGGGATAAGTCGACCCTTCCCCTATTCCCCCTACGTATATAGGATATTTTAAGAAGTGAACATCTTTCTTAGTAGCGGGGTCGGGAAAGAATAGGAAAGGTGATTTCACTATATTTCGACCGTGGGACAGGTCCTATCACAAGAATATTTTTTTTTAGTAGGGCGATAGCTCAAAAGACAAATTGCCTATCTTTTCTTTCATCTCGGAGAAATACGATCGGAGGGAGCTAATTCAAACCCCTCCCGGTAAAATAAGAACAGCCCCCACATTCAAAAATAGCTATATATAATCTCCTAAAGGGGTCCCTCCCTGCCTAACTTCTCAATTCTTTGAAATTTAAATTGCTTAATAATTAATAAATATCGCCTCCTAATTAACTTCTCAAATCCTAAAGACTCCCTACATCATGCATGCTTGCCCCTCTATTATCAGTAACATTAATATTAAACCTACATGTATTTAGATATTAGAGCTTCTTTTCGCCCAACCTGTAGAATAAACAACCCGAATTTTTCTAGGATAATTACAAAAAGGCCCTTGTGGTTTGGTATAATTAACAAAAAAATCCGACGAAATTCCAAAATTACAAAACCCTGCTTTTGTCTTAACTCTTAAATTTAAGGGGAGGGGTAATTGTAGTATTTCTATAACTATCGAAGGTTTTTGCTATATTTTATTTGTTTATGATGGGCAAAATGTAAGAATGAGTCAACCTCAAGGAGTTGTTTGCAATTTTCAATAATTTCTGGATTTTTTTGTAATTAGCTCGAACCTCAGTGTTTTTTTACACAATTATCCCTTTCTTCTAACTACGTGCGAATAATATAAAATATTATCATCATCAATTCCACCTTATCCCACTATGTGTGGCGGGTGGTGTGAAGTTTATAGTGTCAATTAATTTTCTAAAATTAGTTAACACTACAAATTCACACAAAAACCAAAATGGCAAAGTTTTACATCATATGTTTTTCTACTTGCATAGAAAATACGATGAGACGACGATGAGTTGAGATAGTTGCTCTAGTCATGTCCCATTACATGAGTCATATTGTGAAATCAACATGTATGTACACCATGCATGGAACATGACCCAACGAATAATACAAAATATATTTAAAGAAAAATGACTTATCTACTTAAGTAAACATTTATGATGTACAACAGAAAATAAAACCGTATTAAATATACAGATTAATTTAGCTTCATATGTACCTAACCAGTTCAATATCTATTTAACATGCCAACCTTAAGAGTCTCAAAACTCAAATTATGTTCAATTCTTGATCATAACATTTTTGTTCTTGCATAGTTATAAAAACATGTGGTCTGTTGGACTATATATTGTTTCCTTTATCATTATATTTGTTACAGGTTGGATATACAAATGGAGAAATCCTAAATGTGATGGTTTATTACCTCCTGGTTCCTCAGGCATTCCTCTCATTGGTGAGAGTCTTCAGCTCTTCATTCCTAGCTATTCCTATGATGTTCACCCATTCATTAAAAAGAGACTACAAAGGTATGTAATCAAAATTGTTCAATTTCATTCCGTCTTACATTTACCCCTCCCGAGATTTGATTATGTCTTATATTTTGTCCGAACTGTCAGAATTTGTTGATCCCATCAAATATTTTACAGTTACATCCTTCAAATATTCTAAATATTACAAATAGCCCAAAATTTTCAGCTAACTATTCATAATATTTAGAAAGTTGAAGAATGTAATTGTAAATATAAGGCGAAAAATTTGGGTTATTTGTAATACATAAAAAAGTTAAGGGATATAATTATAAAATATTTGATGGTGTCAACAAATTCCATCAGTTCAATCGCCAACAATTGGGGTAGAAATGTAAAATGAAACAAAACCTCAAGGGAGGTTCTGTAATTTTGAAACTTCTTGGCTTTTTTGTATATAGGCCAAACTTCAGGGTAATTTTTGTAATTATCCTTTGATTAAATGCTAGCTGAATTAAAATCCGGTTCAAGACTACATAAAAATTAAGGCAAAAACTTAAATGAGACGACCCATGTACATAGTTGTGAGAGGAATCCTAGATGTAAGTAGAATTTAACCCAAACCGAAACCCATAAAAAAAACATATCATTTATGTTTTGTAGGATCGTCTCATGAACTTAAATCCATGAGGCCACCCCTTAATTTTTTTTACTATGTAATTTTTTTTAGTTGATATTTATATGTATTTTTCTTGGTTTTCTTTATTTAGCCCACCCCAATTTTGTGTATCGGCCCACCCCGTAATAATTCCTGACGACGCTATTAATGTATAAGACGACCTTTAAAATTAATAGTTATGAAAATCTTCAGATATGGATCGTTGTTTCGTACAAACGTGGCCGGTAGGAATGTGGTTGTATCAGCTGATCAAGAATTCAACAGTTTCATTATCCAGCAAGAAAATAAGTTGGTTGTGAGATGGTATTTGGATTCGTTTGAAAAACTGCTTAAACACGGGGACGGTAAACCTGACACTCTCACTATGCATAAGTACATGAGGAGCTTGGTTTTAAGTCATTTTGGTCCCGAAACCATCAGACAAAATCTGCTTTCCCAGTTTGAAGATATTGTGCGCAAAACCATTCATTCATGGTCCTTGCAACAAGATGCCATTGATGTGGGATATGCTTCTGTAGCGGTAATATAATTCATTTCCTTGCTCTCATGTCAATATCTTATATATAAGGTCGGCTAAATTGCATATTAATTTGGTCCACTAAATTATACTGAGTTGCACTTTCGTACACTATAACTTCTATTTATTGCACATTGAGTCCAATCTCTATCATCAATTGTAAAATCAACCGAAATTGCTCCAAGATTCGAGGATTTCAATCCCAACTGGCCATTTTTAATGACATGTGGCATATGGAGTTCGCAAATATTGATAAAGATTGGACTCAATGTGCAATAAATTTGAAGTCGATGTGTCCTATTAATTTTGTCAAACTCCTAAACTAGTGATGAAAGTGCAACTCAATATTAGTTAGTGGAACAATTTGGTCTGATAATGGTCGTGTATGATGAAATCAAGATTTGCAAAAGAATCACGTAACTTTAATAAAAGTACTCTCAATCCAGTCTTTCGGTTGTCGGAAATAGGAAAATTTGCTGGAAAAAATAAAATCATTGTGTCCACATTTCCAGCTAAATTTGTTGATATGGAAGCTAATTCCGCTTATGTGAACATCCTCCAACTGAGTTCTTTTTTTTTCCTAAATTTTTGTCGTGAAAACAACATTTCAACTCACTTGAGGATGTCTACTAAGTAAAATTGGTTCACATCAGCGGAGTGAAACTGGAAATTTGGCTATGTGGATTTTCCCGGCAAATTTTCCGATTTTTTGAGACAAGAAGACTGAAATTGAGATTTCTCTAAAAGACTAAAATTAGTATATTTTTTTATAAAATGTGATTATTCCAGGACCATTAATCCCAACTTAGCCGACCATATATGGTCAGTTTAATTGAGTTTACAGTGTTCTTGGAACATTAATAATCATTTTCTCGATCTTTTAAGCAGATGTATGGTGAATTTGTTGGAAATAAGATGTGCAGTTTTGATTCTGAAAAATCAAAAGAGTTAATACATACCTTCATGAATGGCATCAAGATTGCAATGTCATTACCGTTGAACATTCCTGGTACCACATATCATAAATGTCTCAAGGTAAATAATTAAATATAGAAATAAGTGGTCAAGTAATTATATAGACAAATATGACTTTTTTGATCAATCCATTTTTCGAACTTTTTTCAGGACAAAGAAAAAGCGTCAAAAATGTTAATGGATGCAGTAAATGACAGGCTTGCTTCACCCCAAAATGTTGAAGATGATTTTCTTAGTAAAGCGATCAAAGACATGAGTACCGTGAATTTTGTGACGAAAGAATATATAATTCACTTGTTATTCATCATCATGTTCGCCACATTTCAGACTATTCCATTCATGACGGCATTTGCTCTGAATTTTTTATCAAAAAGCCCAGCTGTTCTACGGGAATTAATTGTCAGTAATTCAAAAACTATGTACACTAATCATTTTTTAAAATTGTTTCTATAAAAATGGATATTTTATTTACATCCATCAATCAGGCCGAGCACGACGAAATCTTGAGGAAGAGACAGAGTTTGGATTCCTCAGTTACCTGGGAAGAATATAAATCCATGACTTTTACTCTCCAAGTCAGTTATAATCTTTACATCTTTTTTTATATTTTTCACTGCTCACTCATTATTTATCAGTATCTGTTTTAGAAGCTAACTTGTTAACTAGCAATTTTAGGTTATTAATGAAACTCTGAGATTGGGAAATACTGTGCCTGGATTTTTACGAAAAGCAATAAAGGATATCAAAGTGAACGGTAAATATGCTTTAATGCTTAATAAACATATATATGTATATATATATGTTTAACTTTTGATCGATCAACTAATCATTGTGTATTGTATGATGAATTTGAATAAAATCATACACTATTTTGCAGGTTATACAATTCCAGCAGGTTGGGGAATTATGACTTGTCATTCAGCTATGCATTTAGACCCTAACATATATGAAGATCCTCTGACATTTAATCCTTGGCGTTGGAAGGTACTAAATCTCATTGAGATAAATATAAGGGATAACTACAAAAAACTACCTTGAGGTCTAACCTAACTGCAAAAAAAAAAAAAAAAATTTATGTTTCAAAATTACAAATACTGCCTTAATGTGTCACAAACACCCTTAGAGGTTTGTATTTACCTAACAAATACTTAGCCTGAGGGTGTAATTTCTAGAATAGGAAATAAATGTCAATGGGATATTTGTAATTTTGAAAGATAATTGAATTTTTTGTAATTAAGCTAAATCCCAAGTGTAACTTTTGTAATGATCCCTAAATTTAAATAAATTCATGACATATAACATAACTTTCCGATAATTAAAGTAAAATATGCGATGAAATAGGATGTCGGACCAGAATTTATGTTCAAGAACTTGAAGCCCTTTGGTGGAGGCATAAATCAGTGTGCAGGTGCAGACTTTTCTAGGGCATCAATGGCCATTTTCCTCCATGTTTTGGTTACCAAATACAGGTTAGGTGTATAATTTAAGGCCTATATCAATAATATTTCAAGAAATGTATCTGAAATGCTAAATTTTATTTTTAATAGGTGGAATATAGTTAAAGGAGGAGATATCATCCAAGATCCTACCATGCGCCTCAAGAATGGTTTACATATCAATGTATGTAAAAGGCAAGATTAAGTACCCGTCTATTCGAAAAACATGTTGAATCGGGAGATCATCGTATAATGTTTTGCTTTTAGTATTTCGGGGTTTGTGGATAATAATAAAACCTTACTAAGAATTAAGTTTTGAAATAAATCTACCATTTGCTTCATGAATGTACTTGCAATAATATGATGTTAACCATGGTGGTGGTTCAAGTTGTGTGATTGTGGTATTGGAGATCGGATGCTTCATCATTCAATGCCTGCTAAGTTCATGTCAAAAATACTTGTCTCAATAAATCAGGGTAATTGTTATAAAATAACCACATATAAAGAGTTTATAAAAAATATAGAAGGGAATGGAAATTTTATTGATTTGTGAATGAATTACAAAACAATAAGATTAGAAGCTCTTATTTATGGTTTTCAAAAGCTTCTGGTTGCAACTTGCACATGCAATGACGCAGTAGAAGTAGCTGCAAAATAATTTAACTGATGAAGAACCATCGCTCATAGGAAACAATGGGTGAATGGGTGTCGCCAAGATTTTCGGCCAGTGCGGTCAAAAATTCTTTTGTCTTAGTAGGACGAATGTCAAGACGATATTTTTAAAAAAGATAAAAAAAGAGGCAAATATAAATGCCACATTGCAAAAATTCTTTGTTGGTTTTTATAATCTCCAATTATGGCATCTCTATAATGAGATTTTTGGATAAGTGACTTTCCAAAAGTCTATTCTAAATTAACCATCAAACAACTATTATTATTATGGAAAAGACTTTTATATACAAAAATCATTCAAAAATACTTAAAAAGAACTGTTCTCATTATCAAGTTTGAAACATAAATCTCTGTTCATTATCAAGTTTGGAACATAGATCTCTCTTCATTATCAAGTTTGGAACATAGCTATATAACAAACAAGACAATCATTTATCCTCTCATACACCTTAATTGAGCAGATAATTCTTAATATTTTGTGCCGAGACAGTAAGGTTTATTGGTTTTTTTACTTTTTTTTTCAATTTTTTTTATATGAATAAGACCTTCGCCTGAATTTTCAGTGCTATTCAACTCAAATTTAGTAGGGTCACTCCGAGATTCAGTGCGGTCCGCCGACCGCACTCGCCTAAGCTAGTTGCGCATATGCAGGGGTGGCCACGGTTCCGGAACCGCTGTTCTGGTTCCAAATCCGCCAGTTTAAGTTCCTCATTTTGGAGGAACCGGAACCTGAACCGTTGTCTCACGGTTCCGGTTCCAAAATCAGAACCAATGGTTCTAGTTTTAGTTCCGGTTTGGAACCCGATTCCTCTAAGTTCTGGTTCCGATTTTAACAAAACTATTTGTTTATCTTTAGATAGTTTTTTTATTTTTTAAAAATGATTTATCAATTTCAGTTACAAAATAAAGGGAAAAAGAAGAAAAAAACTTGGACTTAATATTCAATTTTGTATTTAATATTATAATAATATTAAATTGTCTATATATACTATTAGAGAATAGATGAATCAAAGTTTACGTAGTTCGCTTACAACATTTGGTTTAAAACGTGTCTCATGTAATTACGAATATAAAACATTACAATAAACAATTAACATTTCTTCTAGCATATTTTAACCAAAAAAAAATCGTTGATTTTAACCTTGAAACAATTAGTTTTAATTGCCGTTCCACCACGGTTTCACATATGGTTCTAACCAACGGGTAAAACCGCTAGTTCCATGGTTTTGAGACCAAGGAGCCGGAATCGAGCCGGCCTATTCCACTTCCGGGCGTTCGGTTCCGATTTGGAACCCGGTATCGTTCCATTTGGTCATCCCTACTCCCTAGTTACGCCCATTATTATGGGTGCACTATATCTGGAATAATTATTTTGATTTTACAGAACTCGTGATTGCAAAATTTGTTGTTTTACCCCATTGCAGAACCATCGCTCAAACTCGCCAACACCAGCTATTTTGATCTAACGCTCAAGCTCAGTCGTGGAATCATTTATCAGCCTAAACTTTATATAGCAATTAATTTTGCCAGCCCAATTACGAGACTCACCCCATCGATCTCCATGCATGTCAGTCCACATTTTGCAATTAATGAATTATATCTTGATATTGGGACGTCGGCCTTCTCTAAGGACCATTCTAGGAACACGGGGACTAGTTGAAGTAATAAGGCTGCTATTGTATATGGAATGATTTTCATTTTTCGTTCCGCGGAGAAATTTATTTAGGGAGCTGTTATTAACAACCCCAAACCTATCAATATTCAATACACACCCTTTCTTTAATTAACAAAAGGGATAATTACGAAAACACCCCTGAGGTTTAGGCTAATTACAGAAAAATCGGGAGATTTTTACAAATTACAAAAACTCGAGGTTCGATTCTGTCTTAAATTAAGACTGAATTAAATCCCTAGGTGGGTTTTCGTAATTCTCAAAACCCTTTGGGGTTTTTTTGTAGTTAGCCGAAACCTTAGCGGTGTTTTTGTAATTATCCCTTATAAAAATACCATCAACTAAAAAGACTAAAATGCCCTTAATATCCTCCAACCGAATTTCTAAATATATATACCCCCTATTTTTTAATCCATCTTATTTTTTTCCCAACTCCCCCATATTTTTTCTTTATCTTTATTTCTACAAATAAAAAGACGAGTTCTTTGCGCAGGGAATTAACAAATCTTAAAATTGCACTAAATTTCTTTCATAAATTTAAAGCATGAAACAAAAACTTTCCAATAAAAGATTTTTTTATCAAATATCAATTTATCGGGCTTCTATTCATCTTTCTTATCTCTGCGCATTCATGGAGTTTATTATGATTTGGCTTAATTAAACGAAGCAAGAGAGGCTGAAGGGTTCAGATCATGGGTTTATGTTTCTTGGAAAAGAATTGGGATTTAATTATGAAAGGTTAAATTAGGAAATATTGGTGTGTATTTGATGGAGATAAAGATTTGAAGATTTCTTATTATCTATTAAGATTAGTTTATTAGGTTATTTTATTATCTTTTAAGAGTTTTCAATTATTATGAGTTTTATTGTTGTAGGACTTTAGTCCTATAAATATTTGTTTTGTTATTAGTTTTAGGAAGTTGAATATTATTAAGATTTGAGATTTATTCTCCAAGCAATAAAGAATTATATTGCTTTGTTCAATACTTCCTGTATTCTTGCGAATCAACAAGTAGTATTTGTGTTATTTGTTGTTCACGCTTCTCTCTCGCATCGCAATTTACGTTTATTCGCGAAGTTTCGTATTGCTTTTGTGCATTCTTCATTTATTCGTGGGTTCCGCCTGCATCGGTTGGTATTCGAGACCGATCTCGCTCCCGAACCATGTTGTCCGGACCGATTCCACAACACATGAACGACACCGCACGCACTGGACCGTCAGACGACTTGTTGACAAAACAATTTAATATCGTGCGCATCCAATTTCAAGATATCAAAAGGTTTGTTGAAAAACGATTTCTTGATGGTTGTGAGTTTGTCTGCGATATTGTGCCCATTCGATCCATCCCATTGGAAACATATTCCACGGACATGGATGTTTACATTGAAGATGGTGGATATGATGGACCACCAATTTTTGATGAGGAAGATGAAGACACTTGTTCGCAGGTTGGCTATGAAAACCCTCTACACTTTGACGAGGATAATGGTGGCTATGATGGCCCACCAATTTTTGACGAGGAAGATCGCAATTATGATGACCTATCAATTTTCGATGAAGAGGAAAATGATAGCTATGATAATCCATCAATTTTCGATAAAGAAATTGAAGATGATGAATTGGGAAGCGAATATTGTCTTCCCCCACCAAAAATCAGAGATACTGTTTATGATGCTTCATCCCTTCCAATTCTATCATTATCTTCTCATAGGGATAAAATATTATTCCTTAAAATGAGATTATTGCCTCATTTGACAAAATTGGCACAATCTACAAAGAAGCTTGTTGGTGTCCCCATTGATGGAAAATATATTTTGCGGAGTCGAATATCAACTTGGAATTTTCTCATTCTTGGCCCAACTCAAATACATGATGATATTCACCTTGTTGTTTCATCTCGTCCTCCTCGCGCCCCTCCATGGTTTTATAATTTTTCTAGGATCTCCCTTCCGATTCGAGGACGAATCGTCTCGACCCCGGAGAGAATGATGGAGATAAAGATTTGAAGATTTCTTATTATCTATTAAGATTAGTTTATTAGGTTATTTTATTATCTTTTAAGAGTTTTCAATTATTAGGAGTTTTATTGTTGTAGGACTTTAGTTCTATAAATATTTGTTTTGTTATTACTTTTAGGGAGGTTGAAAATTATTAAGTTTTGAGATTTATTCTCTTGTTCATTGCAATTTACGTTCCTTTGAGAAGATTCGTGTTGCTTTTGTTCGTTGTTCGTTTATCCGTGGCTTCCGCCGCATCGATATTTTTTTTCAAGTAAAATATTGGTGTGTATTAAGTAAACAGATTATTATCAGAATTTCTAAATATATATACCCCTATTTTTTAATCCATCTTATTTTTTTCCCAACTCCCCATATTTTTCTTTATCTTTATTTCTACAAATAAAAAGACGAGTTCTTTGCGCAGGAATTAACAAATCTTAAAATTGCACTAAATTTCTTTCATAAATTTAAAGCATGAAACAAATACTTTCCAATAAAAGATTTTTTTTTATCAAATATCAATTTATCGGGCTTCTATTCATCTTTCTTACTTATCTCTGCGCATTCATGGAGTTTATTATGATTTGGTTGAATTAAACGAAGAAGAGAGGCTGAAGGGTTCAGATCATGGGTTTATGTTTCTTGGAAAAGAATTGGGATTTAATTATGAAAGGTTAAATTAGGAAATATTGGTGTGTATTTTTCTTTTTTCTGAAGTAAAATATTGGTGTGTATTAAGTAAACAGATTATTATTTTTTAAGAAGAGGGTGGAGGGTGCACTAATAGGTTTTGGGGGTGTTAGCGGCTCCCATTTATTTAACCAAACATACATTGTTTATGAAAATTTTCAGAAATTATACTATTCTTCCACTTTCATTTTTTCTCATTTTTTCTCTTACTGATCACATCTACACATTTTTTCACAAAAAAACTAATTATTATTACACATTCTTCCATAAATTTTACTATTCATGCACTCACTCGCATATTTCTAACTAACCAATCATATCCAATCATTATTTTACTATTTTTAAATCAAATCAACATTCATTATTACTTTTTTCATCTCACATCCAATCACATTCTCAAAATTTATATTTTCTTCCAATTTTTTTTTTACCACTATTTTCTAGCAAAATAAAAGTATTTTCAATGGCACCCTTAATACTTCAACTAGTCCCCGTGTTCCTAGAATGGTCCTTGGAGGAGGCCGACGTCCCATCAAGCTGTAATTCATTATTGCAAAATGTGGACTGATGGAGAAGTGGTGAGTCTAATAGTTGGGCTGGCAAAATTAAATTAAAAGCTATATAAAGTTTAGGCTGATAAATGACACCACGACTGAGCTGATAGTCTCAAGTTTTGGAGGCAAGTCTTTTGTGTATTTTGTGGACTTTGATGGAAATGCCTATTAAAGTGGCAAAACCTAGCTTGAGCGTTAGATCAAAATACCTGTGTTGGCGAGTTTGAGCGATGGTTCCCCATTGGGGGCAAAACTAAAAATTTTCCAATCACGAGTTGTGAATGATCCAAATAATTATTCTAGACATAGTACACCCATTCATGGGCGTAGCTAGCTCAGGGTCGACAACACCGAATCTCGCAGTGACCCTGTTAAATTTGAATTGAATCGCACTGAAAATTCAGGCGAAGGTCTTAATCATATTAAAAAAAAATTGAGTTAAAATTTTAAAAGTCAATAAACTTTAATGTCTTGACCCAAAATATTAAGAATTACCTGCTCAATTAAGGTATATATGAGTGATAAATGATTGTCTTTTTTGTTATATAGAGAGGTCTATGTGTTTTGCATATTTTTGTGTGTGTTTTGTGTGATGATTTATACATATTTTTGGCATGTTTTATTTGTATTAGTATGTTTTAGTGTTACGTTGGGTTATTTTGTTGATTTCCTAGGATTTGGTGGAAAAAACAAGTTTTGGAGCAAGAAACGTCAAAAGTGATTTGTAATTTACAATCATCGTATTTTGGACATAACATTTTCATCATAAATCCAATTATATTGATTCATGCACCATTGGAAAGCCGATTCAAAGTTCTACAATGTTTATTTAATTATTTGGTTAGAAAGAGAAATATCCGCACTCCCAAATCAAAAGGGGAATTGATCTACTTTAGCTACTTTAGCGGCTTGGCCGGTTACTCGAGACTGCTACTAAATGCAAATGAAGATGTTTGGATGGGTTGAAATCATGTTCAAATCAAAATAATATGTTGAAATTTTGAAAATGACATGTCTTAGTATTTTGGCCATAACTTTCTCTAGAAAATTGATATTGAGATCATTCAAGCGGCCATGGAAAGCTAAGAGATTGAGCTACAATTCATAAGAAGTTTACATCGAGAGAAAATTCTGAGGTTTTGAGGGTGCGCACAAGAGGCGCACGGTCGCGCACGATGCACAATGGCAGAACGCCTATGAGCACGTGTGCGATCGCTTGCCATGACTTGCAGAACACGAAATTTTCGATTTTGTTTTGCGTTTTTTGGCTCTTCCACCTTGTATAGGACTCTAGGCTTATAAATAAGACTTGGGAGCCCACAATTTCGAATACCTTTACTTCCTAGCACTTTCAAACCATAGTTTTTGTTATTTTCTCTTCCATCCAACATTGGGGATTGCTTGTTTTTCCATCGGAGTTATTTTGCGGCTAGATCAAAGCGTAATCTTTCTCCGTCTTCTTTATCTGATTTTCAATTGCTTGGTGAATGTTGTTATTACATGACCATGTTTATAATTGCTATTTTCCTTTCAATTGAATTGATGAATCCATCTATAAGGGTGAACTAATTTCTTTGCGTTCTAGGATTAAGATGGTTTGATTCAAGCAAACAACCATGAGTATTGACTAATTGATTTGCTTTCCGAATGAATTGCTTTATTTGATAATTGATTGTCTCGATCAACTCTTGATTTTTTTGAGGAACAAGTGAGATCGAGAGAAGATATTATTCTGAACTAAATTTATTCAGAGGGTTAGATATGAATCAGAGATGTATTATCTAACTTGGTCTTAATGGAAATAGCAAATTATGTTCGAATAGCCCTAATCTGTGAATACGCGAGTTATCGATCTATGTCTTATTTTTACATCTTTGTTATATTTGTTAACCGCATGATCAATTAGTTGATATTCTGCTTGCAAGTTTGATGAGATGATTCCAAAATCCTAGACTTTCTTCCATATCTTTTTCTCCAAGTTTAATCGTGTTTAGTTTTAATTTGTCTTTTTAATTGTTTTCCTTTAGTTTATTAAAATCACAAATTTGGTTAGAGTGTTTAGGTTTTATTTTCGGTTAATTGTGTGCATAATAATTATTGAGTAGGTCTCTATGGACCGTCTTACAGAGATCCTATTCCGTAAGACGGATCCCCACCCGACCCCGACCCACCGACCGCGCCCGCCCACACCCAACCCCCACCCCAACGCACACGCCCACACCCACCACCCCACCACCACCAAGCACCTCTTATTTAAAAAAATTGCTCCAGTCGGAATTGAACTCGCGACCTTAATATACTTGGGTGGTGTTCTACCACTACACCACTAGTACTCATTGTGTAATTTTAGTATAATAATTTATATAAACCCATTCATAAATACGCCTGTTAATTAAAAAAAAATGAAAAATGCCTATAAATGTAAAGGCTAAGAACTGAACCCAAGTCTATTAAAAAATCTTGATACATTATCTCAATAAATGGATACTTATAAAAGTGTTACTTTAACTACATCATATTTATTTTTTATTTTTCCTCTTTTTTTGTTCCTAGTTTGTAACTGTAATAAGAAATATGACAGAGTTAAAAGTACCACTTTTATGAGTAAAAGTATCCATTTTTTGAGATAAAGTATCACTTTTATGAATTCAGTACAGTGACAAAAGAAAAATAAATATGACAGAGTTAAAAGTACCACTTTTATGAGTAAAAGTATCTATTTTTTGAGATAAAGTATCATGTTTTTTTAATACGGTCACATATTTTAATATAAAAAATCTTATTTTTTGAATATATAAGAATTAAAGTGTCAATGTTCACCTTAAAAGTGTCATATTTCTTATCAAAAGTATCACTATTTTAATATAAAGTATCAATTTTTTTCCAGAGAATTTAAAATTTTAAAATGTCATTGTCCATCATGAAAGTATCATATTTAATATCAAATGTATCACTATTTCCAACATAAGTATCGCTTTTTCAATGTAAAAACATTAGCTATGAGACTAGAATGAATACATCAAAAATCTTATTTTTGGATATGTAAAAATTAAAGTATCAATGCTCACCTTAAAAGTATCATATTTCTTACTCAAAAGTATCACTATTTTCGGATAAAGTATTATTTTTTATTCAGAGAATTTAAAATTTTAAAATGTCATTGTCCATCATAAAAGTATCATATTTAATATCAAATGTATCATTATTTCCATCATAAGTATCAATTTTTCAATGTAAAAAACATTAGCTATGAAACTAGAATGCGTATATCAAAAATTCTTATTTTTTGAATATGTAAAAATTAAAGTATCAATGTTCACCTTAAAAGTATCATATTTATTACTCAAAAGTATCACTATTTTCAGATAAAGTTTCACTTGGTATTCAGAGAATTTAAATTTCTAAAATGAAGGGATGATAATGAAGCTTTATATCCATGGTTATATTCATGGTTATACTAAATATGCACAACAAGCACCATTGGTCCAGCGGTAGAATAGCACCTCTCTTTGGTTACAGACTGGTTCAATTCCCAGCTGGTGCAAATTTCTTAATTTTTTGAGTAAGAGGATCCAACCATTGGGTGGGGGAACTTGTGCGGGGGGGGAACTTGGGCGGGCGGCCCAGTGTGGCAAGTACTTGTATATTAGATGCAGTTATTTTTTTTTTTTTATGCGGGCGGGTTGGGGATCCGTCTTACGGAATGGGATCCGTAAGACGGTCTTATACAAGTTTTTGCCATAATTATTTGCCGGCTAAGTCTTCCTTGAGAGACGACTTGTGGTCAACTTGCTACCCTACGATTGATCTCGTCTCTTGTGAGGATTGCTAGATTTATTTTAGATGTTTAGCGGTCGACACTATGTTCCAAACTTAATAATGAACAACTTTGTTGGAGTATTTTTCGAATGAATTTTTGTATGTAAAAATCTATTCCATAACAATAATAGTTGTTTGGTTGTTAATTTAGAATAGACTTTTGGATAAGTCACTTATCTAAAAAGTTTATTCTAGAGAACTCATTATTGGATATTATGAAAATCAACAAAGAATTGTTACATGGTACGACCTTTATATTCCCGAGGTTACGGATCTATTTTGCCAACTTTAAGGCGGGAGAACAGAGAGATAGATGCAACTTAAATAGAGTCGAGACATTTCTTTGGTTTTGGGTTCAAGCAAAACATGCAAGACTTAGAGAGGAAATGTAGGAGGAGTGGCTCAAAAATCCATTTGAAATTTGCACAATTGGGGTAAGACAAGTGAATTCGAGGTTGCGTGTAACTTTTGTTGTAGCATTTGTAATGAATTCAAAGTGATGAAAAGGGTTTAGCACCCTTTTGCTCAAAATTAATAATATTTCTTTGGCTTATAAAAAAAAACGACCTTTATATTTGCCTCTTTTTCTATTTTGTATTGGCTCGACATTCGTCCCCGCTAAGACGAAAGAATTTTTAATCGCACGGTCGAAAATCCTGGCTATACCCATGCACCCATTATTTCCTATGAGCGATGGTTCTTCATCAGTTAAATTGTTCAGCGCCACTGCAAGTTGCAACAAGAAGCTTTTTGGAAATCATAAATATAAGCTGTCTATTTTTTTGTAATTCATTCAGAAATCAATAAAATTTCGGTTCCCTTCTATATTTTTTTATAAACTCTTTATATGTGATTATTTTATAACAATCACCATGCATGATTTATTGAGACAAGCATTTTTGACATGAACTTAACAGGCATTGGATGCGGAAGCATCCGATCCCCAATATCACAATCACACAACTTGAACCACCACCACGGTTAACATCATATTATTGCAAGTACATTCATGAAGCAAATGGTAGATTTATTTCAAATCTTAATTCTTAGTAAGGTTTTATTGTTATCCACAGAACAGTGTTCTAAAAAGCGCTAGGCGCTAGTCGGGCGGCGACAGGGGCCTAGCACCTAGAAGGCCTAGGTGGGGACTAGGCGGAGCCTTAAATATATATACAATTTTATGAATAATTCCCATAATACATAAATCAAAAGTCTATAAATGATATTTAAATTGTTTTTGAACATATCTAATATTTAAGCTTTAAAGTTAAAGTAATTCAACACCAATAATCTAATAAAACTATAAATCATCTAAAATACAATACATTAACAAATATTGCATTGATTTATATAATATCAAATTATCAATGGAAAGATTTCAGGACCAAAATTTTGTTTCATTTTTTTATTAAGAAAATTATATATATTCAATTTCACTTAAACTGAATTTTGGAGTTATTGGTGCTACTTTCACTAGTTGGAGTCGTTTTGCTAGATTTGAAAAAAAAAAAAACATATAGGGCGCCTAGACCGCCTAGTACTGGACCGCTGGCCGGTCGCCAGGCAAAAATCCGGCGCTGGTGGCCGCCACGCTAGGCCCCTTTAGGCGGCCGCTTTAGGGGGGATTTTTAGAACACGCCCGCGTAACTTGAAATATTAAAAGCGAGAACATTATATGACGATCTCCCGATTCAAGATGTAATTTTTCGAATAGATGGAGTACTTTTTTTTTTTTAATATATGAAAATATATAAAAAGAAAGGAAAAGGTCATGATCACAAGGTGATCAGTAACAAAGGAAAAATAATGCAAAATTTCGGAAAAAACAATAAAATAACTTAAAGACACAATTTAAATGAAGGCGTTTATATTTCAAGGATTTTTGAGTGATATTGCCATTTGTATTTTTTTGTACGTGCTCGAGTATTGTCTTGATGGCCTGATGTAACTTGTGGAATGTCGGCCCAGATCCTCGAGCCACAATTTCCCGCAGAGCCTTCATAGCTTCGAGGGAGCATATGAGTGAATAACAAGTGCAATAGTTGAGGAATTGCCTAGCTTGGTTTTTAAAACTTCCGATTTGTCTTGTTCTTCTTTCATCCAACATATCGCACAACGCTTCCGTGTTGATGCAATCATTGCTTCCTTCGACTAAGTGTTAGAGCTAAGGGCATAATCATTAAGCGGATGATTTCTAGATACAACTTCCATGGCACTGTGTAGATCCGATTGACTCTTTTCATCTAAATTTGGTGCAGTCATTGTATCCTCATGAACAATAACCGAAATCTGTGCTGGTAGTTGATAAAGAACCATAGTTCTATCAGGATTTATATTCGAACCTTTGAGGCCCCCATCTGCTCGAACATGTGAGGGCTCATTCTCTTCACGTAAATCTTCTGATGTATCACCCAACACGTTAAAAGAATTCCATATTTGAATACCCAAAGTGGATGGTCCACCCTCCTTAGGGTCAATACTTATGCAGAATGGGCTTTCCATGGCTTAACTTAAACCCAAGTTTCCGAAACTACTTCCTTACCCTTGTTAGCCAGAATCTTACCACGATTCCCAGTTCTAATAACAGATCATCCATGAACCATTAGTTTGAACAATGTCAGCTCTTTTTGTCGCATCTTGATGGCGACAATTCGTAATATGATGCTCAATAATTCGACAATTAATGCAAAAATCTGGCAAATTCTCATAACTGATCAAAGCAACAGAGCAATGTCTCACCCTTTCAACCATAATAAATTCCTGAAAAGGTTTATTCAAATCAAGTTCAACTAACAATCGAACAAAATGTCCCACCTCTCCAGATAACGAACGATCATCAATTTGGATCGGAGTACCTATCACACTTGCAATCTTCGTAATCAAAGAGGGATGCCAATACTCGATACTTAGTTTATAGATCCAAACCCAAACTTGTGCCATAGAAGTATTAATTTTATAGGATTGAAATCCGGGATCCAATTAGTGTTCGCCTTATTTTTAGCTTCACCGCAAGTGTACGATGCAGTTTATAGAATAGGGTTAGCAAGGTCGAATCCACAGAGACTAATAAATTAATGTACTAAGTATTGAGATTGTAATAGTCTTATTTTTATCTAGATGATCGAAATTGAGTGATTTGGTTTTGTAAAACTAAGACAAGAATTTATCCTAAAAAGACAAAGTAAAGATTGATTGAATGATCAAGGAGATGAAGTTAATATCCCATTTTATTATCGATTAATCACAACCAAAGTTATTATTATTCTTCCCTATAAGACAATCACAAAAGTATTTTATCATGTCTCTCGAGATGCATGTAAAAACGTTGATTAGATTATCTATGCTAGGATCTCTACTCAACATAAAATATCCAACTCCCAAAAGCATAAAAGGATTATAAATCCTCACAAATATTCACAGACTTCTCAATCTTGCAAATATTCATGTCAAGTACTCAAAGATCTAGTATTCAAACTCATCTCTCGAATTATAAATCAATACATTAAAACAAGTTAAACCAAAGGCCTTTTGATAAAACAAGAATTAAAAAACAAAGTACCTGAACAGGGTTTGAAAACAATAACTTCAATTGCAATTAATCATCAAACAAAAGTATCCATTAACCTAATCCCAAACCCGGGACTCACAAGATGTTTAGCCAGACATGAGAATAAATAATTCATAGACAAATTATTCAAGTTCATATCTAACTAATTGAAAGTAAAATATATTATGGAATGAGAAAACTCAGGGATATCGATGATCTCTCGATCTATCTTCAATCCTCAGCGTGTGGTTGCCACTCGATCAATCTCCCGAATCCTTCGGTAGAAGGTTGCTCTTTCTCCGCTTTCTAGGCAAATATCAGTCTCTCTTGTTTGGGGCCACCTCGCTCTCTATTTATACTCCCATGGGGTCAAAACCTAAGTTAAAAATCGTCAAAACCTGAATTTCCCGCACTAACGCACGGGTTGTGCGCTTCACGCATGACCAGGTCGTGTGTTAGGCCGTAGAACCGCTTGATTCTCGAAATGACGCACATGCCGTGCATCACCCAAAATTCTGAATTTGCTTATGGGGTCTCATAAGAGTTGTATCCCTATTTCTTATCTTTCCGTAGCCACTTGAATCACCAATATCAATTTTGTAGAGAGTTATGGCCAAAATACTAAACCCCGCCATCTTAAAAAATTCCAGACGCGTTTGGACGTTTCTTGAGATGAATCCCCTCGTTGTTTGATCATCCATGCTTTTTTTGACAAACGACTCATTACTATGACTCTATAATCAATATAGTTGGCCCACAATATAGCTTTGACCACTCAAAGAACTCAAAAACAATATAAAACTCTAGTTTAGAAAGCCCAAATCAATGGTATAAAACCAACTAAACATCTAAATTCTTATCGATTTGGCTTCCAGTTCGGTGTATGCTATCAATTCTTGGCGGTTCTACATCGCAATGCCCATATTTGCCACATAAATACTCAAAGTATCATCAAATTCCTGCAAAATGAGCAAAGGCGTAACATCTTTTCCACATACTGAGAATACGACCCATATTACTAAGGTAATGCATGTTTATCAACTCATAATAGCCAAAATCATGCCCAAAATACATGCAAAACTCACACTAAACAATTAGTGATGCGGATTGTACCCGGATTCAAATTCCATGAAGCTTTAGCGAAAGACGATTATGGTAAACTATATCATTAAATTTTAAACAAAAATAACCCTTACTTAGTGGTACCAATTGCCAAACATGTTGAATTCTCCAAACGACATGCAATTTCGATTTGAGCATCTTTAACGTGCATGGTTTTGCCCCTTTTGGAAGTAGGAGTCGCCGATTAATGGATCTCGTAACTCCATTTGTACGTTGATGATAAATCCCTTCATCAATCGTTACGAATAAAAATCTCATTTCTTAATCGAATTGTATCCTCCCGGCATGCACCATTTTTGCAAAAGATTTCTTCACAATCGTTTCTTGAAAATGGATCCATTCTTGGATGATTCTTGAGAATCTTGGAAGTCCGATTAACGGATGATTCAAAACTTGAGGAAAACATGTAGAATGTAACAGATCGTCATATAACTAGAGAGTTCGAAAACTAACGATTTTGAAAAACATAAAAATGGATTGGTCACTTTTGGTGATGGGGCTAAAGGCAAAGTTTTGGAAAAAGGGACCTTGAATGTGTCCGTCTTCCTTCTCTAAAAATGTTTTGTATGTTGAAGGACTAAAAGCCAATCTTATCGAGATTTCGATCGACTTTGTGACGATGATTTGCTTGTGAGATTTGATAAAAATGTATGTGATGTTTTTGATAAAACCGATAAATGCATTTTGAAAGGTAATAGATCCTCCGATAATTGTTATTTGATATAGGAACATGTTCGGTGTTTCAATACTTCTCTTGTGTTTAATAAATCCTCCCGAGTAACACTCAACCGTGGCACCAAAAACTAGGACACTTGAATTTTTGCGGTATCTGAATCTTATTAAAATAGGGGCTATGTTAGGAGTTCCTAAACTTGATAAAGATCATTCTCGTGTCGTGGTCCGTGTCAATTGGGAAAATAGAAAAGGGAAGCACATAAGGTGTTGCAACATCTCAAAGACCTCACATTGTCCTGAAATTATGCATATGGACCTTATGGGACCAATGCAGTCGAAGCATAGGGGTAAGAAATATGTGTTTGTGTGTGTTGATGATTTCTCCAGGTTTACTTGAGTTGACTTTATTAGAAAAATCTAACACCTTCACTGTTTTTTTCAAAAATTGGTGCTTAGACTAAAAAATGAAAAAGGGTCCAATATTGAAAGAATCGAGTGATCATGGTAGAGAATTTGAATGCTAATTTCTCTAATTTTTGTGAAAAACTTGGAATCTTTCATGAAAATGCTCCCATTATCTCTCAAAAAAACGGAGTTGTAGAAAGAAAAATAGGACTCTCCAAGAGATGGCACGTGTTATGATTAACTCCAAGAAAATCTCTCCAAAAGTATGGGTCAAGTTTGTGAGCATCGCGTGTTACATCATTAATAGGGTTCATTTATGTCTTGGTACTAACATGACACCCTATGAAATTTGGAAAGGTAAAAAGCCCAATATCGGTTACTTTCATGTGTTTGGATGTGTTTGTTATATCCTTAATGACAGATAATATCTTGGCAAGTTTGATTCGAAAAGTCTTTATGGGAATTTTTCTTTGATATTCTGTTAATAGTAGAGCCTATAGAGTCTACAAAATGAGAACTCATACTATCATTGAATCAGAAATGTTGTAGTGGACGATACTAAAGATTTTGCGAGAAAGTGAAACCAATGATATTACAACACCTGGTCATACACCGGATGGAGATGTTGATGCGATCTTTGAGTCGATGCGGATGAAGCCATTGAGTTTGACATTTTCGATCAAGTTAGAAAAGAACCACCAAACGTAATAAAGAAAAACCGCCCCATGGATCAAGTGATTGGGGTAGTGTCCGAGGTATAAAAACAAGAGGTAAGGATAAGGTAAATTACGGGAAGTGGTAAGATTTGTCTATTTTACTTCTCTCATTGAACCCAAAAATGTTAAAGAATCTCTTGTTGATGAGTATTGGGTGAATTCTATGCAATTGAACTGAACAATTTGAAAGAAACAATGTGTGGGATCTTGTCCCTAGGCACGAACACTCTAATGTTATAGGTACCAAGTGGATTTTCAAAAACAAAAATGATGAACTTGGTAACATAACCAAACAAGGCTAAAGCTAGTGGCTTAAGGCTACACTCAAGTGGAAGGAGTGGACTTTGATGAAACTTTTGCCCTGTGGCCGGACTTGAGTCCATAAGACTCTTGCTTGCTTTTGCTTGTGTTCTTAAAATCAAAATGTTTCGATGGATGTCAAAAGTGCCTTCCTAAATGGTTTTTGAATGAGGAAGTGTTTGTTGAACAACCCAAAGGTTTTGAAAATCCCCATTTTCCCAACCATGTTTTTAAACTAAAAATGCCCTATATGGGTTGAAGCAAGCTCCTCCTCGGGCTTGGTATGAAAGGTTGACTACCTTTCGTGTGATAAAGGCTATAAAGGGGAAGTGTTGACAAAACTCTATTCATCCAAAAATTTAAGAATGGTATCATCATTGCTCAAATTTATGTTGATAACATAGTGTTTGGATCAACTTCTAAATAGAAACTTGATGAGTTTGTTGGGTACATGTCTTCCGAGTTTGAAATGAGCATGGTAGGAGAGTTTAACTATTTTCTTGGGCTTCGGGTTAAACAAATTGACAAAGGTATTTTTATCACTCGAACAAGTATGCCAAGAACCTTGTTAAAAGATTTGGGTGACAATAAAAAGCACATGAAAACTCCCATAAGCACTAATGATAAATTGTCCAAAGATGAAAGTGGTACCCTATTGATCCTACTCTATACGTAAGTATGATAGGGAGTCTTTTGTATCTTATGCTAGCATACCTGATATTAGCTATAGTGTTTGTGTGTGTGCTAGACATTAGTCGTGTCCCAAAGAGTCTCATTTGAAAGCTGTGAAAAGAATCATTCGTTATATTAATGGGACTATTGAACTTGGTATTTTGTACTCTTCTGATACTAACACTAATTTGGCTGGTTTTAGTGATGCTGATTGGGCAGGTGATGTCGATGACAGTAAAAGCACCACTGAAGGATGTTTCTACCTTGGAAACAATCTGGTTTCCTGGTACAGTAAGAAACAGAATTGTATTTCATTGTCAACAGCTGAATCTGAGTATATTGCATTGGGAAGTTGTTGCTCCCAAATGTTATGGATGAGACAGATGTTGGTTGATTATGGGGTTGAAGAAAAAATTCTTACTGCTTATTGTGATAATTCGAGTGCCATAAACATCTCTAAAAACCCAGTGCAGCACTCTAGAACAAAACACATCGATATTCGACACCATTTCATTAGAGACTTGGTTGAGAATAAAATTGTTACCATTGATTTTGTCACTACTGAGAATCAAATTGCTGATATTTTCACCAAAGCCATAGACTTTCAAAGGTTTAATTACCTGAAACGGTCTCTGGGTGTCTGATTCTCTAAGCAGTGTGGGTTTCAGTGTTGCAACACCATATGCATCATTTCTCCTTCTTGATGTGTTGCAACCTCTTCTTGATCTTAATTCTTGTGCATTAGACATTTTTTGCATTTTTAAGATCATTACACTCGCTTCTTTTTTTTTCTCTCGTAACCCTATTGAGTACTCCTTTGATGAAATCCTTGCCTAAAAACAATTGTGGATCAAATTGCAAATAGAATGATTTTTCCCATGTGAAAGATGTATTTATTTTTTGGGCCTTTGACGGAAAAAGCGCCCATACATTGTGTGTGAAAGCTATTCAGTTGTGAACTATTCTATGTTCTTTTATATGCTTGAATCTTATTATGATCTTCTGAGAAAGAGCTACCCATGTTTTTGGAGAGAAAGCTACCGACTGGCTAATTGTTCTTCTGGCGATTTCTTGCACTCAAATGATTTTTAAATGGGAAAAGAATTTTGATCCATTGACTTTGTATGGTGGTGTTCTTGAAATAGTTGGTACAACACTCAAGTGACAGACCAAAACGCCTGAGGCATTTTTATTCTTGTCGAAATAAACTCATCATTCTAGATATCCTTCAGGATCATTTTGGTTTGTGGAAAATATTTTCTCTCTTGATTCGCTATGGTGTATTATTTTTGGAAATGATTTATTCCTTAAATTTGTCTCTGATAATAAATGGTATTGTTCATCTGTGCTTATTTTCGATTTATTGCACACCTTGAATTATGGGACTCTTCCAAATATTTTTTGAATTTCGAATTTGCAGTTGGGATTTTTGGAAACTTCCACATTGGCTTCCAACAATATCTCTCTTATACAAGGAAGTTATTTCTTTCCCTTTTTCAAAATACTCACATTCACTTTGTGTTTTTTAAAAGAAATATTTCGGTGATTCTTCTTTTTCTTTTCTTGGGTTCTTGTCCGCACTCTTCTAACCCAAATCCTCCCTAGTATCTTGTGGTTGCTCGATTTCTTTTTTAGATTCTGATCCAATAGTTCTCACAAGAGAACAGATCCTATGAGAGTTGAGAGAAGTTGCAAGTCGGAGAAAAAATAGGGGAAACCCCAGTTCCAAAACCTTTGTTCGCGTGCAAGAAGGTCATCACGCTGGTAGTGCCACTTCTGGTGTGGCGACCTCTCAGGGACATCTCCTGGGTGTGGATTTAAACAACCCCTCACCTCGTTGAAACTAACCCTAGTTCTTCTGTGCCCGTTGAGAGTGCAAACCCCGCAGACCCGAGAACAAGACATTTTATCCATGAGTAATGTAAATCAACCACCTAAGTTGTCTCATCCTTCATCCCGTGTGAAGCCAGAAAATCAAAGTTTTGAGAGGACCTACTATCGAAAAAGGAAAAATGGTGTACCTGTTGAACAAGGAGAAGATGAGGGAGTTTTGTGGCAAGAAAGTGGGCCACCACATCTCAGAAACCATCCAAGAGGATCATTCGACAGATGGTGTTCACTGATTCTGAATATGAAACCCCAAAGGAATACCCTCTCGTAAACCTTCCTATTCGTACAAGTGTGATTGAATCTTCGTTGAATAGTTCTTGATCCGATCATCAAACCAAACCCGATCGGACTTGGAATTGGATGATGATGCCGAACGGACATTAATGAAAGTGCTAATGTCAATCTTTGACACACGAGGTTCACGACCGACTCGAGGAGTCCGATCATGAGCCCTCGACTCAATTTGAGGCCAACAGAGGTCGGTTTTACGCTCTGTACTCTCCGAGAATAAAAATCTTTGGGAGACTGTTGTTCAGCGTGAAATACTGTGTGAAAGGCCTATCAAAATGGATGATCATGCTAAATTTGGTATTCTGCCGCTCCTTGGGAACATGGACCTTCTTGGTTCTGTGACTCATATTGGAAAATATGTTGATCGTGGTGTGAGGGAATTTTATTGCAACCTTGCCCGAGATTTCTTGATCACAAGTCTGCGCTAAGTATGGGTCTCAGTGGGTTCGAAGGAAGGTTTACTCATTTACTCCAGGAGGATATTAATGGGGTTTTGGAAGGAAACAATGTGGATGATTTGGACCGTCCTTCTGATATGGATGCGATTGCAAAGGAGATAAGTGGGGGTGTAAAAGAAGTTTGGCCAGAACGCAAGAAAAATTTAAAGCCAATGACTTAACCAAGAAGTACACTCTTTTTCACAAAATTACCCTTTGCAAATCGGACTCCTACTGAGTATTCCTCTTCATCCACTACGATTAGGCAATCTTGTTATATTGCATTGGGACTAGACATCCGCATAAACATTGGGGAACCGATCTTTGACATCATCGGCACCCATGCTGGGTACGCTAGTACTTATGGTATTCTTCCCTTTCCCTCTTTAATTTATAAAGTGCTTGTTTCACAGGGGTTCAAAAAGAAGGCATCCAAGGATCTTGTTGCTATCTTACTCCCATTTCCATCTCGGTTAAAATCCTCAAGAGTGATAAGATCAATGACCTGCCTCTACCTCCTCCTTCTTCCCCTTCCACTGTTGGTGCTTCTTCCAAAGTTTCAACACTAGGGAATTTAACACTTGAAGCCGATTACGTCTCGAGATAGCTGATGCAGAACATCAAATCAAGTACTGGACCTCGAAGAAGTTAGAGGCCTAAAATCTTCTTTCACATCTCCTTGCTCCTACTGGTTCCTTGGCACCTGTTGCTCAAAAAGGGGGAGTAAGTGTAAGTGGTGTAAGTGCTTATGTTAATGATGATCTTGATGACTTGGCGGATGCTTCCATTGTTCTTTGAAGAAGCACATTCTGAGGGGAGTCGACCTAGTGCGGAGAAAAATGATGCTTGAAGGGGGATTCTCAATCAAGATGAAGGTGATATCAAGAAACCGACTCGAGGGGGAGTCAAAGGAGGCTAGTGGCTCGATTGAGATTGCAAAGATCTCTCAACTTTATTTTTGTGTTTTCTTAGTTCAAATGATAAATTGCGTTAAACTAGTTCTTTTGGACAAAGTGTTGGATGAATTTGGACTTTGTTTGCATGCTTTTCCGAATCGGACCCTAATTATCGCTCTATATATATATATATATATATATATATATAGATCTCTATTTCTACACTTTTATAAAATTATAAATAAATATAGTTTTATTTTTATTGTTGTGAACGTGTAATTATTCTTATTACAAACTTTTTTGTTTTATAAAATAGTCAACTAAAATATCCATATGATAACATTATCTCTTTGGCGCTTAGTGTACTAATAGCATCTCCAAGTCAACTGTATTTTTGTATGTGTTTACACTATTTTAAAGGAAAATTTAGAGGAATTCAAGATTCAACTCCAACGGTTAACTCTATATTTCACTCTACTTTCAAATAGTCATTTTTTATTATTTGTTGTATTGAATTAATATATTTATATATTTATACATTTATGTTTAATATTTAGTATTTCTAATATAATTAAATACAATTATAATTTGCATTATTAGTTAATTTGGAAAATTATATATAAATCCTTAAAAAGTAATAAAATTAACTTGAACATAAAATGAACATTCCATAATTGAATTAATATATTTTAATTTAATGTATTATAGGTTATTTGGTGTCTTTTAAATGACTGTAATTTTATGAATGTGTGTTATGAATTTTCTTTTTATTTTGAGTAATTTATATAAGTAAATTATTTTTAATTTGTTATATATGTGGAATTGAACATAATATAACGATTAACAAAAAAATTATTAATTTACAAAACAAAAAAAAACACCACATGATAATTAAGAATACAATTTATTAATTTATCATTACTAAATAATAAACAAGAGATATTTCCCAAAAAAAAGGGAGAGAGAAAAAAATTCCACTATTTAAAGAAACAAAAAAAATTGAAAAATAAGAAAAAAATAACGTTGGAGCAGTTCCCCGCTAATGGCATGGAGTGTAGAGTTGTGCTGAAGAAGATTTCTTCTTTAAAATATGGGATTATACCATTTTAAAAGTTTGTTGGAGATGCTCTAAAATAGCTATAGGCTATAGCCTCCGCAATAAATCCACTGCCTAACTTCTCAATCCTTTGGAAATTTAAATTGCACATGAGACAATTGCACCCTTAGTCCCACAGGATTAGGCCTATTGCACCGTTATCCCGGTACTTTGCATTTGTCATCCCACTATTTTCAGATCTTGCACTATTAGTCCTACAGTTTTAACGATATGCATAAATAGTCCTGATTTATAAAATTTGCCATGCAAGTCCCAAATTACCTCTAACTTTTCAATGTATCACATGTTGTAAAAGTTTTCATTTTCTCGACACTGCTTTTATTCGTGGCATTATTAAACTTACTTAGATCCGATCTCTATTCGAGGTTTTAAATGGATCATGTCAGGTTTCCAGCCTATAAACTTAACAGGGCATACTTCTGTAAAAGTTTTACTAACATGTATACATACTTCAATTTGCCTAAGTTTATCAACCTAAATGGATATAGTCCATTACGACCATATCAGGCCCAACATGCTTCCGTAAAATTAAAATATCCCTTAAAATTCATACCTTCTTTGACCAAAACAACACCGGGTGAGATGGCTCGCAACACCACCAGTCGGAAAATTATTGCCCCCAGATTGTTTGACAAATAGCTCCTCACTGTTCAACCTCACCCTCAGGGAAGATAATCTGCAAGTTATCCGACTCCTTCAGCAACTGCTCAGCACAGCCTTGGTTCGTTTCCTACTCCAGGCGTACAAGATAATCTTTAAGCGGAATAAATTAATAGAACATTATGAAGACATGTTGAAGCAGAAAGCCCCTTTTTATTAAGAACTTATAGAAATATTTATTACATTAGTAATCTCCTTTTGGGAGGAGAATACTTTTTTAGCCTCTCATGTATGAGGCTTGCACTCGAAAATACATAAAAACTTGAAAACTAAAACACTCAAAATATTACAAATTTCTCTCGGACTTAATTATAAGAAAACTAAGGAAAATGTTTGATATATTCAGCCTTCCTTCAAATCCTCGTAATTTATAGAGGTATGTCCTGAGGACTTTAAAGGCGGACTTCAAATCTTGTTGAAACTTATGACGTCACGCTTACATCATATCCTGCATTATTGCCTCGCCACCGTGACTTCTTTTTCTTTCCGCGCGTGACTCACCCATATGATGGTTGTCGGGAATCTTTTAAAAGTTGATTTGGGTGGTCCCCCACAAAAACGCGTCTTGTGAGTTGGACCCTTATCTTTTCCAAAGATGGTCCCGTCGGTGAAACCTTTCCCAAACTCGGGCTCCTTCTATTCGGGGCATGCTTGACAGATCCTACGATCCAACGGCCAACATGCGCCATGTTACGAATTTTTGGTAAATTTCTTTACTTGCGGGAATCTTATTCTCCCGAGAGAATTCTTCTTTTGGTCTCGAGGAGTTCCTCTTGCAAATCCTCGTGGTCGATCCAACATCGAATTCAAAAGGAAAGATCCATTTGTTGAATTCTGAAAAACTTAAATGGATATTTGACTTTGTCCATTTCGGTTAGACAAACCCAAAGACCCCATGCTCAAATGCCTGGTAGAAGCTTCATCTTTAGAAAATGCTCCTACTAATACCGGTCCTTCTTCTTCGGTGAAGATGCTTTTAGATATTTTAAAGCATCCGGTCTTCTTAACTTGATGAAATGGAAAGCTTCATTAAAGCCTTTCTTTGCTAGTTCGAGCCGCACTTAGAAAATATAGTTCCAAAATGTCTCATCTCGGCCAAGTGTGGATTGTTGTCCCAAGTCTCGTAAATCGCTTCCCAATCCATTTCATTAATTTTGAAATTTCGGGAATCCTAGTGATACAAAAGATAGATTGAGGCTAGAGCTCCAAACGTATACCATTCCCTGTACTTCATTTAGATGACTTCCTCGGCTTCACCAAACCCTTGGATACTTGCCTAAGATATCAACTATAGTTTTTTTAAGGTTAATATTCCTCCTTGTAAATAGTTTCTCCCATTGTCGTTGATATACCGCATAGGAGAAATCCTAATCTCGTCGGTTTGAACCTTAGATTTGCCCGGTCGTGGCCTAAGATTCAACTCTCCCTCTTTTACCCCAGATCTTTGGGTTGACTTGAAGGCTCCTGGTTGTGACACGGAGCTTCAACATTCGCTTCTGATTTGTACACCGTCAGTGGGATGTATCACCGCAACACTTGTGATTATGGTATTTGAATCCATAACCTCCGGGTTAGAGCCCGTTCTCTATTCGCCCTTTTTTGCACCGTAGAGATGCGACCTGGAAGAGAGGCCCTTGCATCTAAGAACAATTGTCCTTGAGCGAACCGGGCATGCACGCATTTGACTAGAAATGGATTTTTGGTTGCTTTGTTGAAGTCGTCTAACAACTTCGCATTGAGACATAAAGTCCCAAAATCTTGTTCTAGACTCTCCAAGTTTTCCCCGAGATGTCTTACTTGTTTAAGGACCCAAATCGTCAACAACGCGTCCTTCCATCTCGTGTCAAAAAATATGCAAGAATATTTTCATGAGATTTTATAATGACAATATCATAATCATAATATTGACATTCAACTTGCCATCTAAGTAATCGGGCCTTTTCGGTTTTGATTCAATTTTATTTTTCGAAAAGCCTTGACACTTGAATTATCAATTTTAAAGTAAATTTTTTAGCCAAGAAAAATAGAGGCAATTTTTTGAAAGCCTTTCATTGCAAAGAATTCTTTCTCGTTTATATGCCATCCGTTTGCTTTGGGTGTGAATAAACCGCTACAATATTTGGATGGCACTTCCTCATTTGGTGTGACCTTAGTAAGAATTGGCGGGCCTTGCGACCACCAATCATCACCGGCATCCGTAAAGAACCGATTCGTCCTTGTCTTGGGGGAATTGCAAGCTTTGGAAGCTTTTTACAAACTTCTTTAAGTTGCTTAATTCTTCTTGATATTCATCCTCTCATTTGAATATCGATCTTTTTTAAGCAACAGGGTATACACCTTTCTATAATATGCCGGATTGTTAATGAACATCCCAAGAAAATTAACAACTCCAAGAAAACTCAAAGATGTTTCTTGTCTTTCAAGATATTTGGAAATTATCAGTATCTTTTCTACAATATGCTTCAGAGAATAATTCCGCATTCATCGATTTCAATTCCGAGAAATTCAATCTGTCTTGTTGCAATTACCGTCTTCTTTTCCGAAAAGCACTAATCCTTCTTTGTGACAAACATCTGAAAATATTTCCAAATGTTTGAGATGCTCCTTCATGTTCTTTGATGCGATCGAATATCATCGATATATATGAACATGAAACTAAAATAATCTTCAAGAGATTATCCATCTTTCTCGATATATTTGGGGTGCATTAGCCAATCCCATAGGCATCACGTTCCAAATATAGTGTCCCCTGTGGTGTAGAGAAAGTCAGAAACTTCTTAATTTCTTCCTCCATCTTAATCGGTAGAATCCGGACTTGCAATCAAACTTTGAGAATATCTTCGCACCTTTGATGCGATTAAGCAAATGTTCTCTGCTTGGGATATAATATCCGTCGAACTCCAAAATGTTATTAATCCCTTTGTAATTAATAACAAGTCTTGGCTTTCCTCTTTTGATTTCTCTATGATTCCTGACTAAGAATCCTGGACTACTGTATGGAGAAACTCCTGGCGAAATCAACTTAAGGTCAAGATGTTCCTTAAGTATCTTTTGCATATCCTCCTGATTCATAAGGATTGGTTTGATCTCACGAACTCGTACTCCTTTCCTATTTTAACCTTTAAGGATGCTTTGAGCTCATTCTTATCCCACCAAGCCAAAGGATCTTCATTATAATTCCTTTGGATCTTCTTCTTGATATCCTCGAGTGATATTTGATCTTCTATGGTAACATCACTCTGTGGCTTCTCCATTAGGCTCATCATCAATTCTGCCTCTAGAGGTACTCGTTCTTCTCCTTGTATTCTGAATGAATACAAGTTATTATCCCATCGCTTCGTATCTTTTTGCTTCGAACCATATTGTCGAAAGGATAATAAAGCATCACCAAATCTTCTCTTATCCGCCATTTTTGGATTTCAAAGTTTGGCTTCATCACCACGCTTGCTGCGAAAATTAATTGGCATTTTTCTGTAAAATGCTTCCCGCAGTCTCTGGACAATGATCTTATGATCACATAATGTTGTGAAAATAAGTCTTCTTGTCTCATTTTCCTGTGTAAATCACTTGAATATTTGTAGGAAATTATTTCCTAGCAAAACATCTGCTCATGTGTCATGGAAATATATTGGTGGCGTCTTTACTTTGTACCATGGGGTACCGCCTGCGCCTCCGATCATGATTTCTTCCTGTTTAATTCCTCTATTAAGAATAAGAATTCTTTTAGAGAAATCTCGTCCTGCAATAGCTGGTAAATCCTCTCCAATATCTTTAGGGAAAACATCCAGACTTTGCAAGACACATTCCTAAGACCAATCAATATAGGCCGCGAAATATTCTCGCCTTGTATTGACATATAACATTCCGATATAAATGTATATAGAGAATGGACAAGTGGGCATTTGATTCTGTATCTTTTATCTGCCAATGTGAACTCCATTCCATCTTGCAATCTTTCCCAAGGTTTTATGATCCTCAAGAAATTCAATTCCCAGTATTAATTGCTCTGGGATTTTTCCTATTATTACTGTAATAGTCATTTCAATTTCACCCATCTTTAGTCTTCCTTGATACCTTCCAACTATGGGTTGTTGGAGATAATATAGAACATCACAAGGAAAAATATTATCCTTTTGAGTGATATCAAATATTACTTCAACTTCTCTCCATCCTTCTAGGAATTTAAGCTCTCCCGCCGCTTTTTTGAAAACATTTGGGATGCGCCGAATCGCACTTGGTCTCTTTTCTTCCCAACAATCGCTACTCATCATTCTCGTCCTATTGGAAAGACATCCTTCTTGCTCAACTCCGAGACTTCGACTTTTGTTGAAAACAGGTTGATCTTGTATTTTCATATCGATCTCCTTGATAGTTGGAGATTCTATGACTTCTGGTAGAACCACCCTAGCAAAGTCCTCAAAGATTCTTGGGACTTCAATAAATTCCTTCATCAAGAATACTTTTGAATTATGTGTATTCGAGAGAGCATAGGATATCTTGTATGTGATCGAGTATGGTTTGTTCCCTTCTTTCATCAAATCATCTCTTTTGAAATCTTGATGAAGGGTTAGGACTCTATTGAAATCTCGATCTCCCAAATTGTATGCAATTCTAGGATAGACATCAAATGCCAATTTTCCAGCATACAAATTTCCTATAACCGCTCCAAGGCATGAATCTTTGAGATGTGAGATTCGCTTGTCAAAGATAGCAAGATTGAGTGGCGAATCTATTCCTTCTTTGAATGTTGCTTTAATAATGACTCTTATGGCTCCGATATCAATCTATGAGAGTGTATTTGCAACTTCTCTTTTAACTTTACTTTTGATCTCATTGATTTCTCTAATAGGGACCAACCGCATCTCGATCGGGTTCATTAAACTCCATCGGAATGGCAAATTCTCCGGTTGTTACTCAGGATAATTTGGTGTTTTCTATTACGAAAAACAATTTTATCCAACGTCTTTTCCATAGCTCCGATGTAAATCCATCATATATTTGAAGATTTGGATCTTCCTTCATAATTCTCATAAGAGTCTTATGAGAAACCGTAGTATGAGAGAGAATCGACATATTCTCCTAACCGCTTCTTTGAAGAAGTTCTTCTTCACTCCGATTCTCGAATCGGATTCACTTCCATCTTCGAATATATCTCTTCTTCATAGATGCTTTCATCTGAGGGTATATCCTCAAATTGATACACCTGTATAAGATCTTGATAGTAGACATCCTCTTCGATCTCTAGTGTAGCCTCGAACCTGTCTCGACTCCTCGTCTTTGATTTTCCGGGCAATCCGGTTGAGATATGCCCTCTTGCTCGCATGTCCAGCAATTACGCTTTGAAACTTTCATTAACTCTGGTGTGAGCTCGCCGGAAGTCCTTCTCCCCGTGGTCCCGCTGGTACTCGCTTGATTTGAACCTGATGATGAGGCTCTATTCCTGCTTGGTGCTAGTCTTTGCCCTGATTTGTAACTTCGGGCCTTTTGTTTTGACCAAAACCTTCTAGGTCTCCATGAAGACCTTTTGCTCGCTTCCCCGACGGTATGGATGGCTTCTCTCTTTCTTCTTCTTATGCCGTGATTGACCTCCCACAACTGTTGGGATATCATTGTCTACGCAACATAGAGGAACCACTTTGTTAATTCCTCGTAATCTCTTTGTAATTCCCGTATAGAGCTACCTGGTAACACCATTCGTATAACTTGGCCTTTAAGAAAGACATTCTTCCGCCACCGTATCTAATTCTCGCTCCATCCTTGTATTCCCGATGAGCATTTCTCTCCGAGGGACTCGGAATCTTTGCAAAGAATAGCTGTGAAGCTTCCTTTTCTCCAATCTTGGATTGCCACCGGTATTCGGTGAACAACTTGATATATTCGTCAATATGACAAATATCATGTAACTCAAGTCTATAGAGGGCTTATTTATATTTTTTTCTTTTTTTCATCCTCTAATCCTTCAAAGTAACATGTGCCGATAAACTAGATTTTGAATGGTTTTGCTATATCATCGACAATTCCTTTCAGTGATTCTCCCGATGTGACCGCTCTTCGTACTTGCATCGGTCATATCCCATGCAATCTTTACAGACCCCTCAATACTTATTTCAAGGAGTAAAATGAAGGAATCTTTCGTAAGATCAAGGGTACCCTCTTTGCAATCCTCATTGCTTATGCTCATTCATCAATAAGAACTTCTCGAATTTTTAAATGCGGGATGTCCATATTTAGCATCAATCCATATGGATGTATCGGATCTAGATGCGATCTTCCATAAGGCGTCTTGTGAATATTTGGCCTTCAAGAAGGTACTCGAGTTCCTGCAAGAGGTGGTCGAGCTCCTGTTCCTAAAAGAGTTTCATTCCCTGTGGTGAAATCTCCAACGTGGTGCATTCTCTCGTCCTGGGTTCCATGATTTGAACCCACACTTTCTGTGATGTTGGGATTTACTGGTGGCAGTGGTGGAATTGGCGGAATTGGTCTACCATGAGGGTAATAGGTAACCAAAGTTGATCTATCTCCTGCGTTCATCTTTAAGTCTACAATACCTAATCCCGCAAAGGATTCTCGCCAGTCATGTAGATCTTTAAGATTGATATTCTCCATATCCATCACTTTTAGTTTATGATGGATTTTCCTTTGATGATAGCAATGAGCTTTTCATCATCTGTCATCTTTCGTATCACTTCGGTTGGTTTCCCCTTTTGGTGTAAATAGGATACTGTCCCGAAATTGATACGCTTCTTTCCTCTGGAAGAACTCGGTCTGTCCTCCAAGCTCTTGACTCGTTTCTGAATATAATGAAGGATTTCAAGAGTTTTCTTCGATATTTCACCATCGTCTCCATCTGTTCGGATCCGATGAACTTGTCTTTGGTAGATGAATATGGCTATTGTCATAATTTTGTACCGCCTCTAGACTTCTCTAAGATCTTCTGGAGAACTTAGAATTGTCTGGAAGTATCTCGTTTCGTTCTGGTACCCCATCAGGAATCATTGTTCTGATGAGAATTCTCATGAACTGCTTCTTGGCGATTCATCAGATCTACATATAAGGTCTGGTTTACTGTCTAGAAACTCATATGATATGCCGCTCGCATTTCGCATTGCCTCAAGGCTTCCCTATCGGCTCCTGCGCTTTCTTGAATCTCATATTGGTGGTTCCAATATGCGATCTTATGCTGGTGTTCTTGTACATACATCGTCAAAATTTGACGATATGTCCTGTAAGGTGTACATCTTGGACAATTGTCCAGATCCATATTCTCGGAGAAAATTCTCCTCACCAATTGTTAATTACATAAATATAATAAATATAACTAAAAGTTCTTAACAAACTTGGGCTCTGATACCATTTTGAGTCAACAATTCTAAAAGCAAATTGGGTATAATGTAACATGAATTATTTTGGGACCGAATGTGCAACCCTTAAAAATTATGGGACCAAATATGCTAAATTGAAGATCCCGGGACTTCTTTTGCAACAATCTTAATCCTATGGGACTATTGCGCAAACGTGGGACTGAAATTGTAATGAAGAAAATCCTATGGGACCATAGATGCAATTAACTAATTGCACATGCACTATTACACTAATTACGTAAGACTTTTTATCATTTCTTTTTTTTTCTTTTTATAAGTCATCTTCTAAGCTTACGTCTGACTATGCCTGAGGACAGCAGCTCCTCCCTCATTGCTGCCACCAATATATACCGAGCACTGGCCAATGTTATGGTAGGATCTCCTGAAACAATTATGTTCGACCACCCAAACCTAATAATAGTTGATCTCTCCCTGAATCGAACCCATGTATTTCTTCTAACTACGTACGACTAACATTAAAAGTATATTTAAAAAAGTGACGCATCTTAATAAACATTTATGATGTACAACAGAAAATAAAATACCGTATTAAATATACAGATTAATTTAGCTTCAAATGTACCTAACCAGTTCATCTATTTAACATGCCAACCTTGGAGGGATTCCAACAAGGTTGAGTGTTCTGAAGAATCGATCGAAATATTAGTTTTATACGAGTGTTGGTGTATTAGATAAAGAGGGATTCTTTATGCTTTTCGTAAATCCAGTCGTATTTGTAATAACTATTTGTTCTCTAATATTGGATAGTTTCTTCTCTGGGCGTGGCCTCGTGCATTAAAATTGAGGAATCTAAGCACGTTAAATATCTCCGTGTAATTTATATTCCGCTGTGTACTTGTGTTGGTTGTTCAGAGTTACAACATTAACATCCAACACCTTAAGAATCTGTTCTGTTTCACGTTTTAAGGGCACATATTCTATCAAGACTCTTGTAATTAAATTTAATATTTCAATCATATCAAATGCTAATATAACAAGATCTAATAAAAATTAAGTAACAATCAACGATTGTTTGAAATAATTTTATGAATTAATAAAATAATATCAACAATCTAATATTTTAATAATGGAATCATGAATTTTAATATCATGTTCCTTCGTATTCATCAATTACAATTTGTCAAGACTAAAAAGTAACTGATAAACGGAACTTGAAATTAGATTTGATATTATTAATGGTATAAATTTAAATACAAATCTATGACGTATAAAAACTTAATTTATTGAGAAAAAATCCTAAGTGCCGGCTCGGCCTAAAGAGTCCTAATGCTATAAGGACCTATGATATATAGGCCCAACCCTTATATTAAATGTAAGACGGAATGAAATGGAACAATATTAATTACATACCTTTGTAGTCTCTTTTTAATGAAAGGGTGACCAAAGATTGGAGTAGCTACGAATGAAGAGTTGAAGACTCTCACCAATGAGAGGGATGCCCGGAACCAGGAGGAAGTAAACCATTACATTTAGGATTTCTCCATTTGTATATCCAACCACTAACAATTATAATGATAAAGGAAACAAAAATGTTACGCAGAATTAGTTATAAATTAATTTGAGTTTTGAGACTCTAAGATTGGTAGATTGAATAGATGAACTGCTAGGTATATAATAATACGGGACTTTATTTTCTCGTTGTACACAATGGCGGAGCCAGGATGATTTAGTATGGTGGATCGATACACAAAAAATGCATGGTGGGCGGATAGAAAATCCAAGAAAAAAATAATACAAATTATAACTATTTTTTTAAATTTTCCACTAATGTTTTTTTAAAAAAGGGGGCCAGGGCTCAGTTGGCCCACCCCTAGATCCGCCCTTGGTCAGTACATCATAAATGTTTATTAAGTCGTCACCTTTTTTTTTTAATATACTTTTGAAGTTGTAAGTAGTTAGAAGAAATGATAAAAAGTCGTATGTAATTAGTGTGCAATTTAAATTTCCAAAGGATTGAGAAGTTAGGTAGGAGAAAAATTTACTCATCAACTCGTGCCCATCTCTCCTCAAATTCTGGTGGTTCGATGTAGTTACTCCAAACGATGCGATTAAACCTTTCCATGAATTGCTCATCTTTAAGCAAAGTATGCCCAACCTTCACGCAACCCTTTCCATGATGTGCCACATACATAGTTGGTGAATATTGTTTTTAAAACTCTTTTTATCGCGTTTTTCATTGTGGGATCTTGATCCAGAACTATGTATGTTGGGTCATGGCCCATTGATTTCAAAAAATTTTTGAATAGCCACACATATGATTCTTCATCCTCCTTGAGATGTAACCCAAATGCGAACGTAACACATCTTCTATGGTTGTATCCAAACCATGAATAGTGGGAACACCATTTTGTACCTATGGTTGTGGTGATAAGTTAGTCTCTTTTTTAAAAAAAATAACAAATATTTCAAGTTCATCCGTATGCGATGTTCTTATAATACATAAGGAACATTTAACTAATATATAAGTAGTTTATGTTCGATTCGCATGCATATCCACACATGAATAAATGCCTTAAGAAAAATGGTCCTATTCTTTATAAAATTATATATTCTCTTATGCGGTGAAAATAACTCATAAACGGTTTATGTTCTTTTGACATGCATATTTATGCACGAATTAAAAAAAGAGAGGAGCACGTAATTTAATGGGAGTGTACCAACTTTGTTAGTATTGTATGTTGCATCAAAAGATATAACATTCCCGAACATTATGTAGTTTTGCTTGCACACTGGATCATCCCAAAATAATCGTGTAAGTTGGTCGTTTTCATCAACGCATAGTTGAATGTTGTATTTGGACAAACTTCAATTTTTTTTTAAAAAAACTTGTCTGTAATAAGTTGTGCACCAGCTCCACATACGTATGCTTTCATCTCTCTCTTGAAATTTTTAAAATCGATTGGTAGTGCGCCTACATTCGAATACCCTCCAACCATCTCCTTATACAGACGATAAGTTTTTGCTGCCCCAATGTTTGTTGTTATACAACTTAGGATGAATTTTTGGTGAGCCAAATTTAAATTTCTATTGGGTTTTAGAAAGTGTCTGTACACCCTGGGCTTCAAGGAATGCATGTGACTAATTTCAAAACTTTTTACTGTGTAAGAACCAGATGCAGTGACTTGGAACATGCACCGCGCCTTGCATCCCACCCTTGTCGGTTTTCTGTGTCTCAATTGTGAGCTTTCGTCATCATTTAGCACTGCTTCGTCATGCAGTGTAGATGAGCTTTTAACCTTTTTGAACCCTTCGCGGATGCACACTACGTATTGCATGCGTATTATACCACTGCGGAAGCATTTGGTTGTACTTATTCTCACATCAAATCCACTGACACACCCATAACTTTTATAGAATTTTATTCCGTTGTCGACATTATCAAAATTCATTCCTTCTTTTGGAGTCATATATTTGTCACATTCCAGTATCCAATTCGGAGATGAATCTGATGTTATTTCAATCTGATGTTGTGGAACAGTTGCAATTACAACTGTTTCAACAAAAAAATGTAAGCAACATTTTGCATTCATGACAGCAATTATCTAAGCATATATAAGCAACATTTCCGATCATATCATGCATGTTTCTTTAAAGAAAAAAATGGGGATGAAGAATTGAATTTTCTGCATTCGCAAGCATATTCATAAGCACAAACAAGCAAGATTATAGATACGCATAAGCAACTTTCTTGGTAAACATACAAAAAAATAGGGATGCGAAATTTTTTCGCATTCGCAAATATGTTCATAATTATAAGCATATTCATAGGCACAAACAAGCAAGATTATAGACACGAATAAACAACTTTCTGGGTAAACATACAAAAAAAATGGGGATGAAGAAATGAATTTTCTCCATTCGCAAGTATGTTCATAATTATAAGCATATTATTTGGCACACATAAGCAAGATTATAGACACACATAAGCAACTTTTTGGGAAAAACATACAAAAAAATGGAATGATGAATCAAATGATTGTTTTAAAAAAATGCGAATCAAATTTTAATTGGATTCAGTAAAAAATGGACAATATAAACAATCGAAAGGCGAGAAAAATAGTTACCTTATTGTTCATTAGTGTTGAAACATTATTCATAGGTCTTATCCATTTCTTTTTTCTTGCTTGAATTCTCAAAATATGGACTTGTGTACTGTGGGAGAAGATTTTTGTTGCATAGACTCGGTGGAGAAGGTGATTATGGCTGGGACGATTTTCTAATAATAGATTTGGTGGATTGTGATTGCAAAGTTGATGGTAACTCATCCTATTTTAATGGGATTTACTAGATTTAGCCAACACGTAGACTGATTTGACCCCACTTTGACTTTATCACATAATTTATTAACATTAATCAGGTTTAATCACAACCATTGATATTAATAGATTTATGGCTTGGATTTGGTCCTATATACTCATACAATAGGGGTCCTATATGACCCTCCCTATATATATATATATATATATATATTATTTTGGGGTGGTAGAGTGCAAAATTATACAAAGTTTAGGTGACAAAGTGCAATAACTTTAGCATGTGATATTTTTTTTAAAATAAATGAAAATATATAAAAGAAAGAAAAAGATCATGATTACAAGATAATCATGCAGCAAAGGAAAAATAATGTTAAACTTCGAAAAAAAGAAAAAAAATAAATTAGAAATGTAATTTAAACGAAAGACGTCTATTTCTAGAAGATTTTCGAATGACATAGTTAGTTGTTGTTTTAGCAAGTGCTTGAGTATCTTCTTGATGGTCTAATGTAGCCTGTGGAATGTCGGCCCAGGATCCACGAGCCACAATTGCCATAGACTTCATAGCTTCTGAAGAATCACATGAGAGAAAGACAAGCGGAGTGGTGGAGGGGTCACCTATCTTTGTCTTTAAAGCTTCCAATTTTTCTTGTTTCTCTTCTTTCTTGATCCTCTTCATCCTCCATGTCGACCATCATTTTTGAGCCATAGGCTGCGGTCAAAGGTAAGCTCTTGGAGACGTCGGTAATTGCTCATTGTAATTTCTCTTTCATTGCATCATTTAAGTCGGGCTTGTATGATTACTTTGGTCTTTGAGAAGAGTAGTATACAACTGCCAAAGGTGTTAGTATGTTACTATTAACATTATCGACCATTGCCAATGTTCGATCATCATTAATCTTGTTGATTTTTCGAGATTTCCCTATCAATAGCGATGTCTCCGGCCACCACCGCATCTTCAACCCCATCGCCACTAATGCCTCAAAGGAATTCTTCGTGTTGACTTTCGGGATAGATTTTCCAATATCATTAACTCTACCGCGTCATTTTTAACTTGCACCCAATTTTCTGAAGCAACGAGTCTTACCCTTATCCACCGGAGGACGATCACGATGCAATGATCTACCACGGTTTGGACTAACCTCTTTTTGCTTTTCTTCCTAAGCTTTGAGTTGTTTTGGTATTGTATTACGACATTGATTGATATTTTGCCCAACAATTCGACAATGAACACGAGAAATTCGGAGATTTCCGTATCCGATAGAAATGAAGGAACAATGGCCTATTCGTTAGATCATAACAAACTCTTGAAGGGGCTTATTTAAATCCAGTTCCACCAAAACACGAGCAAAACATCCAACTTCTCCAGATAAAGAACGATTATCAAACTGTATTGGAGTACCAGTTGAAGATGCAATTTTAGTAATTAAAGAATGGTACTAGTACTCATAACTCAATTCATAAATTCGAACCCAAACCTACACAACATAATAATTTATCTTATAGGGGTTGAAGTCGGGCACCCAATTCATGAGATGCATTGTCCTGGGCTGCAAATTCCAAGATGATTTTGCAAAAATCCGATTTCGATCTGTCATGTAATTAAATTGAATATTAGTAACCTTGCCTTTCCAAGTGGAACAATCTTCCAGTTGCTTGAAGGTTGCCATACTGAATGCAATTTTTCATTTAGATCCTCTAGCGCATAAGGCTTAATGCCTTTGGATAGAAGAATGTGTCCAATTAGAGAATTTTTTAACTCAGCCGTCCTTTGTTGATAGATTTCTTCGTCCATAGTAACAGAGAAGTAATTCTCTCCCGGGGCTAGGGTTTGGGAAAAAAATTATACTCCATGCATGGAATCCGTACGTCGAGCGATGTCGTGTCTTTGAGAATTGAGAGAACGATGAGGATCCAAATGTTGAACTTCGTGCTATTTTTGAGAATTTGAGGTTTGATTTTTGTGTGGTGATATCAAAATAAAAATAGGGTTTCACGTAGGGTTTCAGGAGCCATGTGGCAAACCCTAGGAAGGGAAGAATGAACAGCCGTAGCTGTCCAAATATGTTGAGAAACCTGCAAACTTGAAGAAACAGTATGGCCGTTGTGTGCAGCTGTCAATCTGAAATGGGCCATCGAAGAAAAAGGAAACGATCGATCTTGTAGCGTAGGATTAAGATTTTCATTGAAAATCTTCTTAGAAAAAAGATGAATGATAATTCTCATGAGGAGCAGTATATTGAGCATGATTAGATCTATGAATTTTAGGGAACAAAGATGAATCAATCTCCATGATCGAATTAATTAATATTGAATGGAAGAGAGAAGGTGATCGTTGTTGAGAGAGAGTATCACCTCAACCTACTTTAATATGTGACATACATGTGACGAGAATCTCGGCGAAATATTCCCACCGATGTGGCTCATGGGGCAAAGTGTAAGTTTCGTGTAGTTTGGGTGGTAAAATATTGCAAAAATCTAAAAATTAGTAGGTAAAGTGTAAAACGGCCATAGTTCGGATAGCAAAGTATTTTTCCCCTTTTTTTAGGTTGATTGGTTTAACCTTAGCAGTTTATAATTAGTTAAAAAAATATGTAGATAAAATATGTTAAATTTGGATCGTGGATTAAAAGAGATTGATGGACAAGATGAAGATGTGTACCTACGTTCTTACTCAAGGTACTTGTCTCATATAACTCAGTGCATGTATGTGTATATATGAAAAGTTTGATTTAAAAAAATACAAAATAAAAATATAATATTTGAAAATTATATATATAAAAAATGTGAGCCAGATTAACTGTCTTTTATGTCAACTATGAATCTGCTAATATTTATCTATTTACAATTTAACTGTACTAAAATTATTTTTAATAGTATTTTTCTAAAGATTTTAAAAATAATTCCTATATTTGAAATTAATAATATTGTAAACTTTTCTATTTTATTTATAGTTGAACTACATATATTTTTAATACGTAAATGTGATTTTTGTAGTTATTTGTATTTTCAAAAATCAAGAAGTAATTTAAACTAAAAAAGAATATAGGAAAACTATTTGTTTTTCTAAATATTTTAAGTAACATAATTTATGTTTTAGTTAAATAAAATGCTTTGGAAAAATATATTTTTTAGAAAAATATTTTAAGGACAAAGATTTTTTTAGTTTTCAAGTGTGACATTCACAATATTAATTTTAAATAAATAAGTAAAAATTTAAAATTTAAAACATTTTTTTTTATCAATGCTAATATTAAATCTAACCATTAAATAAATAATGGGACCATTTTTGGTTAAAAATGTAACTTTGGTGTCCTATATATGAGACCATTTTTTATCATCAATATCTTTCTCCGTTAATTTTTAAACGGACATCACGCCACAATTTAAGTTTTCGTATGATATGGGACCATTTTTGGTTAAAAATTTAATTTTGGGATAAAAAGTGAGAACAATGAGACTAAAATCGTCATGTGCTCAGTCTTATGAGAACAAAAGTGAATTTTTTCTCAGTTAGGCATTGCCAAGGAGATAATACCTAGGGGTGTTAATTTAGGACCCGACACGCAAACCCGACCACGAACCTAATACGAAATTAATGGGTATAGGTTCGAGCTTTGTGGGTCCGGGTCGAAATTGGGTCGGACCCGACTAACCTGCCAATTAAACAGGTCAGGTCCGGGTCAACCTAATATGACCTGTTTAACCCGTCTAACCCGTTTGTGAATTTAAAAAAAATAAGTGAATAACTAATTGTAAGAAAAAAAACAGCAAACAAGACTTATCTTTAAAATACAAATGATAAAATCTCCTTAATTATGTATTTGTTATTATTATGCATGTCTTTTTAAATATTGTCCTCAAAATATGATTAATATTGTATGTTATTTATGCAATTATCTTATTTCTTTTTGTATGTTGTGAATTGTAATATTGTTTATTGATCGAATAGTGTGTGATAGTGATTGATTTTGAAAAAAATGAACTTATTCAATTAAAACTATTAAATGAATATTAAAATAATTTTATTAAACGGGTTAAATGGGTCGGGTCCGGGTTACCTGTGAAATAAGTAGGTCGGGTCCGAGTTCAATATTCTTACACGAATAATTAAACAGGTCGGGTCCGAGTCAGCTGTTTCTGACACGCGAACCTGCGAACCCGGACCCAACCCATATTGACACCCCTAATAATACCATCATATGGATATTTTAGTTGACTATTTTATAAAACCAAAAAGTTTTTAATAAGAATAATTACACGTTCACAACAATAATAACAAAAATAATTATTTATAATTTTATATAGGGACGGACATAGGGGGCAGGTGCTACCAACCGCCCCCCTCATTTTGTGGTTGAACCCTATAATATATTATTTAATAAATTAATATAGTATTTATAAATATAAATCAAAATATCTTGCCTCCCCCCCCAATTTTCATGTAATTTAGTTATAAAAACTTGCATGTTTTGTTTTTTTTTTATATTAGATTTGATTTTGCCAGAGTCGGCCCAAGGTTTTGAGGGGCCTAGAACAAAAAATAATATTTATACAATCACGGAGATAGGGGGAGACCAACCCGGGCCCCGTTACCCTATTTTTAAAAAAGCAATTAAGGTAATTGTTTTTAAAAAAATTAAGTTAAATTTTTTTTTTTAGTTTTTTTATCTGACTAACTCCACCTTCCTGTATACAATGACGTACCTAGGAATTATCATGGGTGGGACAATATAAGAAATTGGGTACAGTGGCGTACCTAGGAATTATCACGGATAGGCCGATACACTAAATTTGGGTGGGCCAGATAAAAAAACTAAAAAAATACACATAAATTTTAACTAATTTTTTTTTGGGGAAAACTTTTACCTAGTAATTTTTATTTAAAAAAAAAAGGGGGGCTAGGGGTGACCCCCTATCTCCGCCATTGATTGTATATATACATATATAAAAAATACTCTAGAGACCCTCGTCGGAGAGCCTCTTGTGCGGCGGCACCATTTGCGATGTCCCAAGACTGCCCCTAAATTTTGCCCCCCAAGAACAAATTCCTGCGTCCGTCTCTGATTTTATAGTAGTGGAAATAGAGATCCATATATATATATATATATATATATATATATATATATAGGGATTGGTTCAAACGAGACCAATCCTTTTTAGGTTAGTCCATAAGAACACTTATGGACTCTTGATTTAAAATTTTGGATGGCGTAGATCATTTTAATTAATTTAGGCATATAAGGGTATAATTGTACTTTTATATTTAATTAGTTATGTTAATTGGATGGTTATTAGCTATATTTAAGGAAACATAATCCTACCTTTTCGATTCCCGATTTTTAGGGAGGAAAAATCATCAACTTCAAGCGTTTTTTTCAAAATTGATAATTCTTTCCGCCATATCTCAGAATGTCATTTTATTGTACACTTAGTTCAAGTGAACTTGTATACTTAGTCATGTTTTATTGTATATTTAGTTCATTAGATTTATATACTTGGTTCATGGAATCGTATTCTTAGTTATATAAGTAGTTTAGTAAGTAGTTTAGTGAATATGTATACTTAGTTACGTGGATTTGTATACTTAGTTCAATGGAATTGTATACTTAGTTATATAAGTAATTCAAAGGTAATTGTATACTTAGTTAAATGTTTACGTATACTTAGTATTATTTTAATCTATAGTTAGTTCAATGTAATTGTATACTTAGTTAAATGTTTCGTATACTTAGTAAAATTTTAATGTACGGAGTAGTTTAGCGTAGTTGTATATTTAGTTAATTGTTTATGTATACTTAGTAATGTTTTAATGTATAGTTAGTTTAGTGTAATTGTATAATTTTCATTAATTGTTGCACGAATTTGTTGCCATATTTGAATATTTTGCGAGGTTCGAATAGGAAGGGAGAGAAAGGAAAGGCGAATCACTTGATTATGAGGATGTGATCAATACAAAATCACGTCCCGATTTTTAGGAAGCGATTACTATATTTAATTTTGTGGATTCCTATTTTATCCCTTCATTTGTATACTTACTTATGAAATGTTGTATATATTGTAATATATCTTGTCCATTGATTTACTATTTGGATGGTGTAGATTTGGTCCTATAGACTAACCTAAAGCGGGGTGGTCTCACAGATCCTCCATATATATATATATATATATATATATATATATATATATATATAAAGAGTGATAATTAGAGAGATAAAATTGACCCATTTGCACTAAAGACAATGCTATTCATCTATGTACTAGATCACTATTTTGCCGTCGGAAATGGGACCTAGGGGCTAGGATAGCCTATGAACCAGGAAAATACAATGAAAGGGAAAATTGCAAAATTAGTCCTATAACTATTATCAACTTGCAATTTTGGTCCTGTAAGTATTGAATTTGCAAAATTAATCCTGTAAGTTTGAACATTTTCGCAAAATTGGTCCTACAAGTTTCGTTCTCAAGCAATTTCAGTCCTATAAGTTTCTAGTTATTGCAATAATGGTCCCCAGGGGTTATTTCATATTTTCATAATACCTAAAATACCCTTGCTTACACAAATGACTTAATTGACAAAGTATTTGTTAAATTTATTGTATTTGTGTAGTTAACCTTCGGTAGGGATGACAATTCCGACCCTCCCGCCCTGTTTTGATCGCCTAGCCCCGCCCCGCTGTGCGACCCACGGCGGGGCGGGTTTGGGTATCTACTCCGACACGCGGATACCCGTTCCACCTACAATTTTTATTTTTAAAATATATTTTAATATAAATTTTTATATAATATATATTATAATATAATTTTTAAGTATTCTTATATTATATCTAGCATTTATAAATTGATAATAACAACTTTTGTATAGAATTTTTATAAAAAATTAACTTTTTTTTGCATTTAATTTAATTCAAGATGGGACAAAATGGGTCGACCCGCGCTGCCCCGTTCTAGGCACGGGACGAGTCTGGGTCTTCAAGTACCTGACCCCACCCGCTACATTCCCATCCCTAACCTTTGGTGAGGAGAATTTTCTACGAGAAAAATAGATCTGGATGAATGCCATGAACAAAATAGGTGACAGAAAATAAGGGTTTTCATACTTTATGAAATATGGGTTCATTTGGATTAATTAGCTATGTTATTTTGGATTAAAATTGACAATTCTTGAAAGCTATAGGACTATAATTGCTAACATTTGACAAAAATAGGACCAAAAATGTTATTTAACCATAAGGGTAAAATTATCCATGACCAAAACTGCAACTTTAAAAGTTACAGGACTAAAATTGCAATTAACCCTACAACAAAATTCCGTCAATTTTATCAGTCTAATTATCGGTAAGTTCTATGTCACCCAACTTGGGTGGTTATCCAGGTGTGATCATCACAATTGGATGAACACACAATAATGTGAGTGTGTATGTGTGTATGCAACACATCCAATGGTGATGAACTCACACCCACTTAGATAGCTACCTAAGTAGGTGGCATGGAATAGACCTAATTATCGAGTCTTCCTATATATATATATATATATATATATATATATATATATATGATTTGGATTAAGTGAGTCCACATATCTTAGGTGAGTACACGAGACCAAATCGAGACCTTGATTTAATTTTTAAACGGTTGAGATTAATTAGATTTTACCATTTTTTAACATATAACTTAATAAAAAAGGGTTGTTTTGGTAATTTAATTAAAATCGATTTTGGGAGGGAAGTTATTTTTGGGAGTGGGCTATAATTTAGGAATGGTTTTAGGAAACGTGTTTTATCCCAAATCTTCCATATCTTCTCCAACTTGGTAAATGAAGAGTCGAAAGAGTTCTTCTCCCAAAACACGAACTCTCTCTCGCAAACCGTCCGCCAAATAATCCCTACCGTGAGAGAAAATTCATCTCCATTTTCATTTTTAAGGGTTTTTCTCCCGCAAACCTGTCTCCAAACTTATCCTTACCACGAGAAGTCCTTGGTAATCCCTACCGTGAGAAAATACCGACAAAGTGAAAAACCACAAATTGCCGTAAAACCTTTCGTTTGAAAATCAAAACTCAATCTCATCAATTGGTCAAAAATCAAGTAGGAGTTGAACATCACTCGGGCATCTTGAAATTTCCTCGGAAAAGTGGCCCGGAAAAACCGGAAAAATTCAATTCTTCATCCCCATTTTTTTGTATGTTTACCTAGAAAGTTGCTTATGCGTGTCTATAATCTTGCTTATTTGTGCCAAAGAATATGCTTATAATTATTAACATACTTGCGAATCCAGGAAAAAATTCAATTCTTCACCCCTATTTTTTTGTATGTTTACCCGAGTTGCTTGTTCGTGTCTATAATCTTGCTTGTTTGTGCCTATGAATATGCTTATAAGTATGAACAAACTTGCGAATGCAGAAATTCAATTCTTGAAGAGCAGTCGAGTCAAGAGCTGACTTCAGAGTCAGAAAGAGAAAATAATCAAGGCCCAACAGAAATTGAAGAGATGCAAGGGACAAAATGGGACGGGGGCTCAAAAAAAAAGCGGCGAGGCGCAACTATTGATGATGCGTAGAAAGTATACAACTGCAATATGTTTGGATGCAATGAATGAGCAGAGGGAGGCGGTCTTGGGACGGGCGAAGGAGTTTGCCAAAATGAAATAGGATCATTCTGAAACGTTTGTTGCTTCGTACTTTTGATCAAAGTGTTGATTATTGGAGTGTTTTATAGCCACTTTAAATTTAGTTGGTTTTTGACGTACTTGTAGTTGATGTTGAATTTTTTTATTATTACCGTTAGTTCATGGTTGTTATATTTCTGCAAAGCAGAAATCAGTTGCTTATGTAAGCAATATTCAACTCTTCTATAAGCAGAAAACAACTTTATTGTAAGCAAGAAGTCAATTGCCTTGCACACATTTTTATCTTTTCAAGTATCTTATACTTTTAGCAAAAGATTCAAATATTTTGTAAGCAAGATTCAAATGCTCAGTAGCGAAGTCAATTGACTTGTAAGCAATTATCTTCATGGCAATTTATCTTTGTTAGCAATATCAATTATATTCATTTTTTCTTTTAGTCGAAAAGCATTACAACAGTAACAAATAAGCAAAGTACAAAGTATTAAAAAGCATTACAATAAGAAATCATATGCAATTTGTAATATGTGAATAAGTGGTGTTAAAAATAAATAAACAGGCAGTCACAACATTTTTTATCGAGCACATGCCCTTTTTTCATTTGTTAGGAACAATTTTTACGATTGTACCAAACAAATAATTACAAAATTTGAAATAAACATAAATATTAAGCGGTAAAATATGCCTTAATAAGCAGTATCAAATGCTTTAATAAGCAGTATCAAACATGCACTTCAACAATAACGTCAATAAGAGTGAATTCCACTTGTCGCACGTTCTGCTATTGTGCGAACCTATTTCTCCACATTTCCCACAACATCTCTTCAATTTCTGCTGGGCCTTGATTGCTTTCTCTTTCGACTCTGGAAGTCGGCTCTTGACTCGACTGCTCTTCAAGAATTGAATTTTCTGCATTCGCAAGTTTGTTCATACTTATAAGCATATTCATAGCCACAAACAAGCAAGATTATAGACACGAATAAGCAACTTTCTCGGTAAACATACAAAAAAAGCAGGGGATGAAGAATTGAATTTTTCCTGGATTCGCAAGTATGTTCATAATTATAAGCATATTCTTTGGCACAAATAAGCAAGATTATAGACACGCATAAGCAACTTTCTGGGTAAACATACAAAAAAAATGGGGATGAAGAATTGAATTTTTCCTGGATTAGCAAGTATGTTCATAATTATAAGCATATTCATTGGCACAAATAAGCAAGATTATAGACACGCATATGCAAATTTCTCAGGTGAACATACAAAAAATGAAATGATGAATCGAATAATTGTTTTAGAAAAATGCGAATCAAATTTTAATTGGATTCAATAAAAAATAGACAATATAAACAATCGAAAGGTGAGAAAATTGGTTACCTTGTTGTTTATTAGTGTTGAAGCATTCTTCATAGGTGTCATCCATTTTTTTTTTCTTGCTTGAACTCTCAAAATGTCGACTTTGTGTACTGTGGGAGAAGATTTTCGTTTGATTCAATTCGTGGAGAAGATGATTATGGTGAACGATTTTCCAATAACAGATTTGGTGGATTGTGATTGCAAATTTGATGGTAACTCATCCTATTTTAATGGGATTTACTAGATTTAGCCAACAACCATTTTCTTATGTGGATGATTTACCCTCATGTTGACTTTATCAATAATTTATCAACATTAATCGGGTTTACTCTAAACCATCGAAATTAGTAGGTTTGTGGCTTGGATCTCGGTCCTATGTACTCATATAATAGAGGGGTCCTATATAACTCTCCCTATATATATAATATATTTCTACTACTATAAAATTATAAATAAATATAGTTTTATTTTTATTGTTGTGAACGTGTAATTATTCTTATTACAAACTTTTTTTGTTTTATAAAATAGTCAACTAAAATATCCATATGTTAGCATTATCTCTTTGGCGCTTAGTTTACTAATAGCATCTCCAAAGAATCAACTGTATTTATGTGTGTGTTTACACTATTTTAAAGGAAAATTTAGAGGAATTCAAGATTCAACTCCAACGGTTAACTCTATATTTCACTCTACATTGAAATAGTCTTTTTTTTATTCTTTGTTGTATTGAATTAATATATTTTTATATTTATACATTTATGTTTAATATTTAGTTTTTCTAATATAATTAAATACAATTATAATTTGCATTATTAGTTAATTTGGAAAATTATATATAAATCCTTAAAAAGTAATAAAATTAATTTGAACATAAAATGAAGATTCCATATTTGAATTAATATATTTTAATTTAATATATTATAGGTTATTTGATGTCTTTTAAATGACTGTAATTTTATGAATGTGTGTTATGAATTTTCTTTTTATTTTGTGTAATTTATATAAGTAAATTATTTTTTAATTTGTTATATATGTGGAATTGAACATAATATAACAATTAACAAAAAAATTATTAATTTACAAAACAAAAAAACACCACATGATGATAATTAAGAATATAATTTATTAATTTATCATTACTAAATAATAAACAAGAGATATTTCCTAAAAAAAAAAGAAAAAGGGAGAGAGAGAAAAAATTCCACTATTTAAAGAAACAAAAAAAGTTGAAAAATAAGGAAAAAAAATAACGTTGGAGCAGTTACCCGCTAATGGCATAGAGTGTAGAGTTGTGCTGGAGAAGATTTCTTCTTTAAAATATGGGATTATACCATTTTAAAAGTTTATTGGAGATGCTCTAAAATAGCTATAGGCTATAGCCTCCGCAATAAATCCACTGCCTAACTTCTCAATCCTTTGGAAATTTAAATTGCACATGCACTATTACACTAATTACGTAAGACTTTTTATCATTTCCCTTTTTTTTTTCTTTTTATAACTCATCTTCTATCTTAAGTTCTTAACATTATAATTGATTACAAATTTGGAAAATTGGAAGAGCATTCCCCGAAAAGGAAATGCACGGATAAATATGAAATCGGACAACTATTTGATTGGTCAATCAAGTTCATCTGAGTATAATAAAACATTTTTTTAAGTACGTGTGAGATTAATTCTTTCTAGCAAACCCTTGTCACTTTAATTAACTTTGGGTTTTCTAGGCGTCGTTTTTTGGCCGAACTGACTTTTTCACCGATTTAGGCAAAATCGGTTTGGCCTCACAATTGTAATGATAGGGTTCAAATGAGAAGTGGGCACTAGTTTTAGCTTTTTATCATAATAATGTGTTATGTAATGATTCAGAATGTTGATATATTTGTACTTTTTACATGCAAAAGAGATAAAGGGAAGGTTTTTTGTTTTAAGCTTATTTAATAAAATGAAAATGGAGAGGAAGGGACATGTAAATAAGAACAAAATATGAAAAAGTATACATCTACTTCCTTTGAGGTGAACCAAAATTAAAACAGAGAGCCATGCAAGAAATTTTTGGGCCGGCAAGATTGTATGTTTTTCTTAAGTTAATGATCGATCTTCATATTTTGAAATTTAATGGGTCTCACTTTATTGGCAAAAACTTGTGTAAGACGGTGTGCACGGTGCAACAAATGATACTTTTAGTATAAAAAGAAAAATACATTTGGTGTAAAAAGTGATACATTATCTCGAATCCTCGTTGTAAAAATCCCCCTAGCCCCGATTAATCCCGCCTAGGCGCTAGGCCCTCCTTGTCCGCCTACGATTTTTTTTTTTTCCGTTTAGGCCCGCCTAATCCCGCCTAGGTCCCGCCTAACCCGGCTTAAGCTCTGTCTGGGCGCTAGGCCACGATCTCCCCGCTAGCGAGCGCCTAGCGCTTACAACATTGATCTGAATACACTAAAATTAAGTGTATTCGGATAAAATATAATTTTCTACACCAAAAATATCACATTTTATCTTGAAAGTCTCACTTTTTACCCTAAAAGTGCATGCAAAAATCAATGATGTGATACGTGACTTGGGATATTTCAATTTTAAATGTCTTGCCAATATTTTTGTTGGCGTCGACTATGCCGAGGGCAAAGCTCCACTCCTCCTCAACGCCACCAATATATACCGAAACCTTTCGGCCAATATTATGATAGGGTCTCCTGAAACAATTATGTTCGACCACTCAAACCTAATAATAGTTGATCTCTCCCCGAATCGAACCCATGTATTTCTTCTAATTACGTACGACTAATATTAAAAGTATATTTAAAAAAGTGACGCATCTTAATAAACATTTACGATGTACAACAAAAAAATAAAATACCGTATTAAATATACAGATTAATTTAGCTTCAAATGTGCCTAACCAGTTCATCTATTTAACATGCCAACCTTTGAGTCTCAAAACTCAAATTTATAACCAATTCTGGCGTAACATTTTTGTTCTTGCAGAGTTATAAAAAAATGTTGTCTATTGGAGTATATATTGTTTCCTTAATCATTATATTTGTTACAGGTCGGATATACAAATGGAGAAATCCAAAATGTGATGGTTTATTACCTCCTGGTTCCTCAGGCATTCCTCTCATTGGTGAGAGTCTTCAGCTCTTCATTCCTAGCTATTCCCATGATGTTCACCCTTTCATTAAAAAGAGACTACAAAGGTATGTATTAATATTGTTCCATTTTTGTTATGTTGGAGTACTTTTATTAAGAGGGTGTTTAATTGATCTTATTTACAAGATTACGTCTTGTATATACACTACAAGAGAACAATCAAATTCTAACAAAATAATTCCAACAAAATAGAAAATCATTAGAATTTTTAAAATTTCAACGGAAATTTCAATGTTACATTATCTTGTTGGAAAATTCCAATGAAGATCCAAAGGTAAACAAAATCGTTGGTATAAAATATTAGAATTCATGTTAGTATTTAAAATTCCAATGGGAATCCCAACACCACAACTAATCGTTGGAAAACTCCAACGGTGAGTCCAACAAAGAATAATAAATCATTGAAATACTATTGGAATTTTAAAAATTCCAAATGAAATTCCATCGCTAAAACATACCATTGGAAAATTCCAACAATAATTCCAATGGTAAACCAAATCTTTGGAATTAATCATTGGAAATTCTGTTAGAGTTTTTGAAATTCCAACGGAAATTCCAATGGTACAACATGTTGTTGAAAAATTCCATTAGAAATTCTAATACCATTGGAAAATTTCAATAGGGTTAAATGATTTGATAGTATAATCCATATTAATATAATATGTCTTATCTTCCTCGAGTCAATCATATTGAAACTACATGGTTAAATTTGCTTGACTTGGGACAAATTGATGATGAGTGACCTATTGGAAAGTTAAATATATTAGATAATGAAATAAATTGATTGAATATTCCAATGAATATATATTATTGGACTAAATTGTAATAATATAATTTCATTGAAATAACCGTTTGAGTTTTTTCCAACGATTAAATATATTCCAATGATATAACTATGTTGGAATTAATGTTGGAAAAAATATTGGAGTTCTTTCCAACGGTTATATATTCCAATGGATAAATAATGTTGGAAATTCCGTTGGAATATTATTCCATTGGAATTTTGTCATTCCAACGGTCATTTTACCAACGATGCATTTTATGTTGGAATTTCCATTGGAATCGATAATTTCAACAATAATTGACCAAATTCCAAAAGAATTTTTCCGTTGGAATTTCTTTATTTTCTTGTAGTGATAATTAAGATGTTATTAGAACTTATAAGATGTTAGATCGATTACGAAAATAAGTTGCCGAGGTACTTGAGAAAAATAAGATAGTAATTATATTTTATTAAAAAAATTGACTTGGTCCACTAGGATGCACCATAAGGAGTTTCACTTGATTACTCCTTATTAGTGGTGAAAGCTCTTATTAACTAGTCAAACATTTACTATGTTTCCTATGTGGAATATGGCTTTCTATATTCCCTTCCTTTTATAATCCATATATAAAATTATTTTAAGTGGCCAACTTTATGTATTTATTTCTTATTCACCCAATATTGGTTTTGAGAAATTCAAAATGCTAAACTCATTTACTCGCGGCGTAGATGACGTTTATCTCATTTATTTCATACATCGAATAAATAAACCCACTTAAATAATTGGTCAAAATCGGGTCGAACTCATTTATCAAACCAATTTCAACGGGGTTCGCATTTGGTTTCGAGTTGATTTCGGGTTTTACACATAATACATCAACAATTAAGCAAAAATAAATCAACTATATTTTAGACAAATTGGTAACTTTGTGTTAGTTGTGTGCGCTTACGCCCCAAACGCGATGCGACGATGATCAACCACTTAAATAGAAATGATCCCAACGATCTAGAGAAATGATACAACAATCCCAAGTGAAACAGTCTAAAGCGTGAAATAAAATAACATAAGTACGAATTACAACTTAAAGTCTAGCGAGATCCAAATACATCCGACATAATAACTTTGAATAAGTTTACGGGGCGGCGAGCGTAAAGAACACCATATCCAAATATTAAACGTCAAGGGTCCTACGCCCTCAAATTACAATCGAAGAGAAAAAAGAGTAGCGGGATAAAAGGGAGTCCAACATCCGCAAGTACATGAAATAAGTACAATCATCATCGAAAAAATTGTACAAGTTCGACAGGCGGGCAAGGTCAACAATCTGGGTCAGGTCGACATCTTCAACATCGTCCCCATCTAAAGGTTAGAAAACGAGGAGGGAATGAGATAGAAATCTCGGTGGATGGGTGATCGTGTGCAAGTGTGGCGATATATATTTTGATGCAAGAAAACAATCGTATGAATAATGCGTGAGATATGATGCGTGATTTCACACACGACCCACAAGCGTCGTGAGAAATATATTTAAGTAATATACTTATACGATTTTAAGAAAAAGCATTCGTGGTCACACAGTACTTTGTGATTCAAGCAAGACAGGGAGGATCGCGTGCGGTTTGTAGCGCCAATCTTAAGCAAGACAAGTACAAGTAGCGATTCGCGTGCAGTTTGTAGTGCCAACCAATGCAATACAAGTAGCGGTTGCGTGCGGTTTGTAGCGCCAACCAAACGGGTCCGATTAACTCTAGAATCGTGTGGATCGGAGACAACGATTCTTTCGTTCTTCCTTGTAACTCCCGAGCAAGATGGTCCAAGACTGTCACCTTATCGCTCCATAGGCAAAAACAAAATCCACAAGAGAGCTAGCAAGGCTCGGTTTGTCATAATCATGATTATACCTCAAATACTACGACCTGCTTCCCTTGGACAAACTCCGTCTCTCGGTTGCGGGATTAGGATGATGGGGTCGGAGAGTGGAATAGCGAGCCACGCCCGATTCCATCCCCGACGTATCCATTCCGATCGTGAGCTCGACACACCAAGTTGACTCGGCGAAATTAAATACAAGATCGGGTAGTCAACCAGGCGTCGAGTATTATTGATTCAAGGAAGCAATTAATTTTTTCAAAATTACGAGTGTCAATTATGGCATTGGTGGAGTTATTTGGATGAAGATGATTATCGAGAGAATAAGCAATCTTCGATATCTTGAAAGATTAGGTGGAACATAAGTCCGTTATAGATTCAAAATCGCAAGACGAGGAAATCGCCCCGCGATCGCATATTGATCGGTCAAGACGATCCGATGAGTCAAGGTGTTTTAAGAAAATAAAATCCTATATATCATTATTAAAAGTCAGAGGGTCCAGGCTGTTTCTTTGAAAGAGAAATAATTTTAGTTAGGTCCTTGTAAAAAGAAAATTTACAATTAGCCCTGTTTTGTAAAAATTAATACTTTTGGGGTTAAAAATTGAATAAGTGAATGTCCCGACCTTAACAAATTACGAGGTCAGTTCATAAATTCTCTAAATTGTTCAGTGATTCAGGTTTTTAAAGTTTTGAGGTCGATTTTTATAAAATTCTCACATTGGCCCCAAATTTGTTAAAACTGTCATTTCGGGCCCTAAGTTTAAAATAATTGAAACTCACAAACCGGAAGGGCTTTTAATGTGATTCTAGTTGTAAAATGTCACTAAGGTCAGTGGGATAATGGGACAAAAGCATTTTTAAATGAAAATAAGTATAGGTCCCTTAATTTTTAAAAATCTCATTTTTGTCCCATTTTGAAATAATTGTCTTTAAGGCTTTTAGGGGTCCAATCGTTTGTGAAATTTGAACCTTGAGTCCAAAATATAATTCTGTTTTAAATTAGTATTTTCAGGCGCATGAACTGCAAAAGTCCTTAAAATTTCATTTTGGTCCTCAATTTTAATCTTTTACGATTTGGTCCCTCAAATTTTATAAAATTACTTTCCAAGCTCTAAACACTTGGATTTTGTTTAATACACTTAAAATATGTTATTTCCAGTCCCTTAAGAGTTAAAATTTAAATTTTAAAAATAGGGTCTGGTACAGTTTCGAAAATTACAATATAGCCCTTAAACTTCTAAAATTTTACAATCTAGTCCTTGGGCTTTTAAGGGTCGATTTTATTTATCTATGTGAGACCCGAATTTTAACGTGAGATTCGGTGTTATGTAGTGATTATTTATTTGGCTATGTATCACAAACCTATTATTAATGAAACTCGACTCTATTTTTATTTATTCCTTCCAACGTCAATTACGCATTTCGCATTTTTAGAGCTTAGCAATTTTATATTCTTCCTCTAGTATTAATACTTGATCGAATGACTACTACTTTAGGAATATTAGACCTCCAACAATTTAGGAGTACATTCCAATCCTTATCCTAATATTTCATCTTATTCTATAATTCATCCCAACCAATTTCCCAATCAATTTTTAAAAAAAAAAAAAAAAAATTTTTTTTTATATTTTTAAAAATTTCGAAAATTACCATAAATGGGGAGGTTGTTTCATATTCTTTTCAAGACCTACAATTATATATGTATATATATATATATATATTTACATATATATATTATTTTTTTTTGGTCACATGCTTAAAGAATGGACAAACTTTTCTTTCCACCAAATTCTAATAAATAAAAATACCAACACCATGATTATTATTCCTCCAACTTTTGGCTCCTTGTCTTAGGGGAATCAATCATTTTTGTTATTTTTTTCTTTATCTACCAATATTATTCATTTCATAATTATCATAAAAACACAAGACTTGCTTCCATTTTCCTCTCTAAAGGATCAAATTCTTCAAGCATAAGGTAAGAATATCTTCATTTCTCCCAACTCTATTTTTCTTCTCCAATCCTCAACCTTATACCTTCACCATCTAATAATGTTGAATCCTTCTTGTTGAGGTACTCCTAGAAAAATTCTTGAAGAATTAGAGACCTAGATTTGACTACAAACTTGAAGAGGAAATTCAAGATTTCATATTATTAAGGTGAGAAAATTATGGTTTTAGTATTTTTCTCTTGACAACATGAAGAATTAATTTTTGACTCAAGAATATAAATTTTTGGAGTTTAGGGGCTGACCTACATCATCTCAAGTGGAGGTTAGAGGCTTGAAGGAAAATTTCCATTTTTGAGACTACTTGAAGATATTAAGGTGAGTAGTAACCATTTGGTACTAGTATATTTTCTTTTGACTTGAGACTTTAATTTTAACACCAAAATATGGTTTGGATACCATTTAGGGGCTGATCTTCAAGAGTTTTAGTCAAGAAGTTGATTCGAGGAAGAAGACCACATTTTAGATCAACCCGAGAAACTACTACGAGGTGGGTGGAAAAATTCTTTCAACTTCTAGGTGTTTTAAATTGAAAATATGCATGTAGTATTTTGTTATTGAGCACTTGAGATATATATTATGTATTGCATGCTATTTTCTTGTATCAAGTTGGAAAAATTCTCAAGTGTTGCTCAAAAATGTGATTTATCGAAAAATAGGGCATACATGCACATTTTATTGTTATACTTGATGAAATTTTGTATGAGAAGGATATGTATGTGTATGACTCTTGAAATCTATGTTTTGAATGATTTATAACCTGGACAAGTCGAGCATAATTGATTAAATTTCAACTTTTGGACTTAAAATGCAAAAATGGAAAGTTGGTGGACTTAATTGCAAGAAAAATAAAATTTAAGGGACCCCTCTGTAATTTTCGATTTTTGGGACTGAACTCAGGTTCAAAAATTATGTTTTGATATTTTAATAAAGTTTTAAGAGTTTTTAGATAAATAAAATCAACCCTTGAAAGCCCAAGGACTAGATTGTAAAATTTGAGAAGTTTAGGGGCTATTTTGCAAATTTCGAAACTGTACCAGACCCTAATTTTGAAATTTGAAATTTTAACTCTTAAGGGACTGGAAATAACATATTTTAAGTGTATTCCAAAAATCCAAGTGTTTAGAGTTTGGAAAGTAATTTTATAAAAGTTGAAGGACTAAAGTGTAAAAGATTAAACTTGAGGACCCAAATGAAATTTCCAGGACTTATGCAGCCCATGCACCTGGAAATACTAATTTAACTATAACATAATTATATTTTGGACCCAAGGTTCAAATTTCATAACAATTGGACCCCTAAAAGCCTTAAAGGCAATTATTTCAAAATGGGACAAAAATGAGATTTTCAAAAGTTAAGGGACCTATACTTATGGCGTTTTAAAACTGTTTTTGTTCCAATATCCCACTAACCTTAGTGACATTTTCCAACTGGAATCACATTAAAAGCCCTCCCGGTTTGTGAGTTCCGATTATTTTAAACTTAAGGCCCGAAATGACAATTTTAACAAATTTGGGGCCAATGTGAGAATTTTATAAAAACTCGACCTCAAAACTTTAAAAACCTGAATCTCTGAACAATTTAGAGATTTTAGGAACTGACCTCATAATTTTTCAAGGTCGGGATATTTATTTATTCAATTTTTAACCCCAAAAGTATTGGTTTTTACAAAACGGGGCTAATTGTAAATTTTTCTTTTATCAAGGACCTAACTTAAATTATTTTTCATTTACTAAAACAGCCCTGGACCCTCTGACTTTAGTTATTAATTAAAATATTTTATTTTCTCAAAAACTACTTGACTTATCGGATCGTCTTGACCGATTAAAACCCAATCGCGGGGCGACTTCCTCGTGTTGCGATTTGAATCTATAACGGACTTATGTTCCACCTAATCTTTCAAGATATCGAAGATTGCTTATCCTCCCGATAATCATCTTCATCCAAATAACTCCACCAACGCCATAATTACTTTACGCAAATTTTCAAAAACTTTTTATGAATCGCTTCCCAATCAATATACTCATTGCTGGTTGACTACCCGAACGTGTACTTAATTTCTTGCTGAGTCAACTTGGTGTGTCGAGCTCACACGTCGGAATGGATACGTCGGGGATGGAACAAGGGCAGCTCGGCTGCTATTCCACTCTTCCGCCCCATCGTCCCTAATCCCATGGCGAGGGACGGAGTTTGTCCAAGGGAAGCGGGTCGTAGTACTTGAGGTATAATCATGATTATGACAAATCCGAGCCTTGCTAGCTCCACTTTGTGGATTTTGTCTTTGCCTATGGAGCGATAAGGTGACGGTCTTGGACCATCTTGCTCGGGAGTTACAAGGAAGAACGAAGGAATCGCTTGTCGATCCACACGATTCCGAGTTAATCGGACCCGTTTGGTTGGCGCTACAAATCCGTACGCAACCGCTACTTGTATTGCATAGGTTGGCGCTACAAATCCGTACGCAACCGCTACTTGTCTTGCATAGGATTGGCGTTACAAATCCGTACGCAATCCTCATGTTTACTTGGACCATAGTGCATGCTTGACCATGAACTGTTTTCTCAAACTATATAAGTATATTACTTAATATGTTTATCACGACGCTTGTGGACTGTGTGTGAAATCATGCATCATCTCTCACACGTTTTCATACAACTAAATTTCTCGCATTAACTATTTATATCGCCACACTTGCACACGATCACCCCATCCACTGAGATTTTTGTCTCATTCCCTCCTGTTTTCTAACCTTTAGATGAAGAGTCGGTTGAAGGCACCAACCTCTGATTGAATCCCTATCGGTGTTGTGGAGCGACATTTCCTTTTACTTTTATTTGTTGTTGGACTCCTTCATTTTATTTGTTTGGGTAAGTTAATTAAGATAATCTTTTGGGTTGTATTCGGATCTTGCCGGACCTTAAGATGTAATTTGTACTCGTGGTTATTTTAAATTCCATTGCATTAGACTCTATTTTCCTTGGAATTTTGTATCTTTGGTTTTATTTGTTGATTTATTTGTTTAAGTGATTGATCGTTGTCGCGTCACGTTTGGGCGTGATGGTTATGGTATCGAGCTCGGCTTGTAATATGGAAATTTACACCGGGGACCCGGGATAGGACCCTCGGATTGTGTTGGGTAGTCTGTGACTTGACTAATTAAGTGTGAAATCGATTTCAATAATGGTATAGAATCGTATTATTGATGTTCATGATAAGTCATAATTTATACTTGGAGAATCCATAGTCTTATTTGATTTGACTTAGTTGACTCTTGGTTGACTTTCCTTAGTCATTCTTTTCTTGTTCTTCCTTATCTTTTCCTTACATTCGCCTAATCCGCCTTAGTTTTGTTGACCCGGATAGGTTCCTCTACCTTGGATTGGGTACCCTCTACTAGATGACCTAAGTTAAATTTTGGATGAATATTTGAACTCTTTTGAGTGTTATAGTGTTAAGATATTCGAATATTCCTCTATTTGGACGTTAGGTAATTTATAAAATCCGTGATTTGGAGATTATAATGTCCGATATGGTGAGACTTGAAGAATATGAGGTTATCTCTTGATAAGTATATGATTTGGATGTGATCTATTATAGAACCTAGACACCTAATGATATTACTTTGGGAAAATGATAGTAGGGAGTCACTAAGTATAATGATCGATGATAGTACCCTTGTGTTATTCATTCTCAAAATACTTGCACAAGCTTAAGTAAGGGAATTTGACTTGTGGATTAGGTATCACGGATAAGATACATTGAGGATGTGACTATTATACGATCTCGACTAGATGTTACCATTAAATATCCCCTCCTGAGGATAGAAGAACTATTTGATCAACTTCAAGGAGCGACGGTGTACTCTAAGTTTGATTTGCAACAAGGATATTATCAACTGAAAATCCGTGAAGAAAACGTTTCCAAAACGACATTTCAAACAAGATATGGACACTACGAGTTGGTAGTGATGTCTTTCGGTCTGATGAACGCACTAGAAGTGTTTATGGATCGATGCATCGAGTCTTTCAACCTTATTTGGATCAATTCGTAGTGATATTCATTGATGACATACTCGTATACTCTAAGTCTAGAGAAGAGCATGAACGTCATCGAAAATTGTTTTGGAGATACTATGAGAGCACAAGGTTGTATGCCAAATTCAGCAAGTGCGAATTTTGGCTTAGTGAAGTCGCATTCTTAGGACACATAGTATCCGACACTAGGATCATCGTAGACCCTTGAAGGTAGTGCAGGCGGTGGTTGAATGGAAACAACTTTGAGTGCAGAATTGGAGATTAGAAGTTTCTTAGGACTAGCTGGATATTATCGAAGATTTATCCAAGATTTCTCCAAGATAGCCGGACCACTCACTCGACTAACCCGGAGTAAGTCAAGTTTGAGTGGAATGACAAGTGTGAGTCTAGTTTCCAAAGGTGAAGAAACGACTCACTCTGACTCCGTCTTAGCCCTTACAAAGGGAACAAAGAACTTTGTCGTCTCAAATGATGCATCAAAGGAAGGACTAGGAGCGGTGCTCATGCGGGAAGGAAATGTCATAGCTTATGCATCACGAAGATCAAGCCGTATGAGGCCAATTACCCAACGCATGACTTGGAATTGGCGACAACAATGATTCGCGTTAAAGAAATGGAAACACTATCTCTACGAGCAACCTTCACGATTTTCACAGATCACAAGAGCTTGAAGTATCTATTCTCTCGAAAAGACCTCAATCGAGGCCACGAGAGATGGGTGGAGTTAATTGAGGACTATCACTTTGATATTCAATACCATCCCAGGAAAGCTAACGTAGTAGGCGCGCCTTGAGCAGAAATGCGAGTTTAGCCGACTAATGATTCGAGAATGGAAATCATTAGAAGAGATGGACACTTGGAATCCGACGAGAACCAATACTCATATTTCATGTGCTAATATTTCATTAAACCCGATCTCTTGAACGAGATCAAAGTAACACGAGGGGATTGACGTAACTTCAAAAACTAAAAGAAAGATACTCAAAGAGAGAGATCGAGAATTCTCGGTGCAGGAAGATGGGATCATCGATTTGAATAGAATTTGTGTACCGAGTGATGAGCAACTTAGGAACGCAGAATCCTCTCGAAAGCACACCGTTCAAGTACACTATACATCCCGAATGAAACAAAATGTATAAGGACTTAAAACAACATTACTTGGTGGGCAAACATGAAGAACCCGGATAAGCGGAGTTTGTTGCGAGATGTTTGACTTGTCAACGAGTAAAAGCGAACACCAATGACCATCCGGTTTATTACAACCGTTGAGAATTCCCAAGTGGAAATGGGAACACTTAATGAAGGACTTCGTGACGGATTTACCAAGGACTAGATGATGCCATAATGTTATATGGGTAGTCATAGACCGACTCACAGCGCACACTTCTTATCCATTGAAAAACCGATAGCTTGCGAAACTTCGCAGATTTATACCGAAGATCATTCGATTTGCATGGAGTGCCGATCGACATTGTGTCGACAGAGACCCGAGGTTTGTCTCCAGTTCTGGAAGTGCTTGCACGAGGAATGGGTACCTCGCTAAGTTTCAAGACAACAAAGACATCATCAAACCGATGGCGGTCCGGCGAATGATTCAAACCCTGGAAGATATGTTGCGAGCACGCACATTGGATTTCCAAGGAAGTTAGGATATGCACGTACCATTGGCGAGTTACTATATATAATGTGCTATCATGCCACAATTGGGATGGCACCTACGAAGCCTTGTACGGGGCGAAAGTGTAAATCTCCACTACACTTTGGGAGATTGATGACCAATGAATTCCAAAAGAGAAAGCGAAAGTCGCCTCGATTCCAAAGGTCGACTTAGTTCGGAGGTCATGGAGAAGTTCAAGTTGATCAAGGAACGGATCTGCACGGCTCGAGCCGCCAAAAGAGTTACGCGGACAAGAAGAGAAAGGACTTGGAATTTGAAGCCGGAGATGAAGTATTTCTCGGACTCTTGCCACGGAAAGGATTAATCAATCCAAAGAAGGAGGCAAGCTAAGCCCGAGATATGTTGGACCTTACAAAATTTTGCAGGAGGATCGAAAAGTTAGCCTACCGACTCGAGTTACCCGACAAGATATGTGGGAATGCGCGATGTATTCCATGTATCGAGGTTAAAGAAGTATCAACCAGGATCCCGAGCATATTATCACCCAAGATACTCCTCCTCCGATGGAAAATTTATCCTACATCGAAAACCAATCCGGATCATTGACCAAATACATCGATTGCGTAATAGAGATCTCGATGGTTAAAGTGGTATGGCGAAACCACAACCGAGACGAAGATGCAACGTGGGAGATGGAAGAAGACATGAGGAATCAATATCGGGTTGTTACAAGAGAATTTGGGGACCAAATTCTTTTAAGGAAGGGGGTGAATGTGAGACCCCGAATTTTAACGTGAGATTCGGTGTTATGTAGTGATTATTTATTTGGCTATGTATCACAAACCTATTATTAATGAAACTCGACTCTATTTTTATTTATTCCTTCCAACGTCAATTACGCATTTCGCATTTTTAGAGCTTAGCAATTTTATATTCTTCCTCTAGTATTAATACTTGATCGAATGACTACTACTTTAGGAATATTAGACCTCCAACAATTTAGGAGTACATTCCAATCCTTATCCTAATATTTCATCTTATTCTATAATTCATCCCAACCAATTTCCCAATCAATTTTTTTAAAAAAAAAAAAATATTTTTTTTTTATTTTTAAAAATTTCGAAAATTACCATAAATGGGGAGGTTGTTTCATATTCTTTTCAAGACCTACAATTATATATGTATATATATATATATATATTTACATATATATATTTTTTTTTTTGGTCACATGCTTAAAGGATGGACAAACTTTTCTTTCCACCAAATTCTAATAAATAAAAATACCAACACCATGATTATTATTCCTCCAACTTTTGGCTCCTTGTCTTAGGGAATCAATCATTTTTGTTATTTTTTTCTTTATCTACCAATATTATTCATTTCATAATTATCATAAAAACACAAGACTTGCTTCCATTTTCCTCTCTAAAGGATCAAATTCTTCAAGCATAAGGTAAGAATATCTTCATTTCTCCCAACTCTATTTTTCTTCTCCAATCCTCAACCTTATACCTTCACCATCTAATAATGTTGAATCCTTCTTGTTGAGGTACTCCTAGAGAAAATTCTTGAAGAATTAGAGACCTAGATTTGACTACAAACTTGAAGAGGAAATTCAAGATTTCATATTATTAAGGTGAGAAAATTATGGTTTTAGTATTTTCTCTTGACAACATGAAGAATTAATTTTTGACTCAAGAATATAAATTTTTGGAGTTTAGGGGCTGACCTACATCATCTCAAGTGGAGGTTAGAGGCTTGAAGGAAAATTTCCATTTTTGAGACTACTTGAAGATATTAAGGTGAGTAGTAACCATTTGGTACTAGTATATTTTCTTTTGACTTGAGACTTTAATTTTAACACCAAAATATGGTTTGGATACCATTTAGGGGCTGATCTTCAAGAGTTTTAGTCAAGAAGTTGATTCGAGGAAGAAGACCACATTTTAGATCAACCCGAGAAACTACTACGAGGTGGGTGGAAAAATTCTTTCAACTTCTAGGTGTTTTAAATTGAAAATATGCATGTAGTATTTTGTTATTGAGCACTTGAGATATATATTATGTATTGCATGCTATTTTCTTGTATCAAGTTGGAAAAATTCTCAAGTGTTGCTCAAAAATGTGATTTATCGAAAAATAGGGCATACATGCACATTTTATTGTTATACTTGATGAAATTTTGTATGAGAAGGATATGTATGTGTATGACTCTTGAAATCTATGTTTTGAATGATTTATAACCTGGACAAGTCGAGCATAATTGATTAAATTTCAACTTTTGGACTTAAAATGCAAAAATGGAAAGTTGGTGGACTTAATTGCAAGAAAAATAAAATTTAAGGGACCCCTCTGTAATTTTCGATTTTTGGGACTGAACTCAGGTTCAAAAATTATGTTTTGATATTTTAATAAAGTTTTAAGAGTTTTTAGATAAATAAAATCAACCCTTGAAAGCCCAAGGACTAGATTGTAAAATTTGAGAAGTTTAGGGGCTATTTTGCAAATTTCGAAACTGTACCAGACCCTAATTTTGAAATTTGAAATTTTAACTCTTAAGGGACTGGAAATAACATATTTTAAGTGTATTCCAAAATCCAAGTGTTTAGAGTTTGGAAAGTAATTTTATAAAAGTTGAAGGACTAAAGTGTAAAAGATTAAACTTGAGGACCCAAATGAAATTTCAGGACTTATGCAGCCCATGCACCTGGAAATACTAATTTAACTATAACATAATTATATTTTGGACCCAAGGTTCAAATTTCATAACAATTGGACCCCTAAAAGCCTTAAAGGCAATTATTTCAAAATGGGACAAAAATGAGATTTTCAAAAGTTAAGGGACCTATACTTATGGCGTTTTAAAACTGTTTTTGTTCCAATATCCCACTAACCTTAGTGACATTTTCCAACTGGAATCACATTAAAAGCCCTCCCGGTTTGTGAGTTCCGATTATTTTAAACTTAAGGCCGAAATGACAATTTTAACAAATTTGGGGCCAATGTGAGAATTTTATAAAAACTCGACCTCAAAACTTTAAAACCTGAATCTCTGAACAATTTAGAGATTTTAGGAACTGACCTCATAATTTTTCAAGGTCGGGATATTTATTTATTCAATTTTTAACCCCAAAAGTATTGGTTTTTACAAAACGGGGCTAATTGTAAATTTTTCTTTTTATCAAGGACCTAACTTAAATTATTTTTCATTTACTAAAACAGCCCTGGACCCTCTGACTTTAGTTATTAATTAAAATATTTTATTTTCTCAAAAACTACTTGACTTATCGGATCGTCTTGACCGATTAAAACCCAATCGCGGGCGACTTCCTCGTGTTGCGATTTCGAATCTATAACGGACTTATGTTCCACCTAATCTTTCAAGATATCGAAGATTGCTTATCCTCCCGATAATCATCTTCATCCAAATAACTCCACCAACGCCATAATTACTTTACGCAAATTTTCAAAAACTTTTTATGAATCGCTTCCCGAATCAATATACTCATTGCACCTGGTTGACTACCCGAACGTGTACTTAATTTATCGCTGAGTCAACTTGGTGTGTCGAGCTCACGACTCGGAATGGATACGCTTGATGGAACCGGGCAGCTCGGCTGCTATTCCACTCTTCCGCCCCATCGTCCCCTAATCCCGCAACCGAGGGACGGAGTTTGTCGAAGGAAGCGGGTCGTAGTACTTGAGGTATAATCATGATTATGACAAATCCGAGCCTTGCTAGCTCCACTGTGGATTTTGTCTTTGCCTATGGAGCGATAAGGTGACAGTCTTGGACCATCTTGCTCGGGGAGTTACAAGGAAGAACGAAGGAATCGTTGTCTCGATCCACACGATTCGGAGTTAATCGGACCCGCTTGGTTGGCGCTACAAATCACGCAACCGCTTACTTGTATTGCATAGGTTGGCGCTACAAATCCGTGCACGCAACCGCTACTTGTCTTGCATAGGATTGGCGTTACAAATCCGTCACGCAATCCTCATGTTTACTTGGACCATAGTGCACCTTGACCATGAACTGTTTTCTCAAATTGTATAAGTATATTACTTAATATGTTTATCACGACGCTTGTGGATGTGTGTGAAATCATGCATCATCTCTCACACGTTTTCATACAACTAAATTTCTCGCATTAACTATTTATATCGCCACACTTGCACACGATCACCCCATCCACCGAGATTTTTGTCTCATTCCCTCCTCGTTTTCTAACCTTTAGATGAAGAGTACGGCAAGGCACCAACCTACTGATTGAATCCCTATCGGTGTTGTGGAGCGACATTTCCTTTTACTTTTATTTGTTGTTGGACTCCTTCATTTTATTTCTGTTTGGTGTAAGTTAATTAAGATAATCTTTTGGGTTGTATTCGGATCTTTGCCTGACCTTAAGATATAATTTGTACTCGTGGTTATTTTAAATTCATTGCATTAGACTCTATTTTCCTTGGAATTTTGTATCTTTGGTTTTGATTGTTGATTTATTTACTGTTTAAGTGATTGATCGTTGTCGCGTCACGTTTGGGGCGTGACAATCTAAAACTCTTAAAACTTTATTAAAATGTCAAAATATCATTTTTGAACCTGAGTACAGTCCCAAAACTCAAAAATTATAGAGGGTCCCTTAAGTTTTATTTTCTTGCAATTAAGTCCACCAACTTTCCATTTTCGCATTTTAAGTCCAAAAATTGAAATTTAATCAATTATGCTCGACTTGTCCAGGTTATAAATCATACAAAATATGGATTTCAAGGGTCATACATATACATGTCCATTTCACTCAAGAATTCATCAAATATCACAATAAAGTGTACATGTATGCACCTATTTTTCAACAAATAGCATTTTGAGCCACACTTGAGAAATTTTCAACTTGATACAAGAAATTAACATGCAATACATAACATATATATATATATATATCTCAAGTGCTCAATATCAAAATACTACATGCATTTTTAAGTAAAAACACCTAGTAGTTGGAAAGATTTTTCCACCCATCTTAAAATGAATTTGTTGGTGAAAAATGGAATAAATTACTCTTGAAGGAGAAGTGACTTAGGTCAGCCCCTAAGTCAAGGGATACCAAAAAATGTAGGAATTAGGAAATGAGGTTAAAAGTGTAAGGAAAGAAGAAGGAGGTGAAGAAAATTGGTAAAACTATACTTACCTTGTGTAGTAGATGAAACGAGACTAGTAGAGGTCTTAAAATAGGTCTCCTTGCTCACTCTTAAAACAACTCTTAAGGTCAGCTCCTAAAAGTCCAAAAATGAAAATGGAATATCAAAATTTTGGAAAATAGAAGAGAAGAAGAAAATGTACTAAAAATCCCATTTCTTACCTTATAGTCCAATTTCTCTTCAAAATCTTCAAAGTCTTGAAGTTCTTTTCAAGATGATGGTAAGACTCTTAGTGTCTTCCAAGTCTTCTATGTATACCTCAAACAAAAAATCAAACTTAGGTTAAGAAGTGAAGATGATGAGCTAGAGGATAACAAGATGATTTTAGAACACAATTTCTTACCTTGGGGTAGTATAATTCGAATATTTATGAAGGTGTAGAAGGAGTTTTCTTGAAATTTTGCTAAGTTTTTGAAGAAAGAAGAAGAAGAAAATATAGAGAAGAAGCTGGAGAATTTTAGAGAGAAGGAGAAGATTGTTTTTTGCTTGAAGAGTTGAATGTGTTGGTGAATTGAAGATAGAATTTTTGCTCCAAAATGGCCTAATGGCCAATCACTATGCAAGAGAGGAGGGGACAAATTTTTGTTTTTGGTAAAAAAAAATAACTTAGTGGGAATAATTGGGTGATTTAGGAAAAAAATTAATTAGAGTCCTTTTACTAGGAACATGAAGCCAAAAGCTATGTTTAGGGAAATTATTGTTTGTTGACCAAGATGTAGTGGAATATGTAGGGTAATTTAAATGTAGGCTTGAAAAATAAATTGAAAAAATTTCCAATTTTAACTATATTTCGAATTTAGAAAAATAAAATAACAAAATAAAATATTTGGTTTCTTTCTTTTATAAAATTGAAGAAAAATAAAATGTATAAATATTTATACTTAAATATTAAATTTTAAAATTAAAGATGTGAAATAAGAAATATGTATTTTTTTAAAACAATTAATTGGAAGTTGTTGGGGAAATGAATTATAGAATATAGTCAAATATTTGGATAGGGATTGGAATATACTCCTAATTTATCGAGGGTCCAATATTTCTAAAGTCGTAGTCATTCGATCAAGTATTAATACTAGAGAAAAATATAAAATTGCTAAGCTCAAAAATGCGAAATGCGTAATTGACGTTGGAAGAAATAAATAAGAGTAGATCGCGTTTCATTAATAATAGGTTTGTGATACATAGCCAAATAAATAATCACTACATAATACCGTATCTCACGTTAAAATTCGGGGCCTCACGATGTCCGGATTGGATTCGTATTTCTTTCAATAATGTCAGGTCAAGTTCTTGTCGGGTCGATTGACACCCCTAATTTTGTAATTATCCCTTAATAATATGAAAAAATTTCAGGCATGGACCATTGTTTCGGACAAACGTGGCTGGTAGGAATGTGGTTGTATCAGCTGATCAAGAATTCAACCGTTTCATATTACAACAAGAAGATAAGTTGGTTGTGAGATGGTATTTGGATTCGTTTGCAGATCTGTTTAAACAAGGGGAAGTTACACCTGATAATCTCACTAGTCATAAGTACATGAGGAGCTTGGTTTTAAGTCATTTTGGTCTTGAAAGCCTCAGAAAAAATCTGCTTTCCCAGTTTGAAAATATTGTGCGCAAAACCATTCATTCTTGGTCCTTGCAACAAGATGCCATTGATGTGGAATATGCTTCTATAGCTGTAAGATAATTCATTTCCTTGCTTTGATGTCAATATCATATATATATATATATATATATATATATATATATATAGAGGTCGGCTAAATTGAAATTTCAATCATGTAGCTATAGCGGGGTGGTAATAATGGTCCTGCTATTTTGAAAACAAATCCTGTAATTTTCGAAAAACACCCGATTCCAGTCTTTCGATAGTCGGAAATAGGAAATTTTACAATAAAAATCCATGTGTCCACATTTGGGCTAAATATTAGGAAATTATGGATCGGAACAAACTCATGACCATAGACATGATATGAAAAAAATAAAGATAAAATGACACGAAAAATTTTACGTGGAAAACCCCCAAATAAATTTGAGGTAAAAAATACCACGGGTAAGTGTCGGAGCATTTCACTATAAAATAGTGATTACAACATCTTCTCTCTAAATAGAAAGAGAGAACAATATTACACTCTCTTGAAATAGGAGAAAACTATTACAGTAAAATGAGAGGAAAAATAAAGAAATGAAAGAAAACTGATGATATCTCTCAACTTTAGTTTTAGGGATAGTTACAAAAACACCCTTGAGATTTGGGTTAATTACAAAAAAAATCAGACATATTTCAAAATTACAAAAAACCCCTTCAGGTTTTGTTGTTTTAAATTTAAGGGGGTAACTGTAATATTTTTGTAAATATTAGGGGTCTTTTTGAAATATTTTCGAAGATCACCGGGAAAAATATAAGACGGAATCAAACCTCAACGATATTTTTTGTAATTTTCAAAGAACTCTGGGTTTTTTGTAATTAGCCCAAATTTTAGGGGTATTTTTGTAATTATCCCTTAGTTTTAATTGCTTTCTCCTTGATGCATTTTCCTTCTCCCAAATCAGCCTATTTATAGCCAGTTTTGCTTCTCATTGTGCCACCAATTCCCAACTGTTGCAGCATTCATAATGTGATCAACAAAGGCCAACAATAATTTTTCTCTTTAGACAAACTTTTCTCACCTTTTCAACAAAATGTTATTTTACTTTTGACACTAAATCCATTCACGTCGATGTTAATTTCGCCTATGTGAACATTTCCAACTAATTCGTCTTTTTTTTTTCCTTATATTTTGTCCAAATCAACATTCCAACTCAATTGAGGATGCCTGGTCACATAAGTAAAACTGGTCCACATCATCGGGTTTGGCCAGAAATGTGCATAGATTTTTCCGGCAAATTTTCTGATTTTGAGGATAAAAAAAACTGAAATCGAGGGTTTTTTGTTTTTTGAAATTACTGTCCTTCTTTGCAAACTGTGAATTTTAGAGGACCATTATTGCCACCAGGACAAAAATTTCAATATAGCCGACCATATATGATGAGTTTAAATGAGTTTACAGTGTTCTTGGAATATAATAATCATTTTGTTGTTCTTGTAAGCAGATGTATGGTGAATTTGGTGCAAAGCAGCTGTGCAGTTTTGATTCTGAAAAATCAAAAGGTTTAATACATAACTTTGTGAATGGGACCAAGGTTGCAATGTCATTACCGTTGAACATTCCTGGTACCACATATCACAAATGTCTCAAGGTAATTAAAATATACAGGTCAAGTAATTATATATACATATATAGGATTAATTACAACAACTTCCATTGACCTTTAATTAGTCAAGTCGAACACGATTCGACTTTGAGTAGTTTGATATTTTTACACATATACTATTCTTTTTTACTAATCGAGTCGGGCTCGAGCCGAGCTTTATATTTTATTGAATAAAAAAGCCTTCAAGTATGATTTGTTATGTTCACGAACGAGCTTTTAACAATTGAATTCGAGTCAAGATCGAGTAGTTTGGTTTGTTTTTCAGCCCTACTCAAGAGGGGATATTTGTTGTGTAAATTAAATACAAACATCAAGGAGGTGTTTCTTACATTTATTGGAGTATTTGTAAATTTGAAAGATAGTAGGTCTTTTTCCGTTAGAAGATCCAACCCGTCCTGGGTTTTTATGTAATATCATGTACCGGTGATATTTTTGTAATATTAGGGGCCACTAAAAGTATTAGTTTTTCCCTGAAAAATATTATTAGTACATCCTAAAAATATTAGTAGTCCCATTAAATAATATTTTTAGTAGCCCTCATTAAAAGTATTGATTTTTGCTTCAAAAGTATTAGTAATCTACCCGAAATGTATTAATAGTCCTCTTGAAAAGTATTAGGAAGTGGCGTAATATTAGGCAACCCTAAAAATATAGATTTTTCCCCGTGAAAATTATTAGTAATCCAATAGAAAAGTATTAGTTTAGTAATACCTAGAAAAGTATTAGTAACCCATTAAGGATTTTTTTATAGAAATCCTCGTGAAAAGTATTGATTTTTTCCGCAAAAGTATTATTATTCCCCCTATAACGTATTAATAATTTTATTGAAAAGTATTAGGTTTTTTATTAAAGGTACTTTAGTAATTCTCCCAAAAAGTATTAGTAGTCCTGTAAAAGGTATTAGTAGCCCTCCTAAACAATATTTAGTACAGGCCAGGCGGATGTTGTTGTAGTTGTATGGGTCATAGGCGGGTGATAACACGCCGAGTATTTGGATCCCTCTAATGGATCATATATATATATATATATATATATATATAAGATAGAATAGAATGCAATTCTTTTTTTCGGTTTTTCTGAATCCATTTTCCGAACTTTTTCAGGGCAAGGAGAAAGTGTCAAAAATGTTAATGGACACGGTGAATGCCAGGCTTGCTTCACCCCAAAATGTTGAAGATGATTTGCTTAGTAAAATGATCAAAGATATGAATACCGTGAATTTCGTAACGAAAGAGTATATAGTTCACTTGTTATACAGCTTCATGTTTTCCACATTTCAGACAATTCCAACAGTAGCGGCATTTGCTTTGAATTTTGTATCAAAAACCCAGCTGTTGTACGGGAATTAATTGTCAGTAATTCAAAAACTATGTAACATTTTTAAATATTTTTTTTTAAAAATTGTTTCTATAAAAATAAATATTTTATTTACATCCGTCAATCAGGCCGAGCACGACGAAATCTTGAGGAAGAGACAGAATTTGGATTCCTCCGTTACCTGGGAAGAATATAAATCCATGACTTTTACTCTCCAAGTCAGTATTAATCTTTACATTTTTTTTTACTGCTTACTCATTATTTACAGTCTCTGTTTTACAATCTAACTAGTTAGCAATTCTTGTGTAGGTTATTAATGAAACTTTGAGATTGGGAAATAGTGTTCCTGGATTTTTGCGAAAGGCAATAAAGGATATCAAAGTGAACGGTATATATATATATATATATAACTTTTGATCGACCAATTGATCGATTAATCCATGTGTATTGTATGACAATTTTACACTATTTGCAGGTTATACAATTCCAGCAGGTTGGGGATTATGACTTGCCATTCAGCTATGCATTTAGACCCTAACATATATGAAGATCCTCTAACATTTAATCCTTGGCGTTGGAAGGTACTAAATCTCATTGAGATAAATATAAGATATAATTACAAAAACTGCCCCGAGGTCTAGCCTAACTGCAAAAAAAAAAAAACAGTTATCTTTCAAAATTACAAATTATAGATACCTCCCCTTAAGATGTTACAAACAGATCATGAGGTTTGCAGTTACCTAAGTAACATACTCCATTCCCACTGTGTAATTTGTAAAATAGAAACAAATTTCAAGATGGTATTTGTAATTTTGAAAGATAATTGAGTTTTCTTATAATTAAGTGAAACCTCGGGTGGGCTTTTTGTAATTGTCCCTAAATACAAATAAATTCATGACTTATAACGCGATTGATTTTTTGGATAATTAAAGTTAAATATGCGATGAAATAGGATGTCGTGCAGAATTTATGTTCAAGAACTTGAAGCCCTTTGGTGGAGGCATAAATCAGTGTGCAGGTGCAGACTTTTCTAGGGCATCAATGGCCATTTTCTCCATGTTTTGGTTACCAAATACAAGTAAGTGTATAAATTGAGGGTTATAACAGTAATATTTCAAGAAATGTGTCTGAAATGATAAATTTTTATGTTTAATAGGTGGAGTATAGTTAAAGGGGGTGATATCATCCAAGATCCTACCATGCGCTTCAAGAATGGCTTACATATCAGTGTACGTAAAGGGAAAGATTAAGTACTCCATCTATTCGAAAAATTACATGTGGAATCGGAGATCGTCGTATAATGTTCTGCTTTTAATATTTCAAGTTTTGTGGATAATAATAAACTCTTGCTAAGAAAACATTACGGACAAAAGGAAATAAGTGTGGTGCTAGTCTGTAATATGATGTAATGTCGTCTTTATTTACTTGTAAGAATTAATATTTGAATAAATCTACTATATGCTTAATTAATGTACTAGCAAAAATGTGATGTTAAACATGATGATCAAGTTTGCAGAAATCACTAGCAGCAAATCGGACAGTAACATGACACCTAGTGCTTAGGGCGCCTAGGTAATGTACTTTTTATTTTATTTTTTAATTGTGACCAATTTTTAGCCTATTAGCACGCCTAGACGGGAGCCTAAGCCCGATTTTTGGCCCTAATGATTTTTTTAACCGAATAGGCCAAATCAGTTCAGCCTCGGCCAATTTTTATATAGCACTTGTGATGATTCAAGTTGTGTGATTGTGATGTTGGGATGCATTCGTATCCAATGCCACCTAAGTTCATAAAAAATACTTTGTCACAATAATTATAAAATAACCATGTATAAAGCATATATAAGAAACGTAAATTTCATTCATTTTTGAATGAGATGCAAAACAATGCGAAGCTCTTATTTATGGCTATCACTTTTCAAAAGCTTCTGATTGCACAGGTCGTACAAAATTAAACGTTTTTATTTTAATCGCATTTCTTCAGTAATCGTATTTCCTTAGAGTTGGATTTCTTCTAGAAGCTGTCCGAAATATTCCCTCTGCAGAGTTAGTTTAAATTTGCTGGATTATTCCCTGCATAGTAACAAACTCAAACACGATCCACATTTGCCTTTCTACTAATATAAATTATGGATGATGTAATCAGACTTCTCTACTGGTCAATGAAATATGAATTGTGTTCTATACTGCATATGAGCTTAAGCATATTCATGGTTCTTTACCTGGTATCAAGAGCGTAGGTTATTTCCTCTTTAATGGCTTGGTACCAATATCTCTGCATTCGTCGCCGGTGCCTCTGCTTTCGATATCTTGGAAATCAAAGATGGTGATCCGCTGCATCTATAAGGATTCGGTCATCCTGGTTCTTCACTTATCTCCACTCCTCTTACTAGTAATAACTATTTGTCCTGGATTCGTTCTATACTTATTGCTTTGGGTGATAAAACAAAACTTGGTTTTATTAATGATAAAGTGTCAGTTCCTGATATTATTCACCTATGTATGAGAAATGGAAGAAAGTAGATTGTATGGTTATATCTTAGATACTTAATTCTATTTCAAAGGATATTATGGATGCCTTCATATATGCAAGTACTGCTCGTGATCTATGGGTAGATATAACATAATGGTCTGGGGAATGCAAGGGGCCATTACTCTTTTCAGCTAAAGAAATAGATATCTAATCTAAGGCAGGCTAACTCAAGTGTTGTGGTTTATTGTACAAAATTAAAGAAATTATGGGATGAATTGAGTTGTCTCTCTCTCTTTACCTGCTTGTAGCTGTGGGACTAGCAAACTGCTCTCTGTGAGAGACATGAATGACAAACTGATGTAGTTCTTAATGGGGCTGAATGATACTTATGAGCATGTGAGAAACCAAATCTTGATTATTGATCCATTACTCAACATCAAAAAGGCATATTCTATGTATTTAACTGTGCATTACTACAAAAATCCTGATAGACACCGGTTTAAAACCGGTGTCTATTAGTAAAATAACTGGTGTTAAAGCCACTGGTGTTAAAAATCTGAACTTTTTGACACCGGTTTAAAACCAGTGTCATTTCCTTTAAAGACACCGGTTTCAAACCGGTGTCGTAGATATAAAATATCCGTTTTCAAAGGCCCTGATGTTAAAAGTTTATGTATTTGACACCGGTTTGAAACTGATGTCTTTTAATGAATAGACATCGTATCAAAACATCGATTTAAAACCAGTGTCGTTTCATCTAAATACACTGGTCCAAATCTGCAAAAAAAAAAAAAAAAACTCTATAATACTAGCAACCATCATAAGTTCACTACCAATTAAACATGAAATTCTATAATACTAAAGTTACCAATAGCCAAAATCTAACAAAAAATACTAGTAGCGAAGTTTCTGTTCGGCTTATTTTTAGCTTCACCGCAAGTGTACGGTGTAGTTTATAGAATAGGGTAAGCAAGGTCGTATCCACGGAGACTAATAAATTAATATGCTAAGTATTGATCTAAGATAGTCTTATTTTTATTTTTACGATCGAAATTGGATGATTGTTGTATTGAGATTAAGACAATTTAAATCACTAAAACACAAGATTAAGATAATACAAATGATAGAAGTATCAAGATAATGAAATGGACTTTCGAGTTAAGGTTTCGATTAATAATCCTCTTGTTATTCGGTTTAATCAAGCCACGTTATTATCAATATTCCTATAAGACGATCACAAAGCTATTTTATCCTCCCTCTCGAGATGTATATAAAACGTAGATTGAAATACTTATGCTAGCATCTCTACTCAACATGAAACATTCAACTCCCAAAAGTTTAAAAGATCAATTATCCTCACAAATATTTACAAACCTCTCGATTCATGCAAATATTTGTGTCTAGTATTCAAGATCTAATATTGAAACTCATCTCTCGAATTATGGATCAATATATCAAACAAGTTAAATCATTGATCAAGTGATAAAACAAGAATAAGCTCAAAATACTCAAATAGGCTTCAAGATAATAACTTCAACTAAGATTAAAACATCTAACAAAAGTTCATTAATCTACTTCCAAAACCCGAAATCTCTTGAGTTTAGCTACATGATTTCTAAACAACTTATAAACAAATTGTTCAAAGCCATTACAAAATGAAAATGAAAGATTGAAACTAGAAGAGAAGCAAGAAAAACTTACGAAAGTCGACAATCTCTCGATATATCTCCGTTCCTCAAGTTCCGGTGCAACCCGGTTGTCTCCTTGATGTCTTCTTCCAAGAATAGACCCTTGTCTTGTGTTGTTGATCCCAAAAATACCGAGAATATCCTTGTGTGCGCCCCCAAAAGCCTTTTTATACCCACAAATCAGTTTAGGGCATAATGTCATAGATTATGGGATTCAGTAGACGCATGGGTGGTGCGTCGAGCACGGGCTACCCCATGCGCCACCCTGTTGAAATAATCCATCTCTGAGAGCGCACGGGTGGTGCGTCGGAGCACGGGCTACCCGCGCGCCATCCCCGTGAAATCATCCCTTCTTCAGAGAGCGCACGAGTGGTGCGTGGAGCATGGGCTACCCGTGCGCCATGCAGAGGCTCAAATTTTTCTTTATTCAGGGTGCACGGGTGGTGCCTGAGGCACGCCCAACCCGTGCGCTCCCCTGTCTTTTTCCTTAGACGCTCATCTTTCGCTCTTTTTGGCTTCACTTTTCGTATACTCACTCAATTCTCCGTGTTTCCACTTTGGCTTTGTCCTCGTATTCGTATTCAATTTGCTTCAAATATCATGAAATTCCTACAAAATAGCAAAGTGTAATATCTTTTCCACAAGGAGTGAATATGTAACATTTAACGCGAGTATGTGCATGTTTACCCATCATTATAGCCAGAAATACGCCTCAAAATACATGCAAAACTCACACCTATCAAAATCCCCAAACTTACACCGTTGACCGTCCCGATCAACAATTTTGAAAACACGATAAAGCATAATAGGAAATAAGAATAAAAGCGCACACAAAGGATCCAAAAAGAAATTCATATTGTTCATCATGAATGTCGGCAACAAACCAATCAAGCCTCAAATATCTACTTGAAGGGCACGCATCAAACAAAACATGGTGAAATGCTCAATTACGACCCTCAAAGTTAAGTGTATACTCTCATCTCACGAGGATATAGGACGTGTTTACGCTCAAATCAATTCGATGTCGCAAAATTACCATAGGCTTGCAATTCCTCTCATATCTCCGCCACTAGAGTGTATGCAATTTGTGAATCAAAAAGGACTTTCTCATTTGGTTGTAACGAAGGCTCTTTGGTTTGGGTAGGAAATTTTGGATAAAGTGACACAAACTCGAGTATATAGACCGATGAGCATATCAATCATTTACATTACAATTCCATATGCTACTCCAATCATCCCTCATTTTTATCAACTTTATTTATTTCCATTTCCTTTCTTTCTTTTGAGAATCGCCTCAAATCACAATCCTTCGCCCCCAAGTTTATCAACTTTTCAATTTTTCATTTGTGCATTTTCAACACTTCTTTTTCAACTCCTTTCCTTCCTCTTTTTGTTCCATTTAACCAAGTATGCCCACTTATCCTACTTTTCAATTCCCACCCATTCAAATTTCCTCATTCATTCCCTTTACTCAACGCTATACATTCGAGTTTAAGGTGATGGATATATTAAGATCAAGGGTTAAATTTTGTGGTTATCAAAGAAATAGGCTATAGGCTCAACTTGGCTAACTAGGAGTTTTAACATTTTTAGGTAGGTAAAAGGCTTGAAAGGCTAGCAAAGATGGCCTTTAATCACATTCACAATTCGCATACAACATGTGGCCTTGACAGAGATACCCAAGCAAGTTCTAGAATTTTAACAACATGAATGATACACTCAAATCACAACAAGACTGCACAAGATACAAGCAGTAAAGGCTCAAAAGCTCACAGGCTTGCAAATATGTAATTCAAAGCATCAAACCAAGTTTTCCATATCAACATGCTCAATGTTATCTATTCAAGGCTCAATCAACTCATAACCAACATCCAATCCCAACAATATGAATTTTCAATCAACACACAAACAACAAGTTGCAACATGCCCGGTCAACTCACTCTCTAACATCTAAGAAAGCAATAAATGTGCTAAAGCCATAAACGTGCTTCTAATGCAATGCAACCTAGAATGCTCTATATGCAACTATATGAAAACACACAACAATGCAATGGATATATTTTTTTCATCTACACTTTTCAAATATCAAATTACTAATTCTCCCCAAACTTGAATGAAATTGTACTTTTTTTTATCGAAAGGGGAAAAATAGAATTTCAATAGTGAAAAGTGGAGATATACCAATCACTTGTGGTGGCGGCGGTGGGAAGTGGCCTTGTGAGATGTGCTACATTTGTAATCATTGGAGCACTTGCCACGTCTCCTCGGGCGCCGATCATAGGGCTCGCCGAACGCGAGAAAATCAGCCCTATGTTGCCTCAAATCCTCCGCTTGCCGCCTCAACTCTTCTCCTTGCGATGCAAATCCTCCCCAAACGCAAATAACATGTCTTGAAAATCGATTGCAGCGCCGGGGTCCTCCACTATGAGAGGGATCGGGACGATCCCGCTTTGAGAATGTCGGGGTAATCGCCTCCGTGTGAGGACTCGGTATATCATACCCAATTTGGGGGTGATGAGGTTCCATCCCCATTTCGCGTCCATGTATCTCATCCTCCTCCGCCACCATATCCTCCTCATCCAAGAAACCTTCAACTCTGCGCTTCTTTCTTGCCTCTATAGCCTCGGTAATTCGGTTATGTGCGTCGAGTTCATTAGGAAGTTGGTGGTGTCCGTCAATGTATCGATCGTGGTGTATGGCGGGTTAGGCAACTAAATGCAAGACCTTTCTTCTCGTAGAAGTACCAATGTGTTGTCTTCGTTTGCTATGAACTTCATGTGGTGCAACGATGCCAAATTAACCCGAGTGCTGCCGGAATAAGCTCCAAGCCTCGGAAATCAACATTGAAATGTCGGGTAATAGGGGTAATGAGGCCCCCTATAGAAATCGTACCCCTTTCCGCCTAAACTAACTGTTCTATTTGCTCTCGAGAAATTGATGGTCGTGTGTTGTAGGGGGTATTTGTGAGCATACACCATAGTAGATACATCTCCTTAGTAGTCATCCCTCCAATATTTTCTCGGCGAACACGGAGGATGCGATCACGCGTTGTATGTACCGTAAAAAACTGGATTTCGGATCCAAGAGGCTTTGGCAGATCCGTGCGGCATACAACATAGGCCCCGTTTGTGGTGTTTCCACAAGCATTCTCCAAAAGTCATATTGATCATAATTGGGCATCGGGGCGGGTACGAGCGTTCGTTGGAACCTCAAAAATGGTGTTCAATTGGGTAATAGATAGTTGTCTCTGAAACGTTCCCCAACCGAAGCGTATCATATATGGTTCAAAAGTCCCGCCTTGTTTGAGTACTTCCACGGTACTCAAAAACTCCAATGTGAATCGTTTAAAGGTCGGCCACCTTCGGCTCATGAAATTGGTCCATCCGACCTTTGCGAAGAGACGCCAAACGCCCTCATGTATCCGCAAAGTTTGGGTTACATTCATCGCGTCGGCATGCGGGATGGAGCTATTTGGCGACCAACCAAGCGATTCCATCGCTCAAGATCATCCGCGTTTGTCAATACAACCCCATATGCCGCGGACTGTTTTGGTCTACCTCTGGCGGTGCCACGTCTCGTTGTGCCGCCTCGCGTGCACGTCTCCTTCCACCCTGGGGATTTCTTCGCTCGGCCATGAAGGATTTGTACCTGAAATACATTCCATTAGCATCCCAGTATCATCAATGGCAACAACTAAGTAGGGGATTAAAGATAAAACATTAAGTGATGCAAATTCACTTCCCTACTTCACTTTGATCGATCAACTACCCCAAGCAAGCAAGAATTATGGCCATTCTAGAAAAGTATTAGCTCAAACAATCATTGGCCATGCCTTATTCATCAATATTTCATCCAAAATCTCCTCAATTACACATGCCCACAAAGTGTTTGATAAATTGCCTTAAAGAAGATTTCATTCAAAACATAGCAAAAATATCAAAGCTAGCACCAATCATGATTCCCATTACATAATTGACAAGAAATTCACAAGGAAAAACGATGCTCTTACCGGAATTTTGAATTTCGAATGAAAGTGAACAACTTGAACCCTAGGTGCTTTATCTTCAATTTTCTTCAATCAAACTTGAATACAATGCAAATTGTGGTTCTAATGTGATGGGGAAGTGATTAACTCGGGAGAATTTAGGTGGAAACTACAAGAACTTTTGAAGACAAGGAAGGATGAGGGATAGGGGCGCGATTTGGGAGAGTTTGATAAGAAGAACAGTTTTAAAACTGTTCTTATTTATGCCCCCTCTGTAAGGCGCACGGGTGGTGCGTCGAAGCACGGGCTACCCGTGCGCCACCCCGTTGAAATTCTCCACTCTCTATAGGGCGCACGGGTGGTGCGTAGGAGCACGGGTTACCCGTGCGCACCTGTACAGCAATTCAAAATTTTTTTTTTAATTAAAAACACACAAAATTAGAATAAAACACACACAAGAAAAAATACAAAAATTAAAAAAAAAAAAAATTGAAATCCACACTAAAAACCGTTGGGTTGCCTCCCAACAAGCGCTATAGTTTACGTCTTTAGCTTGACGCCTGTTTTTGTTCCGTCACGGGTCTCGCAAGGTGATGGATGTCACCTCCTCTTGATTGCCTCGGTGGAAGTAATGTTTAATCCTCTGGCCATTTACCATGAAAGTCTCACCATCTTTTGTTAACAATTCCACAACGCCGGGAGGATTCAATATTTTCTTTATCACGAAAGGCCCCGACCACCTAGATTTGAGTTTTCCCGGGAAAAGTTTAAGGCATGAATTGTACAAGAGGACGGGTTCCCTGGTAAAAACTCTCGTTTCTTAATCATTTTGTCGTGCCATCATTTGGTTCTTTCTTTGTAAAGTCGGGAATTTTCGTAAGCTTCATCCCGAAATTCTTCCATCTCATTTAAATGGAGCAACCTTTCTTCACCGGCCTTTTGAAAATCCAGATTTAGTTTCTTGACCGCCCAAAATGCTTTGTGCTCCAATTCTACCGGCAAATGGCACGACTTCCCAAAGACAAGTTGATAGGGAGATGTGCCCAACGGTGTCTTATATGCAGTCCGGTATGCCCATAGAGCATCATCCAATTTTAATGCCCAATCCTTTCGGTTGATGTTAACCGTCTTCTCAAGAATCTGTTTGATCTCCAAGTTGGCTACTTCAACTTGCCCATTGACTTGTGGATGGTATGCCAATGCAACTTTATGTTTCACCCCATATTTTGCCAACAAGTTGCTCATCAATTTATTTACAAAATGCGACCCTCCATCGCTAATTAAAGCTCTTGGAGTGCCGAATCGAGTAAATATATTTTTCTTAAGGAACTTCATCACAATTTGAGCATCATTTGTTTTGGAAGGAATCGCCTCTACCCAACGGGATACATACTCCACTGCAAGTAGAATATATTGATAGCCCGAAGATGATGGAAATGGGCCCATAAAGTCAATCCCCCAAACATCGAACAATTCAACTTCGATTACGTTTGTCATCGGCATCTCGTGTCTTCTGGAAATGTTGCCCATTCGTTGACACCTGTCACATTGTTGCACAAACAAATAGCAATCATTAAATAGAGTGGGCCAGTATAGCCCACTCTGCAATACCTTCGCAGCGTGCGGGTTGGGCCAAATGTCCGCCGGGGTGAAGAGAGTGACACTTTGTAGGACTCCTCCCATTCTTCTTGAGGTGCGCATCTCCTTATGATTTTGTCAGCACCTCTTAAAGAGTAGGGTCGTCCCACATGTAGAACTTGACGTCATGTAGGAATTTCTTCTTTTGATATGACGATAGATTTGGAGGCAAAACTCCCGACCAAATAGTTGACAAAATCCATACCACGGAAATTTTGCCTCGAGCATGAGTAACCGTTCATCGGAAATTCCTCTTTATCAATTCCGTGCTTCTTTGCGACCCTTTTGATTTTCAATTCGAGACAAGTGGTCTCGCTACCACATTCTCACATCCCTTCCGGTCCCCGATTTCCACGTCGAACTCTTGCAATAATAGGATCCACCTAATCAACCTTGGTTTCGCATCCTTCTTATCAAAAAGATATTTGATAGCCGCATGGTCGGTGTGAACAATCGTTTTCGTTCCAATCAAGTATGATCGGAAATTGTCAAATGCGAAGACAATCGCCAACATCTCCTTCCGATAGTGGTGTAATTTTGTTGAGCATCGCTTGTCCGATGTTCTACTAGCATAGTAGATGGATCTAAACAACGTTTTCCTCTTTTGACCGAGAACATCCCCTACCGCAAAATCGCTCGCATCACACATCAATTCAAACGCGGTTGGCTCCAATGCGGGGCGACAAAAATAGGTGTGGTCACCAATGCCTTCTTCAATGTTTCAAACGCCTTACAAACAATCATTGGAAAAAATGAAAGCGGCATCTTTTTCTAGCAATTGGCTCAAAGGCTTAGAAATTTTAGAAAAGTCACGGATAAACCTTCTATAGAATCGGCGTGGCCCAAGAAGCTCCTGATAGCTTTTTCATTTGTTGGAGGAGGTAATTTCTCGATCACTACAATATTTGCCCGATCTACTTCCAAACCTGCGGAAAGAGACTCGATGACCAACTACAATGCCATCGCGTACCATAAAATGGCACTTTTCCCAATTTAGTACTAGATTGGTCTCTTCACATCGCCGCAAGACTAGGGAAAGATTGTGAAGGCAATTATCAAAAGAATCACCAAATCAGAGAAATTGTCCATAAACACCTCCATAACTTTTTCAATAAGATCGTGAAATATAGCCATCATGCAACGTTGGAAAGTGGCGGTGCATTCTTGTTAGGAATTTTATTGTTTAGATTTTGATGAATGCCATGTAAAACTTAGAATAGAAAGTTGGCACCCCAATTCTTGTTTTAAAATGCATTGTAAAAAAGAGCCGCCAAAATGAGTTAAGTCGACTACGCCCTAACATGCAAGAAGACAATCAAGACTGAAGGAAGACTCCACCTGCGAGACAATGAGTATGGCAAAGAAGAGTAGACAGAACTCTCTTGGAGAAGCGGTGAGATGCGGTGAGTGGAGCATCGGTCAAGTCAACTCAAGAAAAGCCAAGTCTCAAGTTGAAGTGACGGAAGAGTCATCTAATGATTGGAAGGCGACTCAAGTCACCTGGGAAAGCAAGGAAATGCGGTCAAGTCGAGATAATCGTAAAAGAACCGTTGCCGCGAAATCAAGAGATTTACTTAAACAAGTAATATCTCCATACCACCTTTCTCGGAGTGCTCGGTCCCCGGAAGCGTGCAAAAGGAATGAACCAATGGGAAGCACCACACCGTGTCGAACTACGAAAAGGTGAAAGAACAATTCATACGAGGAAATGGCAATTCCAAGAATCGCAAGCCAACGATCGCAAAGTGACTTTCAAAAATAAGCTATCTCTTCAACGGGCAAATTTTTGAAAGTTCACTATAAAAGGCCGAGGAGTTTGTTTGAGAAGGAGTATGACACACATGTGAGATAAACAAGCATATTAGAAAAGCTGAAACATTCTCAATCCTCAAGCCTACATTACGAAGTACATCAATCCAACACTCACCGTGAAGGAAAGAGAACTTCAATCGGTTGAAGAGGAAAATATGAAAACAAGGGGTCTACATTCCGGGAAGGATTGTAGAAAGGTTCAAGGTGAACCAAGTCTTAAGCTTTTGGAGGGCTTCGTGATCAAATCCAAAGAGCTTGAGCAAGTGAGTTTGTAGTAACAAGGCACCCTAGTGAAGAAAATCGCTGAGAAGTTGGAAACGTCCTGGCTAAAACCGTTTCTAACGTTAGAATATCCGATGACCTATGTGGAGGAGGTCGCACAATTCTCGTGAATGCCGAGATTCACGATGAAGGAATCAAGTCATCCATTCACGGAAAGCGGTGACTATCTCTGCCAAGGATTTGGTGAATATTGCTCACTACCGGCTGAGAATGAGCATCCGAGATTAAAGAAGTGATGTAAACTTGGGTGACGCATGGAAAGAAATAGCCAAGTCCGACTTTCTTGATAAAATAATATACACATCAAACAAGAGATGGCTGAAGGAGGATTATCACAAGTTGTTGGACATAGTTGCCAAATGTATCGACATCAAATTTGGCGACTTTGACCAATCACAAAGGCAAAGCGATTGTAATGGCTTTGCAATCATCGAAGAAAAGAAGATAAATTTGAGTTTGTCTACAGCAGAGACTCTGCTAGAACGTGGGAAACAAGTCCTTCAAAGAAGATGGCTCATTTGGAGGATCCTCAGGGATATGGCCTAGTGATTGGCCGGCTATTGGAGGTGAAAGGAGTCCCTCTTAGACATGGGAAGGCATTCCATGTTAACAAGAGGATGTTGAGCAAACCTCTCTGGCGCACGAAGAGAGCTTACGCCAAGAGAGTCGACACCGGTGAGGGGGATCGGTGACCCCCAAGATACAATGTTTCCTCTCCACCAAGAAGAAAGTCGCCCTGCGGCTAAGAAGATCGATGCCCCTACAAAGAAAGAAAACCAAACATGCTCCCGCCCTGCAGGCGAGTCACTGCCCGCAGCCGTGTCTCTCCCCTGCAGCCGGTCGAGAAGGACTCACAAATACCTTCTCCGATCGTCAAGAGGAGGAGAACGACAAGCGAAGCGGCCGGCTCACCGAACAAACACCAAAGACTGCCCCCGCCGACAAGACTCGAGAAGACAACGTCTACGAACCGAAAATTCCCAGGTACAAACCAGGAGACGAAGACGAATTATCAAGCGCTCCGAGTGGGAGAAACCACGGTGAGTCACCACTCGGCTAGAGCAGATATCGGAGGCTCACTGGAGAAGTAGAATCTCCGGATGTAATTGATGAAACAACCAAGTTTCTTTGGGCGATTAGCGAGAGCAACCCAAGACACGATTGTAGCTCACACAACAAAGCACAAGAAGAACTCGCGAGAGCGGATAGTGATGTTATGATCCTATCTCCACCTTACCTAGACATCCAAAATCGTGCATGAGTGGAGGAAATGGAAGTTGAGTAAGTCAAAGGAAGTTCCAACGGCCCGAGTTCATAGAAGAAGAAGAGAACTGCTAAATTTCCTTAATTAACTCATCGTGCTCCCGGCTCTGGATGAAGACAATCGCACGGACATCCCGCAGATCTACAAGGACAAGGAGAGAGAAAAGCAAGTGAAGAAGCCAAGCACGTGAGAAGGCAAGTAGATGCCCTATCTCCGACACCACAATTTCTGGTGAACAAGAGACCACCGCACGAGGCTCCTCAAGCCGCAGCAGGATCGATTCCCAAAAGAACTTCACGCGCACCACTCATCATCGAATGGATCCCGTTGGCGGTGATGAATCTTTTGTAGAATCTTTCCTTTTTCACTTTGGAGATACGAACTCCACGAAGAGTCGGAAACGAACAAGCACGCTATCACAAACCAGCTCCTGTTCTTCCATCGACACCATTGTTCCAAATGGTTATGATTTTGATCTTTGCATGGCCATCCAGTACCGCAATGAAGAATCAATCAAGTTCGAGTGTTCAAGGCACTATTTGGCGAGGTTGAACGGATGGAGAGGCATCGAGCCTCTTTGGACATGCGACTAGACAACAGAGATGCCACCCTTACAGTGATTTAAGAGGCATTGATTCGGATAAAGGAATGGTGGCAACAAAGCAAGAAACAATGCGTGTGGAACAGGTGAGATACTTGAACATTGTTCAACAAGTCTGGTGTGGAAGAGCTGAAAATGCTTTGATGCAAAACGAAGTTTGAGAGAACACATTGAGCATATGCATGAAGCTCACACTACCGAGATCAAGGCTGCTGCGTGAGCAAAATACAAATGATCTCTGACGTTTGGAAGAACACATGACAAGAAAATTCACCTTTTCATGGCCGAGATGAAGCCGATTTATTGAGAATCCAATGCTACTCGACCAATTCCGTCTGCATACAACGCAGACTCGAAAGCGAACTCAACCATCAGAGACTTCGACTTCATGCTTGCCATGTTCCCCGGGTTCCTCTATCCTTTGATGATGCCAAAAAGGGGAAGAGGAATACCTCAAAGCGCTAACATCTGCAGTGAGAAGGGAAAATCGGTGAGAAGTCTTGAAAGAAGAAAAAAGCTTGTTGAGGGGAAAGATCACGATGTGACATTGATGATTGCACAAACCCCCAACAAGGTTACATCACGGTGACATTATCAACAACAAACTCCCGTGACTCTGCCACTCCAACACTCTGTTGTATCTATGGTGAAAAGAGAAAAACAATTGAAGCGGGGATGAAGGAAGTGGAAGGAAGAATGGATGCCAGGGTGATGAACATCTTGAAAGAACATGGAGGCAATCCAAGAGACAGAGACACTTATGCCATCTCGGATGTCGGGACAGAGCCACGATCGGTCGATGAATTTAAAACGCTCGAATCGAGGGATACTTTGCAAATATGTCTATGGCTCAAGCTTGGGACTGTCTTGGGAAAAAGGTCTCACGTTATGTGAAGAAGCCGACAGCAAACAGCGTGACAACCTAAGCGATCATCTCTGGTCACTCCCGGTCACTCACTCGGTGGAAGAAGACCCCGTCTGATGACAAAGATACGCCCGGAGGTAGAGGAAGAAGCGTGTGGAGGAAGAAGCTTCACTGGGGCCTCCGCCAAGAATATTGAATCACGTAGATCCGGGAAAGAAAGGAGGGATCTATCGGGCCGGGCTTGACCAAGTGTCAAATTTGAAAGTGGCTAAAACTAACGCTTAGAGTATGCAAAAAGACTAGAAGAAGAAAGCAAGAGACAAACTCAGCTATGGGAGGAGAGACAGGAAAGAATAAGAAGAGATGAAGTGCCGGGAAAGCATATGAGAAGAAAAAAAAGAAAGCGGTGACGAAAAAAGAAGAAAGAGAAGAAGATCTTGATCAAGATAAAAGAAGGAGACAATAAGGAGATGAAGTGTTGTTGTCCAACCCTTCGTGTATTTATCATGTAAATACATACAATGTAAGTCTTCTCTAAATAAAGCTATAAATTCTTTATATTCAAGTAGACAAATATGTGCTCGATACACCTTGTAAACATTGTGTAAAAGAACAGAATGATATGATCAATAAACAGATCTATTTTGCGCATACATTCTATGTCAATACACTATCTCAGTATGTATCTTTGCTATTTGCATTTTTGAATGGTTTAAGTTTTGGCATCATCAAAAAGGGAAATTGTTAGAATTTTATTGTTTAGATTTTGATGAATGCCATGTAAAACTTAGAATAGAAAGTTGGCACCCCAATTCTTGTTTTAAAATGCATTGTAAAAATAGAGTGGCCAAGTGAGTTAAGTCACCACGCCCCCTAACATGCAAAAAGACAACTCGAAGACTGAAGGAAGACTCCGCCGCGAGACAAATTGAGTATGGCAAAGAAGAGTGAGACAGAACTCTCTCGGAGAAGCGGTGAGATGCGGTGAGTGGAGCATCACAAGTCAACTCAAGAAAAGCCAAGTCTCAAGTTGAAGTGATGTAGAGTCATCCATGATTGGAAGTCGACTCTAAGTCACCTGGGAAAGCAAGGAAATGCGATCAAGTCGAGATAATCAGAAAAGAATCAAAAGTTGCGTAAATCAAGAGATTTACTTAAACAAGTAATATCTCCATACCACCTTTCTCGGAGTGCTCGGTCCCGAAGCGTGCAAAAGGAATGAACCAATGGGAAGCACCACACCGTGTCGAACTCGAAAAGGTGAAAGAACAATTCATACGAGGAAATGGCAATTCCAAGAAGCGCAGCCAACGATCGCAAAGTGACTTTCAAAAATAAGCCTATCTCTTCAACGGGCAAATTTTTGAAAATTCACTATAAAAGGCTTTGAGGAGTTTGTTTGAGAAGGAGTATGACACACATGTGAGATAAACAAGCATATTTGAAAAACGAAACATTCTCAATCCTCAAGCCTCATTCGAAGTACATCAATCCAACACTCACCTGTGAAGGAAAGAGAACTTCAATCAGGTTGAAGAGGAAAATATCGAAACAAGGGGTCTACATTCCAGAAGGATTGTAGAAAGGTTCAAGGCTGAACCAAGTCTTAAGATTTTGGAGGGCTTGTGATCAAATCCAAAGAGCTTGAGCAAGTGAGTCAGAGTAACAAAGCAAGCAAAACCAGTGAAGAAGTTGAGTCGTCACGAGAAAGCCGGTGAGTGATCAAGGCGTCTCAGGCGAGTCCCTAAGGATCAAGTCGGATGTTGTGATCAAGACTTGTATCCTGGATCATACCACTTTGTAAACTGATCATTACTTAGTAGAAGAATTACCCCATCTTCGAACCTCTATAAAAACTTCACTGTGTCATTTACATTTCAAAGACTTAAATTCCTGCACTTTTTAATCGCTTATATCTCTGCGATAAATTTGTTATCCATTTGATAATTTATAAGTACTAAATCAAGCTCTAAAATCTTGCTTAATCAAACTTAAGGGTGTTAAGTCTTCCACTGAAAATAAAACCACAACAGTTAAATTATAGCCACAAATTTGAAATTACTCCATCAATAAACTCATTTGAAATCGTTGAGAGATTAACTCTCTTGAGTGACTAATTCGATTGTCCATCAAGGACACAAATGTAGAATCAACTCTGTAGATTTAAAAGGACTAAATCGAAAATTTGGTAAGGTTTATTCAACCCCCCCTTCTAAACCTTACACTTACACCCTTGGGACCTACAATTACATAAACTAAATGGCATGCGATTTAAATGCAAATGTGCCATACGGACATATAAATGTTGTTTTAAGCTTGGTCTTCCTGGCGCAATCATGATTTGATTGTACCCGGAATAACCATCTAAAAAGCAATAATAATCATAACCTGCAAGACGATCCAACATCATATCTATAAAGGGAAGAGGAAAATGATCTTTTCGAGTGGCATCATTTAGTTTTCGATAATCAATGCAAATTCGCCACCCTCGTAACGATTCTAGTAGCAATCGCTTCTTCATTTTCATTTTCACCACTCATTACCCCCTTTTTTCGGCACCACTTGTACCGACTTACCCATGAACTATCGGATATAGCATAAATGATCCCTTAAGATCCAACCACCGTAACCACATCTTGCATGATAGGGTTTAGTCGTCTTTGGTTTTGTCTTGATGGTTTATAAACATCTTCCATCCGAATTTTATGCATCACAACGGATGGACTTATGCCTTTTAAATCGATTATAGACCATCTTAAAGTGCCGACTTATGTTTTCATAAAACCCTTAACAGTTTATCAAGTTGAGTAGGAGTGAGAAGAGATGAAACGATTACGGATTTGCATTATTTGCCCCAAGGAATGCATATTTGAGGTGTTCGTAATTGCTTGAGTTCCTGAGTCGATGTTACTATTTCGTGGTCACGCACGGGTTGCCCGTGCTCCAGCAAGCACGGCCCGTGTGCTTTTTAGAGACTTCAACTCTTCCTCAAAGATCATACACGGATTGCCCGTGCGTGGGCGCATGGGTGGTGCGTTTCGCAAGTTTGGCTCCACTTTATTTATGGCTTTGCGTTCTCGCCTCTTGCGCTCTTCTTGTAGCTCTCGCATATGATCTAAGGCACAAACATAGTCGTACAAATCTTGGTTATCAAAATCAAGTACAACACTCGACATTGAGCACGAGTGGGTTAGACCAAATTCCAAATCATCTCAGACAATGTATGATCAACATAATCCTCAATGCATGAACTAACTATATCCAAAAATTACAATTCTCCACCGAATCATGAAATTTCATTGCCTTATATATAGAAAATAAAACATGCTCATCATTAACACGTAATGTGAGCTTTCCTTTTGCACATTTATTAAAGGCTTTACCCGTGGCTAGCAAAGGGCGTCCAAGTATCGTGAAACGCCTCGATCTTCTTCCATATCCAAAACCAAGAAATCCACGGGGAATATAAATTTATCAACTTTTACCAATACGTCTTCATTAATTCCCCTTGGATACATAAGTGATCGATGTCCGCAAGTTGCAATGTCACCGTAGTTGGCTTCACGTCGCCTAATCCAAGCTTCCCGAAAAAATGGACAAAGGCATCAAATTAATACTTGCCCCCAAATCACATAACGCTTTATTAAAGAAATTACCACCAATAGCACAAGGATAGTGAAACTCCCCGGATCTTTCGATTTTGTGGTAGCTTTCTTTGGATAATTGCACTACATTCTTCCATCAAATTCACCGTTTCAAAGCTTGTCATCCTCCGCTTTTTCGACATAACATCCTTAAGAAATTTCGCATAGTTTGGCATATGTTCTAGTGCGTCTCAAAAGGAATGTTAATGTGCAATTTCTTAAATATATCAAGGAATTTGGCAAATTGGTCATCAAGCTTTTTCTTTTGAAATCTTTGAGAAAGGGAAGAGATATAGGCAACTTAGATATATTCAATTAGATGATGATTTTAGCTTCTCAAGACTTGTTTGTTCCGCCTCTTTGTTCTCTTCTTTCCTATTTTCTTCAATATCATCCTTCATCACGGATTCTCCCGCTTCCGCCTCGATGCTTCATCCGAAAGTTTGATTCCCAGTTTTCTTTAGGCCCCTCATATTCAGGCGGCGTAAACGAATCGCCTTGCATTGTTCCTTAAGATTCATTTCCGTATTACTGAAATTGACCCTTGTGATGTTGACCACCCACAATTGTGGCCAATTGACCCATTTGAGTCTCCGCATTCTTTATCGAGCTTGTCACTTGTTGTTATATCTTATCCATCCGAGAGTCTTGCTTAGGAGGCGGCTCCTCGTATCATTCATGAATGCATTAGATTGATTTATGAAGGAGGTGAGTGCATCTTCCAATGACGATTTGTCTTCCCCATTTCCGCCTCCACTTGAAGCATTAAATCCCGGTGGAGGTTGTAACACATTCTTTGTATTTGCGTAGGAAAATTTTTCATGATTTCTCAACCCTAGATGGTAGTGCGTTGGGTTTGAATTATTCCGAAATTGTTGAAATTCGGTTATTCACATAATTTACCTCTTCCATCGGATATAGAAGAGCTTCACTACCCATGCTCGTACTCGCTTACGGCCCCCTTCGTCAATACACTCAATTGAGTTGTCAAAGCCGCTTACTTGTGCCGTCAATGTTTTAATTGGGTCCGAATAAGATTTCAGCCTACTCGTTTACATTAGATCTTTCGGATGGCCACTGTGAATCGTTCATAGTCATTTCTTCAAGAAGGTTCAAGGCATCTTGTGGAAACCTTGCCAACAATGCTCCTCCCGCTTGCGGCATCCACAAAGGCCCTCGTTTGTCCCATTAAACCATTGTAGAAGAAACATAACCGTTGATCCTCCTGAAACCCATGTTGTGGACATCTACGCAACAAATCCCGAAACCTTTCCCAAGCCTCGTACAAAGGCTCACGAGTCGAATCGCGGGATTGAGTAATCTCGCTTTTGAGCTACAAAGTTTTGCTCGGTGGAAAGAATTTAAACAAGAACTTTTGACTCGGTTCGTCCCATGTGCTTACACCGCCTTGTGTCAAAGTACCCAACCAATTTCTTGTCTTATCCCGTAAACAGAATGGGAACAGCGCAATCTTATGGCGTCATCCGAGACTCGTTCATTTTGATCGTATTGCATATTTGGATAAAATGTGCAAGGTGAGAGTTAGGATCTTGATTCCGAACCCCCAAATCGATTATGTTGCACCATATTGATCGATCTGCGGTTTGAGCTCGAAGTTGTTGGCATTGATAGGAATATGGGCAATACCACCGTAATTCACGATTCGTTTGTGGTCGAAAGTAATCACGAATGGCTTGTTGTTGAACCGGTATCGGTAACTCATTTCCACCATTGTTTGCGGTATTGGTAACTCGTTCAAATCCCCCATTATCGGATTGTGTTGTCTTTCACCCGTCTAGTGGTAGCACTGATTCTTCTCGCAAAGCCTCGACTTCCTAGGTATAAGCGGTATCAAGTCCCCTTGCCTCGAGCGTGTTCATGCACTACCCGGACCGAACTAAAAGAAACAAGTCAAATAATGAAGAATTAAAGTGAATCCAAAATGTAAAAATAAAATTGTCTAAATTAAAATTAATTCTATCTATCGCAATATTAGCACCAAAAATTATATTAGTCCCCGACAACGGCGCCAAAAACTTGTTCGCCTTATTTTTAGCTTCACCGCTGAGTGCGGTGTAGTTTATAGAATAGGGTAAGCAAGGTCGTATCCACGGAGACTAATAAATTAATATGCTAAGTATTGATCTAAGATAGTCTTGTTTTTATTTAGACGATCGAAATGGATGATTGTTGTATTGAGATTAAGACAATTTAAATCACTAAAACACAAGGTTAAGATAATACAAATGATAGAAGTATCAAGATAATGAAATGGATTTCCGAGTTAAGGTTTCGATTAATAATCCTCTTGTTATCCGGTTTAATCAAGCCACGTTATTATCAATATTCCTATAAGACGATCACAAAGCTATTTTATCCTCCCTCTCGAGATGTATATAAAATGTAGATTGAAATACTTATGCTAGCATCTCTACTCAACATGAAGCATTCAACTCCCAAAAGTTTAAAAGATCAATTATCCTCACAAATATTTACAAACCTCTCGATTCATGCAAATATTTGTGTCGAGTATTCAAGATCTAATATTGAAACTCATCTCTCGAATTATGGATCAATATATCAAACAAGTTAAACCATTGATCAAGTGATAAAACAAGAATAAGCTCAAAATACTCAAATAGGCTTCAAGATAATAACTTCAACTAAGATTAAAACATCTAACAAGAGTTCATTAATCTACTTCCAAAACCCGAAATCTCTTGAGTTTAGCTACACATGATTTCTAAACAACTTATAAACAAATTGTTCAAAGCCATTACAAAATGAAAATGAAGATTGAAACTAGAAGAGAAGCGAAAAACTTAGGAAAGTCGACAATCTCTCGATATATCTCCGTTCCTCAAGCTCCGATGCAACCCAATTGTCTCCTTGATGTCTTCTTCCAAGAATGGACCCTTGTCTTGTGTTGTAGATCCCAAAAATACTGAATATCCTTGTGTGCGCCCCCAAAAAGCCTTTTTTATACCCACAAATCGAGTTTAGGGCATAATCTCGCAGTTATGGGATTCAGTAGCAGACGCACGGTGGTGCATCGAGGCACGGGCTACCCGTGCGCCACCCTATTGAAATAATCCATCTCTGTCTCGAGCGCACGGGTAGTGCGTCGGAGCACGGGCTACCGTCGCCATCCCCGTGAAATCATCCCTTCTCAGCCAGTAGAGCGCACGGGTGGTGCGTAGGAGCGCGGGCTACCCGTGCGCCATGCGAGGCTCAAATTTTTCTTTATTCGGGGTGCACGGGTGGTGCAGGCACGCCCAACCCGTGCGCTCCTTGTCTTTTCCTTAGACGCTCATCTTTCGCTCTTTTTGGCTTCACTTTTCGTATACTCACTCAATTCTCCGTGTTTCCACTTTGCTATCCTCGTATTCGTATTCAATTTGCTTCAAATATCATGAAATTCCTACAAAATAGCAAAGTGTAATATATTTTCCACAAGGAGTGAATATGTAACATTTAACGCAGTATGTGCATGTTTACCCATCATTATAGCCAAAATACGCCTCAAAATACATGCAAAACTCACACCTATTAGTTTCCTTTCGATAAATTAAAACAACTATAAATTCATAATCCAATTTCATCAACCAACAAAAAGACTATATAATTCAACTAAAGGCAACAAAATCCATATAATCAACATAGCTCATATTCAAGCTTTTAAAAATGCTCAAACTTCTCCTACTCAACCTTTAACCTTTGTTTCTCGTCACGAAGCTCATTCTTCTCAGCCTACAAACATACAAACAGAATTGAATGATTTAGCCATTAATGAATCAACCCTTCTGAGCAATCAAAGTAAATTATGCACAAAACATACATACATTTTGTCTAAATTTCTTTATCATATTCAAGACTTAAACAGAGCACTAGTGACTTTCAGAATTTTAATTTTCTTTATCATGGATTGTTTTTTATTGTTAGAGCACAATATGCTAGCCTTATTTAATATATACCAGACAGCCAAACCAATTAGGAGACATCACTAAGGATTTATCATATATATAGTTTATCATATATATAGTTCAACGCTTCATATGGAGAAAATAAATAACATGCTCAGCAGATCTAAAGCATGCATCAACAATGTCATGTGCAAGCTTCTGTCATGTGCAAAACAATGTCTTATCTAATTTAAATAAGAACATCTAATCTAATAACACTCAGAATACTACTAAAAGGTTTCAGAATTTAAGATCAAGTAAACATATGAAGATGAATAATTCATGCGGACGGACTTAGCTTCGACATTTTATATATTCTCAATATTAATTTATTCAGGATTTATGTGTTTCACCAATTAATATGTATTGTTATGGGCACACTTATACACAGGTTTTTTCGAGTAAGCAGCATATTAGTTACTGAAATTCTCTAGATTGTGTAAATCTTATAATATGTTGTGATTGCTGGTCAATTGACCTGAAATACTACATAAATCTTCGTAATTGTGTAATTTTTGTCAACGTTAAAGAGGCCATGAGGCCATTCTTTTTCTTTTGTTTAATCTTAACATAATTAGTGTTATTGTTATTGGTACAACAAGATAAGTCTAGACTGTCTAGTGTTCACAATCCTCACAACAATTCAGAACATAATTAAAGTACATTCCAGAGATTATTCGTAGACAAGAAACCAAACTCAAGGACTGTCAGAATATATGACAACTGCAACTCCTATGCAAACAAATGAACTCTAAAAACAAGCAAACAAGAACAAGAACAAGAATCCAGCGCCAATTCTCCAAACAACATAATATAAATACCTGTTGCGAGCATGGGATCTACCGCAAACACTCGAGCACCTTCAGGAAATTTCTTGGGCAACCTATGATGGAGGTAAAAGTTCTATTAGACCTATAAAAATGTTGACCTATATGGCCACTATAGAACAAAGGATATAGGAGGTAAATCAATTCAAGATGACCGAATATGTCCTTTTAATGCAGAGTAATAAGTCACATCTATAAAACATACCATAGGCTTTAAAACAATAAAAACATATTGCATGAACTTCAACTGATATCCTATCACGCTTGTTTTGCAATGTGTTCTTACTTGTTCAATTATATAGTTGGCTGAAATGTTTCTTCATCTCTGGTAATCCCTGGCATTGTCAGTTTCAACAACACCAAAAAGGTTTAAATCAATAGGCAATTTATGGAGCACAATCAGCATAGAAATCAATCAACTAAAAAGAAATTGTTATTTTACTGAAAATAGAAGGTATTGCAAGATAATGGACTAATATATCAACAATTTGGAATAAAAAATATTCACAACCACATTAGTTTTCCTCACATATAAAAAGCTTATTACTCAAACTTTCAGAAGTCAACTATTTGGACTAATTGAAATTTCCCTTCTAATAAAGCAATAAAGTCAACTACATTAAATGGAAGCAACTATTATACATGTTTTTTTTAATTTAAATTATGATGGTTGTGATTGAAAACATCAACAAAAAAAACTACAAAGGAAATATTTGGTGAAAATGTATATTATCGAACACAGAACTTACAACAAAAATCGATGACTAGTCGTCCATCACTTGCTCTTGCTCTGCCCGCCGGTCGCCGAAAAAATGCACGACCGTAGGGATATCCAGTTTCCAATCCGAGTCCGGCGGTGAGGCCACCGGTATTCCAATTCGAGTCGCCGAAGTTGAAAATCACAACTCTGTTTCTACTGCACAGAGAAACAACAATAGGGAGACTAATTACTAGAGTAATAACCAAGATTTAAAAAATATACAGTGCAAGTAAGCATTTAGGCATGAGATCTTTTGGATGTATCTGAGTCCAAAAACATGAAAATGACAAGTTTCTTGTCAAATATACATGGAAAATAACCTCAGGAATGACCTAAGCTGCAGTGTTTGTTTAGTACAGCAACAATCAATACTACCAATGTTTATGGGCCTCAGTTGACCTCCTAACATGAAGACAAATATTCAAACATAAAACCTTGTCCATAATTATCTAACTATTTCAACAAAATTACTTTAGAAGAGAGCAGATATACCAATCTTGTCCATATAAATGAGTGCAAGTTAGGAACCTCTCTTTCTAAACAATATTTAGAATCTCAAATGGTTTAGACAATTCATCAAACACATTAGGTGCACCAACTGTAGGTTGCATTTTGGCTCCCAAACTATTACAAACAAGATCCTAGCGCAAGTTATTTATCATCATCAACTAACATCCACGAAACACTAGGGAAATGATAAAGCAATGAGCGAAACTATCATCACCATTTTCACATTTCTACAAACTTTGGATTAAACCATTAAATCCTTACCTTCCAATGAATACCTTACAAAACCAGTAGATTATGTGTCTGAATCATGAAGAAAACAAGGGTTACTATTGGAGGTGAATCTCATGCCCCAAATAAGCTGCCCAACGCCTGTTTTTTCCTGACCCTCAATGTGGGGATGATCAACCGACTTCCCGATATAAAAAGAAAGCAGATTTGGAGACAAATATCCCCCAAAACCGTGTACAACCTGAAAATAAGCAAACCGCCAAATTCTCAAAGGAAAGATTTAAAACGCAGCACGACAAAAACCCTAGGATTTTGGGTGAGACCAGTAACACAAACTTAAGAGAGACCTTACCGGACCATCAGTGATGAGAGCGGATGGAGAATCAGAGACAAAATTGCACACCACAAAAATCCTATGATTTAGCGCGCAACCAATAGTATCGAGAGAGAGAGAGAGAGTACCAGACGGTCGGTGACGAGACCTTAGCAGATGGTCGGAGATGACGGGTGGAGGCGATGGGCGGAGGCTACAGCGGAGGAGAGAGGTGAGAGAGGCACAGGGAGAGGTGAGAGAGGCAGACGGGAGAGAGGCGCATGCAAGCTTGTTTTTCTTTTCTGTACTGATAAATAACCTAATTACTTAGGGCCCTAATTACGACACCGGTTGTAGAACGGTGTCTAAAGATCTAGTGTTAAAAATAAAGACACCGATTCTATAAGCGGTGTCAAAAAATCTGTGTCTAATCTAAAATAATTTTAATAAATGACACTGTTTGAATCCGATGCCAAAACCGGTGTCTATTTAGGAAATTATTTTACAATATACACCGGTTCTAGGAAACCGGTGTTGTTTATCAAATGACAGCACTAACTAGACACCGGTTTCTTACAAAACCGATGTTAAAAAGGAAAAGACACGAGTAAAGTCATAAAATTGGTGTCTTTTTGGTAGTGTCTATCAGCAGTTTTCTTGTAGTGGTGGAAAAACACAGGAGTGTGCAATTAGCCATTGCTGGCCCTATTGAGAACATTGCAATGATGAGCAAACTATCCAGTTATCCCTATAACAACATCATCAAGTCTGTTGTCAACAATTCATCACGATATAGGAACATATGCACTTATAGAAGGACAAATGAGGAGAAGGCCAAGCTTAAGTATGATCATTGTAAGGTTATGGGGCATGAGATCTCATAATGTTTTAAACTCCATGGCTATCCAGAGTGGTTTAAAGCATTCAAGGAACAGAGGGGGAAATAATCCTCTACTAATTTGGTTGGATCTGACAGCATGAAGCCTGCTGCAAACACTGAGAGTAAACCTACACACATGACTGATATGAGTGTTATGATCCAACAGGAAATACCTAAATTCATGTCTGGGATGATGGTGAACAACTCAATTTCTTCAGATCATAGTGTGAGTTTTGCTCGTTTTGCAGACTTTGCTGGTAAGCTTACTCCCATTACCATTCATTATGCTATGTCTACACTTGGGAATTTGGATTCTAATTCTTCGATTTTAGATACCGGAGCTAGTATGCATATGTGTGTTATCCCTCCTTCATATCTCAAATCGCTCATCTATCACCCATTGTATTTGTTTGTCTCCCGGATGGCTCTACTAAGTCGATCACTCACACAGGGCACATAACCCCACTCCTACTTTAAAACTCTGGAGTATTAATTGTTCCCGATTTTAAACATAACTTACTATTTATTTCACAATTCACACATCAGTCCCAACCTTAAGTGCATTTTTAATCCTTGTCATTGTGTGCCATAGGACCTTACTAGTGGCAGCATAGTGGGAATGGGCGAGTTACATGGCCAGCTTTACATCTTGCAGCAAGGGTTTTCTAATACTTCTTCTGTTGGTGCTAATTTTCCTAGTAACACAAGTGTATCTCATTTCCTTTCTTGTAATGCCAGTTTTGATCTATGGCACAAGAGGTTTGGTCATGCCTCCCCTTATCTGTTGCAACATCTTGAGTTTTTGAAACCTTTATGTAAATCGATGTTTTTAAGGATTCACAATCCTGTGACATTTGTCATCAATGAAAGCAACAAAGAGTTGTTTTTCCACATGGCACCATACACAGTACTTACATTTTTTAATTGATCCATGTTGATATATTGAGTCCTTGAATGCATTACAAATACTCATTTCTTCCTAAATGTGGTGGATGATTACAGTAGAGCTACTTGGACCTTTCTCATGACACACAAGAGTCAAACACTACAGTTGCTCAAAACTTTCTTCACCATGATCCATACTCAGTTCAATGTCAAAATCAAAGCCATTAGAAGTGACAATAGCTCTGAATTTCTTGGCAATGATTGTCAACAATTTTTCCAAACATGTGGTGTCATTCATCAAAAGAGTTGTGTTTACTCTCTACAACAAAATAGAGTGGTTAAAAGAAACATGTAGCTTCTTAACATAGCTAGAGCACTCATGTTTCATCTCAAGCACCACATCATCTCCGGCCCTTTTCCATTCTTATCGCCACATATATTGCCAATAGACGCCTCATTCTTCCTTGCATTGGCAAACTCCCTTCTCTTTTCTTTATAACAATAATCCCGATTATACCCATCTTAAGACTTTTGGTTGTCAATCTTATGCCACTAATATTTCTCCACAAAAATCAAAATTTGTTCAAAGAGCGCATATGTGCATTTTTGTGGTGTATGTACTGGCAAAAAAGCTGATGAGCTCTATGATTTAGAGTCTCACGGTCTTCACGCATCTAGAGATGTTCTATTTGTAGAGTCATGCTTTCCCCTGTACTCATTCTTCTCCACCTTCTCTTCCTACTCTCTTACATTTTCCTCATCTATAGAGATGACAACTTTATTCTTGATTTCCTCCTACTAATTCATCCATCCCATTCTCGATCATGTTGCACCTCGCCAAGAAGGAGTACTAGAGAGACCAAAAGACTGCGCATGGTGGGATGATTTTGTCACCAATGTACATGATACTTTGCCCTTTCATAATGATGTTGATGCATCTGTGCATATGCAAACCTCCCCAAGCACTTTTCCCTATACTTCTTCCTCTCTCTTTCATCCAACATATTTGTCCTTTTTAGCTAAGGTTGACACTATCCAAGAACCAAAATCTTATTCTCAAGCTAAAACTAATACAAAATGGGTGAAGGCTATGAACCAAGAGCTGCAAGCTCTTGAACAAAGCCACACTTGGATCTTGACTGATTTACCTCATGGGAAGAAAGCCATTGGTATCAAGTGGGTTTATAAGGTGAAAATAAATCCGAATGGGAGTGTTGGCAGTATAAAACGCACGCTTGTTGCCAAAGGTTATGATCAAATTCAGGGATTGGATTACACTGAAAATTTCTCCCATGTGGCAAAGCTTGTCACTATTCGATTTCTTATTGATCTAGCTATAGCTCAGAGTTTGGCATTAAACCAATTAGATATTAACAATGCCTTTCTCCCATGGGCATCTTACAGATGAAGTTTATATGTATGTGCATGAGGGATACACATGGGCAAGAGAGGGACATGTTTGCTTGTTGAAAAGAAGCCTTTATGGCCTTAAACAAGCTTCTAGGGAGTGGAACGCTGAATTTTGCACTACATTGATTGAGTATGGGTTCAATCAATCCAGTCATGATCATTGTCTGTTTACTAAATGATGGCTCAAAAGCTACTTTAAGAACCTTAGGCAAGTGCACCTATCATTTTATAGTATAGATTATTGAGTACCGAGTGTCATTCCCATGAGGATTATAAGTACAAATAATTACCATTTTTTGTTATCTAATCTAGCAATTTTCAGAGGTTTGTTGGATAAAAAATATGAAAAATAAAGAGTCTAAATATCAACAACTTACAATTGATCAAATAAAAGGAGATTGTAAAATAAGAAATCAAGAGCTAGAAATGTGTTTGAATGTAAATCCTATAGATTGTTTTTTGTGATTTAACAAGATAAAAAAAAAAAAACCATAATCCCTTAAGAAAAAACCATCCTCTTTTAATAAAATCTCATATTTCATGGACCGTAGAAATTTTCGATTCAAGTTAAACCCTCTTTCTAGTTAAAACCCCCAAGATTGCATTACAATGATTTATGAATTCCCATATTAGGTTTGACCCTAATTCAGAAGATTTATGTCATCCTATATCTAGGATTGCATGCGACTCTTTTCACTTATAAAGGTTCTTTCTCACGATAAATCTCTCGATTAATTACCCGATGAAGAATAGATTTCAAATTAATATACCGGAATATTAACTCGAATGCAAAAAGCATAATATAAGTTAATCACACAAGACATGAAGATTTTATTAAAAACATACACACCATAATCACAAATTCATTCTAGAGATCATTACATTCAAACACTAGGAATTTAGCTAAACATCATTTTGACAAAAGAATAGCTACACAAGAAGATTTGAATGAAATTGACATGGTGTACTTATCTTTTATTCAAGACCAAACAAGACTTTCTCTTTGGTTGATTTCAATGATGTTGAACTCCAAGCCTTCTTCTACAATGCTCATCAATCTCCAACCCTACCTCTCTTTTTATCCTCTCAATGTATTTTGCTTTCTAACTAAGGATGAAACTTAGAGTGAATGAATGAATCCTCCAACCCAAACTCTTGGCTTTTATAGACATTATTTTTGTGAAAGAACACATTAAAAATGTCATCTCTTGACAAATAATTGCTCCACTACCATAGTTGGGTTGTTGAATCCTTGTTTTCATGTGATAATTGAGGGAATAATGGAGCTTAGTGCGTAAAAAATGAGATGTAAAAGTTGTACAAAAGTTGTCAAAAAGCAAAAAGGTAAGGTCCATAATTTCTGCCCAAAACGTCTTAGCCGGGAAGAAAAGCACGGCCAGGCCGTGTTCGGTGATTTTGACGAGCGCAGCCAGGTCGTGTTCGGTGATTTTGACAAACACGGTCGTGCTTATGAACACGGCTAGGCCGTGTTTTGCACGATTTTTGGAGATTCTTGGCATGGGTGTGCTTTTAAACACGGCATGGCCATGTTTTCTTTCTTGGAGGGTCGAACACAGTCGTGCTTTTCATCACGGCCTGGGCGTGTTTTCCTGTTTTTCTTGTTTTTGTGCTTTTTGAAGCATGGACATGTTCTCAATACATTAGGGGTGTGTTTTGTACGAAATTGAGTCTTCTTGCACCCTTTTCAATCGATGTTTGACTTCCTTCATTTTTGTTCGTATAAGTGAAATCCATAAGAGTTTGCTCCAAGTCTTTACCTTCATCATTTAAAATAAGCCAAAGTGATTTTTCTTGAATTTTGTTGATCAATAAATTAAAAAGTTAAAGAAAATGACAAAAAAGGGTTACAAAAATGTGAATAAAAATGCACTTATCACTAAATATGATGATGACAGATTTTTGGGATTATTTGTGTATGTGGATGCTGTACTGATTACTGGTTCACATGATTTTGATATTGCTCATTTAAATACTCACTTGGATCATGTTTTTACTATTAAAGATCTTGGTTTTGCAAAATCTTCTTGGTTCACATAATTTTGATATTCCTCAAGGATGGTGGTCTTCATGATTGTACCTCTCTTCTCCTACTCCAGCATTACATCACTGGGTATCCATTTAATGAGAATTGGAGGTGTTCTCTTTTTGATCCTGAGCGTTATAGGAGATTAATTGGTCGCCTATTGTATTAAGTTTCACATGACCTGATATTACATTTGTTATCCAATAGCTCACCAATATGTTGGGAATCCTCACACTTCTCACCGGGGTGCAAATCTGTCCATGTTCTACGGTATCTTAAAGGGTGTCCTTCCTTGGTTTATTTTATTCTTCTAACACTAATTTCTCCATTTTTGCATATGTCGATGCAGATTGGGGCACATGCCCGATACTCAAAGTCTCTCACGGGGTATTATGTTTCCTTGGCACCTCATTTATATCATGGAAGACAAAGAAGCAAAATATTGAGTCTCGTTCTTCGTTTGAATATCGAGCCCTAGTTCGATGGTTTGTGAGTTGCGGTGGGTTTCTATGTTGCTCATGATTTTCAAACTCAAGTCCATACTCCCATTGATCTTTGGTGTGACAACCAAGCGACCATCCATATTACACCAATCCAGTTTTTCACGAGCGTACAAAACACCTGACATCGATTGTCACATTGTTCGCAACCTTTACAAAAGTGGTTTTATTATGCTTCATCATGTTGCATCCAAAATTCAATTGGCCGACATATTTATGAAATCATTTGGAGGATACCGATTTTCGAGGCATTAATTTCCAAGTTTGGCCTCCGAGATTTTCACCGATGCCAAACTTGAGATGGGATGTACAAAATATAATTAACGTTTTTATTTTAATCGTGTTTCTTTAGTAATATTCGTATTTTCTTGGAGTTGGATTTCTTCTAGAAGTCTGTCAGAAATATTCCCTCTGCAGAGTTAGTTTAATTTGTTTGATTATTCCCTGCAGAGTAACAAACTCACACACGATCCACCTTTGCTTTTCTACTAATATATAAATTTCGGATGATGTAATCAGACTTCTCTACTATTCAATGAAATATGAATTATGTTCTCTATTGCATATGATCTTAAGCATATTCATGGTTCTTTACACAGGCGTTGCAGTAGAAATAGCTGCAATACCATTTAACCGATGAAGCATGTTGTTGCACACAACCGGCGCAAAAACCTATAAAGTGAGAAAAGAAAAGAAAAACAAAGTAAAAAAGCACTCAATACATGTTCACATCCTTTGATACAACACAGAAAACGCACCTGCACTAGACATTAGTAATAATCCATCAAGTCATGACTTGATTTCTTGAGCCAAAGTCAGCATTATTATGAATAACTCTTTAATAATTATCATTAATATATGATGAAATATTCTGTGAATATTGTATTTTTGGGAAATATGTGAGTTGTTGATTAGTTGCATTTAGTCAACTTTAGATAGTTGTTTCCATGTTTAGTTTAGGAAAATTAGGTCTCAGCTTCTTGTATATATTGTTGTAATCTTGTGTTCTATAGGCAATGAAAAACAGAGAACCATACGGCAATTTGCGCCGTTTCATGGTACCAGAGCCATATCCACAAAATAACTAATTTTCAAATTTAAACCATATTTTTACAATGTCCAAAGAAGACAACAAAGGAGGAGGTAGTCTTTGAAGGAGTATCACAAAGGAAGACGATATCTCCGTATGACATAACTACTAATAATAATCCGTATCTTGATAACACAAGTTCAATTAAAAGGCGAAAACTACGGCGAGTGGGCTCGGTCCATTAGAACCGCATTAAGAGCAAGGAATAAATTCGGTTTTATAGACGGAATAATCAAACGACCTAATGAAGATTCGATGGATCTTGAAGATTGGTGGACCAATAATTCGTTATTGGTTTCTTGATACTGGAATATGATCGAACCCACACTTTGATCGACTATATCACACATGGAGGTGGCGTGAGATCTTTGGGAAGATATACGAGAGCAATTTTTAGTAGCGACGGGCACGCATACAATAATTAAAAGCGAGAATTGGTCGATCAGTAGACAAAAAGGATCAACCATTGTTTTCTATTATAGAAAATTAAAGAAGTTATGGGACGAATTGGCCAATTATGAACAGATTCCAACGTGCGAATGTGGGAAATGCACGTGTGATCTTGGACCGGCATTAGAAAAGAAGCGAAAGGAAGAAAAAGTTCATCAATTTCTCATGGGATTAGATGAGAATGTTTACAGACAATAAGGTCTCATTTGCTTGCTCAATTCCTCCGCGCCAAGTATGAATAGAGTGTATTCCATAGTGATACAAGAAGAAAGTTTGAGAACTATGACATGGTGGAAAGAAGAGCGTGGAAAAGTGATGAGTTTTGTTGTTCAGGCCAATTCAGGACCTCGTGGTCGAGGTGAAAGAAAAGACAAGGATATAGAATGCAACAACTGCGGGCGTACAGGGCATGAATCAAACAATTGTTTTTTGTTAATTGGGTTTCCCGAGTGGTGGGGTGATCTCCCTCGTGGAAATGGACATGGAACTGGATGTGGTAAGGGAGGACAACAGGCTTCCATCTTTGGTGGCAGAGGACGTGGGGACTCAATCAAGGCAAATGCAGCGCAAGCTACAACGGCAAACACAATGCAAACTTGGGCATCAAATGCAACAACAAATGTCGGAGTGCCAGATGCCGATAAAGCCAAAATAACTGGGATTAGCGGTGAGAAGTGGCAAACATTGATTAATCTCTTAAATAGTGGGAAGATAGAATCTAGCAAAAAACTAACTGGTAAGCATTCGCTCTTACAATGGATTATCGATACGGCCTCACATCACATTATAGGACGATTAGAACACTTGACGGATGTTCACGATGTAAAAGAGTGCCTCGTAGGACTTCCAGATGGAACACATACAACGGCTAATAAAGAGAGAACAAGTGGTGCTCGGAGAAACTTGAAATTAACTAATGTTCTTTATGTGCCAAGTTTAAAGTGCAACTTGATTTCTGTGTCGCAATTGATTGATGAGTCCAAGTGTACAGTTCAGTTCACTGATAAATTTTGTGTTATATAGGACCGCACTTTGAGGATGCTGATTGGTGCGGGTGAGCAACCGGGAGGGGCTCTACTACTTTCGAGGGATAGCTACAACAACAACTGCGAAGATTGATACTGAAAGTTCCTTTGATTTGTGGCACAAACGACTCGGACATCCGTCATCTAAGATTTTAGAGCTAGTTCCTAACGCTGGTAATAGTAAGAATAATACTTTGTGTAATAAAGCTTGTGATGTTTGTCTTCGAGCAAAACAGACAAGAGACAGTTTTCTTGTTAGTGAAAATAAAACGAATGACGTGTTTCAATTGATTCATTGTGATTTTTGGGGACCATATCGAACTCCATCTTTTTGTGATGCAAGATATTTCTTAACAATTGTTGATGACTATTAGCGAGGAGTATGGCTTTATTTGTTAAACAATAAAAAGAAGGTGTCAATACATTTATGTGCTTTTGTGGCAATGGTGGAGCGTCAATTTAATAAAAAAGTGAAAATTTTGCGTAGTGATAATGGCACGGAATTTGAGTGCATGAACAATTATTTTCGACAACATGGTATAGTACATGAGACGTCTTGTCTGGGCACACCACAACAAAATGGAAGAGTAGAACGTAAACATAGACATATACTTAATGTGGCTCGTGCATTACGATTTTAGGCAAATCTTTCTATAAAGTTATGGGAGAATGCATCTTGACTACGGGATACTTGATTAACCGGACACCATCGTTGGTTTTGAATGGAAAAACACCATATGAAATTTTATATGGTAAAACACCCTCACTTGGACACTTACGTGTATTTGGATGTTTATGCTATGTGCATAATCAAAATCAGAAAGGAGACAAATTTGCTAGTCGTAGTTGAAGATGTGTCTTTGTCGGAAATCCTTATGGAAAAAAGGGTTGGCGAGTATATGATTTAGAGTTGGGGGTGTTTCTTGTGTCAAGAGATGTAGTGTTTTGTGAGGATAAAATTCCTTACATGAATGAAGAATTGGGCGACAAATCTTATCGGCAAGATGATGCTAGAAATGATATTTTACATTTTGGGCAAACAAGAGTAGATGAGGATACCCATGTGATAAATTCTTCCTCGGAGGAAGAGATGTGGAGGCTAATGAGGTTGACGAAGATGGTGAGAATAATGACGTAAGGGGGCTCTACGATACATTTACGAATAATGAGCCATTGGGTCGAGGTTATCGCCATAAAGTACCATCCACTCGTCTACGTGATTATGTGACGCATACCATGTGTAAGTTGAGCCCCTCGCCAAGTTTTGTGGATAATAATAAAATCTTACTAAGAAAACATTACGGACGAGAAAGAAATCGATTGTGGTGCTAGTCACACCAATTATACTAAGAAAACATTACGGATGTATGAATTTCTTCTTTAAGCTTGAGTCAAGTCTTCTTAGTTCTTCAAAAATAATAGTCTTCTAGGAATACCTCAACAAGGATTCATTTTTTAGAAGATGAAGGTATATATTTGAAGTTTTAAGAAGAAAAATGGAGTTTGGAAGAAGAAAATTTTCTCACCTCTCTTCTTGCAAATTTTCGCCACTTGGAAGGAATGGGGAGGATTTGTGCATGTTTTTGTCTAAATATGGAGATGAGAGTGTGTTGGGAGATTGAATAGATGAAAAAAATTTGATTCCTCCTAGAAACCTTATGGCCTAAAATCTATGGGTGTAGGGAATTATTTTTTGTGTTTTTGGTATTTTAATTTGTTAAATTATGATTGTTGGGAGGTAGTGGTGTAATAAGGTTAAAAAAATTAGAATTGATTCCCTTCCTATGTGCTATGGCCGAAAGTTTCATTCGGGAGGGATTTGTTTTTAAATATTGTTGTAAAGTTGTTGGGAGAGAAAACAATTAAGTACGTGATTTGCCCCAACTATTTAGCTATGACCGAAAAATAATGGGGTAGGGGATTAAATTTTGTTTTTATTTTTACTAGATATAAAGTTTGTTGGGAGCAAAAAAATATTTGATTTGATTCCCCTAATGTCCCCTATTGGCTGAAAATTATGTGTTTGGTGATAAAAAAAATTATTTTCTTTTCTTTTATAAATTTGAGGGGAAATGTATAAGTATTCATAGATAAATATATAGAAGTTTAAAATTAAGGATGTGAAATAACAAAATGTGTATTTTCTCAAAATAAATTGGAAGTTAGTTGGGAATGTATTACGGAATAAGGTGGAATATTTGGATAAGGATTGAAATATTCTCCTAAATTATCGAGGTCCAATATTTCTAAAGTCGTAATTAATCGATCAAGTAGTAATATTTGAGAAGGAAATTAAATTGGTACGTTCCAAAAATAAGGAAAGTGTAATTGACATTGGAAGGAGTAAATAAAAGTCGTGTCACATTTCTTTAATAATAGGTTTGTGGTACTTAGCCAAATAATTTGTCACTACACAACATCGTAAAAAGTCGGGCCTCACATCTTTGTCGAAACTACACGTGTGTGCAATTTTTGAAGATCTAAGGCCATTTTTGTTTAAGCCTTTTAGCCTAAAAGTCTACCTATGAACACATGATTCCCTAGTTAGCCAATTTAAGTCTTAGCCTTGATTTATTGTTAGCCACATTAAAGCCATAACTTGACATATCTTTGTCCCAAAACTTGAGCTTATATAGATGTAAACATTGAGGAAAGTATGGTTTAGTTTTGAAAAGAAGATTGGTAAAAGGGATGAGAGGTAAAATTGGTGAAGAAGGGTAGCGCGAAGAAAAACAACTGAAATATCGAGCTGAAAAAAAAAAGAAAAATAAGAGAAATAAAAAAAAATCGAGCTTAAGGCAAAAGAGAAAGAAGTCAATGGCCAAAGAATGAAAAATAAGAAAAAAAGGTGAAATAAGAAGTATAAAGTGAAACTAAAATAACAAGTGAATGCTTCTTAGATGAAGCGGATTTGTGATTGAAGTGTAGTACTTATAGTTCTATTTGCTCAAGTTCCAGTCACTTAATCCATATTTTTCCTACCTTAACCAAAGAGCCTTCATTACATCCGAATGAGAAAGTCCTTTTTTATTCTTAAATTGTGCACATTTGAGTGCGGTAGAGATAGGAGACGATTTGCAGCCTATGGTAGTTCTACAATATTGAATTGATTTGAGAGTATACACGCCATTGAGAGTGCGAGTGATACACTTTTCTGGTGGATCGCGATGTTAAATACCTGAACGAGTTTTGATTATGCCTAATTTGCAATTACTTTGTTGAGAATGAGTTACATGTTGGCTAAGGAATGGATCTTACTGAGGGTTTTTTATTTGTGGTGTTCGATGTTGTGTATTCTACCCCATTCCATGCGATTATTATTGTTATTTTACTCGAGAATGAGGAATGGTTTAAGTTTGAGGGGATTTGATAAATGGTTATTATGCATGCATTTCGGAGTGTAATATAGTATATAATCGAGATATTTGCATGTATAGCTAGCGTGTTTAGGTTGGTTTTCTTTATTCGACCAAAATATCCGTATGATAATGATGGTCTTATCTCTTTGAAAAGTATACAAAGTAAATATTTTCAATATTAACTCCAATAATAAAATAGTTATATATCAACCTTATATACTAAAAGAGAAAATAAAATTGACATGTGTCATCACCTCAATAATTTTGATATGTGTTGACTCCTCATTCTCCAAATTTCACATTTCTACTTTATAATTATCCATGTGGCGTTCTATCTACAAATTAAAGGTGGTTGATAATATATTTTTGAATATAAAAGATTACAAATTTAAAAGATAACAACAAATTTAAGAGATAAGAAGTAATCTAAATATCAATGATTTATCTACACTGTCATTTAAAAATATTATCTTTCAAAAATTTATTTGGTTATCTTTTGATTTCCGATTATGCTAACTCCAATGTATATTTTAAATTATTCTTATTAAATTCATTTTTGACCCACTAACCAATTATATTCACAATTAAATAAATAATTCAAACCAAATAATAATTAATTTAAATAAGTTCATCATAGATATAAATGAGCCTATCACAATAATTAAAGTAAAAATAAATTAATTTATTCAATTATCGATCTGAGGCCGAATAGTGATAATGATACAGGATCATATCAAATAACCAATATATATATATATATATATATATATATATATATGCGTGTGTGTGTGTTTGTGTGTGTGTGTGTGTTTCTCAACAAATTCGAGAAACACATCAAGGAATCTAACAACCAATAGAAATTGGAGTTTGATATACATTTAAAAATATTGTCTTTCAAAAATATATTTTATTTATCATCTATTTTTTTGCTACTACAGGATTCAAATCTACCTTATATACTAAATGAAAAAATAAGTTAACACATATTATCACCTCATTAATCTTAAATACTTATCAACTTCTCACCCTCTCAATTCCACATGGCAGCTTCACACTTATCTATGTGGTAATTTTATGTACAAAATTAAAATATAACAAATTCGTAATATAACAAATTTAATCACGATTATGAAAGATAAAATATAATCCCAAAAATAAAGAATTTTTTTCACAATTAGTTTGGAAAAGATCAAATCTATCCCAAGGTATTTTTTTGAGAAATATTCTATTAATTCAGAGTATATATTTTTGAATTTAAAAATAACAAATTTAAGAAATAAAAATAATCTAAAAATAAGATTCTATTTAAACTATCTTTTAAATTTGTGACACTAAAATTTTGTCTTTTGGACTAATCATGTGTAACACACGGGTGTTATTCTCGTAATCTCCTAAAGGGATCCACAAATTAATAAATATAACATGCCTAACTTCTCAATTCTTCGAAATTTAAATTGCTCAATAATTAATAAATATCGCCTCCTAATTAACTTCTCAAATCCTAAAGACTCCCTGCATCATGCATGCTTGTCCCCCCTATTATGAGTAACATTAATATTAAACCTACATGTATTAAGATATAGAGCTTATTTCCGCCCAACCTGTAGAATAAACAACCCTACTTTTAATAATTTCTTCTAACGTACGATGAATATCAAATGCATATTTAAAAATGACTTATCCACTTAGTAAACATTTATGATGTACAACAGAAAATAAAGCACCGGGTTAAATATATAGATTAATTTAGCTTCAAATGTACCTAACCAGTTCAATATCTATTTAACATACCAACCTTAGAGTCTCAAAACTCAAATTATATTCAATTCTTGATCATAACATTTTTGTTCTTGCATAGTTATAATAAAACATGTGGTCTGTTGGAGTATATTTTGTTTCCTTAATCATTATATTTCTCACACATTGGATATACAAATGGAGAAATCCAAAATGTGATGGTTTACTTCCTCCAGGTTCCTCAGGCATCCCTCTGATTGGTGAGAGTCTTCAACTCTTCATTCCTAGCTACTCACATGATGTTCACCCTTTCATTAAAAAGAGACTACAAAGGTATGTAATAATATTGTTCCATTTCATTCCTAGCCCCAATTTTTCGCCTGGCTGTTTGTAATATTTAGAAACGTCGAGGAGTGTAATTGTAAAATGTAAGACGAAAAATTTGGGTTATTTGTAATACCTAAAGGAGTTGAGAGATGTAATTATAAAATATTTTACGGGGTTAGCAAATTCCGTCAGTTCAATTTAACGATTGGGGTAAAAATGTAAACGAAATCAAACCTCAAGGAGGTTCTGTAATTTTGAAACTTCTTTGTGTTTTTCTGAATTAGCTCAAACTTCAGGGTTTTGTTTTTTTTTTTAATTATCCCTTGATTAAATGCTAGCTGAATTAAAATCCAGTTCAAGATTGAATAGAAATCAAAGTAAAACCTTATACCGGACGGTCCCATATACATAGTCCGTGAGATGGATCTTAAATGAATAGAATTCCAACTCAAACTCAAACCCATAAAAAAAATCATATTATTTATGTTTTGTAAGATCGTGTCATGATTTAAACCCATGAGACGGCATCATATAAGACGACCATTAAAATTAATAGTTATGAAAATAATTCAGATATGGACCGTTGTTTCGGACAAACGTGGCTGGTAGAAATGTGGTTGTATCAGCTGATCAACAATTCAACCGTTTTATTCTCCAGCAAGAAGAAAAGTTGGTTGTGAGATGGTATTTGGATTCGTTTGCAGATGTGTTTAAACTAGGGGAAGTTACACCTGACAGTCTCACTATTCATAAGTACATGAGGAACTTGGTTTTAAGTCATTTTGGTACCGAAAACATCAGAAAAAATCTGCTTTCCCAGTTTGAAGATATTGTGCGCAAAACCATTCATTCTTGGTCCATGCAAAAAGATGCCATTGAATTGGGATATGCTTCAGTATATGTAATATAATTCGTTCCCGTGCTCTCATGTCAAAATCCTATTTATATGGTCGGCTAAATTGAAATTTTAATCCTGTAGCCATAGCAACAAAACTTATTAATTAGGGGAAGGGAGCCTATTGATTAACGTCTGCAGATTCCAGTCTGTTGAGAACTGGAGATATGTTCACTTGTGAGTTGTCTCATATTGATTAATTAGGGGAAGTGAGCCTATTTTATAAGCCAAGTGAATTACTCTTTCTAACACCAATTGGTTTAAAGATGGAACCTTACTTGGTGGGTTTGGCCTCACCCCTTATATTGGGTATGCTAACTATTATCTTTTGATAGTCAGAAATAGGAAAATTTGCAAATAAAATCCATGTGTCCACATTTTGACTGAATTCGTTCATGTAGAAAACCAATTTTGCTTATGTGAATATCTTCCAATTGAGTTTAAAATTTTTGTCCCAATCAACATTCCAACGCACTTGAGGATGTTCACAAAAGTAAAATAGCTGGTTTGATTGAAAATATGGATAGGTGGATTTTTCCGGCAAATTATTCTGATTTTTGGGGATAAAAAGACTAAATTTGAGATTTCTCTAAAACTACTCAACTTTATTATAAATCTTTGTAACAGTTGGGGATATCCCAAACAAGCTTTTTCCTCGGGTTGTCCATCCGCGTCATACTCATAGATTTCTCACCTCTGAAGTGGGTTTCATTCTTTCTCACACTCTTACCCATGATCTCTACGAATAAATTCTAATTTCTTAGAGTATGAATACCACCAAAGGCCGTGATTTTGGCAAGACCATTATTGCCACCGGACTAATACTTCAATTTAGCCGACCATATATTGTTAGTTTAAATGAGTTAAAGTGTTCTTGGAACATTAATAATCATTTTTTTGTTGCTTTAAGCAGATGTATGGTCAATTTGGTGCAAATCATCTGTGCAGTTTTGATCCTAAAAGATCAAAAGAGTTATTACATAGCTTTATGGATGGTATGATGCTTGTAATGTCATTACCGTTGAACATTCCTGGTACCACATATCACAAATATCTCAAGGTAATTAAAATATAGAAATTAGAGGTCAAGTAATTAAATATAGGGTTTATTACAAAAACTTCCCTTCAGTTTTAGCCTAATTGCGAAAAAAAAAGAAGAAAAATCAGTTATCTTTCAAAGTTACAAATACCCCTTGACATCTTGCATGTTTCTCTCAGCTTACAAATTAATCGCACCCTCAAGAGTAATGATGTAAATGAATCGAGTCGAGCCTAACATTGTAATATTCAAAATCCGAGCTTCAAAAATTGTGTTTGATCTTGTTTAATTATTAATTTGAATCGACATCGAACGAGCTTTAGTCGAGTCGAACATGAATCGAGTTCGAGTAGTTTGACATTTTTACACATAAATTATTTTTTTACTAATCGAGTCGAGCTCCACCCGAGCTTTATGTTTATCGAATGAAAAATTATGTTCAAGCTTGATTTGTTATGTTCATGTACCAAGCTCGAATAAGCTTTTAACGATCAAATTCGAGTAGAGTATCAAGTAGTTTGATTCGTTTTTCAGCCCTACTCAAGTGGGGATATTTGTTGTGTAAATACAAACCTCAAGGAGGTTGTTGTAGCACTTTAATGGAGTATTTATAATTTTAAAAGATAATTGAAGTTTTTTTTAATTAGACTAAACCTTAAAAGGGTCCATTTGGATGGAGGGATTTGGAATTCCAAGGCATTTCAAATGAATGGATTTCCAACCCCATGGATTTGAAATCCACTATTATTGTTTGGATGATGTTTGATTTGTGTAGAAATTTCAAATCCATAGATTTAAAAGCTCTATTCATTTTTCTTAATTGACATTTAATAAATACAAATAAAAAATATAATCTTATTTTTCTATAAATAATTATAATTTTATACACTAATAAAAATGTGAAATACATAACTTTTATTATGTGTGTGAGAATAGCGCGTGAATATGTCAGAGAGTATGTGTGAGTGTGTAGTGTATATGTGTGTGCAGTGTGTGTGAATGCAATTCTTTATTTAGTTTTTCTGAATCCATTTTCCGAACATTTTCCAGGCTAAGGAGAAAGTGTCAAAAATGTTAATGGACACGGTGAATGCCAGGCTTGCTTCACCCCAAAATGTTGAAGATGATTTGCTTAGTACAATGATCAAAGATATGAATACTGTGAATTTCGTAACGAAAGAATATATAATCCTTTTGTTATACGGCCTCATGTTTGCCATGTTTCAGACGACTCCATTTATTACGGCATTGACTCTGAATTTTGTATCAAAAACCCAGCTGTTCTACAGGAATTAACTGTCAGTAATTCAGAAACTATGTAACATTTTTAAATCCTTTTTTTTTGTAAATTTGTTTCTATAAATTTGAATATATTTGTGCATCCATAAATCAGGCCGAGCATGAAGAAATTCTAAGGAAGAGACAGAATTTGGATTCATCGGTTACCTGGGAAGAGTATAAATCCATGACTTTTACCCTCCAAGTCAGTTTTAATCTTTACATTTCTCTCGCTCCTTACTCGTTAGGTTAATTGCAAAAACTACCCTGAGGTTTTGTTGAATTATATAAACTTATTTTATGTTTAATTGTGGTAGATGAGTTTGGTAGTTGAGTTTAAGTTGTTAGTATGGTAGGTGAATATGGCAGATGGAAATAAAAAATAACCATTGGATTAAGGTTGGTGAGAATCAATCTTAACCATTGATCTAGATGAAGTTTTAGTATAAATAGGTGGCGTTGTTGGTTCATTTTGTATCAAGTTAAGAAAGAAAAACAAGTGAGTTAGAAGCAAAGCTTCTAAGTAATATTGAGTTTGAATGAAGTTATGGTGAGGTGTGTCTTGTAATATTTGAGTGGTCAATAAAATTATATCTTTTAAGTGGTAAATTTCCAACAAAGTGGCATCGTGAGCCACAGCTTGTAAAATCTCGTGAAATTCTAAGTATGCTTTGTGGTTGCGACTTTGATCGATCTTCCACATCGAAAAATTTCTTGAGATTTTATACATAGTGAAATCGGGTTGAGAGTATTGAGTCAACTCATAGAGTTGACCAAGTCAAGTTGATAGTTGACCGCGAGTTGACCAAGGGTTGACCATTGACCAAGTAAAAACAATTCCAAGATTTTTTTCCTTATTCCGAATCCATTTGTTAGTCGAATCTTCAATTCACATGGCGAGTGTGGCATCATTCCAAGTTCAATCCATTTGTTAGTTAGAATCTTCAATTCACATGGCGAGTGTGGCATCATTCCAAGTTCCACAACTTAAGGAAACGACTTTGAAAACCGGAGTATCAAAATGAAGACACTTCTCGGCACATGACGTATGGGAAGTCGTGGAAAAAGGCTATGAAGAGACTAAAGATTTAGTCAACACTATCCTCTGCAGAAAAGGATAGTTTGGAGGACTCGAGAAAGAAAGACAAGAAGGCTCTCTTCCTCATCTACCAAGCTTTAGATGATGATGGCTTTGAGAAAATCTCAAGTGCAACCTCCGCTAAACAAGTATGAGATAAGCTCCAAGGGCCTTTTGTTTATGTTTCCATGGTCCATTTCCGCTTTAAATGGAAATAGAATTTTGAGAATTTATTGGTTTTCATGTGGAAATTGGGATTGTGTTTGGATGAATGAATTCAAATGTGTTTTATGTAGGGTTGGAAATAAGATTGTGTTTGGTTTGAGTAGTTTTGAAATATTATTTTATGTATATAATAATTGAAAAGTTGGTAGCGGTAGGGTCCACTTCAATATTTTAATTTGAATATATAATATTATATTTGTAAGATTATAGTTGGTGGGTCCCATTAGATAGTTATAATTTAAAAATAGTAATATTTTAAGTAGATAAAGTTGATAATGGTGGGTCTCACATATATAATTGGGTTAAAATATGAAAATAGTGATTGATAAGTAATGATGAGTGATGTAGGGTAGTGTATAGGTTTGAGAATAGAAATTATAGGTTTGAGATGTTGTTTTATGTGAAAAATAGAAAATGAAAATGATGATTTCCATTGGAAATTTTGTGAACAAACATGATTCCACTTTTATGTATAGTTGAAACCTGGAAAGAGGCCATTGAAAACATAAACAAACAAGGCCCAAGTCTCTTACAAGGGAGAAGAGAAAGTTAAAAAGGTACGACTACAAACATTGAGAAGAGAGTTTGATTCATCGCAAATGATAGAAGGTGAACTTATTTCTGATTTTTTCTAAAGTTTTAACCGTTTCTAATCAACTAAAAAGAAATGGTGAAAAACTAGAAGATGTAGTCATTATGGAGAAAATTTTACGATCATTGGATGCAAATTTTGATAGTATTACAACTATCATCGAGGAAAATAAAGACCTCGAAACTATGACAATTGAACAACTTCTTGGTTCACTCGCAAGCCCATGAAGAAAAGAAGAAGAAAAAGGGTATTGCGATCAACTCCTTAAGACAAAATCCGATAACCAAGAATGAAGAAAACTTCCACAATAATGTAAGTCAACGTGGAAGAGGTCGTGGACAAGGAAGAGGTCGAGGTCGTGGACGAGGTTGGAATTCAAACAATAATTTCAACAACAACAACTATATGCAAAGAGAAAGTTCCACAAGAGGCCGTGGAAGAGGAAATTCATACTTGAGGTACGATAAATCTCAAGTTCAATGTTATAATTGTCAAAAGTTTGGTCATTACGCCCGTAGATTGTAGAAATCCCAATACTCGAGTTAATGAGAGAGCCAATTTGGTGGAAGAAAAGAAAGAAGATGGTGCTAATGTTTTGCTTCCTAAAGACGAAACGATAACGGTGAAGGTCAAGATGACATATGGTACCTGATACAGTGCTCGCAATCATATGTGTGAGAGACGAACAATGCTCGTAAACTTGATGAATCAGTAAGTGGCAATGTCTCTTTCGGTGATGATTCTAAAATAGCCGTAAAAGGAAAAGGTACAATCCTTATTCACTTGAAAGATGGGAGGCATCAATTTATTTCTAATGTTTATTATGTACCCACCATGAAAACAAATATTTTGAGTGCAGGGACAACTCTTAAAGAAAGGTTATAATATTCATTTGAAAGACAATAACCTTTTTATAAGAGACAATATGAATAACTTGATTGTCGGGTACCCATGTCAAGAAATAGAATGTTTCGCTCAACATTCAAACCGATGTAGCAAAGTGTCTCAAGATGTGCTATAAAGATTCATCATGGTTGTGGCATCTAAGATTTGGACATCTCAACTTTGGAGGACTCGAGTTACTATCCAAGAAGAATATGGTGAGAGGTTTACCTTGTATCGGCCCATCCCGATCGACTTTGTGAAGGATGTTTACTTGGGAAGCAATTCAGCAAAGCTTTCCAAAAGAGTCAAACTCCAGATCTCAAAAGCTACTTGAGCTCATACATACTGATGTTTGTGGTCCTCACCACAACTTCACTCAAACTCAAATATTACTTAGAAGTTTTGCTTCTCACTCACTTGTTTTTCTTTCTTAATTTGATACAAAATGAACCAACAGGTTTGGACTAATTACAAAAAAAATGCCAGTTAACTTTTTAAGTTACAAATACCCTGATATTTGTTTTAAGCTTACAAAATTGGGTTATTTGTCATGTAAGTAAAAATCCCGATGGGATATTTGTGATTTTGAAAGATAATTAGAGTTTTTTGTAATAGACTAGACCTCAAGGTAGTTTTTAAAATTTATCCGTACACGTTATATTAGTCTGCTTGGACAAGCTTTTGTTTTTTAGAGCAATTTCATGTGCAGGTTATAAATGAAACTATGAGATTGGGAAATAATGTTCCTGGATTTTTACGTAAAGCTATAAAGGATATCAAAGTGAACGGTATGATGCTTATATCAATATATTATTTAACTTTTGATCGATCAATTAATCCTTGTTTATTGTATGACAAATTTCGATGAAACCATACGCTATTTGCAGGCACGGGCCCAAATTTTTTCAAAATCTCAATTAATCTATATGTATTTTACGTTTAAATATTAGTTTCTAGTATTTAAATATTTATTTTTTTATTGATTTAGCCCCCAAAAATTAATTACCCTAACATCAAATGTCTAGCTCTGCCCCTGTAATTGCAGGTTATACAATTCCGGCAGGTTGGGGAATTATGACTTGTCATTCAACTATGCATTTAGACCCTAAATTATACAAAGATCCTCTAACATTTAATCCTTGGCGTTGGAAGGTACTTAAATCTTTTTTAGATAAACATAAATTCATGACATATAACGCAATTTTTTAGAAAATTAAAGTAATATATGCGATGAAATTAGGATGTTGAGCCAGAATTTATGTCCAAGAACTTGAAGCCCTTTGGTGGAGGCATAAATCAGTGTTCAGGTGCAGACTTTTCTAGGGCAGCAATCGCCATTTTTCTCCATGTTTTGGTTACGAAATACAGGTAGAGTGTATACATTAAGGGCTATATCAATAATATTTCAAGAAATTAATGTGTCTGAAATGCTACATTTTTGTGTTTAATAGGTGGAGTATAGTTAAAGGGGGTGATATCATCCAAGATCCTACCATGCGCCTCAAGAATGGTTTGCACATCAATGTACGTAAAAGGCAAGATTAAGTACTGCATCTATTCGAAAAATCACATGCTGAATCGGGAGATTGTACGTCGTAAAATGTTCTGCTTTTAGTATTTCAAGTTTTGTAGATAATAATAAAATCTGCGTATGAAAATATTACGGACAGAAGGAAATCAATGTGGTGCTAGTCACACCAATTATACTAATATATGAATGTACTGATGTCTCTATTCAGTTGTAAGAATTAAGATATGAATAAATCTACCATTTGCTTCCATGAATGTACTTGCAATAATTTGATGTTAACTGTGATGGTCAAAGTTGTAGTAACCGCTAGCCGCTAGCAGGGCATGGCAGCTCGACACATAGCGCGTAAGTGGCCTACAGGGGTGTCTAGGAATTGTACTATTTGTTATTCTTTTTTCATTTTATTTTTTAATTATCACCGATTTTTGGTTGATTTTTTGGCCGTAACGATTTCTTTTCACCGGTTAAGTAAAATCGGTTCGGCTTAGACCGATTTTTACAGCATTGGTGATAGTGGTTCAAGTTTGTGTGATTGTGATATTGGGATGCCTCCGCATCAAATGCCAGTTAAGATCATATAAAAATACTTCTCTCAATAATTCATTGTAACTGTTATAAAATAATCACGTATAAAGAAGTATAAATTTCAGTGATTTTTGAATGAATTACTAAGAAGCTGCTATTTATGGTTTTCACTTTTCAAAAACTTCTGGTTGCATAGGTGTTGATGCAGTAGAAAAAGTTGCAATACCATTTAACCGATGAAGCTTGTTGCACAACTGCTATAGAAACAAATAAAGCGAGAAAAGAAAAGAGAAACAGAGTAAAAAACCACTTGATATAATACAGTTCACATCCTTTGATACAACGCAGAAAATAGAATAAAAAACCACTTGATATAAAAAAAATTGTTCTATTTATAAAGCCCAAATTGGACTAATGGGTTTGGGCCCTTGGGGCACCAAAGTTTTTAAAGGGTGAAGACCTACATGCTTGTGGGTTTAGTTTAAAACATGAGTGCGCCGCGGTCAGCTTGTTCGCTTTTATTTTTAGCTCACCGCAAGTGTACGGTGTACATTATAGAAAAGAGTAGCAAGGTCGTATCCACGGACACTAATAAATTAATATGCCAAGTATTGAACTAAGATAGTCTTATTTTTATTTAGACGGTCGTAAAATGGTGGTTGTTGTGAGATTAAGACAATTGGGACTACTAAAAACACAAGATTAAGACAATGCAAATAATTGAAGTATCAATATGATGAAATGGATTCCCGGGTTAAGGTTTCGATTAATATCCCTCTTGTTGTCCGATTTAATCAAAGTCAAGTTATTATCAATATTCTTATAAGACGGTCGCGAAAATACTTTATCCTCTCTCTCGAGATGCATATAAAACGTAGATTGAAATATCTATGCTAGCATCTCTACTCAACATGAAGTATTCAACTCCCAAAAGTTTAAAAGATCAAATGTCCTCACAAATATTTACAAACCTCTCGATTCATGCAAATAATTGTGTTGAGTACTCAAGATCTAATATTGAAACTCATCTCTCGAATTATGAATCAATATATCAAACAAGTTAAATCATTGATCAAGTGATGAAACAAGAATAAGCTCAAAGTACTCAAATAGGCTTCAAGACAATAACTTCAACTAAGATTAAAACATTCAACAAGAGTTCATTAATCTACTACCAAAACCCGAAAATCTAAAGAGTTTAGCTACACATGATGTCTAAACAACTCATAGACAAATTGTTCAAAGTCATGACAAACTAAAATGAAAGATTAAAACTACAAGAGAAGCAAGAAAAACTTAGGAAAGTCGACAATCTCTCGATATATCTCCGTTCTTTGAGCTCCGATGCAACCCGATTGTCTCCTTGATATCTTCTTCCAAGAATAGACCTTTGTCTTGTGTGCTATAGCCAAAAATGTCGAATATCCCCGGTGTGCGCCCCAAAAGTGCTTATATATCTCTTAGAAAGTTTTAGGGCACATTGTTGTCATGGTGCTCGAAGATCTGGCCAGGACGCACGCGGCGTGCGTGGCGCACGGTTACCGTGCGTCATGCCGTAGCCAACTCGCTTTTCACCAACCAATGCATGGGCTACACGCGTGCGCATTGCCGTAGGCAACTTCCAAGTCTCTAGTGGCGCACGGGTGGTGCATGTACGCACGGCTACCCATGCGCATTGTCGTACCTTCATTAATCCATTCCCGGGGTGCACGGTCGCGCTCGCACACGCCCTACCCGTTTCTCTATTTTGCCTCATTTGTGGTATTTCTTCTTCGCTATGCTCGTATTTGTCTCCAAATTACTTCAAATATCGTTAAATTCCTTCAAAACGAGCAAAGCATAGTATCTTTCCCACAAAGAGTGAATACGGACCATTTCATATGAGTTTATGCATGTTTAATCACCATTTTTGTCAATATTAAACCTTAAAAGACATGCAAAACTCACACCTATCAAAACCCCTCAAACTTAAATTGTTGACCGTCCCGATCAACTATTTTTAAAACAAGAAAAAGCACAACAGGGGAGTAATGAATAACAAAATAAGACACAACAACTCAAAAAGGAAATTCATATTGTTCGCTATGGATGTCAAGCAATAAGTCGATCAAGCCTCAAATATCTGATCATGGAGCACGTATCAAACAAAATATGGTGAATGCTCAATCACATCTCTCAAGATCAAGTATATGCTCTCATCTCACATGAAGATAGGACGTGTTTACGCTCAAATCAATTCAATGTCGCAAAATTACCATAGGCTTGCAATTCGTCTCATATCTTCGCCACTAGAATGTATGCAATTTGTGAATCAAAAAGGACTTTCTTATTTGGTTGTAATGAAAGCTCTTTGGTTAGGGTAGGAAATTTTGGATAAAGTGACTCAAACTCGAGCATATAGACCGGTGAGCATATTAATCATATATGCTACTCCAATCATCCCTTATTTTTATCAACTTTACTCATCTCCATCTTTTTTCTTTTGTAAACATTATCACCTCACATTACAATTCCTAGCCTCCAAGTTCATTCAATGAAAACTCACATAATAAAGTCGATTTTTTCGACTCTTTTATGAATTTTTACATTTCTTTTCAACTCCTTTTCATCCTCTTATGTTCCAATCAACGAAATATACCCAATTATCTAGTTTTTTCAATTCCCACTCATTCAACCTTATTCACTCCTTTTACTAAATGTTATACACTCGAGTTTAGTGTAATAGATATATCAAGTTCAAGTTAAATTTGTGATTATCAAATAAATATGCAATAGGCTCAAATTGGCTAACTAGGAATTTCAACATCGTTAGGTAAGCAAAAGGCTTGAAAGGCTAACAAAGATGGCCTTTAATCACAATCACACTTCGCATACAACATGTGGCCTTGACAGAGATACCCGAGAAAGTTCTAGAATTTTAACAACATAAATGATACACTCAAATCACAACAAGATTGCATAAGATGTAAGCAGTAAAGGCTCAAAAGCTCACAGGCTTGTAAATATGTAATTCAAAGCATCAAACCATGTTCTTACTATCCTCATGTTCAAAGTCATCTATTCATTGCTCAATCAACTCATACCCAACATTCACTCCCAACAATACAAATTTTCAATCAACACACAAACAACAAGTCGCATCATGCCCGATCAACTCACTCTCTAACATCTATGAAAGCAATAAACGTGCTAAAGTCGAAACGTGCTTCTAAAACAATGTAACCTAGAATGCTCTACATGCAACTATATGAAAACACACAAAAAATGCAAGATTAATTATTATTTTTTTATCCACACTTTTTATGTATTAAAATACTACCTTCCCCCCAAACTTGAATGAAATTATATTGTCCTGAAGGGGAAAAATAGAATTTCAATAATGAAAAGTGGAGATATACCTGAGTCACTGTGGAGGTGGTGGCGGGAAGTGGCCTTGTGAGATGTGCCACATTTGTATTTGTTGGGTTACTTGCCACGTCTCCAACTCCCTTCACTCTTGGGCCACGTATCTTTGCTCCTCCTGGCGCATATCCTTCCTCTTGGACCACATACCGCTGTTCTTGGACCAAATATCTTTGTTCGAGTTCCAAGGTCCTCCGATCATAGTCCTCCCGGAATGCACGGAAATCATCCCCATGTTGCCGCAACTCTTTCCCTTGGTGATGCAAGTCCTCCCCAAATGTGTAAAGATGTCATGGAATTCATTGCCGCGTTGGGACTCGCCGCCATAAGAAGTGTCGGGACGATCCCCGCTATGTGAGGGTCTGGGGTGATCTCCTCCTCGTGAGGACCCTGGAATGTCGTACCCAATTTGAGGGTGATGGGGTTCCATTCCCATTTCTTGTCTGTTTATCTCCTCTTCTTCTGCTACTATATCCTCTACATCCGGGAAACCTTCAACTCGGTGCCTATTCCTTGCATTGATGGCATCCGTAACACCGTATGTGCTTCTCGGAGTTAAGCAGGAAGTTGGTTGTGTCCGCCAAGGTATCTACCGTGGTGTACCTCGGGTTGGGCAATGGAAATGCGACACCTTTCTTCTGTAGAAGAACCAACACACCATCTTCATTGGCAATAAATTTCATGTGGTGCAACGACACCATATTGACCCGAGTGCTACCCGGTATAGGCTCCAAGCCTCGAAAATCGACATTGAAGTGTCGGGCAATAGGAGTAATCAAGCCCCCTATAGAAATGGCACCACCTCCCCATTTTGCTAAATGATCTACTTGCTCAATGAGGTATGTGGTCGTGTTGTAGGGTGTACTCGTTAGCATACATCATAGCAAATATAGCTCTCGACCATCATTTTCCCAATATTCTCTCTCGCAAAAATAGAGACTCACGTGACCCATTGTATGTACTAACACAAGATTCCGGATCCAAGAAGATTTCGCAAAGACGGGCCTCGTATAGCGTGGGACCCGTTTCTGGCGTTTGACAAGGAGACGCCAAAAATCATATTGGTCGACGATAATCGGTCGGAAAGCGCGTCTGTGGGAACCTCAAATATGACATTCAACTCGATGTGGATAATTGTCGCTCCACATTCCCCAATTGAAAAGTTACCCCAATGATCTCTCCACCTATATTTTTAATCATCTTTACCGTGCTCAAAAATTTGAGCGTGAGTTTCTTATAACTAGGCCATTTTCTCCTCATTAAATTTGTCGTCCAACCGACCCTTTTCGAATAACCGCCACACATCCTCGTGTATCCCAAGAAGTTGGGTACAATCGTCGTCGGCGTATTTTGAGGGAGCCATCGTCAACGACTAGCTTATTCCATCACTCTAGAGCATCCGCATTTGTTAGTACAACTCCAAAGGCCATCGGTCTATCGGGTTGTACTTCTTGTGGTGGTTCCACCCGAGGACGTCTTCTCCTTCCTTGAGGTTTTGTCTATTCGCCATTACTTGTGAATGGGTACCGAATAACATGTATTAGCAACCCAAAACAAACCAAATACAAACACAAGTAAGATGAATGTAGGCAAACAAGTTACATGGGACATAATGGTTCTCATATGTCAATTTGACCGATCAATTAAGCTCCAAGCAATTAACTAATATGGCAAATATAGAGAATCATTATCTAAAAGCCCTAGCAATTAAAGCTCATGCCCAATTCATCCAAATATGTCTCAATTCACATGCTCATAAGGTGTTTGATAATTTGCCTTAAAGGAGAATTCATCAAAAACATAGCAAAAATATCAACACAAACACCCTACATAATCCCTAATACATAATTCTCAAGAAATTCACAAGAAAAATGAAGTTCTTACCGGAATTTTTTGAAATTTAGCAAAAGGGGAAAACTTGGAACCCTAGGTGCCTTTCACCCAATTCTTTTAATTCAAACTCGAATTTGATGCACTTTGTGAGTGTATTATGACAAGAATATGGATTATGTGAACAAATTTTGAAGAAATCAAGAATTTGGAGCAATGTGGGAGGAATGGCGATTTTTCTTGTTTTGAAAGAGAATGAGTTTTGGAAGAAACAGAGTCCGTCGTAATCCTTTTAACTTTCAATGAGATGACGCCGGCCGTGCGTGGGCGCACGGGCAACCCGTGTGTCATGCCGTAGGGGCGAGAACATTTCTCCAGGTCTCTTGAAAGGGGCATCAAGTAATTGTCACTTTCATCCTCGGGAATGAAGGGCGGTCGCGGCGTATCTACATCCTGGTTGCTCAGGGAGCAACAGGCTGCGGGGAGTGAGGCACGGGTTGATTTATGCTCGGTTCGGAAGAGCTAACCGAGTTTCCGCCATCTCAAAACCACGGGCCGTGTGTGGGCGCACGGGTTACCCGTGCGCATTGCCGTAGCTCGACTTATTCCTTGTCTAGGTACGCACGAGTCGTGTGCATAAGCACGGGTACCCGTAAGGCCCCTGGCAAAGAATACTTAGGTATTTTTATTTATTTTTTTCACACAAATCACACAAAATTAAAACAAAACACACACAAAAAAATGAAATCCACACTAAAAATCATTGGGTTGCCTCCCAACAAGCGCTATATTTAACGTCTTTAGCTTGACGCTGTTTTTCGTCCCATTACGGGTCTCGCAAGGTGATGAATGTCACCTCCTTTGGTTACCTCGGTGGAAGTAATGCTTAATCATCCGGCCATTTACCATGAAGGTCTCACCGCCTTTTGTAAATAATTCCACTACTCCTGGGAGGATTTAATACTTTCTTTATCATGAATGGCCCCGACCACCTAAATTTAAGTTTTTCCGGGAAAAGTTTAAGGCGTGAATTGTACAAGAGAACTGGTTCCCCCGGTAAAAACTCTCGTTTCTTAATCATTTTGTCATGCCACCTTTTGGTTCTTTCTTTGTAAATTCGGGAATTTTCGTAAGCTTCATCCCGAAATTCTTCCATCTCATTTAGATGGAGCAACCTCTCTTCACCGGCCTTTTGAAAATCCAGATTTAGTTTCTTGACCGCCCAAAATGCCTTGTGCTCCAACTCTCTACCAAGTGGCACGACTTCCCAAAAACAAGTTGATATGGAGATGTGCCCAACGGTGTCTTATATGCAGTCCGGTATGCCCATAGAGCATCATCTAATTTCAATGCCCAATCCTTATGGTTGATGTTCACCGTCTTCTCAAGAATCTGTTTGATCTCCCGGTTGGCCACTTCGGCTTGCCCATTGGCTTGAGGATGATATGCCAATGCAACTTTATGTTTCATCCCATTTTTTGCCAACAAGTTGCTCATCAATTTATTTACAAAATGCGACCTCCATCACTAATTAAAGCTCTTGGAGTCTTTGAATCAAGTAAATATATTTATCTTGAGGAACCGCATCACAACTTGCGCGTCATTTGTTTGTGAAGGAATCGTCTCTACCCAATGGGACACAAACTCCACCGCAAGTAGAATATATTGATAGCCCGAAGATGATGGAAATGAGCCCATAAAATCAATCCCCACACATCAAACAATTCAACTTCAATTACATTTGTCATCGGCATCTCGTGTCTCTCGAAATATTTTCCATCCTCGATACTCACACATTGTTGCACATACAAATAACAATCGTTAAATAAAGTGGGCCACTACATCCCACTTTGCAATACCTTCGCCGCCGTGCGAGTCGGACCAAAATTTCCTCCGAGGGTGAGGAATGACACATCGTTGTAGGACTCCTCCCATTCTTCTTGAGGTACGCATCTTCGATTATTTTATCCGCGCACCTCTTAAAGAGTAGGGGTCGTCCCACATATAGAATTTGACATCGTGGAAGAACTTCTTCTTTTGATATGACGATAGATTTGGAGGCAAAACTCCCTTGATCAAATAATTGACAAAATCCGCATACCACGGAATTTTGCCTCTACCATGAGTAACCGTCATTCGAAATTCCTCTTTTATTAATAGATGGGTCTAAACAACTTTTCCCTATTTTGACCGAGAACAGCCCCTACCACAAAATCGCTAGCATCACACATCAATTCAAACAATTGACTCCAACTGGGGCTACAAGAATAGATGCGGTCACCAATGCATTCTTCAAAGTGTCAAATGCCTCGCAAACAATCATTGAAAAATTGAAAGCAAAGATCTTTTTCTAACAAATGGCTCAAAGGCTTAGAAATTTTTGAAAAGTCACGGATAAACCTTCTATAGAAACCGGCATGGCCCAAGAAACTCGAATGGATTTTTCATTTGTAGTAGGAGGTGGTAACTTCTCGATCGCTACAATCTTTGCCCTGGTCTACTTCCAAACCTCGCAGAAGAGACTCGATGACCAAGTACAATACCATTGCGTACCATAAAATGGCACTTTTCCCAATTGAGTACAAGATTGGTCTCTTCACATCGTTGTAAGACTAAGGAAAGATTGTGAAGACAATTATCAAAAGAGTCACCAAACACAGAGAAATCGTCCATAAACACCTCCATAACTTTTTCAATAAGATCATGAAATATAGCCATCATACAACGCTTTGAAAGTGGCGGGTGCATTACATAAGCCAAACGGCATCTTGGCATGCGGCGAAATGCAAATGTGCCATAAGGATATGTAAATGTCGTTTTTTCTAGTCTTCCCACAATCATGATTTGATTGTACCTTTAATAACCATCTAAAAAGCAATAATAATCATAACCTCGCTAGACGATCCAACATCATATCTATAAAGGGGAGGAAAATGATCTTTTCGAGTGGCATCATTAAGTTTTCTATAATCAATGCAAATTCGCCACCCGGAACAATTCTAGTAGCAATCAATTCTTCATTCTCATTTTTCACGATCACCCCCTTTCTTCGGCACCACTTATATCGGACTTACCCATGAACTATCGATATAGCATAAATGATCCCAAAGATCTAACCATTTCAACACTTCCTTCCTTTGCATGATAGGGTTTAGTCGCTTTGATTTTGCACTCGATGGTTTATAAACATCTTCCATCCGAATTTTATGCATTACAATGGATGGACTTATGCCTTTTAAATCGTTATAGACCATCCGAGTGCCGACTTATGTTTTCGTAAACCCTTAACAATTTCTCAAGTTGAGTAGGAGTGAGAAGAGATGAAACTATTACCTGATTTGCATTATTCGCCCCAAGAAATGCATATGTGAGCTGCTTGGGTTATTGCTTGAGTTCTGGAGTCGACGTTGTTGTTTCAGGGTCACGCACGGGTTGCTCGTGCTCAGGCGCATGGGTCATGCGTGATCCCCTGTCTTTAATTCTCCCTTCGACATCACGCACGGGTTGCCCGTGCTCCGGCACACGGCCCGTGCGCTCTTCAGGGTTCTCAACCATCGCTTCGGCATCACGCACGGGTCGTGCGTAGCTGTAAGCTTGACTCCCTTTTTTCTGACTTCGCGTTTTCGCCTCTTGCGCTCCTAGGTAGTTCCTGCATATGATCTAAGGCACAAACATAGTCGTACAGATCTTGGTTATCAAAATCAAGCACAACACTCGACATTGAGCACGAGTGGGTTATACCAAATTCCAAATCATCCGTAGACAATGTATGATCAACATAACCCTCAATGCATGAACTAACTATATCTAAAAAATGACAATTCTCTACTGTATCATGAAATTTCATTGCCTTATATATAGAAAATAAAACGTGCTCATCATTAACTCGTAAAGTGAGCTCTTCTTTTTGTACGTCTATTAAGGCTTTCCGGTAGTACAAGGAATGGACGTCCAAGTATCAATGGAACATCACGATCTTCTTCCATATCAAGAACCAAGAAATCCACAGGGAATATAAATTTATCAACTTTTACCAAAGACGCCTTCTATAATTCCCTTTGATATGTAAGTGACCGGTCCGCAAGTTGCAATGTCACCGTGGTTGGCTTCACTTCGCCTAGTCCAAGCTTCCGAAAATGGATAAAGGCATCAAATTAATACTTGCCCCTAAATCACACAATGTTTTATTAAAGAAGTTACCACCAATAGCACAAGGGATAGTGAAACTCCCCGGATCTTTCGATTTTGTGGCGCTTCTTTTGGATTATTGCGCTTCATTCTTCCGTCAAATTCACTGCTTTCAAAGCTTGTCATCTTCCTCTTCTTTGACATAACATCCTTAAGAAATTTCGCATAATTTGGCATTTTCTCTAGTGCGCTTTGCAAAAGGAATGTTAATGTGCAATTTCTTAAATATATCAAGGAATTTTGCAAATTGATCATCAAGCTTTTTCTTTTGAAATCTTTGAGGAAGGGAAGAGAGATAGGCAATTTAGATATATTAGAGTTAGAGAGTGATTTGATTTAAGCTTCTCACTGCTTTTGTTCCTCCTCTTGTCTCTCTTTTTACCCATCGACTTTGACACCATCTTTCATCACCGATTCAACATCTCCCGCTTGATGCTTCATCCGAAATTTTCAGATTTTCGGATTTTCTTTAGGCCCCTCATATTCCGCATCGCTCCTTAATCGAATAGCCTTGCATTTCTCCTTAGGATTAACTTCCGTGTTACTCGAAATTTACCCTTTTGATGTTGCCCACCAACAATTGTAGTCAATTGGCCCACTTGAGTTTCAAGATTCTTTATGGAACTTGTCATTTGGGTCATTTGTAGCTCCACCTTATCCATCCTAGAATCTTGCCTAGCGGCGACTCTCGTGTCACTCATGAATGCATTTGATTGATTTATGAACGATGTGAGTGCATCTTCCAAAGATGATTTGCCTTCTACATTAGCACCCCCATTTGATGCATTAAATTCCGGCGGTGGTTGAAACACATTCTTTGTATTGGCATAGGAAAACTTTTCATGGTTTCTCAATCCCGATGTTAGTGTGTTGGGTTTGAATTGTTCCAAATTGTTGAAATTCCGCTTATTAACGTAATTGACCTCCTCCATCGGATATGGAAGAGCTTCACTACCCGTGCTCGTGCTTGCTTCCGCCCTTTCATGAAAACACTTAATCGGGTTGTCAATGCCGCCACTTGTGCGATCAACGCCTTAATTAGGTCTGAATCCAAAATTTCAGCTACTCATTGTACATTGGATCTCTCGACGCCACCGGTAATGCTTCATAGCCATTTTTTCAAGAAGGTTTAAGGCGTCTTGTGGAAACCTTGCCAACAATGCTCCTCCCGTTGCGACATCGGCAAAGGCCCTCGTTTGCCCAATTAAACCATTGTAGAAGAAGATAACTCGTTGATCTTCCTAAAGCCATGTTGTGGACATCTTCTTAACAAATCCCGAAATTGTTTCCAAGTCTCGCATAAAGGCTCGAGTCAAACTGAATTGAGTAATCTCGCTTTTGAGCCGCAAAGTTTTGCTTAGTGGGAAGAATTTAAACAAGAACTTTTGGCTCAAATCGTGCCATGTGCTCACACTTCCTTGCGTCAAAGTACCCAACCAATTCCTCATCTTATCCTCAAAGAGAAAGGGAATAGGCGGAATCTTATGGCGTCATCCGAAACTCCATTCATTATTATTGTGTTGCATATTTGGATAAAATGCGCAAGGTGAGAATTAGGATCTTCGGTTGAAACCCCAAACCGGTCCTGTTGTACCATGTTTATTAGTGCGTTTAAGCTCAAAGTTGTTGGCATTTATTGGAATATGAGCAATACCACCGCAACGAGTCATTTGTGGTCGAAAGTAATCACGAATGGCTTGTTGTTGAACCGTATTGGTAACTCATTGATCCTGTTGATCCCATTGTTACCCCTATTTTCTTCGTCCAAATCCCCCATTATAGGATTTTGTTGTCTTTCACCCGTCTAGTAGTAGCACTAATTCTCCTCGCGAAAGTCTCAACTTCCGGTATGAGCGGTATTAAGTCTCCCGCCTAGAGCGCGTGTTCATGTACTACCTCGACCAAACTAAAAGAAACAAGTCAAATAATGTAGAATTAAAGTCAAACCAAAATAAAAATAAAAAAAAAGTCTAAATTAAGAATAATTCTATCTATCGCAATATTAGCACCAAAATCATATTAGTCCCCTAAGAACGGCGCCAAAAACTTGTTCGCCTTTAGTTTTAGCTCACCGCAAGTGTACGGTGTACATTATAGAAAATGGTAGCAAGGTCGTATCCACGGAAACTAATAAATTAATATGCCAAATATTGAACTAAGATAGTCTTATTTTTATTTAGACGGTCGTAAATGGTCGTTGTTGTGAGATTAAGATAATTAGGACTACTAAAAACACAAGATTAAGACAATGCAAATAATTGAATATTAATATGATGAAATGGATTCCTGTTAAGGTTTCGATTAATATCCTCTTGTTGTCCGATTTAATCAAAGTCAAGTTATTATCAATATTCCTATAAGACGATCGCGAAAATATTTTATCCTCTCTCTCGAGATGCATATAAGACGTAGAATGAAATACCTATATTAGCATCTCTACTCAACATGAAGTATTCAACTCCCAAAAGTTTAAAAGATCAAATGTCCTCACAAATATTTACAAACCTCTCGATTCATGCAAATATTTGTGTCGAGAGTACTCAAGATCTAATATTGAAACTCATCTCTCGAATTATGAATCAATATATCAAACAAGTTAAATCATTGATCAAGTGATAAAACAAGAATAAGCTCAAAGTACTCAAATAGGCTTCAAGACAATAACTTCAACTAAGATTAAAACATTCAACAAGAGTTCATTAATCTACTACCAAAACCCTAAATCTAAAGAGTTTAGCTACACATGATATCTAAACAACTCATAGACAAATTGTTTAAAGTCATGACAAACCAAAATGAAAGATTAAAACTACAAGAGAAGCAAGAAAAACTTAGGAAAGTCGACAATATCTCGATATATCTTTGTTCCTTGAGCTCCGATGCAACCCGATTGTCTCCTTGATATCTTCTTCCAAGAATAGACCTTTGTCTTGTGTGCTATAGCAAAAAATGTCAGAATATCCCGGTGTGCGCCCAAAAAGTGCTTATATATCTATTAGAAAGTTTTAGGGCACATTGTTGTCATGGTACTGCAGTACAGCAGGGACGCACGGGCCGTGCGTGGGCGCACGGGTTACCCGTGTGTCATGCCGTAGGCCAAACTGCTTTTCACCAACCAACGCACGGGCTACACGTGCGCACTGCCGTAGGCAACTTCCAAGTCTCCAATGGTGCACGGGTGGTGCATGTACGCACGGGCTACCCGTGCGTATTATCGTACATTCATTAATCCATTCCCGGGGCGCACGGGTCGCGCTCGTGCACTCGCCCTACCCATGCGTTCTCTATATTTTGCCTCATTTGTGGTATTTCTTTTTGCTATGCTCGTATTTGTCTCCAAATTACTTCAAATATCGTTAAATTCCTTCAAAACGAGCAAAGCATAATATCTTTCCCACAAAGAGTGAATACGAACCATTTCATATGAGTTTATGCATGTTTAATCACCATTTTTGTCAATATTAAACCTTAAAAGACATGCAAAACTCACACCTATCACAAAATTGGTCGGGCCTGGGCTTCAAGGCCCTTATAGTTTTGGACAAAATTTATTTAAACCCTTTAAAATTAATTGTTTAGTCAAAAATTGGGTTGGGTCTCGGGATTGGGCCTTGCGCGATGCGGGCGCCCATGGCGGGGACGGTGTGCGGGCGTGCACCGCGCGGACAGAGACTTTTGTCTGTTGTGCGCATGGGTGTGCGCGGACGCGCACTTTCAAACAGAAAGACATGTTCGAGCAACCAGGTGTATTTTTTGGTTGTAGACATATCTTTTCGATCCAAAAGATATATCATTCCATAAGGCACCTTGAGGCCTATAAATACGAAGCCCCTGCAGATGAAAAGGACACGAACAATATAAGCTAAAATCGAGTCATTCTGCATTACCAGCATATTGTTAAATATCCTTCCATAAGCTTGAAAGCTTTAAGCACTTTGTGTTTTTGTTGATTTGACTTTTGCAAGTGCTACTATATCGAACCTATAAAAGTCATCGTATCTTAGGGATGATTGCCAGAACCGGAAGCACTTTGTAAACGAGGCAATTTCATCTTGCGGAGATAGTATCCAATACTTGCCTCGACTTAAACTTTGTCCTGTTTTTTCTGTCAAAACACTTAGTCGTTTTCTTGTAAACAAAGTACCACCCAAACAAACTCTTTCCTTCGTCTTTTTCATTCACAAGCACCATTTATCTTGCGTAAAACTCAACAAACAAAAATGCAATAATTGAGTAATTGGATTACTAGTTCAACCAGCTTAAACCGTTATTTACTAAACGCGTTTTCCTTCAAAATTTTGTAAAACAAAGAAAAAGTTATTTACTAAAAAAAATTGAAACAGGTTAATGAGGTCATCGGTTTTTGGATTTTTTTTCTCGAGTTTGATGGCAATGGTTTTTTAGTCACTCAATTTTAATTTAGGTTTTCAATTATGGAATTGGAACCGGCGGTTCTATAACCGGACTGGAACCATCCCTTCTAGGTCTCTGTTCTGATTCACCGATTACCCATTATTGAGAACCGAAACTACTTGTTTTGCCAGGCCTAGATTGAGTAATATCATGAGGACGTCCATTTGTTTTAGCCATTTGCACTTGTGACATAGTCAATCTATATACTACATATATCACTATTTTCCCTGCTCAAATGGTACCTAGCTAGGACTAGGAACCAGAAAATACAACGAAATTCAATTCGGTCAATTTAATTAGTCTAATTATTAGTACTTCTATATATAGATCTCTATTTCTACTACTATAAACTTATAAAGAAATATATTTTATTTTTATTTTTATTTTTGTGAACTTGCAATTATTCCTATTACAAACTCTTTTGTTTTATAAAAATAAAAATAAAGAAATAGTCAACTAAAATATCAATATGAGTTATGATAGTATTATCTCTTTGACAAGTGTATAATGTTGTCATTTTATTAACTCCCACAATTAAAATAGCTATAGTTTACTCAATAGATCCACTGCCTAACTTCTCAATTCTTTGGAAATTTAAATTGCACAATAATTACGGACGACTTTTTTATCATTTCTTCTAACTACGTTTACTTAAAAACGTGACGCATCTTATTAAACATTTATGATGTATATTGAGATATGTTAGTTGTGAGTTGTCCTACACCGATTAATTAGGAGAAAACTGTCCACTTTATAACCCAAATCAACTACTCTTGTTATCACTATATCGGGTACCTTCCATGTGTGGATCCTACCAAGTCCTCCGAATTTAACATGGTATCGTAAATGGGTCTCATGCTCGCCCAGGTGGGCATCACATTATGTGATGGAACAACATTATGTGATGGAACATGGAGGATCATGTGATGATGATTAATGAATTGACGAATGACTCACAAGTGAAGTCAATGGTGAGTTGTCACGCCTTGATTAATTAGGGTGAGAGAGTGTCGAGACATATCACTTGTGATTTAATCCACATTGATTAATTAGGGGGGATGGTCCACTTTATTAAGTGTTATCTCCCAATACACTTCATATGTGTAGGACCATATCAAGTCCCCGAATTTAACAATGTACGAGAAGAAAATTAAATAAAATACCGTATTAAATATATGGCTTACTTTAGCTTCAAATGTAACTAACCAGCTCATCTATTTATAATAACATACCAATCTCAGTACATAACATTTAATTTTGTTCTTGCAGAGTTATAAAAACATGTTGTCTGTAGGACTATATATTGTTTCCTTTATCATTATATTTGTTACAGGTTGGATATACAAATGGAGAAATCCTAAATGTGAAGGTATACTTCCTCCAGGTTCCTCAGGCATCCCTTTGATTGGTGAGAGTCTTCAGCTCTTCATTCCTAGCTATTCCCATGATGTTCACCCTTTCATTAAAAAGAGACTACAAAGGTATGTAATTAATATTGTTCCATTTTTGTTATGTTGGGAGTACTTTTATTAAGAGGGTGTTTAATTGATCTTATTTACAAGATCTTATAATTTCTTACTTGTTATATATTAGACGTTTTTAGAACTTATAAGATGTTACATCTTATTTTGCAAATAAGTTGGCGAGGTATTTGAACATAATACAGTTTATACGATGTTGGTAATGATATTCTATAATAAAAATTGTAAGAAAACAAAAGGAGATTATTAAAATAAGATCTTATAATGTCTGAGAGTTTTTAAATAAGCTCTTTAAAAGTGTATTTTTTTCTTAAAAATATCTACTAATCTCTCAAAATAAGATGTAATTAGTAATTTATTAAGATGTTTGAGAGCTTACAATATTGAGCTATTTGTGATATTTAGAAAAGTTGAGATGACATCAAGATATTCCGACAGTTTAAAAAATGGTCGGGGTTAATATGTAAAACGAAATCAAACCTCAATGTTTTATATAATGTTGAAACTTCTCTGGGTTCTTTTGTAATTAGTCCAAACCTCAGGGGTGTTTTCATAATTATCCCTAAAATTAATAGTATGGAAATTTTCAGACATGGACCGTTGTTTCGTACGAACGTGGCTGGTAGGAATGTGGTTATATCAGGTGATCAAGAATTCAACCGTTTCATACTACAGCAAGAAGATAAGTTGGTTGTGAGATGGTATTTGGATTCGTTTGCAAATATGTTTAAACAAGGGGAAGTTACACCTGATAATCTCACTAATCATAAGTACATGAGGAACTTGGTTTTAAGTCATTTTGGTCCCGAAAGCCTCAGACAAAATCTGCTTTCTCAGTTTGAAGAAACTGTGCACAAAACCATTCATTCTTGGTCCTTGCAACAAGATGCCATTGAAGTGGAATATGCTTCTTTAGCTGTAAAATAATCCATCTCCTTGCTTTGATGTCAAAATCATATATATATATATATATATGGTAGGCTAAATTGAGATTTTAATCTTGTAGCTATAGCAGGTGGTAATAATGGTCCTACTGCAATCACGATTCACAAAAAAATAAAAAAATTCCCTTAATTTTTGAAGAACGCTTTAATCTCACATTGATTAACTAGGGGAAGAGAGTCAAGTGAATTACTCCTCCTATCACCAATTAGTTTTAGGATGAAACCTTACTTGGTGGGTTTGGGCTATGTCCCTCATGTATGCGAACTATCTTTCGATAGTCGGAAATAGGAAAATTTGCAGGTAAAATCCATGTGTCCAATTTTGACTGGATTAGTTCATGTGGAAACCAATTTCGCTTATATAAACATCTTCCAACTGAGTTTTTTTCTTTTTTAAATTTTTGTCCCAATCAATATTCCAACTCACTTGAGGATGTCCACAAAAGTAAAATAGCAGGTTTGATTGAAAATTTGGATACGTGGATTTTTCGGACAAATTTTCTGATTTTCGGGGATAAAAGGACTAAATTGAGATTTCTCGTAAACTACTAGACCTTTTTATAAATCTTTGTGACAATAGGGCTAGGCTTTTTCCTTGGGTTTTCCATCCGCATCGTACTAATCTCACCCCAGGAATGTGGGTTTCATGCCTTTCTCACACTCGAATCTACGACCTCTAGGATAAATTCTAAGTTTCTAAGAGTATGAGTACCACCAAAGGCCCGTGGTCTTGGTATTGCCACCCGGACTAATACTTCAATTTAGCCAACCATATATGGTTAGTTTAAATGAGTTAAAGTGTTCTTGAACATTAATAATCATTATTTTGTTGTTTTAAGCAGATGTACGGTGAATTTGGTGCAAATCAGCTGTGCAGTTTTGATCCTGAAAGATCAAAAGAGTTATTACATAACTTAATGAATGGTATGAAGGTTGCAATGTCATTACCGTTGAACATTCCTGGCACCACATATCACAAATGTCTCAAGGTAATTAAAATATAGAAATTAGAGGTCAAGTAATTATATATAGGGTTTATTACAAAAACTTCCCTTCAGTTTTAGCCTAATTATGGAAAAAAAAAAAAAGGAGAAAAATCAATTATCTTTCAAAGTTACAAATACCCCTTAACATCTTGTTTCTCTCTTACAAATTAATCGCACACGATAGTGATATTCAAGCTTGTTTGAATAAAATCCGACCTTCAAAAATTATGTTTGAGCTTGTTTAATTATTAAGTGAATCGAGCTCGAACGAGCTTTAGTCGAGTAGAACACGAATCGAGTTCAAGTAGTTTGATATTTTTACACATAAATTATTCTTTTTTTACTATCGAGTCGAGCTTCAAATGAGCTTTATGTTTTATCGAATTAAAAATATGTTCAAACTTGATTCGTTATGTTCACGAACCGAGCTCGAAAGAGCAATGATCGATTTTGAATATAGTATCAAGTAGTTTCATTCGTTTTCAAATTTACTCAAGTGGGGTATTTGTTTTGTAAATACAAACTTCAAGGAGGTTGTTGTAGCTATTTAAGGGAGTATAATTATAATTTTGAAAGATTATTGGAGTTTTTTTAATTAGACTAAACCTCAAGGGTAGTTTGTGTAATTATCTCTTATATAGTTATATATATGTAAAAAGAAGGGATAATTGTAAAAACCACCCTGAGGTTTGGGCTAATTACAAAAAAAACCTAGAAGTTTTTGAAAATTGCAATAAAGCCCTCCTTCATAAGGAAAAAAACATACCAAAAACCCCCTAATACTTCTAGAAATATTACAGTTACCTTAAATCTAAGACATAATCAAACTAGAAAGGGCTTTCTGTAATTTTGAAACATCTCTGGATTTTTTTGTAAATAGCCCAAACCTCAGGGGGTCTATTGTAATTATCCCCAATAAGAATGGAATACAATTCTTTATTTAGTTTTTCTGAATCCATTTTCCGAATTTTTTTCAGGACAAGGAAAAGGTGTCAAAAATGTTGAGGGACTTGGTGAATTCCAGGCTTGCTTCACCGCAAAATGTTGAAGATGATTTGCTTAGTAAAATGATCAAAGACATGAATACTGTGAATTTCGTGACGAAAGAATATATAATCCTTTTGTTATACGGCCTCTTGTTTGCCATATTTCAGACGATTCCATTAATGACGGCAATTGTTCTGAATTTTGTATCAAAAAATCCAGCTGTTCTACGGGAATTAATTGTCAGTAATTCAAAAACTACGTAACATTTCTAAATCTTTTTTGGGATAATTACAAAAACACCCTTAAGGTTTGGGATAATTATAAAAACACCAGGTTTGATTCCGTCTTACATTTTTCACAATGATTTTCGAAAATATTTCAAAAAACCATGTGACATTTACAAGAGTATTACTGTTACCCCCTAAAATTAAGATAAAAAAACCTGGAGGAGTTTTTTGTAATTTTGAAACATGTCTGGGTTTTTTTGTAATTAACCCAAATCTCAGGGGTGTATTTGTAATTATCCCTTCTTTTTTTTTTTTTGTAAATTTGTTTCTATAAAAATGAACTTTTTTTTCACAAATCAGGCCGAGCATGAAGAAATCCTGAAGAAGAGACAGAATTTGGATTCCTCGGTTACGTGGGAAGAGTATAAATCCATGACTTTTACCCACCAAGTCAGTTTAATCTTTACATTTCTCTAGCTCCTTACTCTTTAGGTTAATTACAAAAACCACTTGAGGTTTAGACTAATTACAAAAAAATCCCTGATATTTGTTTTTAGCTTACAAAATTTGGGTTATTTGTCATGTAAGTAAAAACCTCGATGCGATATTTGTGTTTTGAAAGATAACTAGAGTTTTTTGTAATTAAGGGTAGTTTTAAAAAGGTTTAATTGCAAAAATGCCCCTGAGGTTTGGGTTAATTACAAAAAAAAACGGAGATGTTTCAAAATTACAAAAAAAATTAAATTTAAGGGGGTAATTATAATATTTTTCTAAATGTCAAGGGATTGTTTGAAACGTTTTTGAAAAGCACCAGAAAAAATGTAAGACGAAATGAAACCTCAAGAGTTTTTTTCTAATTTTCAAAGAACTCTAGGATTTTTTGTAATTAGCCCAAACATCACGGGTGTTATTGTAGTTATCCCTTTTTAAAATTATCCCTACACGTTATTATCAGTCTGCTTGTATAAGCTTTGTTCGTTAAACACTAACGAGCAATTTCATGTGCAGGTTATAAATGAAACTCTGAGATTGGGAAATAATGTTCCTGGATTTTTACGTAAAGCTATAAAGGATATCAAAGTGAACGGTATGGTACTTATATCTATATATATATTGGGATAATTGTATAAAAACCCCTGAGGTTCGGGCTAATTACAAAATACTCCAGAGGTTTTTGAAATGACAAAAACCTTTAAAGTTTGATTTTTGTCTTACATTTTCCCCTTCATAAGAAAAATATTTCAAAACCCCCGTCATGTTTATAGAAATATTGCAGTTACTCCCTTAAATTTAAGGTTGAATCAAACTTGAGGGATTTTTTTGTAATTTAAAAACATCTCTGGGTTTTTTTATAATTAGCCCAAATCTAAGGGGGTCTTTTGTAATTATCCCATATATATTTAACTTTTGGTCCATCAATTAATCCTTGTGTATTGTATGACAAATTTACTTACACTATTTTCAGGTTATACAATTCCAGCAGGTTGGGGAATTATGACTTGCCATTCAGTTATGCATTTAGACCCTAACATATATGAAGATCCTCTAACATTCAATCCTTGGCGTTGGAAGGTACTTAAATATCTTTTAATATAAATTCATGACATAAAATGCAATTTTTTTATAATTAATGTAATATATGTGATGAAATTAGGATGTTGAGCCAGAATTTATCTCCAAGAACTTCAAGCCCTTTGGTGGAGGCATAAATCATTGTTCAGGTGCAGACTTTTCTAGGGTATCAATGGCCATTTTCCTCCATGTTTTGGTTACCAAATACAGGTAGGTGTATAATTACTATTTTCACTTTCCTAGTTATGCACAATTGCCAGCTCCGGTTCCAAACAGGAACTCAGTTTGGAATCGGCAGTTCTGATTCCAAACCGGAACCCAATTCCTCTACGGTTCCGATTTAACCAAAACCATTTATATATAGGTCGCATGTTGACACCAACCCTAGCCATTTATGTTTACCAGGAAAAAAGAATCGCCGATAAACCGACGGTTACAACCAACGTTTCCAACCGTCGGTTCCACGGTTTTTGACACCTAGGACCCATAACCGGAACCGACCTACATATGGTTCCAATTCCGATTTTTGAACCCTAGATGGACCTACCAGAACGAGGGCTGTATCAATAATATTTCAATAAATGTGTCTGAAATGCTTCAATTTTTTGTTTAATAGGTGGAGCATAGTTAAAGGAGGTGATATCATTCAAGATCCCACCATGCGCCTCAAGAATGGTTTGCACATCAATGTACATAAAAGGCAAGATTAAGTACTCCCATCTACTCGGAAAACATGCTGAATCAGGAGACCGTCGTGTAACATTCTACTTTTAATATTACAAGTTTCGTGGAGAATAATAAAATCGTACTAAGAAAACATTACGGACAGAAGGAAATCAGTGTGGTGCTAGCCACACCAATTATACTAATCTATGAATGTACCTAGCTACGTGCTACGTCTGTATTTAGTTGTAAGAATTTTAAGATTTTAGTAAATCTACCTTTTGCTTCATGAAAGTACTTGCAATAATCTGATGTTAACCGTTATGGACTTCGGGGGAACAAATTTCCTATTTCACTTTTTGTGTTACACTCCCGGCTCCACTATGGTGGACATGTGTTAACATATTAATATAGGTAGTTGATTTTTTAGATGTATATACACACATCCCTCGTCCAGTGGAGTGGAAAATGAAGTTATGTGTGATTGTGATATAGGGATGCCTCCACAACCAGTGCAGCTAAGTTGATATCAAAATACTTGCCTCAATAATTTACCGTAACTATATAATTTTTAGAAACAAAAAAAAAAAAAGAAGGAAGGCATGACTAAAAAATGGGTGCCAAGAAAATCTTACATCTTATCTTCTAACAGACCAACCAATGCATCAATATAGTAATCCTTCAAATGCACAGTAAACAAAGTTAGCATGACTAAAAAAATTCTGCCAAAAAAATCTTACATCTTATATCCTCTAACAGACCAACCAATGCCAAAAATGGGTGCACTATATCTAAAAATAAAATCATTTACATAATTTCACTCTCGGGTGGGCTCTGCTATCACTACATTCTTGATCTACACACTATCCCCACTGTTACAACTAACCTGATGATCAATGATTTTGCAAATTCCAAGCTACAACTATTTATGCACATTTATGAGAGCTTAAATTAAATGAACACCTCCTGTATGTCACATAGATCTCCGTCCTACTACGCTCGTGCCTTTTCCGGTAGACGAGAGAGTTCCTTGTCAGCAAAATGAAGAAGCCTTCTAAGTCTTAAAACCATGTCACAATGGAAAGGCAAAGCTGATCTCCTGTCCAAGTACGCCGGACTAACCGTCATCCACGACAACGCGTGAAGCTCAGCTGCTATAGAATCGAGAATTATATGAGTCTCCACCTCAAAATCTTTTGCATCGGAGCTTATACCCCTTCCAACCAGCTTATTTACGCCCTTGGCCATTTTTTTCTTGACTGAAGTTATTACCTCCATAATAGTCGACTAAACTGACGGAAAGAATCGAAGGCCATTCTTCTTTCGAGAGGATACGATGATTTTTCCTCATCGAAGGTATGGCTTTTGAAACCACGAAACCGGTGGACAGGGGAATAGCGGACCCTTTGCTTTGTAGAAGATGGGCAAGAGGAGGAGAATCGGCAGTGAGACATGTTGGGAGCTGGAGAATGGCTGGAGGCAAAAAACGCATGCTTGGTGAAGGAATTAGAATGTAGGATGATGAAGTAGAGCCGAGGGATTTGACAGGTGTGTATCCTTCGAGATAGCTCGACTGGCATGATGTGGCACTACCTTGACTTGTTCCTGCAATAACAAACATAGTTTAATGTAAAACTATAAACTACCATCTTCCAAAAGAGAAATAAGCAGAAAACAGGAACAAATCTAAACGAACTTCTTGATCCCCCACACCCCATCCAAAAAAAAAAAAAAAGCATGGTAAACACAAAAGAACAAAAAAAAAAAAAAAAAACCAAAAGCTTTGTTTCACCCCTTGTCACACACACCACAATAACAGACACACAGGATAAAGTCAAGTGGTTTTTTGATGGACATTGGCAGCGCAGGAAGGTGATGCATTTCTGTACGGATACACCAAAAATGGAGCAGAGCAAGGAGCTTTCCTATCTACTAGTATATTTCATTTATCATTAGTAAATTGAGCCTAATGACAATAAGATGAAATTCGACCAGTCAGGTGAGATCCGACAATGTAGAGTAGGAACCTTTCACTTCTCTTATTTTTCAATTATCATTTTAATGCTTTCTGTTTACAACATTGAAGAGTTGAAATTCAGGTGAGATCCAACAATGTAGAGTTCACTTCTCTTACTTTTCAATTATCATTTTAACGCTTTCAGTTTACCACATTCAGAAACTCCAAGTACCTAAAGATGAGATGGGGCAATGTTGAAATGGAACCATAGTCGGTTTCAAAATCAGAAGTTTAGCCAACTAGAAGAAGAAAACTTTGATTAGAACAAAATGAGACCCTGAAGAAGTATCACTTGAATATTTCTAACATAGAAATGATTTGTGAGGTTGTTAGATCAAGATGTGGCTATTTTTGCAAGAAATTGTTGACTTCTACTAATCCGTTTTTGAAAAAGCGATATTATAAATCTTAAAAGCAAGAAATGATGATAAAAATAGGGATAATTACATGAATATCTTTGGGCTAATTTTGAGATTTTTGAAAAATACAAAAAAACCCTTAAGGTTTGATTCACTTAGATCTTCCATTTAAGCATAAAAACATTTCAAAACCACCTTTATATTTGTAGAAATATTACAATTAACCCCTTAAATTTAAGACAAAATCAAAATGAGGGGGCTTTTTGTAATTTTGAGATATCTCTGGAAATTAGCCAAACCTTGGGGGTGTTTTTGAATTATCCCTAAAAAAAATGAATGTAGCAAATACTGTAAAAGTGAAACAATGCTTACCGGGAGATGTTGAATCTGCTTGAAACACAAGTTGTAAGGAATGATCAATTGAGATTGAAACGAAACTAATGCTCTGCACCCACTGAAGTAAGCCCTTTGAATTGTCCAAAGCTGCATGCCCACCCATTAGCTGCTTCCTGGAGGAAGGTTGTCCCATGCCACCTTTCATGTACGCAGAAGCCTTAGAATGAGAACTATACAACGGACTTGCTGAGGAAGGTAGTCCTCTCTCTTGCATTAAATTCATCTCCTGCTGCTGCAAAGAATTTCCATTGCTACTAGCAGATATTCCATCTGGGAGGGATCTTCGGAGCTGTAGAGACCACTTTTTCACCTCAGAGCCCCCAGCTGAATACAAAGCTTTCTGCCACTCTGCAGAAAGACATGTTCTTAAGATCAAATATAGCAAGTGGCTTTTAAGAGAAACAAGCAGCAAAACAATCATCTCACTCAAATTGCTCCAGACTCATATGCAACTAGGGTGATATCATATATAGAAACATGATTTCATTCTCTTAGAGATAACTACTAGACTGTATACACTAGTTTAGAAAGACTGAAAGACTGAACGGTGGGTAAAACTTCAAGGGAACTATAGAACTCATTAAACGTGAATTATTTCTTCCTAACATGAATCTAGTACTATAACATGATTTATGTAACTCGAAAACAAAGTCTGGGGTAAGGGAAACTGCCATCTAACAATAGTAAAGCAGCTGTAATAATAAATGTATCAGCAGCAACGCCATTATCAAGCCAAACTACTAAATGGAGAGGAAAAGATGAAAAAGACGTATAGCAAATGGAGGCTAATTCAATACCCTGGCACTCAAGCTCAAAGAAGCATCCAATCCGTGTAATCACAAGATCTCTAGGCTTGGCAATGCCAACATCAGGAGAACAAGCCTGAAGAATCTGGCACCCTTGTTGCAATATTTGGATGAAAAGGGACTGCAGACCCTTTGTGTCTTGCCGACTACTCACTCCTCCGAAGGGGTATACATAACTGTCAAGTAATTCTCCCCTCGAGTCTGTCCATATGCACACCATCCAGCACCAATCTTCTGTCCATCCATAACAACAATGCAGACTTGGGAGTGTTTTCCGATTACCAGATCCAAAACTATCTGAATCCAGGGACTCATGCTGAGAAACAGGTCCATTATCTCCACTCCCTGAAGAAGCAGAACTTTGCACAAAGCTCGTACTCACGCAATCATCTGATAATAGCTTTGATGAATCAACTAAATTCCCGAAAATGGAGAAAGTCCACGCTCTAAGGAACCAGGTTCTGCAAGTATAAATAGTGGCTCAAATAGACAACGAATATCATCCAGAGGAAAGACATCTCCAGTTCCATGTCCGCCACTCCTTGCTGTCTGCCAAGAGTTATCCCAAGCACTCGGCCTCAAGCTTGCATCAAGTTCACTCTCTCTTTGAAGAGGAGGTCCCATAAGACGAGGACCAACACAATCTTTCCACATACCAGGAACAGGTGAAGCCATTTGCATCATAACTGAATGAGATCTTCCTGGCACAGACAATGATGACGTCTCACCTGAGGCTCCTCGTGAAATTGGCCGAGCTTTATTGTAAACAGTGAATGCAATTTCCTTGAGAATGATGAGCTCATTCAGTGGGGGACTAGTAACCCTAAAAATGGCATCAACTGTCACAATCTGCAATACCAACTTTGGGATGCTAAATCCTGTAAGAGTCAAAACAGTTGAAAATGACTCATCTACGGCAGCTGGGTAACTCAAGGCTTTTGCAACTTGATTGTGCAACATAGATCTCCTTTCTTTATCTGAAGACCGAATAACTGATCCAATAGCAATAGAAGATTCAACCACAGTCTGTAGAACTGCAAGAGGCTCCGGGAAAGGGCATACCACATACACTACCTGATTAAAAAGGAACATTCAAATAAGAGCAAGACGAAGAAGGTGCAAAAGAAAGAACATTACATTTTCACTTGCAAAAGTTAAATACTTGTAATAATATGGAGAGTAGAACAGTTAACGCATTGAGCTTTTACAATTTTGATGATGCTCAAGTGCCATGTACATTCAAGAACATTAAAACCTTGGCCAGAGTTATAAAAATAATTCAATTCAGTGGTCTTAAATACTTACATACCTACATCTTTTGCAATATCACTTGCAAAGAGTCAACAGTAATGATAAAGGTTCTGAGATCCCGGTATCTATTTTATATGCTTCTGCTTCAGTAACAACAGTTAATTTCATATTTAAAAAGTAGTTGAACTTTTTGTTTATTTTACAGTATTAAATACAGAAAGAGACATAACTGTTTTTAAGATCGAGCATCGGATGGTTTGTGAAAATAATTTTTGGACGAAAACATCATGCTATAACAAAAGCAATATGCATGAAACCTACAACTTACCGTACATGGCCCGCCATTTCCTTCCTTGGCATTCACACTCACAGGTGAACCAAGTTTCAAGGATTTAAGAACCTTAGAAAGAGTCTTTAGATAGCTAGTCAGATCCCAGCCATTAGATAGGCAAAGAAAATAATCACTGATGGATCCCAACATAGATGCATTATTGGTATCAATCTTCATTGATTGTGGGCAATCAAGAAGGACAAAACCAGGAGATATTTTCCCAGAATCTATCTCCATCTCATTTCCAAAACTTTGGGGTGCATGTGTTCCCAGCTTACAGGTTTCATACACTGAAAGTCAAAAATCATAACAAGTCACAAGACCCAAAAAAACTTATCAATACATGATAACAACTTCATTTCCAAAACATTTAATAATATAAGGGATAATTACAAAAACACCCCTGAGGTTTAGGCTAATTACAAGAAACCCTTGAGGTTTGATTCCATCTTACAATTTCTCCTTCATAAACAACAAACATTCCAAAAACCCCATGATATTTCTGAAATTTTACAGTTAACCCCTTAAATTTAAGGCATAACCAAATCTGAGGGGGCTTTTTGTAATTTTGAAATATCTCTGGATTTTTCTGTAATTAGCCCAAACCCTCAGGGGGGGTCTTTTGTAATTATCCCTTAATGAACTTTATGATGATGAGCAAGCTGATGTAAAGGCGAAACTTGTGAGTAAAACCAAATTACAGCTAAGGACTTGTGCATCACAGAACATAATGCCAATGTCAATAAATAATTTCCTGGTTGAAAAATATACCCTAAACAGGCAAAAACCAGGTAAGCAAACTAACAAAACCTAATCCGTTTTCACATAAATTGTTCTCGTGGCACGATGTCAACAAAAATCTTAAACCCCTTTAGAGAAATATCTTAACCCATCAATTTAATAAAAGCCTATACATCAGCTCAAAATCCAAATAAAGAAACCAACTAGGATCTAAAAACGACTAAAGTGAACTTCATTCTCTACTCCAATTATACTATGTAAATTCCATGGAAAGATCAAGGGGATTAGCACCCAAGAGCATATGGGAAATTTTAACTCAAGATTACAAAATCTGTCATGAAAGTAAACTAAACAAATTATTGAATTTGCTGACAGCATACCACATTGACGTTTTAGTAATTCCAAGACTACACATGAATCACCAGTAGCAAAAGAAGAATCTCATATGACACTCCGTGCTCATATAAATCGTTAGACCATTCAAAGAAGGGATAATTACAAAAAGTACCCCTGTGGTTTGACCTAATTACAAAAAAACCCAGCTAACTTCTAAAATTACAAAAAATACCCCTGAGGTTTGATTCAGTGGTAAAATTAAGGGGTAAACTGCAATATTTTTATAAATAAGAAGGGGGATTTTGAAATATTTTTTGCTTACGAAGGGTTTAAATATTAGACAAACTAAAACCTTGAGGGTATCTTTTGTAATTTTGAAAGCTAGCTGGGTTTTCTTGTAATTAGGTCAAACCTCAAGGGTATTTTTTGTAATTAACCCTTCAAAGAAATAATAATATAAATCAATGGCACTGACCAGTTCCAAGTTGCAGGAAAAAATCAGCAGCAGCCGTGGTTAGTGGATCTATATTTGGACAGACAACATAGTAGCTCATCTACCAGGGAAACAAAAGAAAAAGGATGTAAATCAGTCGCAGAAGAAGAAAGAGAAAAAGTAGGCAGCATAAAAGTTGATCAGCTAACAGTATAACGAATCTTACATGTTTTGCAGTTGCATATGGTTCGAGGGGAGCCTTTTCCCAGACTTGTAAGGAACTAGCTGAGGTTTTAAGCCAATCATCTTGGTACCTATTGCACAAAAAATAACTAAATTGCATATTCTGTATCATAATATAGAAGGCAGAAACCATATTCCAAGGCTGCAGATCCAGTGGCATATGAATGAAAAAATTTAACCTATTGGCTTAAGTTACGGCAAATAACTTGGAGTGGACAGAAATACAATGATGCACACAGTACTGTATAAGCCATTATTATTATCGACACTCATGAGTCATACGTAAAAACATCTACAATCTACAAAGCTATATTGATACATCAGGCTATAAGTACCCACCCAATCAAGTCAATGAAACATAACACCTCACTAAATGACTCCTTTTCCTGACGTTTGACTCGCCAAACAGGTAGAGGCCGCAACAGGTACTAAATTAAGCCTCAAAGCCACTTATCACTTAATTTTCAATATCAGATACAATACGATAGAGGAAAAAGCAGACTCTCTTCTCTGCTTCTAAGCAAACATCAAGATGCTGCCAAAGATCACTTAGCAGAAGAAAATGCTGAAACGAACCAGCATTGGGCTACTAGATTAAAGGACCAAGTTTGACTGCATTTTATTACTACAATATACTTCATCAACCGAAAAATATATTTTTCCAAGAGACATTATGATCATACTTGTTTTGCCAGCCTTAGAGAAGTAGCGTTTCTCACACCCTAAATTTTCTACATTTTATGGTTATTATATAAGGGTAATGGAATTTCAGATTTTAACACTTCAGAACTCGAGGACAAGTTTCCAAAACCAAAGTAGATTGATCAGGCAATAAGAGAAAAGTGAAATGGCCAACCTTGGGGAATGCTACGTAAAACAAGCTCCCATAAACATAATCAAACGAGTCCACGTCAAAAAAGTTAACCACTGACAAAATCTGAAATTTGTGAGAAGTTTTAATAGAGAGCATTTTCCTTATTTTCCAGGATTCCAGTATTTTCAAGATTCTCCAAATAGTTTGTCAAAAAAAAAAGGATTCTTCAAATAGAAGATACTCGTTATGTCTACAATTTGTCAGGATAGTGATTTAACTAGGTAGGGCAGTCAAAATAGGAGTTAGGACTTGGAGCAAATATATACCTCTAGCACCCACCACGAGTTAGCACTCTTGGAGTAAAAGCAAACCTATTGTCAGGCTTCAGGTTTCATTGTTTAATCCTAATAACCAGAACTTTTGTCCGATACAATTTAACTCAAGGTCTGAAGTCCATGGAATCAATGCAAGAAAAGCAAGTTTTTTCTCTTATCTCTCTTAAATAATATTCATCAACTTAATCATGAAACCAGAAACAAAACAGCCATCAGTTGTTATCTTCAATTCTTTGAATATTAACTTCTTGCCCATCCAGAGCCAATCATCTATTTACAGCCATTAGCTCCAAGGATGTGCTAACACATTCAAACAATGTCAATCCATTGACAACAATTTCACATGTCCAATTTGCTTAAATACAAATTCCTGCTTCTGCCAATTTCTAGAAGACCAAACGCTCGTTATCTTAGCAATGAAGCTTAGCAACTGCCTCCATACTAGTTCTGACTCTAAGCCCAAATCTTTCTCTACATCAAACTCAAAATTCATAAAAAGAAAAAAATCATTGTCGCCAAAACACGAACAAGTTTGTTCTCCATTCTTGACGTGTTACCCATACAAAAAATATGGTGTACTCAGAGAAGCATAAAGAATCAATCATGATTACCACAAAAGCACAAAAAAATCATGCATACCCAACAAGTATGGAAGGAAATGGAACAACAGCAAGTGTGGGCCTAATCCGTGAGCATTGTTGCTGATCCAACTCCGATAGAGAAGTAGCTGCCTCATCCACTCTGGTTCCATCAGCTGTAACGAAAACTGTATTATCATCCGACAGGGTAATATAAGGTTAACAAATCATTGGACTGTAAGCAAAATAATACCTTTGAGGCAAGATACTCCACTAGCAGATGTCAGAGGTGGGCTCATGGGATCTCCAACTGAAACAGTAACTGTACTAGAAGAATCGCGACATTCACTGGCACTTGCAATAGACTCTGCAGAAACTCCATCGCAAGTCATTCCTGATTCATTGGATGGGCTACGGCCCCTACACCAATCAGTAACAGATAGGGGACCATCTACATTGCTGAATGCAGATTTTAGGGCGGATTTTATCTCTGACTGAAGCAAACTAATTGTTAAAGATGCCTGAACCTGATAAGGAAGGATAACAAATGTTTGTAAGAATCATTTTCTTAAGAAAATGCCATGACATACTAGAAAATTGCATCTAAGTGGCAAAAGGACAGAAGTACTTTATTAATCATCATACCAAATTGTTACTCTTGCACCAAGACAACAACAATAATTACAAGACTTGATCCAACAAATGTTAAAAGAAACATGATTACCAATTTGATACCAACATAACAAAGCCATGAATAAAACCAAATGTAATCAATAGCAACAATTTCCACCAGAGTGAAAGTGTTATTCACTGGAAATTTAATGTGTTTAACCATTAGAGATACAATCCAAGTAGAACTTTCCCACAACAATGAAGATTTACTTAGCTTTGCATGAAAAATAGAATTCCGTAAACAGTAAGGATAACTTATTAAATTCATGTGGGCATCAGTGTGAAGCGAACTTAGTTGTGAACCCCAGTCAGCCAAGAAAAAAAAAAAAAAAAGGAAACGCACACAGAATCATGCATATACTTGAAGACAGTATGAAATACAAATTGAATAATATAGGATAAGCATTTAGAGAAGTGTCAAACAAAGAGAAGAATGGTGAGTGCTAAAGAGCCAGAACAATAGAAAAGGACAATATAACAAAAAAATCGTCTGGGAAGGAAAACAAACTCCAATGATAATGGAATCTCACATCGACTGAGAGTGGATCAACAAGCTCCATGCCAGCAATATCTAGGGAATGACAAGAAGCCAAAAGTCCCCCACAACCAGCATGTACCATAGAGGGTCCACAAGAAAATCCACGCCTCCTCTGCTCTTGAAGCGCAAGCCACCCAAATGGACCATCACCACAATCGGCATCCAGTGCCACATCAACAAATGAAACAGCTTGCTGGACAAGTAATGCAATGCCATCAAGAAGTTCCTGAAGCGGTTGGCGTAGTCCATAAGAAAGCATGCTTTCTTCAATGAATGAATTATGTGGTATAGATGGGGAGAGTTCCATACTTGAGGTACTTGTTTTAGCAACTTTAGGGATTCCAACCGAACGCCAGACACCAACCGGTGCAGTCAAAGGCCCATCTAGTATTCCTCCATCTATATCACCAGCTATCCTAACAGGAATAATTTCTTTCTTTTTCAACTCAGATTTGCTTGAAATATTGTCCATTATGGTGCTTGAATCAACAAGGGCCTGATTGGGAGTGCTATTTCCTGACAATCCACTCAAGCCAGCAGGTGACAGGTGACCAGATGACAACAGTGTATGTCGAAGCCTACACATTGAAGCCTGGCAGGCAAGGCATTCAATTTCAGTTGCAAGGACAGTCCTTGCAGATGGAAGAAAATTATCTTCCCGCAGTGAGCCTTCAGTTGCTTTATTTGAGACAGATTTGACATTTGATTGACTAAAAACAGAAAATTGTGATGATGCCACTCCAACCTCACCTTTAGAAAAGCTATTCTTAATTCCACCAATTTTTTGTTGTCCTCGGTCAACATGTGTGTAATATTTCTTTGATTTTAACACAGAACTGGAGTCATTTCTTTCTGCACATGCTTTCAAACTGGGCAAGATGGACTTCTCATCAGATCCATCACAGCAAGGGGAAGAAGGTGGTGTTGCCGAATATACATAATTGTTGGAGCTTGAAGCAGAATCCACTTTGCCAGATTTTGGTACATACGGGTTTCGGAAAATCACTGAGGAGATCTCACTCCTAGGGGTTTCCACACCCCCATATTCTGGAGCAAAAGTCATCAGTGCTTCAGCCTTTACGACATGATCAAACTCACCACTAAAAGGTGGGAGACTGCAGGTAACTTGACCAGAAGCAGAACTCTTTGGGGCTTCTTGATTTTTGCTTGCCAAATCTTCCATGGAGGCAGGAGCTTGTAGGTGGTTAAAGCTATCAAAGGTTGGAAAACCTACAGGCAAAAGCATCTGATCTGACACATCCATCACAGAGTTGCTGGGGCTGCTACAGAGCTCTCCACCCTCAGGTGCAGGATACATGAGAGCTTGAGACTCGGCACTCCCAGGAGGCTTCATCATATAACAAGGAAAAACCAATTTTGATATGAATATTGTCGAATAATTATATAATTAAAAGAAAACATAATAAGCCAAGACAAATTGTAACAGATACTTTCATGGGCAGCAATGTTACCAGAAACAACGACATATTAATGGTTATGACCACAAAATGCAAGTGAAATAATATAAAACTTCCACCTATGGATATCAAGAGCGTACAAAATCTTTTTATCAAATTGATAGAACAAGAGCCTGTTAATAACACAATAAAGTGAGCCAATTATTTTTGCAGAAGAAATTAAGATGATAATGACAGTCCATGCACATATGAAACTTGTCAATAGTGACTCAGCAAAAATGACAGATAATGACAATGGAAGTGTTCAAACAACAAGTTATCATTCTTCCTCCGCCCTTTTCGCATTTCCTTGTGTCGATATATATTTTTGTAACTGCCATGGGCTAATATATATATATATATATATATATATATAACAGGAATTCGAACTTTTTCGTACAAAATTCTACATTTGAGATTATTGACATTCTGAGATACTCTTCATTTTCTTAATTTTTACACAATATAAGGAACATGAAATGCGAGCAGTTCCTTTCTTCTTATAAAAGATGTCAGTCAGAAGTTTGTACTGATGCAGAATTTCACACAGAATACAAGGCAACGAGGCAACAGTATGCAGAAACAGCGAAGGTGCTGCAAGTCACATACTCATTTGACCCTTTTCATCACTTAGTAAACAAGTTTCCATAAATTAATAAGAGTGTTTTTTCCAACCCCTTCTGTGATCATTTCAATGGTCATGGACTTCCTAGCTCTGAAAGTCACCAATTCCCAGCTCCCGACAGTTGGGATTTGTCTCTTCTTTAACAATTTCATAGCAATTAAATGAAGTTTCTCTTGGTCTTTCAAAGCAGAAATGAATTTTCAACAAAATTAATGGTCATTTTGAATATGCAACCACGAGTGGGCACAACTATACAAAATTCTCAAGTTTGAAATGCTAGAGATCTATAGCTAAAGGAAAGATACTAAAGCATACTTTTTATAATAATCAAGAGACATGAGATCATTTAATGCAAATAAGAGGATAAAGATATAGATTACCTCCCCAAAAGGCAAAGCATCATTCTCAAAGAAGTCACCAAAATCACCAAACTCTGACAGCAGTGCTTGAATATCCATTCCCATGCCTCTATCATCGTCATCCCATCCCCACTGAGCTCCATTCTGTTCATTTGCAACCCCAGCGGCGGACATGTTGTTGACTTCCATGGTACCATAATCAGTCATGGAAGGATTTAAAACCATGCCTGCTTGACTGAATGACTCTGATGTCCCAGTTCGTGGCCTTTTAGAACCCTGAGAAAGATATCAAATGAGTAATCCGGACTTTGTATGTACAGAATATCATAAAATCAAAATGAAATGTAACTAATTTAATTCCTGCAATGTGAGAGATCAACTTAAGGTACCTATGGTGGCCTATATGCGACAAAGGCATAGAGTAGCTAGCTCCCAACTCCAGAAGAAGACAAGAAAGAAAAGATAAATTTCAACAGAAGAAAAGAAATGGAATGAAGGTATGATGAGACGTATGCAGACCCTGTTGGAAGTCCGTAAATGCTTTGAATTGTTATTTGACATATTTGGGCTTTGTGTTAGATGGTCAGCACTGAGTAGATGTTAAAGTGTCTTGTTACCTTTAAAATTGAAAAGCAATCACAAGGATGCTTAGATGTCTAAAGGTATATCACATCGTGGCTAGTGCTGTGATGATGGTAGTCTATATTGACCAAATATAGTGATGTTAATGCAGAAGCAAATCGAGACGAGCTCAATTTCATGTTGAGGTATGGAATCGTATTAGGAGAGTTATCACTTGTTATAGGAAAGAAGCAGCCTTGTATTATAGTGTCCGCTATAGATATAGACTATTGCTTGTGCATTAGCAGTCTAAGTGGTGTTTGGGCGTCCATTACGAGTGACGTCTATGAGCCTGTTGTAATATTTGTGATAATACAGCCACTTAGGCATTAATCACCCGAAATTCCACGATGAACCAGGCATGGTTGTATTAGAAATCATTTAGGAGTGTTATGTGTGAATACAAAGCGATATGGTTGATGATCCATTTAATGATCTTTTAGCTAGAGATGCATTCCAAAGTATGTAAGCAGTTTGGCATTATATAGAAGTTAATCATCTTGATTAAGCTCGCATACATATTTTACTGTTGACAGATTTCTTCCTGTTGTGATTATTTGATATGCTGTTTTTAGATCATGATAACAAAGTGGCGTCCAGTATGATAGAAAGATTCCTGACCACAATATGGAGAAGATAGTGAATCATCAATTGACAACAACTAGGCTAAATTACTGTCACTCTCGCTTCTAACAGGAAAAGCTGGTATCAAATAATGAACTTGCCTTTAGCTTCTATATCTGAATATAAAATAAGAGGACAGGAAAAACACGAGTCACAGTTTTCGTTCTATGCTTTTCTCTATTATTCTGCTACACATTATGCTCCTAATCTCTCAGATAGTACATGTATAGTATTATACTCCCTATGCCAACAATTGAATGCTCCTATTTCCATTTTAGGACGTCCACAAATAATGTATCCTAAAATGACCATTTTCTTTCCACAGCTTCTGACTAAATCAGTAATTTGACACCAATACACCTCATCCATTATTTTTAATGTTTAAGATGTTAAATACCCAAAAAGCTTTCACTTTACAACTCTCATCTAAAACTCTTTCTATTCCTATTGCATACCAACAGCACATGTACTAATTCCTAAAGATGATAAATTTCTTAAACTGGTCAATAAAACAAGGCAACAGACCAAATCCTTCCTTATTCGACACATGAAACTATTTACGTCCAACAAAGACAGTTAAAGCATCACATACCAAAACAAATTGAAACACCATCTATAAGCACCAACATAAAAATTTTGATCAATAAATCATAAAATTCTTGCAATTTCCCTGATCCTTAAACCTCAAAAAAGGAATTACCAATTGGAGGCCATCATTCTGCATTTGACCCAACGAAGATAAACCAGACTGTCTGGACATCAAAGAATCTGCATCAGCCTCGAGATCACCAGCTCCCAAGGTCTTCTGATCACTGTCACTAGAGGAACTACTTATGCTGCAGTTGCTACTACTATTACTGTTACTACTGCTACGATAGCCATGCTGAGAGCGAGTTCCGCTTGGTTCGAGTGAAGATCCACCTCTTGAATCCACCTTGTCATCGCTGTCAAAATCAAAGCTAAGTGAACACACAAACTCAGGGACGGATCCAAAACAGAGGAAAATGAAATTTTCAAAGATAAATAGATGAGGAAGTTTTGTTCTAACCAATGCATAAAAAGTGATGAACCCGACAATGAAGGGCCAACCCAGTTTTGCAGCCAGAATCTGATGAGTAGATTGAAGTGTTAGATAACTGTGCATACATATATCTATGAGGACACGAGCTAATTGAAGCAACTCCGGACAAGTTACATGAAACATAATGATTAACAAATTGTAGGCAGATAACATTTTCAGAACATGTTAATAACTTCAATACTTAAATCGTATGTTTGTTTGATCCATAAATAATTGCTACTGTTTTCAAGTTCAGGTATTTTGCTAAATAACCTGAATTTCCAGAGAAATGGTTATCATGTTGATCACTAGCAAACAATAAAGTCAAATGAATTTCTTATATTCAGATTAAGTTCAAATAGTAGTCCTCCTATTAGAGATGAGAATGTTAAGATGGATGTGCAGACACACTAGATTAGATCTCTGTTGTAAAAATCCCCGCCCAACCCCGATTAATCCCGCCTAGGCGCTAGGCCCCCTTGTACGCCTAGATTTTTTTTCCAATTAGGAATCCCGCCGAGGTCCCGCCTAACCCCGAGGTTCCGCCTAGAATAACAACATTGATTAGATAGAATAAGAAATGAACACATTAGAAACAAAGTGGGAGTAGCCAATAGATGAGAAAATTAGAGGAACACGATTAAGATGGTTTGGAGATGTTTATAGGAGACCTTTAGATGCACCTGTGCGACGTTTAGAAGGTAGGGAATCACTCACACAAATCAAAAGAAGCAGAGGAAGACCTAAAAAGACTTGGAAAGAAACTATTAAACAAGACATGTTATATTTAGAAATAAATGAAAATATGGCTTAAGACCGTAAACGATGACGCGATATGATCCGTATAGCCGACCCCACACAGTGGGATTAAGGCTTAGTTTGTTGTTGTTGTTGTAGTAGTCCTCCTACTTTTGGCACATTAAATCATTTAGCACAGATGTGTTTGGGGTGAAAAGTGAGAGTGAAGGAAAGGAAAATTAACGGGTAGGCAGAGCGTAAATCCGTTAAGCGGGAAGGGTAAAGGGAGGGTCAAGTATATAAAGGAGTCACAGCCGCTTCCCTAAACCATTCTTGTATCTCACACAGTAGGGACCATGTCATTGATAAAGGGCTCAAAAACATCAAATCAACCTGAAACCCAATCTCAAAGTAAGCTCTCTCTCTCTCTCTGCCCTCCCAGGAATTCGTGAGAAGAAAGATGGAAAGAAAGAAAGAAATGCTGAAAGAAGTAGACCATAATACTATTACACAAGAATGACAGGATAACAGGCGGCTGCATAACCACAATGTGCCACCCATTAACAAAAGGCGATGCATTAGAATTTGGCATACTTCATCAATCATAGTACTACCTCTTCAGAGACGATCTGGCAGAAGATGTCTGCATAACAGGAACAAGGACAGCCTCAGCTGGATATATAAACATTTTTCACCAACTGGAAGCTTGTCCGAAGGCCACCGCTGAGTACCTAGTCCAGTAGCTGGAGACTCAGTACCATGAGGCTGAGAAAAGTCACTATGCGAGTTTACATTTTTTCGCACCGCCTTGTCATGGCAACCAAGGGTCACTTCAACATAGCAGTTTTGACCCCTCAATTGAGCTGGTCGTCCAGACCCTTGAGCAACATGGTAGGGAAGACCGACAATTCCATTAGACCCTCTGACCCTCCCAGAGCTGTCCAAATAAAGAGGAAGAAACAGAAAAACCAACCCAAGATTTAAAAATGAAAACAGAACAATACAAATTATCTATGAATCCGAATATTGGCTAAAAGAGAAATTAAAATATCAATGAACAGGAAATTCAATGAACATTGAAATTGAAAATTAGGATGAGCGAATACGGAATGCATATTGGAGAGTAATTCATCTAACCTCAGATACACTTGCTTCACAAGATCGCCAGGACAACATCCCGTAAGCTTCCCGCGCATTCCATGAGGGGAGACAACAACTGCAACAAAGTTGATCATTTTAAGACCGCTAATATATTGATAGCTTAATATATTTGAAAGTGCATACAGAACTAAAAACAAGCCTCCCTGAACCCATCTGTCATAAGAGAACAAATGTAGAAATTTCACAAGTGTCCAGAGCAATAGGAGTGAAACTGAGCATTTTAGCTATACGAGCAATGCTAGATGGAGGTAGATTGACAATGTAGAGAAAGCTAACTTGGAGAACCATGTTAGCATAGAACTCACGCATCATAACAGCATTCAACTCATCTTTTAATCACAACTTTACCAATTCATAAACAAGAAAGAAAAAGAGGACATGCATCATAGCAGAGAACTCAGCTCATCTGTTAATTTCAACATCACCAATTCATGCACGAGATGGACAAAGAGAATGTATTGCTCATGCAAGTCCAGTATTATCATAAAAGTATATGATTATACCAAAAGACAGACCTGAAATTCGGTCATTCGAACGCCTACTAGAACTGCTGAGAAATGGTTCAATGTCACCACTTGAAAGCGCTCTGACATGCCTAAAAATGAGAGGAAAAAAAACAATCATATTACAAAATTTTGATATTGCATTAAGTGGAGTAGACTAGATGGAAGGAACAAAGCTAAACACTACAATAATGTCCCAGAGCTAACCAAAAGTACAGATGAAAAAGAGTTTGAGAGTGGAAAAGGATACTAACTTAGCAGATATGATAACATGTACAAATATTGTTTCTTCCGTTGCAGCAAAGATAAACTCCGCGACAGGCTGACCCTTCCTACAAAGCACCAATACAACTTCTTGAGAAGAGACCTTTTACATCAGAACTGTATCACAACTTCTCAAAGGAATGAGTTCATGGCCGATAAGAATAAAATAAGAGGCGCGACTATCGAGCGAAAATAGAAATCGGAAATTTGGAAAGGACCAGTTTAAATGAGTCTTACCCTTTTATGGTTTTGTTGGCAATTCCAGACCGAAAAGGGCATAGAGCCTAATTAAACTTCATTTCTTCTTTTAGGTCAATCTCAAGCACAAATTTTGTCAAGCCAAATCCAAGTTAACTTAGGCGGATAAAATCTTCATTTCCATTGATATCACATTTAACATTAAGCAATAATATTTAACGCAATTTAAGTACAATTTCGAAGACAGGGCCTTTGTTTTTAAAATATTCCCACAGTACCTTTGTTTATTACTTTAAACTGGCATTCCCACCATTCCTAGACAAAGAAATCACATCACTCAGACTTCAACAATGAAGGCACATCTCGAAATAGATAACTAGCGTCAAACTGGGTAGTAGCAGAAAGTTGATTGTTATCAGCAACTCGCGTTTATGAACCAGGTAGTATTTCCAAATTTACGCTATAGCTTTTCAAGAATAGCTAAAGAGAAGCTAACAAGCTTCAAACAGTATTGAAATTCTCCAACAATCTGTTGTAAAATATCTTAAAAGGCCAAGTAAGACAAAATATACAAGTCCATGAAATCAAAGAATATGAGCTGGCAAATTCTACAAGAGCTACCATATGGAGTCAACATTTTTTTTTTTTTTGGATAAGAAACAAATTTTATTAATGTAAAAAAGAGTTACAAAAAGTGGATAAGATATCCACAGAAGAATTATACAACAACATATTAGGACATCATAGTGCTAACTTCCAATCTCTAGTCAAATCTGAAATAAACAAATGATTAAACTCTTTATGCCTTACTATCCAGGAGGCTATCCTGAACTTAATTCTGTCCCAACATTCTAAAGTTGACTCTTCAATATCGTTCAAAATTCTATTGTTTCTCTCCAACCATGCAGACCAACATACAACAGGGACAATCACTCTCCAAAGAGTCCTTCCTTTACTCCCCAAAAACCCTCCTAAATCAGTCATAAAAAGGTCCGAGCCCGACTGAGGAGTCACCCAGACAAGACCAAGCTCAATTAAAACTTTGGACCATAGTTGCCGCACAAATGAACAATGTAAGAAGATATGCTCTTGAGTCTCGAACCTTGCCTGCACAAAACACACCATTCCGGATACAGAAGGATGTACGGGTTTCTCTTTTGCACCACATCGCAGGTAGGTATCTTACCCATTTTCATCCACCACGAAAATATTTGAACTTTTTGAACTTTCCATATCATTTCTTTCAAAGGAAAATGAGGAAGTAAGGATTGGGGGAAGAAAGAACTATAAAAAGACTTACACGAGAATATACCCGAGGAATCCCATATCCACCTCCTTCTATCTTCTTCCCCCTCCATCAAACTCACGCCCTCTAACATACCCAATAAGGTGGTCAAATCAATGATTTCGGAATCGGTTAAGTTACGACGAAAGTGAAAATTCCATGATAACACATTCATACCATTAGAGGAACAAGATTGAACCTTTGATGACGAAAACTGAACAAATGAAACGATACACTTTTGATAAAGTAAGGATATTTGATATAGCGGTGGGAACATTTCTAAGAAGGAAACATCCCTTTGCCATTGATCCTCCCAAATCCTTACAATATTTCCCCCTCTGACTGAGATCTTCATTGATTGAAGGAAAGTTGGATAAACCCTAGAAATAAATTTCCATGGACTCCTAAAGATAGTCCTACATGCTAAACCCGCATCCCAGTTATTATCCTGCATGCCATACTTGCTAACAATTATCCTGCCCCACAAAGAATCTCTCTCATTACTAAATCACCACATGCTAAACCCGCATCCCAGTTATTATCCTGCATGCCATACTTGCTAACAATTATCCTACCCCACAAAGAATCTCTCTCATTACTAAATCTCCACCACCATTTTCCTAACAATGCCTTATTTCTTAAGCAAATGTTGCCTATACCATATGGAGTCAACAGTTTCCAGTCCTTTGAACCATATTCATTCTAAGAGAACAAGATAATAATCATGGAAATGCCAGTTCACAATATTGTAGCCAAAACCCAGCTATATGCTTCACTAAAATGCAAACAGTAAGAAAGATATCATAGGTCAGCTGCAAGTCTGCTGTGCATGTAAAGTACTAAATTAAAGAAAGCTCCAAAACTATTACATAAAATTCTTGAGACGGAGAAGATCATGTATAGATGTAATAATCAAACAACAGATTTCGACATTCTCACACATACATCAATAAACAACATGAGTACCAGTAGCAAACCTGAATAGTTCTTCATTCTGTGTATATGGATGATACTTTGAAAATACATCTCCAAATCGTGCGTATGAAAGCCCTCTAAGAGCTCTGTCAAATGAAATATAAGCACTGTTAATTAATGATTATGCATGTCAACCAATCACAAAAAGACATGGCATTACCTTTCTATACAATTTCTCAAAGCCTGGGATATGGCAGCTGCAACTTCTTCCGAATCACCAGGAGCCACCCAAAGTCCAGATGCGAGAACTTTCATGGAGAATTATATAAGTCAACTTAGCAATGAAATTCACCATTATATGATTCAAGGAGTAACACATATACTGAAACAATAGCGGTGAACTGAAAAATATACGTATATTTAATAAAATCACTGTTGAACATAACATACCTCTCAATCTAGCAACAGCAGGCTGTGCCTTCTCAACAGCAGAAGAATGTTGCCCTGGGAGAAAAAGCCAGAGCTTGATCTTTTCATCTGTGCAGTAAAATGAGCAGGCAACAGTCAGAAACACACGTGTTACGTCTTATCCACGATGCAACTTATAATCCTTACCTGGATTGTGCACACCCTGTGAAGGATCCCAGGGTCCCACAAAAGAATTAGTCCATGTGCTGAGAAACCCTTCCTTCTGCAGTTGCAGATGTGCTGAAAGCACCGCCAGTGTTGCTGCGTCTTTCTGGTCGGCTTTCACACTTAGCAAATATCAAGCACAAAGGAATTAGCACAGATCTAACCCAACACATATGTTCAATAGATTTCGAGGAAAGGTATGTGAAAATATAAATCAGTGTGAGAAGTATGCTATGTTCCCCAAGTATGATATTTAATGTCCAAAGTTCGAGATTTATTCAGTTTAGGTGTTCCATATTCAATGAACAAACCAATTCGTACAAGCTATATGGTTGCTTAGGACATTAAAACCACTACAGTGTGACATGACCACTTTAATTAATCAAATTGATTTATTTACTGAACAATTTTCTCAATATTCCTTCCAATTAATTCAACATATAGTGGCAACAAATGGTTTGAGATCACACCTCTTATCAGGCAGTGCGTTGAAATCAAATTCATTCGGAAGAAACTGAAACCATGATATCTGATGCAAACCACCCTGGGGAAAAGTTGAAGTAAGTATGGCAATAGATGAGATAATATGAAGAAAATTGCCAATTTCACAAAAGTTTCCATCATAGAATAATAACTTATAAACAAATATCCTCAATAATGAAAATCAAAATGCGAATCTCATGTACACAAAATAAGCCTGCAGAGGAAAAAGTTCAGCGAAGGCAAACATCGATGGATAAGTTTTAATAAACCATTCGGAAGGTTTTATAATCCTTATAATAATAAATTAGATTGCATTGTAGAAAATAATTATTTTGCGTCTAGCTTCAGAAGCAAAGTTTCCAGGTACAGGAAAACCAGCCGAAACCAGGTGAGTAAATAGCTGATTTACTGGACTGGTGGAACTGAACACACTTCCAGTGGGCCCTAAGCACCAATGTGTATTAATGTTTTATTTAATGTATATTATTACCCAGTCCATGTTGTGTACATCCATAGAAGGTAAGAAAGTGATTGCCTATATGAAACCATTCACACATTGGCATAACGTGGCTGATTCTGCGAAACAGCTGGACTAAGGAATGGATATTTTATGAGCAATGACGACAAAGATAAATTTTCCACATGTTAGAGAAATACCTGCATTGGAAGAAAACAAACTTCCCATGTGTACAAATACCTATTAAAGCATGGGTAGTGATTCTTCAATTCCAATAAAAATGGCATTATTAACTTCCTCAGGTCAACCAAACTGTTTTCAGAAGCAAATACTTTTTTACTAGATACGTGTCAATTTTTTTAAACTAAACAAAGTCGGATCACTATTCTGAATCTTAGACGCGTGCATAACTGCATTAATGCATGAATGATGAGTGGCTTATCCTTGAAGAGAAATTCTGGCAGATTGAGAAAGTGGACCAGTGCCATTCATTTTGCAATTCGAGACACGTATATCAATATGCCTACATATCAGTGGTACTTCCGATTTTGAACTAGAGTGTGACTAACTTGTCGAATTATGAATATTTGACTCAGATGTATTAGATGGTGGTGGTCACATTCTGCTTGGATCCATCTATGTATGACTATATGTCATGAAATATCCGTTTCAAAGTGACATCGATTCAGAGGCAAAGTTAATAAGGATTGCCAACTGGCTCTAGAGTCAGCGATATATTCAGTACGCCAATAAACGGGATAGTTATTTACTAATCAGACTTTAAAAGGGTTGGCTGGTTGCGCGACTCAAGGATGTATATTGGAAAGTCAGGCAGGTCTCACAATAAAGCGGAAATACATGGGGCATTCAAATCTGAGTATATAACAACAAATGTGGTGTGAACAACAGGTTATGTGAAGTGGGATCATGTGCAAGAAAATAACTAGGAGATCAAACCCTAATTAGATTGATAATGCATATCCAACCGAAATTAAAAAATAAACTGATTCTGTAACAAAATATAAATGCATAAACTTACGATTTTGAAAATATTCGTCCACATCCGTGGTTTGCCTCCCGTACAGGCTAAATTTCTTCAACCTCCAAAGTTGATAAACTTAAAAATGCATATCAAATACCTCCTCAGCTATAAGCTCGGCACAAGGAACTCATGGAAAACTGAACACCAAAATAGTAATCAGTATAATTATCAGCTCAAGTATAGTAGTCCATTCTCAGCAACCGTGAATAAAGGGAAAGAGGCAATAATTCAGACAAAGTTCTATTTCAAACCCTTGTAAATCATCATGCAAGTTAACATAACAATTAAAATACAGCAAAACGGCCCGATCTGATAACAACACGTAAATTCCCGTCAACGGAGGCACGTAAAAACACGCATACCGAAAACCTAACCGGATTAAAAAAAACAGAAACTGAGTCGATTCCCAAAAATACATACATATATATATATATATATACAAAACAAGAAAAAAATGCGACTACATAAAGAAAACAAGATTTCGCTTAATTGACAAAGAGAGGGAGGAGAGAGAACGTTACCGTTATGCGGCCGACGAAAATTAGTCGAACCCACCGCAGAAATGGTGGGGAAATGATTGTTGCTTGAGGGGTTTTGGGTGTGTGTGAATGTGTGAAAATTTAGGAAGTTTTCTGAATTCTGAGTGACAGTCTGAATTGAACTTAAAGCACGGGGGTAGCCAAGAAATCACGGTGCTGGGATGGGAGTGCTTTCGTTTATTTTCTGTCCCGAAAATATAGGTAGATTCCTTTTTCTTTTTATTATTGGAATGGGAGAGTTTTTTTTTTTTTTTTTTTTGAGGGGAATGGGAGAGTTGAAAGTTACTTTAAGAAACCAGATAAAATTAAAAAAATATTACAACTATGTCGATAAGTTTGTGTTCTAATGTTTTTGGACCAATAGAATAGCAGTGTGGTATTGGACCTCTTGTGGGAATATGTGTATAGGTTTTGTAAGACACCTAGGCTAATTGAGGTATATATCGTGATTTACCTCCTTTAAGACTTGAATAACGATGTTTCGGGGACTTAGGATTAGTCCGGGAACCGAATACATAAAAATAATACTTTCTTTTAAAGTGCGGTTTTCAGAATAGTTCTTAAGTAAACAGTTCATTACAACTCACAACAACCATAGTAGGTACAATTATATTGCAGTTATTGCCAATAAATTTGTTGGAGAATCTCATTATTGGCTAATGAATGGTTATTTATTACTGTAAGATCGATTTGCTATAGTGTTTTCTCAGTAAATATAAACATTATGATACGATCACACTAAATTTGGGATGTCATCCGACTCAAGACGTGGACAACAGTGTAACCACGGGTTAATGTTAATTCACGAACACTTTTTTATGTGTGAAAAATAGGATTACTGACAGTTCATTTAATCGATCAAATTTTTTAATTTGGTATTTGATTCTCAATTTTACGTTGCGGTCTTCTGTTTGATTTGATTATTGGGTTCGGTTTAACAAATTGTACTTAAGACGGAATTATTTATTCTTATATTTGATATTATATTTATATATTTTATATTATTATGTATTCGCTTACTTATTGAAATAATAAATATATATATATATATATATATATGACTATGATCTTAATATTCATATTTTTATTAATTAACTTTTAAATTTTAGTTTATTGAATTACATCATTGAAAGATGAAAAAGATTCGGAAAAAAATCAAATCGAAGTAATTTTTCAATTCAGAATTCAATATGCCATAATGAATTTTCGGTTTGATTTGATATAGTTTTATTGAATGAACACTCTAACGGAAAGTTCAAAAAAATCATAGTGAAAAAAGGTAGAATAATAAGAGTAATTGTGATTGTTGATTCTTAATTAATTTCAAATTTAATCAAACAATGAAAGTTGTAACATGTTGGATTGCAATAATGCGATAACATATTAATGCGCATACCGATTGGTTTGCACTTTGCATTAATGTACAATCAAACACAGCTTATAAAATTCTATAGATACTATTCTAAGATTTTATTATTTAATATGCTTGCTAAAATTATCCATAGTTGTCTTGGTGGGGTATGAAGAAAGACTAAGGACGGGGAATTAATTGGCTGGATGGAATAAGCTATGTGCTTCTACAGAGGTCGATGGACTTGGATTCCGAGAATTCCACTATTTTAACTTGGCAATGTTTGCAAAGCAAGGTTGGAAGATATTTTCTAATCCAGATACTCTAATTAGTAGGATTTACAAAGCTAAATACTACCTAAGGGGTGATTTCCTAAACTCTGAACTTGGACATAATTCGAGTTACACTTGGCGTAGTATCCGGAGCTCTCGACAATTGCTTAAGTTGGGAACAAGGTGGATTATTGGGGATGGCAAGTTCTAGTTCAAAACTTGTCAAACTCTGTTTTCCCGCACAAAGACGGGCAGGCGTGCGCCTAGCGCACCAAATGACCTCTTCATTCCTGGTTTATGTGAATGGGATATGAACATAATAGATTAATATTTCTTTGAACGTGATATTAATCAAATATTGAAAACTTCTTTGTACTCCTCCGATGAAGACGATAGCCTTATATGGCACCATTCCAAGACAGGGGCTTATATTGTTAAGTCGATATAAATTGATGGCTAATTCAACCATTGATGAACAACATGGCTCTGCAGGCTTGGGGCAAAATATGGAAGATGAAAGTTCCAAAGAAAAGATCAAAATCTTCTTATGGAGAGCATGTAGGAACCGCTTGCCAACAACACATAATCTTGCGCACAAGAAATACAGTCTGTGTGTTTTGTGAAGCTCAAAATGAAAATTGTTGGCATGTATTTTCGTCTTGCAATTTTGCTAAAGAATGTTGGAGTGTAAGCCACTTATAGTCGCCGGTGAATCGAATTGCAAATAATATGGAGTCTTTTGCTTCTTGTTTTTTCACAATGATGGATGAAACATTTGGAACATTTGGAAACAAAGGGACTCAAGTTGTAGAAGAACCATTACACTAATACTGAGCTAACTCGGGGGGTGTTTACTCTTTCTTGGAAATGTTGCTTGCAAAATCGACTATCCTTATCCGTCAAAGATGAGGTGGCTACAAATCAATGTAAGCATTGGCACCCTCCCCGACATCCGCCCTTAAATGCAACATTGATGATGCGTTCTCTAGAGAGATCGAGAATAAGGTTGGAATTGGCATGGTATTGAGAGATGATTACAAACTAAGTAATATTTATAACAAACTAAGCAAATTAAATAATTACAACAAATTAAAGTGAAACTAAGAATAAAATATATTTTAAAAGAAATAGTTATATTTGACATTAATGAGTTGAGACTGACCAAAATTATTTTAAGGGTTAATTTTTTTATATGTGTGAAGCCCCGATTTTTCCGAGCTTATAATTGATCCTTATTGCCGTTTATGCATTTGATCGACTATTTTACCGTGTCACTTTGATGGGTAATTATTATTAATATATATATATATATATATATATTTTTGTACTTTATTTTATTTTATTTAATTACTTGTGATCATGATCTTTATTAATTCTATTTTGCATTTATGATCACTTGATTGATCATTATTACTATTTTTGTATTTATTAGTCACCTTAGAATTTTAAGAGACTATTTATTTTAGAGATTTTTACCTTATAGAATTAAGAATTTGATTTAGTGTAAGTGATCATGAGACTTATAAGTGATCAAGGAAATCACTAATTATTTTGTAGATTGATATTATTCATCTATTATCATCAAATTTGGGACAAAAAAATATATGGAATTACCAAATTGCCCTTAGAATGGATTTCGCCATGATGATGATTTTGTAGTAAAAATATCATCCAACTCTTGTACATGTACACTTTATATTAGTCATCTTGTGTATAATTATACCATTAATTCAAACATTATACACATCATCTCATACATCAATTCTTTATTATTAATTTTGCCAACATGTTGGAAGACTTCCAACATTCCATTCAAACCACTTCATGCCCATACCTTTGACCTCCAATATATCTCCCATGCATGAGGCAAAAGGCAAGACACAAAATTAAACAAAATTCCTCCCCTCTCTCACTCAAGTGTGGACTGGCCATGAGGCCTTTTGTTTCAAAAAATTTATCAAAAATTTTACACCAACACATTCATCTCCTATACAAAATTCTCCTCATTCTCTCTAAACCCCTACCTCTCTTTTACTCTTTTTTCTTACTTTCTTCTTCAACACTTAGAAATTTTTCAAGACTTCTCTCCTTATTCTTCATAAAATTCGAACACCCCTACTACAAGGTAAGGAATGTTGTTCTCCAATTTATCTTGATATCATCTACCTACCTCTTTTTCACTCTTGACTTAAGTTAATTTTGATTTTGGAGGTACATTTAGAAGACCATTTGAAGATTAGAGCTTGACATCATCTTGAAGAAGGACTTCAAGACTTGAAGGAAATTTTGAAGATTTAGACTATAAGGTAAGATAATGGACTCTAGTGTATTTTTCTTCTTTTTCCTAATTTTTTTCAAATTTTGACACCCCTTTTTCATTTTTGAGAAATAGGGACTGACCTTAGGTGATTTTGGAGTTGAACCAAAATTCCCAATTTTAAAGCTTCAACTAGTCTCCAATCACCTACTACACAAGGTAAAGTGTAGTATTTCTCATTTTCTTATCTCTTTTTTTTTTTCCTTAATTTTTCTCTCATTTTTCTAACTTCAAATTTTTGATATTTCTTGACTTAGAGGCTGACCTAAGAAGCCTCATCCAAAAATTGTGAAATTTATCCTTTTACTTCACAATTTCCAATTTTAAGGTGGGTGGAAAAATACTTTCCAACTATTAGGTGTTTTTATTAAAATGCATGTAGAAATTTTGATCATAAGACTTGAGATATATAATCTATGTATTGCATGTCAATTTTATGTATCAAATCATGAAAATTCTCAAGAGTTGCTCAAAATTGCTATTTATTGAATTTTAGGTGCATGCATGTGCAATTTAATATTTTATTTGATGAATTCTTGTATATATTGGATATGCATGTGTATGATCTTTAAAATTCATGTTTTGGATGACTTATAACCTGGACAAGTCGAGCATAATTGATTAGATTTCAATTTTGGACTTAAAAATATAAAAATGGAAAGTTGGTGGACTAAATTGCAAGAAAATGAAAGTTAAAGGACCCCTCTGCAAATTTAGAAATTTGGGACTGTAATCAGGTTCAAAAATGACTTTTGGACATTTTAATAAAGTTTTAAGAGTTTTTAGATAAATAAAATCAACCTTTAAAATCCCAATGACTAGATTTTAAAATTTTGAAAGTTTAAGGGCTACTTTGCAAATTTTAAAAGCTGTACCAGACCTTAACTTTAAATTTTGAAAATTTTATTCTTAAGGTACTGGAAATGACATACTTTAAATGTATTTCAAAAAAATCCAAGTGTTTTAGAGCTTGTAAAGTAATTTTTCTAAAATTGAGGGACTAAAGTGTAAAATATTAAACTTGAGTAGCCAAATGAATTTTCCAGGATTCATGCAGCCCATGCACTGAAATACTAACCTAACTATAACTTAATTATTTCAAAATGGGACAAAAATGATATTTTCAAAAGTTAAGATTAGGTGGGACCTACACTTATTTCTTTTAAAAACTGCTTTTGTCCCAATATCCTACCAACCTTAGTGACATTTTCCAACCGGAATCACATTAAAAGTCCTTCCTAGGTTTGTGAGTTCCAATTATTTTAAACTTAGGTCCGAATTGGCAATTTTTACAAATTTGGGGTCAATGTGAGAATTTTACGAAACTCGACCTCAAAACTTTAAAAACCTGAATCTATGGACAATTTGGAGAATTTAGAAACTAACCTCATAATTTTTCAAGGTCGGGATATTTATTTATTCAATTTTTAACTCCAAAAGTGTTGGTTTTTACAAAACGGGCAAAATTGAAAATTTTCTTTTATAAAGGACCTAACTCAAATTATTTTCTATTTTACTAAAATGGCCCTGGACCCTCCGATTGGAGATTTAATTAAAATATTTTATTCTCCCAAAAACCGACTTGACTTATCGGATTAATTTGACCGATTAATACCCGATCATGAGCGACTTCCCTTGTCTCGCGATTTTGAATCTATAACGGGACTTATGTTCCACCTAATCTTTCAAGATATCGAAGGTTGCTTATCCTTTCGATAATCATCTTCATCCAAAACTCCACTAACGCCATAATTGCCACTCGCGTTTCAAAAATTTCCCGAATCGCTTCCCTAAATCAATAATACTTTCATTCATTGCTGGTTGATTGCACGAACTTGTATTTATTTTCCTGCTGAGTCAACTTGGTGTGTCGAGCTCACAATCGAGAATGGATACGTCGGGGATGGAACCGCGCTCATTTCGCTATTCCACTCTTCCCCCATTTCATCGCCCTAATCCCGCAAATCGAGGGACGGAGTTTGTCCAAGGGAAGCGGGTCGTAGTACTTGAGGTATAATCATGATTATGACAATCCTGCCTAGCTAGCTCTGGCGTGGATTTGTCTTTGTCTATGGAGCGATAAGGTGACAGTGTTGACCATCTTGCTCGGGAGTTATAAGGAAGAACGAAGGAATCGGCCGATCCACAGATTCCTGGAGTTATCGGACCCGTTTGGTTGGTGCTACAAATCCGCACGCAACCGCTTACTTGTTTTTGCATTGGTTGGCGCTACAAATCCGTACACAACCATTATCTCGACTTGCATGGGATTGACGTTACATTTCACGTTTAATCCTACCGTCTCGATCAATCACATAGTGCATGTGTGACCATGAACTATTTTCATGAATCGTATAAGTATATTACTTAAATATATTTATCATGACGCTTGTGGATGTGTGTGAATTCATGCATCATACTCGCGTTTTTCATATAACTGTTTTCTCGCATTAACTATATATCGCCACACTTGCACACGATCACCCCATCCACCGAGATTTCTCTCTCATCCCCACCGTTTTCTAACCTTTAGATGAGGACTTCGTTGAAGATGCCGAACCTACCTTGATTGAGCCTTTGTACTCCGCTTTTGGATTTACTACTTCTTGTTGTTGTTGATAGACTCATTTCTTGTGATTGTTGTTGGACTATTCTATTTTCTTTTCATTCCGCTTTAAATCAAGGGCGTAGGACCCTTTGACTTTTAAGTTGTTATCGTTGGTTGGTTTTCGAGGATGTAAGTTGGATTGTGGATTGTGGACGTAATTTGTACCTATGTTATTTTATTTCCGCCGCTATTTTGACTCTGTTTTATCGGGTACTCGTTGATAATTGCCTGAACCGCTTGGTTATTGTATTTAAGTTGTGGATCGTCGTCGCGTTCCGTTTGGGGCGTGACAATATGTATATATATATATATATAGTTCAGATTAAACCAAATAAAATATATTATAAAAAATTGAAAGAATAAAAAAAAAGTTAAAAATGTGTGTGCCATAGCTGAAATTCTAAAAAATTGGCTTTCATAATATGTATAATTTGACATTTTGGGTCAAATATCGTTTATTATAAAAGTCCACCTTTATGACTTATAAAGATTCAAGAACAAAAACAATTATGATAAAATTCTGTACAAATTTTTCTTATTTTTACAAAATAAAATATTATGAAAAAATTGAAATTAGAATCGAAAATAGAAAGTCATTGTATGTATGTGAAATTGTATTAAAATAAATAAATGAAATAAACTTATTTAATATGAAATAATTTGATATCTATGTCAAAGTTTAATATTTCTTAAATTACATGTTAATTCAGGTGTCAATATAATATTCAAAATACTAATTGTGTATCAAACTTATTGTGCTAAACCAAAAAAAATGAGAGTGAAGTAACCATGATTAGTCTTTAAGTAATATGAATTCTTCTCGGCATAAGGAGGCATAAGAGAATAGTTAAGGGGTTTTTACAACTTGATATCTAAACTTTTGACAACTATATTTCTTATTTGATCGAAAAATCAATAAAAACTTCATATAATGATTAAAGTACTATATATTTGTTTCACAATAAAGGCACTAGAAATGGATTGGTAATTATATTTTATAATAAATAATATAATATTTTAAATGATATTAAAAGAGATCAATTTTAAATGTACATTTTCTTCAAACAAATATAGATTAGTTTTAGTATACTAAGAATAATTGCTATTTTCTTGACTATACATCTTACAAAATACACTAACTAAGTAAATTTTAATATTAACCAAAATAGTCAAATTCAATTGCAAATATAAACTCTAATAGCATAACGTATCTTTCTAAAATTTTATGAAATTTAAAAAAACTAAATTAGTTTTTAGTTTATTATACAACTTTTAAAACCTTAAGTGTTTGCAACAATTTTAAAACATATAAATTAATTAGTAATATATATTATTAAAGACTATCACATGAAAATTGTTGGCTTATTTTTCTTTCATAAAATTATCTCTAGTTTTATTATTTATTAAGTGGAGTTATTCTCGTATGCGATTGAATAGAGTTTCAAAACTCGATTTTAACTTATCACTTTTTATAGTTTTATTTAATACCTGACTCCCGATGAAAATAACAGATTAATTTATATATTAGGTTAATGTTTATTATTTCTAAGACCGTGGAAACATGAAGACTGCAAACTTTAAGTTTAATTGTTATGATAAAATATTGATTTTGTTACTAGAATTAAAATAATATATGGAACAAGTTATATATATATATATATATTATACTGTAATTTTATTTTTAATTTCTTTAATCAAAGAACTGAGAGAGAATAAAAGAACCAAGCATAAGAAGTATAAGAATTTGATTACCTTTATTTTTTTTTTTTGAATTGAATAACATAACAAATAAAATGATGACATTATGCTGGATTTTTGGTATAAAAGTTAATTAATTACCTTTTTTAACTAATTCGATAACTTGTGATTTATTAATTATTATATTATGAATTATAAGCTAAATTGCTTGTCTTATTAGGTGAAATGCATCAAATGCTAAACGAATTCAAAGATTAGTTAAGAAGAAAATACTTTTATAGCCATAAAAATGAAATAAAACATTGATGAATGTCGTTGTAAGCTAATATAGAACTTATATTGTTGTTAAACTAATTTTAAATTTTTTGTTGGATTGAATTTTTGAAAATAATTATTCAACAATTCATAGTGATCTATAATAAAGTAAAGAAAAATATATTCAATACTCTGTAATATTTAAATTGAATTAATATTTATTTATTTACAAATCATTTTTTAATATTTAAATACTAATTAATAAATTATTAAATAATATAATTATTTAAATAAAGTCGTGTGGATTACGTGTGATGCACGTATTTTTTACTAGTTACAATAAAATTACCCAATTTTGGACTGAATGACCAAATTTTTAAAAAGTATTGGACCGAATTTAAAAGTGACCACATTAAATCTCCAAGTCGTCAAATTATAGATCAAAAAACTAAGAGTTGGTCTCCTCATCGGGCGGTCAACTGATTCTATCCGTCGACGGAGCCCAACAACCAACCTGACTCATACCCAATGACAAGCCCAATCCAACCCAACGAAAAATTACACGCACGCACACAAATCTGATTCCTTCTAATCTTCCGTCTTTTTCCCTCACTAAAACCTTTTGTTGGATTCTCAGCCGCTGAATTGGTATGATTTCTTCTTCTATTCAATTGTATTTTGGACCAAATTTTGAATTTTCACCCACTTAACTTGGTAATCTACACTAGGTTTTAAGAGTTGGATGGTATCTTGAAATTGAATTATCGATATTAAATAGTATTCCATTGCAAAATGTATGAAATTTCTTGAGTTCTATGTTGAACCAGAATTTTCTCTTTCTCCATCTTTATCGTGATCATTTTGTTAATCATCAATAGAAAATAAAGGCACAATTGACAATGTCAGAGAAAAGGATAGTGATACAATGTCGAAGGAAAGTGATGATATTTTCATTTCAACGTATAATACTTTTCGATTCAACATATAATACTTTTCGATTAAACGTGAAATATAATTTTCTACAAATACGTAATACTTTCTAGTTTAACGTGTGATACTTTTTAGTTCAACGTATAATACTTTTTTATTTAAATATGTAATATTTTTCATCTTTAGTTCCACATATAATATTTTTCATTAAACGTGAAATATAATTTTCTATAAATAAGTAATACTTTTAAGTTCAACGTGTGATACTTTTCGATTTAACATATAATACTTTTCGATTAAACGTGAAATTTAATTTTTACAAATACATAATACTTTTTAGTTCAACGTGTGATACTTTTTCGATTCAATGTATAATACTTTTTTATTAAATGTGTAATATTTTTCATCTTTAGTTCAATATATAATACTTTTCAAAGAAACGTGAAATATAATTTTCTATAAATAAGTAATACTTTTAAGTTCAACGTGTGATACTTTTTAGTTCAACGTATAATACTTTTTATTTAAATGTGTAATATTTTTCATCTTTAGTTCAATATATAATACTTTTCGATTAAACGTGGACTATAATTTTTATAAATAAGTAACATTTTTAGTTCAATGTGTGATACTTTTCGATTCAATATATAATGCTTTTTTATTTAAATTTAAAATATTTTTCATCTTTGGTTCAACATGTACTTTTCAAGTGAGTTTCGGAAAAACTAATAATTTTTCAAATAACTATTAATACTTTAAGAGGAAAAACTAATACTTTTCGGAGACTACTAAATACTTTTTAGGGAAAAAGTAATTACTTTTTAGAAAACTATTAATACTTGCGGTTCAACTTGTAATACTTTTCATTTAAACATGTAATAATATCATAGTATAATACTTTTCAATTCAACATGTAATACTTGTTTGAGGAAAAAACTAATACTTTTGAGTTTTAAGTGATATTGTACCACCTCTTAATATTATATATAAAATCCAACCACCCCAAGTGATATACTATTCTTATCTTGGTTAAAAATTCAAAATCTCGATTGACTGAAGTCAACAAACAAATCATGATCTCATGAATGCTTGGCCATTGACACTGTTTTCTTCTCCTTCTCGCGTATCGAATATTTTCATATGATGAAACGATATGTATTATGTCAGAGTGTATAATTGGACTTTGCATTAATGGCCCATATATGTACAATTACACTCTCTATAAAATTACCCCAGCCCCTAGAATTACTAAAATGGGACCGACCAATATTTCAAAAATGTGGGTTGGGGTTTATGATCCGTCTAACAAATTTTGGCCCATTGGGCAGTCGATGGGAGTTTTTGCAAAAACTAATTGTCCTTATTATTCATCTCTGGCAACAACACCAACAAAAATCCTTCTACTATTAATTTTATGTCGAATAATACGTGGAGAAACTCTAGAGTATCCATAAATTACATAATTGCAACAAAATAAAGTGAAAACTTAGAATAAAATATATTTTAAAAGAAATGGTTATATTTAACATTAATGGGTTGAGACTGGCCAAAATAATTTTAAGGGTTATTTCATATATATATATATATATATATATATATATAGTTCATGATTAAACCAAATGAAACATATTATAAAAAATTGAAAGAATAAATGTAAGTAGTTAAAAAATGTGTGTCATAGCTGGAAATTCTAAAAAAAAATTAAATGATCGACTTTCACGATATTTCTTGATCCAAATGCTCCTCCACATGGTATTGCCACTCATGCTATTTGTTTCTCCACTATTATAGGCCAAGTAAATCTGCAAATGCCATAAAATAATTCCAAAACAATACTATGGTACTGATATTAATAATTGTACCTCAATAAAATTGGGTATTACTGTAAATAAGATATATATGACATGCATGTAGAGCCATTCTAAAGAATCAAGAATTCAACCAGTGGAGCCAATAAGCCCACCTCGAAAAATTATTGGTCCTTGTAAAGCATTAAGTTGTAGTATTCTCCATAGATTAAATAAATTTACATTCATAATCGGGTTTATTAGTCAAGTGTTTTAAAAATATGAAGGAAAAAAATGAGAAATTAAAAAAAAGGCAAAATAATAATAATAATTTTGCTTTTATGAAATGCTTACTAGTAGTTTAAGAGGGTCTGAAAAATTATCAAAGATTTGTGATATAATTTATCATCCTTGGAATCTAAAGTTCCGACAAGAAATGATCTTTTAGCTGCCCTACAGATTGCGAGGGTGATGGGTGAGCCCAACTTAGTTGCCCTACAAATTGCGAGTGGCTGGAGATTTCTAAGAAATTTCTAAAATTTATGAGAGGTACATATATAACAAACATGTAAAAATTATGGAATTTCACAGAATAATTTCAGCAAAAAAACAATCATATTCTCTAGCCTTTCCGAGGGCCCTCAAAAAGAAAAATCAGATCTTTAAAGAATGGGTCAATTGGATATAAAGAAGAAGTTTGCATGGGTTTAAAGGAAAAAGGATGAAGATTTGGTTCGATTTGTTTCCTTTGTGGCTAAGCAAAACACATAAGGTAGTGCACACAATATAGTTGGGAAAGAACACATGTATTATTCACTCAAACTTGCTTACTTGATAGTTTACAAATGATGTCATGCCCTTATTTATATCACTCCACTTCCTTAATGGACGGTAGTGATTCGTTTGATCCTACGGTTAAGAGTAAGTCTCTAGACTTCTCCGTGGAATGTTCCCGAGAAGATACACTAAGATACTTATAATTGAGTTATCTAGAATCATCCTACAATCTCTACAAATCCTACAAGATTCTAGATAATTATATCTACAAAAATGGGCCTAAGAATTAGGCCAACATGTGGGTTTGAAGTTGGGCCTAATCTCTTAGCTAATGTGTAGAGAAATTTCAATCCAAATGGCGTACTGTTACAATTTGCTTAAAAAAATGCCTCAATAATATTTTGACTTTGGACAAATGGTCAACCAATCTCGGCTCTGAATGAATAATAAATGATGATAAAGTACACACTTAATTCAAATATATAATAAATATTATTCTCTCCATTGTCGAGAGTCTTGCTTTTTATCTCCATTGTCGATGGCTCAATTATCTCTTTTCCTAATACTATTATGGCCACTACAAGATGGAAAATAATATGGCTAGACTTTCTCCTTTTGAGGATTAGGGTGATGGGTTTATTTTCAAATACGTGTTGATCGTGGAAGCGGACTGAACATCTTCTCCGTGCCTGGTTGGAAAGTTTATATATGATAGAATAGTGTAAACATTAACACTACACAATCAAACAAAGTCCGGCAAAGAATTTGGAGACCCGTAAGGGCATGGCAAAAGAACATTGAAATCAACAATTTCTCTTTCAATTTTACCATATCCAAGATCTTAAACGAGTGTTGGATGGAGGCCCATGGTCTTTCGACAACCTAATGTTAATGTTGATACAGCTAACTCCTAGTATGGTCTCAACTTCTGTACCACTTTTTACTATTAATTTTTGGGTCCATCTCTATAATATTCCCATTGGATGTATGACGGAAATGGTGGGTAAACAACTATGGGATTTCATTGAACATTTTTGGAGTATGATCCCAAAAATTCTGATTCTATCTGGAAAACATTCATGCGAATACGAGTTGGGGTGGACATAAGGCTTCCTTTAAAACGATGCAAAAAGGTAAAATTACAGGGAGACGATTGGTTTGTGGTTACCTTCAAGTATGAATGAGTGTGTTCATTTTGTTTTGTTTGCGGAATGCTTCCACATACAGACCGCTTTTGTGAGAAGATATTAGAATCTCCAGAAAATGAACCAATCAAAGAATGGGGGCCAAATCAGAGATCAAATACCGAAGGACTATGGATACAAGCGGGGAACATTGGCTTATTGAGGTCGAAGATAAAGATAAGGAAAACGTGCCAACATTTGGGTATCATCCGAATCGAGATTTTTAGTTTAATACTGGTGGGCAAACATCAGAATCTTCAACCGGAGGTAGAATTTCCAGGTTCCGATTTGATCCAACGTCAAAATCCATGCGTGGGAAAGGTTCCGATTCAAATTTAAATTTACAAGCAGTTATGAAAACTCCTCCTGCAAGGGCGGAAAGTCAACAACAAATCAGGAAGAATGATGATTTTCAGTTACAATTGCCTTCTAACCGTTTATCATCATCAGAAATTGAAGATACTAAAATAAATGAGACAAGAAAGCGTAAACGGATATTGAACTCTGAAGGAATCAACAGTCTACGACTTCTAATTCTAGCAGTCCTATTTTCTAGAACCATTATTTATTGGCAGGTCCTGGCTCCCGGGACTTCCAGGAGCCATGATTGTCCTAAGTTGGAATTGATGTGGGTTAGGCCACCAATGTTCAATTTTGATTTTATGTGACTTGGTTCGAGCCCAAAAACCAGATATTGTTATCCTGTTTGAGATCTTGTCACATGTTGAACGAATGGAACAATTACGAATTAAAATGAAGTTTGAAAATTTATTTGTGGTAGATAGAATTGGTATAAGTGGATGTATTTGTGCATTGTGTAGGACAAATGACATGTGCTCGATTATTGGTTACTCGAATAATCACAAAGACTTGGTTGTTACAGAAAATGAAGGTTCAAAGTGGAGATTGATGGGTTTCTACGGTTATCCGGAGAGAAGTAGAAGGAAAGATTCATGGAATTTACTTCGACAACTCCACAACTTCAATTCTTTACCATGGTGTTGAATTGGCGACTTTAATGATCTTTTGCATTAAATGGATAAGAAGGGACGAATTGAGCACCCTAATTAGTTATTCAGTGGCTTTAGGGATGATGTAGCTCACTGCCACTTAACTGATCTCCTACTTATTGGCCACTAATTTACTTGGGAATCTAGAAGAGGTACGGTGAATCATGTGGAAGAACGATTAGATCGAGCTCTTGCATTTACTAGTTGGCTCTCAATTTTTCCAAAGATGAGGCTATTAAATTTATCTGCCCCTATTTCTAATCATAGCCCAATCTTGATACAAACAACTGGGCCTCCACAACACAAAGCATACAAGTTGTTTCGGTTCGAAAATAAATGGCTAACAGAGCCTGGTCTAAATGAAATAGTTTGAGAAGGATGGAATTATGTACCTTATTCCAACATTCTAGATAGGCTAGCAGCATGTTCATCAAGGTTGGATACATGAGGGAGGAAACAAGGTATGAAATTTAAAAATGATCTCTCCATTTGTCAAAGGGAAATTGAGCACTTTAGAAGGTTTGACGACTCAGTCTCTGCTGAAAGATATAATGTAGCTAAAGCAAAATATGTTAACCTTCTGGTTAAGGAGGAAATCCATTGGCGAAGAAAAGGCAAAAATCTTCCGGCTCAAAAAAGGGGATTCTAATACTAAACTCTTCCATGCAACAACTTTTCCACGAAGAAAGAGTAATCATATCTTTAAACTACACTAGTGTTCCACTTTCTGCGATGCACGGAGTATATATTAAGAATTTTTTAATAATTTTTTAGAGGTTTAATTGAATAGAATTCACTATATAATTAAAATGCAAAGATAAATAGGTATAAATGAAAGATACAACAATAAATCATAATGCCATACCACAAATTATTAGATAATTAAAAACTTTATTTTCAAATAAATGAAAATTTTAATAATATTGTTTTAAAAAAATAAGTTTGGATATACTTAAAACATATACATCACAATAATATGAATTTTAAAACATGTATATTTAATTTTACATTGAGTTACAACTATCTTATATAGCAATAATGGCACCTATGAAAGAGTTAGGACGATATTCGTCCTCTATAAAATCAATAATCATAGAGATATTTGTGGTTGTAAATTACGACAATCATGGCGGGATGATAGTTTTTGTAATATGTAATAGTGAATTTCTTGCAAAATAAAAGTATAAAAAATAATATGATATATCATTATAAAACTACATATATAAAAAAGGAATATTAATCTAAAAGATAAAAATGTCATATCGTTTGTTATATTAGATAAATGAGAAATTGAATACTGTAATGTTGAAAATCCATATTTATGCTAACAAAATTTTATAAAACTCGTGAATAAAACAAACTCACATAGAATAAAAAAAAAAAAAAGTTAAATGAATTATACTATTTGAACAATTACAAAATTGAACTAAAAGCTGGGTTTCAATTGAACATATGCCCAAATAAAAATTTGTAGCAATTGGAATATAATACAATTTATAATCGGTAGCTCTAAATATATAGGTTGACCCATTTAAAAACTTAAGTAATCAACAATAAAGGAAAATTTGGTGGATATGGAATGCCCAATATGGGCCCAAAGGCAACCCAACATAGTTTATATGTGCAGCTCAAACTTCACTAAAAATCTCTTAAAAGCAACATAATGTCACTATTAGGGTTAAAATCCAGCGTCGCCGCTAACTTTTTCTTTCTTTCATTTCATCAAAATTTTAAGATTGCTCTTGTAAGTCCAAGTGGCTACGATAATCTAGAGGGTGGGGTGAATAGATTATCTCCATCTTTTCGATTTCACCCTCTTTTTCAAATCAATTACGCCAAGACAATAATAAATGTGCGGAATGTAAACAACACGCGTCGATTTATAGAGGTTCAACCCACCTAGGGCCTAATCCTCTACCACCCCAAAAGATATCTCAGGGATGGATTTCAAAAAGAAAAAGAATTTATTAATTTCCAAAATTAATACAACACCTTACAACATCACCTTGGAAGAAAGCACCACACTCTTCTACAACACCACCTTTGAGATTACCACAATCTCTCTTGGAGATTACAGGCACCTTGTGAAGATTACCACAATCTTCAACCTTGAAGAACACCAAATTCTTCAATACCTCAAGAGCACCACACTCTTGAAACACCTATCACCTAGATCACCCAGTGTATTCTTTCCACAAGAATACTCACAAGGATGTCTTGTGTTGAATGATGACAAAAATCAAGATTACAACTCAATAATGAATATTACAATTTGAGTGCAAGTGTAATCAAGAAATAAAGCCTAGACCTCAAGATGTGAAAGTGAAATACTTAGGCTATAAATACAACAAAAGTGTTGAATATGAAAGCTTGGAAATTTGCGATTTCTTGTTGTGTATTTGCTTGTGTTGTTGTTATATCTTGTGTCTTCAATTCATCCTCTATTTATAGGAAGTCTTCACCAACATAGGCTCCTCTATCTTCACTTTTGTCTACAAAAAGAAGATCACAAGATGTAGAAATATTGCACAAAAATTAAAAGTAAATCTTGATGTCAAACATTTTAAACAACATAACTTTGTTGTCACAGAATAGCATAGGGCGGCCGGTTGCCCTGTTGAAGATTTCGACCATTTGAAAAAAAAATAATGCGATCCAGGTAGGGGTTGCATGGGGTGCGACCGGTCGGAGGGGGGGTCGGCCAGGTCGGCCCCCGGACCGGAATCCCCCTCCCTTTTTTTAAGACCAGATGTTCTGTTTCGTGTTTTCTTTCCTTGTGTGCACGGGCCGACGCTTGGGAGACCTTGACCTCCAATTTGAAATGTTGTCCGATTTTTATCAAAATTAAACTTTAAGAAATACTCCAAAAAATTAATAAAAACATTCTAAATCACTTGGGAGTATTTGGACAATATTTATAAACATTGTTTTGGTGTAAAAACCAATTAACACAAAATCATCAAAAGTGTTGTCCAATTTTTATCAAATTAAAAACTCTAAGAAATACTCCAGAATTTAGTAAAAACATTTTAAATCATTTAGGAGTATTAGGACAACATTTAGAAACATAGTTTGAATGTAAAAACCTATTAACATGAAATCATCAAAAGTGTTGTCCAATATTTTAGTCGAAAATAAACTTGAATAAATACTCAGGAAAATTAGTAAAGACAATTTAAATCATTTAGGAGTATTTGGACAACAAATAAATAACATTGTTTTGGTGTAAAACAAAATCATCAAAATCATGATAAAAACATTTATCTACAAACTCCCCCTTTTTGATGATTACAAACCAAAACAATTTAAAGAGGTCAATTTTGAAAACAAAACAATTTTCCGGTCTAAAACAAAAAACCATTACAAGCAAGATTAATCATAAGTACAAACACACAAGGATAGGAGCAAAGATTTTTCAAAATCATTTAAGCACAAGCTCCCCCTATCAACATGCATAGCAAGAGTAAGTATAGAAACAACAACTAAAAGCTTAGCTTATACAACTTAAGCTTGAATCCCATAGCTTATAAGCTCTCCTGTCACAAGACATTATTAGTCAAGCATAAAAGTTCATAATACATCAAAAGGACTAAGTATAATCCACAGCTTATGGCTTTCAAGAGCCCTAGCTTATAGCTTTTCTTGCGAGCTTATTTTTGCTTCTTTGAGCATATGAGCGTTTTTCCTGTTTCTCCCCCTTTGGAATCATCAAAAAGAATGTTAGCACGATAAAAACATCATACAATCATATCAAAGTGCGCAATTTTATCGATTTATCGAGCGTTTTGAAAATTGAAGCTTAAATTCCAAATAAAAGGGAAAAATTGATCAATTGACTTGCAAAAGCTCATTTGATTGATAAAACATGATCTCTATAAACTTATAAGACTTTTCAAATCAAGAGAATCACGTTGGTGATGAATTTTCATTGAAACATTTTGTCGAACACTTGGCGTCGGCCGAATAAAACAAGAGTAATATAACGCCTTTGGGATTCGTTTAAGCCAAAAAAATTCATCACCAATTTCAATACCACAATATACATTCATCATCAATCATCATAAACAACATATTAATACAAGAATTTCAACAATATATCAAGATACAAGCACATTCTCAAGGGTTCAACCCAATTGAGATTAAAAGGAGAAATTCTTACCATCTAATCGGAGAAGTCGAGTAATACAGATGATATACTCGTACTATAAACCCAAAAATATAGAATATACAAGAACGAAATCATTTTGGGTGAATTGTGTGTGAAATTTGCAAAGGGGTTCGATTTTGGAAGAAGATAACCAAAATAACGAAATGAAGGACAGAAGCAATTTTATTGCTGAAAATGGTCTGGGCGACCGGTTGGGGTCATGGGCGACCGGTCGACGGCATGGGCGACCGGTCGGCCTTTGCCCCTGGTCAGCCATGGTTCATCCTGTTTTCCAAAAATCCAATTTTTCGCCCTAAGTTTTAAAAACGTGCAAAATGCAAACATAGACCTCATTCAATATACATTATGTCATAATCAAGCTCGAAATGAGGTAAAAAGACTCATAAAATGAACAAATGTCCGCGAGTTAACTTTGAGATGGAATTAAACACATCTCAATTTTTCGTTTTAAACGCAATCCCTTTTAAAAACAATCAGAAATCTCAATATGTTTAGTTTGATTATAACAAACCATATTTTGAAAAAATATAATCACCGAACTTGTTATCCCGAAAAATATACATGTTTAAGAACTTTGGATACACAAGTCATAAGAAGAAGTGCCTTTCAAATATTTGAAAATTTCTTTTAACGGCACTTTAATGAGATTCGTTGGGATTGTTTGAAGTCGAGCATATAGACATAAGGCATATAAAATGTCGAGTCTAAGGAGTAATAGACGAAGATAAACATACCTCAAATTTGGTTTGTTAACCAATATGCCTTTCTCAAACTTGTTCATCTTGATATTGTTGACATAGGAATGGATATTGTTCTTCCTTCTTCAAAGGTTCTTTTGTATATTTTGATTGTGAAATATAACCACCTTCTTGGCATTGTTTAACTTGAAGTTCAATGAAAAGATTTGAGCTCCTCCATCATGCTCATCTCAAATTCACCTAACATCAACTTTAGAAAACATCTTGTACAAACATTCATTAGTAGCACCAAATCAACTCAAATTTGCACTAATAAGCAATCTTCCCCTTTTTCAAAAACAAAGAGAGTAGTGTAAACTTTACCTCTTGTAAAACCATTTTGCAAAAGAAAAGAGCTAAGTCTATCATACCATGCACGGTGCTTGTTTCAAACCATATAAGGCCTTTTATAAAAATCATTTGGCCTAAAAATCTTAAACCCCGGAGGATGTTTTACATAGACTTCTTCTTGAATAAAACCATTTAGAAATGTGGTTTTAACATCCATTTGGTAAAGCTAGAAATTTTCTTAAAACAAGAATAGGCAAAGTGAAATGCGAATAGCTACTAAATATGCAAAATCTTAACAAGATATCTTGCACAAGAGCATAGTAATATTGAATCATTGAGACACTATAATAAGTAACACATACTAATATACTATGCTTTAGGAAAAATCATCAAGAGTTCAATAAAAACATGCAAGTTCAAATATGCTTATAGAAAGCTATATAAAGTCTCTTTTGAAATTTTGAAAGTCCGAGAGCATATAGTTGAGACTTCATTTGAAAGAAGTATTTGAACAAGAGTATATAAATATGTGCAATCGAGTGCATGATTAAAAATCAAATGTTTTATCAAAATAAAATATAATCCTTTACAAGTCTCGGATAAAACAAGATTTAACGAATAGTGCCTTTCAAAAATTCAAACAATCCTCTTAATGCCACTTGTATGAAATACTTTGAAATATCTTGAAGAGCAAGCACATAGGCATATGGTAAAAAATATATCGAGTCTATGAGATGAATAACAATGATAAGCGTGCCTCGAAATTTTATGTCACTCTTGACATGTGATACCATTGATGAAGATATATAAATCCTACACAATTCTTAAAACAAATTTTGCACACAAGAATAATTTTAATAGTGTAGGCTAGAGCAATGATATATGTCACAAGTATGCTTATGCCATAAAATTCATAAGAGATGATAAAACACAAATGCACAAGAGTTTATATAAGAATCATACAAGGTCTCCTTTTTCAAATTTTAAAAACAATATTGAAGACCTTAATTTAAAAAAATTTGAAAACTCATTTGCAATTAAGACACACATAAAAACATGCATAATAACAAAACAAAATGCATATTTAAATGGAGAGATACGGTTTACCAATTTCGCCATTTCCACGGGTTATGTCTCTCCCTTTGTTGGTAGTATCTTCCTCTTGAGAAATCATCTTGTTGATGATGCCTTCTCCAATTTTGCCCATTTCTAGAGTTTTGTCCTTCCCATTTTTGATAGTGTCTTCTTCTTGAAAATTTATCGTGGTGGTGTCTTCTCCTTTGATCAAATGATACGGGCATTTGATATCTTCTTGGCGTATGAATTTTCCATGATTATTATTACGTTGGGTACCTAATATCACATTATTTTGTGGTACCCTCAAGTGTTTGGGTCCTTTGGAATTAGCTTTGAGACTTTTCGGTCTCCAATAATAATTAGAGCTATTTCTAGCCCGACAAGTATTAACCGTTTGACCCATTTTACCACAATAAAAACAAGTAGTAATTTTGGGAGCATAATGATCAATATGTATAGGGATTTGATTTCTTTTCACATAATTAACAACACTAGGCTTATGATCAAGTCCTTGTTTCAATTTATCACAACTATGACCATCAATAATATCGGTCATTTTATCGGTACTCAAGTTGGATTTTGATAAATCACTTTTCATGCAATTAATATCCTCAACAAGAGTACTATTTTCTTTTTCAAGGTTTCTAACCTTGTCAAGTGTGGTGGTGTGATCACATGAAAGTTATTCATAAGAGGAAAATAAATTATCCTTATTAATTTTCAAAATATTGAATTCCTTTTTCAAATTTTTGTATTTAACAAGTAAGCTTTGGAATTCATTTTGAAGTTCATCAAAATCATTTTGCAAATCACTATAATCATTTTGTAATTCATTATCATAAGAAGTGGAGGGTTTGAACTTACCTCGTTTTCTTCTTCGAAGCCCATAAGACATCGTTCGTCGGAAGTTGTAGGAAGCTCATCCCATGTTGGGTTTGTATCCATTTGAGAAGTAGATGCTTTTGAGTGGCTCCTTTCATTTGCATATACTTCTTCTAATTTTCTCCATACTTCACGTGCCGATTTAATTCCTACAATATGATTGTATTCCAAAATGGTAAGTGAACAATACAAAATATTAAGAGCTTTACCATTTAAGGAGATGATTTTCTTTTCTTCATCATTGAGCTCTTTGAGGCCTTTGGAGGTGTGTGGTGTGTCCATCATCGGAATGGATTCTTCATTTACGACCGTGTTCCAAATATCGAACCCGCAACTTTGTAGATAGCATTCCATTCTTTCTTTCCAAAATATATAATTTTTGGAATCAAATAGTGGTGGCTTGGTGGTAGAGGCGCCGGTAAGGTAGACTTCATTCGTAGTCGGTGATCGTTCCTCTTTACTCGCAATGTGGAACGAGCTTGCCAAAAGTTTGGCTTTGATACCACTTGTAAGTCCAAGCGCTCGATAATCTAGAGGGGGAATAGATTATCTCCATATTTTCGATTTCGCCCTCTTTTTCGAATCAATTAGGCAAGACAATAATAAAGGTGCGGAATGTAAACAACACGCGTCGATTTATAGAGGTTCAACCCACCTAGGGCCTAATCCTCTACCACCCCAAGATCTCCGAGATGGATTTCAAAAAGAAAAAAAGATTTTATTAATTTCCAAAATTAATACAACACCTTACAACATCACCTTAAAGAGCACTACACTCTTCTACAACACCACCTTTGAGATTACCACAATCTCTCTTGAGATTACCGCACCTTGTGAAGATTACCACAATCTTCAACCTTGAAGAACACCAAATTCTTCAATACCTCAAGAGCACCACTATCACCTAGATCACCCAAGTGTATTCTTTCCACAAGAATACTCACAAGGATGTCTTGTGTTGAATGATGACAAAAATCAAGATTACAACTCAATAACGAGTATTACAATTTGAGTGCAAGTGTAATCAAGAAATAAAGCCTAGACCTCAAGATGTGAAAGTGAAATACTTAGGCTATAAATACAACAAGAGTGTTGAATATGAAAGCTTGGAAATTTGCAGATTTCTTGTTGTGTATTTGCTTGTGTTGTTGTTATATCTTGTGTCTTCAATTCATCCTCTATTTATAGGAAGTCTTCACTAACATAGGCTCCTCTATCTTCACTTTTGTCTACAAAAAGAAGATCGGAAGATGTAGAAATATTGTACAAAAATCAAAAGTAAATCTTGTTGTCAAACATTTTAAACAACATAACTTTGTTGTCACGAGAATAGCATAGGGCGACGGTTGCCTGAAGATTTCGACCATTTGAAAAAAAAATAGTGCGATCCAGGTAGGGGTTGCATGGGGTCAACGACCGACGGTCGGCCCTCCCCGGACCGGTCCCCTCCTCTTTTTCAAGACCGTATGTTTTGTTTCGTGTTTTCTTTCCTTCGTGCACGGTCGACGCTTTGGGCGACCCATTCGACCTCCAATTTGAAATGTTGTCCGATTTTTATCAAAATTAAACTTTAAGAAATACTCCAAAAAATTAGTAAAAACATTTTAAATCACTTGGGAGTATTTGAATAACATTTATAAACATTGTTTTGGTGTAAAAACCAATTAACACAAAATCATCAAAAGTGTTGTCCAATTTTTATCAAATTAAAAACTCTAAGAAATACTCCAAAAATTAGTAAAAACATTTTAAATCATTTAGGAGTATTAGGACAACATTTAAAAACATAGTTTGAATGTAAAAACCCATTAACATGAAATCATCAAAAGGGGATTGGCATGGCGGCTTCTGAGAACTGAACAATGAGATATATTGAGTTCATTACGTGAAGCGACTAATGAAAGAGTTTTTATTTCTAAGGTTCGTATTTAGGCTTCAACCTATTCTTTGGGCTTCGGATTGGAATTTTTGAGATATTATTTGAGTTTTTATTTTGTTTCAAAACTATTGCACTATTAGATGATCTGATTATATTCAGCCTAATCCTAAAACCAAATAATATCGTTTAAAATTTGATTTTTTTTTCTTTATAACATATTAACTAAACCATCATATTATGAACATTAGTTTTTGATTATATCATTACCATTTTTAATTATCAAAAAGAGAGTTTTTGATTCTAAGGAAATAAATTGTTATTATACGTGTCTAAATCCTATATTAGTGTATATTTTGACTAAATTATAAAAAAGTATAAATATGGTTACATTTTATGTGGTTGCATTTTCACATACTAAGATATTGAAGTTTTCACTATTCCAGCAAGTTGGGCTTATAGTTTTGTATGTTTTTTTTTTTTTTTTCAAATATACAATATCTATGTCATTTAATTTTTGAATATATGATTTAGATATGTTGGAAGCATTTACAAACAAAAAAAACTGTAGATTTAGAAAGCAAACAAAGAAATGAGTCAAATTTAAATTTTTTTCTTAAGATCTGATCCGACTTTCTATTTTCTCAAATTTTCATTACATAATCACAATTAAACACATTTAATCTTATATGCCTAGAAAACTGATCCCTTAGTATAATTTTTATGTCCCCAAACAAATGCCCCCAAAAAATTGCCCAATAAAATAGTATTTTCTATATTTTTAATCATTATTAGATTATTTAATGTGCACTAAATACTTATGTCCCCCAAAATTTCTACAGTATGTTTTCTTTGTCGATTTTTTTACATAAAAAGAAATTTCTCCAACATGTTAGGTTTTACTATTGTTGATGATTTGGTTGCATATAATTTGTTTACGCAGTTTCTTGACCTTTGAAAATAGATTAGTGGAAATATATATGATGTTTATTATGTTATCTATATATTAGGATTTTCAATGGACTTGCCTAAACTTGTTGCATATATAGTTGAAATGCATACGTAGTAGTTTTGTCAGATTTGAATTCACATCAATTTATTTTGTTTTTGATGCATGCAGAACTTTAGAACCCAATTTCCATGGAAGAAAGAAAATTAGTTGAGCAAATAAGGTTTAATACTGACTATAAATCTTTCATATTTCTTCAGCTAGCAGTATATTTTCTTTTATCATGATTCTTTGAAACGTTACAGAAAAATACATGAAAAGTTGAGACACTCTAGTGTACTCTTAATTACATAGCTTCAATAGACATGATAGATTTTCTAATCTGCAAATGCCATTGTTTCTGTTTGGCTGTTGTAAATGGTTTTTGTAACTGAAGATGATATTAAAAATTTGCTATGCTTCCAGGTTCATTTCTTGTCCTACCGAAACAATGTTATCATTCTGGAAATCATATCAACGAAATCAGGTTAGTTGATTTGTTTATTACAAAATCTACATATAAAGTAAAGCTAGAAACTCACCGCTTCTTACGCTTGTTGAAAATGATAATTTTGTGATTGTCATAATATTTGAAATCTTTTGAATCCGCTTGTATTATTTTGGTTGAAGATTATGACTGATGAATCCACCTTAGGAAAAAAAAAATCAGAACGTGAAAACAAATTAAGAAACAAAGCAGTTCATCGAAAGAAGTATGCATTATGGACTAAACAGAAATTTAAAATAAAAAACTTAACAAATATATTAAAATTAGGATAAAACACAATCAATATATAAAAAGAAATTTAAAAGCACAAGTGTATACATAGGTAAAACATATGCATGCCATACTAAAAACTTACCTATATGTTATGAAATATTCACATCATGCTAAAAATATCCAAGCTATCTTAATGATTTTGCTATTTTCGATTAATATTTTTCTATAGATACTTCTTCCGTTCATGTTGACGTATATGCTATATATATATATATATATATATATATATATATGTATCACCGCATCCCGTTTAAGTAAATGCGGCTTATTAAACAAAGTTTTACACATAAATTAAAAAACTAACCAGGCGTTCTGATTTTGTAAGTTTTATTTTCTTCTTGGTCTTCCAACTCCTTTTAAATCCTTATCTCTTCACCGTTGTAACCAAGATAGCTAACTCGATTGTAACTATAGAAAAATGAATGAATAAAAAAAAAGCAACTAAACATACCTCTTTGTGATTTCGGACACACTCTAGAATGAAAACATTTGAGCAATTGCCATTTACAGTATTGTAGACACAAAGCCATTGCGGTGTCAATGCCCATTACATGTTCATGGGAGCCTATTTATAGCATTTTATTGTGTATTGTGATGGCCTGATGGGGGCCTATTTATAACATTTGTTTATTTGTTGTGAGTTGTGTTTTGCATTGTGGAATGTGTTGTTTCACTCAAACCGATTTCAAAATCTGAATGTGATCTTTTTGGTGCCCAAGACAAACAATTGTCATAATTAATAAAGTACGTTATTGAATTTTAGCTACCCAAGATAATGATATTTAATTGCATTGTGGATCGTGTTTTTGCATTGTGGATCGTGTTGTATTACTAAGACCGCTTTCAAAATTTGAATGTGATCTTTTCGGTGCCCAAGACAAATAGTTGTCGTTATTAATAAAGTAAATTGTTCCTTTTGTCGAATTAATAGATAAAGTCATAAGAATTAATAAACAATTAAATAAAGCATTTTTCCATGTCGGACTTTGTTTTTGTACATTGTTCGAGATTTTCCAGAATTGGTAATAGCATTTTGGCGGGATTTTGCCATATTTGGAAGACTTTCTTGCTTATATATATATATATATATATATATATATATATATATATATATGATGAGCATGATACTTGGCATGATGGTGACTATAAGATAGGAGATATTGCAGTTAAGTATTTCACAAACCTATTTGCCTCTAGCCAAAACCGACAACAAAATGATGTGAGCTTTGTTCCTCAGAGAGTTACGACAGTACAAAATGAAGCATTGATGAAACAATTTACAAAGGAAGAGTTTAAGGATGTTGTGTTTGCAATGCACCCCAATAAAGCACCTGGTCCTGATGAGTTTAATCCAGTTTTCTATCAATGGTTTTGGAACTTGATTGGAGAGGAAATATTTCTGGCAGGTACATCATGGTTGACAAATGGATACTTTCCTTCTGGATTAATGGATACAAATACAGTATTGATGCCTAAATGTTAACAACCACAATCCACGAAGGATCTTCGGCCCATTTATTTGTGTGATGTCTTATACAGGATTGTCTTCAAGGTAATTGTTAATCTAATTAAATCTGTTTTACCATCCATTATATCTGAAACTCGGCCTGCTTTCATTAAATGGAGATCTATTATTGATAATGTGTTGGTGGCTTTTGAGACAATGCATTACATGAAGATAAAATCTAGAGGAAATAAGGGCATGACTGCTTTGAATATTGATATTAGCAAAGTATACGATAGAGTGGATTGGTCATACTTGGAGAAAATCCTCTTGAAAGTGGGGTTTGACACTAGATGGGTGAAAATGCTTATGCTTTGTGTGGCATCTGCTTCTTAATCAGTGTTGGTTAATGGTTCTGTGGTTGGACCTATTATTCCTGAGAGGGGACTTCGTCAAGGGGATCCATTATCCCCTTATTCATTCTATGTGCAGAAGGCCTTACATCAATGCTGAAACAGGACGAGGCTCGGGGTCATATTCATGGTGCAAAAATTTGCAGGGGGCACCATCAATTTCACATTTATTGTTTGCAGATGGCAATTATTTGTTCTTCTCAGCAAATAAATAAGAAACCGAGAGAATCAAGCACATTCTTAATCGATGAGATCACCCTGGTAGGCAATTAATATACGAAATCTAATGTATCATTTAGCTCTAATGTCACCAAAGAACAACATAATGAGGTTCTCAAAGATACTTGGAATATCCAGGACTGTCATCCCTTATTGGTCGAAGGAAGAAAGAGATTTTTGGTTATATTCGAAACAACTTATGGTCTTATTTACAACCGTGGCTTAGTAAACCTTTTATTAAGGCATTTGTATGTGTGTGCTTATAAAATATGTTGCTCAAGCATTATCTAGTTATTGCATCGGTGTATTTTTATTACCGCTTTCCTTAGGGGATGAGCTTCAATGAATGATTAATTCTTTTTGGTGGGGTACGAAGAAAGACGAAGGACGGGGAATTAATTGGCTTGGATGGAATAAGCTATGTGCTTCTACAAAGGTCGGTGGACTTGGATTCCGAGAAATCCACTATTTTAACTTGGCAATGTTGGCGAAGTAAGGTTGGAAGATTTTTTCTAACCTAGATACTCTAATTAGTAGGATTTACAAAGCTAAATACTACCTAAGGGGTGATTTCCTAAAGTATCTGGAGCTCTCGACAATTGCTTAAGTTGGGAACAAGGTGAATTATTGGGGATGACAAGTCAATCAATGTATGGAGAGATCCATGGCTAAAGGACCCAAACAATTTCTTTACCATATCTCCACTGGTTGCAGGCTTGGAAAACATGACAGTAGATGACCTCTTCATTCCTGGTTCATGTGAATGGGATATGAACATAACAGAAGAATATTTCTGTGAGCGTGATATTAATCAAATATTGAAAATTCCTCTATACTCCTTTGATGAAGACGATAGCTGTATATGGCACCATTCCAAGACATGGGCTTATACTGTTAAGTCGGGATATAAATTGTTGGTTAATTCAATCATTGATGAACATCATGGCTCTACAGGGGCTTGGGGAAAAATATGGAAGATGAAAGTTCCAGCAAAGATCAAATTCTTCTTATGGAGAGCATGTAGGAACTGCTCGCCAACAAGACATAATCTTGCGCATAAGGGAATACAGATAACACATGTTTGTGTCTTTTGTAAAGCTCATTGAAAATTGTTGGCATGTATTTTTGTCTTGCAATTTTGCTAAAGAATATTGAAGAGTAAATCACTTATGGTCGCTGGTGAATCGCACTGCAAATAATGTGGAGTCTTTTGCTTCTTGGTTTTTAACAATGAGTCAATGATGGATGAAACAACTCCTTCTATCTTTTTCTAAAGTTAGCATGGTCTTATGGAACATTTGGAAACAAAGGAACTCGAAGTTGTGAAATAACCATTATACTAATGCAGAGCTAACTGTGAAGGGTGCTTACTCTTTTATTGGAAATGTGGTTTGCTGCTCGATTATCCTTTTCCGTACAACATGAGGTGGCTACAAATCAATATAAGCTTTGGCACCCTCCACAGACATCCACCCTTAAATGCAACATTGATGATGCGTTCTTTAGAATAAGGTTGGAATCGGCATGGTATTGAGGGGTAAAGTTGGCACTGTTTTGCTATGTAGAACATATTATTTTGTGGGGGACATTGTTGTGTTGTAAGGTGAAAGTCGGGGACTACTTGAAGGTTTGCAATGGGTTAGAGGTCTTGGTTTTTCTAATGTCACATTTGAAGTAGATGCCAAGGGCATAGTGGATGTCTTAAATGGTAGGGAAGAGATATGGACTGAAGTTGGTAGAATTATTCGAGTCTCCAAATCTATTTTATCTTCTGAACCATGTTTTCGGGTACAATTTGTTAGTAGACAAACGAATGTAGTTGCTCATGCACTTGCGAGAGCATCTAATTCTTATGCTAGTCCAACTATTTCGGTGGAGCCTCTGGATTTTGTAGTTGCTCACCTGGAAATTTTTTGTAATTTGCATGTTGATTAATGAAATTTCCCTTCAAAAAATAAAATAAAATAAATATTTTATTTTATTTTAAGAGGATTCAAAACAATTAGTTTATTTTAAGCATAAATTTGATTACTTAATTATTTAATTTCATAAATATGTCTCACATAATCTAGAAACCGATGAGGTATGTAGCTAATTAGTATATTTTTAAAAGTTGGATGGAATTGCTAAGATTCGGTAATGAATATAAGATATATTATTTTCTCGTGTACGTATTTAAGAATACTATAGTATGCATAAGTTACATATTGCATAGTATGATTAGAAATTTGAAAAAATGAGACAATAGTAACAATACGATTTTTTGTGGTAGTACCAGAAATGTGGAGTGATTGCTTAACCATTTCTTCCCTTTTTCTATTTTTAGAAATAATAATGAAAAAAGAGTATTTGCAAAAAAAAATGAATTTTGAAAGTGAGATTGGATATGCTATGAAATATGATAATAACTGATGTGATTTTTTTTAGTAAAATAGTTATTAGATGTGATTCGCAGTTTAAAAAATAGTGATAATAATTGATGTGATATTTTTTTGGTTAAGCTATAATCAGATGTGATTGATATTGGGAAAGTGATAAAAAAAAATGAATAGTATTTTTTTAAAAAAACATTCAAACACAATGGCATATTGGGGTGGATTTTTTTTTTTCTTTGAGCGAAATTTTTGTAAATGTTTTCACAACCATTCACTGTATGACTTTTTTAGAAAATCTCTCACTCATTTTTCTCCCACAAATCCCTTATATTCGGTTTTCAAAATAATCACCAATTCACCAATTATTATTATATACCTTTTCACAAATTAGAATATTCACTCTCCCATATATTTTAACTATTAATATTAATTATATTCAATCATTATTTTGCTATTTTAATATTAGATAAATTTTACAGTAAATTAATCATATCGAGTCACACCTTCCAAATTAATTCATCTTCTTCCACAATATTTTTTGCTATAATTTTTTTCCCAAAATGAAGGACATGCAATCACCTTGACGCACTAGAGCCCGACAATTCCCGTCCAGTTATGGACTCTTTATTATGTAAATACCTAAAATATCCTCGTAGTTCTAATCTGGACCTATTAGTTTGAACTACTAGGTTGGGCCGTTCGGCTACTTGTTTTGGTAGTTCGAATGACCATCTCCAATCGTTCGAACTACCCATTGTCATTCGAACTACCATCCCAATAGTTAGAACTATCATATTTGCAGTTTCTTTTTGAAATGAGAATTAGATGTGTATACGTGGAAGTTTACGAATAGTTGAAGTAAAACGCCATTTTTATAAGTGGTCGGGTCAAAATGCAATATTTGACACATATCACAATAGAAATGGAAAAATGTGCCCAAATCGACCGCTCGAGAGCTATTCGGATTTGGTTCAAAAAATATTTGTTCGAGATCGTTCGTCGAGCCTAATGAGCCAAACTCGAGCTTAAAATCCGAGCTCGGACTTTTAATCAAGTCGAACTTGAGCCTACATATATTTGGTTCGAAAGCTCGCGAACATGTTCGTTTAAAGGCTCGCGAGCCTATGTTCGAGTTCAGCTTGCGAACATGTTCGTTTACTGGCTCACGAGTCTAGGTTCGAGCTCGACTCATTAGTTTAGCTTGCGACCATGTTCATTTACATGCTCACGAGCCTGTCTTCGAAATAGGCTCGTTTGGTTGATTTCGAGAGCATGTTCGTTTACAGACTAGCGAACCTATGTCCAAGCTCGTTTAGATTGTAAAATAATACTATCCTTACAAAAAATATTGATCAACCCTACAAAACCAAAATCGAATAAATTTAATAGTATAATATATATAACTATCTAATAAACCAAATCAAACTAAAAATATAATATATAATAATATAGTGTATATAGACACAAATATAATACCAACCATATATACTAAAATAAAAACCAAAGTTAACACATGCCACCACCTCATTAATCTTGGACATACGTCAACTTCACAATTACCCATGTGACATTATATGTACAAATTTAAAAAATAATAAATAATCCAAAAATTTGGATTCATCTTTGAAATTTATTTTCTTTAAATATTTGACATATTAAATGCAAAAAACAAGCAATAAAGAAAAATAATTAACACTGATAATTTTTATGAATCTAGAATATAAGGAAAAAATAATCCAACTCTAATTTGTACACAACTCACAAATAGTTTGGAAAAGTCAATGTCGAGTCATTCATCTCCTTTGCATATTTTTATTGACAAAGATTCTATTAGTTCAACATATATATTTTTATATAGAAGATAACAAATTTAAAAAATAAATCATCCCAAAATCAAGGATCATATCTATACTATTTTTAAATTAGTTACCTTGTCAAGCTTAAATATTATATCATATGTATAAAAATATAGAAATGATAAAAAATAAAAAAAAATATTTATTAGTTCAAACTATATATTGTTTATAGAATATATTCTCTCGTTTGAATTAATAATATATTTTTGAATTTAAAAGATAACAAATAATTCAAAAATCAAGGATTCTATCAACACTATATTTTCAAGTTTATTTATGAACAAATCCCATATAACACATGGTTGTTGCTCTAGTTGAGACATATTTAAAAAAGTGATGGTTTTGGATATTTTTAAATATTTTGGTTTTGTTAAAAATTAAATTATTTTAAAAAATCGAATAGTTTGGTGAGAACTAAAAAGTATTTAGTCTAAAAAAACCAACAAAACTTGTGTATCACACGAGAATTACCTAGTATTAATTATAGATTTAGACTTAATAATTAATATAATCATCAACCAATGATATTTTATCATAAAGTCATAATCATATAACAAATGTTTAAAACATCACATATAAATTTTAAAATATTAATGTTATTAATAATTATCCAGAACTAAATTTTATTAGTTAATTATGATTCTAAAAACTTATGGCAATTTTATTTATGGTTTGCTTTTTAGTATAATGTAAATTTTTACATAACTCTTATGCATTTGATTTTAACTTTTGTATTGCTACAACAAGTGATTTAGTCTTAATAGGAAATTTGATTAAGAAATAGGACAGTTTAGCATATATTTTAAGTTTTAACGAACTCGAACTCGATCTTTAACGAGCTCAAGCATAAAACAAGCCTTTTATGAGCCGAACTCGAGCTAAGCTTGTTTAAACTTAAATGAGTTTTTTTACGAGCCAAACACGAGTTGAACTTGTCGAATATGTTAAACGAGCTTTTTACGAGCCGAGCTCAAACAAACTGTCGCGAACTAAGTAATTTTTAAACGGGACGAACTCGGACTCAGTTAGGAGAGCTCTTATCGAACTCGATCCGATCCAAAAACTAAACGAACCGAACTCGAGCCTGTTCTTATTCGGTTCGGTTCGGCTCATTTGCAGCCCTATCTATACTTACTGTTATAATTATTTTTCGATTAGTCATTTTTACATCTCATAACTATTGCATTTATGCTGTCCAAAAAAAAAAAAAATCTATAATATTTATTAGATCCTCTTAAATTATATACGAGTTGGATCAAATTTTACTCGATCCCGAATTTTGGTCAAGAATTTTCGAGTTGAGACCTGGGTTTAGGTTACTCCGAAGCCGTAATTTCGGGCGGGGTTTACAGAGCGCACACTCTCGGTGACCTCCATTGCTAAAAACCCACACTCGCAGATCGAACGCCATGTTCGGGAAATTGCTATCGACACTATTAATTTCTTTTCATTTATTTGCAATTCTATGCGTCTCGTTCTCTGAAGAGAACCCCACAGATCGCCGGGTTTTGGTCCTGCTCGAAGATTTCGCGATTAAATCGTCGCACTCTCTCTTCTTCAAGTCACTCGAAACCCGAGGATTCGACCTCGATTTTAAGCTCGCTGATGACCCCAAGCTCGCCTTGCAGAGATATGGAAAGTATTTGTACGACGCGGTTATTCTGTTCTCCCCAACAATTGATCGTAAGTGAACACAATACACACTTGAGTATGTGAAGGTTTAATTCATTTGCTCATGTGAAAGGCTGTTCCTATTTGTATGGAAAAAATAGAGGATTTACTGGACTGCATTGTATATATTTCGATTTATATGTGGAGAGGTTTTATTTGTTAATAGCTTTTATGTATTGTTATGCGGTGAAAAAAAGGGTTCGGCGGGTCCATTGACGCTGCATCATTACTTGAATTTGTCGATTCTGGCCATGATTTGATTCTTGCTGCTGATGCATCGGCATCTGAATTGATTCGAGAGATAGCCGTTGAGTGTGGGGTTGACTTTGATGAGGTAAAATTCTATGTATTGTCTGTTTTCTAGTATCTGTTTGTGCTTTTGCTGTTATAGGGTGAAAAGTATCAAATATGGCCGGATTACTCGGCTCATATTCAATTTTAGCCTCGTTGACCCGTTTGACCCATTAAAGAAATAGGAACAATTACAAATATTTAGACAAAACCTATTTCACCCCTTTTCAATTCACGTCTCATTCTTCTCTGTTTCTCCCGTTCGTTTGCACCATTTCTCAATCCAAACTCTCTGGTACAAAACGACCAGAGAAGAATTCGACCTCAGTTCATCATCCACCAATGACATTGCTTCAAATTTCTGCTATCCTCTCGCAAGAAGCGCGCATTTTCTACCTAAAATTGCAGTTTTTGTCACTTCCTTCGCCCATTGAAGGTATGTTTGATTTGTGATGATCATTTGTTTTGTTTTGTGCTAATAAACATGAGGAAGATTAGTTAAACCAGTGTTTGATGTTTAATTTTGAGTAAGAGAAAAGTAAATGTTCATGTGAAACAACCGAAGTCAAAATTAAACGACCTTGGTCGTGTCGAATGTAAAGACTCTTCGCATACCTTCGACCTTGGTCGTTTATGTTTGGTCGTTTATGGTTTGCTCTGGTTTATATTCGACTTGGGTCATTTATTCTTCGACAATGTGTTCTTTGATAGCGTATGAGCTTGAAATTCTATTATTTTATTGATAAATTTTATGTAATTGCAGAATGGATTATGTTATTTATCCTAAGGATCGTTTTGATTCAAAAGTGTCAGTTTGATGCAAATTGGAAAAAAATGGGAAAGTGTATGAGAGATTGATGATGAATATAAAGAGAAGCTGTTGAGTTCTTATTTTGCCAACTTTAATTACATGAATAAAGAAACTAAATTCTCAGGAAGCTATTGAATTCTTTATTGTTTCAGAGGATCATCCACAAGGATGTAACTAGGGTAGATGATGGAGGTGAGATTTGGTTTTCTTACGGTGGTTCATCCTCAACTTGTTTCTCATTGAGGGAGTTCATTCTCATTACAAGATTGAACCCTGGGAATAAGGAGGAGTACATAGACAAACGGCCCGATGAGAATATTGCAAATAGAGTTTGTGTCAATGGGGAATTAGAATTAACCAATAAAAGACCGTAGTCGTTTATCGAAGAGATTTTATTCTCAGAGCTTTGTGTTTAGCTTTTTTCGTAGTAAAAATAAAAAAATACTCAATCAATATGATAATGCATAACAATAGATGTTTTTTACATCCAATAATTAGTAGTAACGAGCTAAACAAAGAAGATCTGGAAACACAGTAGACTAAAAAATTGTTGTTTGACCACCTAAAAAGGCCTTCTATTGAAGCACAATTGACACAACTCTACGTGCAATAGTAAAATATTCTCTTGCTAACCTATTCCCACCGGCAGTTTGTCTATGTACTCCTCCTCATTCCCAGGGTTCATTCATGTAATGAGAGTGAACTCTTTCAACGAGAAACAAGATGAGGATGAACCACCGAAAGAGAACCAAATCTCATCTCTATCTACTACCCCAGTTACATCCTCGTGGATGATCCTCCGCAACAATAAAGAATTCAATAGCTTCCCCAAGAATTTAATTTCGTTATTTATGTAATGAACTTAACAACTTTCTTTATATTCATCACTCAATCTCTCATATACTTTCCCAAAATATTCCAATTTGCGTTGAACTGACACTTTTGAATCAAACCAATCCTTAGTATTAATAACATAATTTATTCTGTAATTACATAAGTTTTTATCAATGAAGAAATAGAATCTCAAGCTCATACACCGTCAAATAACACTCATCAAAGAATAAACGACCCAAGTCGAATGTAAACAACCAAAGTCGAACCATAAACGACTCTTGTCGTTTACATTCGACTTTAGTCGAACTCGAAAGTATATGGAGAGTCTTTACATTCGAAGCGGCCAAAGTCATTTAATTTCAACTCTGGTTGTTTACACATGGACGATTCGAACATCATATCACTGGTTTAACTACTCTTCCCCATGTTTATTAGCACAAAAACAAAACAAATGGTCCTCACAAATCAGACATACCTTCAATGGGCCGAAGGAAGTGACAAAATCTGCGATTTTAGGTCGAAATGTGCGCTTCTTGCCAGAGGATATCAGAAATTTGAAGCAATGTCGATTGGTGGATGATGAACTGAGGTCGAATTCTTCTTGATTCTGGTCGTTTTGTGCCTGAGAGTTTGAATTGAGAAATGATGCAAACAAATAGGAGAAGAAAGATTTTGTCAAAATATTTGTAATTGTTCCTTTTTATTTAATGGGTCAAAGAGGAGAAAACTGAATTTGAGCCGGGTAATCTGGCCCTATATGATGCTTTTCACGTTATCGGGAGATATTGTTGGTTTCTTTGTTCACCCTAGAAATTGCCAAAGCTTATGCAGTATTCTAGAGCATATTTTGTCTGCAAAAATGTGTTAATGTTGCGTGCATAATCATAGGATCCAGCAGCTTTGGTAATTGATCACATGAGCTATGCAGTTTCAGAGACAGAAGAAGATCACACATTGATCGCCAGTGATGATTTCATTCAATCCGAGGTTATTTTGGGCAGCACAAAAATAGAGGTAATATTTCTTTTTTGTCCTCTGACTTACCTGGTCAACTACTGCATTAGCATGACTTCTCCATAGCCTCAAATGACATTCACATCAAATATTATTCACGGCAAAATCTTTGTTTCTGGTTATTGTGGTTCAAAAACGTTTATAGCTGCCCTCATGATCCAAATGCTTTGATCTTTGTGGCCGAGGTTGTTTACTTAATATCCGTATTAACTGTTCTTGTTTTTCAATAGTTTGAATGAAGTTTTTTCAGGACTACCTTTTGCGTTTGGAAAGTTGAGTAATTATTTGGTGTACTGAATTTTTTACCAAGTTGCCAGTTGATTCAAAGGAAAATGAACTGAAAAATGGTTTCCCATATAAACTTATCAAGGAAAAAGAAATCTCATCTGCATGTTGATGAATTCATTTATTTGTGACTTGAGGCTCTTTTTGATGGATTCCAAGGTTTACATAGCTTGCTAAGCGTTCGTTATTTTTTTCTTCCTGGAAACATCTTACAATTGATCATCTGCATAAGTTTCTTGTCCTTCGTTTTTAAACACAGAGCCCAAGGGGATAATTTTTTCTTTATTGGTGCGAGTGGCAATTGCCACTAAATCACAGGAATCTGATGTTTCTATTTCTTGTTTTTAATTCTACCTCAGGCTCCTGTGCTTTTTAAGGGCATTGGTCACTCTATAAATCCTGCAAACAACTTGGTAAGATTTCTCCATTTACTAAATACTAAGCTCTAACCTGCATGTATGGATCTAAATATTATCCTCTTCTTAATCAAAATAACCTCTGCTTTATATTTCAGGTGCTAACAGTTCTCTCTGCTTCACCCGCAGCATACTCGGCCAATCCAAAATCCAAGTTATCAAATCCTCCCACTTTGACTGGTTCAGCAATCTCTTTAGTTTCAATTGTGCAGGTATACCAATTTAGTCAATACCCCACCCAAAACTTGCGAAAATTTTCAGATAATGATGGTGCACTTGCTTGTCTAGATGCTGAACTGATTTCAGTTTGTCCTCTTAGAAGCTTCATCTTTCATGTTTTTAAAGAACCCTACATTCCTCCTACAAGATACTAATATATTATTTGAGATGGCGCATTGTTAGCACATGCGATAATTGTCCAACATCATTTGGCTACTTATATCGTGATGTGCTGTTTTCTTGGCTTGTTTACTGACTTACTCATCAATGTGCTTCTTTGCTATTTTCTTTGAAATAATCCACTTGTTTCTTCAGTAAGTGACAAAAAACTGCTTAACCCTCTAGAAACATGTTGCTGCTCCCATAGTGTCTTATGTTGAGTTTGTATCACTTGAACTAACAGTTCCGTTGTACAATTTCATCACTTTAGTTAATAAATATGTGCAAGGCCAAGTTTGGTCAATGGAAATTTTTGAAGTTTACAGGCGCGATTATTTATTTCGGTTTTGTCCAGACTTGCTCGGTGAGAATGAGCTAATAATATATCCCAAAAGAAATATGAAGATAACATACAATTGAATAAGCTGGATTTATGTCGATCCTTCATTTACACCTGCTATGATCTCAAAATCAAACTACCTCACGATATATACATGTATATATATATATATATGTGTGTGTATACATTTAAGACTTAAGTTATTTTCTTTAACCTGCGGTCGGTAGAAACAAGCCCAAAGTTGGTCTGTCTGGACTCTCAAACAGTATGGGCAAGGTTTAAAATAAACCTTCTTTGTCAAAAGATGAGGGAGACTACTGTGATGTATTAGGTCTGAGTGCATAAGTCAACTATAGGTAACTATCAATAAAAAAAAGGAAAAGGACAAAACAATTTGGTGGAAGAAGATATCTTTGGTACATTAGCTGGAGGTTGTCTCTGCGATATCATTTGAAAATACTTACCGATAATTCATTTATTTCCTTCAGAACGTGATAACTCTTTTGCTTTTCAGGCAAGAAACAATGCTCGGATTCTGATATCTGGTTCACTGAGCATGTTCAGCAACCGGTTAGTTGATAATGTTTGTTGTTGTTGTTGTTATGTCGTCATGCAGTAATCAAATTGACAATATTTTTGTGTTCAGGTTCTTCCGATCTGGAGTACAAAAAGCTGGAACTACTTCCAAGTGAGTGAGTTGCAATGCTATGATTGGCTTAGACCTGGTTTTTATCTTTGGTTAGATTTTCGTGGAGATATCTTTGTCTTAAATACATTTCTAGATCGTGGTTGTCTTGGTCGTTTGCTTGGGATTTCCCCAAAGACAAACAAGGTCAACATAAATTATTATTGCACCAAGAGATGAGACATTGTCAGGACAAGTGATTCTGGAAAGGTGTAGCTCATTAAAAGAAGGGGTGATGGGGGATGTGTGGTGTCAGTAATGCTTTCAGGAACATATCGTCGTTATAATGTGGTAATATGTTCAACTCTTCTTTCTTTGAAGACAAAATGACAATCATATTTTGTGATAAACAGACACGAGAAATGTGGAAATGAGCAATTTTTGACCGAACTTAGCAAATGGGTTTTCCATGAAAGTGGTCACCTGAAGGTTTGCTCTTTAACCTGAAGCTCTTTGATTCCATGGCACGAACCTGTTTGATTTTGCAGTATTTCTATTTTGGCCGACTGGTCTTCTCTTTGGGACTCTTAGACTTTATTAGTGGCACTGCATTGCCAGAGAAAGAGATTTTCAATAGCATAACACCCTTGGGCCTTGTTGGAGCTATATTTTAGTTTGTTCTTGATGCCCTGTCTTTATATAATTATTTGCGATGTCCATGTTTCCAGGCTGTGAATGTAAAACATCACAAAGTTGGTGAAAAAGATGAACCCTCAATGTACAGGATCAAAGATGACCTGGTAATAATCTGCTGCAAATAATGTTTACTGCATGTCAAGAATAAATGAATTGAACTCACCACATTTAATGGTTGAGTTAAGCTTTTAATTGACACTTTAATTTGGTTGAAGGATTATTCTGTTGAAGTTTATGAGTGGTCTGGTACAAGTTGGGAACCATATTTGGCTGATGATCTGCAAGTTCAATTTTACATGATGAGCCCCTATGTTTTGAAAACCCTGTCAACTGATCAGAAGGTGCTGTTTTTTATTCATTGTAGAATCTGATACTTGCCCATAATGTTCTACTATTCCAACATGTATGTTATGCCTCCCTTCATACCTCTTTAATACCATTCTACAGGGCCTTTATTATACATCTTTCAAGGTTCCAGATGTCTATGGAGTTTTCCAATTCAAGGTTGAGTACCAAAGACTTGGATATACAAGCTTAAGTTTATCAAAACAGGTATTTCCCTCTCTTTATTATGATCATGTCTGTTTTAATTGTTATTCATTCCCTATTGAGCTGTTTTAATTAATATTTTTCTTTTTATTTTTCGTTCCTGAGTAAAATTCCTGCTTTTTTATCTAAACCTTTGTCATTTGGAAAGTTTCAACTTTGACCACATAATTCGTTCTGAATGGTATGTTTTAGTGGTTTGCCTGCTCCATAAACTGGAAAATATTGAGCAGTTTTTGTGATCTAATGAAAAAGAACTTGCTGGTAGCAATTACAATAATGCTCTCACTTGGAAAAAGGTATATTATTGTATAAATCTTTTTATGGAAAGACTTTGAACTTAATATGTCCCGTTATCATCCACTTTTATTACTTCTCGACATCTGCACACCTTTTCCAATCTCTGTTGACATTTCTCTGATTGTCTATAATCTGTAGATGGGGATTTCTTTTTCACCTATGTATGCATTTTATAAGATATTAACCCAGGTAACTTTGAAGAATCAGTTTCAAGAAATTGAATCTAAGTGATCGTTAATATGTAATTTGCCTTCTACTGGTACATTGGGTTGCCTTACAAACACTTACATCACAAATTTTTTCATCCTGCTTAGATCATACTAATGATTACTTGTTTTTTCTGGCATCTTTTCTTTTTCTTCTTAATAACATAAAGTGTCCATCTTGTGCTACGAAGCTTCTCATGAAACATCACTTATGCATACTCTGCCATGTAGTCTTCTGAATTGCTTGTGCTGAATGTTGTGATTTGCAGATTCCAGTTCGACCCTTCAGGCATAATGAGTATGAAAGATTTATACCTGCTGCTTATCCATATTATGGAGCATCGTTTTCAATGGTAGCTCCCTCCCTCAATTTTCTCTATTCCCTTCTAGTCAATTTCACACTTCTCTATTACTGCTTTCATCACAAGTGTAGGTTGTTTTAGGTTTATAGATCTTTGATTTTGGAATCTTCCTTCTTTTGGTTCTAAAGGAAAGTGCAAACGAAATGTTTGTACTCATATACTTATGAGAGGCAATTATCAGTTTATATGTCTATTTTACTTGTTTTTCATGATACCCATTAACATCCAAAAAGATTTTCAAGTTACACTTATTATGCCCAAATAAAATGTAACGGAATTCGCTTTAAAAAAAAATGTAACGGAATTTGGTTTTCCATGCGATTCCTTTTTCTCTTCCTCTCCAGTCCTAGGTCCAATTTGTAGTGCCTTTTTCTAAAGCCTTCTTTTCATAGCAAAAATTCTTATTAATTTTTTGTCCTTTGCCCTGGCACCAATTGTTTATACTGTTCCTTTCAAACCTTGTATGCTTACTGTGATTGCTGACAGTTGGCTGGCTAGATTTGCTATCGGGCCGCTTCATGTATTCTTATGGTTGTGTGCATATCTAATGTTTGTGCAGCAAGCATCTATTGAAATAGACATTATTCAAGTGTATGAGAAATCGCTTCGTTTTGTTTTCATGGTCAAGCATACTGGTTTTATTTTTGCCATATTTTAAACTTCAATTTAGATCTAGTTAAAGTAAGAAAGAATTGATCTCTGAAAACGATTATTTGATTTTGTGGACTGGAAATAGAGTTTAGTCATTTCTAGATCCGATCCGAGCCTTTTGGTTTCTCAGTGACTAATTCAATTGCTCATTTTTATAAAAATATGTTTGATTTTCTGATTCTGCGGGGTGTATTATCTCTGCTATATAATTGATAAAAGGCAAAAACTTGCGTGGGGCGGTCTCACGGATTTAGACCCGTGAGATGGAGCACTTACACAAAGTTTTAAAGGTTTTCTTTTTTTTTTCAGATTTTATTATTCTTAGGGTTTATATTTGTTTTTTAGGGTTTATTTTGTTTCTTGGATTTATTTTTAATTGATTTGGGTTTTTAGGATTTTTAGTTTTTTTTAGGGTTTATTTTTTAATTTTTGGGTTTATTTTTGTTTTTCGGGTTTATTCTTCATGGTTCATGTTTTTAGGGTTTATTTTTGTTTCTTCATGGTTCATTATTATTTTTAAATTTATTTTCATGGTTCATGTTCTCAAGACGGAGCCTTTAGGAGGTCCGTCTCACGGATTTAGATCCGTGAGACCGTCTCAGCTCCTGATAAAATTATATTTTTCCAGCTTCTTGTTAACGATTAATCATTAATCGCCATATTGCCATATTGGTCACTCATAATTTAATATCATGATTAATAATGCAGATGTCTGGTTTCTTTATCTTCACCATGGTGTATCTGTACACAAAGTAGCTGCAAATTGGCTAGATGGTGACAATCGAGTGTGTGCATTTGAAGCCCGACTTTGGAAGTGATGAGTAATACGACGAGGGGATGAGTTTTGAGGTATTGTTTTGTTTTTGTCACTTAATACTGATATGTTATAAACTAGAGCAGCTGGGCACTAGTGAGATGAGTACTTTCTCCAAGTGAATCAGAAAAGCTTCACTTCGTTAATCGTTGTTTGTAGACTTGTGTCGTGATCTTGGTAATTGAGGGAAAAATGAGTTTTATTTAGTCTTTTATTCCTGGATTTTGTACCTAAACGGCTCGTTTGGATATTTTGATTGGGATTGGATTTTAATACTTGATAGGATAGGATTGTACTGCATAGGATTTATTATTTTGTGTTTGCATGTATGTTTAATTTTATCTTCTGTTTAGGACTATCTCCTAAACCAGTGTTTGTGATCATTGATTAAGATGGATAATTTTGTGAAATGTCCAAAAACCATCCCCTTTGAGCTAAACCAATTTCCTCCTACTCCTCCTTCATAACAACGCTCGTACCTCTTAAATCCAAGTAATTATTTGCAACCATTAAATTCCTATTTTTTAACCATTAAATCCAAGTAATTATTTGCAACCATTTAACAAGTCAACAATGAAATTTTCATATACAAACCTAAACAAACAGAACCCTAAACCTGAATTTTTAAAATTGAAGAAGATGCAAAATGCACATGCTGTAACTATTCATATCATAAATTAGTTTACAATACAGTTTAACCACAAATCAAATTTGATATTTTTCTGCATACATACCTTCCAACGAATTCTGGTGACACAACAATAATCCGTCCACGGTCCACCGATTGAATACCTTCGAAAAAAACGTTCGCACAAAAGAAGTGTTAATAATGATTAAAATATTCGATCTGAGGTAATTCCATAATTATTCTCCTCATAACCAGAACGAAAATTATTTAGCTATGGAGGAAATCGAAACTTGCAGATATGGATTTTGGGCGGAAAACATTACCTGAGAATTGCTTGTCTCTGCGATAGGATTTTTGGGAGTGAGAAAGATGAGCATACTTAATTGGGGATAGTGTGTAAATTGGATCAAACAAGTAATTGGCAATTGAAATTCAGGGGCACAAAAGTCAAAACAAATCAGCCATAAACTCTTGATAAAATTATCAGAGGGGGGGCAATTATCACACATATGAGGGATGTTCTCACGGGCGGTCGTTTTATCATGGGCCATAATTCAAAGCTCCAAACGACGGATAGCTTGTGATATCCTACTCATCCAATATCCAAGTAAACAAACAAACCGGAAAGTTGTTGGAACGTGGAATTTATTCCAATATTTAGATTCAGTTTAAATTTTTGTTAATTTACTCTGTACTTGAGAATTAATCAATACTTGCTAATTTTTATTTTTATTTTCACAAAAACTTACGTGAGACCGTCTCACGGATCCGGATCCGTGAGACGGTGCCCAAATACCCGAACTCGCCTACCGGTAACGCCCAATAACCCGTTGAAACTATTTCTTCTAATTTTTCTCTCTCTTCTATTTTTCTCTCTTCATTCTTCATTGAAAGTATCATTATTTCCTTTCATTGGAAGTATCGCTTTTTATTCTTATAGTATCACTTCTTGTTCTAAAAGTGTCGCATTTTATATTAGAAATATAACTTTTTTTTATTAAATTGGTATTGAATTATTATGTAAATGATGGTTGCTGGAATTGAATTAATTTTTTTCTCTTTATTGTAAAAGTATAACTTTTTGAATCAAAAGTATCACCATATTTTTCAACATTATAATGCAAATATCACTATTTTGCCATAATTTAAGAAGTATCATTTTTCGGTTAGGAAGTATTGATTTTCGATATAAAAGTATCACCTTATTATTGAAAAGGATAGCATCACTATTTCATTCCAGTTAAAAATATCATATTTTGGTTTAAAAGTAGCACTTATGTTCTTAGAAGTATCACATTCTTAATTAAAAAAAGATTACAACAGAATTCTCTTTGTGAGAAAAATATCGTTTTTCTGGCGGTCTAAATGTCTTTCGTAACTAATACCCTAAGTTTTTACCTTCTTTTCGCTTTTAGACTTCATATTCCTAACTCATCAAAGATGGTCATCAACGTTACACTTTTGAATCAATTTCACTACTGGTCGTTAGTTAACCGTCAACACTAACAAATTGACCTACAATTGTGGGTTTGGAGGTGACAAACCCTAATTAACCGGTTTCTTCTCCAATTCTTAACAAATTTCTTCCCCAAATTCGATCTGAAACCCTAATTGCATCTTGCCCACAAATTTAATCAAATTCTTTAATTTACTCCCAACTTTATTCCAGAATAATCACACTGAAATCCAAACAAGGTACAAGAATCCGGATATCGAAATATTTTGTTCGAAAATCGCCTAAAAGTGTTCAAAACCTCTTGATCTTGATTCCCCAGCCTGTTTCAAGTGCATTGACGCTGGAATTGATTGGAAAAACTGGTCCGACGAAGATCGCGATTTTATTGAGATTTAAGGTTACGAGCAGATTTTTTTTTTTGGTCTTTTTTGGTTTTGGGTTTTTTGACTGAATTTGGTGAAATTTCAACAATTAAACGAAGGATTTGATGGAAAAGTAAATAATGAAAAATGAATGGTGAAAATTGAGCAATCTGAAACAAAAATATGGAAATTAAAATTAAGAAAATAAGACATTGTATTTTCTTGAAGGTTGAAATGTGTGATATTTTCCTACTTTGAACAAATTTTCGGGTTTTTGGGTTAAGATTCATTAATTAATATTATCATTTACGGTATTTGGGTTTATGATTAAGCTAGTATTTGGATACAATTTTTTTTTGTTTTTTTGAGGGAAAACCAATTTTTTTATAAATTCTGGGAAAACATATCCTCTGCAACTATATCTCCATCCATGTCGGGTATCCGTCTACCTTGTAAAATATCCATTAAGCTTTTGGAATCATTACTTTCTACCTCGAAATATAGATTACAGTGAGAAAAAATTATAATTTATTTTATTCTTTATAATTTTATAAGATAAGTAAAGTTGATTTTTCACTTCAATTGAAGATTAATTATATTGTCAAAAATAATGAAAGTGAAAGATGGTTTAGTGCTTTTGATTTAGAATTACTTGGGACCAATAGTTCTGATTTTAAAATTTTGATTAAAATTAAAATTATAAAAAAATATTATTTTTCATAATAAATTTAATGTTTTTACATTTTAGGATTTGTGAGTTTATAGAAATTAAAACACAAGTGAAAATAAGGAAAAAAAAAGAAGGCAATTACCAGGTTTTTTTTACCCATCTTTACCTGTTGTAACAGGTTATCTGGTCAAAGTTGACGGTCAACTAACGGCCAAGACTCTACAAAAGTGATTAAAAACATAACGTTGGTGACCATTATTGATGAGTTGGGAACATGGAGTACCAAAAACAAAAAGCAAGTAAACTTGGGGTATCAATTAAAATTATCCCTCTTTTTATTATAAAAGTATCACTTTTTAACAAAATACCGCATTAATACTAATTCTCTTGATTGATAAGTATCATTTTTTGGTCTAAAAGTATGAGTTTTTCGGATAAAAGTATCACTTATTATTACAAAAGACGAAAGTAATAACACGAGATAGAAATTGAACGAATGTCTTTTTATAGGAAACAATCACTATAATGTAAGGACCATAATTTTTATACAAAAATCATTTCATAATACAAAAAATTACTAAACAACCGAGGATTAAGAATCTTTAAAAATTTGAACTCATTCGGTTGATATGAGTTTTGATGTATCATCGCTTCTCTTCTTCTTGGTGTTACCTTCAACTTCTTGGTTTGTAATGGTAGAAAGAATATCGATTCACAAATTAATTGTGAATAAAGACGAGGGATAATGGAAAAGTTTGTATTGTGGTAGAGCACTCCCGCTCATCGGATCGCGATGAAGACGTGTGGCGTGGGGGTGGCTCCTCCTCCGATAGAGAGAGTTTCTTTGTAGAGAGAGAAAAAAAAAAAAAATTCTTCACCGATTTTTGTGCCTTGTGTTTAGGTTTAGGGTTTTGGCTTTTGGGTTTGATTTTGGGTTTTTCCAGCGGGTTTGGTATTATGGGGCTCCGTCTCACGGATCTAGATCCGTGAAACGATCTCACAAGAAACTTTCCCATTTTAATATTTTTTATCAGTATTCAGAAATGAGCTTTTATGTTTATGTGCGCCAAAGGCGGATCTAATAACCAGGTAAGGTTTGAAGATTACTGACAAAACCTGTTAACAGAATGCCAAAAGCTACTTAAACAAAATGCATCAAATTTTGGAAAGTCTCAGTACCCTGACCATTTTTACCTTCAGGCCGGAATTAGACTGAAAAACGAACCAAGTTATTCGATACTCGATTCGAGATTGATCGTTAAAATCTTGTTTGAGCTTGGTTAGTTAACATAATGAACCAAGCTTGAACACATTTTTTCGTTTGATAAGATGCATAGCTCGGCTCGAGTCCGACTCAATTAATAAAAAAAGAAATAAAATATGTGTTAAAATATCAAGCTACTTGAGCTTGATTTGTGTTGGACTCGACAACAGCTCGTTCGAGCTCGATTCGATTAATAATCAAATTAAGCTCAAACACAAATTTTAAAGCTTGATTAAAACTCAAACAAGCTTGAACTATGAAGCCCCGATTTTTATTCGATCATGTACTTATTTCGTATCGTCTTTGTATTAATTTGACTATTTTACCGCGTCGTCGCTTTGACGGTAGATATTAATGATAAATATATTTTGCATTTAATTCTTTTAATTTCTATTTGTGGTCATAATCATTTATTAATTTTAATTCGCATTTATGATCACTTGGTTGATCATCATTATTATTATTGGTGTATTATTAGTCGCCTTAGAATTTTAAGAGACTATTTATTTTAGGGATTATAATTTATAGAATTAATAATTCGATTTAGATTAAGTGATCATGAGACTTATAAGTGATCAAGGACATCACTAATTATTTTGGAGATTGATATTTATTCATCTATTATCATCAATTTTGGAAAAACAAATATATGGAATTACCAAAATACCCTTAGGAGGACGACATTGGTGTAGAAATATCTCCCAACTCTTGTACATGTACACCTTGTGTATTTCTCTTGTGTATTTATACACCATTAATTCAAACCTACATCTTAAATTAATCCCACCATTTCAATCATCCAATTGGTCAAACAAGACCAAATTAAAAATTTCCCTAAGCTTAGCATTTTGGCCCATTGTCCCTAATAAAGATACCTAAATATTACTTTATTCCCCAATTCCCTCAATTATTAATCTAACTTATCATTTAATCAAAACAAAACAAAATTTTTATTCTTCCCATTTCATTTCACCAACACCAAATTTCTTCTAAGTCTTGTAATTCCTCTTACCTCTCTCTAAAAATCCTCCTACATCTCTCTACCTATTCTTCATCTTCTTCACTAACACTTAACCAAAACTTCAAGAATTCATCTCCCATTTTCTTCAAAAATTCGAACCATATACACTACACAAGGTAAGAAATTTTCTTCTTCAATCTATTCTTATACCTTCTAGCTCACCTCTTTCACCTTCTAATTTAAGTTTGATTTTTGAATTTGAGGTATACCTAGAAGACCTTTGAAGAAGTTAAGAGACTAGTCATCTTGAAGAAAAATTGTGAAGAAGTTGGACTATAAGGTAAGAAATGGAATTTTTAGTACACTTTCTTCTTCTCTTTCTATTTTCCAAATTTTTACACTCCATTTTCATTTTTGGAGTTTTAGGGGCTGACCTTGGTGGTTGACATTAAGGGTGACCAAAACCTTATACTTGGAAGCCATTACTAGTCACATTTTACTCACTACACAAGGTAAGTGTAGTATTTCCAATTTTCTCACTATCTTCTTCTTTTCCCTAAATTTTTAACCACATTCTTATAACTCCTATATTTTTTTGATATTCCTTGACTTAGGGGCTGACCTAAGTCATTCCTTCACCGAGAGAGATTTATCCCATTTTCACCAACAAACCGATCTTTAAGGTGGGTGGAAAAATCCTTTCAACTTCTAGGTGTTTTAAATTGAAAATATGCATGTAGTATTTTGTTATTGAGCACTTGAGATATATATATATATATATTATGTATTGCATGCTATTTTCTTGTATCAAGTTGGAAAATTATCAAGTGTTGCTAAAAATGCGATTTATCGAAAAATAGGGCATACATACACACTTTATTGTTATATTTGATGAAATTTTGTATGAGAAGGATATGTATGTGTATGACTCATTAAATCTATGTTTTGAATGATTTATAACCTGGACAAGTCGAACATAATTGATTAAATTTCAATTTTTGGACTTAAAATGCAAAAATGGAAAGTTGATGGACTTAATTGCAAGAAAATAAAACTTAAGGGACTCCTCTGTAAATTTCGATTTTTGGGACTGAACTCAGGTTCAAAAATTATGTTTTGACATTTTAATAAAGTTTTAAGAGTTTTTATATAAATAAAATCAACCCTTAAAAGCCCAAGGACTAGATTGTAAAATTTGAGAAGTTTAAGGGCTATTTTGTAAATTTTGAAACTGTACCAGACCCTAATTTTAAAATTTGAAATTTTAACTCGTAAGGGACTGGAAATAACATATTTTAAGTGTATTCCAAAAATCCAAGTGTTTAGAGCTTGGAAAGTAATTTTATAAAAATTGAGGGACCAAATTGTAAAAGATTAAACTTGAGAACCAAAATACAATTTCCAGGACTTATGCAGTCCATGCACCTGGAAATACTAATTTCACTATAACATAATTATACCTTGGACCCAAGGTTCAAATTTCATAACAATTGGACCCCTAAAAGCCTTAAAGACAATTATTTCAAAATGGGACAAAAATGAAACTTTCAAAAGTTAAAGGACCTAAACTTATTTCTTTTAAAAACTGCTTTTGTCCCAATATCCCACTAACCATAGTGATATTTTCCAACTGGAATCACATTAAAAGCCCTTCCGGTTTGTGAGTTCCAATTATTTTAAACTTAGAGCCGAAATGGCAATTTTAACAAATTTAGGGCCAATATGAGAATTTTATAAAAACTCGACCTCAAAACTTCAAAACCTAAATCTCTGAACAATTTGGAGAATTTAGGAACTGACCTCATAATTTTTCAAGGTCGGGATATTTATTTATTCAATTTTTAACCCCAAAATTATTGGTTTTTTACAAAACGGGGCTAAATTATAAAATTTCTTTTATCAAGGACCTAACTCAAATTATTATTTTCCTTTTACTAAAACAGCCCTGGACCCTCTGACTTTAATTCTTAATTAAAATATTTTATTTTCTCAAAAACTCCTTGACTTATCGGACCGTCTTGACCGACACACCCGATCGCGGGCGACTTCCCGTCTTGCGATTTGAATCTATAACGGGACTTATGTTCCACCTAATCTTTCAAGATATCGAAGATTGCTTATCCTCCCGATAATCATCTTCATCCAAATAACTCCACCAACGCCATAATTACCTTACGCAAATTTTTGAAACTTTTTATGAATCGCTTCCCGAATTAATATACTGATTGATCGGTTGACTACCTGAACGTGTATTTAATTTCTTGTTTGAGTCAACTTGGTGTGTCGAGCTCACGGTCGGAATGGATACGTCGGGGATGGAACCGGGCAGCTCGGCCGCTATTCCACTCTTCCCCATCGCCCTAATCCCGCAAATCGAGGACGGGGTTTGTCCAGAGGAAGCGGGTCGTAGTACTTGAGGTATAATCATGATTATGACAAATCCGAGTCTTGCTAGCTCCACTTTGTGGATTTCGTCTTTGCCTACGGAGCGATAAAGTGACAGGTCTTGGACCATCTTACTCGGGAGTTACAAGGAAGAACGAAGGAATCGTTGTCCGATCCACACGATTTCGGAGTTAATCGGACCCGTTTGGTTGGCGCTACAAATCCGTACGCAACCGCTACTTGTATTGCATAGGTTGGCGCTACAAATACGTGCGCAACCGCTATTTGCCTTGCATATGATTGGCGTTACAAATCCGCACGCAATCCTCCCGATTGCTTGAACCATAGTGTCTGCGTGACCACGAATCGTTTTCTTAAATCGTATAAGTATATTACATAAATATATTTTTCATGACGCTTGTGGATGTGTGTGAATTCATGCATCATCTCTCACGCGTTTTCATACAACTAAATTTCTCGCATTAACTATATATATTGCCACACTTGCACACGATCACCCCATCCACCGAGATTTACTGTCTCACCCCTATTGTTTTCTAACCTTAGAAGATGACTTTGTCGAAGAAGAGTGAACCCGCTTGATTGAACTCCCGAGCTACGCCCGTTGAACTCATTTCCTATCGTTATCTATGTTGTTGGACTATTTTCTTTTATTTTTTTTTTTTATGTTGGACTCTTTTATTTCCTTTGAAATTCTCGGATCGTAATTGAAGGACGTAGGACCCATTTGACACTTAAGCTGTGATATGATGTGTACTTTATTCCTAGTTCGACTTTGTAAGCTATTAAGTTGTTGGGATGTAATTGTAATCTTGTTGTACTTGTAGTTTTTCCGCCGCTTTAGACCTTGTTTCACTTGGATTGTTGCATCGTTTTCTAGAATGTTGGATTTAATTCTGTTTAAGTGATTGATCGCCGCGTTGCGTCGCGTTTGGGCGCGACATGAACAATACTATTGTTCGGCTCAACTCAACTCGCTTATACCGCTAGCCGAATACGCAAATAAGAGAGACAAAGCACATCCGAATAATATGCTCTACAAAATATTCTCTATTTTTTCTTGTTCTTAGACCATCTCCAACTCAACTCTAAAACCTACACCAAAACACCAAATATCTAAAAACACCCTCCAACCCAACTCTAAACATCACACCAAATTTGGTGTAATGAATAGTGTTACACCAAATTTTGTGTAATACAAATATTCCCTCTTTGCCCTCCAATTTCTTCTACTTCAAACTTTTAATTCCTATTGTATCCTATATTTGATATATAATTCATTTGTAACATGGTTTTAGTTATTTAAATTGTGTATATAATTATTATTTTGGATGAACAATAGTTAATATTTACCAATAAATTATTATAAACTAAACTTAAAATTTTGATAAACTAAAGTAATTAATAAACAAAATTATAATTTAATTAAAAAGCATCAAAGTCTATCATAAAATACAAAACACTAACATTATAATTAAACTTGAAATTTAAAAATAAAATACCAAGCAAACTAAATTCCTAATAGTAGATAATTTATGAGTAGATGATAGTGCAATTTAGTATTTTTATTTATTGTAATATTAGTTGTAATATTAATTTTGCAATATAATTAACTAATGTAATATTAGTTAAATATAAATTTTTATTTAGTTACATTAATAATAATAAAATATAAGCAAAAGAAATAATTGCATAAACAAATAAATTTGCTATTCCAAAATGAAAACAAAATATTAAAATATTCATTTGGTGTAAGATTTAGTGTAGTGGGTTGGAGATGGGTTTTGCAAAATTACACCAAAACACCAAATTTGGTGAAAATCACACCAAATTTGATGTTATGGGTTGGAGATGCCCTTATCATTCAGCCTTGCATAATCAAATCGTCAATTTCTCAATGTAATTATGTGCTTAGTTGAGTTTGAGCACTTTAAAGGTTGCATCAATTAAAAAGTTAACTTATTATTATTGTTAATATTAGTTATTAATAATTATTGCACCAATATCCAGCATTTCCTTCATGAACGACTCGTTTGTGATGTCATTAATTTCAAATTTAATTGAATGACAATCATTAAAGAGAAAAACGAGCCTACTACGATAAGACATTTCATCAATAATTACAATTTCATAATTATAAAAAGCAAAATTACAAGGCTTGCCAATAACACAAAGGCATCACGGAAAGCCTAGTATGTTGTGTTTCATTTATATTTTAATACACTAGATAAAAGTCATTTGACATATTATTTTATATACGATTAATTGAAATACTAGATGAAACACCAAAGAAAATAGCGGATCTTGTAAGTACAAAAACATGAAACATAAGAACCTCTTCTTGTATATGAGTAACACATGCTGTATCAAATATATTAGTGATTGGATAGTTGAATTTTAATAGAATTTTAAATTTTTGAAATAAAATAATATAAGCATTCAATGTATTATATATAGCATCCAATATCTTAGCCTATAATTTGTTGTCGACAAATGTTGAGTAATTTTTTTGCACAATATTACAATGTTGCGCCAAAGATTTTCACCCCCTTTCTCTCTCTAACTCTTTTCTCTCCCCTTCTCTCTAACTCCCCTCAAAAAAAACCCTAAGTTTCCCCCTCCTTCTCCCTTTGCAGTAGCCCCCTTCCCCTCTCCCCCCCCCTCCTCCCTCCTTCCCCCTCCCCTCCCCTCCATGGTTTCTATTGGAGGGATACCAAATGGCGGTCCTCGTATGAAGGTGGTCGAAATTTTTGGTCCAGGGCGAAAGCGGGTCGGAGCTTCACGGAGGTGTCTCGGAGCGGAGAAGACGATGAGTCTGCGGCATAGATTTGGGAGAGGGAGAGGCAATTTTTTGCTTTTTTCTCTAGTTTGTTAGTATATCTCGTTGTTTTCTTATTTTGTTTGTGGTTTCTTTTCTCGGTTGATTTGCGAAACTCGTAGGCGGATCGGTTTTTTCTGCTCCGCAAAAGATGTAGTGGTTGCTCGTGCCCGATTTTAGTTTTTTTGGTGTGTTACGGTCTCCTTTAAGTCTTTGAAGTCTCCCGTGGAGTGGGTAGTTTTGCGGTGGGTAGTTTTTTTAGTTCATGTGAATCAATTGGTTTTACCAATTCCCGCAACTCTTAGTTAGTCTTGTCGGCTCTTAGCCCGTTGGCTACGATTGTAGTTGTAATTTTAGTTTTTGAGTTGTTTTAATATAATTCTATCGTTCGACAAAAAAAAAAAAAAAAAAAAAGAACAAATGTTGAGTAGAAAATTGACACGTTAACACAACGTGTGAATCGTGAAGCGTCATTCTTAATGACTTCCGTTTGATTTCGTTCCGCATTTTAAGGTTTTTCGCTCTACCTTTCTTGTGATATATATTAATTAGGGATAATTACAAAAACACCCCCTAAGGTTTTGGCTAATTACAAAAAACTCAAAGATGTTTCACAATTACAAATTAATCCATCGAGGTTTGATTATGTCTAAAATTTAAGGGGGTAGGTGTAATATTTTTATAATCAATGGGGTTTTTGAAATATTTTTTGTTTATGAAAGGGAAAATGTAAGATGGAATCAAACCTCAGGGGTTTTTTGTAATTTTAAAACATATCCGAGTTTTTTTGTAATTAGCACGAACCTCGGGGGTTTTTGTAATTATCCCTATTAAATATGGACTTTTGACCCATCAATTATCAAATATGTATATTTTTAGGTGTATTTAATGTGTATTTTTGTAATTTTGTATGTGTTTTTGCTGTTAAAGTCACTATAGTCATGATAGTTCGAACTAGTGGGGGTAGTTCTAAACTACCATGGGCAAGTAGTTTAGAACTACTGGGAGGATAGTTCATGGTCGTTCGAAACTACTAGGGCTAGTAGTTTGAACGACCCGACCTAGTAGTTTAAATTACTAGGTCCGATCGTTCAAACGATATATATATTAGATATTTATATAATGAAGAGGCCATAAAAGGAACTTTTTGAATAAGTAAGACCTTAAATGTAGCCATTCATAAAAATTTGGGAAACGGACATAAATACCCCATTTTTCATACCCAATCCCTACACAATGTCCATTTTCCGCTGATTTTGGACAAAAATACCATTTTCCGCTGATTTTGGACAAAAATACCCATTTTCCGCTGATTTTTGACAAAAATACCCATTTTCCGCTGATTTTTTTTTGCGTTGGTTTCTTTTTTGTTTCTTTGTTGTTTCTTTGTTATTTCAAACATGTTTGTTGTTTCTTTGTTGTTTCATACCTGTTTCATTTATGTTTCTTATATGTTTCACTTAGCCAACTTTTCATTGAATTCCACAGTTGCATAGAGAAAATCTCAGTTGTGGTATGCCACAATGAACAATGGGAAGAAAATAAAGAGTATACCAACTTTGAAATAACAAGAATAGTGATTCCAATGGACTGCACATTCAGCACCCTAAACGAAATTTTGGAACAACAATTCAATTCAGAAAATTTGAGCTTACTTGTCCATCATCGGCTACGAAAATGGACACGACTCCACCCGGACCAAAAATACTTTGTATTGACTTCCAACATCGTAGAGTTATTGAATGCATCAATCAGCGGGAAAGACTTACTAGTAACAACTTTGTTAGAGTACGTGAGATCTTTAGTTCAAGATTAGACATGCAAACATCGAAATGAAGCAAAGAACAACATTTACAAGGATGACAAAAAAAAAAAAGAGTATATGGGAAAAACTACACTATTTCTCTAAATTTAAAAACAATTTACTATAAAATTTTATCACATGATCCCCTGTTTCACAATTGTTTCTTACATGTTTCATTTATGTTTCTTACATGTTTCAACCGATTACATCATCATTAAGATTTACATAACAACAATTCTCTAAAATCATTAGGAAGTGGAGGCAATGTCGTTGTCATCGTCATCACCATTTTGCGGCTTCAACTTAGCATAATTGTGAAGCGGATAGTGACCCTTGCTTGTTCATTCTCTATCTCAAATGCTTCACGTCCATAGCCTTCCCACCATAAAGTGTTCGACATAACAAACAACAAAAAATCCCACATTCACTACAAATAAAAAAGATACACAGTCACATACATAACACAACAAATCAAAAACAAAAAAAGGAACAAATAAATGGAAATACAGAAACATAAAAGAAACAACTTGAAACAACATCGAAACAAACGAAAAACTTCAAATCACAAAATAATAAAAGAACACGAAAATTGGGTTTAACCTCCGAGTCTTCGCCGACATTTCATCAAATAGTTGCGAGCTTCACCCCGTCGGATGAAAACTCAAATCAACCACAAAATCTTCACCCCAAAGTGTATCAATCTATGGGGAGACTGTTAGAGATTTTTCTAACCGCAAGTCTACGGTGTCAAGTTTTAATATAGTGATATGAGTAGGGTTGTCGTATCCACAGGAGAATGTGTGTATAAGTACCAAGTATAAATTACCTACGCTATATTTGTGGATCAATAATAGGTGGATGTCTCAATTTATAAATAAAAACAACTAGATATAACTAATCAAAATATAAACATCTAAATCTATGGGAGAATGAATTCTAGAGGTGTGATGGATCTAGTTTTCCTTATGTTATCAATATAGTATATCAATCACAAATTACCAATTTATAAGTCAAGATTTCTACAATAATCATTTCCTCTCTCGAGTGCCAAATGATTTTAGATCACAATTGGGAAATCAATATCTCTATAAAAATCACCAATTGAAATCTCAATAAAAACTATGAATCTTAATAAATAACTTCAAAGGATTCACAAATCTCTCAATTCTATGAAATCCTAGGTTATGCTATTTCAAGGTCATGTATTCAATTACCTCTCTCAAGTGTCAAATCAAATACACCAAACACTCTAAATTATTGATCAAGTAATTTAGAAGCAACAAATCCAAATAGCACAAATAGATTGGGAAATCTAGATTGACAAACCACAATATCAAAACATAAGTTCAAACATAGATTACATAATCCCTCTAGAATTATAAAGTTTAGCTCATGATGAAAATACAAATACCCATAATCAAATGAGAATGCATCTCAAATGATATACAAAAAACAACAAAGAAAGAATTAAAGAGATTAAAGAAGAATCTTATCTATTTCTAGATGATAAATGTCTTCAATCCTCTTCCCCAACTCTTCCCTTGTGTATTGGTGGTGTTGGTTTTCATCCCCAAGTGTCATCCCTCCCCTAGATCAAGCCTCCCATGTATCTATTTATAGTACCCCCTTTAGATCCAAAAATCGGGCTTTCATTGTTTTGTCCGCCCATGGGCGTTGCAGCGCCAAACACAAACCCACACTGCCCATGTTTTGACCCCGGCGCTGCAGCGCCAAGGAGGGGCGCTGCAGCGCCCGTAGAACACTCCCGGCGCTGCGGCGCTCGTTTTGGGCGCGGGCGCTGGCGCGTTACGCTTCAGCGCCTCTTCTTCTTCGCGCTGTAGCACCATCCAAACATCCGAATTTGCTTTTGGTGTCTTCATAAGAGTTGTAGCCCTCTCTCTTAGCTTTCCATAGCCACTTGAATCAGCTCAATATCAATTTTGTAGAGAGAGTTATGACCAAAATACTAAACCCTGCCAGTGCTAGAAATTCCAGACGCATTTGGACGTTTCTTCAAATCAATCTTTCGTTGTTTGATCATCCTTGCTTCTTTTGACACACGACTCATTAAAATGACTCTAGACTCAATATAATTGGCCCTCAACATGGCTTGGCCTCTCAAATGACTCGAAACAATAGAAATTAATGCCTAACCTATGAGATATAACAAAAATGACTCAAAATACTCAAAAACAACACAAAACTCAAGTCTAGGAAGCCCAAATCAATGGTATAAAACCAAGTGAACAAATACCCCCAAACTTAGAATATTGCTTGTCCTCAAGCAATTACAACTCTAAAATGAAAAATACAAGACACAACAATACAAACAAACTGCAAAACTTCACAACCAATATCATTTGTCTCATACTCATTTCACTATCAATCAAGCATGTGTTTTGACATTGTGATCAAATGTGTTGAATGTTCATGCCAATTCCGTTTATATTATTCAAATAGATTCACGCAATCAAGTGTTATCAAAATGATCCACTTTCTCAATATCCGGATGAAATGCTTACCGGATTCCATAAGCTTGTCATTCACATTAATCTCCACTAATGTAGGCTAATGTAACACAAGGATCAATAAGACTTTTAAAGCTTGTAATGTGGGCTTAGGGTAAGGTAGGAAAATATAGGAATAAATGGCTCAAATCACCCAAACACACAATTAACACTTGAATTATCAATAGGCACTACCCTTCACTTTTTTTTTTTTCTTTGGCATCCCCAATGTTTATGAACTTTCAATCCCGTTGATTTTTTTTTTACATTTTTTTTTTGTAACCCCAAACTTATTCTTTTGCATACATGGGGTTTCATCTTTTCTTTTCTCGGGCAACTTCATTCAAATAACCACATACCCTTCTCATCATCATCCCTCATCAATCTTCAATATTTTTCTATATTATGTGTGTACGTATGAGTGATGGGTAATTAGGATTTTCACATTTAGGCTCGGGTATTCGATTGGTTGCCAAAGAAACGGGTTTATAAGGCTCAAAGGGGGACACTAGGAAAATATAATACAAAGGTAGGCATTTTAGGCTCTAGCTTGTTCAAAGATGGCCTAAATCACTTCATCATGGTTACTTTGCCTAGGATTTCGCCTCGACTAGTGATCGACAAGTTCTAGCATCCGGGATCATACAAGAAACACTCAACTTCATAAATCATTTTCAAATAAATCAACCAAATTATGCATGTAGATGGAATTAATGGAACGAAGCATAGATCACCGCTCAAACACATGCTCTTTTGACCGTTTAACTCATATTCGACAAATTCACTTAGTCATGCAGTTCTATAGTTCAACAAATGACTCGACTCGACTCAACTCAAAGCAAATATACAAGACACAAAAAAAACACGAAGAAAATAGGTTCACAAACCGAAAAAGGTATTACCACTCCCCAAACTTAATATAACCATTGTCCTCAATGGAAGAGGTGCAACTCCTCGTCGGAATCGTGGGGTGAAAGAGAAGCAACAAGGCCAATTGGTAGCACTCCATAGGGTCGATGGCTTTTTCCTTGCCTTTCTATGATTTAGGAGGCACAATACCAACCTGTCAAACAAAACCAAACGTGGAAACGAGCAATGGGGTAAAGTACCACAATATCATGTGAAGACCATGGGAGCTACATCAATGTTATATAATTGTGATCGACATGTGAACTCCCAACAATAAACCAAGAAGGGTATGCAAAAGTGTTAAATTTCTCATTGAGGCATTTTATCAAATACATGGTGGGCATAGATAGAAAATAAGGATGTGAAGGTAATTTATATAACCAATTATACCCGAAATTCAATACCAATCCAAATTCTATCACAATAATCACCTTTTTCACATAATTTCACAAGAATCGCGTAATGAGCATGCAAGAGGGATAGGGGTGAGATGCAACATGACTACTTCTAATAAAACACAAACATTCTAACTAATCAAACTATGAAAGCAAGTAAAATGAGCTTGGGTTGCCTCCCAAGAAGCGCTAAATTTAAAGTCTTTAGCCAGACTTTTGTTTTACTCAACCGGGATCCAAAAATAAGTGTCGATCATGCCACGCCTTTGTATTTTCCAATAGTATAGGCGATCCTTCAGTGTATGTAAGACGTGGATGATTAAGGGTCACAATGTTGATGGTATTTTGGAAATCAAAAATGTGTTCCTAATGATGAAAAATGGTTTATCAATCATAGTAAAGATATTTCTATCTTTACTCACATTAAATATCATGAAATCTGTAGAACATGTGAATTGATCACCATTTTCAAACATTGTTCCTTCAAGTGTATGCTTCTTAAAATTTGATACATTTGTATTGAAGCTTACATCTAGAGTGCACATATTTTTGTCAATATGAGGATTTTCAATTGAGTGAGAGATAGAGATACTCCCCGAGTTAATTTGATGTGGTCATTAGTCAAGTGGCTACGATAATCTAGAGGGGGTGAATAGATTATCTCGGTTTTTGATTTTGCCCTCTTTTTTTGAATAATCAACCAAAGACGAGAATGTAAATGCGGAAATAAAACAACACTCGTCGATTTAAAGAGGTTCAACCCACCAGGGCCTAATCCTCTACCACCCCAAGATATCCGGGATGGATTTCAAAAGAAAAAGGATTTTATTAATTTACCAAAAATTAATACAACACCTTGAGGATTACCACAACCCTCTTACACCACCTCGAGGATTACCACAATCCTCTTACAACACCTTTGAAGATTACCACAACCTTCAAACACCTATCACCTAGATCACCCAAGTGTATTCTTACCACAAGAATACTCACAAGGATGTCTTGTGTTGAATGATGACCAAAATCAAGATTACAACTCAATAATGATTGATACAATATGAGTACAAGTGTAATCAAGAATTGAAAGCCTAGACCTCAAATTTGTGCAAGTGAAAGTGCTAAGGCTAATACAACAAGATATATGAAAGTGTTTGCTTTGTTTGCTCTTTGCTTGTATAGAGTGTTGTATCTTGTTGCTTGAATGGAGCCTCTATTTATAGGAGAGGTCTTGGCTTTGATTTCCGGACATTGGCTCCTCCTTGGGGAGTGATTTGCTTTGCAAAAGAAACCATTTAAAATCATCAATATAGTTTGTTAGAAATCAATCCCACAAAATAGGAAAAAGTCATGCAAAACGCATAGCGGATAGTTTCTTTGTCAAACATGGGGTTCGACCGGTCGCAGAGATAAGTTTGAAATTGAATTCTCGCGAATTTTTACACAGGGGGACCGGTCGAAGGGGGTGCGACCGTCGCCTCACCAGGGACCGGTTGCCGGGACAAGCGTTTTTACGAAACAGAGAAGTCGGAACAAAAATCCAACTTGCAGTACAATGTCGCCACGGCCGATCGACCGACCGACCACACCGCCGCCCACTTGGTCGACCGGTCGCCTGCTTTTTTTTTTTTTTTACGTCCCATTTTCTGTTTCAAAACTCAACTCAGTGCGGGTTGCCCTATGGGGCGGCCGGTCGAGCTGAAACAAAAGTGTTGTCCAATTTTAAATCGAAAATAAACCCCAAGAAATACTCCAAAAAATAGTAAAAACATTTTAGATCGATCGGAGGTATTGGGACAACATTTAGAGACATTGTTTTGGTATAAAAACTCATTTTAATAAAATCATCAAAATCATGATAAAAACATTTATCTAACAAACTCCCCTTTTTGATGATTACAAACCAAAACAATTTACAAGGAGGACGATTTTGAAAACAAAACTATTTTCCTGGTTTTAGAGAAAACTATCCGTTTAATAACATTTTACAAAAAGCTCCCCTATCAATAAGCATATCAATAAGAAGTATTGTATAAGCTAGAAGCACAAGCTTTTACAAAATAAACAACAACTTCATGAGCTAAGCTCCCCTCACAAATACTTAATATCCATGCAAACAAGTCCATAAAACAACCATTGGACTAAGTTTTCTTCACAACTTATGGCCTAAACAAGCCATAGCTTATAGCTTCTATATCGAGCTTTTATTAGCTTCTTTGAGCTAACGAGCCATTTTCCCTGTTTCTCCCCTTTGGAATCATCAAAAAGAATGTTAGGACAATAAAAACATCATACAAGTATATCAAAGTGTGCCAAATAGACGATTTATCAACCATTCGAGAAGATAAACATAATCCAAAAAAAATGGGAGAAAAGTATCATTTGATATCCATAAGCACGTTTTAAGTGTCAAGACATGATCTCAATAAGTATATAAGACATATGAGAGCATAAGAGTCATGTAAAAGTCGAACAATTCATTGCGACAATTCATCGAACACCTTGTGGGTGTAAAATATAAAAGAGATTGTATAAAGCCCTTGTAAGAGATTCAAGCCAAAAATTTTCATCACCAAATCATACCAAACATCATACAATACAAAGATAATAACTAAGCTCATCATGATCACAAAATAATTTCATCAAGTAATATACAAGAAAGCCATAAACTCGAGGTTCAACCCATTTGAGCAAAAGGAATAGAATTCTTACCATTCGATCGGTAAAGATGAGCGATGATGATGATAAACAAGTCATATAAGGTGTATGATATGAATTGAATTCATGAAAACAAATTTTGAGTGAAATTTGTGTGAATTTGGCAAAGGGACGAAAAATGGCCAAAAAGAGTGAAAATGACTAATGTCAAGACACAATTTTAAACCAAAAATGGCTTAGGGCGACTCTGGTCGTGGTTGAGGGCGACCGGTTGCCCTCAACCTCTTCAGCCCCATTGTTTTGCAAGTTTTCCAAAATCCGAATTTTCAACCAAAAATCCGATTTTTCGCCCTAAGTTTTAAAAACGTGCAAAATACAAATGTAAATTTCATTCAATATGCATTATGCCTAACCGAGCTCGATCGACGCAAAAAGTCTCGGAAGTTAGCGGTTTTGTGAAAATATCCGCTAATTGATCTTGAGATGGAACAAAAGATATCTCAATTTTTCGTTTTGAGACACAATCCCTTAGAAAATGATGTCGAATCTCAATATGTTTAGTACGGTTGTGATGAACCGGATTTTGAGCAATATTTATAGCGGATATATTATCACAAAATATAGGAACATTTTCAAAAGAACATTTGTAATCCGCTAAGGTTTGTTTCATCCAAAGAAGTTGAGTACAACAAAAGGCGGCGGAAATATATTCGGCCGGCCGTTGAAAGTGAAACACAATTTTGTTTCTTTGAGAACCAAGAAACTAGGCAATCGCCTAAAAATTGACATGATCCTAAGTACTTTTCCGATCATCAATATTTCCCGCATAGTCCGAATCACTATAACCTTTAAGAGAAAAATTTTCATTCTTTGGATAAAATAAACCATATTGAATGGTGCCTTTCAAATATCGAAAAATCCTTTTAACGGCACTCATATGAAATTCTTTGGGATTGCTTTGAAAACGAGCACATAGGCATACGGCATGAAGAATGTCCTGTCTACTAAGCGGTTAAATAAAGTAAACTACCAATCATACCTCGATACTTGGATTCATCAACCGACTTGCCTTTTTCATCTTTGTCAATTTTGACATTGGTTGCCATAAGTCGAGACGGTTCTTCCTTCTTCAATGCCGAACTTCTTCAAAAGTTCTTTTGTATACTTTGATTACGAGATATAAATACCTTCTTGGCATTGCTTAATTTGAAGTCGAAGGAAGAAGTTTAGCTCCCCATCATACTCATCTCGAATTCACCTTGCATTAACTTGGAGAATTTCTTGCACAAAGATTCATTAGTAGCACCAAAGATAATATCATCAACATAAATTTGCACAAGTAAACAATCTTGCCCTTTTTCAAAAACAAAGAGTGTAGTATCAACTTTACCTCTTGTAAAACCATTTTGCAAAAGAAAAGAGCTAAGTCTATCATACCATGCACGGGGTGCTTGTTTTAAACCATACAAAGCCTTTTTAAGTTTATAAACATCATTAGGCCTAGAAAAATTTTCAAACCCCGGAGGTTGTTTTACATAGACTTCTTCTTGAATAATACCATTTAAGAAAGCGGATTTAACATCCATTTGGTAAAGTTTGAAATTTTTGAAACAAGAATAGGCAAGTAAGATACGAATAGCTTCTAAACGTGCTACGGTGCAAAAGTTTCATCATAGTCAATACCTTCTTCTTGACAATACCCTTGAGCTACTAACCTTGCCTTATTTCGAACAATGTTGCCTTGATCATCAAGTTTGTTCCGAATACCCATTTTGTACCAATAATTGTTTGAGATGGAGGACAAGGTACTAATTCCCATACATCATTTCTTTCAAATTGATTCAACTCCTCTTGCATTTCCAAAACCAATCTTCATCCTCAATAGCTTCCTTAGCATTTTTAGGCTCTTTTTGAGATATAAGAGCTTTCTCGGCAAAATTCCTTCGAGTCATTACTTTATCAAGGGGATCACCAATAATAAGATCTTTTGGGTGATCTCCTTAAATTTCAATGCTACGGGAAGATTCAAGTATCACCCCTATCTTCTTGAGGACATTTGAACTTGAAGGTTGATCATTATGAGCATCACTTTGAACAATAGGTTCAACAATATCCTCTTCATCACTATCGTCATTGGGTATTCTTTCAACACCCGAGGCTTCATTAAATTTGACATGAATAGATTCTTCAACAACCATGCTAGTCTTGTTGTAAACCCGATATGCTTTGCTCTTGGTTGAATACCCCATAAATATTCCTTCATCGGCCTTAGGATCAAGTTTGTCCAATTGATCCTTAGTATTTAAAATAAAGCACTTACATCCAAATATTTTGAAGTAACTAATATTTGGAGTTCTTCCTTTCCAAAGCTCATATGGAGTTTTATTCATTTTAGGACGAATATAAACTCGATTAGTGACATAGCAAAAGCGGTACTTACGGCTTCGCCCAAAAATATTTTGGAAGAGAGAATTCATTGAGCATGGACCGACTCATTTCTTGTAGCGTCCGATTCTTCCTTTCGGCTACACCATTTTGTTGAGGTGTCCTTGGAGCCGAAAAATTGTGCGTATATCCCTTGGTTTCACAAAAGACTCTAAACTCACCGTCAAATTCTCCGACTCGATCACTTGAATAGTTTTAATAGTATCTTCCTTTTCATTCTCAATGCGTCTACACAACTTAACAAACTCATTAACGGCATCGCTTTTATTTGCAAGAAAAAGAGCCCAAGTGTATCTAGAAAAATCATCGACAATAACGAAAGTGTAATGTTTTCCACTTAGACTAGCCGTACCAATATCCCCATACAAATCAAGGTGAAGCAATTGTAGGGGTTTGGTAGTGGAAATTTCATTTTTGGGCTTAAAACTACTCTTAACTAATTTGTTCTTTTGACAAGTGTCACATAAGCCAAGATTTTCAAAATTCAATTTGGGTAGTCCTTTTACATGTTGGTTTTTGTAAATATTTTTCAAATTCTTGTATCCAACATGTCCGAGTCGCCTATGCCATAAACTCGTTAAATCATTATTGGCGACAAGACAAGAAACATTTTGACTAACCAAATCACTAGTACAAATTTTGTAAAGATTTCCTTTTCTATTTGCTTCACAAATAATATTACCATTTTTAAGAATAAGGCATTTTTCTTTATTAAAAGAAACATCATAATTTGAATCACAAAGTTGGCTAACACTTATCAAATTAAACTTAAGCCCTTCTACTAAAAGAACATTACAAAGAGAGAAAAAGAAGAGTTACCAATTTCTCCATTTCCAAGAATTTTTCCTTTGCCATTGCCGAACATGACTATACCCTCTTCTTGGAGCTTGATGTTGGTAAAAAGCTCTCTCCTCCCGGTCATATGGCGTGAACATCCGCTGTCCACGAGCCATTTCGAATCCTCCATGGTTGTTATAGCCCCTATTACCTACAAAATCATTTCTTTTAGGTACCCTATAATTTTGGGGTCCATGGGGGTTAGTTTTGAGACCTTTGGGTCTCCAAATATAACTAGAGCTATTTCTCAATTTGCAATTATTAGCATAATGTCCAATTTTGCCACAATAAAAACAAGTAGGAGTATGAGAGCTACTAGCACGTATGAAAGTCGGACCTTGGTTATTTTTCTTAAAGACTTTTGAAATGGTTTGTAACCAAGTCCTTGTTTTGAATGCTCACCTCTTTGTGCATCTAAAATTTTAGTAACCTTATCCGTACTTAAATTAAAATGATGCACATCCTTTTTCAAATTATCAATATCATTAGTGAGCATTTGTTTCTCGGTTTCAAGAGTTTGAATTTGAGTAAGGGTAATAGCATGAACATGATCAAGAGTCTCATAAGATGTAAATAATTTATCCTTTTCTATTTTAAGCTCTTTATGCTCCTTCTTTAAACTCTTGTATTTAACAATTAATTTTTGAAATTCATTTTGCAACTCATCAAAATCACATTGCAATTCATCAACTAAGGAGGAGGTAGAGGAGTTAGAGCGTACCTCATTATTTTCATCGTCCATAGCCATAAGACCATGTTCGGTTTCACCTTCCTCGTCGGATGTCTCGAGTAGCTCATCCCAAGTTTTGACATCCGCATTTAGAGCCTTCTTTTTCGGAAAAAGCTTCTTTTTCTTTTGTTCCTCCTCATTGAGTTTTGGGCAATCGGCTATGAAGTGCCGGGCTTTCGCACTTAAAGCAAGCATTATCTCTTGGTTTTCTTGCTTTATTTTTATTCACAAATTTTGCAAATTTTTCGAACAAGTGCGGCCGTCTCCTCATCATCATCATCATTATCATAGTATGCATTATTAGAAGAGGAAGCAAGACCTTTAGGAATATTTTGCATACCCGATTGATTGATGGTTGGTTTGGTATTTTTCCTCTCCTTGAGATAGACTTCATAGATGAGGAGGTTCCCGATGAGCTCGTCAAACTTGAGTGTCTCAAGATTTTGTGCTTCCGTGATTGCCGTCACCTTTTTCGGACCATGAGCCGGGAAGAGCATTCAATACCTTAGTCACTTTGTCTTCTTCGGAGATGACTTTACCGAGGGCCACAAGAGGATTGACAATGTTGTCAAGCCTTTCCACCATCTTGGAGATGCTTTCACCATCATACATGTTAAAGTTTTCAAAGTCTTTAACAAGCATGGTCTTTCTAGCTTGCTTGACCTTCTTTGTCCCTTCATATATAGTCTCCAATTTTTCCCAAACCTCATGTGCCGACCTTATGCCTCGTATGCGATTGTACTCGGTGGCGGTAAGTGAGCAATGCAAAATATTCAAGGCCTTACCGTTTAGAGAAAAGCCTTCTTATCATTTTCATCGAACTCCTTGAAAGGTTTAGGAGTCGAGTGCCATCCTCCATTTTTTCGTTGGTTGATCAACTCCTTCAATAACCACATTCCATATGTCAAATCCGCACCCTTGTAGAAAGCACTCCATACGGTCTTTCCAAAATGCGTAGTTGTTGGCGTCGAACAATGGTGGCTTGTTGGTGGAGGCGCCGGTGGTGAGATAAGCGTCATTCGTAGCCATGGATCTTTCCTCTTTACTCGGAACGAGCTAGCCAAAGAGTTTGGCTCTGATACCACTTGTTAGTCCAAGTGGCTCACGATAATCTGAGGGGGTGAATAGATTATCTCGGTTTTTCAGATTTTGCCCTCTTTTTTTTTGAATAATCAACCAAAGACGAGAATGTAAATGCGGAAATAAAACAACACTCGTCGATTTAAAGAGGTTCAACCCACCTGGGCCTAATCCTCTACCACCCCAAAGATATCCGGGATGGATTTCAAAAGAAAAAGGATTTTATTAATTTACCAAAAATTAATACAACACCTTGAGGATTACCACAACCCTCTTACACCACCTTGAGGATTACCACAATCCTCTTACAACACCTTTGAAGATTACCACAACCTTCAAACACCTATCACCTAGATCACCCAAGTGTATTCTTACCACAAGAATACTCACAAGGATGTCTTGTGTTGAATGATGACCAAAATCAAGATTACAACTCAATAATGATTGATACAATATGAGTACAAGTGTAATCAAGAATTGAAAGCCTAGACCTCAAATTTGTGCAAGTGAAAGTGCTAAGGCTAATACAACAAGATATATGAAAGTGTTTGCTTTGTTTGCTCTTTTTCGCTTGTATAGAGTGTTGTATCTTGTTGCTTGAATGGAGCCTCTATTTATAGGAGAGGTCTTGGCTTTGATTTCCAGACATTGCTCCTCCTTGGGGAGTGATTTGCTTTGCAAAAGAAACCATTTAAAATCATCAATATAGCTGTTAGAAATCAATCCCACAAAATAGGGAAAAGTCATGCGAAAATGCAACGGATAGTTCTTTGTCAAACATGGGTTCGACCGGTCGCGCAGAGATAAGTTTGAAATTGAATTCTGCGAATTTTTACACGGGGGACCGGTCGAAGGGGGTGCGACCGTCGCCCTCACCGTGACCCGGTTGCCGCCGCGTTTTTTCGAAATGCGAGAGAAGTGCGGAACAAAAATCCAACTTGCGGTGTGCAATTCGCCCGTCGGTCGACGGTCGACCACACCGTCGCCCACTTGGTCGGTCGTCGCCGCCGCCTTCTTTTTTTTTTTACGTCCCATTTTCTGTTTCAAAACTCAACTCAGTGCGGGTTGCCCTATGGGGCGGCCAATTCGAGCTGAAACAAAAGTGTTGTCGATTTTAAATCGAAAATAAACCCCAAGAAATACTCCGAAAAATAGTAAAAACATTTTAGATCGATCGGAGGTATTGGGACAACATTTAGAGACATTGTTTTGGTATAAAAACTCATTTTAATAAAATCATCAAAATCATGATAAAAACATTTATCTAATAGTGGCTCCCCCTCTTGTAAGATCGGATTGCACTCTTCAAAAGTCTCCTCCAAATTTTGAAGGGCGTCCACCTTTTTCATAATGGGCAATTCATGTTCATGATTTTCTATTTCACCAGTCCCAAGAATGATGACGACTCTTCATTATTAAGTTGGTCAATCATTTGTTGGAGTAACTTTGACATAGTTTGACATGTAATCTCAATTTGTTGAATGCTTGCCTCGGTTTGTAGTAATCTATCATCACTTTCGATTTCTTATCTTACACTCTTCAATAAACTCAAGAAGATTCTTTTCCAACTCGGACCGACGTTTTATCTCATCTTGTCGTCTTCTTGCCTCACAATCATCTAGAAATTGATAAAGTATTTCTTCCAAGCTAGACAATTGTTCTTGTGGCTGATGAAAGGTTTCATGATTTGCCATATTTTGGGTCCATACATTTTCTTGAGATGGATAATAAGGAACAAAATTATTCACACTTTGACTTCCAAAAACCCCAGAAGCATCATCGGTTGGCCACGTATATGCATACATTATAATTCCTTCCAACGATGTGCCTAAAAAAAATTACACAAAATTAAAACAAGAAAAGAAAAAAAACTCCGCAAAAAAAAAAATCAAATTACAACTAGGCAATCAACCTTGATATCATACAAAACACCATTCCCCGGCAACGGCGCCAAAAACTTGTTAGAGATTTTTCTAACCGCAAGTCTACGGTGTCAAGTTTTAATATAGTGATATGAGTAGGGTTGTCGTATCCACAGGGAATGTGTGTATAAGTACCAAGTATAAATTACCTACGCTATATTTGACAGATCAATAATAGGTGGATGTCTCAATTTATAAATAAAAACAACTAGATATAACTAATCAAAATATAAACATCTAAATCTATGGGAGAATGAATTCTAGAGGTGTGATGGATCTAGTTTTCCCTTATGTTATCAATATAGTATATCAATCACAAATTACCAATTTATAAGTCAAGATTTCTACAATAATCATTTCCTCTCTCGAGTGCCAAATGATTTTAGATCACAATTGGGAAATCAATATCTCTATAAAAATCACCAATTGAAATCTCAATAAAAACTATGAATCTTAATAAATAACTTCAAAGGATTCACAAATCTCTCAATTCTATGAAATCCCAGTTATGCTATTTCAAGGTCATGTATTCAATTACCTCTCTCAAGTGTCAAATCAAATACACCAAACACTCTAAATTATTGATCAAGTAATTTAGAAGCAACAAATCCAAATAGCACAAATAGATTGGGAAATCTAGATTGACAAACCACAATATCAAAACATAAGTTCAAACATAGATTACATAATCCCTCTAGAATTATAAAGTTTAGCTCATGATGAAAATACAAATACCCATAATCAAATGAGAATGCATCTCAAATGATATACAAAAAACAACAAAGAAAGAATTAAAGAGATTAAAGAAGAATCTTATCTATTTCTAGATGATAAATGTCTTCAATCCTCTTCCCCAACTCTTCCTTGTGTATTGGTGGTGTTGGTTTTCATCCCCAAGTGTCATCCCTCCCTAGATCAAGCCTCCCATGTATCTATTTATAGTACCCCCTTTTAGATCCAAAATCGGGCTTTCATTGTTTTGTCCGCCCATGGCGCTGCAGCTGAATGTTGTAAAAAATCGGCTAGCGGCCGCTGAGCGCCGACTAGCGCTAGCGCCCAGTGGCCGACCCGATTTTCCGAAAATCGCCAAAAAAATCGCCAGGGGCAAAAATCGGCCTAGGCGCCCGCCTAGCGGGCTAAAGCGGCGAGCGGGGCGCCAGCGGCAAAAAATCGGAAAAAATCGGGAAAAAATCGGTCAGGCGGTCAGGCGGAATAAATCGGCCAAAAATCGGAAAAATCGCCAAAATACAAAAAAAAAAAAAAAATAAGAAAAACTTGGGCTTTTCTAGCGCCCGCCTAGGCGCCTAGCGCCCGCTAGCGCCCTGCGCTAGCGCCGATTGCCGATCGGCGCTAGCGATTGCAACCTTGGGCTGCAGGCGCTCGAAAATGGCGCTGCAGCAAAAACACAAACCCACACTGCCCATGTTTTGACCCCGTGGCTGAGCATGAGGAGAGGGGCTGTTCTTGCCAAGTAGAACACTCCCAGGCCGCGGCGGCCACAGCTTACGCTTCAGCGCCTCTTCTTCGCGCTGTAGCACCATCCAAACGTCCGAATTTGCTTTTGGTGTCTTCATAAGAGTTGTAGCTCTCTCTCTTAGCTTTCCATAGCCACTTGAATCAGCTCAATATCAATTTTGTAGAGAGAGTTATGACCAAAATACTAAACCCTGCCAGTCTTTAGAAATTCCGGACGCATTTGGATGTTTCTTCAAATCAATCTTTCGTTGTTTGATCATTCTTGCTTCTTTTGACACACGACTCATGAAAATGACTCTAGACTCAATATAATTGGCCCTCAACATGGCTTGGCCTCTCAAATGACTCGAAACAATAGAAATTAATGCCTAACCTATGAGATATAACAAAAACGACTCAAAATACTCAAAAACAACACAAAACTCAAGTCTAGGAAGCCCAAATCAATGGTATAAAACCAAGTGAACAGAGACTCGAGAACAGTTAAAAATGAGAGGAATCGATGAACCGTCAAAGGATTTAGAGACATTAAAACAAATCCTCGAAGCTTTGCGGCTCGAAGGACTCTTGCACTCTCGAAAACCATCGGAGCAAAATCCGGTCAGCCACCGGAACTTTGTTTCTGACGAGTCGCCGATTGTCGTTATGAAACCTTCAAGAGTTTCAACTCCGACGCCGATTAGCCGAGGAGGGGAAACGGTTATTCTCTGTCGTATGGTAGAAATCAAATCCGTGGCGTTTCACGGAACTACGCTTTCACCCGGAGAAAATTCGCCGACGGTGAGTCCCCTACGAAAGGACGTCGAGTCGACGGCGCGGTGACGTGGTGCGGTTTTCGTGCCCTTTTCGGCTAAACCAAATGGCTATCTGCTCCACATCTAGTCCGTAGCCGCCACAAGTTCGATCTTCTTCTTTTTTATTAAGTGTTGATTCTTCCAAAGCCGATTTAAGAGCCTCGATCGATGTTTCTCGAAGCGCTTAGACATAGTATCGATCTCGGCTCTGTTTGTTTTCATGGTTATAGCTTTTCACTCACGGTTTTTGATTTATTATTATTATTATTATTATTATTATTATTATTATTTTTTCTCATTAAGCATCATCTTTTTATTTTTATTTTTTGAGGGAAATTAAGAAGATCCGAATGGCTGTGAGCACAATATTTACGAATGGTTGTGAGCACAATATTTAGTAACAAAAACTCTCGCTTAACCAACACAAGACAACCGGTTCCATTATTGAACTTTCCAAATCAATCAATTTACTGATTATAATCCCAAAAAGCAAATCAAATCGTGACGATAGATATAGAAAGGTCAAGTGCTACAAAGTCGTCGATTCAACGCCCGTATTGGCCGCTACGACATTTTGTGCCTCCAAGAGCCGCATTTGCCGTTCGCGTGTTCTCTTTTTCGCAAAGACTGATACCCATGATTATATCAAGCATCGTGCCCGTTGTACCAAAGAATACAAGGGGTGCAAGAGATTTGCGTTTGATTTCAACGGGGATCGCAATCAATGTAGATAAGAAAAGTAAAGGGGTGGGTATATTTGGGAAGTTTAGGACCGGATTGGGTAGATTAGTGATAGGGTGGTATTTTTGTCTTTTTTTCAAAAATCAGGGTATTTTGTGGTATTTCCTCTAAAAAATTCCCTTCTTTCTTTGAGACCAGAAAGCTCTGGTCCAGTAAATCCTTTTATCCCTTTCTTGAAATTAATTAATATGTTGTTTAAACTTATAATAATTAATAAGATTTATGTAAGGATAAAGCTAAAATCACATCACTTATAATCACACATTGTCCTCACACTGTAATAAGATATGTATGTACGGATAGATTTTTACTTAATTTTTCAAAAAAATAAAATATTGTGAAGTATATTTTGCACTACCTTTCATAATTTTTTTTGTGACAAATAGTTGCCAAGTTTTTTTTTTTTCTTTCCTTGAAACACTTTGAACTCTTCTAGCTTTTACTAACTCTTACAAACTAGTTAGACATTATAGTGTTCCTATTAGAATGTCTTCCAAATTAGTAAAGCTAGATTAATTAGGATATTAATCATGTATGGTTGTATTTCCAACCCCTTTTTCCACTTTCCAACTATTCCTAAAATGGGTTTATGTTTGTTTCAAAAGTTTTTCAAGTAGAAATGAAGTCATTTCCATTTTTCACTTTTTATAGAAAATATTCTTTTGAAAACACAACCAAATAATTTTTCATTCCAATTACGCAAACCTAGGTTTTATACACTACAATCACGCAAACCTATATCAAAAATAAATTTGAAAAACTATAATCAAACATATTCTCATTTTCAAATAGAAATTGAGACAACAAGCCAAAACATATTCTCAATTCTCACACGAAAATCAATAAAGTTTGAAAATTCATTTTCCAACACTAAACTCAAAAATTGACTTGGAAACACATCCATACATCCCCTTAAGTTTGACTTATTTTTCCCCTCTTAACATAAATAACCTGGACTATTTTTATATTTTTATATAAATTTAATACTTATCCCCATGTGCTGGCATTTCTGATTACTTTCCTCAGAAGTCATTTTCTCAGGGGTTTAAAACAGTATAAATATGCAATCCCACTACACAAAACAAAGCAAATGTATAACAGGTTCTCTCCTAGCTGCATCAATCAAAGTACCTAGAGATTTTCTCACATTATCTAAGAAGGTTTGCTTTACTCTTCATTCTAGTTATTTTTCCCTATTTGCTAAATTCTTGAGACTTTTTCTAATGAACAATTGATTTTCTTTCATATAGTTGAATATTGATCAAGCGCACGCACACACACACACATATGTAACAAACATTTACTTAAAATTCATATATTTTGTGCATTTCTTGTCCCAATCTTAGAGAATAGAATATGGATTTGAAATTATATTGTGAACTGATATAGTCTTTCCAATGAGTTCCATTTTCTCCATATATATATATATATATATATATATTCTCGTAAACTCTCTATTCTTGTTTTAATTGACCTACAAATTCAAAAACCAAACATCAAGTGGGACAGTTATTCTGAAAAGAAACATAGCTGCTTTTATAAAGAAAAACATTGGTCTCTTCACATCTTTAACTACAGTCTTTGGCAGTTCAAGTTGAATTAGGAAGACTCTTTTGTCTTTGACTCCCTCTTGACTATTTTCATGTTCCGTCTTTATGGTAAATTCTACATCTCTAAATTATTTCTTCTTCGCATTAGTTTTTACCATAATCAAAGTCTTTATGCCCCATTTCTGGTAGGCACAATGCTCCATGCACAAGCATGTATTTTGCTCGTGATTCATATATTAAAAAAAAATTAAATATTAAGATTGAATTGCTGGAATTTTACAAATAAATTTGCATGTATTATTGTTAGAATGTTAGATTATGAACATAATTTGTAAGAATATGTTAGTATCGTATTTTTCATTACACACGTTTTCACTCCTTTTTGACAATGCAAAACTACTCACAAATCCCACTAATTTTGTGCAATGACGAAAAAGGAAAAAAGTAAAAAGAAAAATCCCCCCCCCCCCCACACACACAGACAGCTTCTAAGGTTAAACAATCACTTTCCTATTTATTTCTTTTTGAGGTAATTTTAATTTGCTCCCTAAATGATGCGTGTTTTTTAAATTTGCCACTTAACTTTGAATTGTTCTACTTGACCCCTTAAACTTTGCAAATTGTTGTACATAGTCTATAATTCCCAATTTAACCCCTCATTGTTAGTGTCTTGTCTCAAACAATTATTTGGATCAATTTTCTCTCAAAATCTCCTCATCTTTAGTCAATACAAATACTATTAAATAATAGTAAATTCATCATAAAACAAAGGCTATGGTACAATTTTCATATATCACAAAATAAACTAATCATAAAGGTTAAGGGGTAATTTTGGAGATTACACACTAAGTGTAACAATTCGCAATGTTCAGGTAGAACAATTCAAAGTTAACTGAGCAAAGTAGAAAAACTCGTATAGTTTGGGGAGCAAATTAAAATTATATCTTTCTATTTTCTGTGGTAAATTAATAGTGTTCTAGAAAGCGCTAGGCGCTAGTCGGGCGGCAGACTGGGGCCTAGCGCCTAGGCGGAGCTTGGGCGGGGTTAGGCGAGGCTAATCGGAAAAATAATGTAGGTGGAAAAATGGGTCTAGCGCCTAGGCGGAGCTTGGGCGGGGTTAGGCGAGGCTAATCGGAAAAATAATGTAGGTGGAAAAATGGGTCTAGCATCTGGCGAGAACTAATCGTGTCGGGAACAGTGAGTAAATATGACTCACTTGGAGATGAAGTTTCATACTTCTTACTTGGTAGTCTTAAATTCTAGTGAACTTTACAAAGCCCTGTCCTTTCTTTTACGCGGTTACAACTGTTTGAGTTTCATTTAGTTATTTTTGTCTTACTGTAACTTATAAATAGCTCTTCTCCCTCCTCCTTTCTTCCTGATAAAGATTTGTAGTATATATTACCGATCCAAAAAAACCAAAAAACAGATTTGTAGTATATGCATAAATAAATGGGATAATTACAAAAACCTCCCCGAGGTTTCGGACTAATGACAAGATTAAAAAAAACTTGAGTTTGATTCGTCTTACATATTAATGACAAGATTTCAAAAATACCTCATATTTCTAAGAATATTACAACTACCCACTTAAATTTAAGACAGATTACATAATCAAACATTGGGGTCTTTTTGTAATTAGTCAAAACTTCAGGGGTGTTTTTGTAATATCCCTAACTAAATTAACATAGTAGAGACGAAGACATTGCTTCCCGCGTTTTCCATATTGCAATTTTGTGAATAAACTCATGCGTGCAAGCAATTTCTTCATTATCTCAACCTACCACCGCCTTTTTTTTGTTTCTCTTTGGCTCCTTAACGGTTTCTATTTTATTTCTCTTTAAGCTTCTTCGTTTTTTTTCTCATCAGCCCCTTTCTCTCTATTTTCTCCATAAACTCACACCCAATATTGGATTATCAATATAAATTAAATCATCTTTTTTCTGTTATGGGAATAGTATCTGTGTTGTGATTAATATCAAGGGCTTCATACTCCACTAATTTACTTTCTGATTTGTCAAGAAATCTGTGAAATAGGTAATTTTTTTGGTTAAAGATTGAATCTTTATGTTTCTTGTTACTTTCTAATGAGTTTATTCTTTGTGGGTTTTTGTTAAATCTCTGTTTCTGCTTAATTCCAGATGATACGAATTAGGGATAATTACATAAAACCCCCTGAGGTTTGGGTTAACTACAAAAAAGCCCCAGAGATTTTTGAAAAATACAAAAAAAAAACTTTAAGTTTGATTCCATTAGATCTTTTCATAAGCAAAAAAACATTTCAAAAACCACCTCGATATTGGTAGAAATATTACATTTAACCCCTTAAATTTAAGACAAAATCAAACATGAGGGGGCTTTTTTGGATTTTTTGGTAATTAGGCCAAACCTTGGGGGTGTTTTCGTAATTATCCCTAATTCGTATCATCTGGAAAATGCTCTGTTTGGTAGATTGTTTAACCATAAGTTCATAACTGTTTGAATATGTTTTGAATTTCTTTTGTTGATTAACTTAGTTTTTTTTTTCCCTCATTAGTTTTCTTGAATGGAGGTTGTCATATATGAATATTGAATACCATCCAGAATGATGAATTAGAGAACAAAAGAAAGAAATTGAGCTTTTTTTGGGTTAATTACAAAAACACCCCTAAGGTTTGGGCTAATTACGAAAAAAAACAGAGTTCTTTGAAAATTACAAAAAAAAACTCGTTGAGGTTTGATTCCTCTTACATTTTTCCCGGTGATTTTCGAAAACATTTCAAACTCCCCCCCCCTCCCCCCGACATTTACAAAAACATTACAGTTACCCACCTAAAATTAAGATATAAAGAAACCTGAAGGTTTTTTTTGTAATTTTGAAACATGTCTGGTTTTTTTTGTAATAAACCCAAACCTCAGGGGTGTTTTTGTAATTATCACTTTTTTCATTTTTTGAAAATTTATTTCTCCTGTAGCTTCAAAGCAAACACAAACATGTTTACTTTGTCTGAAGCAATCTGCAAATTTAGAAATCTAACTATAGCTTCCTTTTTCTGTTTTTCCATTGCATAGATTTGAACCATGGGAAGCCATGTCAGCAAGAGTCCTGAAACTTCTAGTGCAAATGCAATCAACAATCTTCATTACACAACCGATCAGCTGAGCTCATACGAGGCCGCGTGCAAGCTCGACGCGGACTTGCAAACCTTCGATACGACCCTCCAAGCGCGAACGAACAATGTCATAAACGCCCTTGCTGCCGGAGTCGAAGTCCGAGCCTTGTCGTTCGATTCCTTAAAAGAAGTCACAGAATGCCTCCTAGAAATGAACCAAGAAGTAGTTAAGGTCATTTTGGATTGCAAAAAGGACATTTGGAAGAATCAAGAATTGTTCGAGCTAGTCGAGGAGTACTTCGAGAACAGCCTCAAAACGCTCGATTTTTGCTCCGCGTTGGAAAAATGCCTAAAATCCGCGAGGGATCGCCAGTTGCTCGTCCACACGCCCTCCAGCACTTCGAGGAGGAGGAAAAAGGGCAGTTTGGGTATTTCAAAACGCTCGAGGAGTTGAGGAGTTTCAAGAACTTAGGCGATCCGTTCACCGATGATTTTTTCCAGATTTTTCAATCTGTCTATAAGCAACAAATGCTAATGCTCGAAAAATTGCATTCGAAAAAGAATAAGCTCGATAAGAAGCTGAAGTGCATTCACGCGTGGCGAAAAGTTTCTAGCATAATCTTCGCGGCCACTTTTGCCGCGGTGTTGATTTGCTCGGTTGTGGCTGCCGCCATGGCGGCACCACCGGTGGCGGCGGCCCTAGCGGCGGCCACCTCCGTCCCGTTAGGGTCGATGGGGAGATGGATAGATTCACTTCTCAAGAACTATGAGAATGCTGTGAAGGGACAAAAGGAGGTTATTAATTGTATGAGTGTGGGGACTTATATTACCATTAAGGACTTGGATAATATTAGAGTGTTGGTTGATAAGCTGGAGATTGAGATAGAATCACTTTTGACAAGTGCTGATTTTGCTTGCATTAATGAAAAGGGTGTGAGATTTGCTGTGGAGGAGATTAAGAAGAAGTTGGTTGTGTTTATGAAGAATGTTGAGGAATTAGGGGCACAAGCTGATAATTGCAGCCGGGACATTCGGAGGGCTAGAACGGTCATTTTACAGAGGATCATCAAACACCCCAATAGCTGAAGAATGTTATATTCAGTTTACTGATATTAAGTTGGATGATGATCTAACAGATACAATAGTGCATTTGAATAATGTGACCTATGATTGATTGATTTTTATTGGTTAATTTGTTTTTTTTTGTTGACAAATATTTATTTGTTGTTATGTACTGATTCTAAGTTCAGCTAATCAATTATTTGCTTGCTAGTTGATCTTCAAATGCTCCTTGGTTCTTAGTTTTACTAATGTGATGATTAGAAGTAGTAATTGTTAGTAATTAATGCCATAATGATGCACAGTTGCTGCTGTTGAGTGCAAAGCAAAAACAAGGATAACATCATCAGTTAATTATAGGGATAATTACAAAAACTACCCCGAGGTTTGGGTTAATTACAAAAAAAACTTAAAATTACAAAAAAAAACTTGAGGTTTGATTTTATATTACATTTTGGCCCCTTAAGCCAAAAAGTTTCAAACACCCCATTCTATTTGTAAAAATATTACAATTACTCCCTTACTATGTTAACATAGAACTTAGAAGCAAACCTTTAGGGGTTTTTGTAATTTTCAAACATATGTGGGTTTTTTGTAATTAACCCAAACATTTGGGGTTGTTTTTGTAATTATCCCTTAATTATAGGATGATTCTTGTTTACTCAAAATACCTTCATTTGAGGTTATGAAACAGAAAAGTGTGTAGAAGAATTATCTTAACTTTTCAAATTGTCTGTTGGAAGGATATCTGGGCAATGCCCAACGGTGTTTTCCGTCAACATCATCACATGACTTAAAGCCAAAAATGGTGAGGTTATACTTTACTTTTCAACAATTTATCAAATGAAATAAAATGGAAAAAAAGGAGTTCTAACTAAATTTTATTCTGTAGAGCTGTGCATTTAAAAAAAAAAAAGTCGGAATAATTACAAAAACACCCCTAAAGTTTGGGCAAATTACAAAAAAACCCAGAGTTCTTTGAAAATTACAAAAAATCCCTTGAGGTTTGATTCCGTCTTACATTTTTCCTGATGATTTTCGAAAACATTTCAAATAACCCCCTGACATTTAGAAATCAAATATGAAGTTTTTTTTTTTTTGTAATTTTAAAACATGTCTGGGTTTTTTTGTAATTAACCCAAACCTCAGGGGTGTTTTTGTAATTATCCCTTAAAGTCGAGATACAGCAACAATAAGAAATATGACAGTAAATAATAGATCAAGTAAAGAAACAAGTACATGGTCTGGATAAAACATTGCAAAAAATCTTGTTTCATAAAGTTTTACCTTAAGATGTCAAGCCTATACTAAACAGTAACAGGGGAGGGTCGAATATTGAAATACGTAGCCGAAGCCATGTACGCACAGACTAAAGTGACGTATATTTTGAACCAGACCGATGAGAACAAGGTAAGAAACGTGCATGTCGCAGTCAAGATCATTACAAGAACGAAATTCACCACACATTTCACAGTCGAAAGACCTGTTTCTGTTCCTTCGTTAGGAAAATGCCCTCTGGTGTAAAAATCGGACAGTATTTGATCTTTGAGACTGAAAGTGTTCATCAGCCAGGATGATATCTGATGTTCAGATGTTGGAATGTCATTGAGAGAAATACGTCGAACGTGGATGTGAACTTCAGATGGGTCGATTCCAAAGGCATTGTCCAAGAAAGACGGGCAATTGTGTCGGTACCCTATTGTGATGTCGTAAACTGCATATAAGTAGAGGTCCATTAGGATGAGTAGCATTTTGATTGCAGCAAGAGATGAAAAACAGCAAATTCAAGGCTTAAAAGTGATTCTGGCATTTTACTTGGAATTTATAAGAAACCATGAACCTGGCAATGTCTACACTCCATTCAAGATTGACTGTTGGAATTGCACTTCAGAAATTTAAAAAGGGATAATTACAAAAGAACCCCTGAGGTTTGGTCTAATTACAAAAAATCCCGAGGCTTTTGAAAATTGCAAAAATTCTTTTGGGGTCTGATTTCGTCTTACATTTCCCACTTCATAAGCAAAAAAATTCAAAAACCCCATATTATGTAGAAATATAACAATTACCCCTTAAATATTACACTTCAGAATTTATCCAATGCATGTTTCAAAAATACTAATTCAATTATCACATTATGTCACCTCGAAAAGTATAGTCTCAAACTAGGAAGACAGAAAGTACCTGCATCCAAGGAGTCCCTTAAGTTTTCCAAACAAGCATAAAAACCCTTTGTCTTCGGAAGCAACACGTTCTTCATAACAGGCAGTCCATTTTCAGAAGCATATTTCTGACTACGCGCACACTTCTGTTCTCTGAATTACAATAATCTGAAACGCAGTAAGAGAAATAGAGCAAAATAATGTCAATTTTCCTTTAATTTAGCAAAGATATTTAGGAGTGCAATCAGTGAACAAAAAAGCACTTCTCAGTTTTTTGCTGGAAAGAAATCACTTTGTAGTGTTTGCAAATGCCAACATCTGCTTCTGATTGTGATTAATTTAATCAGAATCTAAAAGCAGGGAGAGACGTGCTTTAGATTTCTGCTTCTGATTGGACTTTTACAAACAAATAAGCACTTTTCCAACTCTTTCACCAAACACTCTCAACTTCTGATTCTATTTTCAAACACTACCAACTTCTGATTCTCAACTACTTTTACTTTTACTACAATAAATCACTTCTTTTAAAAGCATAAGTTTTTGCAAACACACCCTGAATCAATTAGGAGAACCAAAAAGTTAGAGAAATACGTGAAATCTGTGCCTTCCGGAAAAACAGCAAGCCAGAGAGGATCCCGAGGATCTCTAAATTTCGACAGCATTTGGCGCATCTTCAATTCATCAGCCTCCCACTTCCTCTCGACAGGAATAAACTCCATCACATGAAACACCCAACCAAACACGGGCAATTTCATCAAACTGCTCTTTAGAATATACTTAATATAACCCTCACATCCCTTCCTCAACGCGAGATCCCACAAGTACATCCAATCTACCTCCGTTCTATGGTTCGCAATAAGCAAAACCCGTTCCTTATCAGGAACACGATCTCCCGAAAAGACAACCTTAGTCTTGTTTATTTTCTCAAACAAGAAAGGCCAAAGAGCTATCCAACTTCCAAACAACAATGCAGTTGCTTTCCTGCTGTGATGTACATTTAAAAATCTCAAGGCAATGGCTGTCCAAAACCCGAAATACACTAATAATATAAATGCTGTCAAGACTAAAACGATTAAACAAAAAACGCCACGTATTAATCTTAATGGTGTTAGGGGACGGTGTTTTCCCCCTTCTTTCGGTTTGAGAGACGAAGATTCCATCGGCCGAAACAGCACAAGCACAAGTAAATTCCTGTTATACAAGAAAAATGTATGTGTAATTATAAATCCAACACACTCTAATTCAGACTACACCATTTTAATCTACCATAACAAAGCATATGTAAAAAAATATGGTTACAAGATTGGAAGCTTCAATCACTTAAAAGAAGCTGCAGAAAATAACACAAAGTTAGAATCTTGATTCTTGAATCATATGTAAAAGGGATAATTACAAAAGCACCCTGAGGTTTGGGCTAATTACAAAAAAAATCCAAAGATTTTTGAAAATTGCAAAAACCCCATTGAGGTTTGATTTGTCTTACATTTTCCCACTTTATAAGAAAAAACATTTCAACCCCCCCACCCCTCCACCCCTTGATATTTATAAAATATTGCAATTATCCCCTAAATTTAGAACATAATCAAACTTGAGGTTTTTTTTTTTGAAATATCTCTAAGTTTTATTGTAATTAACCCAAACCTCAGGGTGCTTTTATAATTGTCCCTATGTAAAACATGAGTGAAAAAAAGAGAAATGAACAAAAATTTCAAGCAGCAAATGACTTGTACGACAACCACAGATATTACAGAGAATTCTGCAATGTCATACGTATAAATTGTCAAAAAAAAAAAAAAAAAAAAGCGCAATAGAAAAACGCCAATAACACACATTAATGAGCTCACAACCACAATAAATTAACCAAAAAAAAAAAAAACAGTTTCTAGCTAGTTCTTAAACACATTAGCGATCAGAAAAATACAATTGAGGCAAAAAATGCACAAAGATTTACAAGCTATGGAAAAAGAGCAAAAATAAAGTGAATAATCAGTTTTACTGTCAAATAAAACCCAGCAAAAATCGAAGCTACAATCCCAAAATCCATGTAAAAATGTACATCCTGAAATTCAAGAAAAGTAAAAGAACATACCTTGGAAATTATAGGAGATTTTTCTTTAAACCATTATTCGGCATTTTTTTTGGTAATAATGAGGAGAGATTTTTTGAGTTCTCTAACAGTGGAGCAGTAGGACTTGACGACTACCTAATGTCGAGTTCAAATGTGGAAATTGGTAAAAATATGAATCATTCTTTTATTTGTCTGTTCCTTATTCTTTACTGTTCTTGTCTATATATTATGTAAATTTACTGTTGGTCCAACATTCTATGGACAGGGACAATTGTACTGTAATCTGTCTGAATTTACTATTTTTAATTTTTTTAAGGAAGGGTAATTTTTTTTATGGTTTTCATAATTTGAGACCGTAAAAATTGAAAGAATCATACCTGTACTGGTCTTGAATTATTTGTTGAGTAAATTGGTCTTTAAAATATAATAAGGTGCTCAGTTAGATTTTTATGCCAGTCACATGTGAATTCACACCCATAAAAAATAATATGCATGTGAGTTACTTAAATGCCCTTTTATTATTATTATTTTTAGAAGAGCCCTTTTATTAAATTGAGTATATTCATTTCAGTATCATATAATAGTTTGTTAATTTAACAACTCATTTTCTCAAAAAAAAAAAAAAAACAACTCATTTACATTTATCAAAGGAAAATAAATAAGAAAAATAAATCAACCATGTGTTCTCGTAGAGTCTTGTGTTGTAGAAGCGACAATGACCCAAATTTGATGTATATGAATGCGTGTGTCTACTCCCCTACTAACTCCGTACTCAAAACATAAAGTATAGTCCTTTCCAGAAAAAAACGAAAAATTCATTTACAGGCGGAGTGTAGATATTCCATGACTCTAGAGAGGGCCCACGGGCCCGTGAGATTATATTATTTATTTTTTTGAGGCAAGCTGTTGGGCTTGGCCCATAAATTTGCAGATTTGGAAAGCAAGCGTCTCCAAAATTGACTAAAATTAACAATGTAAAATATATTTAGGAATGGATCTTATTTATAGATTTCAGATTTTCTAATTCAAAAGTTTTTCAATCTTGAGTCAGTGGACAAAACTATCTTGAAGCCTAAATTTTCTTTTCTTGCCACAAAAATAACATCAAATGATTCCACATTGTTATGTGGGTATTATAATAAAACTACAAAACTGTTGACCAGCAAGCAAATAATAAAAAGCGACATGTGAATTATGAAGTTGAACATAATAGTTCTACTCTAGATCCGTCTTCTCAAAAAGAAAGCTCAACAAGAATGATATTGAACAATTATTACTCAACTCACTCATAAGATACCAGAAAAATAATATACATCAGATGCATCATTGTGAAATTGTTACATATCTATAACACATAATACCGAATTTGACATTTTTTTCAAAAAAAAAAATACTGAATTTGACACTTATTAAAATCCATAATGAGATATGGTGACTACATTAAGAAGCATGCGAGGAAGACATCTATCCAGCAGCTCACTCCCGATACAAGCAGCCATCCCGTGTGAATTATATAGGCCGAGTGAATTTGAATGGCAAATAAGGATATTGATAATAGGGCAACTTACGCTACCACGAGATACCAGCCATTACAGTCATGATCTCAGTAGGCAGTCAAATAACTGAACTGAGCTGTCAAATCACTGAAGGCTAGGGAAGCGTTTTCAGTAGCTTGATAATTTCATAAGTTCTTGTATCTCTACCAGAATAGAGGCAAAGATCTAGTGCAGTGAATCCATTCTGAGAAAACGATTTCGAAACAATTAACAGAAAATAAGATGTTTATATAAAGGCACTTATGAAATAAAAAAGACCATATGCTGATCTAAATGTTTCTAATATATAGCATATTTCTTCAATTAACAACCAAAATAAGTAGTTCATGTTCACAGAATCATTTGATCAACATGAACACATATATAGCCATTTTTAAAGTCAGAACCAGGTGAATCAATTCGAGCTAGGAGCTTTTAGATTTCAAAATTAGCCCGTGGAAAAAACCACCAACACAATCTATTCATGAGTTTGAAACAAGTTTGCAACTTTTTACCCGGTTCTTTAGAGATTTATCAGCTCCCTTGATCAGCAAAAGCCTTACTATATCCGTCCTACGGGATTGCACAGCCAGATGTAGTGCTGTCCACCCATCCTAATAGTAATAAGAGAAGAAGCCAAATTAATCTTAGGTACCAGGCAGAAGTATGCTCAAATAGGTTGCTCATTATCTAGATTAATAAACTTACATTGTCTTGAAGATTTATATCTACATTGTACAATAACAAGATTTTTATCATCTGAGTTGAAGCTGTGAAGACAGCATAGTGCATTAAGGTAGCCCCGTCCTGTCATAGCCGGGGGAGGAGAGAGAGTCAGAAGAAACAGTAAAGCCAAAAGGAGGTAATGACCTATATATCATACAAATTACAAAATAGACAAGAAAAGGCATGTAATACAATCAAGTTGAACCACTTGATCCAAAAATGATCAGGAAAAAGCTAATGAATTCAAAAATGAAAGTAACTTGAGAGTCCATGATAAATATTTAGCAAACTGCTTCTAAAATCAGCTTACAAAACATTTTTTTATGAAAAAGTTAATAAGAGTTTTATCATGATTGATTTACCATATTTTCTTCATTAGCATATAATAGTAACATTGCATGAATAAGCATATGATATGCAGTAGCAAAACAAATGAAAAGATAGTTAATCACAGTATATGAAATCTCCCAGCAAACAAAGTAGTTGTTGACTTACGCTGTCACGAACAAAGGGATTTGCTGATTCCCTCAAAAGAAAATTAAAAATAGCCTGTTTTCTGCCAAGTATTGCTTTGTGAATTGCAGTCAATCCATTCTGTAGGAAAACATCAAGAACAACTTAATGGAATCCATTACGAGATTAATAGGGTATCCAACATGTAAAAAGGAAAATACATATAAATCGCAGCTGTCAGTTAGTTCACCTTGTCAGGAGCATTAATATCAAGGTTGTGCTTTAACAAAGAATTCACAAGGTAAAATTCTCCCGAGGCAGCAAGAGTATGCAGAGGATGCCATTTTCCCTGAAAAATAATTTTTGGTTCCTTGAATTAGCATATATAATGCTCCACATTGTTTAAAAACAAAGGAAAAGAAGGAACTAAATAGCAACAGTAAAATCTATTAACGCCAAAGGGGACAATCCCATAAACTCAATATGCTAACAAATGGTAATTGGTAAGAGAACAAAGAGATAGTGTCTGTTGACAGAAAGAACACTGAACCACCATATACAAGTTTCAGTAAGCAAATTGCACAAAAGTTGAAGTTGACATTGGAAAAGATTTTGAGGTTTACTAGAGTGATAAATGAAAGTAAGACTAGTTTTATACTAGTACTTAATCTCCAAAATGCTAATATTTAAGAAAACCAATTCATAACAGCAAAGAAGATAGCCTATTAATTAATATTTCAATTGACAGACTTTTGGCAAATTGAGTTAAATTATCTGTTAAATTTGTAGGGGCTCGATACAATCAGAGTTGCACTTCCACCAAAGTTTACTTGATTCCTCAGTGATTTTGGGTGTCAGCCTGTCAGGAAGGATACATACGTCTATCTCCAGATTTTGAATAGTCCATAGGAAATTCTCTTTAATTATAGATAAACAGAGCCCATGTTTTTCCTGTGCAGCTGAGAGTCTTTATGAGCAGCGTAAATATGAGTATTGAACTAGCAGGAATTTCACTAAAAATAAATGTAGAGGACAAAGACGCTGCTTTTTCAGATTACATCCATCATATCGACTTTCACACCACATGCACACTTGAACAAGCCATTGTTCTTACAGCATAAATGAGATCATAAGAGACATCAAGATACTCACCGAGATGGCAACTGTTAAATCAGGAACCCGCCGATTCATTAATACCTTTTCTTCTTTCGAGAATAATTTACGAGTACCTATTGAAGACAATTTTGGAGTAAAAATACTGAAGACTATAACAATCTACACAGACAAACCAGAATTGTAAACAATAATATAATAACAGATAATCCATCTCGTATACACTCTCCTTTCCCCACCTTTATCTCAAGTAGGATAATCTTAATAGACTTGAATTTTAGCATACAATTACCATCCATGCAGTACAAGAGTCATATTTTAGCATATCATCGCTAATCAAAGCACCACATCATAGGTATCATGGTTGTTGAGATAGTTGTGCTTAAGTATCACGATTGACGAGATATAGTAATCAATGTCCAAGAATATCAGAACTTAATAAGTCTTAAGGTTAATCATCTTATAAGAAAAGGGAACTTAATACCTCCTATCTGTGCCCTCGAGTACCAGAAACTTTCGATATACCAAGGGAAATTTCCAAAATTTAAGCCAGTTGGATACAATCACCAAAGCAAGTTAAATCTCATTGCTTTATCCAGACTCCAGAGATCAAAGCATCAATGACAACGAAAATGTGATACTCATCAAATATAAAAACAGTTACATATTACTTTTCAAAGAACAACTAAATCACTTCACAACATCAATCTTTAATTGTTAGCTTAACACAAAACTGGACAATGAAAAACAGTAACTATACCTTGGGATTTTTCAGCAGCGCCATGCTCATAGCTCCCACTACTGAAAAGAGCCGAGATATCCTCCAAACCCCCTCCATACACAGCCAACCTAGGGTTTCTCGGCGCCACTCTACTTGCAACCACCTCTCCACTTCGCTCGTCATCACGCTTCTCGTACTTATCATCCTCCTCCAAATGTTCCGGTGGTTCCGGTTTATCGAGCACCAAGGGTTTCAACTGCTGAAGCTTTTCATTCTTAAACTTTTCGTACTCCTCCGAATAGATAGGCATCAGGGCTTGCCTTCGCTTCTCCACCTTTTTCCCATATTCCAATTGCTGCGAGATCTTACGCCTCTCCTTTTTCGATATGTTTATCTCCTCTGAACATCCAACCATTTCTCCGGAATCAAGTTTTCGGGCGCGACAGTTGTATCTTTACTGTTTTTGAATTTACTGACTGGGACGTCGTCGTTCCTGGAATGTCGAGTGTTTTGAAGAAATGGGTCATCGAATATGCCTTCTTCATAGACCAGGCAATCGCCGATGGCGGATTCCTCCTCCTCCTCCTCCTCCGGTTGCGGTGGTGAAACGGCGACGTACAGAGGTTGGGAGGAGAAGTTGGAAGACTTGTATGAATTCACGAGAAATTTTCTGGTCAGGGGAGGAAAATAAAGCTTGCGAGGAGTGGATATGGAAAGAGGTGAGGTGTGGAGGAGAGAAAAGATTACAGGGGTTTGGGGTTTTGTTAGAACAGTTGAAGACGAAGATGCTGCTGAGGACATGGTGTCTCCCCTAATGAAGAGAGACGGAGAGACTAGAGAGGGAGGTGATGAGCGAAAAAATATTGATTTTAAAATAGATTTTTTTTTTTAAAACTATTTAAACTCATTTAAAATTAGTTATGCTATTGCCAAATAACTATCATTATTTTTTTTAAAAAAAATAATAGTGTTATAAATTACATAAGAATTTCATGTAGCGGTGACAGTTTATAATACAACACGAACCTGGTGTATTATAAGCGAGTTATGGTTCAAGCTTGGTGGGTTAGGGTCAATCTTGAGTCAAACTCGAATAATCAAATAATAAACATGTTGTTTCGAGTCAACGTAAATTGACCCAATTAACTCATTTAACAAATTTTCATGTTGTTATTGTGTTGCAAGTTGTGATTTTTTTTTAATTGATTGAGTAGGTTGTTAGTATGATGATTGTATTTTAAAAATTGTCTAGTAATTTTAGGTTGATAGTTAACTCATATAAATAGATGAATTAGTTTAACTTTTTAAAATGTACATGTCATTTCAAGTTGATCTTGAATTGGTAAATATGATGCGAATAATTAAATGGATCAGTTTCAACCCATAGTTGAATGAAACCATCGTGCCATATAAACACATAGTTGAATGGCAGCATTGTGACATAACCAAAGTTAGAGCAAACAATCAAGAACATTAGCTCATAAATCGGACACGATTGTGTCATCTAAGAACCCTAATATTTCAATCCAAGATTTCTACAACAATCAATTCACTATTTTAACAATCAACCCAACATAGCCATTTCATCATCTCTAACGCCAACACCGTGTCTCTTTTGTTGTTGTCGTCTTCTCTTGTGGTGTTGCTACCGCCTTTTCATTGTCTTTCTCGCCAAGAGGTAGTGTTCTCCTCCTATAGACCCTCATTGCATGACAATTTGCATAAAAGATATAATGTCAAAAGAACAAGAAGATATTCCACGATTATGTTGGAGTATCGTGTTGGGGGTGAACGTTTTGGGGAAAAGAATTGAAGATTAATTGGTGGAATGGTAAATTGAGAAATGTTGGGTTATTTTTAAAAAGAGATAGAAATATTAAGAAAATGAGTGTATTTAAAGGTGTTGGGACTTGGGGGTGTCAATTGCAACCCAAAATATACAATAAGGTTCGGTTAGATTTTTTTGACTTATATATATAAGATTTGGATCTCGGTGAGTCCAGGATAGGTTATGTAAGTACGTGAGGCCAAATATGGAGCGTTGAGTTATTTTTAAAATGGTCAGATTAATCGTTTTTTTTTTAATGGTTAATTTATTGGAGAAAATGACTTTTTGGTAAATCTAACTTTATATCATTTATTAGGGAGAGTTATTTTTGGTGGTGGCTTTTCAAATTGCTAGAATCAATGGATCGGTTTTTATTGTGATATCTCACTTCCATATCTTCTCTTTTGAGTATTGTAAAATCGAAACATATCTAACTATTCTTCTCCATCATCCGAAACACTCTCTCTCTAAGTCCAATAACTCTCCATCTATCTCTACTTAAAAAAGAATTCTATAATCGTCTCCCGACAGACTTTTCTTCGAGGAGGTACCAAACTCGATGGCAATTATTCGAGGTGGTACAACATATTCAAGTCGATTGTATTCATCTTCTTAACCGAGTCGACGACCAAATTCTCTGTGGAACAATGTTTTTTTCTCTTCATTTTCTCGAATTTTTTTTAGAATTTTTGGGTTAAGTCCTTTGCACAAATAGATGATCATGTATAATATTTCGATTTTATAATAAATCTTTCTTGCTATGTTCTTGATTTAGGTTGGGGTGCAGGTAGATTGTTTTTCGATGTAACATGGGTTAAATTATGTTATTGTTATGTTTTCTTTAAGTCCGGAGGTTTGCTTACGATGTTTTCCACGCTTATTGTTGTTGTTAATTATGCTTATGTATGATTTGTTTTCTAACGCTTATACATGCTTTATATCCCTGTTTATGCTTGGTCGGGCTTATGGTTTTTTTTTGTTTTTGCGATTTTTGTGCTTGTTTTTTGGAAGGTTTTTTTTTTCTCGGGAGAAAAATCATTAGTTGTTTAAAAAACATTGGGGAAAAAATCCCTTAGTTACTATAGATATTTTTTGCTTAATTTTTTTTTTTGTGCTAGTTTTCCGATAAATATATTTTTGTTTAATCATTGTTGTTCTAGAGGGTTGAGTTTTTTTTAAATTCTGTTAATAGTTGTTCTTCTTGAATAAGATGGGTTTTTTTCTTAGTGCCTGTGTTTGGGGTTTATGAGAAGAATAGTTTTTGAGATCTATATATTTTTTAATATTAAATGTTGCTTATTAGGGCATCTCCACCATCTTTGGAGAATAGCGTTTGGCACTATTTTTTCCCCCTCCAAAGATCGCTCTATCATTTGCGCCATCAGAGTAAAAATTACTTTTTTTTTTTTTTTTTGCTTTTTTAATTTAATTTGTTATTGGTTTACTATAACTTTAAATAATATTATTAATTTATATTTCAAAGAAATCTAATAAAAATAATACTAAAGTTAATACAATTATATGTGATAAATTTTTAAATAATAGAATATGTAATTTTATTAACGATAATCTAAATTTGCATTAATTTCATTAAACTTTATATTATTTTTAAATTTATTTAATTTTAAAAATAAAATATTTAATAAATATTATATTAAATAAAATTACTTATGTAATATTTTTATCAATTATAATGTAATAAAATCAACAATATATGAATTAAAAAAAGAATCTTATGGAATATTTTTTTAGTAAATAAAGTAGTCTGCAAACCGTTGGAGATAGAACATGCATTCCGCACTAAAATAGTGCAAATTTGATAAATGGTTTTATCATGATTTTGATGATTTTATTTTTACACCAAAATAATATTTTTAAAGGTTGTCCAAATACTCCTAAATGATTTAAAATATTTTTAATATTTTCCTGAGTATTTCTTCAAGTTTATTTTCGATTAAATTGGACAACGCTTTTAATGATTTTATGTCATAATGTTTTTACATCAAAACAATGTTTCATAATGTTGTCCTAATACTCCCGATCAGTCTAAAATATTTTTACTATTTTTCGGAGTATTTCTTGGAGTTTATTTTCGATAAAATATTGGACAACACTTTTGTTTTGAGGCCAACCTCGCCGTATAGAGCAACCCGTACTGAAGATGTTTTTAGAAACAGAAAATGAGACGGTCTTAAATTGCGGGAGGTAATTTGTGCTGTGTGAGTAGTAGTAACTTTCTCTTTTTGTTATTTCGAGCGGTGGACCTACTGAGGTGAGGTATGGTCGGCCATTCGAATCCTACGTCGGCCGTGCAAAGATGTATTTTTATTGTTACAATTTCAAACTTCTATTTGTGCGCGTAGGCCGGTCGCCTATGGTTTGACAAAGAAAATTCGATCGTTTGACAAGAGACAACTTTCCCTTATTTTGTGGGATGGATTTCTAATGACTCTTTTCTTCAATTGTCTTGCAATTTTTACAAATTTATGTCCCCAAGAGAGCCTATCATGTACAAGACATCTCCTATAAATAGAGGAAGATTTGAAGCACAACAACAAGAGAAAAACTACAACACAACAAGATACACTCAAGAATACATTTGTTCTTACATTGTCTTATTTCTTGTTGTAATTTGCCTAGCTATTCACTTTCACATCCTTGAGGTCTAGGCTTATTTCTTGATTATACTTGCACTCATAATTGTAATATTTATTATTGAGTTATAATCTTGAATTTGTGGTCGTTTCAAACACAAGATATCCTTGTGAGTGTTCTTGTGGTAAGAACACACTTGGGTGAACTAGGTGTTAGGTGTAAGAAGATTGTGGTAATCTTCTTGTTAAGGTGTTGAAGAGTATGGTGCTCTTGAAGGGTGAAGATTGTGGTAATCTTCACAAGGTGCCGTTCGAGATTGTGGTAATCTTCAAGTGAGATTGTGGTAATCTCAAAGGTGGTGTTGAAGAAGAGTGTGGTGCTCTTCAAGGTGTTGTTGTAAGTTGGTGTTGTATTAATTTTGGTAATTAATAAAATCTTTTTCTTTTTGAAATCCATCCCTGATATCTTGGGGTGGTAGAGGATTATGCCCTGGTGGGTTGAACCTCTATAAATCGACTTGTGTTGTTTACATTCCACACCTTATTATTATCTTGGCTTGTTTTGTTTGAAAAAGAGAGCGAAATCAAAAGATTGAGATAATCTATTCACCCCCTCTGATTATCGTGCAGCTTGGACTTACAAGTGGTATCAAAGCCAAACTCTTTGGCAATCTCGTTTCACATCGCGAGTGAAGAGGAATGATCGTCGGCTCTGACGAAGCTCATCTTCTTGCACCTACACCACCAAGACACATCTATTTGATTCCAAAAATTATATATTTTGGAAAGAAAGAATGGAATGTTATTTACAAGGTTGCGGGTTCGATATTTGAAATATCGTCATAAATGGAGAATCCATTCCGATGAAAGACACACCACACACCTCCAAAGGCTTCAAAGAGCTCAATGATGAAGAGAAGAAAATCATCTCCTTAAACGGTAAAGCTCTCAATATTTTGTATTGTTCATTTACTAATTTGGAATATGAACATATTGTAGGAATTGATTGGCACATGAAGTATGGCAAAAATTAGAAGCCATCTATGGAGTATTTGCAAATGAAATGAGTCAAACAAAAGTATCTACTTCTCAAAGGGATACAATGTCAAATCTAAGGAACAAGCCTCCTACAACTTCCAACTATGAGGAAGTTGAATATTGTCTTATGGGCATCGAAGAAGAAAACGAGGTATGTCTTAAACCCTCTACTTCTTATGATATTGTTATTCAAAATGATTATACTGATTTGCTAAATGATTTTGATGATCTTCAAAATGAATTCCAAAATTTACTTGTTAAGTACAAAAATTTGAAAAAGGAATTCAATGTTTTGAAAAATGAAAAGGATAGTTTATTTACTTCCTATGAATCACTATCATTTGCTCACACCACCACACTTGACAAGGTTAGAAACCTTGAAAAACAAAATAGTACTCTTGTTGAGGATATTAATTGCATGAAAAAGAATTTATCTAAATCCAACTTAGTACCGATGAAATTGTTGATTGTTGTGATAATTCAAACTAGAACTTGATCATAAGCTTAATGTTGTCAATCATATGAAAAAGAATCAAGTCTCTAAGCATGTTGGTCATTATGCTCCTAGAATTATTACTTGTTTTTATTGCGGTAAAAAGGGTCATACGGTAAATACATGTCGGGCTAGAAATAGCTCGATTATTGTTGGAGACCTAAGGGGATGTATGGATGTGTTTACAAGTCCAATTTTCAGTTTCTAGTGTTTGAAAATGAATTTTCAAACTTTATTGGTTTTCGTGTGAGAATTGAGAATATGTTTGGTTTGTTGTCTGAATTTCTGTTTACAAATGAAAATATGTTTGGTTATAGTATTTTTGACATAGATTTGCGTGATTATAGTGTATTTTTGACATCGTTTTGCGTGATTGTAGTGTATTTTCATATAGATTTGCGTGATTTTGGTGAAAATTTGTTTGGTTGTATTTTCAAAAGAATCTTTCCATAAAAAATAGAAACTGAAAATGACTTTATTTCTATTGAGAATTTCTTAAACAAACATAAATTCATTTTCTGTAATAGTTGGAAATTGGAAAATTGGATTTGGAAACAATTCCATACATACCCTAAAAGTCTCAAAGCTAATCCTAAAGGACCCAAGACACTTGAGGGTACCACATAATAATGTTTTATTAGGTACCCTGAAATAATAATCGGAGAAAATTCATACCGCTAAGAAGACATCAAATGACAAATTCATTTGATCAAAGGATAAAACATTTTCAACAAAGCCAATTTTCAAGAAGATGATATAATCAAAAATGGAAAGAACACAATCCTTGAAATGGCAAAGACATCATCAACAAGATGATTTTCAAAGAAGAAGAGACTATCAACAATGGGAAAGACAAAAATCTTGAAATGGACTAATCAAAGAAGCCATCATCAACAAAGTGACTTCTCGAAGAAGCGGATATCATCAACAATGGGAACGGCACAACCCATGGAAATGGCGTAATTGGTAAACTCTATCTCCCATTTAATATGCATTTTATTTTGTTAGTATGCATGTTTTTATTGCAAATGAGTTTTCATTACTTTTAAAATTTAGGTCTTCAATATATTTGTGAGTTTTAAAATATTTTTGAAAAAGAAGACCTTATATGATGTTTTTAAAACTCTTGTGCATTTTTGTAGACTAAAGTGTGTTATCATCTCTTATGGATTTTTATGGCATGAGCTTACTTGTAATATCTCTTAGCCTACACTTTTATCATTATGATTTGTGCTAGATTTGTTTTAAGAATTGTGTAGGATTTACATATTTTCACAAATGGCCATTTACGTCATTATTTGTCAAGTAAGGCATTAATTATCGAGTGCGTTTACGTGTGTTATTTTTACTCTTATAGACTCGATATATGTATTGCCATGTGCCTATGTGCTTGTTTTTCAAAGTATTTCATACAAGTGCCATTAAGAGGATTTTTAGATTCTTTGAAAGGCACTATTCGATATTTGATTGCACATATTTGCTTTGTCAACTCTTGTTCAAATACTTCATTTAAATGAGGTCTCAACTATATGATATCGGATTTTCAAAATTCAAAAGAGACCTTTTATAGCTTTCTTAAGCTTATTTGAACTTGCATGATTTAGTAGACTCTTGATGATCTTCTAAATGCATAGTATGTGTTTCTTGCTTCATGGTCTATATATAGTGTCTATTTCTACTATGCTCTTATGCAAGATATTTTGTGATTAATGATTGAGGCATGTTTTTACACTTGGGCTATTTTTTCTTGCTTATATAAGCGTTGTCGTTAATGAGTTTGTTAAGTTGTGTAGATGAGAAATGAAGTACTCCAAATATTAGTTACCTCAAAATATTTGGATGTAAATGTTCTATTATGAACACCTTAGATCAATTGGATGCCCTATAGTGATGAATAAGACAAAAAGGTATTCCGGAACAAACTCGATGACCAAGGTAACATTGGTCGAACTAAGGCGAGGTTAGTAGCTCGAAAGTATTTTCAAGAAGAAGGTAATTAATTTTGATGTAACATTTGCACTCATAGCACATTTAGTAGCTATTTGTATTTTACTTGCCCATTCTTGTTTTAAGAAAATTTCAAGCTTTACCAAATGGATGTTAAATCCAATTTTCTAAATGGTTTTATTCAAATATAAGTCTATCGGAGTTTAAAATTTTAGGCCGGATGATTTTTATAAAAGGCCTTGTACGGTTGATAGACTTAGCTATTTTTGCAAAATGATTTTACAAAAGGTAAAGTTGATACTACTCTCTTTGTTTTTGAAAAAGGGCAAGATTGTTTGCTTGTGCATATTTATGAGAATATTTTTTGGTGCTACTAATGAATATTTTGCAAGATATGTTTTTCTAAGTTGATAACTAGGTGAGCTTGAGATGAGCATGATGGGGAGCTCAATTTCTTGCTTGGACTACAAATTATTCAATGCCAAGAAGATGGTTATATAAGAACTCTTAAAGGAGTTAGGCATTGAAGAAAGAAGAACCATCTCAACCTCTATGGCTACCAATGTAGAGATTGACAAAGGTTGAGAAAGGCATATCGACCTACAAACAAGTTCGAGGTACATTTTTCTTTTATTATTCCCATAGACTTGACATTTTATATGCACTTATGTCTATATGCTCAACTTCAAAAACTATCCCAACGAATCTCATTAAAGTGCCATTAAAAGAAATTTTCAAATATTTGAAAGGCACTTCTTCGTATGACTTGTGTATCCAAAGCTTTAAAATGTTCTTATTTTTCGGATAACAAGTCCGTTGAAAATTATTCAAAATATGGTTCGTCATAATCGAACTAAACATATTGAGATTTGATATCTTTCTAAGGGATTGCGTTTTTAACAAAAACTTGAGATATGATTAAATCCGTCTCAAAGTTAACTCGCGGACATTTGTTCATTCACCTCCGAGTATTTTACCTCATTTCGAGCTTGATTATGACATAATGTATATTGAATGAGGTCTACGTTTGCATTTTGCACGTTTTTAAAACTTAGGGGCGGAAAATCGGATTTTTGGATCAAACTTGGATTTTTCGGAACTCAAACAAATGGGCTGGTCGGGCAAGGCCGACCGTGTCGCTTGCCCATGACCGGTCGGCTAAGGGATTTTTGGTTTAAAATGGTTCTTTTTCCAGGACTTAGCATTTTTGGCTTTTTGGTTCATTTTTCGTCCCTTTTGCAATTTCACACATAATTCACTTCAAATGAGTTTTGTTGCATGAATTACATAGTTTGGGGATTGTCTAGCTCGATTATCACCATCTTGCTCGTCTTTACCGATCAAATGGTAAGAATTCTACTTCCTTAATCTCAATTGGGTTGAACCATTGAGAACTTGGCCTATATGTACTATCTTGATGAAATTAGTATATGTTTGTGATGAGATTGTTTTTATGATGCATTGTATTATGTTTGAAATGATTTGGTGATGAAAAACTTGGCTTGATTGCATTTACAAGGGCTATATATATCTTTTTCAATTTTTGACGCCCGCAGTGTTCGATAAAATGTCTCAATGAAAAATTCATCACCTACATGATTCTCTCGATTTCATAAGGCTTATATATTTATAGAGATCATGTTTTGCTTATCAAATGAGTTTTTCATAAGCTTCTACAAGTCGTATGATTCGACTTTCCCTCCTATTTGGTTTATAAGCCTCAATGTTCAAATAGCTCGATACATCGGTTTAGTTGCGCACTTTGATATGAATATATGATGCGTTTATAGTGCTAACATTCTTTTTATGATTCCAAAAGGGGAGAAACAGGTTATAAGCTCTTTAGCTCAAAGAAGCTAAGATAAGCTTAACAAAAAAGCTATAAGCCATGGCTTCATAAAGCCATAAGTTGTGGATCATATTTAGTCCACTTGGTGCATTATGGTTATGTATGAATCATGGTCCATTGGTTGTAGTATGGACTTATATACATTACTAATGATGTCTCTTTGTGAGGGGGCTTTTAAGTTCTTGATAATTAAGCTCAATATCGAAAAGCTAAGATTTTAGCTTATGTTGAAGTTGCTTCTATATTACTCTTGTTGTGCATTTTGATAGAGGGAGCATTTACTATATGTGTTTTAACATCTCTACTTCCATCTTGTGTTTTTATTGCGCGGAATGTTGTCGCTCTCAACGGATATTTATTTTTGACCGGAAAACTTGTTTTGTTTTCAAAATCGCCTCTCAAAATTGTTTTGTTTTCAAAATCGACCTTGTTGAATTATTTTGGTTTGTAATCATCAAAAAGGGGAGATTGTTTGATAAATGGTTTTATCATGATTTTGATGATTTTGTTTTTACACCAAAACAATGTTTTTAAAGGTTGTCCAAATACTCTAAATGATTTAAAATATTTTTAATATTTTTCAAGTTTATTTTCGATTAAATTGGACAACGCTTTTAATGATTTTATGTCATAATGTTTTTACATCAAAACAATGTTTCATTTAATAGAACGCTTGGATTTGAACTATTTTCTTTAGCTTTGCGTGTTTTAGCTTTCTTTGTGGATATTTCGTTTTCTTTTTTACGCACCTTATCAATACCTTGCAAACAAACATGAGGTGATTTTTTTACAATTAGATAGGTTAGTTGTGGATTGGTTATGACCATTTTTATCCCGAAAAAGTCATCTTTTTGAAAACTCAAATTGCCAAAATGTTTTTAAACTGCGTGACTCTAGTAAAAGGATGAATTTGGCCAAAAGAGTTTAATGTCATGAAGTTAGCTTGGACTTTGCTTAAATCTAGATACTTTGTGTCATGATCACTAGAGAAACCATAACTCGGGTTTGAAAAAAAAAAAAATTGTGCTAATCTTTGTTATATAAAGGGACAATTCGAGGTTATATTCCTCTGTTTGTTGTTGCTTAGTAACTAGGAGCATTCATGAGCCCCATGTTTGTCTCTTACGTAAAACGGCGACACAAATATGAATATGGGACACCACCAGGAGTTTTTGAAAAGACATTCAAAATTTAAACCTAGTGGAAGTTTGCCTCGAGAAATGTCCTCGATTTTATAATTATATTTGCAATATAAAAAAAAAAAAAAAAAATAAAAAAAAAATTGAAAAGACCCGAGTTTTGAACTTCTCCTTTTATCATTGCATTTTTGTATTTAATCTAAGCATATGAACGACAAATTTTTCGTGATATGACAAGCTGATGTTTTGAAAGATTCCATTATTGAAGTCACTCTCTTTTTAACAAATTGGTTGATTTGAAAAACGGATGGATTGACTTAATTGGGAAGGAAAAGGTTAGCGATTCACTTCAATCATGTCGAAATTGTGAAAATAGATATCTTTTTTTTTGTTTTCAACCCATCTCTCTGTTTTAAAAATTGCTTGAGGACAAGCAAAATTTCCAAGTTGGAGCGGTTTGATAAGTGTCATTTTGTACATATTTTATATTATTAATTCAATAGTTTTTGAATTGTTTTGTTAGAAAAATCATAGTTTCTCAAGTATTTACGTAGCATTTCATAGTGTGATGTGTTTAACATTATAGGTGGAGCAATTTGGAGCAATGTGAAGCCAATATTACTTGAAAAAGCCAAGAAAATCACTCAACATGACTTGGGGTGTCAAGTAACATGGCCATGTTCAAAAAGAAGGAAATAAATTGGATAAAAATTGGAAAAAGGGTCCAAACGGCCAAGCCGTGTCGCCAAACACGGCCATGTTGAAGGGGATCAAAAGAGGAGGAAAAACCGCACAAAACAGGCCGAACACGGCTGGCCGTGTTGTACAACACGGCCGTGTCGCCTGCACAACACGGCCTGGCCGTGTCACATTTCTGGCGTGTCGAACAATTTTCCGGCAATTTTGTGCGTACGGCCTGGCCGTCTTTGCGACACGGCGTGTCAGGACCCCTTTTTGCAACTTTTCCATGTGAAAATTATGGAAAACTCACCTACCAAGCCTTTTGACCACTTTTATACACCTTTAACACCCAATTTTGCTGCAACATGTCCCCATATTCCCTCAATCATCATGTGTATACAATGATTCAACCAACTCAACCATGAATGTGCACACAATGATTCAACTAACAAGCATGGAAATGGGGCATTTGTTAATATGGTATTTCACAAGATGGTGCTTATAAAAGCCGGGAGTTATTCATGTAATATTCACTCATAGAGAGATTCATAGTGTTTAACATTTTGAGTGGAATTGGGATCAAGAGGTCTTGGAGGAGTAAGCTTGAGGCAACATTGGGGAAGAAGGCTTGGAGCAACATCATCAAGTCAATTGAGATTTTGATAAAGATAAGTACACCATGACTACAATGTTTACATCTTCTTGTGTAATTTATTCTTTGGTCAAAATCATGTGTAGCTAAACTCCTAGTGTTTGAATGTAATGAACTCTAGAATGGATTTGTGATTAAGGTGTGTATGTTTTTAATAAAATCTTCATATTTTGTGTGATTCACTTATATTATGCTTCGTTCATTCGAATTGATATATGCGCAATATTGATTTGAAGTTTATTTTCATCCGGAAATCGAGAGATTCATGGTGAAATAGAACTATATAAGTGAAAAGAGTTGCATGCAATCCTAGATATGGGACGACATAAATCTTACGGATTAGGGTCAAACCTAATATAGGAATTCATAAATCGTTATAATGCAATCTTGGGGTTTTAACTAGAAAGAGATTTGATTAATCAACTTGAGATTAGGAGTTTTTCGCCTTGAGAAGGGATTAACTTAAATCGGGAATTTCTACGGTCCACATAGCATGAGATTTTATTAAAAGAGGTTGGTTTTTTGCTTAGGGCTTATGGTTGAATCTTTTAACTTGTCAAATCACAAAAACATTCTAGAGGGATTTACATTCAAACACACTTCTATCTCTTGATTTCTTATTCTACAAATTTTACTTCATTTTACACTTCGATAATTTAGATTCTTTATCAAACAAAAACTCACGAAAATTGTTAGATTAAATAACAAAAAGACGGTAATTATTAGTACTTATAATCCTCGTGGGAATGACACTCGGTACTAATAATCTATACTATAAAACGATAGGTGCACTTGCCTACGGTTTTAAAGGTAGCTTTTGAGCCATCAAGTTTTTGGCGCCGTTCTTTGGGGATTGTAATATTAAGAACACCTTATTTTTGTTAATTTAATCATTTTTTTCTAGGTATATATCTTTGTAAGTCTTGGATTATACTTATCCTCCTTGTTTACTACGATGCATGCCCTACTGTCGCCGAATGGGAAGGCGCTGACCGACCGCCGAAGTAGCAACACGAGAGGAAAGTATTAGCATCTGACCACGAGGAGGATACTAACGAAAGCAAGGATCCCGATATGGCGGATGAACAACAAAGAACCATGTACGACTACGCCAAGCCATCTATGGACGGTACGTCGTCTAGTATCGTAAGGCCCGCTGTTGCAGCCAATAATTTCGAAATCAAACCGAATGTCATTCAAATGGTGCAACAATTTGTCGAATTCGACGGCTTACGGATGAAGATCGAATAATCATATCGCGAATTTCCTCGAAATTTGCGTCTTTCAAAATAAATGGAGTCTCCGACGATGCCATCCGTTTACGCTTATTCCCATTTACTCTTCGGGGACGGGCTAAACAATGGTTAAACACTTTGCCGAAGGGAACAATCACAACATGGAGCATTATGGCGGAAAAATTCCTTTTAAAGTATTTCCCACCCGCTAAAACCGCACGATTGAGGAATGAGATCTCTTCATTCACTCAAGAGGACGATGAAACCTTGTACGACACTTGGGAGAGATTCAAAGAATTGCTTTGCGAAAATGCCCACATCATGGTCTTCCCATTTGGATGCAAGTCCAAACATTTTACAATGGGTTGCTCTCATCGACAAAGCAAATGATTGATGCGGCGGGGGAACATTGAACAATAAGACACCCGGCCGCCCAAGATCTCATAGAAGGAATGGCCATGAATGGCTATCAATGGCAATCCGTGCACGGGGAAAAACCAACAGTCGGTGGGAGTATATAATGCGGACGCGTGGTAACACTAGCCGCACCTGGTCAGTCGAAGCTCTAACTCGTAAAATCGACGGGTTGGCAGCTCCAAAACCACCAACACAACAAGCCTTCTCATGCGAGACTTGTGGAGGATCGCACAACCACCAAGATTGCCCTCACGCGATACCGCCACATGAACAAGTGGATTATCTAGGTAATCAATCTCGACCCTTTCAAAATAATCCTTTCAGCAACACTTATAATCCAGGTTGGCGTCAACACCCGAACTTTAGTTGGGGAAACCAAGGTCAACAGAAGCCTAATCCAAACGCACTCCCCAATTAAATCGCACCTCCGGTTTCCAACCGAAAAACCAAGTTTGGAGGACTTACTGTCCAAATTCGTCCAAACAACGGAAACCCGTTTCACGGCCACCAAACATCCTTAAGGAACCAAGAAGCATCCATTCGCAACTTGGAAAATCAAATTGGTCAAATTGCCAAAATGATCTCCAAAGGCCACAAGGGAGCTTACCTAGCAACACCGAGCCAAATCCAAGAGAACAGGTAAAAGCAATTACTCTAAGGAGTGGAACAAAGCTAGACGAAGCACGGATGCCGGAGGGGCGAACCCACGCCCATACAACAAAAAGACGAACAGGTATCCAAGGAAACAAAGAAAATGGTACCGAATTCCAACCACCTATTCCGTATCCAAGTCGATTACGTAAGGACAAACATGACGACCAATTTGGTAAGTTCTTGGATTTATTTAAACAATTGCACATCAATATTCCTTTTGTTGAAGCCCTTTCACGGATGCCAAAATATGCCAAGTTTCTAAAAGATCTTCTTTCAAATAAGAAGAAGCTTGAAGAAATATCCATGGTGCAATTAAATGAGGAATGCTCGGCAATTTTGCAAAACAAGTTACCTCGAGAAAATCAAAGATCCAGGGAGTTTTACTATTCCTTGTCATGTCGGTAATTTGGTTGTTGATCGGGCATTGGCCGATCTAGGGGCTAGCATTAATTTGATGCCTTATGATTTATTCAAACAAATGGGTCAGAGAGCCAAAACCAACTAGGATGAGCCTGCAATTAGGTGACGGATCTATTAAATATCCTAGAGGCATTGTTGAAGATGTTTTGGTCAAAGTCGATAAGTTTATATTTCCCTGTCGATTTTGTAATTCTTGATATGCATACATATGTCGAAGTCCATTTGATCCTGGGGCGTCCATTTTTAGCTACTTTGCTAAGGCAATCATTGACGTGCATGATGGCAAACCGATTTTAAGAGTCGAAGATGAACAAGTCATTTTTAAAATCGCTACATCAATGAAAAATACGATAGATAAAGATGACTCATGTTTTGCTATTGATCTTATCGATATGGAGATAACCAACTCTCTACCAAGCATGATTTCTAACGAATTTTTGGAGACTTGTATTGTTCAAAGTGCGGGTATATCGGATGAAAACCCATTTCTTAGGGAATCCGTACTCGCATTGGAGGAAAACAAACCAACAGAATGACAGAAAGAGTTCGAAAAGATTGAAAACTCACAGGTGGGGCATATCAAACCATCCATTGAGGATCCACCACTGTTGGAGCTGAAGGAGTTACCCGAACACTTGGAATATGCATTTCTAGCCGAGAACGCCAAACTTCCCGTAATTATTTCCTCCAATTTATCTTCTCATCAAAAGGATAGATTGTTGGCAATATTACGGGAACATAAAAAGGCCATCGCTTGGAAAATCTCCCGACATTCGAGGATCAATCCTTCCTTTTGCACTCACAAGATTCTCGATGGAGGAAAACTTCAAGCCGGTTGTTCTACCTCGGCGTCAAATGCGCTTAAATCCAAACATGAAAGAGGTAGTTAAAGCGGAGGTAATCAAACTACTAGATCTTTGGGCTCATCTATCCAATCTCTCGACAAGAATTGGGTAAGTCGATTCAAGTGGTCCCAAAGAAAGGTGGGATGACGCGGTGGTACCAAATGAAAAGAATGAACTTATTCCGTCTGACCGAACAAAGTTGGCGAGTTTGCATCGATTCTACGACGACTTAACGATGCTACTCGCAAGGACCACTTTCCCTTACCTTTTATTGATCAAATGCTTGAACGTTTATCTGGTCACCTCTATTATTGCTTCCTTGATGGCATGTCAGGTTATTTTCAGATCCCGATAGCACCGGAGGATCAAGAGAAAACCACTTTCACTTGTCCCTACGGTACTTTCGCCTATAGACGCATGCCTTTTGGGTTGTGCAACGCACCAACAACTTTTCAACGCTGTATGCTTGCCATCTTCGACGAGCTTGTAGAAGAAATCATGGAAGTCTTCATGGATGACTTCTCGGTTTTTGGGGATTCATTTGATCTTTGTCTTGCAAATCTTAAAAAAGTCCTTGTTCGTTGCGAAGAGACTAACCTGGTACTTAACTGGGAAAAATGCCACTTCATGGTACAAGAAGGCATTGTTTTGGGGCATAAAATTTCTTGCGGGAATTGAAGTTGATAAAGCGAAAGTTGATACAATTTCCAAATTGCCACCGCCCGCCTCGAAGGCTATCCGAAGCTTTTGGGGCACGCCCGGGTTCTATAGGCGCTTTATCAAAGATTTTTCAAAAATCGCCCGACCACTTACTCGCTTTTAGAAAAGGATGCGTTTTTGATATCAACGATGAATGCCTCCAAGCATTCAACACTTTGAAAGAAAAACTCACCACTTCTCCCATCATGGTGGCTCCGGATTGGTCTCAACCGTTCAACTCATGTGTGATGCTAGTTACTATGCGGTAGGAGGAGCGGTGCTTGGGCAACGAAAAGATAAACACTTCCGCCAATTTACTATGCAAGTAAGACTTTGAATCTGCTCAATCCCACTATACAACTACCGAAAAGGAACTACTTGCAGTGGTTTTCGCCTTTGACAAATTTCGGTCATACTTGATTCTATCCAAAGTCATTGTTTATACGGATCACTCGCTTTACGCTATTTGCTCGACAAAAATGACGCAAAACCACGATCGATTCGATGGGTTCTCTTACTCCAAGAATTCGATGTGGAAATCAAAGATAAACGGGTGCCGAAAATCTTGCCGCCGACCACCTATCTCGGCTTGAGCACTCCGCACCGATGAGCAACACAATGGACATATCAACGATTCTTTCCCGGATGAGCAACTCTTTGCCCTTAACTCAATTTCAATTGATATTCCTTGGTTTGCGATTTCGCTAATTATCTTGCGGAAAAATTCTCCCAAAAGGGATGACCCATCAACAAAAGAAGAAATTCTTTTCGGACCTCAAGTATTATATTTGGGACGATCCCCACCTCTTCCGAGTTTGTGCGGATCAAATCATACGAAGGTGTGTTGCACTTCCCCGAAACCATCTCCATTTTGAATCATTGTCACAAAGGACCCACTGGTGGACATTATCAAGCAAATACTACGGCACGCAAGGTCCTTGAGTCGGGTTTCTATTGGCCTACACTTTTCAAAGACGCAAAACGGTATGTTGAAACTTGTGATAGTTGTCAACGAACAGAAATATTTCTCGAAGAAATGAAATGCCCCAAAATGGTATACTTGTTTGTGAAATCTTTGATGTTTGGGGTATTGATTTTATGGGACCTTTTCCGCGTCGTTGGGCAATAAATATATTTTGGTAGCCGTTGACTACGTGTCTAAGTGGGTAGAGGCTCAAGCTTTACCTAAAAATGATGCTCGAGTGGTGGTGCATTTTCTCAAAAACTTTTTACCCGGTTTGGTACACCACGAGCCATCATTAGCGATAGAGGCACCCACTTTTGTAATAATCAATTTGATAAGGTTTTGAAGCGTTATGGTGTCACACACCGAGTCGCGACCACTTATCATCCCCAAACTAAGCGGTCAAGTCGAAGTGTCCAACCGCGAATTAAAACGAATTTTGGAAAAAACGGTTGGGCACTCTCGCAAGGATTGGTCCCTCAAACTCGATGATGCCCTTTGGGCTTATAGAACGGCTTTCAAAACGCCAATAGGGACTACCCCATACCGACTGCGTCTATGGTAAAGCATGTCATTTGCGGTTGAGCTTGAACATAAAGCCTTTTGGGCTATTAAAATGCTTAATTATGACTTGTCAAGTGCGAGGAAATAACCGTTTATTGCAGACAACGAACTCGAAGAATGGCGAAATTCGGCATACGAGAATTCGAAAATTTACAAGAACGAACGAAACAATGGCATGACAAGCACATTAAGCACACGAGGAATTCCAACCGGGTGATCAAGTGTTACTATTCAATTCCCGACTTCGCCTATTTCCGGGTAAGTTAAAATCCAGGTGGTCCGGGCCATTCACTGTTACTCAAGTGTTTCCTTACGGAACTATCGAAATTACACACAAGGAAATGGGCACCTTTAAGGTAAACGGACACCGTCTGAAGCTTTATTTTGGGGGCACCATCGATGATAAGTATAGAGATTCCCTCAAGCTTGAGGATCTCCCAAATACATCACACAATTAGAGGTGAATCAGTCCAGCTATACGACATTAAAGAAGCGCTACCCGGGAGGCAACCCGATGATTTTTGTATCAATTTGTTTCAAATTTTTTTAGGATTCATTTTTTTTTTTACTCGGGATGATATTTAAAAAAAAAAAAAAAAAAAAATTACAGCTCGGGACACGGCCGGGCCGTGTCTTCCGACATGGCCGTGTCCAAATCCACCAATTTTCCCTTTTATATTTTAATTAAAAAAAATCAAAAATTGGCCCGAACACGGCCGGGCCGTGTCGCCCGACACGGCCGTGTTCGGGCCCAAAATTTTACTCGCCGAAAACAGCCCGGAACACGGCCAGGCCGTGTCGCCCGACACGGCCGTGTCCGGGCTGTTAAAAAACAGGGGGGGTTCGATTTAGGGCAGTTTTTTAGCAAGTTTTCATCCCAAAAATCCTTAAAACCCCTCTTCTTCACCAAAATTCCCCCCCAAATTCACCTCACTCTTCCATCTAAACTCAAATTCTTCCATAAAAACACCATCTTTTTCTCCATTGCCAACACTTCTACCGATTGATTGTTGGGAATTTTGTGGGTTTTTGAGAGATTTCTCTTGTGGGTTTCTATTTCAAGGTATGATTTTCTATGTTATTTTTTTTTAATTTCATCATTTTTGTTTTTATGCTTTCAATTTGTTCATAAATGTTTGAAATTTCTATCATTTAGGGCTTTTTGATTTAACTTAAATTTTTGAAATTTTTATGCCTAATTATTTGTGTTGAAGATGAGGGTATTTTTGGATTTTCATGGTAATAATGTTGGCCCCATGTCTTTATTGAAATTTGTAGTGGGTATTGTATGTGAAGATTGGTGTGGCTATTGAAATTTGTAGAGGTATTGTATGTGAAGATTGGTGTGACTATTGAAGTTTGTATGGGTAAAATCATGTGAAGTCAATTGTTGGAATTATCTTGCTTAATTTCACCAACAAAATTGGTCCTAAACGAATGAAAGGGTTTATTGTTGCCTAAATATAACGATATGAGCGTTTGTTGATTGATTGATTGTTAGAATCATATGATTGATCATGCGTGGAAACCATGCTTTGTTGTAACTTACTTGCTATTTTGATGAGAACTTGAAGGTGATGGGATGATGTTGTTGTTGGGAATTTAATTGAGGCATGGTTTTTATATGATAGTTGGTTTTCAAAGAAATATTAATAATAATCGTCCTTGTATTGCATGTTGCTATCAAAATTCCTTTTTCAGGACTACCATGTCAAAACGGCCGAGTTACCACTCCTTCCGGTCCGGGGACCTCGGCTCTCGCCGCCCTCCCGGCTAATCCACCAAGTAATCATCATGGCATTCTATTCCGGATGACGAACAAGCAACCCGATATCAACAATTGTTGAGTAAACCATTGCACAACACCAGGTATCCTGGGGCGCCATGACATTAGAGACCATTGGGCTACAAGAAGATATTGATTGGATGTTTGAACAAGTTGGGTGGGGACAATTCATGGGTGCGAAAGCACCAACTTATGAGCGCGTCACACACCGAATTCCTTAGCTCATTTAACGCCGAAATCCTCACGGGAACTCATGCTAGGGACGGCCTCATCTCTTTTCGCTTGTTCAATCAAGAGTATACATTGACTCTTGCCGACTTCAATCAAATATATGGTCTTCCAATTGATGGTAACAGACGCTTTCCTAGCGACTTTAATGCACAGCGGTTTTGGAATGAAATAGCTCCTTCATATGACTATGTTGCTTCTCGTGCTAAAGTATCACGCGTAATAAACCCTTGTTTTTCGTTATATGCATCGTGTGATGGCTAGCACACTTTTCGGTAGGGGGAAAGTGACGGGAATTTGAGGAAGGGCGAGCTATTGTTTTTATGGGCTATGGTCTATGGCAAACACCTTGACACCGGGTCTCACTTAGCACGCCATTTTCGTAAAGTCGGGCGGGGGGCGATTGTAGTAAAATCCTTGTTGGAGGCCTAATTACTCCAATTGCTCTTCACTTGAGCATGACTTAACGGATTTACAACAAAGCGAGGAAGCAATCGTATTGATCTCGAGGTATGTCTTTGCTATAAAATTAATTGAAAGAATCAATGATCAATTTTGCTTGCTTTTTTCGACATACATCCCAACGACTATTACTTCCCACCGGCACGAACTACAATTCGTAATCGTGACAATTGGTTGATGGGTATGCGACACAATCCGGAGGATGACACACCGCCTCGAACTACCTCCCATAGAGGATGATGCTCCCGAATCCCCATCTCCTCCAAGGGGTTCACCATCCCATACTACTTGACTCACCACCCACCACCACCACCGCCACCACATGAACAAGTCAATATTCAAGCTATTCTACAGAACAACAACACCAAAGAGACATGCTATCATATCAACAAACGATGCTCGAACGCCAAAGAATATGCTTGACCGTCAACAACAAATGATGGAGCAAAGCAATTTGGCGTCATTAGGGATATTCGAGAGGACCAACAACAACAAAATGCCCTTTTATCTCAACTCCATCAATGGCATCTCTCTCAAGGACACTTCCCACCACCGTCATAAGGTCGTATTTGTCTTTGTCTTAGTTTTTTGTTTCCTTTGCTCCATTTTGTATCCCATCTCCTCTTCACATTGGGGACAATGTGACCCTTGAAGTTGGGGGTGGCGAGATTTGTTAGAACGCTTGGATTTGAACTATTTTCTTTAGCTTTGCGTGTTTTAGCTTTCTTTGTGGATATTTCGTTTTCTTTTTACGCACCTTATCAATACCTTGCAAACAAACATGAGGTGATTTTTTTACAATTAGATAGGTTAGTTGTGGATTGGTTATGACCATTTTTATCCCGAAAAAGTCATCTTTTTGAAAACTCAAATTGCCAAAATGTTTTTAAACCGCGTGACTATAGTAAAAGGATGAATTTGGCCAAAAGAGTTTAATGTCATGAAGTTAGCTTGGACTTTGCTTAAATCTAGATACTTTGTGTCATGATCACTAGAGAAACCATAACTCGGGTTTGAAAAAAAAAAAATTGTGCTAATACTGTTATATAAAGGGACAATTCGAGGTTATATTCCTCTGTTTGTTGTTGCTTAGTAACTAGGAGCATTCATGAGCCCCATGTTTGTCTCTTACGTAAAACGGCGACACAAATATGAATATGGGACACCACCCTAGGAGTTTTTGAAAAGACATTCAAAATTTAAACCTAGTGGAAGTTTGCCTCGAAATGTCCCGATTTTATAATTATATTTGCAATATAAAAAAACAAAAAAAAAAAAAAAAATTGAAAAGACCCGAGTTTTGAACTTCTCCTTTTATCATTGCATTTTTGTATTTAATCTAAGCATATGAACGCGACAAATTTTTCGTGATATGACAATTGTGATGTTTTGAAAGATTCCAATTATTGAAGTCACTCTCTTTTTAACAAATTGGTTGATTTGAAAAACGGATGGATTGACTTAATTGGGAAGGAAAAGGTTAGCGATTCACTTCAATCATGTCGAAATTGTGAAAATAGATATCTTTTTTTTTGTTTTCAACCCATCTCTCTTTTTAAAAATTGCTTGAGGACAAGCAAAATTTCCAAGTTGGAGGCGGTTTGATAAGTGTCATTTTGTACATATTTTATATTATTAATTCAATAGTTTTTGAATTGTTTTGTTAGAAAAATCATAGTTTCTCAAGTATTTACTCGTAGCATTTCATAGTGTGATGTGTTTAACATTATAGGTGGAGCAATTTGGAGCAATGTGAAGCCAATATTACTTGAAAAAAGGCAAGAAAATCACTCAACATGACTTGGGGTGTCAAGTAACATGGCCATGTTCAAAAAAGAAGGAAATAAATTGGATAAAAATTGGAAAAAGGGTCCAAAACGGCCAAGCCGTGTCGCCAAACACGGCCATGTTGAAGGGGATCAAAAGAGGAGGAAAAACCGCACAAAACAGGCCCGAACACGGCCTGGCCGTGTTGTACAACACGGCCGTGTTGTACAACACTACCGTTTGGCGGTCACACCCACTGGCCGTGTCAGGCAATTTTCCAGCAATTTTGTGCAGCACGGCCTGGCCGTGCTGCCCGACACGGGCGTGTCCGGGACCCCTTTTTGCAACTTTTCCATGTGAAAATTATGGAAAACTCACCTACCAAGCCTTTTGACCACTTTTATACACCTTTAACACCCAATTTTGCTGCAACATGTCCCCATATTCCCTCAATCATCATGTGTATACAATGATTCAACCAACTCAACCATGAATGTGCACACAATGATTCAACTAACAAGCATGGAAATGGGGCATTTGTTAATATGGTATTTCACAAGATGGTGCTTATAAAAGCCAGGAGTTATTCATGTAATATTCACTCATAGAGATTCATAGTGTTTAACATTTTGAGTGGAATTGGGATCAAGAGGTCTTGGAGGAGTAAGCTTGAGGCAACATTGGGGAAGAAGGCTTGAGCAACATCATCAAGTCAATTGAGATTTTGATAAAGATAAGTACACCATGACTACAATGTTTACATCTTCTTGTGTAATTTATTCTTTGGTCAAAATCATGTGTAGCTAAACTCCTAGTGTTTGAATGTAATGAACTCTAGAATGGATTTGTGATTAAGGTGTGTATGTTTTTAATAAAATCTTCATATTTTGTGTGATTCACTTATATTATGCTTCGTTCATTCGAATTGATATATGCGCAATATTGATTTGAAGTTTATTTTTCATCCGGAAATCGAGAGATTCATGGTGAAATAGAACCTATATAAGTGAAAAGAGTTGCATGCAATCCTAGATATAGACGCGACATAAATCTTCCTGGATTAGGGTCAAACCTAATATAGGAATTCATAAATCGTTATAATGCAATCTTGGGGGTTTTAACTAGAAAGAGATTTCGTTAATCAACTTGAGATTAGGAGTTTTTCGCCTTGAGAAAGGGATTAACTTAAATCGGGAATTTCTACGGTCCACATAGCATGAGATTTTATTAAAAGAGGTTGGTTTTTGCTTAAGGCTTATGGTTGAATCTTTTAACTTGTCAAATCACAAAAACATTCTAGAGGGATTTACATTCAAACACACTTCTATCTCTTGATTTCTTATTCTACAAATTTTACTTCATTTTTACACTTCGATAATTTAGATCCTTTATCAAACAAAAACTCAAAATTGTTAGATTAAATAACAAAAAGACGGTAATTATTAGTACTTATAATCCTCGTGGGAATGACACTCGGTACTCAATAATCTATACTATAAAACGATAGGTGCACTTGCCTACGGTTTTAAAGGTAGCTTTTGAGCCATCATTATTTCGAGGCGGTGGACCTACTGAGGTATGGGTCGACCGGTCAAAGCCTACGTCGACCGATTGCCCAGTGTATTTTTGTTGTTACAATTTCAAACTTCTATTTGTCTTGCGACCGTCGCCCTATGGTTTGACAAAGAAAAATTCTCGACCGTTTGACAAAGACAACTTTCCCTTATTTTGTGGGATGGATTTCTAACAGACTCTTTTCTTCAATTGTCTTGCAATTTTTTACAAATTTATGTCCCCAAGAGGAGCCTATCATGTACAAGACATCTCCTATAAATAGAGGAAAATTTGAAGCACAACAACAAGAGAGAAAACTACAACACAACAAGATACACTCAAGAATACACTTGTTCTTACATTGTCTTATTTCTTGTTGTAATTTGCCTAGCTATTCACTTTCACATCCTTGAGGTCTAGGCTTATTTCTTGATTACACTTGCACTCATAATTGTAATATTTATTATTGAGTTGTATCTTGAATTTGTGGTCGTCATTCAAACACAATATATCCTTGTGAGTGTTCTTGTGGTAAGAACACACTTGGGTGAACTAGGTGTTAGGTGTAAGAAGATTGTGGTAATCTTCTTGTTGAGGTGTTGAAAAGTGTGGTGCTCTTCAAGGGTGAAGATTGTGGTAATCTTCACAAGGTGTCGTTTGGAGATTGTGGTAATCTTGAAGTGAGATTGTGGTAATCTCAAAGGTGGTGTTGAAGAAGAGTGTGGTGCTCTTCAAGGTGTTGTTGTAAGTTGGTGTTGGTAATTAATAAAATCTTTTTCTTTTTGAAATCCATCCCGAATATCTTTGGGGTGGTAGAGGATTAGGCCCTAGGTGGGTTGAACCTCTATAAATCGGCGTGTGTTGTTTACATTCCGCACCTTATTATTGTCTTGGCTTGTTTTGTTCGAAAAAGAAGGCGAAATCGAAAAGATGGAGATAATCTATTCACCCCCTCTAGATTATCGTAGGCTGCTTGGACTTACAAATTCTGCGTTAAAGTAGTGCAAACTACCTGAGATGGTCTTAAGGATATATGCAATCGTTATCATAGACAGAAAATATTGCTTGTATATTACGAAATTCATTTGCTTTTTACTATTAAATGTTTGCTTATTAAGCGAAAAGATCTTGTTTACGTGGCGGAAAATGTTGCTTATTTTGTTGTAACTGTAATTTTTGTTAGATGGTCGTATGACTAATCAAAATTAAATATTGTATTAAATAAATTCAAAAATATATAAACGAAAATATGAATATGAATCGCATTCTTGGTTTGATCTTCGTAATTGTACAATATAATTTTATCTCTTTTGTTTTCAAACTATCAATTTAATAAGATTTATTCATAATATAATGGAAAATATATAATATTATTTCAAAACTGGAAAAATATGTACTGACTGTGATGATGTATAAAGTATATTAATGAATTATTTTATTTGAAAATTATATATATATATATATATATATTTTGATTGTATTGTGATATCTATAATGAATCAAAGTATACTTTAACATGTCCAATGTTTATGTTATATTCAAATCTATATATACGAAAATAACCTCACGCCCACCGTCAACACAACTTATTCGCCCACCATCAACACAACTTATCTATTATTAATGATGCAATTTTATGTGGAACTGATTACTATCATTACATGTTATTATGTCTTGGTTGATATGAATACAAATATCTAATTATTAGACCTATCAAAATGGGTTTAGCCCGATGGGTCGTCTTGTAATTTTGCGAGCCCAAAAATATGGTGATCCGGTTATTTAATGGGTTGGATCTCAAAATAGTTGCCATATGGAAATTAAACGACGTGACCGGACCGCCCAAATTTTCTAATTGGCCAGATGGATCAGCACATACCTCCATTTGTGATTCTACTAATTACTAGAATAACCCGTGCATTGCAAGGGGGCTCATCTAGTGTTATCTTATATTCAACTGGTCTTTCTAGAGATGGGCCACGGCCCAGCTTGTGAGATCCATTCGTTATATTTGCGACTCATGAAACTCAAACTTGTTGCAGAAGTTCGCACGCTGTTAGGCTTGGCCCAAAACTCCCGTCATGAAATAGAAAATACAAAAATTGCATTTTTTTCTTTTCCCGAAAGGCATATAGCACTATAGCAGACCTTTTTTTTTTTTTTTTTTTTTTTTTTAGGGAAGGCATATAGCAGACTTGGAAACCAAGAAATTCTCAACTTTCACTCAAATAGTAAAAATTACTGCTGTGAGATAATTTTGATTTTTGGGCTCGCACTTATAAATTTGCAATTTGCATAGATATTATTTTTCAAAAATTTTCAATCGGTGAAGAAGTCTCTTAAACCCTGAATTTGAAATGTCAGGGATGGATATCGACTCAAAAGAGTATCAGTTGAGATGCCAACTTCGAGGCCACGAAGACGATGTATGATATCCCAATCCTCTTAATTTGAGTATAGTTTTTAAAGATTTCTTGATGTACCCTTTCTTGTTTTCAATCTTCTTCTTGAGCCCAGAATGTTGTGCAATTGATTGCTTGCTTGTTATCGATTTTAAGTTCGTTCAAGAAAGTAGCTCGATTGTGAATTTCCACCTCCTTTTCAAATTTCTTGCTGCTAGTAATTTTTTATTTGATCAATTGAGCCGAGTACCAAGAGAGATCCCTAATCTTCTTGTATGGAGTTTTGGTTTTTGAGTATAGAAATTAAGGGATTATTCTTGATGTTTGTCTCAATCTATCAACTAACTGGTCAAGAAAAATTTGATTAGAATTCTAAGGCTAGAGAATATCGCGTCATCTTTGTATTCAGAATGTAGTTCTGAGTCATCCTTTTATTCGGAATGTAGTTCTGACTTAACTTATTGGGTTTACTTTCTTTGCTGAATTTCGTCGTCTTTAGGCTCGTGGTATATGCATATGCGGCAATGCTGGTATAGCTACCTCTTCGAGAGATAGAACTGTTAGGTTTTGGACTTTAGATGAACCACAAAAGCGTGATTACACCATGTCCAAAATATTGTTGGGCCACACTAGTTTTGTGGGGCCGTTGGCTTGGATCCCACCAAATGAGGAGTTTCCAGAGGGTGGAATTATATCGGGAGGGATGGACACTCTTGTTCTCGTGTGGAATTTGGCCACTGGAGAGAAAGTGCAGATGCTGAACGGTCATAAATTGCAAGTCACTGGCATTGCATTGGATGGTTCAGATATCGTTTCGGTGTCTGTAGACTGGTATGTCAGATTTTGTGACTGATGATTTATGGTTCTCATATACTTTATATAACTTTGCACTAGAGCAATAGTTGTTATCGGTTGACATTACAATCTGTTGTAGTTGAAACATCCAATCTGCGTTAGCAAAACTATTAAACATACTTTAATTTTGCTCAATATTTTTGAATTTGAGTTTTGTTGTACTGAAAATGATTTTAATGCTTTTGTCGCTAATTTTTTCTTATTGAAAACTGATCGTGGAATTAATATAGTTAATAAGTATAGTTGATAGCATTTTTTCCTTTAATAAGAGTTGCATGATATTAAATCCCCTCAAACTATGACCCGATGCTTCCAGATTGTCCCTCTAATTGAAAATTATGATGCGTAATCCCTTAAAACAGTTGTGGCTGTGATATTATTTTCTTTATTTCCCTACTTTCAATATTTTTATCTATATGTTCTTTTTTTTTTATTTATTTGAAAGCTGCAAAGTGGTGAAACCCGAGCTGCTTTATGGTTGAGGATCAACCTTGGCCTTCGCAAACATTTATTGGCTTGTATGCATAAGCAGTTTAGATGCTGAAATAACAAACTAACAGACATGCTGAATTTGTGCTTGTTTTTAAAAATTGATTCATCTTTGAAAAGGATCGTGATATAACTGGTCTGTTCATTTATAAATTATTAATGCAGGATACAGTGACCTGTTGGTCACTCGTGATAATGGCTACTTCTTTGTTTCTCAATATCCTTTTTGCTGAATTTATGTGCAGCTCTGTGTTTTTTGATTAACCTAATTTAGGACCCAATTGTCTCACATTCTGGTTCTTCTGTTATGTGGTTGCCTTATTTAGTACATTGAGACGCTGGAGGGAGGCCAAGAAGTTGAGGCCTGGGAAGGTCATAAAGCAGCAATTCAAGCAATTGTTAAGTTGCCTTCTGGCGAGCTTGTTACAGGTAATATCTTATGTTCTATCCGTTATTTCAGCAGATGTCTTCAATTTTTAGCAATTGTTTTTGTTGTTTCACACCATATACAGGAATCAGGTTTAAATTATGCAAACTTTTACTGAATTTGACCGGATAGTAAAAACGGATCTAAAAAGTTGTTTTCCTTTTAAACAATCAAAGAGAAATTTGGTTCCACTTTTTTTTTTTTTTTAAATAACTCTTTTACGAAGTCCTTTTGGTTCTATTCCTGGCCAAAACATTTAGCATCATATATTTGCTCTGGTATAAAAAAATATTCATATGTGCCTTGAAATTGATAGCCCTGCAGTAGCTTTTAATGTTAACATTAATCCGAACTGATTCTGATGGTTACCCAGGTTCGAGTGACATGACTTTGAAGCTTTGGAAAGGGAAGTCTTGTACCCATACTTTCCTTGGACATACAGGTTTTGCTTTCACTTCTACTCAATAAAATTAGTATCTTTCTCCTCTGTTATTCACGCTTACAAATGTAATGCAGATTAATATAAGCATATTTTATTGGATATATTCATGTTAATGACTATTTTTAGATAAGTTTTGTCTTGTATATTGCTGTGTGACAATTTGAATTTCACATCTATAGATAAAAAATGATCTTCTTTGTGTTCTAGAATGTTGCTTCCTTCTTATTTTTTGAATTTGTTGCATGTAAATTATGTCATAAGTATATGTTTTCTGTAAAGTTGAAGCCCTTAAAGATTAGGACAGTCATGCATTGTCAATTATTCTTTCCAATTTGGGTGATTCCATGAAGACATGAGAGGATTAGGATTCCTCTTATGGCATATCAGGACTAATCAAGTGGGTGTTTTGTCAAGAAAAAAAAACCTACTAAGCGGTATGAGGCTAGCTTTAGATTGCATTTGACCTTTGAAAGTATTTGAACTTTGAAGAGACAAGGAAGCCTTCTCAGGGAAAGATGTCTACTTATTTGTTTACTGCGCGGATGTAATTTATTTTCTTTTGCAAATACATTTTATCTTTCTGCGTCTGTGTAAAGTTTGGTATTTTTGCAGACACCGTCCGAGGCGTGGCTGCTATGCCAAATTTAGGAATCCTTTCGGCATCTCATGATGGGTAAGATTTTGGTTTCTTTTTGAGGTAGACGTGCTAACAACATTATTAACTGCGCTAATTAATTGCTTGGACTATATGTGGTTGAGTTTAATAGATATTGTCATCTAGTACCATAAAACAAAATTCGTACTGGTATGGAAATTATTGCATGTTTAGTGTCCTTTGTGAATGATGGACTTGAAAGTGTCTTGAGTTTGAAACTTAAAATATCTCCTCTCTGTGGTTATCTTGTTCCATCATTATTGCGGATAGTGCAGGAAGCACTTTTCCCTTAATTATCCAATTTATCCGACAAACCTAGACCTGAAAATTTGAACAGGCGTATAACCCTCGCACTGAGAGACCGTAAAGTCAGGTTTTATTTCTAAACAGTAATTGAAGGATTGCAAATGAGCTCAAATATTATAGGAAAGACAATACATATATTGATGGCATAAAAGAAAGTTAAGGGTACCCTTGTTGGACAGGAAAATAAAATGGCAGAATATAGTCTTTGACGTCATCCTAGCATAGGAATTAAAAAAGAGAAAAAGGAAGAAAAACATTGATTCTTAAATCTATACTGTGATCGTTTTAGCTCATTGTTCATTCCTTTTACAGTTTGTGAAAAATTCAATGCTTCAAGCTTTTTCTCCAGATATGCCTATGTTTTGTCTCGTTTACTCGGTCTTTTGACAGTTGGCTACCATTGCTACAACAAATTGCATGTGCTGATTTTTCATCTCAGATGACATGATGTATACACAGATGTTAGAAGTATTTTTAGTTTGGTACTATATTGTAGGATATGAATCTTGTTATATTTGGATTGTCCATCAATATTTGGTGTCTGCCTTTTCTAAAGGTTGAAAACAAGTTGTCTCTTGCCTTTTATCTTTTGTTTTTGGTTTATATTCTTGTATTTCCTAATCCTTTTATAGTTATAAATGGCAGTTCTATCAGGCTATGGGCACTTAGTGGGGAACTCCTATTGGAGATGGTTGGTCACACGTCGATTGTCTATTCTGTTGATGCTCATGTGTCTGGGCTTATAGTCAGTAGTAGTGAGGATTGTTCAGCAAAGATATGGAAAGGTTACTTTCTCATGTCCAATGCGAAGACTATTCTTGAATTTGGCTATTTCTGTTTTTGTCCCTTCTCTCTCTCTCTCTCTCTCTCTCTCTCTATCTCTCTCTCTCTCTCTCTCTCTCTCTCTCTCTCTCTCTCTCTCTCTCTCTCTCCTCTCTCAGTGAACAGTTTATAGATTTCTTGCTATGTTTATTCTCAGTGTTATGCCTTAAAAAAGTGGCCTAGATTTTTCCGAGGGAAAAATTGGCTTTCTAAAGACATTATAGATACATCAATTGTTTTTTGTTGATCTGGCCTATCAAAATGTTAATTTAAACTGTATATGCAATAATCAATTATTTGAAGTCTGTTTGAGTTTCTTTCTTTACATAATTAAATAAATGTCTTTTTGGGGATATCTGTTGATCTCCTCCCTCTCGTTTCTGCCATTGCCGCTGTCTTGAATCAAGGATAACTAAATTTGATGTGAACAAGATCAAGCTTGTTGGTTGCCACATTCAAGAGAGCACTGAGATGCTGAAGCTGCCTGTTTTGTCAATTTTGGCAAATAAGATATTGTTATTTTTAGTTCACTAGGATAGTTCTGACCTCATTATTTGAGCTTCTTTCTTGTTGGCATGTAAAGAATCGTTTTTTGTTGCAGATGGAGTTTGTGTACAAAGCATAGAGCATCCTGGTTGCGTTTGGGACGCCAAATTCTTGGAAAATGGCGATATTGTGACTGCCTGCTCAGATGGAATTGTGCGTATTTGGACTTTAAATCATGATAGGATTGCTGATGCTGTAGAACTTGATTCATTTGCTTCTCAACTTTCTCAATACAAGATCAGTAGGTATGGAGTTCATTCTTTCTTCTCTTAACTTAATTTTCTTCGTCAATCAAGTTAAGAAGTTTGGATTGCTGTGTGATGTTCAAGTTGGATTACTATATTAATGCAACCGATAACTATTAAGCTTGCTGATAATTGTTATTCATGATTTTCTTTCTTGATGTATACTCGTTTCAGATAAACAGATGACTTTTTTTTTTTTTTGCATATTATCTATCCGTTGTTTGATAGCTTATTGTATTTTTTTCTTTTGTTGAATAATCCTTTTTAGTAGGAGGACTTCATTTAGTTTTTTTTTGGGTAGACCTGCAGTTTACTGCTTTCCTAGCCTGAGTTGATTAAAAAGGCACCGGACTTTTGAATAGCTTATGAGCCACTTGAAATATCTTAGTTTGACTTTTTCTTATTGATGTTCCATTCCATTGCGCATTAGGAAGAGAGTTGGAGGGCTGAAGTTGGAAGACTTACCAGGTCTTGATGCATTGAAGACTCCAGGTACAATTATTTTCTAGTTTTTTTCCTGAGTAGTATATTATCCAGTAGATGCTTCCAAATAGAATTTATGGGTTTGTCTGAACGAAGGATGTTAATTTTTGAAATGAGACACATACTTTTTACTATATTTATGCTTGCAAAAATGTTTTAATGATAAAATGATCAGGAAGTAGTGATGGGCAGACAAAGGTAGTCCGAGAAGGAGATAATGGTGTGGCTTATTCATGGAATATGAGAGAACAGAAGTGGGATAAGGTAATAATTAATTCCATTTATGTAAGTATGCTTATTTACTTCCTTTCCTGAAAGGGCTGTTTGTAGTGGTGGTATACTTTTTGGCTTTTTGCATTCCGTGTTCTACTTTGTTAGTTTGTTAATCTCCTCTTTGTGGTTTGCATAATTTATTTTTGTTCTTTACTCATTGATGTCATTCTTATTGGATTAGGACTTTGTGCACTTCTTGCTATGCATATAAATCAGCTTTATTTAGTTAGTTTAGTTCAATTGTCTGGTTGTTGACTGCTTGTTTTTAAACATCATTTTTATACTTAAATCTTCATTTCACACTTAGATTGGTGAAGTTGTTGATGGACCTGATGATAATATGAAGCGCCCTGTGCTTGATGGAATCCAATACGACTATGGTAACCCATTTCTAATCTAATTACCTTTTCATGCATCTGCATATTCTTTCCTTTTTGACGACAAGTTACATTCTGTCCTTTAGTATTTGATGTCGACATTGGAGATGGTGAACCTGTGCGTAAATTGCCGTACAATCGCACAGGTATACTCTTGGTGAACCTTTAGCTTTTGAAGAACTATATGTGAATTCTTTTACCTTTTAGCTTACCATTATGCGTGGAGCGTGTTTGAGTATAATTTTGATAAATGTGGTATGGAACCTTTCTACAGTTATTCTGTATTAATTTTTTTCCCCTCGTGTGATTTCTTTTGGTGAGGTATTTCATCGGTCTTCCTTTATGTTGACATTGTAAACAATGACCTACTTACAGATAATCCATATGATGTGGCTGACAAGTGGCTACTCAGGGAGAATTTACCTCTTTCTTACCGGCAACAAGTTGTGGAATTTATTCTGCAAAATACAGGACAAAAGGATTTCACACCGGATCCAATGTTTTGTGACCCCTACACTGGATGTAAGACCAAATGTTAATAAGGTCAATTCATGAAGATACTTTTGATGTGCCATTCAATCGTAACTGTTCCTATTTCATTTTAATGCTTCAGCCAGTGCTTATATACCTGGAGCACCATCCAGAATGCCAGGTTTATTTCATTGTTGACCTTGCATTCTCTTTGTCCTTCGTTCTTATGTTACTTGTGAAAGAGAGGTTATGATTGTTGCTTGTGCAAGTGCAGATGTATCAAAGCCTTCTTACAAGCACATTCCCAAAGTAATCTCCCAACTCTTGCTTTAAATACGTATAATTGAACTGCTATATTCCCTTTTTGTATTTTACCTGATTTCTACAACTGTTAATTGGCATCTGACATTGTTTTTACGTGACGGTTCAATCATGGTTGTAAATTTAGGGCTTGATTAGCCGAGACATTATAGATCAAATTATAAATTTTAGATTTTGGGAAAACTCTAGACCTTGCAATGAACATACCACATTAAGTAGCAATAGTCTCATGTATTTGCTCTGGTGATATGAGGTTATCTATCAATCCCTTGAGAGAGCCAGGTAATTAAATTGACAGTCAATCTGGGAGTTCTTGAGACCTGCTACCTAGCTAATGTTTTGGAAACTAGCAAGGACTTGTTCAAAGATCTACAGCCATATTACAAAATTGAAACTCTGGTATATGATTTAGGATGTCCGAATCATTCTTTACATTTTTGTTTTCCCTTAATAACTTGATGACAAGAATCCCTTGCTCGCAGTGAGAAGGTAGCCAATGATCAATTTGGATTCTGTCATATAAATTTCCTGTGTAGGTTATAGGTGAAGAACAGAAGGTATATCTGATTATAGTTTACTGCAATGAAACTCATTTCTGGACAACTATTTTTCTTGAAACACCTTTATCTTGTATGCTAAGCCGCAGAAACCCACTATATGTTTCTGCTGTAAAAAGTTTCTGATATCTTGCTCAAAGTAGCCTGTGTAACATAATAATCCTTCACGGTGATGAACGATTCTCTCATGATGATTGTGACAGTATGATAGTGTTGGATTGACACGTATAAGATGTTTATTGCTGGTTCCACGCTCTGTAATACTAGTATAGTTTAGATATTGTTCTTTCTTTCCTTCCCAAAGTAATTCAAGGGCAAGTATTATTTTTGTCTCCAGAAAGGGATGCTAGTATTCGACGTAGCCCAGTTTGATGGAATCCTCAAAAAATTTCTGAGTTCAACAATGCCATGCTGTCTGATCAGGTAATCTGGTTGCTAGATGGTTGCCTGCTCTTGTTATATACTGCTCGCTATCTGAATTACCGTGCTTTCCTTGTATTGTTGCTGTTATTTCAGTTTTCTTTGAAATGTGTACTCTTAGCCATCGCCTTACCCTGTTACCTTTTCCTAGGATTCTTGATCTTAGTCGTCAGTGCAAATTGACCACTTTCTGGTTTATGTGAGTTTTTGCCTGACGCTGATCTTTATCACACTTTTCTGTAGGAGAAACAACATTTATCACTGAGTGAGGGTGATATGTCAAGATTGAGTATCATTGTTAAGATTTTGAAAGACACATCACACTATCATAGCAGTACATTCTCAGATGTTGATGTTGCATTGATGCTGAAGTTGTTGAATACATGGCCAGTTGCAATGCTATTTCCTGGTAACTATCCCTAGAATTGTAATCTGCTAGTTTTTGCTTGCATATGCAATCACTTTCCTTCTGTATTGGCATGTGCATAAAATTGGAGGAGGAATCATATGCAGAAATATAACAACTTGATAAAGCATAGGCTTCTTAGCCATTCAAGAGTTGGGAGATGTCCTGGTATAGGCCTATTAGAACTGATATCTATGACAAACCTGTAAGTGAATACGTCATAAGTATGATAGGGCAAATGGGAGAGGCTCGAAAAAGTTGGTTTGTTTAGGGTATTTTGGTTAGGCAATCCAATAGGCTGGAGTAGCTCGGAATTGGCTTAGGCTCGACTCATTCATAGCTAGTTCAAACTCAAGTTGATGTGATTTGTTTAATAAGCAGATAAGTATGTAATTGAGTTGAGCTTGAAGCTTTTTCAAGCTCCACGCTGACGATAAATGAGATGAGCTGGGGCTTTCTTTGCTTGTTGCGATAGCTTGAGTTGGCTTATTTCTGCTACTTATTTCAAGTTTAGAGATTGAAGATATGTATATTTTCTCATCTGGATGCTAATTTTAAAAACCTAGATGACGATGGAAGCATTAATTCTCTGAATTATTGGACAATTTGGGATTCAGGTTATTTTGTGACAGATGGTAGTGATATATCCCTTCTAAATGTAATACAGTTCTATTGTGTTTTAACTAAATTTTAATTCTGATTAAAGAAAGGATTTGCTCTTTTTGAAGCATATAACGTGTCTCTCCCAGTCATTTAACCTAATTAAGACAAAACAATAAGGAATGTTGGAGCGTTCAACAGTGATGACTCCTTACGTCAGGTCTCTGCGAAAGCAATAGGTAATTTAGGCACTGCCAAACACACAATCCTTCCCAATTGCTTTCCCAAAAATATATATTATGTTTTCAGTGGATTTGTCTACTTTAAACACACATTTTCCGATACATCACATCGAATCTCTCTCCTAATACTTCCCTTAAGAACCCCAATCACCGACAGAATGTACCCTTACCCTTAATGTTTTCTCAAAGAAACAACTAGCTGTGACATGAGGCTTTTTCAATGACAGAAGTTACCTTCATGAAACTATTCAGATTATTATATTTTTCCTTAATGGTGTCTTTTTAAATTACAAAAATCATTACAGTTGTGGATGTTATGAGGATGGTTGTACTTCACCCAGATGGAGCGAGCAAGCTTCTGCAGCATGTGAAGGATGAAAATGGTACCTAACTAAATTTGCTTCCTATCATTTCCACGCAGACCTCTAATTTTTCTTATTATTATGATGAAAATATGTTCTGCACCGAATGGATCTCATGTTTGTGATGAATGCAGCCGCTTCATTTTCATTTTTCCTGTTTCCCCCACGGTAGAAATGAACTAGTGTTTGGGGTGGTTTATTAGAAGGCCAATTGCATTTATGGTTGCATAATTTTATTCTATTGTCCTCAAAAGTAGTGGTTGAGAGTTAGTAGTGATCATTACTTTTAAATGGTAGGGTATTTTTGAAAACAAAATTTCTATTTGTCGAAATAGAACCTTGTTTTGGAATATTTTCGGGAACAAAATAGGAACCTCTCGATCAAGCAGCTTCTACTTTTCTAATCGAATGAATGGCTGAATTCACTCCTAAAAAGCTGGCTGCTTATGTCTCTTGTTCTATAATGTTGTACTCTCCTGTTGGGACTTGTATCTACTTGATTTTGTTTTGATGCTGCCTCATTCTTTAATTTGTTTTCACCAGATATAGTCATTGAGTTGATCAAGAAGGTAACTGCAAATACTCCACTTCCTGCAAATCTGCTTACCAGCCTCCGTGTAGTGACTAATCTCTTCAAAAGTTCATGCTACAACGAGTGGTTACTAATACATCGTGCTGAGGTTAGTACCTTTTAATAAGAGGGATGTGCAAGAGAGAATTTATGCAGAAACAAAGTTTTTGGCATGTTCTGTTAATTAGTAGGGAGCATTGTAGTATTATCCTTCTAACTTATTTTCCTATGTAGTACTGTTACCGTTCCTAGGTTATACTTAATGCCGATCTCTTCATTTACTGAATTTTGTAGATTCTTGATGCCTTCTCAAGTTGTTGCTCGTCTTCAAATAAGAATGTTCAAATATCATATGCAACATTACTACTCAAGTAAGTAGCAGAATGAACGCCTTAAATTTTGAAGTTTAATTTAACTTTACTCTTTTTGGCTGTTATTTATGAATTATCAGGGTACTACTTCTTCATTATAAGATAAATCATTGTTATCAACATTCAGAAACTATCTTGAGCATCTTGACTTTTGTTTGCTTAGAATTTATTGAGATGGATATTAATATTTCTCTCTGTAAATTGGGTGGTAAATATGTTTCACAGATGGCACCATTTTCTTCCAATACCTCTTAGGCCATGGATATTTTAACCCCAACAACAGTAACAACAAAAGAACTTTGTTCTGTCATTGAAAAAATAAGATTTCCCATTGTTATCATTTGAAATTACTTGCAATTTGTCAGCTCTATGGTAATCAGAAGTTGCTAAATTTTGGTACAAAGACATGTATCAGTACTGTCCTTATATCTTGAAGTATGGTCCATCTCTTTTCCTTTTCAATACATGGGTTTGAGTTGATACTCTATTGAGCTCTGCAGCTATGCTGTTCTATTGATTGAGAAGAAGGATGAGGAAGGCCAATCTCAAGTTCTTTCAGCGGCATTGGAGGTACCTTTTTCTTTTTGCCGATTCTTTTCCTTTTCATAAATACATCAGCAGAAAGTAGAGACGCCATGTGTGCGTATATGAACTAAAAATATAAAAGTAGGGGTGGCAATTCGAGTCGTGTTCAAGTTCGCGGGTCGTGTTGAGACACAATTACACAAATTTGGCCAACCCGAACACGACCCGTCTAATTATTTGGATCAGATGGTCAACCCGAACACGACATTTTTAATACACGGGCAAGTCGGGTAACCCGAACACGACCCGTCTAATTATTTGGATCGAGATGGGTCAACTTGACACGGCCCGAAATGGCCTGTATATTTTTCAGCCTTAAATAAACCATCTATTTGTTATGATAAAATGATGATTTTGGGTTATTTATGTATTGAATATGTAAAACATAAGAAATTACAATCAAGATATGCAAATCGTAATTTGGCATAATAATAAACTTATTAGATTTTGCCTCCAAGGAACATGGACAAACTCTAAATAAGTTGCACTCCTACAATATGTTAACATTTAAATAAAAAAATACAATTAAGATTTAAGAGAAAACACAAATTTATGATGCAAATATCAATGAAACGACAATTAATTAACTCACCAAATACCACAATAGAATTAATTATAATTTTCTTCTTCAAACGGGTTGGTTCTGCACGATTATGACCCGAATAATAAATGGGTCGACCCTAACCCGCTTATATCGTGATAGGTTCGGGTCGTGTTTTCGTGTTGTGTTGGAGATTGCCGCCCCTATATAAAAGGCAGTCATGTTTTAGGATTTCGGGTTAACATTTTCCCTTAAGGGTGGTTTTACATACAAGTGAGTGGTCATTATATTTTTAGGTGGACATCCTCGATTGTAATTAATGTTACCTCTATATTGCTTTTTTCTTGTATCTCCTGAAGATGGCAGAAGAAGGAACTGTCGATTCTGATTCAAGATTTCGGGCTATGGTGGCTATTGGCTCACTGGTAGGTTTTCTAATATTCGATCGTTTTGTTGGAATTATGACCACTTAGTAATAGTAATTCTATTTCTGCCCGTGTGTTTTAATAGTTAGGGTTCGCTTTTGAGTATGGTTACATATTTTCTGCGAATATTTGACTGCATCGTGCTGCTACAGTTAACTTTCATTAAGTCACAATTAATTTTGATAGGAGTCGATTGTGAATTTGTTATTAACAGATGCTTGAAGGCCTAGTGCGAAGAGTGGCTTTGGATTTTGATGTTGTAAATATTGCCAAGGCTGCAAAGGCATCTAAGGATGCAAAGATTGCTGAAGTTGGAGCTGACATTGAACTGGTAGCCAAACAGGGTTGAATGATATTTATCTTGGTAAAAATCTCTTTTTCTTCAACAAATTCTTTTTTTAGGTATAATTACAAAATGAAAAAAAACACCCCAGGTACGAGCTAGCTAAGAGATTTTTGAAAATTGCAAAATAACCTTGATATTTGATTTTGTCCTACATTTTCCTCATAAACAAAAATATTTCAAATCCCCCCCCCCCCCTCCAAAAAAAAAATATATTTATATCAGTTGTCCCCTTAAATTTAAGGGATAATTACAAAAGACCCCCTGAGGTTTGTGCTAATTACAAAAAAAATCCAGAGATGTTTCAAAATTACAAAAAGACCCCTCAGGTTTCTTATGTCTTAAACTTAAGAGGGTAATTGTAATATTTCTAGAAATATTTGAGGGTTTATTGAAATGTTTCTTTCTTATGTATTTTTCAATTTTCAAAAACCTCTGGGTTTTTTTGTAATTAGCCCGAACCCCGATGTTTTTTTAATTATCCCTAAATTTAATACAAAATCAAACCTAAGGGGACTCTTTGTAATTTTGAAACATCTCTGGATTTTTTTTGTAATTAGCCCAAATTTCAGGGGGTTTTCTGTAATTATCCTTTTTTTTTTAATGTCCTTGTTATTTTACTTTGAAAGGGTGGTTGTAATTTATAGTTGAGAATTATTGGTTTGACAGGAGAACTGGGGAGGAGCTGTTGGACGTGGCAAAGCATTTCGTGCACTATTATTTACACAGGATCAAGGGGCGGAAGTGTAGAATTTATTTCAATGTGACGAGAAATATTTCATTCCTAATTCTGACGGAATTTAAGACCAGGATAATAGAGAATTCTAATACTTCGTAAGCCTCTATTTTATTCCCCCCAAAGAGCGGTGAAACGGAGAAGTTTGATTATGAGGACGTTTGGCTATATTTATTCGAAAGAATTTACAAGTTCCTACGAGCTAGGAATTTATAAGATGTTAATAAACTTTAATTAAAAATAATTTTTTTATGTGTAGATAAAAATTAAAGTCGATGGTGGAACAGGGTCCCACATGACACGATGGATGATGGATTTTTGCCATCATATCACATGATATGTGATGGCTTTTTGCCATCGTGCCTTGTGACGTGCGATGACGATGGATGATGAATTTTTGGTCATCATTGATGAATTTTTGGCCATCATCATGCTACATGACCGATGGATTTCATTTCATGTCAAAATGTGTGATCGTCATCAAAATTCTACCATTTATTATCCGACAGTATTTTTCAACTTGGAAATTTGAAAAACAACATACTTTAAGTTGTAAATTAAAGAATATACTTTAATTATTTGAGGATGTGAATTCTTTGTTGTTCATATCTGCAACAATTTGAGTGTTGGAAAAATCTAGGGTTTATAGAAAAAAGTTTCTAACTTTGTTTAAGAATAAGAAGAATGTGGGTAAAAGATGTGAGTGTATTTAGAACTTAGTCTTTAAGTAGGGATAATATAGTTTTTTTAAGTGTGATATTTTTGCAATTATATGGAGGTGGATATATTCATCAATTTTGGGGATATGAATAACGCCATCCTTTGTTTTATTCTCCTTAATTTGATTCACTTTATTTTTTTGATATATAAATAAATATGTTTTTTTGAGAGAATATATAATTAAATATTGGAGATGCATGAATCATGATACATCGAATGTATGCTCCTGGGACGGAGTGGAAGGAATTACACGAGGGCCGACCCAACTTATTATAATTTTTCTCATATTTACATCCAGTCCTTGGAGAATCCCAAAATTTCTCTTCATAAATAGTTTTCGTCACAGATAAGACCCCAAACGTAAATTTACGTCATATTTTTCCTATCCCACCTACCTAATCTATTTGCCACTCCAGAAGGTTAGATTCTTCCATTATCATTCACTCCTTTAATTCGTGAATACATTGTGAATATCGTCTGATCTGCATGAATTATTTGGTATTTCAGATCTGTTTCACCTCTCTTTCTGTTAAGTATTGAATTTTGCCGGAAAAAATTTCGATCATTTTTTGTGTGTATTTTTTTAGGGTTTTAATTGGTTAGTTATTCTTAAAATAGATTTAGTTTTTTTTTTTTTTTATGTCATAGGTGTTTGGCTATTGAAGTAGCTTGATGATTGGGTGCGATAATGGTGGTTTGTTGGATTTTCTGTGATGAATTTTTGGATGATGTAAAGTAACTCGTGGCGAATTGAGCATATGTGTAGTGGACTTGTCTTTTTTGTTTTTTGTTGAGTTTGTATTATTTCTATTTAGTTGGAAATTTATGAAATTAATTTAATTGTGCAGTTACTAACAGTATTTTGATTGTGCAGTTATTAACAGTATGAAATTTATGTCTAATTCAAGATTTAATTGAGACTGATCTGAAGTTAGGTTAATTAAGACTGTAAGCTGGATGGTTTTCATGCTGTACGTTTTGTATGTAAAAAAATGTGGTAATAATTTGGTTTAATTCTCCTCTTACTGTGGTTTTCCGTTTTCTTGCTTGATGTATAGCATTTTGAATTTAAGAGTTTTCCCTAGTTTAGGGTTTGGGAAGTTGCATTAGGGATATGTTGTTCTTGCCCTTTTTCTATTTCATTTAAGCTGAATCTGGTTATCGATTGAGTGGTGAATTGATGAAGTTGTTAATTTTGTTCGGAAAAGCAATTTTTTACCGAATCTGTTTTGTTCTTCAGTCTCCGTCCCTAAAATCGTGGTTGCAGAACTGATCATGCATGCTGTATAGAGTTGAATTTTATATCATATTTACTCAATTATAAACTCCATTTTTTTTGCTCTTGTTATGAATGAACAGATCCAAGGCCCCTTATTGTACATATGGATTGTGGGATCGATTCATCAATGGATGCATATTCTTCCGCTGATACAGTCTGTGATACAGGAAATTTCGAATGCCACATATGTTTCGAATTGGCACAGGAACCAATCGTAACACTCTGTGGCCACCTTTACTGTTGGCCTTGCCTTTACCAATGGCTTCAACTTCATTCTCACTCTCACGAGTGCCCTGTTTGTAAAGCTATTGTACAAGAAGAGAAATTAATTCCCATATACGGTAGGGGCAAAGCAAATTGTGACCCGAGATCTCGATCATTGCCAGGAGTTAGCATTCCGAATCGACCAATGGGACAGAGACCTCAAACTGCTCCACGTGTAAATATGAATTATGTCCGACCAAACGATTTGGACCCATTGACGGGATTCATGCCAATGGCGGCCGCAAGATTTGGTCATATGACACTGTCAACTCTTTTTGGTGCCCTACCGCGATTTTTAACCTCCAGGTTCATGGTTTTCATGATGCTACTGTTTATGGATCAACTTCTGGTGTGCCATACTTGTTTTCGAGTTCCTTTCATGGAGGGTATGTTCATGGTTTTCATAACTATCATTCGGCTCCAATAGAGTGGAAGCCGATTGCCTGGAAGATTTTATTCGTTCTTCTCGGGTTTTTCGTACTTTTGCATCTACTCCTTGCATGAAGTTGCTTTTCTTGATGGGGTGGGAGTTGTTAAGTGATGGTATTGTATATTTTAGTTAAATAGGGTTCCACTTGTGTGTTGGGATTTACGTGATATATATGCTAGATAAATTTTGGTGATCAGGGACTACGGTTTATTTTCACTCAATAAATCAAACTTGCATTGTTCTGTATCGTAGGTTGATATGTAATTATCATATGCCTAAAGACAATGTAGTGGATTTACTTAATGTGTATCTGAAGTTGTTAATTCCACTGGTTTCTGATCCAATTGTTTGTTTATGTTTCCAATTGAGGGTTCTCATTTTCCACTGTTGTATATTTGTTTCACCCATTGTATTAGAAATGATTCGTTTTTGGATAGTAGTAAAAGCTTGTGCTTTCAGGAAAATTGGTCGGGTTCGATTCTATACGAGTGTGTGTTTCTTCTCCCCTACTGTACCCCTAAAAACAATTATACCACCTCTATTTAGATAATATTATTATCGTAATGGGATCCATTACCCTACATAACATCATTCTAATAAATTATCATAATTGTGCTAAATATTGAGTGGATTTTAGTATTATACCGATACTAATTTCATCTAATATTTTATTAGTCATCAAATATATTATTTCAGTAGAATCTATCATTTAATATTTATGTTAATAAAACATCACATACAAAGCTAAATACTCAGACATGTAGAAGCTTATTATGTTATCACTTCTATGAGTATGGGATCTTCGGGTGTTTCATTTCATATTCTACAAAGATTGAGATGATTGTCGACATACGTATACAAATGTTACCATATTAAAATTCCATAATTTAGGCTGATTTATCTTGAAAATTAATATGATACGAAAAAAAATATTGTATCAAATATATATATATTTTATTTCAGTGGGATACTAGGATCCAAATGACATAAATTAGTTCAAATCATAAGCACAATCGACATAAATTATTGTATCAAATTTGGATATTATGCAACACTCGCTCTAAAAATCCCCTCTTTAATCCTCGATTAGTTAAGCCTAAGCGCTGCAGGCTTAGTTGCGCCTATGTAATTTTTCTAATTAGGGTCCGCCTAACCCCGTCTGGCCAGGGCCGCCTCGCGCTAGGCCTCCGTCTCTCGTCTCTTTGCCCGCCTAACGCTTTTTAGAATCTTTTTGCAAACATATAAAAAAAAAAAGGAAAAAGAAAAATATCATGCAATGAAATTCCAAATTTCTATGATATTATATTCGAGAGGCCCAGTAACCATTTCGAACCTCCTTTTTTGTTTTGTGGATAAAATACTAACCGACGCGGTTCGTTATTACACCTCTTCCCTGAACAATTTTATCACTTGAAGAAAAAAACTCTAAAATCTTCTTCAACAGAGGAAAATGAAGACTCTGAATTCCACAACAGTATCAAAGCTTCAGCTACGCAATATCAGAAATGGATTCAAATTCAAAACCCATTTTTCCTTTTCCAACAATTCTTTTCTCTACAGTGCCAAAAATGGCCGCACACTCACACTCACTCTCTCTTTCAGTAGCAATAAGACCGTATTTTCCAAGCTCAAAACCTCTGAAAATCAGAGTAAAATAAAGGGAAATAAGAAGAGCTTGCAAGCGCCCACGACGACCAACATTGAGGCACCTGAGCCTGGCGGAGCACCGCCCGTTACAGGCGGCGGAAGTGATGGAGGCACGGTGAAGCAGCAGCCGCCGCCGGAGGCGGCGGCGGAGAGTAAGAAAGTCGGTTCGTGGAAATTGAAGGGTTTGCCTAAAAGTGTTGGCAGTTCTTTCTAATTTGCCTCTGGCTATTGCGGAGATGTTTGCAATTGCTGCTTTGATGGCTTTAGGTATTGTACCCCCAATTTTTTAAGGAATTTAATAATTGGTCTTGAAACTTTCCTTTTACTAAATTTTTTGAGTTTTAGATTAAGGTAATCGATGAGGGCTGACTGGAGGTTAATTGATAACTGATGGGGTAATAATTAGATTATCTTGGTGCTGCATTTATTGTTTTGAGCAGGAAATTAGCTACTTTGTCAGTTTAACACAGGTAATTGTTGACATTGTGAATAAATTACAACAGATGTTAGATACTTCATCGATGACTTCTGCAATAGCAATATAACATTTCGTTTACTGTAATAGTTAGAGTTAAAAGCTCAAGAAACGAAAGAAAAAAAGGTTGTCAATTGGGCAGAAGTTGCATCTAACTGCATTTTAGATTGGCATATTTTTCATTTATTTTTCGATTAACAGCACCTAGTTCGTATTATGTCGTTAAATGATCTGAGAAATCGCAAAGATTATTGCCCACGTGGTTACTTGTGTCATCTTAAACTCGTTATGTTGGCTTCCTTTTTCTTCCAAATTCTTTTCACATAGTACTTTTGTGATTCTTGCATTGACTGCTAGATACGAAGAGAAGTTCCATGTGGCATTTTTGCAAAATTTATATTTCCCACAAACAAATATTTAATTTCAGTAAAAAAATTGTAGTTTATGTGGAGTACGGTGAACAATCAGTTCTGAATTTTAGAAAAATTGCATTATTTGTTTCACGCAGGAACTTTCGTTCCTCAAGGTGAGACGCCAGATTTCTACTTTCAGAAGTACCCTGAAGACAATCCTGTCCTAGGATTCTTCTCATGGAGGTGGATTCTCACCCTTGGATTTGACCATATGTTCTCATCTCCGATATTCCTAGGAACATTATGTCTCCTAGGAGCATCACTTATGGCTTGTACATACACAACACAGATCCCTACAGTGAAGGTAGCAAAAAGGTCTGTTTTGTGTTTAATGATTTGTGTATTTTACCCCTTGGTACCCTTGGACACACACTTTTAGATGTGAACATAAATAATCCTTGTTTTTAGGTGGTTCTTCTTACATTCAGCTGAAGCAATTCGTAAGCAGGAATATTCAGATGCCTTGCCCAGAGCATCGATTCAGGATTTGGGTATCATTCTAATGGGTGCTGGATATGAAGTATAATGTTCTATCCTTGCGTGTTCATCTTTCTGTTGTTTTATTTTTCCTTTGCTTTAATGGCTGAGGATGACTTGTCATTGTAGACTGGTGGCAGTATTTGCCTTTTTTTTTTCCTCATTTTTCTTTTACATAGAACACATTTTGGTGTATATTTTGCTTAACTAATATTTATTCAGTGTAAGTATCTTTACATTTTCCTTTAAAATTCCCTTGAAAATTCATCGATGGCCTTTACAAATGAGAATCAAGAATTTAGCTAGTGAAGGTTCATTTTTATGCTATGAGGTTGTTTGGATGGAAGGATTAAAAACTAAGCATTTCAAATCCATAATAACAAATCCACTAAGCTTGTTTGGGTAATCTAAAAATCAATGGATTTGAAATCCTTAGTTTCTATTTTTGAGCTATTTTTTGAGTTTTTGTTGCTCACCCTGTGTGTGATTTTTTTGCTTCTTGACAATGACTATCGGATATTGACAATCATTGTTTTCATTTTAGGTATTCTTAAAGGGGCCTTCACTTTATGCCTTCAAAGGGCTGGCAGGTAGATTTGCACCCATTGGAGTACATTTGGCATTGCTGCTAATTATGGCTGGTGGAACTCTTAGTGCTACTGGGAGCTTTAGAGGGTCTGTTACGGTTCCACAAGGTTTGAACTTTGTTATAGGGGATGTACTCGGACCAAGTGGATTCTTGTCTACTCCTTCAGAATCTTTCAACACCGAGGTTCACGTAAATAGATTCTACATGGACTATTATAACAGTGGAGAGGTAGGAAGCCGTGTTTTGTGGATAAAAAGGCACTATGACTTCAGTTTATAGGGTTAATTACAAAACCTAACTTTGAGATTCAGTTTTTTTAAAAAAAAAAACCAACTATTTTTCAAAATTACAAATACCCCCTTAGTATTTGGTTCTATTTTACAAATGGCAGAAAATACAAACCTCGATGGGGTGTTTGTAATACCCCCTTAATATTTGGTTCTACTTTACAAATAGCAGAAATACAAACCTCGATGGGGTGTTTGTAATACCCTCTTAATATTTGGTTCTATTCTACAAATGGGAGAAAATCCAATGGGGTGTTTGTAATACCTTAAGGGGGTACTTCTAATTTAAAAAGATAACTGGACCTTTTTGTAATTAAGCTAAACCTCAAGGGTAGTTTTTGTAATTTACCCTCATTTTATTTTGCTTCATAACTGAATGTTGAGCATATTAGTTACTCTTTTTTGTGTTGTCAGGTTCAACAGTTTCACAGTGATCTTTCACTCTTTGACCTTAACGGAAAGGAGATAATGAGAAAGACAATAAGCGTGAACAATCCTTTAAGGTATGGTGGGGTCACCATATACCAGACAGATTGGAGTTTGTCTGCACTGCAGATAATGAAGGATGACGAAGGACCGTTTAATTTGGCTTTGGCACCACTACAAATCAATGGGGACAAGAAGCTTTACGGAACCTTCCTGCCTGTTGGAAATGCCGATTCTACTAATCTTAAGGGAATGTACGTGCCTTTACTTTTCAAGCCATCATATAAAAACATGATTCAAGAAAAGAACTAGATATTTACATAGTTTTCTATTATAGACAGGGATAATTACAAAAGACCCTTGAGGTTTGGGCTAATCACAAAACAACCTATAGATGTTTCAAAATTACAATAAGTCCCATCATGTTTGATTATGTTTTGAATTTAAGGGGTAGCTGTGATATTTCTTATATAAGGGGGTTTTGAAGTTTTATTTGCTTATGAAAGGGGAAAATGTAAGATGGAACCAATGCTCAAAGGTTTTTGCAATTTTCAAAAACCTCTTTTTTTTTTTTGTAAATAGCGTGAATCGCAGGGGGATTTTTGTAATTATCCCTTTTAGTTAGTTTGTTTCCAAAACTAGCCTATAATCTCAATGAGCGTCTCCCTTAAATATCTAAAACCAAATAGGGTACTATTATATCCTGTTCTGGAGCAGGGCCGGATGCAACATGGTACAAGGGTGTACAGCTGTACCCCAAAATTTGAAAAATCCCAAAATAATTTTTGTAAAAAATAATAAATTTGTACTCTGTTTTACATATACTTTAATCATTTAAAAGTAAAATAAACTTTCTCAACATGGACTTTTTTCTTGGCCCAACGTTGCTCAATTGGTACTCATTCTATAGATTTGGCCCAACTTTCTCATCTCACATATATAATTATAATATATGTAGCAATTTTAAACTCCGACATAAACTTATGAGCAACATAACTTTATGAGCAATGGTTCTTGAAATTTGATAGTCTTTCCTACGATTTGAATATTTTGGGTTGTAAGACTTTAAATATTAAATAATGTTTATGTGCATTTTTTAGAACATGTGCATTTTTTTTTAATATCTATCGTACCCCCATTTTCAAAATCCTGGTTAGGCGACAAATGTAGATTTGAAATTTGATGCAAATAATTTACTAATCTTTTCTTCTTGGTCTTGGAAACTGAATACAATACTATGACTGTTCAAAGTGAAACAAATATTCAGTAATTTCAGGAAATTGATTATTTTGGTTCACATTGTCATTGTAGTATATAATGCCTACTCCATTTCTGTTCTTTTTTTTTTTAATAATCAGATCAATGCTAGCTCGTGATATGCAATCGATTGTCCTTTATGATCAAGAAGGGAAATTTGCAGGAGTTAGACGGCCAGACTCAAAACTCCCTATTGACATTGATGGCATAAGAATTGTTGTATTAGATGCAATCGGCAGTACCGGCCTTGAGTTAAAGGTGGATGGGACAATAATTTCAAAAAGAACTAAATTCTGTAATTTTCGTATGACACTTTTCTTGCTTTTCATTTTAATGATGTTAAATTTGTTTTCCCGTAGACTGATCCAGGAGTGCCAATCGTTTATGCTGGCTTTGGTGCTCTAATGCTCACCACTTGCATCAGTTTTTTATCTCATACACAGGTAAAATTTTTATTTTCCTTTTTCATTGATTGATGGGATAATTACAAAATTACCCCTGAGGTTTAGTCTAATTACAAAAGACCCAGTTATCTTTCAAAATTAGGAATACCCCATTGACATTTGCTTCTATTATACAAATTGCACCCTCAAGAGAGGGTGTTTGTTAGGTAAATGCAAATATAAGGGGGTGATATTTGTAATTTTGAAAAATAATAGGAGTTTTTTGTAATTAGGCTAAATCTCAGGGGTAACATTTGTAATTATCGCTGATTGGTTGATGGAAAAGTCCGGCTATGATAAATATATCTTCGTCCTATAAGTCATACTAATCTTTTGATTTTTATTCCAAAAAATTTCCAACCAAACGAGAAGATATGGGCGTTACAAGATGGAACAACAGTGGTTATAGGAGGTAAAACAAATCGAGCGAAAGGTGAACTTTCAGATGATATGAACTTCTTACTGGATCAAGTTCCTGAAATAGTTGATTCAAAGCAATCAGATATTATCAGTGGCTAGTTTTAAGTTGCCGTATAAATGAGGGAGCACTCTAAATTTTAAGACCGGAATATGAAACCGGAGGCTGATGAAAATCGGAAGAAACCATCATTTTGATCATACTAGATGGAAAAGGAGGCCTTCAAAACTCGAGATATGATTTTTTTGCCTCTTTAAAAAGAAGGTAAGAGTATTTCTCAATGTATATCATATATAGCAGCAAAGATTTGGAATGTATAGAGATGTATTTGGTAGAATGTGTTATGATGTGTACTGGTTTCTAGTACATATTCATTGTATTATATCATAAATTCGATCAAGAATAAATTTTGAATCTAATTCATGCCATCTTGATGTAATTACTTGGACAAGTTGATGTGGGCATGTTTTTATAAGCAATAATATTTTGGGAGAATTACAATAACACCCTGAGGTATTGCCTAATTACAAAAAAACTCAAGTAATCTTTCAAAATTACAAACACCGCCTTGAGGTGATTTGTAAGAGAAAACAAATGTCAAGGGGTATTTGTAATTTTGAAAGATAACTGATTTTTTTTGTTATTAGGCTAAACCTCAGGGGTGTTTTTGTAATTATTCCTAATATTTTTGCTGTGGTTATGCTCTTCATTAGTTTTAATACAACATGTTGACTGTATGATGCATGCACATAGAAAAGGGTTTGGATTGATGAGAAGGTTGTGGGCTGACACTAAGTGCATGACAAAGGTTTATTTCATAAAGCTTGTTGTGGAGAAAATGTTGTCTTGAAATTGATAGCTGGTATAGAAAAAGTTAGCCGACCATAGAAAATTATAAATACACTAAAATTTCTTTTACCAACTTCTTGTTGAATGCATGCACACACACAATAAAAGATACTCACTAAGGAATTATAAATATCTGTCCAAAAAAAAAAAAAAGGAATTATAAATATTAGAAAAAAGATATATATATATATATATATATATATATATATATAGAGAGAGAGAGAGAGAGAGAGAGAGAGAGAGAGATGGGAAGAAAATGGGGGCCTTCATGAGGGCATTTCAATTTTCAAACATGAAAAGTCAGACATTTCACTATTTCACCAAACTCTTTGAATATGCCCTCATAATAAAATATGTTATACAAATGCTTTATGTCTTTATCCCATCTTCACCAAGACACCAACCACCAAACCAATTACTCCTTTATCATTGATATGATTTTTACTTGGTAAAAATGTAATATCAAATTTCTAATAGATATTAGTGGAATCAACCGTGCACTTCAGTGGTAGTAGCTTGTGTTATTAGGGTAATTGACCCCGGTTTGATTCCATGTGAGTACGTGCGTTGTCTCTCTTATATTATCATCAATTTTACAAAAAATGGATATTAGTGGGAAAACGGAATAATACAAGCCATTTTTGGATAAATAATTATATCGATTCTTAATATGTTTTTTAACGTAATCAAGTATCCCATTCCCAAGTAGTTCTTCTAAAAAAAAAAAAAAAGTATCCCAAGTAGTTCTTCTAAAAAAAAAAAAAGTATCCCAAGTAGTGATATAGGTAATTAAATATCATAATTATATTCATAGTTTCATACAACAATTTGCTTAATTCCAATTGAGTATTAACAGTTAGTATGTTCAATATATATAGCTGATAAATTTTATATACTAATTTATTTCTTAAAGAATTGACGCTATACACTATAAATTTAAAAAAAATAAAAATAAAAAAAATATTGAGATTCTGTCATGATCCAAAAACAAACATATAAATATTGATCCTAACAAACCAATCAAAACCAAATCATATTGTAGGTTGTATATATAGCCAATTGTCCTACCCCAGAAAACATTTCGCTCAAAAAGTCTTAAGTGGGGACCTAAGATTTGTTAAGAGCCGTGTCCTAAAATCATTAAATTTCACTACAAAATATATATATAATACTATATATGATGAAGCAAGAAAAAGAAAGCCAGCACTTGCTGCACAATATGGAGATGGAGCCTAATAAATCCTTTGAGATTGAAAAAAATTATGTCCATTTTGCAAATATTAAAAGTATTGGGGAAAAAACAATATTAGAGCAAAAACATGGGATGAATCGAAGAAAATGTGGGAGATTGCTGGTCCAGCCATTCTTACAACCGTGGCACAATTTTCGATTGGATTTGTGACAATTGCATTTGTGGGACATCTTGGAGAGGTTGAACTTGCTGCTGTTTCTGTTGTACAGAACGTGCTCGAGGGCTTTGTCTATGGCATAATGGTGAGTACTGTCTCAAATTTAGTGTATTTAGATGGGATAATAATTACAAATACTACCTCTGAAGTTTGGGTTAATTACATAAAACCCACATGGTTTTGAAAATTACAAAAACACTTGTGAGGTTCGATTCTGTATTACACTTTATTTCCTTCATAAACAAAAATATTTTAAACACCCCTTACATTGTAAAAATATTGCAATTATCCCTTTACATTTAACATAGAATCAAGCCTCAAGGATTTTTTTTGTCATTTTCAAGTATCTCTGGGTTTTTTTGGTAATTAACCCAAATTTTAGGGGTGGTTTTTGTAATTATCCCTATTTAGATATATGAATGTTCTTTTTTTTTTTTTTTGAGCAATATATATGAATGTTCTTGATTGCTTTTTCTTTCATGTAATTTTGATGCAGATTGCCAAATATGAAGTGTCCCTTCCTTTTTAAAATTAGAAATACTCCTTGATATTTGTTTCTATTTTACAAATTGCACCCAGTATTTATTAATACAGACTTCAAGGGGTGTCGTAATTGTAATTTTGAAATATAACTGGTTTTTCTGTAATTAGACTAAACCTGGATAAATTTTGTAATTTACCCTTGTTTTTAGGGATAATTACTAAAATACCCTAAACCCCGATGTTTTTCAAAATTGCAAAAAAAAAACCTTGAGGTTTGATTCTGTTGGATATTTTCCCCTTCATAGGCAAAATTCTTTCAAAATTCCACTGATATTTCTAGAAATATTACAGTTATCCATTAAATTTAAGCGGTTTTTTGTAATTTTGAAATATCTCTGAATTTTTTAGCTCAAACCTGATTTTTTTTAATGTAATTGTCCCTAGTTTTTATGAACAAGAATGTTGTTGGGAGGATGGTTCTTTGAATTTAGAAATTAGAAGTTGGAAGAGGTGATATTTACTTTATAGGAACAACATGCTATTAAGGCAATAAGAAAGAAAAGAGAGCTTGGTGAAAGAATATTTTCTTGTTATTGATTCTTCTCAATCTCTGTCGACAGAATGAGCAAGACAACCCCTATTTATACTAGAAAATCACGAGTTAATCCTTAAATGCTTCTTGTATTGTACTAGAAAATGATTCTTGAATGCTTCTCGTATTAGCTAGGAATGGGAAGTGCACTCGAAACACTCTGCGGACAAGCCGTTGGCGCCGGACAGTACGAAATGCTCGGAATCTACATGCAAAGATCATGCATTATTACCATCGTCACGGCCTTTCTGCTAACACCTCTCTATATTTTCACATCACCAATACTAAACCTCCTTCGACAGAACGAAAAAATCTCGGACCTTGCTGGAAAATATGCTCTGTGGGTCATTCCTCAGTTATTTGCTTATGCATTGAACTTCCCAGTGCAGAAATTTCTACAAGCACAGAGCAAAATATGGGTTATGACTGTAATTTCCGTAGTTGTTTTGGGATTTCACGTCGTTTTGAACTGGATACTCGTGACGAAACTTGGGAAAGGCCTTGCTGGTGCTGCTATAGCAGAGAACATATCATGGTGGCTTGTGGTTTTAGCTCAGATTGTTTATGTTGTCTCCGGGTTTTTTCCCGAATCGTGGACTGGATTTTCATCATCGGCGTTTAAATCTCTTTATAGTTTCGTGAAGTTATCGCTTGCATCAGCTTTAATGTTGTGGTAAGTTCTTAACAAATGCAGCTCTAAAGGAATCAAGAATTGTCCCTATGTTTAGCATAATTACAAGAAAACCCCAATTGTTTTTCAAAATTACAAATACCCTGTTGACATTTGTTTATGTTTTACAAATAACATTTCTTTGGAGGGGGTAAAATACAAATTTCAATGAGGTATTTGTATTTTTGAAAGATAATTGGTGTTTTCTGTAATTATGCTGAATATCAGGGTAGTTTTTGTAATTAACCTTGAATTTATAATCATGTGTAAAAATGTAATTGTTGCAGCTTGGAGTTATGGTATTACACTGTGGTGATCCTTATGGTTGGCTGGTTAAAGAATCCAGAAATTGCTGTGGATGCTATATCCATTTGGTTAGTTTCCTTAATTCATTTTTCATTGTTGTTGTCACTGAGATTTGTTATTAATTTCTGGGACAATTACAAAAGTTCCCCTAAATTTGGGCTAATTACTATAAAACCCAGAGGTTTTGAAAATTACAAAAAAAAACCCAAAAAACCCCATGATTATTATAATTACCTCCTTAAACTAAGACAAAATCAAACTTGAGGGGTTTTTCTGTAATTCTCAAACATCTCCGGATTGTTTTGTAATTAGTCCAAACCTCAGGGGGTTTATTGCAATTATCCCTTAAAAATATACATATATTTGTCTTAATACATTTGTTTTATACTACAGCATGAATCTGGAACTTTGGACATTAATGATCACTCTGGGTTTCAATGCTGCAATCAGGTTCTAAACTTGTACTTGGAATAATGTTAAATAACATTCACTTTGTTAATAAGAAATCTTTCAATGAGTTCTTGAAATATATTTGATTAGATACGAAGCCTTCGATAATTTGCAGCGTTCGTGTTTCTAATGAACTCGGAGCTAATAATCCGAAAGCTGCAAAGTTCTCTGTAGTTGTATCTGTGGTTACGTCGACATTGTTTGGAGTTGTATTCACAGCAGCAATTCTTGCAACTAGAGACTATTTTCCCAGGTTGTTTTCTGATAAACAGGAAGTCATAAAAGACATCAAAATTGGGCTATTTCTTGGCAGCAACCATTTTCCTCAACAGCATTCAACCAGTACTACATGGTATGTGTTTGCAAACGCTTGAAAAAAGTGATCGTCAGCTTTTGGGTAATGTTTTCAAATGCAATTTTCTGCTTCTGCATAATTTAATCAAAATTTAAAGGGATAATTACAAAAACACCCCTGAGGTTTGGGCTAATTACTAAAAAAACCCAGAGACTTAAATTTAAGGGGTTAAATGTAATAATTTTATACATGTCAAGGGGGTTTTTGAAATGTTTTTAACTTTTTTTGCACTTGAAGGGGAAATATAAGACGAAATCAAACCTCAATGAGTCTTTTTGTAATTCAAAAACCATTGGGTTTTTTTGTAATCAGTCCGAATCTCAGGGGATTTTTGTAATTATCCCAAATTTAAAACCCAGAGATTCTGCTTTTGGTTTGACTTTTACACATAAATAAAAGGGATAATTACAAAAACACCGAGGTTTAGGCTAACTAAAAAAAACCCAGTTATCTTTCAAAATTACAAGAAACACTTTGAGATTTGATACCATTTTACATTTTCTCCCTTTACAACCCCATAATATTTCTTGAAATATTACATTTAACCCCTTAAAATTAAGGCATAATCAAATTTGAGTGGGCTTTTTGTAATTTTGAATATCTCTGGGTTTTTCTGTAACTAGTCTAAACTTCAGGGGGTCTTTTGTAATTATCCCTAAATAAAACACTTTTACAACTTACTCACCAAACATTCACTTTTAACTTAATTCACGTTTTAGCTTCTACTTCCAAATACTACCAACTTCTAACTCTCAACTATTTTTCGCGTTTACTACAATAAAGAATAAACCACCTTCTCTGAAGTTTTTGCAAACGCTCCTCTAATACAAGATTTTCTCCGGGACTTTTTCAGGAGTGGCGGTTGGGGCAGGGTGGCAATTATCAGTTGCACTGATAAACGTAGGATGTTATTACGTTTTCGGCCTTCCTTTCGGAGCGTTACTCGGTTACAAATTTGATCTTGGTGTCAAAGGAATCTGGTTGGGAATGTTAGCTGGTTGTTTGCTTCAAACAGTGATATTGATTTTGTATGTGCTTCGAGCTAATTGGAGCAAAGAGGTAGTTAGCTTCATTTGTTAACTTTAGAGTTCAAAAGTTGGTGTTATAAATATTTAGGGGTAATTGCAAAACCCCCCTGAAGTTAGGGAAAATTACAAAAAAAATCCATAGGTTTTTGAAAATTGCAAAAAATCCCTTGAGTTTTATTCCGTGTAACACTTTTCCCCCCATAAGCAAAAAGTATTTCAAAAACACCCCTGATATTTATAAAAATGTTAAAATTATCCCATTAAATTTAAGACATAATTAAACCTCATGGGGGCTTTTTGTAATTTTGAAACATCTTCCCTCTCATAAGCAAAAAGTGTTTCAAAAACACCCCTGATATTTTAAAAATGTTGAAATTATCCCCTTAAAATTTAAGACATATTTAAACCTCGGGGGGCTTTTTGTAATTTTGAAATATCTATGAGTTTTTTTGTAATTAGTTCAAATCTCAGGGGCTTTTTTGTACTAATCCCAAATAAATATTTCTTTCGGTTAATTACAAAAGTACCCTCGAGGTTCAGTCTGATTATAAAAAAAAAATCAATTTCAAAATTATAAATACTCAATTTATTTTGGAAGATAACTCGAGTTTTTTTTTAATTAGGCTAAACCTCAGGGGCCGGTTTTGTAATTCACCCTATTTATTTTTTATTAGTTCATCAAGAAACAAAGTTGAATTGATTCTATATGTAAATCTTGTGTGAATGCAGGCTTTACATGCTGAAGAGAGGCTGAGATGCTATGCTACTACACCTTTACCCCAAAATGAGAGTACAGAAAATGGAATGATCATAGACAATAAGGATAAAATCAATGAAAGAACAGCAAATATTTGAACATTTTGAGGTTTTATAATTTGTGATGGTCTTTTTCAGTATGTACACATAGTATATGTCTAGTTCATACAAACAATGTGGATAAGGGTAGAACAGATTTTGAAATCCAAAATTATTTGATACCAGCCATGTTGTATTGTTTTGTAATTCAATCTGAGCAATTTTTTTGTAGTTTTTGAGGTTTATGACCTCCATTAGAAACATTTACCTTGTTTGTACCTCTTGGTTGTCTCAAGTATAAATATACAACATTATACTCAGCATTTCAAATTTATGGGTTGTCTTTAAGTATAAATCATCATCTTTAGATATTGTAAGATCTGTTTAATGCCAATTATCATTGGCTGGACTTTCCATCCATGCATAGATTATTTCTCAAGAATTTTCTAAAATATGTTATAATAACTTTTGGGCAAAATACAATAACACCCACTGACTCAATATCTCATTTACCCCTTGCTCTAAAAGGGTAAATGAGTCGGGCCAAATTAAGAGTGTGTTATTGCATTTTGCCATTTTTCTTTATAAATTTACAATCATTATCTTTTACGTGAAAGATTATTGTATGTGAAGATATTAAACGATGATAATCAATTCCGGAGACATGTGATCATATGGGGCCCGACCTAGGCCTGTCTCCAGCCCACACAGTGTTAGGAAATATAAAAGGTAAGTTAGAGCTTAATGAAGTGCTGACTCATGAGAATAAGATTTATAACACAAACACACGCAAGCGTGCGTATGCGTTGTAATAAGTAGACGGGATACAAGAATCATGCGGCCCACTAATCCAATTACTCGGCTTTATATTCGTAAAATTGTGGTTGGTTGGGCTCTGAAAACAAGAGTAGCTGGCTTACATTTATCACTTTGTTGGGCCTGCAAAAATAATTTTAGTTTGTTTAAGAGGGAGTTGTTTTTAGATCTTTCTGATTGGTCCAAATTATCAACCCCATCAACGTAGATTATTTTTTGGAATTTTTGCCAAATTTGGATTCATACTGAGGGGCTAAGTCAAATGATAAACGAGAGAAATTTAAAAAAATGGTTCTTTAATATTAACTGATGCACAAGATATAATTTTAAGATACCATTTTTTAAACTTTATAATGATATACAATTTTTTTTAAATAAGATAATTAATTGATAATTCAAAACTATAGCAAGGAAGGGAGATTAGATCATTTCATTGTATGTTACTAACATTGTTCTACATATAATTGTTTGTGTTTATATTAAACATATATTTTTTTGAATGAATGTTCAACATATTTTTTTCTTGAAAGAAAATTCAGCCCCAGGTAATCTAACCGATCGTCCTAATGACATATTTAGGTTATAAGCAAATCACCCCTAAATTATTTTCTACCATCTCCAAACCTTGACAACCAATACACGTCTGTGCACATGTGTGCACGTGTTTGTATTTTAGTACCCAAAAAATCTCTTTTATTTTCAATTGTGCAAACTATAAATCAAATTATTTTATATTTTGATTTTTTGTCAATGCTGCACTCAATACATACTAAATACTATAGAATTTGGTGTCAACATCAAATACTTGTTATACTATACATGCACCCAATATTTGGTTAGCGATTTGCCTTGATACACGTGTATAGTTTAATTGGAAATATCGATGAAGTTTGATTTATTATTTCTCTCAATTTTATTTGAAAACAAGAATATTATATTTTTCATTAACCAATTCAAGACAACCAAAATACAATATCATGAATGGAAAAACTAAAATAAACTCCCACATTTCAAACAAGGTAAAAAGGGGTTACAAACAAAAATCAAAACTAAAGAGCAAAAATATATCATAAAGCATATGATCAAACTCATTTGACATGATTCTTGATGGGATGTGCAACTATTTGCAGTTCCAAATAAGATTTTGATAATATAAACCAGACTCCTTTCTTATTTGCATATCTAGTAGAAATTGATAAAAAAATTGAATGAGACCCCAGATAAGAATAAACACATTAATATATGAGATCAACTTTGTGCTTGAGTAGTAGTAGTCTTATGTTGTAAGGCGAATGAATGACTGAGTTCGATCTCATACAAATGTATGTGTCCCATCACCTATTATCTCCTATTGTACTAAAAAATTTAAAAAATAAATACATTAATATCTGAATAGATTTTAAAAAAAAAAAACTTCCACATAGAAGTATTCTATATTTCTATTCCCACCAAGGGAAATAGTTGAAAAAACTAAGTAGAAAAATAAGAAAAATAGCAAAAGAAAATATTTTCCCCACCTTCCATTATATTCTCTAATTTTTAATTTACTTTTAAATACTCCATGTGCAAATCTAGGGGCCATCTCATCCCCACAGACCCCAAATTTTTTTATTCCATTTTTTAGTGGTTTTTTTAATAAAAATTATATGTTTTTATATGGGAAAAAAATTGGGCTAGGGTTAAATAGTGCGGTTGGCGTCGCCCTGAAATACTCTGTATGAGATTTCCATTGACCATATATGATTCTAATTGATGTAAAATTGACAAGTTGGCAAATTTTTAATATATACATCGACAATGATGCTAAATCACTTGCCAGTAAGAAATTTAACTATTATTTTCATTTTTAAAAAGATATATCAACTTTATAATAATTAAAAAAACCAATTTCTTAATTTATGAGCCATGTGAAAGTGAAATTCCTTTGTGAATATAAAAGGCTGAAGTCAACTCTTGCACATCTTGAAAGTTGAAACAAATCTGTAGTTGCAATTCAAAAAACGTAGAGGAGAGGGAAATAAATAAATAGTGGATTACAAATTAAAGAATAAAATGTTATAAAGAAACACAATATATATACCAATAAATATACAAATCCGAGGGTTGTAAGTAGGGGCACAATTGTTATCAATTCAATAATAATATATTTTATGATTACAGAACCATCATTATCTTCAAATAAATTAATTTCAAGAACCTCAATATACTCATCTTAATATGTAGGTGGGCTCGTAGGTTTTCTCTCAGACGTGTTTGTGGTTTTATTATAGCTAAAGCACAAATATAAATTAAGTTTTTTTCGCACTCTATTCAGGATCGACCCATATTTTTGTTTGAAGTTTTTTACTTGACAAATCAAATTTGAATACATTTTCTCCTTAGATAAAATATGAAATGCGACTCAAAGTTGAATCAAACCGTGAAACATTAAAAAGTTGTGTAAAAATTAAACCAGTAGTGATGGATCCATGTTTTATTCATTAAAACATCATTAAGATCGACTCGATTAACAAATAAACCAAATTAAATATAATTTTTTACGCTTGATAAACTTTTAAAAAATAAAAACTTTAATAATGTATCGGATCGACTCGATTCTTTTTTATATCTAATTGTAGCTATTAACATAGAATGGACAGGTGAAATGTGGATGAATAAATGACGTATATACTCTCAGAAAATAAAAGAAGAAAATGCAGGGACCAAAATGAAAATTCTGGAAAAATGCAAAACAGTTGAAGAAAAGGAGAAATGAAATTGGATAGATTTTTCTCTGTACATTTTTTCAGATTTTATTCCTTTTTAGCTGATGTATATAAATAGGGGACCTGATTAACAGAATGATGTATAGAAATTATTCCATTTGCTCAGTAAAATGAATTTAGCAAATCCAATCATTTTGTTATGCTATTTCTTGTTTTCACATGGTATTAAGAGCTAGACAGTTTTTCTTATTGTTTTCTGGAAATTTTTTGAGCTTTTCTTCATCACCATCACATATTTCTCTGAAAACACTGCATCTGTTTTCATCATGTCTGATAATGAATCAACTCAAGATGAGATGTTTGATAAATGGTTTTATCATGATCTTGATGATTTTATTTTTACACCAAAACAATGTTTTTAATTTTTGTCCAAATACTCCTAAATGATTTATAATGTTTGTACTAAACTCTTGGAGTATTTCTTCAAAGTTATTTTCGATAAAAATTGGACAACACTTTTGATGATTTTGTGTTAATGTGTTTTTACCCCAAAACAATGTTTCTAAATATTGTCCTAATACTCCCGATCGGTTTAAAATATTTTTACTAAATTTTCGGAGTATTTCTTAAGGTTTATTTTCGACAAAAATTGGATAACATTTATGTCTCGTGGTCGACCGGTCGCCCTATAGGGCAACTCGTGCTGAAGATGATTTTGGAACAAAAATGAGACGGAGGAAAAATCGAGCAGTCGATCGACCGTCGACCGAGACTGAATGTTGCGAAATTTCTCCTGTTCTATTTTTGGAGTGCTCGACCGGCCGAGGTAGGGGACCGGTCGCCCATGTAATTTTGTTGTGTTATCTTTCAATCTCTATCGTGTGCGACCGTTCTAACCGTTGTGCAGAGACAACTTTCCCTAAATTGTGGGATTGATTTCTAACACTATAATCTTAATTTTAATTGCAATTTTTTTGTAGAAATCGTTCCCAAGAGGAGCCTATCAATGATCAATCATCTCCTATAAATAGAGGAAGATTTGAATCACAACAACAAGAAAGTATACTACAACACAACAAGATACACTCAAGCAAACACAATTGTTCTTCATTGTTATTATTCTTGTTGCAATAGCCTAAGGTCTTTCACTTTCACATCTTAAGGCGATGGCTCAAAAGCTACTCTAGAAAACTCAGGCAAGTGCACCTATCGTTTTGTAGTATAGATTATTGAGTACTGAGTGTCATTCCCACGAGGATTGTAAGTACTAATAATTACCGTCTTTTTGTTATCTAATCTAGCAATTTTCGAGTTTTGTCTGTTAAAATGGAAAATAAAAAATAGAGAATTTAAAATAATCGCAACTTACAATAATTCAAATAAAAGTAGATTGTAGAATGAGAAATCAAGAGATAGAAATACGTTTGAATGTAAATCCCTCTAGAATGTTTTTGTGATTCAACAAGATAAAAATTCAACCATAAGCCCTTAAGCAAAAACCAACCTCTTTTAATAAAATCTCATGTTATGTGGACCGTAGAAATTTCCGATTTAAGTTAATCCCTTCTCAAGGCGAAAAACTCATAATCAAGTTGATTAACTCAAATCTCTTTCTAGTTAAAACCCCCAAGATTGCATTATAACGATTTATGAATTCCCATATTAGGTTTGACCCTAATCCGGAAGATTTATGTCATCTTATATCTAGGATTGCATGCAACTCTTTTCACTTATACAATTTCTTTTTCACCATAAATCTTTCGATTACACCGATGAAGAAAAGATATCAAATTAAAATACCGGAAATATTAACTCGAATGAGATAAGCATGATATAAGTGAATCACACAAGACATGAGAATTTTATTAAAAACATACAAACCTTAATCACAAATCCATTCTAGAGTTCATTACACTCAAACACTAAGATTTTAGATACTCATGATTTTGACAAAAGAGTAAATTACATAAGAAGATTTAAGTATTGTAGACATGGTATACTTATCTTTCTCAAAACCTCAATGGACTTCTTCCTTGATTGATGATGTTGCTCCAAGCCTTCTTCTCTAATATTGTCCCAAGCTTTCTTCTCCAAAACCCTTTGATCTCAATTCTACTTAATGAAATGAATACAATGAATATTTCTGAGTATCTAATGAATGTAATGAATTCAATGTATCTTCAATTAATGAATGATTCCCCCAACTCATACTCTTGGCTTTTATAGACATCATTTTTGTGAAAGAACACATCAATAATGTTATCTTTTTTGTTAAACAATTGCCTCCACTTTCATTGTTGGTTGGTGAATTCTTGTACTCAATTGATGATTGAGGGAATATGGGGACATGTTGCATCAAAATTGGGTGTTAAAGGTGTATAAAAGTGGTCAAAAAGCTTGGTAGGTAAGTTTTCCATAATTTTCGCATGGAAAAGTTGCGAAAAGTGTCCCGGTTTTCGCCCGTGTCGCCTGAACGGTCGGGCCGTCTGTTTTTATCATACATGGAATCGGGAAACATGGTCGTGCTTCCCAACACGGCCAGGCCGTGTCTCTCGACACGGCCGTGTTGGGAACACGGTCCTGCCATGTCGGAGGTCTGTTTTGTGCGAAAAATCGAGTTTTTAGCTCCGTGAACACGGCCGTGTTGCCCGACACCCCCTGCCCGTGTTGGACCAAAAGGCCCCGAAATGACGCATTTGGCTTGGAATTTCGAGCGTTTTTGCATCCTTAAACTCCCGGTATGTTTTGACATGAATCCATGGTCCGAAATTCACCAAAATTAGCCCCGAATGGTCAATCTACATCAATAAAAGCACCTCGGAGTAATTTGAACTATGTACAATCAAAAATTTACAAAACTAACAATAAAATAACTCGAATTCTACTCAAATATACACATAAAACATGCATAAAAAGACCATTATCAAACCACCTCTAACTTTGAACTTTACTTGTCCTCAAGCAAAATATTATATCAAAAAGAGGGATTCAATAAATCACAACATACAAAGATGATTTTTTTCAACATATTGAACATAAGCGATCAAGTTCTTGGTCTTCTCAACCCAAATTAACCATTAAGTAAAAACATAGTTTTGTAAAGCGGTCGATTTGTTAAGAAAGATCAGTAATATCGGAGCATTATTCGACTTGAAATCATCACTCCACAAATAATGATAGTTACGAACAACTTCAATTCAATAACGCCATGAAAATACAATAATTCAATAGATCATTGTAGTTAGTCTACTAATCATATAACCAAGCTTCTTGAACTTTATTGGAATGGGAAGTCAATGAGTATTCATTCTCCCTTTTTTCGTTTTTTTTTTTTTGGGACCTTTCGAGACATGCTTCCATTAGGTTTATATTTTGAATTTCTGTTCAAACACTCCTAGGGTGGATTCCCATACTCATATTCGTGTTGCCGTTTTACGTAAAAAGACAAACATGGGGCTCATGAATGCTCCTAGTTACTAAGCAACAACAAATAGAGTATAACCTCGATTGGTCCGGGTTTTTTTCTTCGTTTTTTTTTTTTTTTTTTATTCACAAGCTTGGTTTAACAACTAGTTAACCACTACTAAATCATGAGTTCTCGGACATTCATAGCACTAAGTATCGTCGTATATGCCTTAACACATCAAGTATTTATGGTGTTGGAAATCTCGTCAAAAATTTAGCCCGCATCCACGCTCAATCTATCCTAGACAATCAATTGCTTCACATCGAAAACACAAATTAACAAGTTAATATAGGTATAATTGGGCCAAGTTATTGACTAGCAAACATTTAATTTGTTAAAAAAATCACATCTTTTGAAAACAAACACACAACCATTCCGAAAATATTATTGTACCCACCTCCAACTTTAAGATTCACATTATCCTCAATGTGAAAGAAAGAAATGGACAAACACACACAAAACACTCAAAAAGCAAAGAAATTAGAATGATATAAAAGAGGTGGAAAAAAATACAACCTTACTACAATAGTGAAATCGGTGTTGAGCGACCATTGGGTTGTTTTGGTACGAGACCTTCAACGGCATCTTCATACCTAATTAAAGTTAAGCAATACACAACTCGAATACCGTGAAATCTCAACTATTCCCAATTAGGACAACCAAGAAGGAGCTCAAGAGTTTTTTTTTTTTTTTTTGAAAATGACTCTAAGGACTTGTGATTAGTTTGAAAGAAAATAAAATAAAATAAAATAAATGAAAACAATTACACACAAACATCGAGTTGCCTCCCGGTAGCGCTTTTTAACGTCGTATAGCTGGACTATGTCACCTAAATGTGAAGATTTAATCGGGAGCCTTGAACTTATGAAAATCCTTAACATCGCCACCTAAGTCAAATCTCGAACAATTTACCTTCACGATCCCATTTTTCTCGCACGACATCTTTAAATGTGAACTTTTCTCGTGAGCACTTCTACACACCGAACATCACATGTTTTCAAGGGTTTATTAGATGGTGTATCAAGCAAAAGATCATTTTTCCCAATCAAGTTTATAGGAAAACAAGTATCATCTATATGATTTTTCAAGGGAATTTTAAAGATAACTTGTTCACTCCCTACTCTCAAAATAAGTTTTCCATCATGCACATCAATGAGAGATTTTGCGGTAGCCAAAAATGGGCGTCCTAGAATTAAGGGAACTTCTATATTATCATGTATGTTAAGAATAACGAAATCGATCGAAACACGAATTTATCAATCTTGACTAACACATCATGAATAATACCTCTAGGATGTTTAATCGATTTATTGGCTAATTGAATGTCCATCCTAATAGGTTTAAGTTCACCTAATCCCGCATGGTTAAATGTTTCATAAGACATCACATTGATACTAGCTCCCAAGTCGGCTAGTGCCCTATCAACAGGTAAACCATCAATTGTGCAAGGGATAATAAAGCTTCATGGATCATTAAATTTTTGTGGTAGTTCATTGGAAGGACATTTATCATTCAATTGCACATTTGATAATTTGTTAAGCTTATTTTCACTAGGAATGATGTCATTAAGATCCCTAACATGCTTTGAAGGAGGGTCAACAAACGTAGAATATTGGCATGTAATTGTTTGAAAGAATCAAGGTACTTACCAAATTTGTCCCCCATTCTATCTTCTTCATTAGACTTCGGTAAGGGATCTTGGGCTTGTGTTCTGCAACCTCCTTTTTCATGAGCTTTTCTTTGGGCATGTCATCCTACACGTATTTCTGCATGGCGGCATTGGCATAATCATGCTCATGTGGAAAACTGATGGTGATTGCCTTTACGTGTTCCCTGGGTTTGACTCGATATTACCCTAAGAAACTACCTTGTGGCCTTTCGAAATCATCTTCGCAATCTGCCTATTTGATTTTCCAGATTATGGATAGATGCCTCTTGATTTCTCAAGGATGTTTCCACCGCCCGAATCGGGTATCCGTTGATTGCACAAACTTTGTTATAGATCTTCCAAGTTAGGCTTACCTTGATTTGGCTGAAATCCGGGAGACGTGTTAGATCCGGGTTTGGGATTAGGTCGTGGTTGGCCTTGATTTCCCCAACCAAAATTAGGATGTTGTCGCCACCCAGGATTATATGTGTTGTTGTAAGGATTACTTGGGTAATTTCGCCTTGATTCCCAACGTAATTAGCATGTTCAGCGTGAGGTATTGTGTGTGGGCGATCGATGATTATGCAATCCTCCGCAAGTTTCACAAGATAAAACATGCGGTGGTGGTGGTTTAGGAGCTTTCTTAGATAGATCGTCGATATTTTGGGTCAAAACTTCGACCACGTGCGACTAGTGTAACCACCGCATGATCGCATTATATACACCCACCGTCCTGTTGGATTTACCTCGCATGGATTGCCTTTGATATCCATTCATGGCCATTCCTCTATTAGATCTTGGCGGCTTCGGTGTTTTATTGTTCAACGTTCCCCCGCCGCATCAATCATTTGCCTCGTCGATGCGAGTAGCCCATTGTAAAACGTTTGGACTTGCATCCAAACGGGAGGCCATGATGTGGGCATTTCCGCAACAATTCCTTGAATCTCTCCCAAGTGTCGTACAAGGTCTCATCGTCCTCTTGAGTGAATGAAGAGATCTCATTCCTCAATCGTGCGGTTTTGGCGGGTGGAAAATACTTGAAGGAACTTTTCTCGTCATAATGCTCCACGTTGTGATTGTTCCCTTCGGTAAAGTGTTTAGACATTGTTTAGCCCGTCCCCTGGAGTAAATGGGAACATGCATAAATGGATGGCATCGTCGGAGACTCCATTTATTTTGAAGGTATCGCAAATTTCGAGGAAATTGGCAATATGATTATTTGGATCTTCGTCCTAGGTAGGCCATCGAATTGAACAAATTGTTGCACCATTTGAATGACATTCGGTTTGATTTGAAATTATTGGTACAATAAATGGGCCTTACGATACTAGACGATGTGCCGTCCATAGATGGCTTGGCATAGTCGTACATGGTTCTTTGTTGTTCATCCGCCATATCGGGATCCTTGCCTTCGTTAATATCCTCCTTGTGGTCCGTATTAATACTTTCTCCTGTGTTGCTACGGTGGTGTCGCTTCCAAATTCGGCGACGAGTAGGCATGCCCGTGGTAAATAAAGAGAATAAGTGTAATCCAAGATTTACAAAGATAGATAAAAAGAAAGACAAATGAAGAAATAAAATAAAAAAATGATTAAATTAACAAAAATAAGGTGTTCTTAATATTACAATCCCGACAAACGGCGCCAAAAAACTTGATGGCTCAAAAGCTACTCTAGAAAACCGTAGGCAAGTGCACCTATCGTTTTGTAGTATAGATTATTGAGTACCGAGTGTCATTCCCACGAGGATTGTAAGTACTAATAATTACCGTCTTTTTTGTTATCTAATCTAGCAATTTTCAGAGTTTTGTCTTTAAAATGGAAAATAAAAAATAGAGAATTTAAAATAATCGCAACTTACAATAATTCAAATAAAAGTAGATTGTAGAATGAGAAATCAAGAGATAGAAATATGTTTGAATGTAAATCCTCTAGAATGTTTTTGTGATTCAACAAGATAAAAATTCAACCATAAGCCCTTAAGCAAAAACCAACCTCTTTTAATAAAATCTCATGTTATGTGGACCGTAGAAATTTCCGATTTAAGTTAATCCCTTTCTCAAGGCGAAAAACTCATAATCAAGTTGATTAACTCAAATCTCTTTCTAGTTAAAACCCCCAAGATTGCATTATAACGATTTATGAATTCCCATATTAGGTTTGACCCTAATCCGGAGATTTATGTCGTCTTATATCTAGGATTGCATGCAACTCTTTTCACTTATACAATTTCTTTTTCACCATAAATCTTTCGATTACACGATGAAGAAAAGATATCAAATTAATATACCTAAATATTAACTCGAATGAGATAAGCATGATATAAGTGAATCACACAAGACATGAGAATTTTATTAAAAACATACAAACCTTAATCACAAATCCATTCTAGAGTTCATTACACTCAAACACTAAGATTTTAGCTACTCATGATTTTGACAAAAGAGTAAATTACACAAGAAGATTTAAGTATTGTAGACATGGTATACTTATCTTTCTCAAAACCTCAATGGACTTCTTCCTTGATTGATGATGTTGCTCCAAGCCTTCTTCTCCAATATTGCCCCAAGCTTTCTTCTCCAAAACCCCTTGATCCCAATTCTACTTAATGAAATGAATACAATGAATATTTCCCGAGTATCTAATGAATGTAATGAATTCAATGTATCTTCAATTAATGAATGATTCCCCAACTCATACTCTTTTTTTATAGACATCATTTTTGTGAAAGAACACATCAATAATGCTATCTTTTTGTTAAACAATTGTCTCCACTTTCATTGTTGGTTGGTGAATTCTTGTACTCAATTGATGATTGAGGAATATGGGGATATGTTGCAGCAAAATTGGGTGTTAAAGGTGTATAAAAGTGGTCAAAAAGCTTGGTAGGTGAGTTTTCCATAATTTTCGCATGGAAAAGATGCGAAAAGTGTCCCTGACACGCTGTGTCGCCCAGAACGGTCGGGCCGTCTTTGTTTTACCATACATGGAATCGGGAAACATGGTCGTGCTTCCCAACACGGCCAGGCCGTGTCGGAGGCTGTTTTGTGCGAAAAATCGAGTTTTTAGCTCCCGTGAACACGACCGTGTTGCCCGACACCCCCCGTGTTGGACCAAAAAGGCCCCGAAATGACGCGTTTGGCTTGGAATTTCGAGCATTTTTGCATCCTTAAACTCCCGGTATGTTTTGACATGAATCCATGGTCCGAAATTCACCAAAATTAGCCCTGAATGGTCAATCTACATCAATAAAAGCACCTCGGAGTAATTTGAACTATGTACAATCAAAAATTTACAAAACTAACAATAAAATAACTCGAATTCTACTCAAATATACACATAAAACATGCATAAAAAGACCCTTATCATAAGGTCTAGCCTTATTTCTTGATTACACTTGCACTCAAACTTGTATTATTCATTATCGAGTTGTAATCTTGAATTTGGGTTATCATTCAACACAAGATATCATTGTGAGTGTTCTTGTGGTAAGAACACACTTTGATGATCTAGGTGATAGGTGCAAGAAGATTGTGGTGATCTTCTTATTGAGGTGTTGAAGAATTTGGTATTCTTCAAGGTTGAAGATTGTGGTAATCTTCACAAGGTGCCGTTGGAGATTGTGGTAATCTTGAGAGATTGTGGTAATCTCAAAGGTGATGTTGTAGAAGAGTGTGGTGCTCTTCAAGGTGATGTTGTAAGGTGTTGTATTAATTTTGGTAATTAATAAAATCTTTTTTTCTTTTTGAAATCCATCCCTGAGATACTAGGGTGGTAGAGGATTAGACCCTAGGTGGGTTGAACCTCTATAAATCGACGCGTGTTGTTTACTTCCCTCACTTTTATTATTGTCTTGGCGTATTTTTTTCGAAAAGAGGGGCGAAATCGAAAAGATTGAGATAATCTATTCACCCCCTCTCTAGATTATCGTAGTCGCTTGGACTTACAAAGAGATGGGCACATTAACCAGGCTACTCAAACTACAACAACTCGGTTTTCTCTTCCATTTCCAACGAGGATCCAAATAAGCTTTTTTTTTTTTTTTTACCTCCCTCGGACAATTCCCACACCATAGAAATCATGCCTCTTTTGGATGGAACAAATTACACTTTGCATGGAGCGGGCCTTCTCTTTAAGTATCTCAATTAAAAACAAACAAGGTTTCCTTGATGGTACTATTCTGCTCCGTTTCAAAGTGACCCTCTTTGCATTCCTTGGGCTTAGATGCAACAATCTCATTCTCACTTGTCTTATCAATTCTCACACAAAAGAGATTGCTTCATCTATCATTTATACGAACTCGCTAAAGAAGTTTGGGATACTCTTAAACTAAGATATTCCCAACCCGATAGTAGGGATGGCAATGGGGCGGGGCGGGCGGGTAATCAATACCCGGACCCGCCCCGTGCTTTATTATCCGCCCCGCCCGCCCGCCCGTGCCCCGCCACGGGTCCAAAATGGATGCCCCGTGCATGCCCATGCTGCGGTCCGCCCGCCCGCCCGTTTTGAATTTTTGAGTTTAAAATTAATTTAACAAAGTGTATTTTTTTATTTTTTTGTGAAATTTAAATATATTTTTATATTTTTATAATATTCTATAATGTATTATTGTAAATGTATTTTTTGTGAAAGCTAAATGTATTTTTTTATTATTATAATATCATATAATAATAATAATAATGTATATATATCCACCTGGGGCGGGGCGGGGCGGCAATTACAATACCTGGACCCGCCCGCCGCCTCAAGGGGCGGGTCCGCCCCGCCCGCCCTCTCGGGCGGGCCAGTCCGCCCGCCCCAAACACCACGGTCGGGTCGGGCCAGCCGGTCAGTCCATATTGCCATCCCTACCGATAGTATGAGAATATATCGATTACAATATCAACTCACCAAGATCACAAGGTTCTTCATCTATATCCGATTATTTCACTTCTCTCAACACTATTTGGGAAGAGCTTAGAATTACGGACCTTTTCCCACCGTAATTGTGGGCAATGCACTTGTCAAGCTCTCAAATCGCTAGTGAGATTCGATACTACGATTACACTTTCAAATTTCTAATGGGACTCAATGATTCATATGACAAAGACAAGAGGACAAATATTATTTATGAATCATATTCCCTCTCTAGATATTGTGTATGTCATGTTGCTCCAAGAAGAAAAGGCAGAGAGAGGCCAAATTATCCTTCATGCCCTCAAGTGAAAGCTCGGCTTTAGTCAGTAGGCACTCATCCTTCAAAGAAGAAATTCAAAATCGATGTCATCTGTCAAAGATTGTGGGAAACCTGGACACAACATAGATAAATGCTTCAGGATCATTAGATTTCCTCCAAATTTCAAGTTCACTAAAAGCAAAAATGTTCCCGGAAAAGCAATGGACCAAATCATTCAAAGAAATTGTGTGCCAAATCAAGAAGCTCTCCAAAGAACAAACTCGAAAGCACCAAACTCTTTTCCTTCACCCAAGAACAAGGGCAAAAACTCATGACACTTCTCAATAGAGATCCTATAGAGATATCACAGACATCCCCAAAGACTGCATAACTCATTTAATCCTTCACATTTCTCTAACATGGCATGTAATATCTCTTCAAATTCACAATTAAAATCCAAATTCATCCGGATCATTGATCATCGAGCATCATATCATATAATTTGTTGTCCATCCTTATTTACTTCTCCACCATTATCTGTCAATACAATGACCCGTTGCCAAATGGAACTCAAGTTATCAAGTATTTCTAAAGGGATCAGACAATTATCGATCATATAATTCTCAAAGATGTCTTGTGTGTACCTCAATTCAATTTTAATCTCTTGTTTGTTCATAAATTAATTCTTCATTCATCTTTGACTCTCACTTTCTCTAAATATCAATGTGCTATATATGATCTTTCTTCGGGGATGATGATTGGTCATGCTAAAGTAGTTCAAGTCTATACATATTGCAACCCCACAAGAAGGCCACGCGCCCATGCTTATATCCCCGTTCACTTAGTTCAATCAAAAGCTCAAGAAGCTAGCTTATGGCATAGAAGGATCGGTCATCTATCTACACAGAGATTGAAACTTATAGAAAGCTTAGGATCTAAATTCAAAAATTCTATAATAGATGATTGTAACATATGTCATTTAGCAAAACAAAGAAGGAAAGTTTTTCCAGTTCATGTGTCAATGATTGATTCACCCTTTTCTTTTATTCATTGTGATGTTTGGGGCCCTATGCAAAATCTTCAATCAAAGGGCATCACTATTTTCTTACAATAGTTGATGATTTCAGAGAATTACTTGGACTTATCTAATGAAGAACAAATATGAAACATAATCAGTTTTACAAATTTTTTTCATATGATTGCTAATCGATTTAACACCAAAATCAAGATCATTCAAGTGATAATGGCTTGGAATTTCACATGCCTTTATTATATGAATCCCAGGCATTATCCATCAAAAATCTTGTCCATACACACCCCAAATGAATGGTGTGGTAGAAAAAAAACATCATCGACATTTGCTCAATGTGGCTAGAGCATTACTCTTTCAAGCATCTTTACCTATTTATTTTCGGGAGATGCAATCCTCACCGCCACATACCTCATTAACAGAACTCCTACACCTCTTCTCAATGATAAAACACCTTTTGAGGTTTTGTTTCACACCACTCCCTCATATGATCATTTACGGATTTTTTGGATGTCTTTTCTATGTTTCCTAACAATAAACCGCATAAAACCAAGTTTGAACCAAGAGCTCACAAGTGTATTTCTTGGGATATCCAAATGGGACCAAAGGTTATAAAGTTTTTGACCTGAAACTAAGTCCTCATTTGTCTCTAGGGATGTTCATTTTGTTGAAACTTTTTTCCTTTTAAACATGATAATCCTCCCGAGAATCCAATCTTCCTCTTCCTCCTTTAATGTCCGATTATAATCATCTTATTTCTACCCCTCACATCTTGATCATGCATCTCCAATGACAACAACTCAATCTAACAATCACTCTTTCAAAGAACACAAACACCATCCCTCACAAACCTACCAGTTCACCCGCCATAGAGGATGAGCCTATTTCTCTCGATCACCTTCATTTTGAGGACAATTTGACCGCCCAAGATTCACCTCCTCTCTCCTGACCCATCGAAATCGAAGACCTCCTCTTACTTACAAGATTATTGTTGTAATCTTGTTGTTCCCTCCACTAATCATCCTCTTCATCATTATTATACTTACAATCAAATATCACCTTCTTACAAAGCTTATGCACTCTCTTTATCATCTATTTCGAACCTCAAACTTATCATGAGGCCATTCGGTTCCCACATTGGCAACATGCTATCTCTCGAAGAACTTCAAGCCATTACAAAGAAATGGTACTTGAAGTATCGTACCATTGCCACAAGGAAAAAGGTCAATTGGATGCAAATATGTTTTCAAAACTAAACTAAAGGCCGATGGCACCATTGACAAACATAAAGATTAGTTGCCAAAGGCTATACTCAAAAAGAAGGTTTTGATTATCAAGAAACATTTAGCCCTGTTGTAAAACTTACAACAATGAGACTTTTTTTTGCTTTAGCATCAATTCAAGGTTGGCATCTTCATCAACTTGATGTTCACAAATAAATTTCTTAATGGTGATCTTGATGAAGACATCTATATGACATTGCCTCCGGTTTTTCTATTCAGGAGTCTTAGAAGTCCTTAGTATGTAAACTTCACAAATCTCTATATGGTTTAAAACAAGCATCAAGACTATGGAATTCAAAATTTACAAAAAATTTACTTGATAAAGGTTTTAAACAATCAATGTCGATTATTCTCTTTTTACAAAAAATGATCATTCTCGGCTTTATTGCTCTTCTTGTCTATGTTGATGATATTCTAATTGGAAGTAGCAATCTTCAAACCATCGAATCGCCAAGAAGTTCCTTCACTCACAATTCAAAGTTAGAGATCTAAGAGAAGTAAAATTCTTTCTCGGTATTGAGATTGCTAGATCAAAAGAAGGAATTCATTTGAATCAAAGAAAATATACTTTAGACATTCTCAATGACACATGTATGATGGGATGTAAGACTTGTAAAACTCCTATAGAACATAATCATAAATTGTGTCATTCATCATCTAATCTCATCAAAGATGTCACTAGTTATAGAATACTAGTTGGAAAACTAATCTATCTATCTATCACTAAGCCATATATCACTTATGCAATGAATATATATCCGAGCTAGTTCATGGACAAACCAGAATCAATTCATCTTGACTCTGCTATAGAATCCTTAGATATCTAAAAGGAACTATAGGACAAGAGGATATTTTATTCATCTCATTCTCAATTAAATTTTAAAGGTTATAGTGATTCTGATTGGGCTTCTTGTCCCGAAACAAGAAGATCAACAACTGGATATTGCATTTTCTTAGGAGATTCTTTAATCAGTTGGAGAACAAAGAAACAAGTCACTATTTCAAGATCTTCCACAGGTTCGAGTATAGAGCTCTAAAGACGACATGATGTGAAATGACATGGATAACATATTTGCTTGCAGAATTCCAAATCAAGATTCATGAGCCTACTACACTTTATTGTGATAATCAATCAGCTATATATCTCACCGATATCCAGCTTTTTCATGAGAGAACAAAACATGTGGAAATATATTGTCATTTTGTGAGACAAAATGTCTTTGGAAGGAAAAATTAAGACAAAGTGCACATGCCATCAAAGTTCCAACTCGCGGACTTGTTCACCAAAGGATCAATGCGAGACATTCAAATTTCTTATTGTCCAAGATGGGCATATTAAACATATACGCACATCTTGAGGGAGTCTAAGAAAATAAAAAGAAAATGCGAGGACTAAAATGAAAATTCGGAAAAATGCAAAACAATTGAAGAGAATGACAAATGAAATTGTACAACAAATAGAGGAGAACCAGAGAAAATATTGTTACATTGGATAGATTTTTCTCTATATATTCTTTCGATTTTATTCCTTTTTAGCCGATGTATATAAATAGAGGACCTGATTAACATAATGATGTATAGAAATTATTCCATTTGCTCAAAAATGAATTCAAAAATCCAATCATTTTGTTATGCGTTTTCTTGTTTTCACATATACGAAATAAATATGTCTCATGTTACATATATATAATATAAATTACACCCAAATTGACGCACAAACACACACATATATATGCCATCATTCAAAAAAGACAAAAACCCACATGAATTTCGTGAGACGGATCCTAATTGACTCATATTAGGTAACCCATTTGAATTTGAATCTAACTTGGTTTTTATTTGTAAAATAGTTTGAATACGTCTTATGAATTTAAATTCGTGAGATGGTGTTACAAAAGAGACTTACCCTTCAAAAAAATAGTATATAAGGAAAGAGAAAAATGAAACATAAAATTTATAGCTTACCATATGTGCATCTGTGGGGGATTAACCTTAACATACACATATAATGACATAATATTCGAATTGAAATTTAAAGAAAAATGTAATAAATGGGAGATATTAGTTAGCATCAACCATACAACAAAAGTAGGGATGACAATTCGAGTCGTGTTCAAGTTCATGGGCGTCTTTGAGACATGATAATTACACAAATTTGCCCAATCCGAACACGACCCGTTTAATTATTCTGTCGATGGATCAACCCGAACACAACTCGTTTAATACACGGGTAACTCCGAACACGACCCGAAATGACCTGTATATTTTTTAACCTTAAATAAATCTTTTATTTATATTGATAAAATGGGAATTTTGGGTTATTTAAATATAGAATATTAAAAATATTAAAAATAATACTTAATTTTCTTATTTAAACGGGTTAAACGGATTTAGTGGGTCATTTCGCGTCAATCCGAAACGCCCATTTATTATTTGGATTAAATGGGTCCGACACGATTATGACTTAATAATAAATGGATCAACCCTAACCCGCTTATATCGTGTTTAGGTTCGTATGTCAGTTTATAGTTTAGGTCATGTAAAAATTACCACCCATAAACAAAAGAGAATCTTCCCATAGTCCAATGTCAAAATCCAAACAAAAAATACTCCAATTAAACACTAAATTAAATTATTCAAATAATAAATGCAAGAGTTGAAATACGTTAGACAATAAATTAATGCAATTCATGGATCACGAGCGCAGGAAAGAGATAAAATGGCGCATCTGGCGCATTACAATTTCCGAACTCGAAACACCCAAATTGTTCTCCTCGCTAACGTGCGCACTTGGGTACCTTCATCCACCACATGGCGATCTCTCTGCAATTCTGTCGTATATCCACCACACGCGCCGAGCTCCCGTGCCGGAGACCAGGAAGTTCCGGCAACGGAAACCGTCCTCCATTCGATGCTCCGGCGGAGGAGAAGCTGCTTCGTCGTCCTCCGCCACTGTTGACTCTTCCGAGTTTGACGCGAAGGTTTTTCGTCACAACTTGACGAGGAGCAAGAATTATAATCGCAAGGGGTTTGGGCATAAAGAGGAAACTCTTGAGCAGATGAGCCAGGAGTTTACAAGTATGTCTCGCTGAAAATTTTCGCGAATTTTTTTTTCTTGTTATTTTTGGTGGCAAAGAGGATCGTTTAGAACTTAAACTGTGAGATTGAAAAGCACTTGATTATTTTTTGCTCTGCTTCTGAGGAAAATGTTCGTTTATGAAGATGTTTATTTCAGTTTTGAGTGTCCGACTTTAGTCTCAAAAGTATTTCTTACTTGAAGTTGTTTGCTATTTCACTCTTTAGGATTGACTTGATCGAGATATCCTATTTGTGGCTCAATCATGTGTGTGTTTGACCGTTGCTTGTTTATAGGTGTTTCTGTATGTATCCTGGCTTTGATACAATTGTTTGTGATTTTGTGATTCTTATTTTCTTCTTCCTTTTCTTCTTTTTCCTTCTTTTTCACTGGTTTCAAGGAAAAGTTAGAACTTGAATCCAATTTGTGAAGCGGTCACTTAATTGTATGCGCTGCATCCCAGAAAAAGTTAGAGCTTGAATCCAATTTTTCCTTCTCCAGAGAGTAATTTCTTGAATTTTTGGCCTCTCTATATATCAATCTATTTATGTATCCCTATGTTTCCTCTTCTCTTCTAGTTTGACATCAGATTCAAAATAACAACTAAAGTTCGACTGAACCTCAGTCCTCAACGTTTACACAATAACGTAGAAGAATATATGTATTTAAACATTGTTTCACTTCATTAGTGTTAAAGTATTATGATTTGACTTTTGATACATGTTGTTTGCAAAAGTATCATTTTACAATGGGCACATTGTATCTTCTGTAAGATCTGATACACACATTTTGTTCTTGTGGATTTTGATTATGTTTCAATATGTTTTCATGTCTGCCCCTGATTCTGGTTTATCTCAGGTGACATTATAAAGACATTGAAGGAGAACGGGTTTGAATACACATGGGGAAATGTTACCGTGAAGCTCGCTGAATCCTATGGATTTTGCTGGGGGTAGAGCGGGCTGTCCAGATTGCTTATGAAGCTCGAAAACAGTTTCCGACTGAGAATATTTGGCTAACTAATGAAATTATTCACAACCCCACTGTTAATCAGGTTTATAATTGACTGCAATTTTATTATAGACGTCTTTAGTTCAGAAATCACTTCAGTTGTTATGGTTGATGGGGAGGAAAGAATCCTAGATTTTGTGGTTCTTTACTTCCTTTTGTAATCTGTTTCTAACTTCGTTTATCCACTATTTTGCCTATTCTGGTTCCTTGTTTGATTGGCTGTTTGCATACCTCTTTGGTATTGTTTAATTGTTCTTGGCATGATTTGATAGCTCTCTTATGTACTTTCATGCAAGGTTTATCTTTCAAGTGCTCAGAAACTAATACAATGTTATGTTTTTTGGTCCTACCACATACTAAGTAGTCACTAAACTGAGTTTGACAGGTTGTCAATCAGTTGGTTTTTCCCTGAAATTATATACTCATGTTAATATGGGATAGTGGGGTATGTTCATGGTTCTGTATTGGTCTGTACGCATTTATCTCCTTCAACCACCTGCAACCTTCATATGTGTATGAGCTAGGATTGTTGAGGGTCTTTGTTCTCAGAAACAGTCTTGGATGCTTGACTTGTACCGAATGCTTTTCTTCATTTGGATGGGTTATTCATATGTGGGGAGAAACAAATTTCAATAATTGATTTGATATTTTAACTTTCTATAACCAGAGACTTACAGAGATGGAAGTCAAAGATATTCCTCTTGACAATGGCAAGAAACAATTTGATGTTGTCAACAAGGGTGATGTTGTCGTACTGCCTGCTTTTGGAGCTGCCGTAGATGAGATGTTGGTTTTGAGTGAAAAGAATGTTCAAATAGTTGATACAACTTGCCCATGGGTATCTAAGGTACTTTTCCGCCAAACAGCTTTCAGAAGTAATTATACTCTTGTATGTTAATAAATATAATTTCTTGTTTTAAAGGTTTGGAATACCGTTGAGAAGCACAAGAAGGAGAATATACATCAATAATCCATGGTAAATATTCTCATGAAGAGACTGTGGCTACTGCTTCTTTTGCAGGGAAATACATCATTGTAAAGAACATGAAAGAGGTATTTTTACTTTTCTGCTTCATTCTAACCTTTTATGTACAATGAGCATTGTATTTTTGCAAAAATGATAGCATGTTATTGCAGGCCACTTATGTATGTGATTACATTTTGGGTGGTGGACTTGATGGATCCAGCTCAACTAAAGAGGCATTCCTGGAGGTAGGTTTAGTATCTTTTTCTAACTTTAATATCTAATTATGCTGGGATTTTATGTGATAAGTTCTTTTGCAGAAATTCAAATTTGCAATGTCCGATGGGTTTGATCCAGACCAAGATCTTGAAAAAGTTGGTATTGCAAATCAAACTACTATGTTAAAGGGAGAAACAGAGGATATTGGTGAGTGGTCATACCACATCTTTCTGTGCGTGTTTGGAACACGTGACTTGTCTTACTGATTTTTTATTCTGCAGGAAAATTAGTTGAGAAAACCCTGATGCGCAAGTATGGAGTTGAAAATATTAACAACCACTTCATAAGTTTCAACACTATTTGCGATGCAACTCAAGTAAAATCTTCTTCTCCAAATTGTCCTGCCAAGATTGTTTGCTTAATTTCCTCAGTTTTTATTACATATATATGCATGTTTTCTTTCTCTCCTTTTTGAAGGAGATTTAGAAGTGCTTTCAGTTTATGGACAAAACACTTCCTAAATGCAGGACTTTTGTCCATTTTGTCATGCAGTTTAATACATTTTCCTTAACATTTGACCATTTCATGTTATATTTAGGAACGGCAAGATGCTATGTATAAACTGGTCGAAGAAAAGTTAGATCTCATGCTAGTTGTTGGCGGTTGGAACTCAAGCAACACTTCACACCTACAGGAAATTGCAGAGGAACGAGGAATCCCATCATATTGGATTGACAGTGAGAAAAGGATAGGTCCTGGAAATAAAATTAGTTACAAGTTAATGGTATGCTTTCTAATCATTTTATGTTATGATCGACTCTGAGTTATGCAAACATGCTTTGACTGTCTAAATATTTCATACAGCATGGTGAGTTGGTGGAGAAAGAGAACTGGCTACCAGAGGGTCCTATCACAATTGGCATAACATCTGGTGCATCTACACCGACAAGGTGATTGTTCTTGTTTTTCACTTTGGTTCAACTTTTTCCAGCATAACAGGAAGGCAAATTACAAAAATACCCGTAAGATTTAGCATAATTACAAAAAAATCATTTTCTTTTAAAATCACAAACACCCCATGTCATTTGTTTCTATTTTACAAATTACACCATCAAGAGGCGGGTATTTGTTAGGTAAACACAAAAGTCAAAACTCAAGGAGGTGTTTATAACACCTTAAGGGGGTAGTCATACTTTTGAAAGATCAGAATTTGAGTTTTTTTGTAATCATGCTCAACCAGGGATAGTATTTGTAATTATTCTAATAGGAATTATAAAAATTTAAGTCTCGTATAATGTTCCTGCATAAGCAAATGCCATTGCTTGCATGTGGGAATGCACGATTGCTATATACACTTGAACAATCTTGCTGTCGAATAGATTGATTCACAACATTCGCGGTAACTAATTACGCCTTTTTAATTTTTATTTGTATTTTATGGTCTTATCCAGGTTGTTGAAGATGTCCTTGTAAAAGTTTTCCGCATAAAGCGTGAGGAAGCTTTGCAACTGGCATAAAATGTCATCTTAGTTCAGCATTGTGCAACTTACACTATGTTTTAGTTAAGCGTTGCTTTTATTACCTCAAATCTATACGATACACCTTAATATTTAGGGATCCGTGGGTTATTGATGGAATTGTATTCCATTGCTCCATGTAACAAAGTGAATGTTTGTACTTGTATTTTACAAATGTCTTGTAATATGAAGGTTCTCCACCTTTCCCCAAGTCAGACGGCACGCCTGGACTGTTTGTGAAATTTGTGTGAATTATCCGTAAACGTTAATAATATGGAAAAGCGTTATCCAAGATGAATGTGAACTGAAGTGTGATCTTATCAAGAATTTATGTTGTCATTTCCAGAATGATAAATATGCTTGGATAATTTGGGTTTGGCCTCTGTCAATTCATCTGTTAACTATGCTAGGGATTCTTGTTGACAATAGGATTTTTTTTTTTTTTTTTTTTTTTTTTTTTTTTTGAGTCATTGACAATAGGATTTTCTGTTTTCACATATCCTGTGGTCATTAGATAGATGGGCAAATTTTATAGGCTATGTTTGACAAAGGGAGTCATTTATTGTCTATTGAGGAGAGTTCCCAAGTCCATAGGGATGCCAAAGTACATAGGCTAGGGCCTTGTTCAATTTTTTATTTTTTTGATGACGGAGGAACCCGCAAGCTGCTACTCTTCGAAATGCAAGACTGGATAAACCCTCGAGTTGGACGTCTAGCACCGCAAATTGTGCCAACCAGGTAAACCACACTAGGCAAGCCCCTCGCGTGATGCGCAACCAATAAAGTGTTGGTAGAAAATCGAACTCATTACATTTCATCCCCGCGGCCGACTCCATTAACTTGGCAACCCTTGCGATTCTCAAGGGCCTTGTTCTTGTTTTCAAAGTAAACGGGTCAAGTTAAATATATTTCTGGAAAGAAAGTACATAACACCGATCTTTTATTTTTATTTTTATTTGAAACATGAAATATTCAAGGAAATAGGATATTCCCTATCAAATAGAATGTACTGGGATAGACAAAAAGATCAATTATAATTTACCAGTGTTATAAAAATCGGTCTAAGCGTCCCTTAGCAAAGGATTTTGTCTGAATTAGTTAAAGAATCATCTCGGCCGTAGATCGGGCATAGGTGCCCCGTCCCCACTTAAGCGGCCAGAAATAAAAAGAAATAATAAAAGAATTTTAGAATTATTCCTAAGTGATAGTCGTTGGGTTACCGACCGATTAGCGCCTAGTAATTTCTCCAACCTTGCAATTTATAATTGATGTTATTGGAGATAAAATCTTTTTTTTTTAATTTATAAATTTTTAGGAAGCTCAACTCTACAATTAATATTGGTGGAGAAAGATTCAAATAAATAGACAGAAGAGTTGAAGCAATAATGAGGTTTATAAATTAAAAATCTCGAATCTAGGCGTACATGTAAACAAAACCTGCTACCACTACTAATAATAAAATGCCTACGTGGTTTAGCCGAGTAGGAGAGTTTTTGAACCAAGATTTCAAGTTCCAAATCCCCATATGCCACCTAGGCCACCTCTACACTACTTGGTTGAGTCTATGCAGATACATGGTTTGCTTTATCACAAGTGCACTCAAAGAATAGTAACTATGGTTTCCGATTATTAAAAATAATAAGAAAAACATAAGAAAAACAAAAAATACATAATTTAATGCATAAATAATATAGTTAAAAGAAATCCTTTGTATTAAATAATATATTGGAAAATATTTCTTTTAAGACTTCATGTTGTCACGCCCGTGATATTGGGATTGGGATGTCTTTCGCTACGACTACCGGTGGATTATCTTTGAGAATGATTGTACATGTGGCTTTAGTCGGCTAGTTTGTGCGTACGCATGTATAACCTTTCGGATGTTCAGCGTGCCTACCCTTGGTTGAGTTCGAAATTTGTCGCTAGTCTTGTCTTGACTTGCGGTGAAGAAGGGAATTAGGCCATCTCTACTCAAACCGCCGGATCTCGAGTCGCATTCTGATGAGCACAAGGCGAGCGAAACCAGTGGTTGTCCCGAGGAAAGGTTGACCCCGGGTGGTCACAGTGCCGCGCGAGCATCACGTGGGGTTTGAAATGGCTAGACCGGTGACAAGTGGTATCGAGTTTGTCCTTTGATTGTATTTCATGGTTGCGCCAAGTGCTCTTATCAAGAGGATGGTGGAGTAGGCGGGGAGTAGACACATGTTGGGCAATCATTTGCGATTCCTCTCTGGTCTCCGAGTGCGATTGGTGTGTGAGCGGCACACGTGTGGGTCGCCAAGGGTCGTCGTTGATGCACTTCTCGGTGAAGCGGACTATGTACGAGGCGTACACCACATTGAGTGGGGGGGATGTCAAGCCCGTGGTAGTGGGGTGTCTTCGCTATGACTACTGGTGGATTATCTTTGAGAATGACCGTACATGTGGCTTCTTCGGCTAGTTTGTGGGTACGTGTGTTTGACCCCGGATGTTCGGGTAGACTTACCTGGTTGAATTCGGGAGTTTGTAGCTGTTTTGGACTTGACGGTGAAGAAAAATCGACCATTCCTACCCAAATTGATCGGATGCTTTGAAGCGCATTTCGATGAGCCCAAAACAGGTAAAACCGGTGATTATCCGAGGAATAGACTGACTCGGGTGGTTCGGGATCGTGGGGGTGCCGAAATGGCTTTGGCCCGTGACAACGTGCTCTAAACCTCACGATTTTTCCAATTATTCTGACGACAAACAATGTAGTCATGTAGACAGTAGACCCATTGCCATTCATCACTAAAACTAGTTGCCGCCGGGAAGAAGAATTCTTTATCTGTTTTTACCATCACCCTTCTTTTATATTAATTGTTAACATCCTTGGACAGAAAAAGGTAGCATAAAAATATGTGGCCGCTATTATATTTCAAGTTAGCGGGACCAAAAGCAGATATGGATGATATGCCTAGTACATAACGAGAAGCTACAAAAATTGTTCAAGATAATTGTCATTATTTTCTTGACAAAATTGCCAGTAATGGAGCTCCGTTGCATGCAGTCTCTAACAGTGAGCAGCATTCCTCGAAGTGTGCTGCTAGAGAAGCCATTTTTATGTGGGCACACCATTGTCAAGTTGCCTGGTCACAGGAGAACCTGCACAGATGCCAGAAAGCTTAAATTTATTGATTTTAGGGCTCGAGCATCAGGTATTTTCGTAATATTTATAGTTTGAATTTAATTATTGTCAACCCTAATTTTTTACCAGAGAAATTTTAGAATTATTGCTTAAACGTGCTATCTAGACTGCGATGTATCATGCTAAAGTATTGCCATCTCTTATGATAGGAAAATGTGGCGTCTGTTATGGTGACTTTATATTCCCCTTTAAATGTTCTGGTGTTAGCATATGACATTCTCATGATGTGAAGTTTCTTTGCTCGTTTTCTGGGTAGTGAGCTCACTGCAAATTATTATGCAATTGTATTTGGTGCAAAGCTTTAGCTCAGAAAATTGAAGGGGTCCTCTTTGAGGAAGACATTGTCTGCTTGCCATGGCTATCTTCATTCTTATTTAACCCCATGGAAATGGAGCATTGAAAAGTGTTGAAAATCACTTAATCAAAACGAGATAGAATGCATAGGCTGAAACGCGTATCCACTCAAAATGAAAAGAGTCAAGGACTATTTGTGTGTCTTAGTTCTTTATCAGCTTGAAAATTTATAATGCTTAATGGTATATATCTCCTGAATTTGATTGCTCTTCTGTTAGGGACCACCAAAATCAAATCGCAGGCGCAAGATTCTACTTTAAGTGACAGTGGCCAAAAGGATGGGAATCTTGTGTTTGTCGCTGGGGCTACTGGCAGAGTTGGGTCACGAACTGTGAGGTGCCCGTGTGACTTCTCTACAAAATGTGAAGCTTTTAACTGATCCATTGTTGCTAAAATGTTGTAGTTTCCTGCAGGGAGCTCTTAAATTTAGGATTTAAAGTTCGAGCTGGTGTTCGGAGTATTCAGAGAGCTGAATCCCTTGTGCAAGTAGGAGTTCTAATTATTTAGGTATCGTTAAATGTAATAATATTCTATGCAAACCTGTGATTCACAAAGAGAGTTGTCTTCTCCTAAACAGAGTGTTCAGAACATGAAGCTTGAGGATATGGCAGGTGGCACTCAATGTAAGGTTAAGAGCTTTTAAGAGTACTAATTAGCGACGGGTGATAGCTATTTGATTGATCTTGTTTGCTTCCATGTGTGTTTGTATGATTTCATATGTTTTTACATCATTATAGCAAGTGGGAAAATCATTTATAGTTTTTTGGTCTTTAGCCCAGCTACAGATAAGTTTGAACTTGTGGAGTGTGACCTGGAGAAACTGGACCGGATAAAGCCAGCACTGGGCAAGTCATCAATTGTTATATGTTGCATTGGTGCTAGTGAGAAGGAGATTTTCGATATAACTGGACCATACCGAATTGACTACCAGGCAACCAAAAATCTGATCGATGCAGGTAAGATAAGTTCTGGTTTAGGGTTGTGCTTCAATTTTGCTTTAGTATGATTGACTAAAATAATCAAGAACTGCACCATTATAAAGTTCACCTTGCATGTTCATGGGAAAGTGAATCTTGGAATGAAGTGAAGGAAAACACATGACATTGGAATCGAGTATAGTTATAGTTTACTTGTTTCTCCGAATGCGAACCCATGTAACTACGCAAGATACTGATATGAAAAATGAAGGGACAAATAAGAATATATTTCACTTTGTCCTTCCCATCTTTGCATCAGTGATATGACCTCTTAAATCATTGGTGAGGTGTGACTGATTCCAAAAATTTCATTTCATGTGATTGAGCTTGAACAGTTGCATTCTAGTCATGAATTCTAACCTGCAGGGAACAGAAGACTAAGTAGGATCAACATCTATTCCACTTGTTGAGTTGTGATTTTACATAATGAAATGCTGTAATAATCTGTGCAGCAACTTCTGCAAAAGTTGAACACTTTATTTTGCTCACCTCTCTTGGAACAAACAAAGTTGGATTTCCTGCTGCTATCTTGAAGTAAGGCTAAAAGTTTTCCATTTTTCATTATAATCTACTTTTGGGTGCAAATATTCTGACACTGTCTGGAAGACATTTGTCAGTAAAGAATCTTCTGTTGGCTTTCAATTTTTGACTTGACTATACTTCTGTTGGAAAAGTTTGTTCTGGGGAGTCCTCATATGGAAAAGGAAAGCAGAAGAAGCACTTCTTGCCAGTGGTCTTCCTTATACCGTAAGTTTCTTGGACTGCATCTATAGCATGTTGATCATGATTGGGTACTTGTTTCATGTGAATTGCTACTCATGCTCTGAATATTATTGCAGATAGTAAGACCTGGAGGGATGGAGCGCCCTACTGATTCTTACAAGGAAACTCATAATATTACCTTGTCAGAGGAGGATACTTTATTTGGTGGCCAAGTGTCTAATCTGCAGGTTCTTTTTTTTTTAACGACCATTTACGTGCATTAGGAAATTCCGCAAATCAAATGACAAGGCTTCTGGATAGGACCTGAAATCCTCATAGGTTCAGAGTCGGGTTAATCATACAATCTGTGTGAGCCGATCTTATAAAGTGAAACTATTTTTTTGAAGGAAACATAACATGAGAATGATTTAAAAAGATTGATCTTTGATAGTTTCTATACTGAAAAAGAATCAAAGAACACTGAAATAAGTATATCAGTAAGATAGTAACAGGAAAGCCTCTATTATGGAGTTAATTGGAGAACCGGGTGACATTGTGTTGATATGTTGCATGATACTTTGAGTTCATCTTATTACCATAGAGAAATATATTTATATCAACACGTGGGTCGTAAAGAAAAATAAATCATACCAACTTAAATAGTAGACATTCTTTCATGCTTGCCTTATTGATACACAAACTGTACCATGAAACTTTCAACTTAAATAATAGGCATGTATTCGTGCTTTGTCTTGATAGATAAACACTTTTGAGTCTTGTATAGGTTGAACCCAATGATGAACATGTCTCTTGTCAGGAAAACATATATCCATGATCTATTACAAGTTACGCCACAATCTTTAAAAGTTTTTCACATGCACATGTGGTTTTCTCCGTTCCTGCTTAAGGGGATGGACACACTTAAATTGGGATTCACCAATGCCTGCTGATTAATACCAGGTAGCAGAACTAATGGCATTCATGGCCAAAAACCGCAGCCTTTCATGCTGTAAGGTTGTGGAAGTAATTGCAGAAACTTCGCACCTTTGACTCCTTTAGGAGAGCTCCTGAAAAAGATACCATCTCAGCGAGAAGAAGTTTGCAGTTTCAAGGTAATTTCTTCTAGTAGCTTTTAATGGAAAAAACAATACAAATTTAAAATATTTTTAGAGCTGAAAGTTTCTGAATCAATGGTAACCAGTTTATTAGTTGAAATAATATATACTTGAGAGGAGGCTGAAATAAAATAAGAAAACATGATACTTGGTGTTACAGTCCTTGATATGGCTATTAGTTTTCGTACTTTTCTTAAATCCTGGTGTAATTTAATGTTATTCAAATATGTCAGAATTTGCCCTAATCAAATAGAAAATATGTTCGAAATCAGACCACAGTCAACGTGATAGCATGTATCTGCTGGGGGGATATTTGTCTTTGTCATTTAATTCTTCTTCTTGAAAAACTAGCATGATGATGATATTGAAATGAGAAAAGATCAGAAGTCCCTAATGGTTTTTTTAAGAAGAAAAATGCCATTTTTTTCTTTTTGAAGCATTGTGATGTTAACAGGAGAATGAGCTATATCGTTTATTTTTCTTCATTGCTTTGTAAGGGTAATAAAAAGCACAAATACACAGAAGCTATTAAATATTTTATTTGAGCTTTCTGGTGAAGTTTTATTCAGTTTACATGTTGGGCTCACTTGTTTGTCCTTTTTACTCATTAACAGTAAATTTTGTTTTTTGCCTAGCGTATTACTTATATTGCTTGTTTTTCAATTAAGGAGGTCTATGACTTTGCAAGTGAAACATGTTCGTTTAATCGGTCACTGGGTAAGGATTTTTTCTGGTTGTTAGGAATCAGATGAAGTAGATGGATCACAGCCTGTTGTTGCCGATAGCACTTTCGTGGAGAAAGAACCCGAGCAAGTAATTGCAACTACAGCAACACCTCTGTCCCCATATACCGCGTGAGTTGCATTGACATTTATTAAAATTCAATTTCTCCTTGAGGGTCCTTCAAACTATTCCACTATTAAAGTCAATTATTTGGACGCATCACATATTTAACCGACAATCTTAGACTCATCATTATTCATCATCATCATTAACTACACCTTATCCACTCGTGGGGTCGGTGGTGTAAAGTTTATAGTGTCATTGTTTAAAATTAGTTGACACTATAAATTCACACAAGAAAGCAAAGTGGCAAAGTTTTACGCGGATGCCGTTCTCGACGCAACCTTCAAACGAAGGAGAAATGAGATGAAATTCCAAAACCATCATCATCATAAGTTTTTCCACTTGCATGGAAAATATCATGAGAAGCGATGAGTTGAGATAGTTGCTCTAGTCATGTCCCATTACAAGATTGATATTGTAAAATCAACATGTATATCATGGAATTGAAAGCTCATTTGTCATAGTGTTAAACCGATATACTATTTCACTAACTTGCATTTATAATATTCTCGAAACTTTGTCTTACATCACTATCCTTTATAAATTGCATGAAATTGTGGTAAGTTCAACCTTCAAAGCAATGAGATAGATGTTTTGTTTGAGGGACAAATAACCCCGCTAAGTTATGTCCTGTTCAACAGACTGTCTTGATGTTATCGGAAGATGAAATATCCGCCACTTATTTGACCTCCAAAATTTCCTATGAAATTTAAAGGGATATTTACACAAACTACCCCTGAGGTTTGGGGTATTTACAAAAAAAACCGAGATGTTGCAAAATTACAAAAAGCCCATCAAGTTTGGGTAAATGTAATATTTCTAGAAATATTAGAGGGATTTTGAAATGTTTTCTTCTTATGAAGGGGGGAAAATGTAAAATGAAATCAAACCTCAAGGTTTTTTTGCAAATTTCAAAAATCTCTGGATTTTATTGTAATTAGCCCGAACCTTCTGTTTATTTTTTTGTAATTATTCCAAATTTAAATGATCCATGTTCTCAAGATCCCATATATCGTGTTAAATGCACTGATATTTAGGGTCGCAAATGAACCAAGCCGCTCGCGAGCTATTCGGTCTCGGTTCGACAAAATATTCGTCGAGATCGTTCGTCCAAGCTTAACGAGCCGAACTCGAGCCTAAAATTCGAGCTCAAACTTTTAAACGAGCCGAACTCGAGCTTACAAGTATTCGGCTCGAAAGTTCGCGAACATGTTCGTTCATGTGCTCGCGAGCTTAGGCTCGAGTTCGATTTGTTTATAGGCTCGCGAGCCTAGCTCGAGTCGGTTCGCTTACGCTCGCGAGCCTGCTCGAGTTCGGTTCGTTAATTGAGCTCGTGAACGTGTTCGTTTACGCATGTGCTCGTTAGCTTGTGTTCGAGCTCGGTTCGATAATTAAGCTCACGAACATGTTAGTTTATAGTCTCGTGATTTATAGGCTCATGAGTCTATGTTCAAACTCGTTTGTAAAATAATATTATTCCTTGTAACAAACTATATATCTAAGGATTAAAAATTTAATAAAAAAGTAATCAAACTTACAATGAGGTGTACTTATAAAAGTCTTTGGTTTTGGATATTTTAAAATTATTTGGTTTTGTTAAAATTAAAATACTAAGAAAATAGTTTAGAGAACTAAGAAGTGTCTAAATAAATCAACAAAATTCGTATATCACACGAGACATATCCGTAATAATTATAAATTTAGAATTAGTAATTAATGTGATCATCAACCAAGATTTATCATAAAATCATAAGCATATTACAAATGTTTAAAAGAGTATGTAAATTTTCAAAATTTTATAACCTTATTAATCTTGGACATGTGTCAACTTCTCATTCTCTTAATCTCACGTGGCTAATTCACATTTATCCATGTGGCATTCTATGAACAAATTTTAAGATAATAAATAATCCAAAAATTAAATCGATTCATCTTTGAAATTTAATTTCTTTTAATATTTACCATATTAAATAAACTGCAAAAAACAAACAAGAAAGAAAAATATTTGACATTGATAATTTTTTAATAATCGAGAATATAAAAAAAAAACAATTCACTCAAATTTGTACACAACTCACAAATAATTTGGAAATGTTAATGTCGAGCCATTTATCTCCTCTGCTTATTTTATTAACAAAGATTGTACTAGTTCAACATATATATTTTTATAGAAGATATTCTCTCATTTGAATTGATAATATATTTGAATTTAGAAGGCAACAAATTTAAAAGACAAATAATCCAAAAATAAATGATTCTCGCTTATACTATTTTTATATTATATTATATGTACAAATATATAGAAAATGAGAAACGAAAAAAAAATAAAAAGATTATAGTTCAAATATATATTATTTATTGAATATATTCTCTCATTTGAATTAATAATATAATTTTGAATTTAAAAGATAATAATTTGAAAGATAACAAATAATTCAAAATCAAGGATTCTATCTACGCTATATTTTGAAATTTATTTGTGAACAAATCTCATGTAACACACGGGTGTTACTCTAATTGAGGTATATCTAAACAAGCGTTAGTTTGGATATTTTTAAATTATTTGATTTTATTTAAATTAAACTAGTTTAAAAAAATAAATTGTTTGGTGAGAACTAAAAAGTATATAGTCTAAAAAAACCAACAAAACTCATGTATCATATGAGAATTACCTAGTATTAATTATAGATTTTGACTTAATAATTTATATAATTATTTTATCATAAAGTCATAAGCATATTACAAATGTTTAAAACATCACATATAAATTTTAAAATATTAATGTTATTAATAATTATCCAAAACTAAAATTTATTAGTTAATTATGATTCTAAAAACTTATGGTAATTTCATTTATGGTTTACCTTTTGTAATATGTAATATTTTTAATAACTCTTATACATTTGATTTTTACTTTTTAATGCTACCACAAGTGATTTAGTCTTAATATGAAATTTGATTAAAAAATAAGGACAATTTAACATACATTTTAAGCTTTAACGAACTCGAACTCAATCTTTAACGAGCTCGAGTTTGCTTTGACGAGCTCGAATTCGAGCATAACCATATAACGAGCCTTTACGAGTCGAGCTCGAACTAAGCTCTTTAAAATTTAAACGAGCCTTCAACGAGCCGAGCTCGTTTAAGGTTAAACGAGCCTTTAACGAGCCGAGCTCGTTTAAGCTTAAACGAGCCTTTAACGAGCCGAGCTCGACCTAAGCTCGTCGAATATGTTAAACGAGCTTTTTACGAGCCGAGCCGACGAACTGTTCGCGAACTACATAATTCTTAAACGAGCCGAGCTCGGACTCCATTAGGAAAGCTCGAATCGAACTCGAACCGATCCAAAAACTAAACGAGCCGAACTCGAGCCTGTTCTGTTCGCTCGGTTCGCCTCGCTTTGCATCCCTACTGATATTGATTGGATATAATTGCTTTATGACTAACCTGTTTATTTACTATCTTGTAGCTATGAGGATCTAAAGCCACCAACTTCTCCAACTCCTACCCCAAGCACTGGTTCTGGTGCCATCAAAGCTAGGAAGATTGAGATTACACCTACTTCAGCAAGTTCCACCTCTTCGTCTATTGAAGTCAATTCTTTGGAGACGTCAAGTATTCCAGTCGACAATGTGATTCCTCAGACTGCACCAAAGAGAACAAATGCCTCGTCGCCATATATAAAGTAAGCTTATTTTCCATTGGGTTAACTATACTTTTTTCAGTGAATTGGCATTTGTAATTATCTCTGAATTTTAAGTCTAACATACAACTATCCTTTATAATTTACAGAAAATCTAATGAGAAACCTTGGTTGGGAAAGAAAAAAATAACCACAGTTTTATCCAGAAGAAAGAAATAAAATATCTTCTTTAGTTGCACTGGTCTTGGCCTTATTAGAAGATGAAATATCTTCAAATTTCCTTGCACTTCCGAATTTCCTATGAAATTTATTCCGTGTTCTAAAGATCCCATGTATCGTGTTAAATGCACTGATATTGATTGGATATTATTGCTTCTATGACTAATCTGTTTATTTTCCATTTTAGCTATGAGGATTTAAAGCCACCAACTTCTCCAACTCCTACTCCAAGCACTGGTTCTGGTGCCACCAAAACTAATAAGATTGAGGTCACGCCTCCTGCAGAAGTCAGTTCTTTGGAAACGTCAAGTATTTCAATCGACAATGTGATTCCTCAGACTGCACCGAAGAGAAAATGCCTCGCCGCCATACATAAAGTAAGCTCATTTTCCATAGGGTTTACTAAATTGCTTTTTCACAGTATTAGCAGCTATAAGGGATAATTACAAAAACTACTCCCGATGTTTGAGCTAATAACAAAAAAACCCAGAGGTTTTTGAAAATTACAAACCCCTTGAGGTTTGATTTTGCACTACGCAATACCCCTTTGATAATCAAAAACATTTCAAACACCCTCATTGCATTTGTAAAAATATTACAGTTACCTCCTTTTAGACAGAATCAATCATCAGGGTTTTTTTTTCATACTTCTCTGGGTTTTCTTGTAATTACCCCAAACCTCAGGGGTAGTTTTTGTTATTATCCCCAGTTATAATTATCTCTGAATTTTAAGGAACATAACTATCCTATATAATTTACAAGAAAATCTACTGAGCCACCTTAGTAGGCAAAAATAGTAACCCTGATGCTTGGACCTTGATCCCTTTACATTATTTCTATTTATTTAACAAGTCCCTGGTCATACATAGAGAATCAGTTTTGGTACCACTGATTTTGTTGGCAGTTATGAAGACTTGAAACCACCTAGCTCGCCAACTCCAACTCCAAGTGTTTCCAAAGAGGAACCTTCTATTGCCTCAACTACAGAAGTGACATCAACGCTTACTGGGGGAATGATGTTGCAAAGAGTGAAAGTACTGATGCTGGGGAAGAGCTTACTAAAACTTTAGCTTCGAGCTCTCTCCATATATCGCGTAAGTTGATAATGGATTTTTTTGATAAGTTTCAACATATTAATTTTCATAAATGCAAATAAACTAATTCAATTTCAGAAAATATTATGAAATTATGTGCAAGGACTGTCAGTACGAAGGTTTTCTTGGGTTGATCCCTTGCTACCGGGAAAAATAGTATTTTGCTTTTTTATAACTAATTTGATCATTCTGATTTTTATTTCTCAGATACGAATCAAAGGGTAGACCCTTTCACCTTATACCATGTAAGTACATTCCTGCTTACAATAGTTCCATTGAGCTGTTCTTTGAAAATAAAAGTCCGACAAACATTACGTCGATACGATACCTCCACTCACCTCTTCACGTTGTTCCAAAAGATGCACATGACACGAAAATCACCTTTACACAAATTTACCGTTGGTACGTACCCTTGAGGTATAGCTTAATTATAAAAAATGGTGACATTTATTTCATTTTATAAATTGCACCTATTGCAGCGGGTATATGTGAAACAAATACAAATCTCAGTAAGGTATTTGTAGGGAGTATTTGCAAACACTTCTGCAAAAGAAGTGATTAATTGCCGCTTAGTAGTTGAGAATTAGAAGTTAGTAATGATTGCAAACAGAAACTGAAAATTGATCCAAGTTAAGAGAGAGTGATTGGTGGAGAAGTTGTTAAACTGCTTTATTTGTGTGTAAAAGTCTAAGCAAAAGCAGAATCAGAAATCTAAAGCACAACCCCTCCCCTCCCCCTGCTTTTCAATTCTGATTAAATGAAGCATAATCAGAAGCAGAAGCTGACATTTGCAAGCACTAAAATGTGATTTTTTCCCGAGAATCATTTTTTCCAATGTTTGCAAACATTTCCATAATGCCTTGAGGGTTTTTGTAATTTTGAAAGAACACTGGACCTTCTTTGTAATTAGGCTAAACCTCAAGGATGGTTCTTGAAACTTATGCTTTTGCATTTATAACGTGGCTGATAGTACATGCATATCCAGTGGGATACAACATAATAATTTGCCTTTGTTTTGACAAAACAGGTATGAGGACTTGAAGCCACCGAGTTCTCCTATGCCTTCTCCAAGGAAGTTCTAAATTTTGGAAGGAAACAATTCCACTTAAAGATGTGTAATTATGCATTGTTTTTGCATTCCCTCCGTGATGATAGTATTTCAGATACCGTTCCTCCATTTATGCTTCTACCTTTCTTTGTGCGGATTAGTCGTTCATGTGATTGCACCTGAGCAAATTCATGATGCATCAAAAGGCAAGTAGTTGAGAATGCACGGAGTTTTGGGAGTAAAAATATGTGATGATGCTATTTTGTAATCGTTCTTTTGATCATATTTGTTGTGCATTCATATTTCATACACCGTATTAATACTTTTGTGCTTTGGACCGTTTTAGTCTTTGCTTTAAAAATTAGAAATCTATCTTTGTTTCTGATTGATGATAGAGAAATACAAGTGCATTCTTACTTCGTATGTGTTTTGCACAGAATTTTTGGGTGGAACAGGTACAATATTGGACCAGTTTCATACTTATATTTAGGTAAGAACTCTCTTTTTTTTTTTTTTTTCTTTTGTTCGAATCAACGTGATGAGGGATCAATCTTTTACTTCAAATGTAGGTTGTTAGGGTGAATGATCCGATTCGATCTCATGTGAGTGCGTGTATTCCTTCCCTAACCCCCCCCAATTGTACATAAAAAGAATCAACGTGATGATAGGAGTAGTTTTTAACTATTGTACATGATACAAATAAAATTGATAACTAAGTTTTGCTATTAATTTCATAGTGATATAAAGTGTTTGCAGGCTGACTAATCGGGGATGGCAGTGGATGGGTATGGGTAGTCTTTTTCGGATTCGGGATGGGTATGGGATGAGAAATCACTACCCATTTATATACGGGTAGGGTATGGTTTTACCCCCTCAGACACTCAATACCTGCACCCGTTTACTCTTAGTAACTTCCACTTTTTTTTTTCCACCTGACATGATACATTTGTTTTTAGGAGCCCAACATAAATTTTCATTTTGTACAAAGAAGATATAAATTTGTTACTTTTCTTTGAAACTGTGATCATATCAACTCTGTTTTATCTTTGTCAGGCTTGATAGAGTTATATGTCTAATAATGTAGTTTTATGAACTAAAAATTGATATACTAGTGTTGATTCTGCAGTTTTAAGAAATGTATTGGTTGCATTTGTATTTATGTGGTGCTTCTGATTTAGTTAATGAATAATGATAGAATGTAGTGACTTGCAAAATTGAAATGATTAATTGTTTTTACTAAGAATTTAACATATTAGACATTGTTTTATATAATAATTAGTTTTTGGTAGGATGTCTATTTAAATAGTTATCTAAATATTCATATAATTATAAGTTTTTATATAAACTAAACTGGTTTAGGGCGGGTACGGGTAGTATGCTGGTATTAGTAAATGAATTTGGGATGGATACGAGTAATAGATGTAGTTTAGGGTTTGGGACGGGTATATGTAGTACAAATATTATACCTCGGGTATGGATAGCCGAAAGGTGCCTCGAATTTTTCCAAGGAAAAATGATTCTTTGCAACCTAAGGCTGTGATTATCATTTTGGAAATTTTCTTTCTACTAGATAACAAAGATAAACAAATTATTAGGGAGATTTTTTTGTTGTTGTTGCAGATGTGAATGAATATGGAATGGAAATGCATGATGAAATATAATATGATGTAGGAAAAGTAAAATATTGATTGGTAGTTAAGAATATGTGAGTGTGTAAATAGTGAAATTTATGGAAAATTGTGTAATAATGATTTATTTTTTTTGCGAAAGAGGGAGAGAAAAAGTGGGAGTGAGTGAATAGTGTAATTTTTTAGAATTTTGATAAACAATCACATTTTGAGTTAAAAAAAAATTATCTAGCTAAACGAAAATGTGAGAATTTTTATAGGTAAGCACATCCTAAACTTTTGTCGTCTTTACAATTTGCAATCTAAATTATTTATTTTCACAACTAACTTAAATTTGTGGGTTTTTCACTTTAACCTCTGGCCATTCGGAAATCGAATATTCTTGAAATATTCGTCCAAGTGACTAAGAATATTCATTGAAATATTCTAATTCCGATCGATCAAAGGTTGCAAAGTAAAAACCCGCAAAAATTAGGTTGTTAGTTAATAATAAAAATAATTAGAGTGCAAAGTATAAAGATGACCAAAGTTCAAGTTACAAACACTTATTTCTCCTTTTTCCAAATTGAGAAACCATGTTTGAAGATTTGTTGCGGCAATCGAGTCATTTTAACTCTTAATTAATTGTTTGATACAACTTTGAAATACATTATTTGTGTTTAGAATGAATCAATCAATAAGCAAAAGTAGTTCACATCTGATCATAAAAAGATCAAAATTATAAGATAACCTATATAAATAAAAAGAACATACACATGTTTTAAATTTATACAGATCTAATTGATTAAGTAGAATCGTAAAATCTATTCGCGTCGGAAAAATTATATACCCACATCTATCACTAAACTTCTGGATTAGCTATCTGAATCTTATGCATAAAACACCCTCCCCAAGAATAATTTATTTGATACGTTAGGAAGTTGTCTTCTTACTTTCTCTCTCTAACTCTTTTTCTCCCTCTTCTCTCTAACACTCAAAAAAAAAAAAAAAAAACCTAGCTTTCCCCTCCCTCTCCCTTTGCCCCTTCCCCTTCCCCTCTCCCCCCCCCTCCCTCCTCCTTCCCCTCCCCATCCATGGTTTTTATTGGAGGGATACCAAATGGCGGTCCCTCGGGCGTATGAAGGTGGCCGAAATTTTTGGTCCAGGGCGAAGCGGCCTGGAGCTTCACGGAGGTGTCTCGGAGCGGAGAAAGACGATGGGTCATGCGAGAGATTTGGGAGAGGAGAGGCAATTTTTTGCTTTTTTCTCTAGGTTGTTAGTATAATTGTTGTTTTCTTATTTTGTTTGTGTTTTCTTTTTTCGGTTGATTTGCGAAACTCGTAGAGCAAATCGATTTTTTCTCGTTCGCAAAGTATGTAGTGGTTGCTCGTGCCCGATTTTAGTTTTTTTGGTGTGTTACGCCTTCTTTTAAGGAGTCTTTGAAGTCTCCCAAATGGAGTGGTTAGTTTGGGTGGGTAGTTTTTTTAGTCCATGTGAATCAATTGGTTTTACCAATTCCCGCCGCTCTTAGTTAGTCTTGTCGGCTCTTAGCCCGTTGGCTACGATTGTAATTGTAATTTTAGTTCTTAAGTTGTTTTAATATAATTCTATCGACCAAAAAAAAAGAATAATTTATTTGATAAATGGAAAACGAAAACTCTTATTAAGGGAGACAGAAGAAATCCCACCAAGGGAGATTGAATATGATAATTGAAAGTCACTTCTTGATCCTTCCGATGGCGGAATGGAGGAAGAAAAGAGAACATATGACGAAAACCAGGATTAGGGAGGAAGAAGAAAGCCAAAGACTTGTTTGAAATGTATTTTTATTTCTTTGATTACAAATTATTTTGTATATTATTTTATATATTTTCTTATTAATGAATGCTAAATTTGCATTGTTCTTGCAAAAAACAATTATAGAATAAGATAAAATATACTATGAGCAAATGGAGATTGAATCAAAATTAAAATTAGAAAGTATATTTGATGTTGGGAAAATTAGGTAAGAGGAATTTGGCTAGAATCATTATTCAACATCCAACATGTATCGGTTTGGCACTTGCACCAAAGTTTAAGTACTGTTTGAAGGATTTCTGAAAATTTATGTACCCTTTTGTTATAAACAAAAAGATTTGGGAATCAAAACAAATTTACATCACATTTAGGGTTTCTCTCTCAACCTCGCCCTCTAATTTTCAGGAAATCAAACGTATAATTCCCAGTTCTTAGATATGGATCCATCTGAGACACCGAAATGCGACGTTGCTCCGGCCACTGCTTCAGCGTACCTCGACCCCCATTACTGGTCAGCCGCAGAGCCCTAATTTCTCTGCGTATTTTTGTGTGTGTATACATATATATAATTTTCTGTCAATTGAACTGGATTTGTTCTTTTGGGAATAAAATATGAATATTAGGGATCGGAGGTTTGCTCAAGAAGAACATTACGAGTGGTTTAAAGACTATTCTTATTTTCGTCACCTCATTCTTCAATGCATTAATCTCAACTCTGCTGTAAATCCCTCCTTATACTCTCATATCTTTTTTGCAATTGATTATTTTTAAGAAAATTATATTGCATATATATTCTTTTTATAGAATGAGGCTTTTTGACGAACAGGTATTGGAGGTTGGATGTGGAAATTCTCAGTTGTGTGAAGAACTGTATAGAGACGGAATTACTGAACTGACCTGCATTGATTTGTCATCGATTGCTGTTGAGAAGATGAAGCAAAGATTACTTTCTAAGGGCTGCAAAGGTTTCTAAAATTCTGAATTTATGTTTGTGTGTATGTAGCGTAGTTCATATTTGTCTATGCATTTATGTGGTGTAGTATGTGTTTTCTTAAGCTAACAAATTAACATGGTTTTGAGCCTTTTGAGTGAACTCTCAAGGTTTTCGTCATATGTAGAATGTACTTTATGATACAGCCATGGCCGTTGCCACTGCAACCTTTCTATTGATACTGTGTTTAACATTTGGATTTCTATGGATCACATATATCCACGAAGATAATTTATATAATTGTCTGTTGCCATTAACAACCCTTTACATGTTTTAAGGTCTGAATGTTGGGGTTCATGGTTGGTTTTCTGAGCCACATACACATGCGTTTAACATTTGGAATTCCCTCCACCAAGTTGGTAGTGGGACTATGTAATAAGAATACCGGCTTGCACCGTAACAAGGCTCTTTCTCCCCACCGGCTCACCCTTGTGATAATCTCACATGCAATCATTTCTAAGTAGAATAGACATGTCAGTCCTTTTCGCTGAGGATATTACGTGACACTCTAACCACCATTTTCCCTCAATTTCTCCCAGATTTGTAAATAAAGGATTCGTAAAATAATGGACTTGTAAAATAAAGGACATACTAGTTGAAAAACACCGAATATTAGATGACATTGTGGATCTTGTATCGATGAATCATCAGGTGTCTTATTTGTGTGTATTGCAACTAAACAAATGAATCAATTCAATGGCGCTAGAAACTTGCTAATTGATTAATCTTTATGGAAAGCAGAATCTGTTTACAATATAATTCACTGACAAACACAGTTGTGTTGTTGAGATCTTTTATGAGGGTGCTGTGTGTTACCTGTTGTAGTATAGTTAAGGATGTGGGCTGAAGAAACCCAGATATCGACTATGTCAATTTTTAAGCTTTAAAACTCTCTGTCATAAAACATTTATGTAACTCTTTCATTTTTTCTTCTTGTGTTACTGCTATCAGAAATTAATGTGCTGGAAGCTGACATGTTAGACCTGCCTTTTGAAGATGAATTTTTGATGTGGTTATAGAGAAGGGAACCATGGTAAAGTTATAATGTATGCACTTACTACTCCTTCATGTAGGGACACTTCTCCTGGATCCACTTCTTTCACTTCTAACTGGAGGAGTGTAATGCTAAAATGAGTAGATTAATCTCAATTATATGTTTAATTAGAGGTGTAAAGTACCAGGATTTCTGTATTCCCTATACTTCCATTGCCAACTTTATTCCCTAAAATCCATAAATCAAAGGCAGGCTGATTTTCGTTTTCTAAGGACTAGCCCTAGTGGACCTATCAGGTGTTTGTATGCTAAGTATATGCTAACACAGTATTTGTTTTTTTGGAACATGAAGGATGTGTTATTCGTTGACTCTGGAGATCCTTGGAATCCTGAACCTGTGACAGTTAGCAAAGTTATGGCGATGCTTGAAAATGTTCATAGAGTTTTGAAACCCCATGGCATGTTCATCTCCATCACCTTTGGCCAGGTAGAAGAAGAAATAATTGAATCTCTCTCTCTCTGATTGATTGATCGACCCCCCAATGCTTATATAATTGATATCTATCTTTATTTTTCAGCCACACTTCAGGCGTCCTTTCTTTAATGCTCCCACATTTACCTGGTCAGTTGAATGGAGAACATTTGGTGATGGATTTCATTATTTCTTCTATATTTTAAAGAAGGTGCGTACTGTTAAGACACCTTAAATTGCAAAATATTCCGTCGTATTATGCAAAATGATGTTCTGTATTTCTTCATGCATGCCAAATTGAGCGTGTGAATACTGATAGCTAGTATCTTGCAGGGAGAAAGATCATCAGATAACACTGAATATACTGAAAAGATTGACATGCCATCTATAACTCTATTCCACGAGGAATTAGACAACGAAGACTATATATTTCGCACGAATCTTGATGATATGTGAAGCCGGATGTGGAAGGTAAAGTTCTAAGTGCTCATTAGTTTCCTCCTCTACCCTTATTTCGACAGTTTTCCTCCTTAGAATCTATAATTGAGATTGGTAGTAGTAACAAAACCTTCTGTATTGTTATTTCGCTACTATCCCTGCGAGCTTATTTCTTGACCATAATTTGATGGATGAAGTTCAATATAGTTGTTTCAAGCTGAAAGCTGGTTGAAATGAACTGAAACTTAACGAAATTGATATCTTGTGTGCCGTGGAATTGGTATTTTCATGGAAATATTGGAGTATTACATTGATTACTTTTCCTTTTCTCTTTTTACCACTTTCCTCAGAGTAAATTACACCAAACCATCATATAAAATATGGATAATTACAAAAACACCCCTGAGGTTTGGGCTAATTACAAAAAAACCAGAGTTCTTTAAAATTACAAAATAAACCCTTAGAGGTTTGATTCCGTCTTACATCTTTCCAGGTGATTTTCAAAAACATTTAGAAAAAACCCAATTCATAAATACAGTTACCCCCGACAAAATGAAACGTGAAGGGGTTTTTTGTAATTTGAAACTATCTCTGGGTTTCTTTTGTAATTAACCCAAACCTCAGGGTGTTTTGGTAATTATCCCTATAAAATAGGGATAGTTACAAACACTACTCCTAAGTCCTGAGGTTAGCTTGAACACAAAACAGTCCAGTTATCTTTCGGTATTGATTTGTTTCTATTTTACTTGTCCCTCCGTATGGGGTATTTGTTAACATCTCCACTGAAATTATGTTTAGTTTCTACAGCCGTTTGATCTCCCTTTGACTTTAGTTTTATCATGATAAAGAGAAAGACAAAGAAAAGGCAGAAAATAGACAAGCATGAACTGGTCGTTGGTTCATGCATTGAACATGGAATGACTTTATTTATCATAGTGACTAGTGAATACATTAGCTCTGAATAAATTAATAATATGGCGACATTTTCATTTAGAAGGAAATACAACTAGTAGAAGGAAAATTTTATATTCCTATTTTTTTTTCAAAAAACAATTAAATTTAAATTAGGCTAGAAATATGTTGCTGGGAAATATAGAGTGCTTTAAGTCTTGACTCTGAAGCTATGGTATATGTTGGAATTAAGCATTTTATATCTTGTTGTAATTAGGAAGTCTTTATGCATAATTGCTTGTACATTACATTGACTAAGACTGGAAATGAAAATAAGTAAATAACCTAAACTCTTGTTTCTTACTTTAGCCCTTTAATAAGTTCATATATATATATGGGAAATTAGGGAAATACCTCCCAATAAGGGGTATTAAGGAAAAATGCCCCCACTTTATTAACTAATGAAATATACCCCTTTTCACCCCCTAAAATGTCTAATTTACCCCTGACTTAAAAAGATAAAAAAGGAAAAATCGTGCAACAAAGAGCGGGAGTTTATTTTCATTAGCAAAAATGCCCCCACTTTATTAACTAATGAAATATACCCTATTCACCCCCAAAATCTATAATACCCTTTATTTAAAAAAAAAAAAAAAAAAAAAAGGACAAAACACTTGAACAAGCGGGAATAGTCTCATTCTTCCCAACTTCTTATCCACTTCTTCGACTTCTTCTCCACAAGTTCAAGCGACGCGCTTTAGGGCTTCCGACGATGACGTTCTCTGTCACTTCGGTCATCACGTAGTACGCTGCGGTCTTCGGCTTTTAAGGGTTTCATCATCTTCTGTTGAAAATCTTCGGTTGAAAAGGTTCATTTTTTCATCTTCTTCTCTAATATGTATAGTGTAGTCAGTTCTGTTGAAGGATTTAGGGTTTTGTTTTGAAAAATAAATTCGAATATGAAACTGTTAGGGTTTCTTAATATGATTAAAATCGATTTTTGACGTTAAAAGGTTCATGTTATGTGGAGTTAATGATGAGTTTATGTTGGAATGTTTATTGGCTTGGGTTTTTTCTAACATTATTTTTGTTGCCTACTTATTTGCCATGTGCTTTGCCCACTTCGTGGAGTCTATAATGTGTTGTGTGGAGTTTATGATGTTCATGTTCTGTGGACTCTATATATGTGTTGTAGGTTGGAATTTGTATAGACTTGGATTATTTTAGATCTATATTTATCTTGCCCACTTATTTGCCAAATAAGCTGTTAGCCCACCATTTTGCCCATTTATTTACCCTGTGGAGTGGGCAACAAAGTGGAGTCTATATGATGTGTTGTGTGTAGTCTATGATGTTCATGTTATGTGGAGTCTGTAATGTGTTGTAGGCTGGAATATGTATGAACTTGGTTTTTTTGGAATAATTTTTATCTTGCCCACCTATTTGCCCTGCGGTGTGCCCTCCTATTTGCCCACTATTTTGCCCCCGCATCCACTCGTGTATGGGTGCCCACTTATTTGCCCTGCGGTGTGCCCTCCTATTTGCCCACTATTTTGCCCTGTGTGTCCACTTGTTTCTGAGTGCCCACCTATTTGCCCCGGTGTGCCCCACACGTCCGTCACTTCACTTGTTTCTAACACTTCCTTTCATTGTGCGCTTTCGAGAAAGATGTCACTTGTCCCCAATGAGAAGGATCAATTTGTAGCGAAATTAAGTGGTTGCAACTTGAATGAGGAGTTAGAACAAAATAAAAGGTTTTTGAGTGATCGAAATAAAGAAAGGTTCAAGCTACAAAATCAAGTTTCAACGCCAATTATATCTCGCACCCGCTCTTTAGTCAAGACAAGTCATTTGTCATTGGAGAAGATCACATTCCACGTGAACAATAAAGAGGCCGACTTCGTAATAAGGGAGTTCGCCTTGATCACATGACTTAGTTTTGGGTCTAAGTGTATTATTCTATTGTCCTCCAGGATTCTCAAGAAATGTTTTAGGTGGTTTAATCCCCTTTGTTTGATTCACATGGAAAATGCATTGGAAGAGTGGTCCAAGAAGGATAAAAGAGACGGAGATATGACCTTTAAGTTGGCATAACTATGTTTCCTCTCTACGGTATTCTCTTGGTTAGAGACCGTAAATGCAAAAGAATTGATGCCGAGTATATTCACCTCGTGGATGATTTAGATGCTTTTAATGATTATCCATGAGGACGAGTTGTTTTTGATTTTTTGGTCAAGGAAACACGGGTTTGCATGGACGGTAGAGTTCATGGTTATTGGGAAATGAAAGAAACTAAGGACAAGCATGAGTATGGACACTTTGATATGTATGGCTTCCATCCTGCGCTCATCGTAAGTCCAAGTGGCTACCATAATCTAGAGGGGGATGAATAAATTATTTCCATTTTTTCGATTATTCCATCTCTTTTCAAACAAACAAGCCAAGACAAGAATGAAGGTGCGGGAAGTAAACAACACGCGTCGATTTATAGAGGTTCAACCCACCTGGCCTAATCCTCTACCACTCCAAAGATATTCGGGATAGATTTCAAAAAGAAAAAGATTTTATTAATAACCACAATTAATACAACAACACCTCTTTGGAGATTACCACAATCTCACTTGAAGATTACCACAATCCTCAACGGCACCTTGTGAAGATTACCACAATTTTTCGACTTGAAGAATACCAAATTCTTCAACACCTCGAAGAGCACCACACTCTTCAATAAGAAGATCACCACAATCTTCAACCGTCCCAAGTCAGTGTTTCTTACCACAAGAACACTCACAAGGATATCTTGTGTTGAATGATGACCACAAATTCAAAGATTACAACTCGATAATGAATAATACAATTTTGAGTGCAAGTGTAATCAAGAAATAAAACCTAAACCTCAAGATGTGAAAGTGATAAGCTAGGCAAATTACAAAAGAATAATAACAATAAAGAACCAATGTGTTTACTTGAATGTATTTTGTTGTGTTGTATCTCAATTGTTGTGTTGGTTGCTCCAAAACTTCCTCTATTCATAGGAGATGATTGATCATGTATAGGCTCCTCTTGGGGATTGAAAATCTATAGAAAAATACAATTAAAATCAAGAATATAGGTTTGTTAGAAATCAATCTCATAATTTAAGGAAAGTTGGTCTCGCATCACAACGGCCAAAATTTCTTTGTCAAAAACCTTATGGCGACCGGCGCGTAGAATTAGATGTTTGAAAATAACACAATATTTTTACACAGGCGACCGATCGACGAGGGTCCGACCGGTTGACCCCCGTGTCCAACCTGGTCCCCTTGAATTTTTGAAGAACAAAATGAAACATCCACAAGCAGGCATCATCGACCCCAGGGGCGACCGGTTGACGGCACCTGGTCGATCCCCTCGAGGCGGCCAGGCCGACCTCTTTGTCTTAATCTTGATCTCGTTTTTCTGTTTTAACTTACACTTTCAGTGCGGGTTGCCCTATGGGGCGGCCAGGTCGACCATGAGACAAAAGTGTTGCCCAATTTTTGTTGAAAATAAATTTCAAGGAATACTCAAAAATTAGTAAAAACATTTTAAAACAATTGAGAGTATTTGGACAACATTTGAAATATAGTTTTGATGTAAAAAACACATTATCACAAAATCATCAAAAGTGTTGTCCAATTTTTATCGAAAATAACTTGGAATAAATACTCAAAGAAATAATAAAAACATTTTAAATCATTTACGAGTATTTGGACAACATTTAAAACATTGTTTTGGTGTAAAAACAAAATCATCAAAATCATGATAAAAACATATATCAAACAATCTCCCACTTTTTGATGATTACAAACCAAAATAATTTTTAAGAAATATTGAGAGGTCGAATTTTAAAAATAAAAGCGATTTTTCTAGTAAAAACGATTTTCCGATAAAAAACATCTAACCATTTAGAGGCGACCAATTTTTCAAGATAAAATAGCAACTAAATAAGGGAGTAAAGTTATTCCAAATATTAGCACAAGCTCCCTATCAACAAGCACATCAAGAATAAAATAAATGCAATCAATCAAAAGCTAAAAGCTCCGCTTTTACAAATAGAGCTTAAGAATTAAGAGCTTATAAGCTCCCCTTGTCAACAAAACATCATGAGTCATGTAACTAAGTCCATAATACAAACAAATAGACTAGGTAAACTTCATAGCTTTTGGCTTTGAAGCCATAGCTTATAGCTTCTTTCACGAGCTTATATTAGCTTTTATGAGCTAATGAGCTTATAACCTGTTTCTCCCATTTTGAAATCATCAAAAAGAATGTTCCACGATAGAAACATCATAAATCCATATCAAAGTGCGCAATTTATCGAGCTATTGATCATTATGTTTAGAATTCCAAAAGCAAAGGGAAGAGTTGACTTGTAAAAACTTGTAAAAGCTCATTTAAGTTGCAAACATGCTATCTATAAATATATAAGACATTTGAAAGCGAGAGAGTCATGTAAGTGATGAATTTTTCTTAGAAACATTTTATTGAACACTTGACGGGCGTCAAATAATTAAAGAAGATATGTAGCCCTTTGAAAAATTTGTCAAGCCAATATTTCATCACCAATTTACACAAAAACATCATTGAACCAATATTACCCAATAATAGAAACATATTCTCAAGGGTTCAACCCAATTGAGATAAATCCAACTAACTAAGCAAATGATCAAATCAAGCAAGAAAAAGAAGCACTTTTACCATCAAGTACTTCATACTTTCCATCAAACATATCAAACAATGCCAATATGCATAAAAGAGTATTTTTACCATCTAGTTCATCCCCTTTAAGAAAAACAAACAAGCAAATATCATTAGACCAATAGAGTTGTACATAAAAGTTCATTACATAAGAGAAGAAATGACATGAAAAATAAAGCAATAAAAGTGATAAGGTCGTCATTCTTCGTCGGATGAGAAGCATGTGTTAGGGAAGTGATCCTTGATGAATTTCTTTAATTTCCCAATCGACTTTTTCAAGTTGGGTTTGAAAAAGAACCCCAGACGGTTGAGCACCGATATTACCCCCTGGATTGCTTGTCATCACCCGCCGCCAATCTTTCGGCTTCGGCATCATCAAATATGTCGTTGGGGTTTTGTGATGTAGATCCTTGGCTTTTCCATTTTGCCATTTTTGTTGGGCGAATTTCCATATTATTGCGCATTCGGACTACTTGCAATATGTTATCAATATCGAAGTCATTTTGAATCATCTCCGAATTACACTCCGATAAAGGTAAGCCCGAGTGCATTAGAAGCTTGCAAATCCAATTCCCCATGACAAACTTCTTCGTCCCTTGAGTGATCGACTCAATAATGCATTGAATTAAAGATTGCACCAAAATTGAGTGGCTCCCTTCTAGCAATTTTATATGTAAAAAAGAAGTCCATATTGCTAGGCATTTTTCCCGCTTTACCACAAACGTAATAGTCGACAATTATAGAGATAACTCTATGCTCAAGAGTCATGACCAATAACGAATTTTGTGGCCAAACGCCCAAAAAGGTCTTAATTTCATCCATAGTGACACCAAACATTTCAACATTCTAATTTGTACACCCAAAATATAATCCCACCTCTCTTTTTGCATGCAACAATCGACAAATATCATTAGGAGTCCATCTAAAATGACGTCATCTCACAAACGAGTTCAATGCAATAGGCTTCCTCTGAACATCATACTCAACCCATAAATTTATGAGAGGAAGCCTATTGCATTGAACTCGTTTGTGAGTGGACGTCATTTTAGATGGACTCCTAATGATATTTGTCGATTGTTGCATGTGCAAGAGGATGTTGGGATTATTTTGGGTATACAAATTGGAATGTTGAAATGTTTGGTATCACTATGGATGAAATTAAGACCTTTTTTGGCGTTTAACCCAAAAATTTGTTATTGGCCATGACTTGAAAGAGCATGAGTTATCTCTATAATTGTCGCTGTTGCGTTTGTGGTAAAGCGAAAAATGCCTAGCAATGTGGACTTCTTTTTTACATATAAACTTGCTGTAGAGGAACCACTCAATTTTGGTGCAATCATAATTCAATACATCATTGAGTCGATCACTCAAGGGACGAAGAAGTTGTCATGGGAATTGGATTTGCAAGTTTCTAATGCACTTTTACCTTACTTTATCTGAGTGTAATTCGAGATGATTCAAAATGACTTTGATATTGATAACATATTGCAAGTAGTCCAATGCGCAATAATATGAAAATTCGCCCAACAAAATGGCAAAAGGGAAAAGCCAAAGATCTACATCACAAAACCCCAACGACATATTTGATGATGATCGGCCGAAAGATTGGTGGCGTGACGACCAAGCAATCCGGAGGGTAATACTGTGCTCAACCGCTCAACCGTCGCCTTTTTTTCAAACCCAACTTGATGAACATAGAGTCCTTCAAAGACGCCTCGATGAGGCTCGAGTCAAGAGAACTCCAAATTGAAAAATTGATTGGGAAATTAAAGAAATTCATCAAGGATTACTTCCTAACACATGCTTCTCATCCGACGAAGAATGACGACCTTATCGCTGCTTTATTTTTCATGTCATTTCTTCTCTTATGTAATGAACTTTTATGTACAACTCTATTGGTTTAATGATATTTGCTTGTTTGTTTTTCTTTCTAATGTGGATGAACTAGCAAAATGCTAGTAACTTTTTGATTGCCTATGGTAATGGTCTTGATGGAGTATTTGATGGTAAAAATACTCTTTTATGCATATTGGCATTGTTTGATGGAAAGTATGAAGTCTTGATGGTAAAAGTGATTTTTTTCTTGCTTGATGGCATTTGTAATGCCTTGATCACTTGCTTAGTTGGTTGGATTTATCTCATTGGGTTGAACCCTCGAGAATATGTTTTTATTATTGGGTAATATTGGTTCAATGATGTTTTTGTGCAAATTGGTGATGAAATATTGGCTTGACAAATTTTTCAAAGGGCTACATATCTTCTTTAATTACTTGACGCCCGCCAAGTGTTCGATAAAATGTTTCTAAGAAAAATTTATCACTAACATGACTCTCTCGCTTTCAAATGTCTTATATATTTATAGAGATCATGTTTGCAACTTAAATGAGCTTTTACAAGTCAACTCTTCCCTTTGCTTTTGGAATTCTAAGCTTAATGATCAATAGCTCGATAAATTGCGCACTTTGATATGGATTTATGATGTTTCTATCGTCTTTTTTTATGATTCCTGTGGTGTCATGTGAAGTATGGGATGTCATAAAAAGAAAAAGTAAACCACATATGATATAGGTTTAAGCATGTGTATCCATTTTTATAAAGATTAATGGGCTACCATATGCATATGTCTATTTTTCTGCTATATATACACATAGGAATGCAAGAAGCAGAAGTGTGAATGTGCACATCACATTAGCTCTCATTTTGTCATTCAATTTTGATCGAAATAATTAGTTCTATATAATCTCTCCCTAAGGATCACCAATATTCTTGTTCTTCACTTTCAACATTCTTGTTGAATAGTACCACACTCTTCTTCAACACCACTTTGAAGATTAATCTTCCAACAAGAAGAGCACCAAACCCTTCTTCACCTCGAAGAGCACCAAACTCTTCAAACTCGAAGAGCACCAAACTCTTCAACCAAACATGTTCTTGCCAAAAAGAACATTAACAAGATTTCTTGTTTTAGATGATGTTACAATTACAATCAAGATTACACTTTAAATGAAATATTACAATCAAAAGTGTAAGTGTAATCAAGAAAGAAAGCCTAATAAGCAAGATGTGAAAGTGATAAGCAAGAGGTCGACCTGTCCCTGGGCCTTTTTTTTGATGGAGAAAAATTGGACAGAAGACTAGCACAAGTGGACGGACGGTTGGCCACACCGCATGGCAAATAGGTGGGCACTCAGAAACACGTGGACATAAAGAGCAAAATAATGGGCAAATAGGAGGGCATACCGCAAGCGAAATAGGTGGGTACTCAGAAACAAGTGGACACACATGACAATATAGTGGGCAAATAGGAGGGCACACCGTAGGGCAAATATGTGGGCAAGATAAAAATTATTCCAAAAAAACCAAGTCCATACATATTCCAACCTACAACACATTATAAACTCCACAGAACATGAAACATCATAGACTACATACAACACATCATAGACTCCACTTCGTTGCCCACTCCACAAAGTGGGCAAACAACAGGCAAATAAGTGGGCAAGATAAATATTGATCGCATCTCTTGAACTTGTGGAGAAAAAGTTGAACAGTGGAGAAGAAGTCGAAGAAGTGGAGAAGAATGAGATTGTTCCTGGATGTTCAGGTGTTTTGTTCTTTTGCTTTTTTAATTTTTTTAAATAAAGGGAATAGACTTTTTGGGGGTGAATAAAAGTATATTTCAGTGGTTAATAAAGTGGGGGCATTTATCATTAATACCTCCTTGTTGGGGTATTTTCCATATATATATATATATATATATATATATATATATATATATATATAGGGAGGATCAGAGTGAGGCCATGTCCCTGGTGAGACAAATGGACTAATCTCAACCATCCCCACACTATTAATCAATGGGTATGATTTAATGGATAAAAATATATTAAAATATTAATTTAATCAATATAAGGATAGTAGGGTAAAATAACATAACAGTTAGTTACAAAAATGGAATTAAATCTTTTTCTCTCTCATACATCTCCCAATTTCTCCAATCTCACGTCTCTCTCTCTCTCTCTCTCTCTCTCTCTCTCTTATTCCTCCATTAACGCAAATAAAGAAAAACCGTGAAGAACTCGAAAATTACGGAAAAAAACAAGAAAAATCGGTGCAATATTACAGAGAAATAACGAACAGTGAGTTCGAAAACTAAATATGCAACAAAACTCAACTAAATATGCATTATCGGAAAACTATCTATGCAACGTAAAAAAACTAATATGTAGTACAAAAGATATCCAACTATGCAAGACGTCATAAACTATGCAACAAAATCAACTAACTATGTATTATCTAGAAACTATATATGCATTGTGGAATAACTAAATATGCAGTACATTATGTAACATCCCATTTTTATAATTTCCAAAAGCAACATCCCATTTTTATAACTAAATGTGCATTATATTGAACTTATTTATGCGGTGTAGTATAACTACATACGCAATGCGATCGTTATATTCAATTATGTCTTGTTTTTCGTAAAATAGTGCCAACAAAATAACTAAATATGCATTATTTGATGTCTAATTATGCAGAGAAGAACTCTAACTATCTTTGTAAAATAAAAATATTTGGAAAGAAAATGGGTTCCTTAAAATTCGCCACAAAATCCGGCGAGTGTCTATTTCAATAAAAATCATGGGACCACTAATTTGAATTACAAAATTACAATCTTACCCTTAAAATCAGCGAAAATTAGGAAATAATTAAAAAAGCTGAATTAATCACATCCCTTTATTTTTAAGATCAATGGGTAAGATGAGTCCACACTGTCTCACCTAGGGGAGGGTGGTCTCATTTTGAACTAAATCCTATATATATATATATATATATATATCACAAGATTTTTTTATTCCATTTTTTAGTGGATTTTTTTAAAGAAAGTTAGTTATATGTTTTTCTTAAGGTGAAAAAACAATTGGGTCAGGGAAATTTTTTGTTAGGGGTAATTTTTGCGGCTGGCTATGGCACTATATATATATATATATGTATATTTGTGTGTATGTGAATTATGTTATTTATTATTTTTATTAAAAATAAAAACAATATGGAATCAATGGAAAGTGCTAACTGAATGTTTAAAAGAGACGACTGGATTTAACAATAATTTACATTAGAATCGTCATTGCACAATTCCATTTGACTTTACGCAATGGGTCAACCACCGTAAACGTAAACGATGTCGTATCATTAAAACCTTCCACAGCACACTTTTGCGAACGGTGTCGTAAAGACCACTCTGAACTTCCAATAAGGAAGCTCACCGCAAAGAAACCCTTCCAAAATATTCACAGCTTTTTCACTTCTCTTTCTCTCTCTTCAATCGCCGGCAAAAAAATTCGCCGGGAATTTTACCCCTGACTGATTCGTGATCGGATCACAGTCTCCGAAATCGGAGACGATCATTGTATCACCTATTTTTGTGTAGGTACATGCAGTTGTCCGTTAGAGAGAGAGTTGTCAAATAAGTATTAAATTATGGAGGATGATTATTATATGAGCGGCGGTAGCGAAGAGGAAGATGATTGCTTATCATCCGATCGAGAATCGGAATCGCTGGACGGGCTGGAAAACGAAGAGTCCGATGCTCAGTGGGGCCCGTCCAGAGCCCCTTCTTCAAAGGTGTGTGCATACTGGTACAGGTTTACGTGAGTTTTTAAGAATGCATGTAAATATTTCTTATTTTTTGCAAAATCTTACTAGTAATTGTGGTTCTGTTCAGCTGGTTGTATCATCTTACAGTATGTGTTGATGCTATTCCATGCGTCTCGTTAAAAATTATGCATTTTGCATTTTAAGATTATAAGAACGCGGTGTCATGTTTTTGTGGTATCTAATCATCTCATTGTGCTAATGTGGTCTTCGTTGAGCGAACTTGCGGATATAGTCCGAACTTTTATTTTTTTGTTTCTCTTTATGTGTTATCTATTTGCTTCTTTGACACATATTGCTTTTGGTTTATGGTTCCATGGCTATGAATGTTCAGTGTTAGTATGGGCTCTTCGGTTTATTATTACACCCATATGCTCAACGTTTAGTCAGTCTTGGGTTTTTTGCTTGAAGATAGTTGGCAATTCTTAGTGAAATAAGCTTGTGCTTAGTTATGCCTATTTTGGTTTAATGATTTGGAGTGCTTTACTGTCCTTATTTTTTTCCTTTTTGTGTTTGTGATATTTGCAGGTGATTACGAAAGAGTCTCTGTTGGCTGCTCAGGTAATAAAAGTTTACATATTCCTTGATTCTCTTCTCATACACTTGAACACGGGCTCACATGTAATAAGCTATCCAGTTATTTCTGGGATTCTATTTCTGCATGGAAGTTTTTAGAATCTTCTTGACAAGTTTGATTGAAAATTTTACTGAAAAAGTCGTCGAACAATTTCGTAATTTCATCCACCAAGAGCTGTAAACTAAGATGACTGTGTGTTTGTTTTCTTTCTTAAATCTATCAAAACTTCAAATAAGAGGAGCTGAATGGCATTGTATTTAATTTGACTGAATTTAACTTTGTGATCTATGCAGAGGAAGATTTGCGAAGAGTAATGGACTTGCTATCAGTGAAAGAACACCATGCCAGAACTCTTCTGATTCATTACCGGTGGGATGTTGAGAAACTTATTTCAGTTTATGTTGAGAAGGGGAAATCTTGCATGTTTTCTGAAGCAGGTGTTACCGTGGTTGAACTTGCTGATCTCGATCCACCAGAATCTTCCTCTCACGGTAATGTGCAATATTTGTATGGATGATGTGCCTGCAAAACATTTGACCAAAATGGACTGTGGCCACTGCTTTTGCAACAATTGTAAGCACCCTTTCCTACATTTGGATTATTTTCCCGGATCCTTTTCTGGAACATAGAAATTGGGATAAATAACTATAGCAGGTTTCTGGTATTCCACTGTATGATATTTTAAGTTTCTAAGATACTACATTCTGGTTTAATTTGCATAGGTGCATCTTTTGAAAACATGATTCACACTTTTACGTTCGTTTTGCACGTTGCACAGTTGTTATTTCTTATGGGATGTAAATTCTGGACATGTTTGGTTCTTTACTGTATGGTAATTATATGTGGAAAAATGTACAGGTTGGACAGAGCATTTCGTTGTCAAAATAAACGAAGGCCAAAGCAAGAGGATCAGGTGCATGGCCCATAAATGCAATGCTATATGCGATGAAGATATTATCAGAAAACTAGTTAGTGTAAGGCACCCTGATTTGGCGGAGAAGTTTGACCGATTTCTTCTGGAGTCATACATTGAAGACAACAAAATGGTTAAATGGTGTCCCAGTATACCGCATTGTGGAAATGCAATACGGGTAGAAGACGATGAATTCTGTGAGGTGGAATGTTCTTGTGGTTTACAGTTCTGTTTCAGTTGCTTGTCAGAAGCCCATTCCCCTTGTTCATGCTCAATGTGGGTGCTGTGGACAAAGAAATGCCGTGATGAATCTGAGACAGTGAATTGGATTACTGTACATACAAAGCCTTGTCCTAAGTGTCACAAACCGGTTGAGAAGAATGGTGGTTGCAACCTAGTCAGTTGCATATGTGGGCAAGCATTTTGGTAGGACTGCTTTCATTATTGCAACTTAAAGCATATATACATGGTGTGCTTATAGAAACTACCCTCTATTGATTTTAATGAATGTTGCTAATACAAAATTAATGCCTAATAGAATGCTCTGTGCTTGAAGTTACTTAACACACTCCTCTGCATTTTTATGGGGCTTATTTTTTGTGCTTTTATTGCAGTCTATAAGTTATTTCCCCTTCTAATTTTCCGCATATTTGTCCGTCTTTATTCCTCTCTTGTTTTGTGTGGTGTTAGGGAGGGTTTGCAATTTCATTTTCTTTCTCTTCATTCCTTTTTTTTTTTTTGGGTTGGGTTGGGGGGTGGGGTGGGGGTGTTGTTGTTGCTTTGTATGTTCACTATTAAAATTTTCTAGTGTATATATTCATATTGCCGAGTTTTGTGTATTCTTACTATTCTATTTCCTGCTTTAGTTGGTTGTGTGGTGGAGCTACAGGCCGAGCCCATACTTGGTCCCATATTGATAATCACAGCTGTGGTCGCTATAAAGAAGACACGGAGAAGAAGGCTGCGCGTGCAAACGAGACCTTTACAGATACATGCATTATCATAATCGTTACAAGGCTCATATAGACTCCTCTAAGCAGGAATCTAGGCTGAGGGAAACAATAAAGGAAAAGGTATCAAATTTGGAAGCAAGGGACTCAAAATTAAGAGACTTCAGTTGGGTTACAAATGGGCTTTACAGGCTCTTCAGATCAAGACGAGCTCTTTCATATTCATATCCTTTTGCATTCTACATGTTTGGTGATGACTTGTTTAAGGATGATATGACAAAAAAGGAATGTGAAATAAAGCAGCATTTATTTGAGGACCAACAGCAGCAGCTCGAATCAAATGTTGAGAAGCTATCCAAATTTCTCGAGGAGCCGTTTGATGAGTATCTTGAGGAACAAGTCATGCAAATAAGGATGAAAGTTATTAATCTGTGTGTGATCACCGATAGCCTCTGCAAAAAAATGTGAGTTTAGTTGTCCAAGGTGGTCTAAATATTTGCGTGAGAAAAAAATATTTATACTCTTGCTCATCTTGCAGGTATGAATGTGTAGAGAATGAGTTATTGGGATCACTTCAGTATACAATTCATATTATAGCTCCATACCAGTCAAAAGGCATTGAGAAGGCAGAGGAACTGACTGTTGGATGGGGCGCTCATTCAAACAGCACTAATAAATGTCAAATGGCAGCTGATCGGTCCACTGGTAAAGTGGTTTGAACTTACCTCTGGTTTCATAGTTTGATGAAGAAATATGAGGATGATAGTGATTTTATACTGCATCTTGTCCAGTAATGGTTGGGACCATTTGCTGTAATCTTCAGTAGATGTGTTCCTCTTGCTTCATACATCAAAGTAATATGACTGCTGCAATTCAGGTTCTTAACCATGATATTATTTGTGAAAAATCCGTGATCAGTGTTATTTAATAAATAGATCACTATTTTCACTGAATGGGAACAGAAATGCAATTAACTGGCAAGCTAAAAATGTGGTACGATGGGGATTGACAACGTTAGATTCCATAATTGATAATTTATGAGGAAATTGGAATTTCCAAGTTTAGTTGTGGAGGTTCTTTTCCACTAACTGATTGGATTAGGTTTAATTTCTAAAGGCGAATCGTTTTTATTAGGTACGGACCAGTCTTAAAGAAGACTTTGAAGAAATGATTCTGATAGCCGAATTTGGCATTTTATATTGGTAGTCAATAACATTTAAGAAATATATCTGGTCATTAACAGGGATTTATTGTTTTAGTGATACTAAGAATCCCCACTCCCCAGAATGTTTTTATGAATTTTCATCGTTTTGGGATTCTAAATGTCTTCTGAAAACAAACTTACGTTTGACAGTAAAAACAATAAATAGCAATAATTTGAAAATTTTGCGCCTTGCATATTTGCATTATTAAGTATTGTTTCTAGTTTTGTTGCTTGATTTGTACGGCAAGGTGATTTTGCATTTGAAACATTTATCTTGCAAAAGCGATTTGCTTGCACTATGTGTTGACACTCGTTATGCATTTTGCAGGAGACCTGTTAGAAACAGGTCAAGCATCGTCATCTGGGACTTCAGACGATTGTCCACAGTCGTCACGTAAGCGTCCAAGAAAGGAAGTAGTGCAGGCAGTGTGTTTGATCTCAACTTGCCTGCAGAGCCTCATCCAACAACTTCTTAAAAGTCGAAGACGACATACAATTACAGCAGATTATTTCTGTACATTCGGTTGAGAAAAGAAATCGTCCCACTACCTATTATCGGTTCTTTCTGTCCTACTTGTTTCCTCAACTATTCTAGGGAATGGTATGGAACAGAAAACTAGATTAACTATATATAGTCTTTTGTTCGGACTCCGACACAGGGAATAATTGGGTGTTTCTCTGGTGGAGTCCCATTGTGGTGCTGAAATATGTTCATATGGGGAGGTCTTTAGTTGGAGGATGAATATAATTAAATTAAATTATTAATAGGATGCAATGTGTAGATCCTATTTCTCATTTTGATTTTTTAGTTATTGGGCAAATAGCATTTTCCTAGTATTTACAGAGATTCTAGTTATGGTATATATATGTAATGAATGGTAGCAATTGATCTTTGTCTTTTTGCCAGCCAAAGCTTCTATGGCAGTAAAAGTGAATTTAAATCAAAGAATGAATGACTAGTGGCGAAAACAAAAACACGATTTATGTGAAATTCTGAAGCAGAGCATGAGCCATCAAATCTTGCATAATCGTTCAATTGAAAAGCTACACAATAATATTGGCAACACCCTGGTGAATACCTTTAGATGAAGTACTTGATGTATTTTCAGAGTATAATACAATATATGCAGAAAATCAAGGAATCTTTTCCATTAACACCCTGGGGTTATCAGTAAAATCAATTTACAATAGGAAATTAATTCTGGTTAGTGATTTTCTTGGCATCCATAAGCAGAAATCATGTCATTAAGCAGTTATCTATAATGAAAATAATGAAAACTGAAAACTATTTAAAAACAGTTTTCCGGACCCACACAGTTACATGCGACTGTGAGGAAAGACTGGTGCCTAACTACTGTGATTTTGCCCACTGTGGTTCTTGGTGGCTACGGGTATTATTCTTTAGTGAAGAGACCTCCAGGTTCAAGTTTCAAAATGACAGGGGCAGATTTAAAGGAAACAAAACTACTGTCATTTTGCTGGTCATTTTGCCTGAATCTGGAAGAATCATCGAAATAATACGTGTTTTATTCAATGTTGTAAAAACCGCTAGGCGCTCGCTAGGCGGCAGACTGCGGGCCTAGCGCCTAAGCGGAGCCTAGACGGTGTTAAGCGGGACCTGGGCGGGATTAGGCGGCTCTAATCGGAAAAAAATCATAGGCGGACAAGAGGGGGCCTAGACCTAGACCGGGATTAATCGGGCTTAATTTGGGCGGGGATTTTTACAACAGAGAGGTTTTATTTTATGTTTTTATTTCTAACTTTCGTTTTTCCTTTTTTCTTTTAGTTTAACTGCAGACTATAGGCAAATGCATATGCTGGTCTACACAGGTATGCAGATTCCTTCTATGGCTGACTTTTTTGCCTAGAATGCCTTTGGAAAGTTCGCTTTTGTGTATTTATTGGGTTTTTTATCCACAACAAAACTCTTGAATTTAGTGAGAAAAATGGCTTAGTCTACAATAGTGTTCAGTAATCTAGGAGTAAAGATTCTCCTTGCCTTATTTTTCTATAGAAACTGATTTAGATAAAGATGTCTTTGACCATTGAGATTGTCAAAGGCTAGATTAAGACAATAAATTTAGGGATAATTACAAAAATACCCCGAAGTTTGGGTTAATTACAGAAAAACTCAGAGATGTTCAAAATTACAAAAACTCCTTCAGGTTTCATTTTGTCTTAAATTTAAATTTAAGGGGGTAATCGTAATATTTTTGTAAATGTCGGGGGTTTTTTGATATGTTTTCGAAAATCACCGAGAAAATGTAAGACGGAATCAAACCTCAAGGAATTTTTTGTAATTTTTCTGTAATTACAAACCTAGGGATGTTTTTGTAATCATCCATAAATTTATTATAGTTTTAGATCACAATTTCGGTACAATTCACATGACTTCCCAAAGGCTAATAAACTTTACACTCTCTTCACTTCTTTTTCTTAATCTTTCTTCCCTTTCAATTCAATTCCTTGTCCCTCTCTAAAAATATGCTCTCTTCTCTCTCCTACCTCCTCCTTGCCGTCAACTTTTGATGATGAGGATTGGGTTTTCCGACCGGCTTCTCTAGCTTTTCACATGACAACGATCTCTTCCCGAAAATTTCTTCAACCCCTTCACATGGTACTTCGTCTTCTATTGGGGGCGTTCTCCTTGTATTTCCATCGCCCAAGGAGTTGCCCTCTCCTTTGGTGGTTAACATGTCCATGCCCCCCAAAAAAAGTTGTTACAACTTCTCCAAAGGTGGTCCTTCCCCAGCGATCCCCACGTGGTGACATCGGTGGTCCCCCTCGAGGCCAATCCTCAAGCACGGTGGTCCCCTCCCAAAGTATTCTCGCTATATCCTCAAATGCTTTTCCCACAAGGCAGGGCCTGGTACTTTCTTAGATTCTCGGGTAACCCATGAAAAATCTATTTTTATTGGTTCAAGAGCTCCCATTCAATGCATGCGTCCAAAATTCCAACTTTTACGGAAACACTAAAGCCCGAACATGATTCCCGTCGATTAAGAAGGAGATTCCTTTTCTCATTACGATGGATGAGGACATTTATCATCGACGTACAACGAACTACGTAACTCTTTGATAGGGCGATTGTTGCAACCAAAAGGTGCTAAACCGCTTTCATTGGAAGCTCTCAAGTCCAAGTTGATCGAGGTTTGAAAAATTCGAGAATAGTTGGCGTTTGGTTCCTCTTGGGAAAAGGTATTTCACCTTACAATTCACGAATTTGGATGACCGTAATCGTATTTTTGCTAAAGTTTCATGGAACTTGAATCCAGTTGCTAAGCGCGATTGGTACTCCTATCCAAATTGATGGACGTTCGTTTAATCAGTGAGGTGGGGCATTTTGTTTGCATTTTAGTCGAACTTGATCTAAATAATCCTCTTCAAGAGTTTGTTATGGTGGAACGGGTAGGACACTTTGTTCTTTTGTTTCACTTAGTTATGAAAACTTACCGAATTTTGTGTCAATCGTCGCATAGTTGGGCACCGGATCAAAAATTGTTCTCGGTCAAATCTAAGGAGGTACAACAAAAGGATGACATTGGGTGCAAGGAAAAAGTCCGATTCGTGGACGTTCCACTGCTCGAGATCGTGTTCCGGCTACTAAGGTGAAGGCGGTTGAATCAAACTTGGGTGCAAAGTAACAAGTCGTCAAGGTCGTGTTAAGGAGGGTGAAGATTCTTCTTCACGTATTCATACTAAGAATTCTTTTGATGTTCTAGGTCTTGATTCGGATGATGTGGCATGTGATAATATGAATTTGGAGCACAAATCGATAATGAGAATCGGATTATGGCTTCGAAAGATAATACTATAGCAAATACGCATGTCGTCATGGTTCCTTATCAACTCGCAAGCAACAAATTTGGATGAACATTGACAAACTAATTTGCAACGTGGAATGAAAATAGTTTCAAATAGCATTCATCTTAATGATTATGGCTTTAGCTCCAATGATCCTTCCTAGGGTTCAAGGTTATGGCGGCTTTGCCGGAAACGTTGGTCGATATGGCGGATGAAGACGATCAAGTTGATGCGAACAAATTGGAAGCTTTAAAGACCAAGTTAGGCGACTCTTCAATCAAGCTCCGATGTCTTTCACTCAAGTGATTCGTCGGAAGCTATGAATGCTCCGCAATTGTGGCTGGAGGATCTTGGCCGATATTCCATAGGATACCGGACCATCGGGAGGATACTCAAGCACGCATAAAAAACACATGACAATGTCCTTCGAAAATCCTCTAGAAATAAACGTCCATCATTTCGATTGAGATTTTAAGTTATTTCTGTTGTTTTTTTTATGGGGTACTCTTTTTTCTATCAAAGGTTTTTCCGATGGGTTTTACTTTGATAGATTTTAACGAGACCCCTTTTTTAAAGCTAGTGCATGGCTTGTAAGCGATCTTACTACATTTTCTTTTTAATAATATTTTGCATTTATTCAAAAATTTAATTCCTTGTCTATGAACTTTGGAGGCGTCAAAAGGGAATTTTTTGCTTGAAGTTTTCGAACGCGATGCACTTACCTTGAGATGGTCATTCTTTTTCTTTGTGGACTAAAAATAATGGATATTTACAAAAACAACCCACGAGGTTTAGCCTTTATTACAAATACACCATGGAGTATTACAAACACCCCATCGGGTTTGTATTAGGTTTAACAAAATACCCCCACGTAATGGAAAAACTTGTATAATAGAAACAATATCGAGGGTGTTTGTAATTTTGAAAGATAATCGCGTTTTTTTCTTCGTATAAACTCAACCTGAGGGTATTTTTCATAATTATACCTAAAAATAAATTATGGATCTATAACTGAAGGGCGGACACAGAGGGACAAGGGCCCCAATGTTTTCCAAAATTCTCCTCCTCCCCCCACCCCAAAAAAAAAGATTTTCCAAATTATTTTTTTGTAGTTAAAATAAAGGAATTAATTTACAATTGCCCCAAACTTTGATAAAAACTTCTAGTAGTTGTGTTTTACAATATAAAAAACTATTATTTATGGTTAGTATATGAATATTTTTTCTCATAGTTTAAATTTATGAACTAAATCCGCTTTTTCGCTCCCAGTTGGAATCCTGCGTCCGCCACTATATATAACCAAATTGAATATTGAGCTAGAATTAATTTTCGTTGAATAAATCAAATCTTTTGTGGTTATTTTCGAGATGATAGGCATTTTACATATACATGACATTTATCCCATCGAAATTAATTTTTTTGGGGAATTTTTTTAACTACCCACTATGGATAGTGTGTATTCTTTTCTACCCACCAACTTAAAAACTCGTTTTTACCCAATTTGACCAAATTGCCCTTCATTTAATTTGAGGATTTTGAATTTTAAAATCGATGTAATTATTGTTTTCCTTGAAAATCGTGTGTACACCCCAAATACACACCCTACGTGCAGAAGAAGACAAGAAATATATATATATATATATATATCGTGTCGAAATTGTGCCCTAATTTATATCATGCTCATTTCATAATTGTACTATATCGTATGCGTGCATTTCATTCTCACACATATCGTGCCCATTTCTTATACATATCGTGCATGCATGCATAGCATGCATTTTCATTCCTTATATTTCTACATATATCGTGCATACATTTCATTCCTTATATTTCTACATGCATATCGTGCATGCATTTTTATTCCTTTTATTTCCATGCATTTTCATTCCATATATTTTTACATATCGTGCGCATGTATTTCTACATACATTGTGCATGCTACCTCATTCTACATATCATGCATGCATTTCTACATACATATCGTGCATGCATTATTAACGAGGCACGATATATCGTGGCACAATATTGTGCTCATTAAATTATGGCACGATATCGTGCACGATATATTGTGCCAAATTTTAATGAGGCACGATATAAATTTGGCATGATATATCGCGCCTCTAGTAAACCTACAATGCACGATATAATGGAACAAATTGTGTATATTGTGCAATCTTGAGTACATATCATGCACAATACAATCTTTTTTTTTAAATTTAGAAATTTCACATATCGTGCAAGTATATTCTTGCTATTTTGTGAAGAAGGAGAAGAGAGAGAAAAAACAAAAAGTTGGAGGGAAAAATATGTATGTATTTTACATGAGAGAGAAATATCAACTTTACCTACTTTAAGACTTGCATTTAAAGCGCCAAGGTATTGTGGTAAAAGAACTCCAAAATAGATAGAAAACATAGTTTTTATCCTATATATTAAAAAAGTTTATCTCCTATCCGGTGAGTAATTCCCACCATTTCCTCAATTTTTTTTTCAAGATAGCATTGAATCAATACATCATCTTGGTGTTTTATTTGGAGCTTCAATGATCATTTAATTGGGCTGTCACTCCGAGATTACTCTTTGTTAACAAACAAACATACATTAATTGCAGACATCAAACAACGTTCTTTTTTTTTTTTTGATAAAACAACGTTCTTTTTTTTTGTTTTGCCTTTCAAGAATATAATTATGAAGTCTGTACCTCACCAACTTCAATGACTTGGGAGTTTGTATAATCTATAAGACATTAATTGGAAACTAATTGATGCAATCTATGTATTTAATTGATCTTTTAGTATGTCTGTAAGATTCTTTGGGAAAGTGAAAATTGACTTACTAGAAGACTGTTGCTAATTATAATCAAATAATTATGTATATGTCGGTACACCCCTATTAGAAAAACAAGCAGTTTTTGTTTGAATCTCCCAGCAAATGACAAAAGAACATGAATTTACTAAAATCAAGCATTTTATGTTGAACAAACTTCATGACCTATAAGTCAACAATTATTACAAAATTCTGCTACAAATGTTTTTGATTTCTTGTGTTAGATAAGTAAGCTTTGTTTTATTTTTATTAATAAGTTGGGAGTATTGGTTGAAGGAAGGGATAAATTTCAAAGAATCGAAAGATATCTGGGATTCGAACTCCGGTCAATATTCTTACAGGATGAGAGATACCACTTGAGCTACAAGCCCGTGGTGTAAACTTTGTTTTATTCCATTACTTTGTACTCCATCCGTCCCAAATATATACCATTATTCATTTTGGACGTTCTAAATATAGTCACTTTCTATATTTAATAGTATTTTTTTCTATATTTTTACTATTATAATCTTATTTAATACACATTTTGTAATTTGCACTATTCATTAAATAAGGGCAAATTGAGTAAATATTTTTATATTTGTACTTTTCAATACTTTCTTAATATGTGTGAAAAGTAAAATTGACCTATATATATAATGCGACGAATTATTTCTTTTCTTTTTTTTTTTTTCCTTTTTCGGGTGTGGATTCTTGACATGATATAACAACAAACAACATTTTAATTCTTGAATTATCTACCTAATTAGTATCATTCAAAAACTATCTTAAACCTCAAAAAAAAAAAAAAAAAAAAACTATCTTAAAATCTCCAAAATTTTGACAAACCCCAGAATAATCCAAAAGATTGAGAACTTTTAGCAAGAATGTGCTACTTTTTATTAAAGAGCCAAATGGCACATAATCCCATAAAAAGTTGCATTTTTTTTTAAAATTTATCTGTGAGCTGTGAGTCACAAATGTTTGCATCTTTTTTGGTCTTGTGACTTTGTGTATATTACAGATAAGAGAAAGAATTAAGCCATGCAAAATGCACAAAAGATCAGTCACAGTTCATTTTGAAACATTCCTTTTTAACTTTTTGTTTTGACCTTCACCTTTCAGCCCTTTTGAGGTGAGCCAAAAAAGCCAATGCTATATGGGAACTTTTCCACAAATTTTTGCTACCATGCATTTCTATGATTAATTTCATCGTTTTTAATGCAAGTTTTTAAACTCAATAATTGTTTTTTAACTTGAAGTAGTAATAATTTTTTTATAACTATTTTTATGTTCATATGGTGCTTCAAGAATCAATCTTTAGATTATGTTGGCAAGATCTTCCTTTTTCTACCTTTTCTTCTTATTTTTTTAAAGATTTCTTTAGTTATTACCATTATTTGAGAAATAACATAGCTCATGAATCACATTACTTAGAACTAGAGGTGTAAAACCAAAACCACGACCTGGAGTTGCAATTTTCATAGGCCCAAAAGGAGCCGAGCTCATTTAACCGAAAAGTCGGGATGGTCGGACTGATACATTTTACTTGTATTTTTAAAGTATAGGGGCCAGGCTCCAAAAATAACACCCGAGAAATTTTGGTCCAACCCGACCAACTTTCCTTTTTCACGATCCATTTGACAAAATTCTACTTGAACATTAACATAGTTTTATGTTAGGTGCTTCTCTGTTTTTCAGAGTTTTTGTCAAAATGGTGATTAGGCCAAGTGATTTCAAGAATTAAATGCCCAATTCTCCTATTTTCACAAACCAAAAGCCCCCAACTAATTATTTGCTTCTTTTGATGCAGGAAAAAAAAAAAAAAAAGTCTCAACATTGCATAAAGCCAATACAAAGGTGGCAAGGCTTTCTGATAAAAAAGTGACTAGTCAAAAACAAGAATTGTCACTCTTTCAATTTTCAAGTCCCACCCCTTTGCCCGCATGTGTGCATGGATAAGCATGAGGCAATAATTATTTTCCCCTAATAATTATAAGGGATAATTACCCAAAAAAAAGATTTTTAAAAATTACAAAAAAACCCTTGAAGTTTAATTTCTGTTACATGTTTCCTTCATAAGCAAAAATATTTCAAAATCCCCACTAATATTTGTAAAAATATTATAATTACCTTAAGACATAATCAAACCTCGAGGGGGCTTTTTGTAATTAAATTTTTTTGTAATTAGCTCAAACCTCAGGGGTGTTTTTGTAATTATCCCTATTTATAATGGATTTGTAGCATGTAAAATGTTTTATTGTACTTTGTAAATTTTCACCACTAATTTTAATTATTGATGGCACGGGACATAATTGCAAAAATACTCCTAAGGTTTGGGCTAATTACAAAAAAACCAAGAGATTTTTAAAAATTACAAAAAAACCCCTTGATGGCGTATTAAATTTGAGGGGTTAATTGTAATATTTTGATAAATATAAGGAGAACTTTTAAATGTTTATTTTTGCATATGATGGAGGAAAAAGTAAGACGGGTCAAACATAAAGGGTCTTTGCGTAATTTCCAAAAAAATAATGTTTTTTTGTAATTAGCCCGAACCTAAAGGGTGTTTTTATAATTATCCCTTTTTGTTATTCAATGTAGTTCTCTGACATCATATTTAAATAGGAGTCCACGTCTAATTGACCCTTTTTATTAAAAAAAAATATATGTTTCTTAGATACCTTTTTTTTAATCCTTTTATCTTTATTCCATTTTATTCAACAAGTTAGGTAAGACTTCATATATACTTAATTCCTGAGTGGTGTTTGATAAGTTCCTGAGATTGTATTTAAGTTTGAATAAACTCAATAGTTTTCTTGTTCAGCTTTCCAAGACTTTCTGTGTGTTTGTGTGTGAGTAGTCTTTTCTCTATTACTGAAAAAATGCAGCAACTACTTTTATTGTCACCAAATTAAATGTTTTTTGGAAGTTTCTTACATCTTGTTTTTTTTTTTTTTTCTGTTTATCCAGTTTTGAACTTTCTGTTGGAATATCTCCTTGCTGCATTTAATGCTAGTATTTCAGTAGGAGATTTTATTTTTGCAAAGAATCTGCATTTAATATGTTCCCTCATTGGTATGTTTCATAACCCTTTATTTCAATGTGCCTTTTGTCCTTGTTCTGTATCCCCAAGCCATTAATGAGAAAAAAAAAAAAAAACTCAAAAGTTAGAATTTTCTGAACATTCATCAAGAAATGCATCTGTTTCTTTATGCACTCAACTTCTAATATTTTTTTGACACATATTTATCAGGTTATTTTCTTACACATTTGGAGTTGAATGTTAATTACATCAATTATGGGGAACTTGAAGAATTTTGAACCCAAGAAGAGACAACTTTCCCCAGGCGAGGCTCAAAGTGTGTTGAAAGAGGAGGTAATAAATCTATTTCTCAAGATTATATTTTTGTACCAGTTATCTTTTATTTTTTTACAGACATAATGTTTCCATACTAATTTCTCAAAGAAACAAAGAATTCCTTTGTCTAATTTGACAAACACATTGCAAAATTTACACAAGAAACCACTCCAAGAGGCTCCTCCAAATTAACTGTACAAGGACTTGATTTTTTTTTTTATTTAATCAGATTTTGAGATTTGTTTATGTTGCTATGTCAAACACTTGTAGATTGAACAGCTTAAAAAAGAACTAGAGAGCCAAACTGTGGTACGATCTGCGCTAGAGAAAGCATTAAATTGCCAGCCTCTATTGGATGATCCTATGTATAAATCACTTTCTCAGGTTCTTTTCTTCTTTTTTTTTTTTTTTTTTTTTTTATTTTTCTATTTTATTTTCTTTTTTGTTGAAAGTTTTCCAATTTCCTGTGCTTAATTACAAAAACTACTCCTAAAGTTTAGCTTAATTACAAAAACTTCAGTTATTGTTCAAAATTTATAAGTACCCCCTTAAACCCCTTTGAGGTTTGTTGTTTACCTAACAACCCCTCTCATGATGGTGCAATTTGTAAAAGAGAAAACAAATGTCAATAAATATTTGTAATTTTGGCAAATAACTGGTTCTTTTGTAACTAGGCTAAACCTTAGGGTAGTTTTTTGTAATTAACCCATCATAGTACTAACTACTAAGTAAAAAAAAAATTCTCACATTTTCTCTTGAAATATTGTTCTGCCATTCTATGTACTAAGTAAACAATTTTCTTACACTAAATATTTCTCATGACTATGTTTATGTCCAGCCTGCAGAGGATCTCATCAAAGAAATTGCTCTTCTGGAGTTGGAAATCATATATTTGGAGAAGTATCTTCTATCAATGTATCGAAGAAATTTCGAAACGGCTATCCACTTTACCAAGAGTCGACGAAAAACCAGAAACCAACGATGAAATTCATAGTCGGATATCTTCGGAGGTTGCCAAAACTAATTTGGAGCCACTGAATGAAGAAGATTCAGTCATTAGTTATAGAAACTTCGTGTCACGTGACGACTCAGCAAACATGTTACCAACTATAAAATGCAATGACATTCTCGGATCAGACAATCTGATCGATTCTGGGATATTCCGAAGCCATTCATCGTTGTCTCAGCAATCAGCTTGTTCCTTCAGAATGTCGCCTACATTCGGCCGTGGCTGAAGGTGTAGACGCGTATCATTCTCTACCTTTATCGATGTTGGAGGTACTAAAATATGAAGTTATTGTAATAATGTTGAACGTTCTGTTGAAAATTTCCCTTTTGCATGCCTAGTTTTGAACATTCTATGCTACTTAATCCCTGGAAGCTGACTTAGACGTATCATGAGTTGACATATGTCAACTTCTGGTTGGTTCAATGGGTAAAGTGCAACGAATTATATAGTTAACGGTATAGTTTAGATGGCAAAATGCAATTAATTTACCTGTTTCATTTCATCAGCGGATACAGGATTCTACTTCAAATGCTAATCAGGCAGAGTGTAACACGTCTAGTTTTCCCGGTCGTGTTTGTGAAACGCTTAACTGGCTTTCTGAGGAGATGATCAAATGCATCTCAGCCGTATATTGTCATCTATCTGATCCTCCTCTGTCCGAACATCATAACATTTACGGCCTCTCAAGCGAAGAAAATCCGTCTTTCGGTTCGTGGCTGAACAATCCTTTCCATCTAGAAGCTTCCAATGAGTTTTCTGGATCTTTGTTCACAATGGTTGAAATACATGGACTTTTTAGAGATTCCCAAAGGCTAAATGATGTTGAAGACTTGCTACAAAATTATAGGTACTCATAGATCTTTTGGTTTCTATTCGAGCAATCTACAAAATTCTTCGGTTAAATATGTCTCAATCTAAGAAAAAAAGTAGTTTTTAGTGTTTTCAAATGTCAGCTCGTTTTACGTTCGAATCTAAAAGTTGTGGAGAGGTCGTTGATTTCTGATTCTGCTTCCGATTTGACTCTTACACACAAATAAAATCATTTTTACAACTTATTCATCGAACACGAGATTTCTAAGCACCGTTACTACTCTTTTCAGGTGTCTCATTTCCAAGTTGGCCCAAGTTGATCCAGGAAAATTAAGGCATGAAGAGAAACTAGCATTCTGGATTAATATTCATAATGCACTAGTAATGCATGTAAGAATCCATATATACTCTCTATTTTTATCATATATATTACATGACAAAAATGAACTTTAATAACCATTTATGTAATGGTGCAGGCTTTTATGGTTTATGGGGTTCCAAGAGGAAATCTAAAGAGGATATCTTTAGTTCTGAAGGTACTGAAATAAAATTAAGATGTTATTTAGGTTTAATTACAAAAACATCCCTGAGGTTTGGGCTAATTTTACAAAAAAAAAAAAAAACAGAGATGTTTCAAAATTACAAAAAAAAAAAAAAAACGCATCAGGTTTGATTATGTATTAAATTTAAGGGGAAACTGTAGTATTGTTATAAACATGAGGGGGTTTGATGTGTTTTTTGCTTGTGAAGGGAAACATGTAAGGGTTTTTTTATTTTCAAAAACCTTTGGATTTTTGTGTAATTAGCCCAAACCTTAAGGGTTTTTTATCGTAGTTATCCCTATTATTTATTCTCAAGACCAATCTAAGTGTTTTTCTTCATCTAATGTAAGAATTTGTTCTGTTTAGGCAGCATACAACATTGGAGGCCATACCATAAGTGTGGACACAATACAGAGTTCTATTTTGGGATGCCGTTTGCCTCGTCCAACTCCGGTATTCATGCACGTTACCCTGAGGTTTGGGGTAATTACAATAAAACCCATAGAAGTTTCAAAATTACCAAAAAAAAACCCTGAGGTTTGACTTTGTGTTGTAATATTTTTACAATCGTAAAGAGGCGGTTTTGTTTTGCTTATGAAGGGGCAAAATGTAATACAAAATCAAACCTCAAGGGGTTTTTTTGCATTTTCAAGAACTTCTGGGTTTTCTTTGTTATTAGCTAAAACCTCGAGGGTGGTTTTTGTAATTATCCCTTTTTAAAGTAAGCTGCAACCATTATTTGATATATTCATGGCCTAATTTGGTGATACTTAAAATCATTTGTTACAGTGGTTGCACTCATTGTTTTTCCCCAGAAAAAGTTTAAAGCTGGAGATCCTCGGAAGGCATTTGCAGTAAAACACTCAGAGCCTCAACTACATTTTGCACTTTGTTCTGGATGCCAATCAGATCCAGCAGTAAGTCACCAAATGAAATACTGATAAATTAAGAGCTATTCGAAATCAGCTTAATTTTAGGGGCAATTACAAAAAAATCCTGAGATTTTGGCTAATCACAATATAACCCAGAGATGTTTCAAAATTACAAAACGCCCCTTAAGTATGATTTTGAACCACGAGCTTGTAGCTCACGTGGACGCTTAATTGTAAGGGTGTTGACCAGGTTCAACCCCGTATCTTTTAGTTTCTTTTGAAATTTATCCTCTCCCTCCAACCACTACTCCCAATTTATTAAAAAATAAATGTTTTTTGCTTACGAAGTGGGAAATGTAAGACGAAATTAAGGATGACAATTTTGACATGTCCCGCCCTTGACCCGCGGCGGGCGGGTCCGGGTATCTACTCGCCCCATAGGTATCCGCCCCGCCCCGCCCCGTCCCTAATTTTTATTTTTAAGTTTATTTTAATATATATTTTGCTTATATAATATATATTATAATATGATTTTTATGTATTCTTATATTATAATGTTTTTAGGAAATTCATATATTATATTAAAAATTTATAAATTGATAATAACAACTTTTATAAAGAATTTATTAGAAATACATATATTTTTTCCTTTTATTTCATTTTTTCAGTATTTAATCTAATCTAAAATGGGGCAGAACGGGCCAACACGCATGCGCCCGGCAGATTACCCGTTCTAGGCACGAGTCTGGGGTCTGGGTCTGAGTCTTCAGGTATCCGCCCCACTCTATTGCCATCCCTAAACAAGATCGAAAATTCAAGGTTTTTTTTTTTTTTTTTTGCAATTTTCAAAACCTCTAGTTTCTTTTGTAATTAGCCCGAACTTGAGGGAGGTTTTTGTAATTATCCCAAAATTTAGTATTCGTTACTTTCCTTTTAACTGCAATATTTGGTGTTGGAACTTGTACAGGTTCGTTTATATACGCCCAAGAGAGTGTTCCAAGAGCTAGAAATGGCTAAAGAAGATCACATTCAAATGAATATAAAGCTACATAAAGAACAAAGATTGCTTGTACCAAAGAATGTGGAGTATTTCATAAAGGAAATGGGATTATCAACATCAGGCATAGCAGAAATGATTGATCATTCAATGCCTCACTCTTTGGCAAATAATTTTCAACAGCCTCAGCATGGAAAGCTCTGGAAAAAAATTGATTGGATCCCTCATAATTTCACCTTCCGTTTTCTACTTTCAAATGAACTAGTCAGATGATCTTCGATTTTGTGATTTTTTTTATTTTTTGGAGTGAAGTTTATATGAAGTACCTATATTACACAATGTTGTAAAAAGCGCTAGGCGCCTCTGTTGTAAAAATCTCTGTCTAGCCCCGATTAATCCCCGCCTAGACGCTAGGCCCCCTTGTCCGCCTACGATTTTTTTTCCGATTAGGCCCGCCTAATCTGGCCCATGTCCCGCCTAGGCGCTAGGCCCCAGTCTGCTGCCTAGCGAGCGCCTAGCGCTTTTTACAACATTGCTAGGCGCTATGGGCTAGTCGGGCGGCCGGTCTGCGGCTAGCGCCTAGACGGAGCCTTAGCAGGGTTAGGCGGGACCTGGGCAGGATTAGGTAGAGCCTAATCAGAATGATTACGTAGGCGAACAGAGATATTACATAGATGTGCCTCCAATTGCATTTTCTTAATATGCTTTATTCTTCATGCTTGTAATCATCAAGGTTGAAACAAGATTCAAGAATTTAAATATGATAAAGCTAATTACATTGGAGTCGACCGGATACACAAGAAAATTCATTAGTAACCTTATTTTCTATTAGGCTAGCCAAAATTCATCCCATATTTGGTGCAACGGTCTTTAATTTTTTTTTTAAGAAAAATAATTTCATTAATTCAAACTACAAAAATTTTGAAAAAAGAAACAGATTTGTTAAGAACCATAAAGAATGAAACTATGAAAAAATTCATAGCATCTAGGTTAATAACAAAAAGGTTTAAAGCCTACAACTTTTTTGAAACAATCCCTAGTTTTTGAGTTTTCGCCCCAACCCAGCCAGGCTTGGGCAGAATAGGCGAGCAAGTACAAGTATTAGTAGCATAACAAAAATGCCTTCCTCGTCATTAATATGTTTGCTCGCGGCAATTCCGAGTACGCGTCCATGAAGCTCATCAACTCGTGACCCGCTGTGGCGTCCACCATTTGATCAATATGCGGTAAAGGAAAGTTGTCTTTTGGGCACGCTTTATTCAAGTCGGTGTAGTCAGCTTGTGAAAGTGATCTCTTTGCTTGTTGTTTACTGATTATTATTAATATTTATAGTCCAAACGGGATTCTGGTTTTCTTACTTTATGTTTCGAGTCATTTGATCAAGGGATCAAGTCCTAACTAGAAATATCTTAAGAAAAAAATTGATAAACATATAAGGTGATTTCAGGCCAAAAATGCCAAAATATATAGGGATGAGATCCTATGAGACCATAGCTATAGGTAGGAACATGAGACTCAATCCACACCCTTCAACCAAATAAAATAAAAGGCTAGGATTTAATGGCATTTTAAAGTAATTGAAAAATAGTGGGGACCAAATAGGTACAATTGGAATGTTAAAATCACCAAATAATTGTTTTCCTAAAATCAAGGAATAGAATCTTACCATAATCACCATCTTCCAGTCCCAACGTGAAAGCATCGTGCAAAAACCGAAAAAAAAAAACCACGATCACAAAGAACGCGTCTCCCCGGCGTCGAAATATCGACTTCAACATCATCTTCTCCCACGATCAAAAGCAACGTAAAAACACGAAATCCCACGCAAAAATCGAACCAACAAATATTCTCGTGATCAAAAACACCAAAAATCCACATCAACGGATCGGTATTGCAATGTCACGCATACACGTGATACCCCCTCCACAAAAATCCCAACAAGGTAATATTTGACACCAATTCATCAAAAAAATGTGTGGTTCAAATGCATGTAATGTTGAACAATAAAAAAATTCTCCAATTAATTATGTACATATAGCTTTGGAAATTCTGTGCATATAGCTTTGTAATTATGTGCATATAGCTTTGTAATTCTGTGCATATAGCTTTGTAATTATGTGCATATAGCTTTGTAATTTTGTGCATATAGCTTTGTAATTACGTGCATATAGCTTTGTAATTCTGTGCATATAGCTTTGCAAATCAGAACTCGTGTATATTATATGCTTAGAGCATGTGTGTTTAGTTCGTATTAATGATATCCGTGTATAGTGTTTCGAATTTGTGTATTTATTATGAAAATATGTATCACATATAATGTAACACATATAGCTTCTGTACATATGTGTGTTTAGTTAATATTAATGAAATGTGTATATAGTGTCTCGAATCATGTATTTATTAGTAAAAATGTATATCACCTATAATATATCCAAAATAGCTTCGTACATATGTGTGTTCGGTTGGTATTAATTAAATGTGCGCATATAGTGTCTCAAATCAGTGTATTTAGAATGAAATATATGTAGTACATATAGCTTCTAATATATAGTGTCTCACATATAATGTATTCCCTAAATACGTTTTTGCCTATTAACAATACATCTAATATATGTTTAAAGTATTAATTATGAAAAAAATGGCAATAAATATGTGTACTTATACAACAAATATTGGTGAGTTCAATTTTGCACCATACATTCATGTTCTCAGAAATATGGATTTACACAATACATTTAAAATCTGTGTAAATAGTATTCGAATTTGTTGTTTTAATATCTAAATATTGTGTTTTTGCGGATCAAGATCTAGATTACACCACGTTGGTCGAGGCTCGAAATTTCACCGGATCAAATAAATATTGGATACTGATTACATAATTCGAGCATAAACATACAATATATGCAACCTATTTACACATTATCCGTGTATTACACACACATCGTCCTTCAATGACAACATCAAGATCAATAAACCTATGTTTTGGAATTATGTGTTTAAAGATGTAGAATTATGTGATTTTAGTTATGTAATAATGTTTTTTAGTAATAGCATATTGTTTTTGTTATTTTGTGCAAGCATGTATATTTGGTTTGGAATTATGTGTTTTTAGATGTAGAATTATGTGTTTTTAGTTTTGCAATAATGTTTGTTTAGTAATAGCATATTGTTTTTTGTTATTTAGTGCAAGTATATTTTGGTTTGGGATTATGTGTTTTTAGATGTAGAATTATGGGTTTTTAGTTTCACAATAATGTTTGTTTAGTAATAACACTTTGTTTTATGAATTTTTTGTGCAAGCATGTACACTTGTTTTGGAATCATGTGTATTTAGCAATAGAATAATGTGTGTTTAGTTATATAATAATGTGTATATAGTTTTGGGTTAGTGGATACTTAACTGTACATAATTTTGTGCGTAAGACATACAATGTAATAACTACAATACAATATTAACGTTGTATAACAACATTCCGACCATATGTACGTGAAAAATGCAAATTTATATTGATTAAAGAGAAAACATCCCACGTCCGAACCATTCATATCCACAATTCAAGACCATCTAAGTCATGCAAATGGCTCCCAAAGACAAAAAAAAACCCCAACGATAGTAACCTAACTATATAAAAATGATGAGCACAGTTCTGCATACTACATTGTCTATTTAAAACAAAACTACAATACGATATTCCCCGTCCAAAACTTTTTGGCTTCTTCCAAACATCTATCCTTTAGCTCATTGCTATGGTGGAGGATTATTGCGGTGAGTACTTCGTGCGTAAGTTAGACAACTTGAGACGCATTATTCTTCTCCAAACCACAATCCCATCCCTTGGTGCCACCACCCATGTAGCTCTCCATATGCCTCCTCATGACATATATACCACAATCAACTTTGTTTGTGGTATCTCTCCCAAACATGCATAGTCTACACGGGGTGAATTTCCTGACAACACTAGCCATTTGCGGGCAACCTTTAGTCTCCAAGTAGTTTGAAAACATCCGAACCTGCAAAATATACCATGGAAAACAAATTCAAACTTCGTAGACTATATATTATAATTAACCATATCATACTAACTAACTACACATAATTTCAAACTTAAATACACAGAATTACATACCTATATAAACACACTTATTCTACACTCAAAAATTATCTTCCCATATCTTTAACTATGATCACTATAAAAACCAAAAATGTGGGGTTGGGGTGGGGTTGGCCGGGGTGTGTATGGGTGATCGTATTGTATCAAATAATTTATTAATTAGTCCTTCACTTTTTTCCAATTCAAATTTCAAATGCACGAAAAGTACTTTAACGTATATATGTTGATGCATTGGTTTGAAAAACACGATGCTATTACTAAATAAACATTATTACGAAACTAAAAACACATAATTCTACAACTAAAACACATAATTCCATGATAGTATGCTATCCAAGCATATAGATGTTGAGTAAAACAAAATTATTTACCAAAACATACAACTAACTCATCCATTAGCATAAACCATATACACAATATTATATAACTAAACACACGTAATTCTATAGCTAAACACACAGACTCAGTGAGCTAGTTCACATGATTCCAAATCAAATATACCTACTCACACACTCTATAACTAAACACACGCTGACTCTATAGCTAAACACATAGAATTCTATAACTAAGTTCACATCATCCAAAATCCAAATCGAGCAAGGAAATGCAACACATAAACCATAAACACATTATTATATACCTAAACACACGAATTCTATATCTAAGTTCACATGATTCCAAATCAAATATACCTACACACACGTAATTCTATAACTAAACACACGAATTCTATAGCTAAATACACGAATTCTATATCTAAGTTCACATCATCCAAAAGGGCAAACCGAGCAAGAAAATGCAATACAAAAACCAAAAAAGCTCACCAACTTGTCCTAAAATCTCCATATTTATACCCTAAAATTGAACAAAATGAAAATAATAAAATAGACCATAAAAACACAAAATAGAACCCTAATGAAAAACAAACACCAAAATCGATTAGAAAAACTTACACCCAAATTGAACCCTAGAAGCTTGTGTGTTGAACCCCCACGAATAGTCGCCAAAATCGAGATGTTCAAACCCTAGATACTTCAAGTGATCGATATTTTGAAACGGAGAGATAGAGGAAGCGAGTTTAGGTAGGATGAGATGAAGCAATTTTTCGATTTTTTTTTTACAAAGGAGATGGAGATAGAGGAGATGGAGATGGAGGAAGCCAGTATTTTTGAAAAGAGAAAGAAGAGAAAATCGTGGGATTATGAGATATCAAATTTCGATTACTAAAATTCGAAAATTAGGATTTACAAATATATCCCTTAACTTAAAGGGCAAATTACTTTCCTACCCTTGCGTGCAACCACCCATGCCTAAAATTGAGAGTAAAATATGGACCATTGATTATTAAATCAAATTTGCAGATGTGGTCTCGTGTTAACTACCTAAAGAGTTTGGCCTCGTTTGATCATATCCATATATATCATATCTAGGAATACAACAAAGGATCAAATCCAGTGTAACGAGTTCTCAACCTATACTTGTAACCTGAAATTAAACACTTAAAAATCCACAAAGAAACAAAATAACAAGGAAAAGTGAGAACACAGTAATAGGCTAATTGTCCAGTTTTTTGGGCTTCGCCCGTTGTGAAGCTTTGCTAAAATTCATATTGATCTATTAGTGAAAAGCCCAAAACATAAATAAAACAGTGTAACCCCAAAATCACCCAGAACCACACAAACATGAAAACTTCTTGTAGGCACTGATTTCTTCTTCTCCTCCTCCCTCTGTATGCTTCTCTTTTTTTATATTCTTTTTCAAAGAAAAGACAAATTTTTTGCCCTTTTGTCATAGTTAGCAAAATCTGAGGCTGTCTGCGGCCAAAAGCTTTTGGCAACTCTTAATTTAAACCACAATTCCTTGGATTTCGGTCACAATTATTTTGGCGGTTTTTGCAACATTGTTTGTTGCTGCTTTCAAAACCCTCCTCCATCCCCGACGCCAAACCTAACGAAATTCACACACACACATACACACACACAGTATCAAGAAAAGAAGAGTGGGTTTTGTAACTTACAATGGATGAAGAAAGAATAGGGCTGGTTTTGGCAAAAACCGCAGAGTTAAGGTCCAAGATTATTAACTGCATTCACAAAACGACTTCTAAAGAAGGTAAAATGAGTGAGTCCCGAGAATCTGAAGCAGAAAATCAAGATTATGATGTTGAGGAAGAAGCGGAAAGTCTTGTTAATATCAAAGATGCTCTTGAATCCCTTGAGGGGCAGCTTTCTTCTTTGCAGGTTTTTTTTTTCTGTCTTTTTTCGATTTTTGAAGTTGGGTGTTGGAAATTTTATATTTTTCCAGATGGGATTTTGATCTTGAATGAATTGACATATGGGTTTTGGTTATAATTTGGTATTGACTGCGTGGCAATCATTTGATTGTAGATGTAGATAGAACTAGGGTTTAAGTGTTCATACAGGCATATCGGTGGAATTTCTGTATACTGGGAAGGTCTCTGGATTTTGATTTACTTTGGGATTATATGTAAACTGGTTCCCTTGTTTCCTTTTAAGCCATCTGGGACTTGCCTCATTGAGATTCCTTATCGCCACTGCTATGTTTACATTGTTTGTGTTCTTCTAGTCCTTCGTGACGTGGAAAGTGCAGAAAGTTTTAAAAATATTAATACCACACTGTTGATTGTTTGCCACATATGAAAGAAAATATTCAGTATGATTGTTCATCTTTCTTTGCTCATGTCCATTGGAGACAGCATTAGTTGAATCACCTGGAGTATAACATACTGGGGCCAAATACAACATTCAGTATGTGTGGCTTTCTTAAAATTGAATTATGTATACGATTTTACTATGGTTAAATATCGAGTAAAATTATAAATATTAACTACACAGGCCCACTTATGAACTTTTGAGTTTACCATCTCTCAGAGTTTGGCTAAGCTCAAGTCACTATCTCCAAGTATACTTGAGCCTGAGTTGAGCCAAGTTTAGATGTAGACGTGTAGTTCTAGCTGAGCTGACTCAAAAAGCTTGCAATTTCGCTCTTCTTGTTATTCTACTAGTTTTTTATGAAGGGCACATTATAGGGACAAGTTGAGGCAGTGATGCTTAATTAGGTTAAATGTTAGCCTACGAAAAGATGTTCGAGTTGAGAGCTATATTCTATTGGTTTGCATGTTTCTGCAATCAGGATCAGATGCTATATTGCCTCGTATGGGATCAAAACGTGAAAACTAGTTTTGGGTCATTTTCCAGATCCAGGTGTTTTTTACCCCTTAAAATGCTGATCTACCATAATCGTACTAATACTATCCAACAGGTGAAAAAGTGTAGCATCTGATGGGAATTTGTCTTTTGAAAATTTGCACTATATTAATCAGGTGCAAATAACACCTGACCTTTTTAGTGAACTCTGAGGTAATTGCCGTCACAAATAACGTGGTTTAATTCTGTTTAAGATGAACATAAATGAATTACATGTAAAGTATTATGTTGAGAATTTGCCCTCCACTTCACATTAATAGTTTTAGTTGCTCACTTATCAATTTCTCAGAACTTGCATCGAAGTGTGACTTTATTTTGTTCAATTTTTCCTTTCTTTTCTTAGTTTATTTTTTCCTTTCTTTCCTTTTTTTTTTTTTTTTGAACGAGGCTTAAGCTTCGATTGCCTCCTATTTTCCTTATTAGGCACTGCAGCAGCGGCAATGGTACGACAAAGAATCAGCCTTGGCTGATATCGAGGACAGCCAAAAGAAATTGCTCAAAGAGCTGAAAGAATACAAAGGCAAAGACTTGGAAGTCATAAACGAGGCCATTGCTTTTGCTAGCGTAACAGAGGACAACAACGATCTCCTCCTTCCCCCATATCCTAGCCGTCCATCTCATCCCATCGTGTCAGAAAACGGCTACCTGTCCACTTTCTCTTCCACACGCAAATTACCTCAAAATGGTGGTATAAAAATCTCGCCGACAGCTCCAATAATCTGTCAGAGTCGTGGGGCCCTTTTAGATCGGTTAAAGTCTTGATGGGGAGAGCGGCTAAGACGGCCCTGACTGTAGTTGGGGTGATCACTATATTGAGTTTGGCTGGTTTTGAGCCGCGGCTGAGGAAACGGGATAATCAGTTTAAGTTTTTCGACTTATTTCAGCTGAATAGTGAGAAGGGAACGAGTGTTGAGTGTCCGCCGGGAAGGTGGCTGTGATGGAAAATGGCGAAACGCGGTGCGTTGTGAAAGAGAGGGTTGAGATTCCGTTCGAATCGGTTGTTGCTACTCCTGATGTGAGTTATGGTTGTGGGTGAGATTAAATTTGTTTTGGCTTACCTGAAAATAATAAGAGAGGAATGAATTGTAGGAGTTATTTTGTTGGTAATGTTTTTTTGTATATTCCAATCTCTTTTGACATACACTTGTTTGACCTGGAATAGAAATGGGAGTGTATGTGGTGTTGATATTTGTTCACATAATGGGACAACAAAATGCAAGTTTATGGATGTTCAAATAAAATGCTGTGGTGTGGGGGCTTGTATGTGACGATGCTGCTTAATTCTGCTCGCAACAAGCTCAAACGGGTTTTGGAGGTTTTCTTATAATTAAGGATCATTAGCAAAAAAAAAAAAAAAAAATTGAGGTATTGAAAAAATCCGAGTTTTTGAAAATTACAAAAATCCCTGAGGTTTATTTCTTCCTTCACAAACTACAAAAACATCTCAAAAAACAATTGCTATATTCAATTTAACTTAAACCTAAGTGCTTTTTTTTTCTGTAATTTTGAAATATTTCTATTTTTTTTTTTTTTGTATTTAGCTCAAAAGTATTTTGTAATTATCTCTATAATTAATTAGGTAATGAGATTTATTTGGAGTATGTTATACACATAGATAAATGATTACAAAAAGAAAAAAAAGAGTGAACTCAATCCTTGATGGTACCCCATTGCCCCCGTTATAAAGCTTTTGTGGAGGAGGTGAATCGCGAATGTCTTCAATAAGTTAAGGTCCCGAGAAATGCCATAAATCGAGTCACCATACAAGAAATCATCATCCATCATGTTACCAAGGAGACTCAAATCCTCACACTTCACGCTGCAAGGTGTCAAGAAACGTACAAGGAGACTCAACATGTCACACACAGTTCTTTACTAATTAAGTTATGCCCTAAGGCAATGATTACGAGACTTCAAGAATAACAAAAAGTTACGGTGGGTGGAGACAATAATTTAAATTTATTCCATGGGGATGGATATTGAAATTCACAAGCTCCCTTTCATTATAGTCCATGAAACATTAGTATCAACCAGGTGGCTTAGCCCACTTGGCCACTACAAAGAATTGTGGGGTGGAGGTCGGTGTTCAAATTTACTCCATCAAATTGCTCCCCTGGCATATATGCGAGCCGGTGAAGATTTGGTGGGTCGAACATAATTGTTCTCTTTACCAGGAGGATCTGGTTGTACGTCGCCAGACCGCCGTCAGACATCGCCATCGCGGGGCCGCCAGGACATCGCCAGTCGTGCACATCCCGCAGCTTTACCTTGGTGGCAAGAATGAGGAGCCGAGCTCCCGCCGAACACTGGCCAGTCGTGCACATCCCGCGGTTTACCTTTGGTGGCGAAGAATGAGAAGCCGGCTCCCCGTAACACCTCGCCAAACATGCCAGTGTACATCCCGCGGTTTACCTTGGTGGCAAAGAATGAGGAGCCGAGTTGTTGTCCCGGAATAATCGTTGTGTAAGCGGAAGGTGAGTTATAAAAAAATAATGAAACATTAGTATCGATTAGTAATTTAGTATAGATTGTATCATTGTAATATTAATATTAATACTACTACATATTGAACTGAGTATCCAATCAAAGCCCGCCACGGCCACCCAATAGACCGTACGAAAACCATGTTCCAGCCGCCGCGGCACAGCCCCTGGTTTCCTCTTTTCTTACCTCACTTATTTCCACTTTATGCTTCAATTTGTTCCATTTTATGTTATCAATATCATATTTAATTTGTTTCCTCAACTATGGATGGCTCCACACTCTAATCAAGGGTCAATCTAAGACCACTATATAAACCATACACCATCAATCAATTGTATCTCATACCCAATTAATTCCCTATTTTATTTCACATCTTCTCAAACACAATAATAACTCTTCTTTTTTATATTTTTCCACAAACCAAATTTGAACCATGACTGATCATCTTAACCACCAAAAGGGTAAGTATTATTGTTTTATTTTGTTTAATTTTCTTCTTTTTTTCATTGACATAAATTGCTTACTGTATCTTTTTTTACGCAAAAATTTATGTGAGAAGGTGAAAATTCGTGAGACCAAAATCAGTATTTTGACAAGATCATTTTTTACACTAAAAGATCACCGTATCTCTGCTTTCGCACCGTCTCACAAGAGACATGTTTTTTTAATCATTATTTTGATTTTTGAAGATGGAGAAATGAGTTCCAAAATGGAGGGAGGTGCAATTTTGTTTACAGAAGAACAAGAAGCTTTAGTGGTAAAGTCATGGAACTTGATGAAGAAGGATGCTGGTGAATGGGGTGTCAAATTTTTTCTCAAGTAAAACCCAATTTATATAATATTTTGTTCTAAATAGATTTTTATTTTTTTATTAAAAAAAACTCATTTTATATCCTAATTATGTAATTAATGGATCAGGATAATTGAGATAGCCCCATCGGCTCAGAAAATATTCCCATTTCTACGAGACTCAAATGTTCCACTTGAGCAGAATCCTAAGCTTAAGCCCCATGCCAAATCTGTATTTGTCATGGTTAGTCTTCTTAATTCCTTTTTAATTATATATTAAATTCATAAATATTCATTAATTTTATGTAAAATATGCTTTAACAATTTTTTTGCAGACGTGTGAAGCTGCAGTTCAGCTCCGAAAAGCAGGAAAAGTTGTGATTAGAGATTCGAGTCTCAAAAATTAGGTGCCGTTCACTCAAAATACGGCGTCGTTGATGAACATTTTGAGGTATATTATAGAATAGACTATACGAGTCGGCCCATTTGAATAATATGTATTGTTGACGCTTGTTTAAATTTTAATAGAGCTTCAAAACTTGTGTTTGAGCTTGGTTTGACTATTAATCGAATCAAGCTCGAACAAGCTTTAGTCGAGCGAACACGAATCGAGTTCGAATAGTTTGATATTTTTACACATATTATATTATTTTTTTTACTAATCGAGTGAGCTCGAGCTGAACTTTACATCTTAACGAACGAAAAACGTGTTCAAGTTTGGTCTGTATGTTAACGAACCGAGCAAACGAGCATTTAACTGGTCGATCTCGAATCTAATATTGAGTAGCTTTGTTCGATTTCAGCCATAGAATAGACCACTATATTAATTCCATATTCATCTCTTTCAATTTAGTTGTGTAAATAATTTCATCAACTATTTAATCATCAATTTCTCTACTGATTTTTTTTTTTGATTGAAAAAAAAAAAAACCAGGTGACAAAATATGCATTGTTGGAGACAATAAAAGAAGCATGTGGAGAAATGTGGTGTGCAGAAATGAAGAAGGCATGGGGTGTGGCCTATGATCATTTGGTTGCTGCCATCAAGACTGAAATGAAGCCTTTAGCTCCATGAATTTTTATTTCTTCTTTTGTTTTTATTTACTAATCAATTTGCTTCGAGAGATTTGGGCGTGTTATTGTTTTTATTTTTTAAATCGAATATGTAATAATGTTGGCATTTGAGTATAAAGTGTTATCCTAATGACTTGGGTTTTAATATGGCCATACTGCCATACACCATGTCACCACACTTGGTTTACAAATATTGTACAGTAAAATTTCTATAAGTTAAGAATGTAATGTTGAAATTTCTTTTGTTTTATTTCTGTAAACTGGATTATAAGGAACTATAACAAATTATTACAAAGAAATCGAAAATTGCGAGAATAGCCGAGGCGAGTAAAAACTCTATCCGCAAGATAAACACGCCCCGTATAAGTCTTTGTGACGAATGTAGACGTGTTATCCCCAAAGATACAACAGATTAGCCCTTGTAATAGCAAAGATCGCAAATTACAAGGCATCTTTCGAATCGAAATGTGCAAAACGAGTACAATATGCAAGTACAAGAAAGAAAATGAGTATTAAAGTGTGTAATCCGAACAACAACAATGCTCCTATTTATAGGACTTCCAACCAGTGTCTTGGGGTCTCTTTTTATCACAGGCGGCAAACTCCGGATAACGGGTTGTAGCCTCCAGTAGTGGACACTCCTTCAATGACCACTATCTTTGAATCTTCCAAGTAGTGGGGTTGAGTGGTGTTGTTCCATTATAAAAGTTCGCACTTTCACTTTTTAAGTTGCAACTTTATTTGTTTTTATTCTCCAAAAATAAAAAACAAATGTTTTCTCGTGGCAAAACTAGGTCCAAATCAGGTCGGGACACGGGCTCGGGCTCGGCCCGGCCCACGACCGACGCGCCGACGCCGGGCTTGGCCGGCCGGGCTGCTGGGCGTGTGGCCTGGCCTTGCCCACCACACCTCACATGTGTATAGTTATTTCATCTTGCACACTCTTATACACCCACTTACTTATATATATTGAATAAAATTAATATTTTATTCCCGTGTGGATGGTGTCTTTTCACCTTCCCATCATCCATTATCCCATTTCAAAGTGACTATTTTGTGGATTTTATTTCTCACTCACCACTAAATGGTTTTGAGAAGTTAAATATACCACACTCATCTACTCGAAACGTAGAATTTTATTTAATATTTAATTCCTCCAAAATTAAATAATTAATCACTAAAAAATTGGTCAAAGTTAGGTATCAACCATTACTTCTCAAACCAATTTCCAACAATCCCCACATGAGTGGAAATCAAATGCACATGAAAATGCGTACTTGTACTCGGTTTAATTGAAACCATATTGTATGAGGACATGTAGTTTGCGACTTTGAACATTCCTTTGTAAATATCATCGGATATACCGCTTGGGCCTAGTGGACGCACGCTTGAACTATTCCTCATTCGTGTACACCTAGTCAATGACATTTACATAATATGACTTATGTCACATTCCGTTCTTGATTGTGTCCTTTTTGGCCATGAACAACATCTTTGGATTCATAAGTGTTACATTGAAGTGGCCCTCACTTCTCACTTATATAGGTGATCTCTCTTGGCCGAGTCAATTTATCATTAAAAGTCCTTATGACTTAACATTACCACAACCAACAAGTTTATTGCATTTGTTTTGCCTTCTAGGGATGGGTTAACTGATTTACAAGTGCTTAATCAACTTTTAAAGCTTAGTTTTCCCATTGAACCAAGTTCTTGGGATCTCCAAATACCAAGTTGATTACCACTTTAATCATTCTTTAAATTGTGGATTTTAATCCCATTCCTCTAGCAATTTACTCAATTGATCTCTGTTAAGCCCTTTCGTGAGCGGATCCGCTATGTTATCCTTTGACTTTACATGGTCAATTGATATAACACCATTAGAGATCAATTGTCTTACGGTATTATGTCTACGACGGATGTGTCTGACTTTCACTTACTATACATATTACTTTGTGCTCTCCCTATAGTAGCTTGACTATCACAGGTGAATCATCACAGGAGGCACTCGGCTTTTTCCAAAGATGGAATATCTTCTAAGAAATTACGGCCACTCGCCTTTCTTCCCCACTTTATCAAAAGCTATAAACTCGTATTCCATGGTGGATCTAGCTATACAAGTCTCGCTTAGTGGATTTCCATGATCTTTGCTCCTCCTCTAATAGTAAATATATATCCACTAGTGGAGTAGAGTCCTTTGAATCAAATCCAAATTAGCATCACTATACCCTTCAAGTCTTGGAGGGTATTTCGAGTAGTGTATTCCATAACTCAGGGTGTATTTTAGATATCTTAGTACCCTAGTTAGTGCTTTCCAATGCTCTTGGCTTGATTGCTTGTATACCTACTCAACTTGTTTACTGAGGATAGGCAAGATCCGGACGTGTACATTTTGTAATGTACATCAAACTTCCTATCACCTTCGAAAGTATTCCAACCGAGCCATCGTCTTGGTTCAGCTTTATTTACTACCGATTTATGCTCAAATCAATGGGTGTTTTGCATGGTGGACCATCAAAAGCATTGAACTTCTTGAGCACTTTCTCCACATAGTGGGATTGTGTCAAGCTAATTCCTTCGATGTTTTGCCAATTTTGATTCCGAGAATCATATCAAGAATTCCCATGTCTTTCATGCCAAAATTTCTTTTTAACATTTTCTTAGTGTTCATGATTATATCATGACTACTACCCATTATTAACATATCGCTCACGATAGACAAACTATGACAAATGCGTTTGACATGCCTTTAACATAAACACATTTGTCACATTCGTTGATTTTAAAGCCATTTGACAACATCGTTGTGTCAAATTTAAGATGCCAATGTTTTGGAGCTTGTTTAAGTCCATACAACGATCTTATCAATTTGCACACCTTTTTATCTTGACCAGTGCTACAAATCCTTCAGTCACCATATATATTTCTTCTTCCAATTCACCATTTAAAAACGCAGCTTTTACATCCATTTGTGAATCTCGAGATTGTGCAAAGTGATGGCTCAAAAGCTACCTTTAAAACCGTAGGCAAGTGCACCTATCGTTTATAGTATAGATTATTGAGTACCGAGTGTCATTCCCACGAGGATTGTGAAATCTTGATAATTACCGCTTTTTTGTTATTTAATCTAACAATTTTCGAGTTTTTGTTTGATGAAAAGGAAAACAAATTATAAATTGTAAAAATGAAGGAAGATTTGTAAAATAAGAAATCAAGAGATAGAAATGTGTTTGAATGTAAATCCTCTAGAATGTTTTTGTGCTTTGCTGTTAAAAATACAACCGTAAACCCTTAAGCAAAACCAACCTCTTTTAATAAAATCTCATGTCTTGTAGACCGTAGAAATTCCCAATTTAAGTTAAACCCTTTCTCAAGGCGAAAAACTTATAATCTCAAGTTGATTAACTCAAATCTCTTTCTAGTTAAAACCCCAAGACAAAGAATATAACGATTTATGAATTCCCATATTAGGTTTGACCCTAATCCGGAAGATTTATGTCGTCTATATCTAGGATTGCATGCAACTCTTTTCACTTATATAGTTCTATTTCACCATGAATCTCTCGATTTCCGGATGAAAAATAAACTTCAAATCAATATTGCGCATATATCAATTCGAATGAACGAGCATAATATAAGTGAATCACACAAAATATGAAGATTTTATTAAAACATACACACCTTAATCACAAATCCATTCTAGAGTTCATTACATTCAAACACTAAGAGTTTTAGCTACACATGCTTTTGACACAAGAATAAATTACACAAAAAGATGTAAACATTGTAGACATGGTGTACTTATCTTTATCAAAATCTCAATTGACTTGATGATGTTGCTCCAAGCCTTTTCTTCAATGTTGCTACAAGCTTACTCCTCCAAGACCCCTTGATTCCAATTCTACTTAAAGTGTTGAATACAATGAGTAATTCCTAAGTGATTTATGAATTGAATCTGAATAATGAATGGAATATCCTTCCCAACTCAAACTCTTGCCTTTTATAGACATCATTTTTGTGAAAGAGCACATCAATAATGCTATCTTTTGTTAAACAATTGCCTCCACTTTCATTGTTGGTTGGTGAATTCTTGTACTCAATTGATGATTGAGGGAATACGGGGACATGTTGCAAAGAAAATTGGGTGTTAAAGGTGTATAAAAGTGGTCAACAAGCTTGGTAGGTGAGTTTTCCATAATTTTCGCATGGAAAAGTTGCGAGAAAAGTGCCCTGACACGCCCGTGTTGCCCGAGAACGGCCGGGCCGTCTGTTTTATCACACAAGAATCGGGAAACATGGCCGTGCTTCCCAACACGGCCAGGCCGCGTGTCTCCGGACACGGCCAGGCCGCGTGTCTCCGACACGGCCGTGGCCGTGTTAAAGAACACGGCCTGGCCGTGTCGGAGGCTGTTTTGTGCGAAAAAATCGAGTGTTTAGCTCCCGAGAACACGGCCGTGTTTACCACACCCCCGCCCGTGTTGGACCAAAAAGACCCGAAATGACGCGTTTGGCTTGGAATTTCGAGCGTTTTGCATCCTTAAACTCCCGGTATGTTTTGACATGAATCCATGGTCCGAAATTCACCAAAATTAGCCCCGAATGGTCAATCTACATCAATAAAAGCACCTCGGAGTAATATGAACTATGTACAATAAAAAATTTACAAAACTAACAATAAAATAACTCAAATCTACTCAAATATACTAATAAAACATGCATAAAAAAGACCTTATCAAATCATCTCCAACTTTGAACTTTGCTTGTCCTCAAGCAAAATATTATATCAAAAAGAGGGATTCAATAAATCACAACATACAAAGATGATTTTTTTTTCAACATATTGAACATAAGCAGTCAAGTTCTTGGCCTTCTCAACCCGAATTAACCATTAAGTAAAAACATAGTTTTGTAAAGCGATCGACGAAAGAAAGATCAGTAATATCGACAGCATTATTTAGACTTGAGATCATCACTCCACAAATATTGATAGTTATGAACAACTTCAATTCAATAACGCCATGAAAATACAAGAATTCAATAGATCATTGTAGTTAGCCTACTAGTCATATAACCAAGCTTCTTGAACTTTATTAGGATGAGAAGTCAAGGAGTATACATTCCCTTTTTTTTCGTTCCTTTCTTTTTTTTTTAGACCTTTCAAGCATGCTTCCACTAGGTTTAAATTTTGAATTTCTGTTCAAACCCTCCTAGGTGGTTTCCCATACTCATATTTGTGTCGCTTTTTACGTAAAAGACAAACATGGGGCTCATGAATGCTCCTAGTTACTAAGCAACAACAAATAGAGGAGCATAACCTCGATTGGTCCATTTTTTCTTCTTTTTCTTTTTTTTTTTTTTTTTTTCATTTTTCTCCTTCTCTTTTTTTTTATTTTATTCGCAGCTTGGTTTAACAACTAGTTAACCACTACTAAATCACGAGTTCTCGACGTTCATAGCGCTTAGGTATCGTCGTGTATGCCTTAACGCATCAAGTATTTATGGTGTTAGAGATCTCATCAAAATTTTGCCGCATCCACGCTCAATCTATCCTGACAATCAATTGCTTCACATTGAAAACACAAATTAACAAGTTAATGTAGGTATAATTGGGCCAAGTTATTGACTAGCAAACATGCAATTTGTAAAAAAATAAAAATCACATCTCTCACAAACAAACATACAAGCATACAAGCATTCCGAAAATGTTATTGTACCCACCTCCAACTTTTAAGATTCACATTGTCCTCAATGTGAAAGAAAGAAATGGACAAACACACACCAAACACTCAAAAAACAAAGAAATTAGAATGATATAAAAGAGGTGAAAAAAGAAAATACGACCTTACTACAATAGTGGAATCGGTGTTGAGCGATCATTGGGTTGTTTTGGTGACGGGACCTTCAACGGCATCTTCATACCTAATCAAAGTTAAGCAACACACAACTCGAATACCGTGAAATCTCAAACATTCCCAATTAGGACAACCAAGAAGAAGCTCAAGAGTTTTTTTTTTTATGATTTGAAAATGACTCTAAGGACTTATGATTATTTTGAAAGAAAATAAAATAAAAAAATAAAAATAAATGGAAACAATTGCACACAAACATCGGGTTGCCTCCCTGTTAGCGCTTCTTTAACGTCGTATAGTGGACATCGCCACCCGTGATCGATTTTCGAACAATTGACCTTCATGGTCCTATTTTTCTCGCATGTTATTCTCAAAATGGGATTTATCTCAGGAAACTTTTGCACATTGAACATCACATACTTTCAAGGATTTATTAGAAGACATATCAAGCAAAGAATCATTTATCCTTGTCTCAATCAAGTTTATAGGAAAACAAGTATCATTTATAGGATTTCTCAAAGGAATTTTAAAGATAACTTTTTCACCCCTACTCTCAAAGTAAGCTTTCCATCATGCACATCAATGAGAGATTTAGCGGTAGCCAAAAAGGGACGTGTTAGATAAATGTTTTTATCATGATTTTGATGATTTTGTTCAAATGAGTTTTTATACCAAAACAATGTCCCTAAATGTTGTCCCAACACTTCCGATCGATCTAAAATGTTTTTACTATTTTTTGGAGTATTTCTTGAAGTTAATATTCGTTTTAAAATTGGACAACACTTTTGTTTCAGTTCGACCTGGCCGCCCTATAGGGCAACCCGCACTGAGTTGAGTTTTGAAACAAAAATGGGACGTAAGAAAAAAAAGAGCGGGACGATGACGACTGCCGACCAGGGCGACATCGGTGTGGTCGGCCGATCGGCCGGGCGACACAATGCACTGCAAGTTGGATTTTTGTTCCGGACTTCTCTCGTTTCGTAAAAACGCTCGAAGGCAACCGGTCACAGGTGAGGCGACGGCCGCACTCCCCTTCGACCGGTCCCCCTGTAAAAATTCGCAGAATTCAATTTCAATCTTATCTCTCGCGCGACCGGCCGAACCCCATGTTTGACAAAGAAACTATCCGCGTTTTGCATGACTTTTCCCTATTTTGTGGGATTGATTTCTACAAACTATATTGATGATTTTAAATGGTTTCTTTTTGCAAAGAAATCACTCCCCAAGAGGAGCCAATGTCCGGAAATCAAAGCCAAGACCTCTCCTATAAATAGAGGCTTCATTCAAGCAACAAGATACAACACTCCATACAAGCAAAGAGCAAACAAAGCAAACACTTTCATATATCTTGTTGTATTAGCCTTAGCACTTTCACTTGCACAAATTTGAGGTCTAGGCTTTCAATTCTTGATTACACTTGCACTCATATTGTATCAATCATTATTGAGTTGTAATCTTGATTTTGGTCATCATTCAACACAAGACATCCTTGTGAGTATTCTTGTGGTAAGAATACACTTGGGTGATCTAGGTGATAGGTGTTTGAAGGTTGTGGTAATCTTCAAAGGTGTTGTAAGAGGGTTGTAATCCTCAAGGTGTTGTAAGAGGGTTGTGGTAATCCTCAAGGTGGTGTAAGAGGATTGTGGTAATCCTCAAAGTGGTGAAGGAGGGTTGTGGTAATCCTCATGTGTTGTATTAATTTTTGGTAAATTAATAAAATCTTTTCTTTCTTTTTGAAATCCATCCCTGAGATACTTTGGGGTGGTAGAGGATTAGGCCCTAGGTGGGTTGAACCTCTTTAAATCGACGAGTGTTGTTTTATTTCCGCATTTACATTCTCGTCTATTGATTATTCAAAAGAGGGCAAAATCTGAAAAACCGAGATAATCTATTCACCCCCCCCTCTAGATTATCGTAGCCACTTGGACTAACAAGTGGTATCAAAGCCAAACTCTTTGGCTAGCTCGTTCCGAGTAAAGAGGAAAGATCCATGGCTACGAATGACGCTTATCTCACCACCGCGCCTCCACCAACAAGCCACCATTGTTCGACGCCAACAACTACGCATTTTGGAAAGACCGTATGGAGTGCTTTCTACAAGGGTGCGGATTTGACATATGGAATGTGGTTATTGAAGGAGTTGATCAACCAACGAAAAAAATGGAGGATGGCACCTCGACTCCTAAACCTTTCAAGGAGTTCGATGAAAATGATAAGAAGGCTTTCTCTCTAAACGGTAAGGCCTTAAATATTTTGCATTGCTCACTTACCGCCACCGAGTACAATCGCATACGAGGCATAAGGTCGGCACATGAGGTTTGGGAAAAATTGGAGACAATCTATGAAGGGACTAAGAAAGTCAAGCAAGCAAGAAAGACCATGCTTGTTAAAGACTTCAAAACTTTAACATGTATGATGGCGAAAGATCTCCAAAATGGTGGAAAGGCTTGACAATATTGTCAATCCTCTTGTGGCCCTCGGGAAAGTCATCTCCGAAGAAGACAAGGTGACCAAGGTACTAAATGCACTTCCCTACTCATGGTCCGAAAAAAAGTAACGGCAATCACGGAGGCACAAAATCTTGAGACACTCAAGTTTGATGAGCTTATTGGAAACCTACTCATCTATGAAGTCTATCTCAAGGAGAGGAAAAATTCCAAATCATCCACAAATCAATCGGGTATGCAAATTATTCCTAAAGGTCTTGCTTCTTCTTCTAATAATGCATACTATGATAATGATGATGATGATGATGAGAGACGGCCGCACTTGTTCGAAAATTTGCAAAATTTGTGAATAAAAATAAAGCAAGAAAACCAAGAGATAATGCTTGCTTTAAATGCGGAAAACCCGGGCACTTCATTGCCGATTGCCCAAAGCTCGATGAAGAGGAGCAAAAGAAAAGGAAGCCTTTTACAAAAAGAAGGCTCTAAATGCGGAAGTCAAAACATGGGATGAACTACTCGAAACAACCGATGAGGAAGGAGAAACCGAACACGGTCTCATGGCTATAGACGATGAAAACAATGAGGTACACTCAAATTCTTCTACTTCCTCCATAGTTGATGACTTGCAATGTGATTTTGATGAATTGCAAATTGAGTTTCAAAATTTAATTGTTAAATACAAAAATTTGAAAAAGGAGCATAAGGAGATTAAGGTTGAAAAGGAAAAATTATTTACCTCTTATGAATCTTTAGACAAAGCTCATGCTCTTACTCTTACTAGAATTCATTCTCTTGAAACCGAAAAGGAATCGCTCACAAAAGATATTGAATGTTTGAAAAATGACGTGCATCGTTTCAACATAAGTACGGTTAAAGTCACAAAAATTTTAGATGCACAAAGAGGTGAGCATTCCAAATCGGGACTTGGTTATAAGCCATTTCAAAGTGTTTTTAAGAAAAATAACCAAGATCCGACTTTTGTACGTGCTAATAATTATAATACTCCTACTTGTTTTTATTGTGGCAAAGTTGGACATTATGCTAATAATTGCAAATTGAGAAATAGCTCAAGACATGTTTGGAGACCCAAAGGTCTCAAGACTAACCCCCATGGACCCCAAAATTATAGGGTACCTAAAAGAAATGATTTTGTAGGTAATAGGGGCTATAACAACCATGGAGGATTCGAAATGGCTCGTGGACAGCGGATGTTCACGCCATATGACCGGGAGGAGAGAGCTTTTTACCAACATCAAGCTCCAAGAAGAGGGTATGGTCATGTTCGCAATGGCAAAGGAAAAATTCTTGGAAATGGAGAAATTGGTAACTCTTCTTTTCTCTCTTTGTAATGTTCTTTTAGTAGAAGGGCTTAAGTTTAATTTGATAAGTGTTAGCCAACTTTGTGATTCAAATTATGATGTTTCTTTTAATAAAGAAAAATGCCTTATTCTTAAAAATGGTGAAATTATTTGTGAAGCAAATAGAAAAGGCAATCTTTACAAAATTTGTACAAGTGATTTGGTTAGTCAAAATGTTTCTTGTTTAGTCGCCAATAATGATTTAACTAGTTTATGGCATAGGCGACTTGGACATGTTGGATACAAGAACTTGAAAAATATTTACAAAAACCAACATGTGAAAGGACTACCCAAATTGAATTTTGAAAATCTTGGCTTATGTGACACTTGTCAAAAGAACAAATTAGTTAAAAGTAGTTTTAAGCCCAAAATGAAATTTCCACAACCAAACCCCTACAAATGCTTCACCTTGATTTGTACGGGGGATATTGGTACGGCTAGTCTAAATGGAAAACATTACACTTTTGTTATAGTCGATGATTATTCGAGATATACTTGGGCTCTTTTTCTTACCAATAAAAACGATGCCGTTAATGAGTTTGTTAAGTTGTGTAGACTTATTGAGAATGAAAAAGAAGATACTATCAAGTCTATTCGGCGATCGAGGTGGAGAATTTGACGGTGAATTTAGAGTATTTTGTGAAACCAAAGGATATGCTCATAATTTCTCGGCTCCAAGGACACCTCAACAAAATGGAGTAGCCGAACGGAAAATCGAACATTACAAGAAATGAGTCGATCCATGCTCAATGAATTTTCACTTCCAAAGTATTTTTGGGCCGAAGCCGTAAGTACCGCTTGCTATGTCATTAACCGAGTTTATATTCATCCTAAAATGAATAAAACTCCATATGAGCTTTGGAAAGGAAGAACTCCAAATATTAGTTATTTCAAAATATTTGGATGTAAGTGCTTTATTTTGAATACTAAGGATCAATTGGACAAACTTGATCCTAAGGCCGATGAAGGAATATTTATGGGGTATTCAACCAAGAGCAAAGCATATCGAGTTTACAACAAGTCTAGCATGGTTGTTGAAGAATCTATTCATGTCAAATTTAATGAAGCCTCGGGTGTTGAAAGAATACCCAATGACGATAGTGATGTAGAGGATATTGTTGAACCTATTGTTCAAAGTGATGCTCATAATGATAAACCTTCTTTTTCATATGATCAACCTTCAAGTTCAAATGTTCCTCAAGAAGATAGGGGTGATACTTGAATCTTCCCGTAGCATTGAAATTTAAGGAGATCACCCAAAAGATCTTATTATTGGTGATCCCCTTGATAAAGTAATGACTCGAAGGAATTTTGCCGAGAAAGCTCTTATATCTCAAAAGAGCCTAAAAATGCTAAGGAAGCTATTGAGGATGAAGATTGGTTTTTGGAAATGCAAGAGAGAGTTGAATCAATTTGAAAGAAATGATGTATGGGAATTAGTACCTTGTCCTCCATCTCAAACAATTATTGGTACTAAATGGGTATTCGAACAAACTCGATGATCAAGGCAACATTGTTCGAAATAAGGCAAGGTTAGTAGCTCAAGGGTATTGTCAAGAAGAAGGTATTGACTATGATGAAACTTTTGCTCCTGTAGACGTTTAGAAGCTATTCGTATTTTACTTGCCTATTCTTGTTTCAAAATTTCAAACTTTACCAAATGGATGTTAAATCCGCTTTCCTAAATGGTATTATTCAAGAAGAAGTCTATGTAAAACAACCTCCGGGGTTTGAAAATTTTTCTAGGCCTAATGATGTTTATAAACTTAAAAAGGCTTTGTATGGTTTAAAACAAGCACCGTGCATGGTATGATAGACTTAGCTCTTTTCTTTTGCAAAATGGTTTTACAAGAGGTAAAGTTGATACTACACTCTTTGTTTTTGAAAAAGGGCAAGATTGTTTACTTGTGCAAATTTATGTTGATGATATTATCTTTGGTGCTACTAATGAATCTTTGTGCAAGAAATTCTCCAAGTTAATGCAAGGTGAATTCGAGATGAGTATGATGGGGGAGCTAAACTTCTTCCTTGGACTTCAAATTAAGCAATGCCAAGAAGGTATTTATATTTCGCAATCTAAGTATACAAAAGAACTTTTGAAGAAGTTCGGCATTGAAGAAGGAAGAACCGTCTCGACTCTATGGCAACCAATGTCAAAATTGACAAAGATGAAAAGGGCAAGACGGTTGATGAATCCAAGTATCGAGGTATGATTGGTAGTTTACTTTATTTAACCGCTAGTAGACCGGACATTCTTCATGCCGTATGCCTATGTGCTCGTTTTCAAAGCAATCCAAAAGAATCTCATATGAGTGCCGTTAAACGGATTTTTCGATATTTGAAAGGCACTATTCAATATGGTTTATTTTATCCAAAGAATGAAATCTTTTCTCTTAAAGGTTATAGTGATTCGAACTATGCGGGTAATATTGATGATCGGAAAAGTACTTCCGGATCATGTCAATTTTTAAGCGATTGCCTAGTTTCTTGGTTTTCAAAGAAGAAAACTCGTTTTTCTTTCAACGGCCGGGCCGAATATATTTCCGCCGCATTTTGTTGTACTCAACTTCTTTGGATGAAACAAACCTTAGCGGATTACAAATGCTCTTTTGAAAACGTACCTATCTTTTGTGATAATGTATCCGCTATAAATATTGCTCAAAACCCGGTTCATCATAATCGTACTAAACATATTGAGATTCGACATCATTTTCTAAGGGATTGTGTTTCAAAACGAAAAATTGAGATATCATTTGTGCCATCTCAAGATCAATTAGCGGACATTTTTACAAAACCGCTAACTTCCGAGACTTTTTGCGTCAATACGAGCTCGGTTAGGCATAATGCATATTGAATGAGGTCTACGTTTGCATTTTGCATGTTTTTAAACTTAGGGGCGAAAAATCGGATTTTTGGTTGAAAATTCGGATTTTGAAAAATTTGTCAAACAATGGGCTGAAGAGGTTGAGGGCAACCGTCGCCCTCAACGCCGACCGTCGCCCTCAACCACGACCGTCGCCCTAAGCCATTTTTTGGTTTAAAATCATTCTGTCTTGAAAGATTAGTCATGTTCACTCATTTTGGCCATTTTTCGTCCCCTTTGCCAAATGCACACTATTGTCACTCAAAATTGATTTTTATGCATTCCATTTATATCTTGGACCTTATATAGCATGTTTATCATCATCATTGCTCATCTTTTCCGATCAAATGGTAAGAATTTTCCTTACTTTGCTCAATTGGGTTGAACCCTTGAGTTTATGGCCTTTCTTGTATATTACTTGATGAAATTATTTTATGATCATGATGAGCTTAGTTGTTATGCTGTATTGTATGATGATTGGTATGATTTGGTGATGAAATTTTTTTGGCTTGGATCATTTACAAGGGCTATATACAACTCTTTTTATTTTTCACGCCCACAATGTGTTCGATGAAATGTTTCAATGAAAATTTCAACTTCTACATGATTCTCTCGCTTCCAAAAGTCTTCTATACTCATTGAGATCATGTCTTGGGAAATAAAACGAGCGTATGAACTCTTCATGATATATTTCTCCCATTTTCCTTGGTTTTTAAGCCTAAATTACTCAATGGTTGATACACCATTTCTTTGGCGCACTTTGATATACTTCTATGATGTTTCTATCATCCTAACATTCTTTTGATGATTCCAAAGGGGAGAAACAGAAATTGGCTCGTTAGCTCAAAGAAGCTAATAAAAGCTCGAAATAGAAGCTATAAGCTATGGCTTGTTTAGGCCATAAGTTGTGAAGAAAACTTAGTCCAATGGTTGTTTTATGGACTTGTTTGCATGGATATTAAGTATTTGTGATGAGGGGAGCTTCTAAGCTCATGGAGTTTGTGTTTATTTTGTAAAAGCTTGTGCTTCTAGCTTATGCCATATTTCTTCTTAATATGCTTGTTGATAGGGGAGCTTTTGTAAAATGTTTTTTAAACGGATAGTTTACTCATAAACCGGAAAATTATTTTGTTTTTCAAATCGTCCTCTTGAAAATTGTTTTGGTTTGTAATCATCAAAAAGGGGGAGTTTGTTAGATAAATGTTTTTATCATGATTTTGATGATTTTGTTCAAATGAGTTTTTATACCAAAACAATGTCCCTAAATGTTGTCCCAACACTTCCGATCGATCTAAAATGTTTTTACTATTTTTTGGAGTATTTCTTGAAGTTAATATTCGTTTTAAAATTGGACAACACTTTTGTTTCAGTTCGACCTGGTCGCCCATAGGGCAACCCGTACTGAGTTGAGTTTTGAAACAGAAAAAATGGGACGTAAGAAAAAAAGGAGCGGGCGGCCACTCGACCAGGTGGGCGACGGTGTGGTCGGCCGACGACCGGGGCGGCGACTTGTACTGCAAGTTGGATTTTTGTTCCAGGACTTCTCTCTTTCGTAAAAAACGCAAGGGCAACCGGTCATAGGCGAGGCGACCGGTCGCACCCCCTTCGACCGGTCCCCCGTGTAAAAATTCGCGAGAATTCAATTTCAATCTTATCTCTGTGCGACCGGTCGAACCCCATGTTTGACAAAGAAACTATCCGTTGCGTTTTTGCATGACTTTTCCCTATTTTGTGGGATTGATTTCTAACAAACTATATTGATGATTTTAAATGGTTTCTTTTGCAGCAAATCACTCCCCAAGGAGGAGCCAATGTCCGGAAATCAAAGCCAAGACCTCTCCTATAAATAGAGGCTTCATTCAAGCAACAAGATAGAACACTCCATACAAGCAAAGAGCAAACAAAGCAAACACTTTCATATATCTTGTTGTATTAGCCTTAGCACTTTCACTTGCACAAATTTGAGGTCTAGGCTTTCAATTCTTGATTACACTTGCACTCATATTGTATCAATCATTATTGAGTTCTAATCTTGATTTTGGTCATCATTCAACACAAGACATCCTTGTGAGTATTCTTGTGGTAAGAATACACTTGGGTGATCTAGGTGATAGGTGTTTGAAGGTTGTGGTAATCTTCAAAGGTGTTGTAAGAGGGTTGTAATCCTCAAGGTGTTGTAAGAGGGTTGTGGTAATCCTCGAGGTGGTGTAAGAGGATTGTGGTAATCCTCAAAGTGGTGAAGGAGGGTTGTGGTAATCCTCAAGGTGTTGTATTAATTTTTGGTAAATTAATAAAATCTTTTCTTTTTTTTGAAATCCATCCCTGAGATACTTGGGGTGGTAGAGGATTAGGCCCTAGGTGGGTTGAACCTCTTTAAATCGACGAGTGTTGTTTTATTTCCGCATTTACATTCTCGTCTATTGATTATTCAAAAAGAGGGCAAAATCTGAAAAACCGAGATAATCTATTCACCCCCTCTAGATTATCGTAGCCACTTGACTAACAGACGCCCTAGAATTAAGGGAACTTCTATATCATCATGCATGTCAAGAATAATAAAATCAATCGGGAATATGAATTTATCAATCTTAACTAGACATCTTTAACAATACCACTAGGATGTTTAATCGATTTATCGGCTAATTGAATGTCCATCCTAATAGGTTTAAGTTCACTTAATTCCGCATGCTTGAATGTTTCATAAGACATCACGTTGATACTAGCTCCCAAGTCGGCTAGTGCCAATCAACCGCGTAAACCATCAATTGTGCAAGGGATAATAAAGCTTCCTGGATCATTAAATTTTTGTGGTAGTTCATTGGAAGGACATTTATCATTCAATCGCACATTTGATAATTTATTAAGCTTATTTTCACTAGGAATGATATCATTAAGATCCCTAACATGCTTTGAATGAGGGTCAACAAATGGAATATTGACATGTAATTGTTTGAAAGAATCAAGGTACTTACCAAATTTGTCCTCCCTTCTATCTTCTTCTGGTTAGACTCTCGGTAAGGGATCTTGGGCTTGTGTTCGCAACCTCCTTTTTAATGAGCTTTTCTTTGGGCATGTCATCCTCCACGTATTTCTCGCATGGCGGCATTGGCATAATCATGCTCATGGGAAAATGTTTGATACATGTTTTTATCTTAATTTTGATGATTTTATTTTATCACCAAAACAATGTTTTTAAAGGTTGTCCAAATACTCCTAAATGATTTAAAATGGTTTTAATATTTTCCGGAGTATTTCCTCAAGTTTATTTTTGATAATAATGGACAACACTTTTAATAATTTTGTATCAATGGGTTTTTACTCCTATAACAAGATTTCCAAATGTTGTCTAAATACTCTCAATCGGTTTAAAATGTTTTTACTAAATTTTCGGAGTATTTCTTGAGTTTTATTTTCGACTAAAATTGGACAACATTTCTGTCTCGTGGTCGACCGGTCGCCCTATAGGGCAACCCGTACCTGAAGATGTTTTTTAGAAACAGAAAATGAGACGGAAGTAAAAATAGGCAGGTCGACCGGCCGCTTCGGGTGTCGACCGGTCCGGCCGACCGGCCGCTCTCAATGATCTCCACCGTCGCCTGTGATCGACCGTACTGCATGTTTGGCTTTGAAACAGAACAAAATCTCTTCGTCTTTTTAATTAGGGGGACCGATTGAGGCAGTGGGTCGACCGGTCGGCTTTATGTCGGCCGGTCGCCTGTTGAAATTTTCAAAGTGTTCTTATTTCTCTTATTTCGTGCGACCGGTCGCAATGTGTATTGACACAAAAATATGACCGTTTGACAATGGACACATTTCCTTAAATTGTGGGATTGATTTCTAACAGCTATATTATTGATTTTAATTGTATTTTTTTGTAGATTTTCAATCCCCAAGAGGAGCCTATGCTTGATCAATCATCTCCTATAAATAGAGGAAGTTTTGGAGCAACCACATAACAATTGAGATACAACACAACAAGATACACTTCAAGCAAATACTTGGTCTTTCATTGTTATTATTCTTGTTGTAAATTTGCCTAGCTTATCACTTTCACATCCTTGAGGTCTAGGCTATTCTTGATTACACCTTGCACTCAAATTGTATTATTCATTATTGAGTTGTAATCTTGATTTTTGGTTATCATTCAAACACAAGATATCCTTGTGAGTGTTCTTGTGGTAAGAACACACTTGGATGATCTAGGTGATAGGTGAGGAAGATTGTGGTGATCTTCTTATTGAGGTGTTGAAGAATTTGGTATTCTTGAAGGTTGAAGATTGTGGTAATCTTCACAAGGTGCCGTTAAAGGAAGATGTGGTAATCTTCAAAGGAGATTGTGGTAATCTTCAAAGGTGGTGTTGAAGAAGAGTGTGGTGCTCTTCAAGGTGTTGTAAGTTGAATTTGTATTAATTTTGGTAATTAATAAAATTCTTTTTCTTTTGAAATCCATCCCGGATATCTTTGGGGTGGTAGAGGATTAGGCCCTAGGTGGGTTGAACCTCTTTAAATCATCGTGTGTTGTTTACATTCCGCACCTTTATCTTTGTGTTTGAGCATTGGATTGCAAAAAGAGGGCGAAATCGAAAAGATGAAGATAATCTATTCACCCCCTCTAGATTATCGTAGCCGCTTGGACTTACAAGTGGTATCGAGCCAAACTCTTTGGCAAGCTCGTTTCACATCGCGAGTGAAGAGAAACGATCGTCGGCTAATGAACGAAGCTCATCTATCCGGCACCTCCACCACCAAGCCACCACTATTTGATTCCAAAAATTTCACTTTTTGGAAATAAAGAATAGAATGCTACTTACAAGGTGCGGGTTCGACATTTGGAACACCGTCATAAACGGAGAATCCATTTCGATGAAAGATACATCACACACCTCAAAAGGCTTCAAAAGCTCAATGATGAAGAGAAGAAAATCATCTCCTTAAACGGTAAAGCTCTCAATATTTTGTATTGTTCATTTACTAATTTAGAATATGAACATATTGTAGGAATAAAATCGGCACATGAAGTATGGCAAAAATTAGAAGCCATCTATGGAGTATTTGCAAATGAAAGAAGCCAAACAAAAGCATCTACTTATCAAAGGGATACAAGTTCATATATAAGAACAAGCCTCTTACAACTTCCAATTATGAAGAAGTTGAATATTGCTTTATGGGCATCAATGAAGAAAATGAGGTATGTCTTAAACCCTCTACTTCCTATTATGATATTGTCATTCAAAATGATTATAGTGATTTGCAAAATGATTATGATGAACTTCAAAATGAATTCCAAAGCTTACTTGTTAAATACAAAAATTTGAAAAAGAATTCAATATTTTGAAAAATGATAAGGATAGTTTACTTACTTCCTATGAATCACTTTCATGTGCTCACACCACCACACTTGACAAGGTTAAAAATCTTGAAAAAGAAAATAGCACTCTCGTTAAGGATATTAATTGCTTGAAAAAGGATTTATCTAAATCTAACTTGAGTACCGATAAAATGACCAAGATTGTTGATTGTTCAAACTAGAACTTGATCATAAGACTAAGGGTGTCAATCACATGAAAAAGAATCAAGTCTCTAAGCATGTTGGTCATTATGCTCCTAGAATTATTACATGTTTTTATTGCGGTAAAAAGGGTCATACGGCTAATTTTTGTCTAGCTAGAAATAGCTCTAATTATTGTTGGAGACCTAAAAGTCTCAAGACTAATCCCAAAGGACCCAAACACATGAGGTACCACAAAATAATGTCATATTAGGTACCGTGAAATAATGATCGAAGAAAATTCATACCGCCAAGAAGACATCAAATGATCGTTTCATTTGATCAAAGAAGGAGAAACTATTCTCAACAAAGCCAATTTCAAGAAGAGGATATAATCAAAATTGGGAAGAACATAATCCTTGGAAATGGCAAAGACATCATCAACAAGATGATTTTCAAAGAAGAAGAGACTATCAACAATGGGAAAGACACAACCCATGGAAACGGCGAAATTGGTAAACCGTATCTCCCTATTCATATATGCATTTTATTTTATGCATTTTTTTTAATTGTGTCTTAATTGCAAAATGAGTCTTCAAGTATTTATTTTCAATGTAGGTCCTTTATATATTTGTAAGTTTCAAATTATTTTTAAAAGAAGACTTGTATGATTTTCTAAAACTTCGAGGTAAAAATCGAATTTTGGAAAACTGGGGAAAAGAAAAATTGCACTTTGGGGCGGTCAAAAGAGGGGCGACGGTCCGCCCTGCACGCGACGGCCGTCGCCCTACTACGACGACCGGTCGGCCAGGCCTATTTTACACATATAATCGATTTTGTCTTGATTCTCAACAGAAAAGAATTATCCCAAACCCTTATAGCAATATCTTCATCCCCTTCCCTCAAAATCTTCAATTCTTCATCATTTTTCACGATTCTTGTTGCTAATCTTCTTATTTTCACAAGAATCTTACATATATGGCTCCCCCAAAGAATTCCACCGGTCGAAATCCCATCTCCAAGCGTAGAAGGGGCGGAGAGGGTTCGTCGAAAATCGGCAAGAGGAAGCCGAACAAAGGGATATTCGAGCCGCTCAAAGAAATGTGGCTCAAGAAGGTGATGATGTTCAAAATCCCATTCTCTCTCGGGCCCAAATTACCGAGCTACGCGGAACAATTTCGCTCCAAAATTGCCGTTGGGCGAAAGGTAAAAAATCTTTTGTTACTCAAGCTCCTAATTCCCACAATGTTCTTAATTTCATCAATAAGTATGCAGAATGGTATTATGAGGATTCGGGAATGGGAGGAAAATCTATTGCTCGGACTAAAATGTGTCGTTTTAGTTCATTTACAAATGAGTATCCTACTATTAGAGGATTTTTTGAGGAGCAAGGTTGGATGTATCTATGGGAGCATGCTTATGTTTTGTATGATGATGATATTATCCAACATTTTTATGCTAATATGTGGGTGCAATATGATAATGAAAGAAAGTCGATTGCCGTTAATTTGCTTGTAAAGGGTCGTCATTTTAGATGGACTCCCAATGATATTTGCCGCTTTTACGTGTTAGAGAAGGTGGTTGGGATTATTTCTCTTGTGGGACTTGGAATGATGAAATGTTGGGGGTGTCAATGAAAGAAGTAAAGACGTATTTGGGAGTATGGCCAAAGTATTCTTTGTTGGCAATGACACTTGAGCATCGTATTTTGTCGGTCATTGTCTCATATTGCATTTGTGGTAAGTCGGGAAAGATGCCTAGCAACATGGATTACTTTTTGACTTATAAGATTGCTAGGAGGGAACCACTTAACTTTGGTGCCATACTTATTCAATGTCTAATCGAGTCCATCACTCAAGGTAATAAGAAGTTGGTTATGGGAAATTGGATTTGTAAACTTCTTATTCAATCGGGACTACCTTCGTCGGAGTGTAACTCGGAAGTATTTCAAAATGACTTCGACATTGATAACATCTCCCAAATGGTCACGATGCGCAAGAATATGGACATTCGACCAACCAAAATGGCTAGAGGAAGAGTCAAGAGTCCCCGATCCTAATGACTACTTTGATGACGCCGAGGCCGCAAGATTGGCGGAAGAGGGCGAACCGAGCAATCCGTAGGGGTAATACCGGTGCTCAACCGCCTAGGAGGTATACTCAAGCCGAATTTGATGAGATGAGGGCCTTTCATGAGACGAGGTATGTGGCTTTGGAGCAAAAGACCTCCAAAATGCCAAAGTCTATCGGCAAGTTAAAGAAATTCATCAAGGATTTTATTCCCGGATCTTGCTTCTCCTCGGATGAGGAATGATGTCCCCACCCCCTTTACTTTCTAGCATTTTCATTATTGATGCTTTGTATTTTCATGAACCTTTGTAAAACTATTTTGTACTAATGATATTTGCTTGTTTTCTTAAAAGGGTTAAAATTGCAAGTTGATAATGACTTGTGGATGATCATTATTTTGATGGAGTATTTGATGGTAAAAATACTATTATATGGCATGGTTTGAATTTTGGTATGAAGTACTTGATGGTAAAAGTGCTTCTCTTAATGCTTTGATCTTTATGATTAGATGGATATGTTGGGACATTTGATACATGTATTGCGTAAGGCATGACTTATTACTTGATAGATGTTCTAATTTTTGGCATTTGTAATGCCTTGATCATTCTTAGCTTATCTCAATTGGGTTGAACCCTTGAGAATCTCTTTGATTGAGCCTCTTATTTGATGAACAAATGTTGCATATGTTGCATATGATCTTTTTGAGCTTTGGAATGAGGTTGATTGATAATATGAAAATTTTTTTTGGCTTGAAACCTTTACTAGGACTACATGCAACCTCTTTTATTTGTCACGCACACAAGATGTTCGATGAAATGTCGCAATGAAACTTTCAACTTCTACATGATTCTCTTGCCTCAAAATGTCTTAAAATCTTTTTGAAATCATGTTTTTAGCTTACTAATGAGCTTATGGATCTCTTATGTTTCAATTCTCCCATTTTTCTTGGATTATTATGCTTTAATTGCTCAACGGTTATTAAACCGCCCTTTGCGCGCTTTGATATTATTGTATGGTGTTTTCACCATCCTAACATTCTTTTGATGATTCCAAAGGGGAGAAACAGGGATATTGGCTCATTAGCTCAAAGAAGCTAATAAAAGCTTGTCATAAAAGCTATAAGCTATGGCTCATAAAAAGCCATAAGTTGTGATTTGTTTTTAGTCCAATTGTTGCTTGATGGACTTATTTAATTATTTAATGATGTTTTGTGATGGGGAGTTTATAAGCTCTTGAACAAATTGTAAAAGCTAAAGCTTTTAGCTTATGGAAAATTGTTTTTACATTATTCTTGATATCTTGTTGATAGGGGATCTTGTGCTTATTATTGAAAAATATTTACTCCCTACTTGGTTGCTTTAATATTTTTGGAAATTTTGTTGCTTCCAAACGGTCAAATGTTTTTACTGAAAATCATTTCTAAAAACTCGCTTCTCTTAGTTTTTGTTAAAATTGTTTTGGTTTGTAATCATCAAAAAGGGGAGATTGTTTGATACATGTTTTTATCTTAATTTTGATGATTTTATTTTATCACCAAAACAATGTTTTTAAAGGTTGTCCAAATACTCCTAAATGATTTAAAATGGTTTTAATATTTTCCTGAGTATTTCCTCAAGTTTATTTTTGATAATAATGGACAACACTTTTAATAATTTTGTATCAATTGGTTTTTACTCCTATAACAAGATTTCCAAATGTTGTCTAAATACTCTCAATCGGTTTAAAATGTTTTTACTAAATTTTCTGAGTATTTCTTAAGTTTTATTTTCGACTAAAATTGGACAACATTTACCTCGTGGTCGACCGGTCGCCTATAGGGCAACCCGTGCACAAGATGTTTTTGAAATGCAAAAATGAGACGGAAGTAAAAATAAAGCGGTCGACCGGTACACTGCATGTTTGGCTTTGAAACAGAACAAAATCTCTTCGTCTTTTTAATTAGGGGGGACCGGTTGAGACAGGGGCCACTTTGGTCGAAGCCTATGTCGACCGGCCGCCTGAAATTTTCAAATTGTTCTTATTTTTCTTATTTACGTGCGACCGGTCATCTATGTATTGACAAAGAAAAATATGACCGTTTGACAAAGATACATTTCCTTAAATTGTGGGATTGATTTCTAACTGACTATATTCTTGATTTTAATTGTATTTTTCTGTAGATTTTCAATCCCCAAGAGGAGCCTATGCTTGATCAATCATCTCCTATAAATAGAGGAAGTTTTGGAGCAACCACATAACAATTGAGATACAACACAACAAGATACACTTCAAGCAAATACTTGGTCTTTCATTGTTATTATTCTTGTTGTGAATTTGCCTAGATTATCACTTTCACATCCTTGAGGTCTAGGCTATTCTTGATTACACCTTGCACTCAAATTGTATTATTCATTATTGAGTTGTAATCTTGATTTTTGGTTATCATTCAAACACAAGATATCATTGTGAGTGTTCTTTGTGGTAAGAACACACTGGATGATCTAGGTGATAGGTGAGGAAGATTGTGGTGATCTTCTTATTGAGGTGTTGAAGAATTTGGTATTCTTCTCAAGGTTGAAGATTGTGGTAATCTTCACAAGGTGCCGTTAAAGGAAGATTGTGGTAATCTTCAAAGGGAGATTGTGGTAATCTTCAAAGGTGGTGTTGAAGAAGAGTGTGGTGCTCTTCAAGGTGTTGTAAGTTGAATTTGTATTAATTTTGGTAATTAATAAAATTCTTTTTCTTTTGAAATCCATCCCTGGATATCTTTGGGGTGGTAGAGGATTAGGCCCTGGGTGGGTTGAACCTCTTTAAATCATCGTGTGTTGTTTACATTCCGCACCTTTATCTTTGTGTTTGAGCATTGGATTGCAAAAAGAGGGCGAAATCGAAAAGATGGAGATAATCTATTCACCCCCTCTAGATTATCGTAGCCGCTGACTTCTGAAAACGATGGTGATTGCCTTTACGTGTTCCCTGGGTTTGGCTCAGATTACCCGGCAAACTACCTTGTGGCCTTCGAAATCATCTTCGCAATCTGGCATATTTGGTTTTCCGTTATGGATAGATGCCTCTTGATTTCTCAAGGATGTTTCCACCGCCGAATCGGGTATCTGTTGATTGCACAAACTTTGTTATAAGATCTTCCAAGTTAGGCTTACCTTGATTTGGCTGAAATCCGGAGACGTGTGTAGATCGGGATTGGGATTAGGTCGTGGTTGACCTTGATTTCCCCAACCAAAATTAGGATGTTGTCGCCACCCAGGATTATATGTGTTCTTTGTAAGGATTACTTGGGTAATTTCGCCTTGATTCCCAACGTAATTAGCCTGTTCACTTGAGGTATTGTGTGTGGGCAAATCCCGATGATTATGCAATCCTCTCGCAAGTTTCACAAGATAAAACATGCGGTGGTGGTGGTTTAGGAGCCGCTAGATCGTCGATCTTTTGGGTCAAAGCTTCGACATGTGCAAACTAGTGTAACCACTGCATCTGCATTATAAACACCCACTGCTCATTAGGTTTACCTCGTGCGGATTGCCATTGATAGACATTCATGGCCATTCCCTCTATCGATCTTGGCGCTTCGGTGTTTTATTGTTCAAAGTTCCCCCACCGCGATCAATCATTTGCCTCGTCGATGAGAGTAGCCCATTGTAAAATGTTTGGACTTGCATCCAAACGGGAAGGCCATGATGTGGGCATTTCCGCAGCAATTCCTTGAATCTCTCCCAAGTGTCGTACAAGGTCTCATCGTCCTCTTGAGTGAATGCAGAGATCTCATTCCTCAATCGTGCGGTTTTGGCGGGTGGAAAATACTTGAAGAACTTTTCTACCATAATGCTCCACGTTGTGATTGTTCCCTTCGGTAAAGTGTTTAGCCATTGTTTAGCCCATCCCCTGAGAGTAAATGGGAATAGACGTGAACGGATGGCATCGTCGGAGACTCCATTTATTTTGAAGGTATCGCAAATTTCAAGAAATTCGCGATATGATTATTTGGATCTTCGTCCGGTAGGCCGTCAATTGAACAAATTGTTGCACCATTTGAATGACATTTGGTTTGATTTGAAATTATTGGATGCAACAAATGGGCCTTACGATACTTGAGACGATGTGTCGTCCATAGACGGCTTGGCATAGTCGTACATGGTTCTTTGTTGTTCATCCGCCATATCGGATCCTTGCCTTCGTTAATATCCTCATCGTGGCCTGTATTAATACTTTCCTCTTGTTGCTACTGGCGGTCTCGCGCTTCCAAATTCGGCGACGAGTAGGCATGCATTGTGGTAAATAAAGAGGATAAGTGTAATCCAAGACTTACAAAGATAGATAAAAAGAAAGACAAATGATGAAATAAAAAAATGATTAAATTAACAAAAATAAGGTGTTCTTAATATTACAGTCCCCGGCAATGGCGCCGAAAACTTGATGGCTCAAAAGCTACCTTTAAAACCGTAGGCAAGTGCACCTATCATTTTATAGTATAGATTATTGAGTACCGAGTGTCATTCCCATGAGGATTGTGAGTACCGATAATTACCGTCTTTTTGTTATTTAATCTAACAATTTTCGAGTTTTTTGTTTGATGAAAAAGGAAAACAAATTATAAATTGTAAAAATGAAGGAAGATTTGTAAAATAAGAAATCAAGAGATAGAAATGTGTTTGAATGTAAATCCTCTAGAATGTTTTTGTGCTTTGACAAGTTAAAAATACAACCATAAACCCTTAAGCAAAAACCAACCTCTTTTAATAAAATCTCATGTCTTGTAGACCGTAGAAATTCCCAATTTAAGTTAAACCCTTTCTCATGTCTTCTAATCTCAAGTTGATTAACTCAAATCTCTTTCTAGTGAAAACCCCAAGACAAAGAATATAACGATTTATGAATTCCCATATTAGGTTTGACCCTAATCCGGAAGATTTATGCCGTCCTATATCTAGGATTGCATGCAACTCTTTTCACTTATATAGGTTCTATTTCACCATGAATCTCTCGATTTCCCGGATGAAAAATAAACTTCAAATCAATATTGCGCATATATCAATTCGAATGAACGAGCATAATATAAGTGAATCACACAAAATATGAAGATTTTATTAAAACATACACACCTTAATCACAAATCCATTCTAGAGTTCATTACATTCAAACACTAAGAGTTTTAGCTACACATGCTTTTGACACAAGAATAAATTACACAAAAAGATGTAAACATTGTAGACATGGTGTACTTATCATTATCAAAATCTCAATTGACTTGATGATGTTGCTCCAAGCCTTTTTCTTCAATGTTGCTACAAGCTTACTCTCCAACCCCTTGATTCCAATTCTACTTAAAGTGTTGAATACAATGAGTAATTCCTAAGTGATTTATGAATTGAATTTGAATAATGAATGGAATATCATTCCCAACTCAAACTCTTGCCTTTTATAGACATCATTTTTGTGAAAGAGCACATCAATAATACTATCTTTTGTTAAACAATTGCCTCCACTTTCATTGTTGGTTGGTGAATTCTTGTACTCAATTGATGATTGAGGAATACGGGGACATGTTGCAGCAAAATTGGGTGTTAAAGGTGTATAAAAGTGGTCAACAAGCTTGGTAGGTGAGTTTTCCATAATTTTCGCATGGAAAAGTTGCGAGAAAAGTGCCGACACGCCAGTGTCGCCCGTAACGGCCGGGCCGTCTTTGTTTTATCACACAGGAATCGGGAAACATGGTCGTGCTTCCCAACACGGCCAGGCCGTTTCTCCGACACGGCCGTGTGTTGGGGAACACGGCCTGGCCGTGTCGGAGGCTGTTTTGTGCGAAAAATCGAGTGTTTAGCTCCGTGAACACGGCCGTGTTGCCCGACACCCCGCCCGTGTTGGACCAAAAGGCCCCGAAATGACGCGTTTGGCTTGGAATTTCGGCGTTTTGCATCCTTAAACTCCCGGTATGTTTTGACATGAATCCATGGTCCGAAATTCACCAAAATTAGCCCCGAATGGTCAATCTACATCAATAAAAGCACCTCAAGTAATATGAACTATGTATAATAAAAAATTTACAAAACTAACAATAAAATAACTCAAATCTACTCAAATATACTAATAAAACATGCATAAAAAGACCCTTATCACAAAGCAAAGAATCGATAAGCACTCGAATGGATGCAATTCTTGTTGTTACAGAATATGTATCAAAAAAATCACTTCCTTCTTTTTGTTTGAAGCCTTTAGCCACTAACCTGGCTTTATATTTATCAATAGTTCCATCACCTTTATATTTCTTTTTTAATATCCATTTACACCCTAAAGGTTTACTACCCGCAGGAGATCAACCAACTCCCGAGGTATGATTTTGTAAAATGGATTCTATTTCACTATTGATGGCTTCTTTCCGGAGCGGAGCATCATCTGGACTAGACAGAGCCTCTTTAACAAGATTTTGGCTCACCGTCTAATAAGTAAGTGAGAAAATCGGACCAAATGATGTGTAGCGAGTTTTAGTCCTTTTACTTCGTCTTGTTCTTCATTCTCTTGTGAAGAACTACTTACTTTCTCATAAGTTCTTTTGTTAGAACTTATTCCAACCCTTTCTTTACAAGGATATACATTTTCAAGAAATATTGCATTTCTTGATTTAATTATGGTACCTTCGAAATTTCTCGGATTTTCGACTTGTGTACAAGAACCGATATGCACTCTTTGTATGCATATCCTATAAAAATACAATCAACCGTCTTAGGGCCAATTTTGACTTGTTTAGGTTCGTATTGCTACCTTAGCCAAATACCCCCACACTTTAAGGTATTTATAAGATGGCTTATGATTTTTCCACAATTCATAAGGTGTCTTGTTTTTTCCCTTTAAGTGGGATTTTATTTAAAATGTGGTTTCTTTGTCAAACCTTCCCCCACATGTTCGAGGTAGTCCAAACTAATCAACATGGCATTCATCATTTCTTTTAAAGTTCGATTTTTACGTTTAGCGATGCCATAGATTGTGGTGAATATGGCGCGATAGTTTGATGAATTATTCCCACTTTGGTTACATAATTCTTCAAAAGGTGCAACATATTCTCCACCTCTATCACTCCAAATTATTTTAATCCTAGGCTCCCAAGTTGATTTTCAACCTCATTTTTATAATTTTTGAAAGCTTCCAACGCTTCATCTTTGCTTCTTAATAAATATAAGTAGCAAAATCTTGTGCAATCATCAATAAAAGGTATGTATCAATTCTAGAGGTATTGTATTTCTTTCCATAAAATGAAAAGGTAACTTAGCCATTTTAGCTTCAATCTGATTTCACATCTCTTTTGAGAATCAATTTTTGAAGTTGGAAGTAATTCCAAGTTCATTAATCTTTTATAGCATTTAGATTGACATGCCCTAATCTAACATGCCACAAATCGAATACTCAAGCATATAAACAGTAGGCTCAATTTTATTGTTTGCTTGAATCGGTTACACTGAAACGCCATTACATTCATTTTGAACAAATCAGTTATACGATAACCTTTTCCTAGGAACTGTCCAAACTTAGTTAAAATAAACTTTTCGGACTCAAACATAAGTCTAAAACCATGGTTTACAAGAAGAGATCCTGACATTAGATTCTTCCTGGATTTACGGACATGAAGAACATCCTTCGGCGACTCTTTTCCGTAGTGAGCTTAACCACGTTGCCAAAACCTGCAACATCATAAGAGGAAGAATTACCCATATTAAGTTTTCTACCCGTACAAGGGGGTGTAGGTAGAAACGCATCCTTGTCGAAACAGACATGCCGAGTGGCCCCGTGTCAATATACCACTCCTTGGATTATCCACAAGATTTGCCTCAAAACCACCGCAGATAGATCCATATCGAGTCGTTCTTGGATCATACCACATGTGCTCAACCACATTAGCATTAGGATGTCTATATTTTGGTTTTTTAGGAAGCCGACAGATCCTTAGCCATGTGGTTGGGCTTTCCACAATGTGACAATTTCTGTAAACGGCTTTTTGTTTACGAGGCTTAACTTTCCTTGTAGTTGTTGTTGTTATTGTCACGTTTTCCTTTTGGCGGTGTTACTAGAATCGCCATGTTCTAGCAAATTCGCCTTTGCATCAACAAAGACTTTTTCAAACCTTGAATCTAATTTGCGATTACCTTCCTCAATTCGTAACGCATAATTAGATCTTCAAGATTTATTTCTTTTAAACTTGTCTTCAAATAATTTTTGAAGTCTTTCCATCCGATGGCAATTTTTCAATCATGCACGCCACTTGAAAGCTTCATCCAATTACATTCATACGCACGAATATCGTGCATAATTAATCGCAATTCTTGAGCTTGATCCATGACAGGTTCTAGAATCCACCATTTTGAAATCTAGAAACACTAACCACGAACTTCTTGGAACCGGCGTCCTCGGTTGATTTTTTCCAAAGAATCCCGAGCTCTTTGGAAGATTTCACTTCACTATACACATTGTATAGTCGAGGGACGATCCATTTAGGGCGTAGTTGCGCACACGAAGTCACCCCGCCCCCAAGCATCAAAGCGAACACGTTTTTCATTGTTGGTTTCATTTTCTTCCACCACTGGTGGATCCTCCTTCAGAACTTAGGGAGGCTCAACGTAGTCGATAAAAACAACATCTTGGATTGCCATCTTTTGAAATCAAGACCAGAAAATTTTTCTGGCTTCTCGGCAGCAGGAGCAGTAGGAACATTCACCCTTGAAGTAGACGCCATCGTTTACAGAAACAAAAGATGTTTATCTTGCGTTGTTGAAATTTCTGGTGTTTTATTTCTGTAAACTGGATTACAAGGAACTGTAACAAACTATTACAAAGAAATCGAAAATTGCGAGAATAGGAAAGGCGAGTAAAAACTCTATCCGCAAGATAAACACATCCCGTATAAGTCTTTGATTTTAATGACGTGTGTTATCCCCAAAGATACAACAGCTTCGTCCTTGTAATAGCAAAGATCTTGCAAATTACAAGGCATCTTTCGAATCGAAATGTGCAAAACGAGTACACTATGCAAGTACAAGAAAGAAAATGAGTATTAAAGTGTGTAATCCCGAACAACAACAATGCTCATATTTATAGGACTTCCAACCAGTCTTGGGGTCTCTTTCTTTGCAGGCAAGAACTCAGGATAATGGGTCGTAGCCTCCAGGTAGTGGGCACTCCTTCAATGACCACTATGCCAAGTAGTGGGTTGAGTGGTGTTGTTCCATTATAAAAGCTCATTTCAGACTTTTAAGTTGCAAAAATAAAAACAAATGTTTTCTCAGTGCAAAACTAGGCCCGATCCGGTCGGGACACGGGCTCGGGCTCGCCCACGCCCTTGATCTTGGGCAGGCGGGCGCGCGTGTGTCCTTGCCCACCACACCTCACATGTGTATAGTTATTTCATCTTGCACACTCTTATACACCCACTTACTTATATATTGAATAAAATTAATATTTTATTCCCATGTGGGATGGTGTCTTTTCACCTTCCCATCATCCATTATCCCATTTCAAAGTGACTATCTTGTGGATTTTATTTCTCACTCACCACTAAATGGTTTTGAGAAGTTAAATATACCACACTCATCTACTCAAACGTAGAATTTTATTTTAATATTTAATTCCTCCAAAATTAAATAATTAGTCACTAAAAAATTGGTCAAAGTTAGGTATCAACCATTACTTCTCAAACCAATTTCCAACATGTAAAACAACTTTATAAATTAATAATGTTGCGACCTTGAAATTATATTAATTTCCTGAGAGGGGCGGAGCGGAAATTATATTAATTTAGAGAGGTAATAATAACTTAATAATTTATTGATATAAAGAGTGCTTTGTGTACTTTGAGTATGGAAAAAAATCAATTAACATATTCCTAATTAAGGTATGAAAGACACATAAACTTGAAATTAATGATAAAGCAAACAACAACAGATCCCCACATTTTATTAAATTGTCGTAGTTATGTTTGTAGTTTCAAAGAATTATTAATTTATGATATAAAATTTTCCTTAAATTAATATCTTTTTTCTATCAAAATTATTAATTTCTTAAACTGACTCAAGTTGGGACTGGAGTATTAATTTATGGAGGTTAATATTACTCAAATGCTTAAAATATCACAGCCTTGGTCCGAATTGCATATGAGTCTGTGTGTATGGGCCGTTAGTCATGAATCCAATTCAGAAAGGCCCAAAAAGTTTAACTTCTTTCATCGGCCTATACTAAAGCCCAACTAATCGCCGTAGGCTTTTACGAAGTTACCCTGTACTTTCGTATGACCGCCTTTCAAAAACATTGCACATGCAATTTTGTTCGGGTCTGAGGCTGACGTTACTGTATAGTCTGTATTTGTCGATTTATTTGAGGCAAAAACTTGCGTGAGACGGTCTCACCGGATTTAGATCAGTGAGACGATGTCCTCACGATTTAGATCCATGGAGGCGATCACTGATTTAGATCCATGAGGCGGAGTTCTCTGCATGTTTTTAAAGGTTTTTTTTTTCAAATTTTATTTTTCTTAGGGTTTATATTTGTTTTTAGGGTTTATTTTGTTTCTTGGGTTTATTTTTAATTGATTTGGGTTTTTAGGATTTTTAGTTTTTTTTTTTAGGGTTTATTTTTTATTTTTGGGTTTATTTTTGTTTTTCGGGTTTATTCTTCATGGTTCATGTTTTTTAGGGTTTATTTTGTTTCTTCATGGTTCATTATTATTTTTAAATTTATTTTCATGGTTCATGTTACTCGAAATGGAGCTTAGGAGGTCCGTCTCACGGATTTAGATCCGTGAGACCGTCTCACAAGAGATTTGCTCTTTATTTGAAGGCAAATTTTGGATTTTGTTAATATAATTATCTACCTTCAAAAATTATAATTATCTAAATTTATTTAATAATCATTTCATCAAATTCTTTTGCAAAAAGGAAGACACTGACATTGAATATTCATGTTTTACGTATATGTATCACTTATACAAACATATTTGGTTGTCAGAAATAGGTGAAATGAGGTTTAAATGGTTAGAGAAAAAGATTTTAAATATGTATCACTTCAATAATTGGAAAGTTGGTACTCTTTTAATGAAAACCTCAATTTAATTAAATATTATAGAAATTGTAAAAGTATGTAAAATATATCTATACCTGCGTCATATAAATTCAAACCCTAAACCTTTTTTTTTTTTTGTAAAAACTGGAATCATAATTTTATCACTTAGATTGTAAGACCTTATCAACTATAACAATTCGATTTTTAATTAAATATATATATATATATATATATTTGAGAAGAAATTACTGCAGCATTTTTCGGAAAGTTGATTATTATTGACTAGGTATTTTAATTATGTGGCTTTTTTTAGTATAATGGGGATAATAGGATAGGAGACATACGCACTTTCGTATGAGATCGTGTTAGCAAAATTTGTAGTAAATTTTATTATGAACAATTTGAATAAACAAAATTGTAAATTACAAATTACAAAAAGAGAAAATCGAAATCGAATTGAAACAAAAGTACATAATTCTAATAAATGAAATGACCCAAATCGTGTCTTTGAACATATTATCCTTAAAATAGATTTGTCCCATATTCTGCGGAAGTATGTTTCTCAGGATAAGACGGAAAACCAGATTACCTTTGTGTCCCAATAAAACAAACCAACTTACGTCCGAAAATATCACCAAAAATTGCAGGAGGCCAAGGGAATTTTGAGAACAATAGGCAAAGAATTGTAAGAGTGCAAGTGTTGAGTGTGTTGTGATTCTTTGGAAAAAAAAAAAGCTATTTATAGAGTTGATAAAAGACCAAAGGACTGATGAGAAATTAATGTTTTGTTGTTACACATCAATTACTCTTTGTAATGATTTAAATTCAAAATTTAATCTGTCATTGCGAGTATTGGAATTAAAATTTTATCTATTACGAAATTTTAAAATTTGAAATTAAAAAAATATGTTCTGAAATTTTTACTTTCGAAAATAATAAAATCTGCAAAACATATGCTAGACAATGTGGCTCAATTTCGGAGCGACATTCGTGTACGCACACAAATCGCTGGTTCTGGAGCCCCAACCGACCGTGATTTGGACCCCTTTGCGGCGCGCGTGTAGAGAAGATCTATGCAATATAATCTTACACTTTAAAGTAAGTTGACATTATATAAACTAGTCTACAAAGCCTTTGTTTTCCTATGTGGGACAAAGCCACATTTCAAAAAAGACATGCCTACATGGTTTCTTCTTTTAAATTAATTCCAATACCGACTTTAAGCTTTAATTTCTCCTTCATCCAAATACCATTTTGGACAAATAAATATTCGATTTTAATGTTCTCACGGAGTAGAACAAGAATTCTCTTTTACTTTTGCCATTAGACTATCGAGGTCCCAAGAAAAATGGAACCCGAAATGTGCAATTTCCTTCACTTTTCCAACAGATCGAACTGGGTCCAATCGCCTTCAAAATATAAGTCTTAAAGGAACATAAGGTTGATCTCTTATAATTATGTGTCGATCTACATCATAATAAAGTGTAAATTTTATAAAGTGTAAATTTTAGGTAATATAATCTTGCTTTGGTAGCAATATAGATTATACAATATACTACTCGACTCTAAGCTATTCAAGATTCATGGCCCCTAAAAAGCTGCAAGCACCAAAAGTTACTTAAAAAAAAAAAAAAAAAAGGAACTTGTATAAGTCACATGTATAGCACTAGTCACTTGTTAGGACCAAAATGAATGCAAGATTATCTTCCATATGTTTCCCATTATTCTTCATTTCAATGGAAATAGCACATCCAAATAATGCCCCACTTTAGTAACATCAAACATCTACTTTCAAAACAATAATTGCTTCATTGGGTGGTTCCCTCTACTGATCTCCATCTAGTGTCTGCCCTTTTCACATTTTTATAATACAAATAATAATCAGGGATAATTAAAATAAAACAACATGGCTAATTACAAAAAAAAAACCAATAATATTTTTCAAAATTACAAAAAAAAAAAAACTCTCATATTTAATTCTGTCTTAAATTTTAAGGTAACTGTAATGTTTTTATAAATGTCTAGATGCTTTTTAAATATTATTTGCTTATTAAATGGAAAATGTAAGACGGGATCAAATTTAAGGATTTTTTTTGCAATTTTCAAAAACCTTTGGATTTTTTATAATTAGCCCAAACCTCAAGGGTATTTTTGTAATTTTATTAATAATTAATTTGTCAGTGACCAAAATTTGGATTCTATTATTTCTCATGTCAAATATTAATAACCTGAATACACTTTAATGAATTAATGGTACTTAAAAATATGAAATAAAATACAATTAGCAACAAAAAGGATTTTGGACTAATAAAGTTAATTAAAATGTGACAATATCCCTGCAACCTAATCTTCTGTACTCATCCAGAAATGGCCCAGAATTATTATTATTATTAAGTGCTGTACTAGCTTTGATGGCAAGAATACACAAATCTTGGAGAGAGAGTGGAGTTAGTGATTTTGAGAGTGGCATTAAGAAATAAATTTGGCCAAATTGTAGCACATGGTCTTTGGGAAGTTGGGGTGCTGTTGAGTTTATCACCATGGTGTCTGAGCTACACAGGTAGCAATCTTGGTGGCCGGAAATTACCTCCGCCGCCGTGACCCGCCGGCGGAATTCTTGCAGCCGCCCGTCAAGCTCCACCACCTTGGCTGATGATGGAAAATTTATGCTTCCACTTGGTCTTGTTGTAATATGAGATGAAGCACAAGTGCCCATTAAATTAGAATTTTTGTGAGATTTGGGTTTTGAAGAGAATTTTTAAAAAATTGAGGGGATAGAAAAGAAAAAAAAAAGTGTATATTGGGATTTGGTGGTGTGGAGAAGGAGAATGAGGTTTATTTATAAAGGAAATTTGGGAAGGTGACATTGCAGGAATATGGGTTTGACTCAACAATAGTTTTAATTATAAATTATGGTTTATTGCATTATATTCATGTTACGTCTACAGAAATAATTAGGGCCATTTAATTTGGAATAGAAATATTTAATATAATATTACAAAGTGAAGTTTAGGACAATTAATTTGCTACCACAAAAAAAATTTGTTGTCTTGGTTTGGACATATGTGAACAAAATAACACTAATTTCAGAATTTGGTTGGGTAGTATTCCAGATTATCCGGCTGAATTACATAAATTGCAAATGGACCTTTAAAAAATGGATATATATATATATATAGCAACATCTTAAAAAATTATTTGAAAAAAGATGATTGATAGTTAAAACTTAAAATAATGTTTTAGAATGGTTGATAAGATTTCTATGAGTGATTCGGCATAGAGTAAGCCGAGCTCATATTAGATAAAGACTCTCTGATTAAAATCGGGATAGTTTGTTTATGGCTTTTTCTTAAAGAGATTTTATGTGTTCGGTAATTATAGTTAAGGTTTTAGAAGAATACTTGAATGAGTTTGGTATCTTTCAGAGGCTTAAGAGCTCGGGATTAATTGCTAATGTGGACCAAACATGTTAATTAGATAAAATCTGATAACAAATTTTGACACATTGCAACGGGTTATAGATTTCCTCTGACGGTTTCCTGAAAATCCGAAACCCTAATTAGGTTATCTATAAATACTTTTTGTCAGTATCACTTATTTTTAGATACTTTTACACACCGTTACTATACTTGTTCTTCTTGAAGCATTCTCGACGTGAGCGGCGGAGTGGGTGCCGGGAGCAACCCTCCGACCCCTCCTTCTCGCAGTAGTTCAACGAGTAAGGGCGAGCTCGGCGTGTTAGCATCGGAGTTTTTTAGGTCGTAACAATGAGATATGTTTATACACACTCAAAATAAGTGGATGAGATCTTCTATTTAAAAGGGTTGTTAACAAACTTAATTCCACCCAAAATGTTGTGTTTTTTTAGGGCCTAATAGTTTTTCAACAAAAATTCCACCGAAAAAGTTCAGTTTTTGTTCTAGGGCCTAATAGTTTATGCTTCTCATTAATTAATTAATAATTACATTAAACTGTTACGTAGTACTTCAAATGTTTGCCTTCAAATTGTATACAAACAAAACAAGGGATGAACTGAAAACAACTATTAAAACATAAATTAAAACAAAACTGAGATTCGGTTAATCACCATGTTTGTGAACACAGTTTTCCATTTCCAGAACCAAGTACGATAAAGAAACTAATTCTTTACTTTAACAAATTTTTATATAATTAAATAATCAACAATCCGATTAGTTTCAATGTAACATCTAACTAATTAACATCAATTGAAATAAATGATGCACATATATAAGTTGTGTAAAAGCAGACCAATTTCGAGGAATGTACATTGATTGGCTGGTGAAAATGAGCTTTATAAAAAATGGTCGACGGATTTGGTAAAAAGGCAATATGGGTAAGAGGGTTCGTGGAAAGATCGCAAAATGCATACAAATAGCCTCAGGCCCACAAGCGTCCACAATATGGGCCTTCAATTGTGTGTGATTTTCACATTATACGGCCCAAATTATGTTGATTATGGGAAGAAACTATAAGGTCTGAACTTGACCAGTCGTTGGAGGTTGAACCCAATTCCCACTGTAGCTAATGGATTAAATTATACCATTTTTGTACTTGGAAATTATAATATCTTGTCCATTTACATTTATAAAAAAAAAGTCTTTTTATTGGTCTTTTTTTTTAATATTTTTTAAAAAGAGAGTTTGAGATTAATTGGACAGAGTTTAATTACTAGAACCAAGTTTACAATTTATTTCAAATTTTGTGTTTTTATGTGGTGGATCCAGTGATGGTGTCAACTGTCAAGTCAAGCGGAAGACCCTGAAGGCTTCTAGAGTTCATATTTGGCCTAGAAAAGTGAGACGAAAAAGTGATTCTTTTTTGCTATAAAATAACATAAGGAAAAAACAGAGATAGTGATTATTATATACAGAGGCGGAGCCTCGTTAGGCCTACTGGGCTTGAGCCCACCCCAAATTTTCAAAAACTATATTTTTAGCATTATAATTCTTACAATATTCAAAATTAGTCCACCCCAAAAATTTAATGTAAAACCTAATTCCACCCAAAATCTAAACTCAAGTTAAAAATCAAGAATGAAGAGTGTAAAACTTTTTGTGTTATCATGAGATTGATGCTATATTTAATATATTTGTGATTTTTAGACTATTTTTGTTTTTTTTTTTGATCGGTTTTTAGACTATTTTTGTTATCCTTATTTATCATTTATACACGTATCATGTCATTACTTTTAAATTGTACTTAACTATTTGTATTGATAATTTATTAGAATATGTATCTAGGTATCAAATATATTAAGGAAATTATATGTTTTATTATTAGTTAATGGCCTAACAAATCCTAACTAAATTAATTTTTACTGATTTGCTTATTGTGTCTATCGTGTTATACCATGTTTCTCGTGTTTTTAGCGTGTTGTGTTTGTCTTTAAATTTTAGGCTCAATAAGGATATTGTGTTGTGTCCGAGCTTGAGTTTATCCTATCGAGTTGTTATTTATTGGGACAACGCGAACTATTTCCCACCTCTATGTGTCATCATCAAGAATGAAACTGAAAGGTTATCTATTTCTTTTAACTCTTTTATATTTAGTTATTGGATTCTTGTTATTTTGTGGCAAGAAAACAAATAATATTAAGAATAGAATGTCTATGTGATTGCTAATATAAAAATACCACCGTCCACCGTATTTTTCTCCTATGAAAATAGTTTCTACTTTTATTGAGAAATAATATAGTTTTGTAATAATTTGTTATATATATAATTTTTGTTCTCTCTGTGTGTGTATATATATATATATATAAGTGTTGTAAAAATCGTTAGGCGCTAGTCGGGTGGTGATCGGGGCCTAGCGCTGGCGAGCCTGGACGAGTTAGACGGAACAACGGGGTTAGGCGGGACCTAATTGGAAAAATAACTAGGCGGACAAGGGGGCCTAGCGCCTAGGAGGGGACTAATCGGATCTAGTCGGGGTCTTTTAAAACAGTGATATATATAGACAAATAATTTTGTTAATGAAATTTTTACTTCTTAGCCCACCCTACTAATAATTTCTGGATCCATCACTCGATTATATAGGACATATTTTGTTGTTGCTTGGCAAGATAGATGATCATCTATTTTGATTTTGTATTTTATCTTCTATTTTAATGATATCAATACATGCGCTTGTATGTGTATATGATGACATTATATTTGTACGATTAACGGGGCATGTGACACACAAGTTATGTTTGTGATCATCAATATTTTGATATGAACGTAAACTAAATAAAATGATGCATGCGGAAACCACGATAAACGAACAACGAATAAAAGCAATACGAAACTTCGAAGAAACGTAAATTACAATAAAAAGGAGAATAATTTCAAAATTTAATAATATTCAACCACCCTAAAAATAATAATAACACAACTATTTATAAGATAAAACTAAAAGTCCTAACTTAATCGAAAAACATTAAAAGATAAACCGAGATAAAAGACTCTTAAACACAAATTACTCCTAAAATATAAGATAATTTAAAATCATAACAGGATATATCATATCTCCATCATTATTAGTCCTCGAATCGGAAGGAGATTGTCACTAGAATAATTGTTAAACCATGGAGGTGCGCAAGGAGGGGCGAGATGGAAAAACAAGGCGAATATCAAAATATATTTGAGCTAGATCAAAAACAAAATAGTACATTTCAAGTCCATAGTTTCTCTTGGACTTTCCTGGAGCCATATAAAAGGAATTTCCACGATCTCAATGAATCTATCCATAGGCTTGAAAAAATTGATAGTCCAAAATCAATGTCCTTAAATGGTAAAATTTTCTTCTTAGTATTGAACAATAAATTTCCCGGCTTAAGATCATGTTGCATGACCTCATGCGTATGACAATTCTCAATTTCATTGGCAAAAATTGGTGGTCCGTCATAACCATGAGCATCCTCGTCAAACTTCGCTGGTTTTGTAGTCAACCATCGAAGTTGTATCCTCACTTTCCGTATCAAAGATAAAGCGGTCCATTATAACCACTAATCTCTTCACAAATGTTGGAGGCTCGTCGTAGCTAACCTCCATGACAATGTTGTCGATTTTTTCATCAAAAATTGGTGGCCCATTATAGCCATCATCTTCAATGTCACGTGAGGTCAACATATCTATGCCCGTGGAATAGGTGTAAGTCCAAGCCGCTACGATAATCTAGAGGGGGTGAATAGATTATCTCCATCTTTTCGATTTCGCCCTCTTTTTACAATCGAATGCTCAAACAAAATAATCAAGGTGCGGAATGTAAACAACACACGTCGATTTAAAGAGGTTCAACCCACCTGGGCCTAATCCTCTACCACCCCAAAGATATCCTGGATGGATTTCGAAAGAAAAAGAATTTTATTAATTACCAAAATTAATACAAATTCAACTTACAACACCTTGAAGAGCACCACACTCTTCTTCAACACCACCTTTGGAGATTACCACAATCTCCTTTTGAAGATTACCACAATCTTCCTTCAACGGCACCTTGTGAAGATTACCACAATCTTCAACCTTGAAGAATACCAAATTCTTCAACACCTCAATAAGAAGATTACCACAATCTTCTTACACCTAACACCTAGTTCACCCAAGTGTGTTCTTACCACAAGAACACTCACAAGGATATCTTGTGTTTGAATGACGACCACAAATTCAAGATTACAACTCGATAATTGATAATACAATAGAGTGCAAGTGTAATCAAGAATAGCCTTAGACCTCAAGAATGTGAAAGTGAATAGCTAGGCAAATTACAACAAGAAATAAGACAATGTAAGAACAAGTGTATTCTTGAGTGTATCTTGTTGTGTTGTAGTTTTCTCTCTTATTGTGTTGCTTCAATTCTTCCTCTATTTATAGAAGATGTCTTGTACATGATAGGCTCTCTTGGGGACATGAATTCTGTAAAAATTGCAAGACAATTGAAGAAAAGAGTCATTAGAAATCAATCCCACAAATTTAGGAAAAGATGTCTCACGACAACGGTTACATTTTCTTCACAAACTTGAGGCGGCCGTTGGCCGCACACAAATAGACGTTAGAAAATGAGAAAACACATTTACACAGGCGGCGGCCGGTCGATGGGGTCCGACCGACGACCCTATGTCCAAATGGCCGGTCGAGCGTAACCAAAAACGAGTCCGAGAAAGTTACGCTTTGAAAAATGCTCCTGTGTCGGTCACCCGCCGGTCGACCGACGGCCGACCTGGCCGACCACACCGGCCTACCACCCCGTTGACCGGTCAACCATCCTTTTTTCAAAAATAGCTTATTCACTGTTTTTCATAATTTTCAGTCACGGGATGCCTATGTAGGCACCGATTAACCTCAAAACAAAAGTATTATCCAATTTTATATCGAAAATAAACTTCAAGAAATACTCCAAAAATAGTAAAAATATTTTAGACCGATCGGGAGTATTAGGACAATATTTTAGAACCATTGTTTTGGTGTAAAAACACATTAACACAAAATCATCAAAAGTGTTGTCCAATTTATATCGAAAATAAACTTGTAGAAATACTCCGAGGAAAATATTAAAACCATTTTAAATCATTTAGGAGTATTTGGACAACCTTTAAAAACATTGTTTTGGTATAAAAACAAAATCATCAAAATCATGATAAAATCATTTATCAAACAATCTCCCCCTTTTTGATGATTACAAACCAAAACAATTTTAACGAGGTCGATTTTGAAAACAAAACATTTTTACCGGTAAAAAAGAACTATCCGTTGTGAGCGACAACATTCCGTGCAATAAACACAAGGATGGGAGTAGAGAGATTCAAACACATATAGCAAAAAGCTCCCCTATCAATATGCACAACAAATTCTCAAAAAAAAAAAAAAAAAATATGCACAACAAGAGTTATATAGAAGCAACTTAAACATAAGCTAAAATATTAGCTTTTCGATATTGAGCTTAAGTATCAATAACTTAAAAGCTCCCCCTGTCAAAGAGACATCATTAGAAACATATATAAGTCCATACTACAACCAATGGACCAAGAAATATATACAACCATAATACACCAAGAGTGGACAAAATATGATCCACAACTTGTGGATTTCAATAGCCACAACATATAGCTTCTTTTCATTGAGCTTATCTTAGCTTCTTTGAGCTAAAGAGCTTATAACCTGTTTCTTCACCTGTTTCTCCCCCTTTGGAATCATCAAAAAGAATGTTAGCACGATAAATACATCATATATTCATATCAAAGTGCGTAACTAAACCGATGTATCGAGCTATTTGAACATTGAGACTTATTAAACCAAATAGAAGGGAAAAGTCGAATCATACGACTTGTAGAAGCTTATGAAAACTTATTTGATAAGCAAAACATGATCTCTATAAATATATAAGACTTTTGAAATCGAGAGAATCATGTAGGTGATGAATTTTTCATTGAAACATTTTATCGAACACTTGGCGGGCGTCAAAATTAGAAAATGATATATATAGCCCTTGTAAATGTAATCAAACCAAGTTTTTCATCACCAAATACAATTAAACAATTATCATTCATCAACAATCAATAAGCTCATCACAAATATATATGAATTGCATCAAGAAAAATACATATTAGCCATAAACTCGAGGTTCAACCCAATTGAGCTAAAGAAGTAGAATTCTTACCATTCGATCGGTAAAGACGAGCAACAATGATGATAACCGAGCTATGTAGTCCCCGAAATATATAATTCATGCATCAAAACTCATTTGAAGTGAATTGTGTGTGAAATTTGCAAAGGACGAAAAATGGCCAAAAGAAGTTAAACTTGCGAATCGTCAAGACAGAACCATTTTAATCCAATATTTTGCTTAGGGCGACGGTCATGGTTGAGGGCGACCGGTTGCCCTCAACCCTTTCACCCATGCCTCGCCGGTTTTTCCAAAATCCGAATTTTCAACCAAAAATCCGATTTTTTGCCCCTAAGTTTTAAAAAACGTGCAAAATGCAAACGTAGACTTCATTCAATATACATTATGTCATAATCAAGCTCGAAATGAGGTAAAATACTCGATGGTTAACGATCAAAAAGTCCGCGAGTTATCCTTGAGACGGATTAAACACATCTCAAGTTTTTGTTAAAAATCACAATCCCTTAAAAATATATCGAATCTCAATATGTTTAGTTCGATTATGACGAACCAAATTTTGAATATGAATAACCGTATAATAGATACCGAACTTGTTATCCCGAAAAAAATAAGAACGTTTTAAAGCTTTTGGATACAACAAGTCATACGAAGAAGTGCCTTTCAAATATTTGAAAATTTCTTTTAATGGCACTTTAATGAGATTCGTTGGGATAGTTTTTGAAGTCGAGCATATAGACATAAGGCATATGGAATGTCGAGTCTATAAAAATAATACAAGAAAACATACCTCGAATTTAATTGTCGACCGACATGCCTTTCTCAACCTTTGTCAATCTTTAGCCATAGAGGTTGAGATAGTTCTTTTTCTTCAATGCCTAACTCCTTCAAGACCACTTGTAAGTCCAAGCAATAAATTGAGCTCCCCCATCAAGCTCATCTCGAGTTCACCTAGTATCAACTTAGAAAAATATCTTGCACAAATATTCATTAGTAGCACCAAAAATATTCTCATAAATATGCACAAGTTTAAACAATCTTGCCCTTTTTCTCAAACAAAGAGAGTAGTATCAACTTTACCTCTTGTAAAATCATTTAGCAAAAATAGTTAAGTCTATCATACCATACATGGGGTACTTGTTTTAAATCATACAGGGCCTTTTATAAAAATCATTTGGCCTAAAATTTTAAACTCCGATAGACTTCTATTTGAATGAAACCATTTAGAAAGTTGGATTTAACATCCATTTGGTAAAGCTTGAAATTTTCTTTAAAACAAGAATGGGCAAGTAAAATGCAAATAGCTACTAAATGTGCTATGAGTGCAAATGTTACAACAAAATTAATTACATTCTTCTTGAAAATACCTTGAGCTACTAACCTTGCCTTAGTTCGACCAATGTTGCCTTGGTCATCGAGTTTGTTCCTAATACCCTTTTTGTCTTCTTCATCACTATCATCATAGGGCATCCAATTGATCTAAGGTGTTCATAATAGAATCCAAATATTTGGAGTACTTCATTACACAACTTAACAAACTCATTAACGGCATCGCTTATATAAGCAAGAAAAAATAGCCCAAGTGTAAAAACATGCCTCAATCACAAAATATCTTGCATAGTAGAAATAGACACTATATATAGACCATGAAGCAAGAAATACATACTATGCATTTAGAATATCATCAAGAGTCTAATAAATCATGCAAGTTCCAAATAAGCTTAAGAAAGCTATAAAAGGTCTCTTTTGAAATTTGAGAATCCGATAGCATATAATTGAGACCTCATTTAAAAAATATTTGAACAAAAGTTTACAAAGCAAATATGTGCAATCAAATATCAAATAGTGCCTTTCAAAAAATCTAAAAATCCTCTTAATGGCACTTGTATGAAATACTATGAAAAACAAGCACACGAGGCACATGGCAATACATATATCGAGTCTATAAGAGTAAGAATAACACAAGTAAACGCCTCGATAATTTATGCCTTTCTTGACAAATAATGACGTAAATGGTCATTTATGTAAATCTACACAATTCTTAAAACATATCTAGCACAAATCATAATGATAAAAGTGTAGGCTAAGAGATATCACAAGTAAGCTCATGCCATAAAAATCCATAAAAGATGAAAACACACTTTAGTCTACAAAAATGCACAAGAGTTTTAAAAACATCATATAAGGTCTTTTTTTCAAAAATATTTTAAAAGCACAAGTATATATTGAAGACCTTAATTAAAAAATAAATATTTGAAAACTCATTTGCAATTAAGACACAAATAAAAGCATGCATAATAACAAAATAAAATACATATTTAAATAGGGAGATACGGGTTACCAATTACGCCATTTCCATGGGTTGTGTCGTTCCCATTGTTGATGATATCTTCCCCTCGAGAAGTCACTTTGTTGATGATGACTTTTTTGATTGCTCCATTTCCAAGGTTTGTTGCTTTCCCATTGTTGAAAGTCTCTTCTTCTTTGAAAATCATCTTGTTGATGATGTCTTTGTCATTTCAAGGATTGTGTTCTTCCCATTTTTTATTATACCCTCTTCTTGAAATTGGCTTTGTCGAAAATAGTTTCTCCTTCTTTGATCAAATGAAACGGTCATTTGATGTCTTCTTGGTATAAATTTTCTTGATCATTATTTCACGTACCTAATATGACATTGTTTTGTGGTACCCTTTATGTGTTTGGGTCCTTTGGGATTAGTCTTGAGACTTTTAGGTCTCCAACAATAATTGGAGCTATTTCTAGCCCGACAAGTATTTACCGTATGACCCTTTTTACCGCAATAAAAGCATGTAATAATTCTAGGAGCATAATGACCAACGTCTTGAGACTTGATTCCTTTTCATGTGATTGACACCCTTAGGCTTATGATCAAGTTCTAGTTTGAAATATCACAACAATCAACAATATTGGTCATCTTATCGGTACTCAAGTTGGATTTAGATAAATCATTTTTCAAGCAATTTATATCCTCAACAAGAGTACTATTTTCTTTCTCAAGGTTTCTAACCTTGTCAAGAGTGGTGGTGTGAGCACATGATAGTGATTCATAGGAAGTAAATAAACTATCCTTATCATTCTTTAAAACAATGAATTCCTTTTTCAAATTTTTGTATTTAACAAGTAAGTTTTGGAATTCATCTTGTAGCTCATCATAAATCATTTTGCAAGTCACTATATTCATTTTGCAATTCATTGTCATAAGAAGTAGAGGGTTTAGAACTTACCTCGTTTTCTTCTTCGATGCCCATGAGGCATTGTTCAACTTGTTCATCATGGGAGGTTGTAGAGGGCTTATACCATGTTGTTGAATTTGATGTTGTATCCATTTGTGAAGTAGATGCTTTTGAGTTGCTCCTTTCATTTGCATATACTTCATAGATGTTCTAATTTTTGCCATACTTCATGTGCCGACCCGAATACCTACAACATGATCAAATTCCAAAGTGGTAAGTGAACAATGTAAAATATTAAGAGCTTTACCATTTAAGGAGATGATTTTCTTCTCTTCATCATTGAGCTTTTTGAAGCCTTTTGAGGTGTGTGGTGTATCTTTCATCGGAATGGATTCTCCATTGATGACGGTGTTCCAAATATCGAACCCGCAACCTTGTAAATATCATTCCATTCTTTCTTTCCAAAATATAAAATTTTTGGAATCAAACCGAGGTGGCTTGGTGGTGGAGGTGCGGAAAGTTGAGCTTCATTCGTAGCCGACGATCGTTTCTCTTCACTCGCGATATGAAACGAGCTTGCCAATGAGTTTGGCTTTGATACCACTTGTAAGTCCAAGCGGCTACGATAATCTAGAGGGGGTGAATAGATTATCTCCATCTTTTCGATTTCGCCCTCTTTTTTACAATCGAATGCTCAAACAAAATAATCAAGTGCGAATGTAAACAACACACGTCGATTTAAAGAGGTTCAACCCACCTAGGGCCTAATCCTCTACCACCCCAAGATATCCGGGATGGATTTCGAAAGAAAAAGAATTTTATTAATTAGCAAAATTAATACAAATTCAACTTACAACACCTTGAAGAGCACCACACTCTTCTTCAACACCACCTTTGAGATTACCACAATCTCCCTTTGAAGATTACCACAATCTTCCTTCAACGCACCTTGTGAAGATTACCACAATCTTCAACCTTGAAGAATACCAAATTCTTCAACACCTCAATAAGAAGATTACCACAATCTTCTTACACCTAACACCTAGTTCACCCAAGTGTGTTCTTACCACAGAACACTCACAAGGATATCTTGTGTTTGAATGACGACCACAAATTCAAGATTACAACTCGATAATTGATAATACAATAGAGTGCAAGTGTAATCAAGAATAGCCTAGACCTCAAGAATGTGAAAGTGAATAGCTAGGCAAATTACAACAAGAAATAAGACAATGTAAGAACAAGTGTATTCTTGAGTGTATCTTGTTGTGTTGTAGTTTTCTCTCTATTGTGTTGCTTCAATTCTTCCTCAATTTATAGAAGATGTCTTGTACATGATAGGCTCCTCTTGGGGACATGAATTCTGTAAAAATTGCAAGACAATTGAAGAAAAGAGTCAATTAGAAATCAATCCCACAAATTTAGGAAAAGATGTCTCACACAACAACGGTTACATTTTCTTGTCAAACTTGAGGGCGGCGGCCGCACACAAAATAGACGTTAGAAAATGAGAAAACACATTTACAGGGCGGCCAGGTCGACGGTCCGACGGTCGACCACTATGTCCATCGGTCGAAAGAACCAAAAAACGAGTCCGAAAGTTCTGCTTTGAAAAATGCTCCCAGTCACGGGTCACACCGTCGCCGACCACACCGGTCTATCACCCCGCTGGGACCAAACCAGCCTTTTTTTTCAAAGAAATAGCTTATTAACTGTTTTTCACAATTTTCGTGCACGGATGCCCTATAGAGGCGACCGATTGCCTCAAAACAAAAGTATTGTCCAATTTTATATCGAAAATAAACTTCAAGAAATACTCCAAAAAATAGTAAAAATATTTTAGACCGATCGGGAGTATTAGGACAATATTTTAGAACCATTGTTTTGGTGTAAAACACATTAACACAAAATCATCAAAAGTGTTGTCCAATTTATATCGAAAATAAACTTGTAGAAATACTCCTAAAATATTAAAACCATTTTAAATCATTTAGGAGTATTTGGACAACCTTTAAAAACATTGTTTTGGTATAAAAACAAAATCATCAAAATCATGATAAAATCATTTATCAAACAATAGGTTTTCAATGGGGTAAACTAAGGCACAATATCATAGCAAAATTCACACAATCATCAAAAAATCGTTTTCCCACAAATCTCTTGGTTTGTTGAAATTGATACGCACGCTATGGAATTATTTTGGCAAAGAACTCGGTTCTGGCGATAGATATGTGTGGTGTCGTTCATACATTGTGAATTCGGCTAGAAAATATGGTTTATGGAGCGTAGATCGTCTCGAGAATACCAACCGATGCGCGAAAAACCACGGATAAATGAACAACAAACGAAAGCAATATGAAACTTCAAGAAGAACGTAAATTGCAATGAAAAAGAGAATAATCTCAAAATTTAATAATATTCAACCTCCATAAAATAATAATAAAACAACTATTTATAAGATAAAATTAAAAGTCCTAACTTAATTAAAAAATATTAAAAGATAAAAAAAGCAATAAAAGACTCCTAAACACAAATATTCACTTCCTAAAATATAAGATAATTTAAAATCATAAAAGCTATATCATATCTCCATCATAAAATGATTTTGCTTGAATTATTGAGTTCTCAAGTTTAACGTGTCTAATTAAATACATATGTATGTATTAAATAAAACTTTGTTTTTTGAAAAAAAAGAGTGTGGCTTTTGGAGAAAAATGATATGAACATATATCAAGGTATAGTTGAACTATAGGTTTTAAAGTAGTTGAAAATGTCTTATTTTCTTAAAAAAGATTTTTGACTTTTTTTAGATAATAAGCAAAACATATATATTTTTTTGAACTAAGATCGGTAATATTTTGCAAAACAAAAGTAAAGAGAACTGAAAATTTCCACCCGAACCCTAATTGCCCACGAAGGGGGAAAATAAATACCTTTTTTCCAATATTGGTATATATGTTACTTTCTATTTTTGACTTTGTTGGGCTTTGTCCAAAGATCCCCGCTGCAATGAGCTTTAAAAAGAGGCGCGAGACGCGGTCCGCGATTCGAACTCGTGAGCGCCGGATTGCACAAATTGAAGGAGAGCTTAAAGGATTTGATTTGGACTACCTATACCAACGGATGCATCTTCTTTTCTCGATGCCCATTACATAGAAACTTTGAGGTTAAGCGTGCTTGGCCTCGTAGTAGACATGCCCAAGTGTATTTTTACCACAAGAATACTCACAAGGATGTCTTGTGTTGAATGATGGATAAAATTCAAGATTACAACTCTATGAAACCAATACAAAGATTGAGTGCAAGTGTAATCAAGAATCAAAAAGCCTAGACCTCAAAGATGTGCAAGTGAAAGTACTTAGGCTATTACAACAAGAATGTAAAAATGAAAGCTTGAACAATTTGCGATTTCTTGTTGTGTGTTTTGCTTGTGTGTGTTATATCTTGTGTCTCCAATTCATCCTCTATTTATAGGGAAGTCTTCACCAACATAGGCTCCTCTATCTTCACTTTTGTCTACAAAAGAAGATCACAAGATGTAGAAATATTGTACAAAAATCAAAGTAAATCTTCTTTGTCAAGAATTTCAAATGAAGATAATTTTCTTTGTCACAAAAAATAGCATAGAAGGCGACCGGTTGCCCTGTTGAAGATTTCGGCCGTTTGAAAAAATTAGTGCGATCCAGTGCAGTCGTCGGGGGTCGACCGGTCGATGGGGTGCGATCGGTTGCCACTAGGGTGCGGCCGGTCGACCTCACCCTTGATCGGTCCCCTCCTTTTTTTTTCCACGAGAATTTGGTTACTGTTTCGCTTCGTTTCATTTTTTCAACTCTTCGTACAAGTCCGACCTCTTGTGCGACCAGTCGACCTCAATTTGAAATGTTGTCCGATTTTTATCAAAAATAAACTTCAAGAAATACTCCAAAAATTAGTAAAAACATTTTAAATTACTTGGGAGTATTTGGACAACATTTATAAATATTGTTTTGGTGTAAAAACCAATATAAACAAAACCATCAAAAGTGTTGTCCATTTTTATCGAATAATAAATACTAAGAAATACTCCAAAAATTAGTAAAAATATTTTAAATCATTTAGGAGTATTTGGACAACATTTATAAACATTGTTTTGGTATAAAAACTCATTTAAACATAATCATCAAAATCTTCATAAAAACATTTATCTAACAAACTCCCCATTTTTGATGATTACAAAACAAAACAATTTTAGGAAGTTGATTTTAAAAACAAAACCAATTTTCCTGTCTAAAACATCAAACCATTACAAGCAAGATTTATCATAAGTACAAACACACAAGGATAGGAGCAAAGATTTTTCAAAATCATTTTTGCACAAGAGCAAGTATACAAGCAACAACTAAAAGCTTAAAGTTTAACTTTTACAACTTAAGATTGAATATCATGAACTTATAAGCTCCCCTGTCAAAAAGCATCATTAGTCAAGTATAAAAGTCCATAATACATCACATGGACCAAGTATAATCCATAGCTTTTGGCTTTTAGCTAATAGCTTTTCTTGCGAGCTTATTTTCGCTTTTTTGAGCGTATGAGCATTTTTCCTGTTTCTCCCCCTTTATAATCATCAAAAAGAATGTTAGCACGATAAAAAGGTCATATATTCATATCAAAGTGCGCAAATTTATCGATTTATCGAGCTTTTTGAAAATTGAAGCTTAAATTCCAAATAAAAGGAAAAGTTGATCAATTGAGTTGCAAAAGCTCATTTGATTGATAAAACATGATCTCTATAAACTTATAAGACTTTTCAAATCGAGAGAATCATGTAGGTGGTGAATTTTTCATTGAAACATTTCGTCGAACACTTGGCGTCGTCGAATAAAACTAGAATAATATAACGCCTTTGCGATTCGTTTAAGCCAAAAATTTTCATCACCAATTTCAATATCACAATATACATTCATCATCAATCATCATAAACAACATATTAATACAAGAATTTCAACAATATATCAAGATACAAGCACATTCTCAAGGTTCAACCCAATTGAGATTAAAAGGAGAAATTCTTACCATCTAATCGGTAAAGATGAACAATGATGATGATAATCGAGCCTCATGAAGTCCAAAATATAAAATATATGCAATAAAACAAATTTGAAGTGAAATTTGTGTGAAAAGTGCGTAGGGGACGAAAAATGGACAAAATGAGCCAAAATGGCTGAAACTGAAGACAGAAACGATTTTAACCAAAAAATAGTGAGGGGCGACCGGTTGGGGGCTAGGGCGACCGGTCGACGGCATGGGCGATCGGTCGGCCTTGTCCCGATCGGCCAGCAGGTTCTTTCTATTTTGCAAATTCAAGTTTGAACAAAAAATCCGATTTTTCGCCCCTAAGTTTTAAAAACGTGCAAAATGCAATCATAGACCTCATTCAATATGCATTATGCCTAACCGAGCTCGTATTGATGCAAAAGTCTCGGAAGTTAGCGGTTTAGTAAAAATGTCCGCTAATTGATCTTGAGATGGTACAAAAGATATCTCAATTTTTCGTTTTGATACACAATCCCTGCATAAATGATGTCGAATCTCAATATGTTTAGTACGGTTCACGATGAACCGGGTTTTGAGCAATATTTATAGCGGATATGTTATCACAAAAGATAGGAACATTTTCAAAAGAACATTTATAATCCGCTAAAGTTTGTTTCATCCAAAGAAGTTGAGTACAACAAAATGCCGCGGAAATATATTCGGCTTCGGCCGTTGAAAGTGAAACACGATTTTGCTTCTTTTGAAAACCAAGATACTAGGCAATCGCTTAAAAATTGACATGATCCTAAAGTACTTTTCCGATCATCAATATTTCCCGCATAGTCCGAATCACTATAACCTTTAAGAGAAAAATTTTCATTCTTTGGATAGAATAAACCAAATTGAATAGTGCCTTTCAAATATCGAAAAATCCTTTTAACGGCACTCATATGAGATTTTTTGGGATTGCTTTGAAAACGAGCACATAGGCATACGGCACGAAGAATATCCGGTCTACTTGCGGTTAAATAAAGTAAACTACCAATCATACCTCGATACTTGGATTCATCAACCGACTTGCTTTTTTCATCTTTGTCAATCTTGACGTTTGTTGCCATTAGGGTTGAGACGGTTCTTCCTTCTTCAATGTCAAATTTCTTCAAAAGCTCCTTTGTATATTTTGATTGAGACATATAAATTCCTTCTTGGCATTGCTTAATTTGAAGTCCAAGGAAGAAGTTGAGCTCCCCCATCATGATCATTTCAAATTCACCTTGCATTAACTTAGAAAATTTCTTGCACAATGATTCATTAGTAGCACCAAAAATAATATCATTAACATAAATTTGCACTAATAAGCAATCTTGCCCTTTTTCAAAAACAAAGAGAGTAGTATCAATTTTACCTCTTGTAAAACCATTTTGCAAAAGAAAAGAGCTAAGTCTATCATACCATGCACGGAGGTTGTTTTACATAGACTTCTTCTTGAATAATACCATTTAAAAATGCGGATTTTACATCCATTTGGTAAAGCTTGAAATTTTTAAAACAAGAATAGGCAAGTAAAATACGAATGGCTTCTAAACGTGCTACTGGTGCAAATGTTTCATCATAATCAATACCTTCTTCTTGACAATAACCTTGAGCTACTAACCTTGCTTTGTTTGAACAATATTGCCTTGGTCATCGAGTTTGTTCAAAATACCCATTTTGTACCAATAATGGTTTGAGATGGAGGACAAGGTACTAATTCTCATACATCATTCCTTTCAAATTGATTCAACTCCTCTTGCATTTCTAAAAACCAATCCTCATCCTCAATAGCATCCTTAGCATTTTTAGGCTCTTTTTGAGAAATAAGGGCTTTCTCGGCAAATTTTCCTCGAGTCATTACTTTATCAAGGGGATCACCGATAATAAGATCTTTTGGGTGATCTCCTTAAATTTCAATGCTACGGGAAGATTCGGCAAGTATCACATTTATCTTCTTGAGGAACATTTGAGCTTGAAGGTTGATCATTTTGAGTTTCATCTTGAACAATGGGTTCAACAATATCCTCTTCATCACTTTCATCATCATTGGTATTCTTTCAACACCTGGAAAGCTTCATTGAATTTAACATGGATGGATTCTTCAACAACCCCACTCGGTCTTATTGTAAACCCGATATGCTTTGCTCTTGGTTGAATACCCCATAAATATTCCTTCATCGGCTTTAGGATCAAGTTTGTCTAATTGATCCTTAGTATTCAAAATAAAACATTTACATCCAAATATTTTGAAATAACTAATATTTGGAGTTCTTCCTTTCCAAAGCTCATATGGAGTTTTATTCATTTTAGGACGAATATAAACTCGATTAATGACATAGCAAATCTGATTTCACGCTTTCGGCCCAAAAATATTTTGGAAGTGAAAATTCATTGAGCATGGACCGACTTATTTCTTGAAGTGTCCGATTCTTCCTTTCGCTACTCCATTTTGTTGAGGTGTCCTTGGAGCCGAAAAATTATGACTATATCCCTTGATTTCACAAAAGACTCTAAATTCACCGTCAAATTCTCCACCTCGATCACTTGAATAGACTTAATAGTATCTTCCTTTTCATTTTCAATAAGTCTACACAACTTAACAAACTCATTAACGGCATCACTTTTATTTGTAAGAAATAGAGCCCAAGTATATCTAGAATAATCATCGACTATAACAAAAGTGTAATATTTTCCACTTAGACTTGCCGTACCAATATCCCCATACAAATCAAGATGAAGCATTTGTAGGGGTTTGGTAGTGGAAATGTCATTTTGGGCTTAAAACTACTCTTAACTAATTTGTTCTTTTGACAAGTGTCACATAAGCCAAGATTTTCAAAATTCAATTTGGGTAGTCCTTTTACATGTTGGTTTTTGTAAATAGTTTGCAAATTTTTGTATCCAACATGTCCAAATTGCCTATGCCATAAACTAGTTAAACCATTATTGGCGACAAGACAAGAAACATTTTGACTAACCAAATCACTTGTACAAATTTTGTAAAGATTGCCTTTTCTAATTGCTTCACAAATAATTTTATCATTTTTGGATATAAGGCATTTTTCTTTATTAAAAACAACATTATAATTTGAATCACAAAGTTGGCTAACACTTATCAAATTGAACTTAAGCCCTTCTACTAAAAGAACATTACTAAGAGAGAAAATAGAGTTACCAATTTCTCCATTTCCAAGAATTTTTCCTTTGCCATTGCGAACATGACCATACCCTCTTCTTGGAGCTTGATGTTGGTAAAAAGTTCTCTCTTTCCAGTCATATGGCGTGAACATCCGCTGTCCACGAGCCATTTTGAATCTTCCATTGTTGTTATAGCCCCTATAACCTACAAAGGAATTATTTTTAGGTACCCTATAATTTTGGGGTCCATGGGGTTAGCCTTGAGACCTTTAGGTCTCCAATAATAACTAAAATTATTCTTCAATTTACAATTGCTAGCATAGTGTCCATTCTTACCACAATAAAAACAAGTAATAATACGAGGACTACTAGCACGTACAAAGTTTGGACCTTGCTCTTTTTCTTAAAAGCATTTTGAAAGATTTTGTAACCAAGTCCTAATTTAGAATGCTCACCTCTTTGTGCATCTAAAATTTTTGTGACTTTATCCGTACTTAAATTGAATCGATGAACATCATTTTTCAAATTTTCAATATCATTTGTGAGCGTTTGTTTTTCGGTTTCAAGAGTACGGACCATAGTAAGTGTAATAGCATGAGCTTTATCAAGAGAATCATAAGAAGTAAATAATTTATCTTTTTCTAGTTTAAGCTCTTTATGCTCCTTTTTCAAATTCTTGTATTTAACAATCAAATTTTGAAACTCATTTTGCAATTCATCAAAATCACATTGTAATTCATCAACTAGGGAAGAAGATGAAGCATTAGAGCGCACGGTATTTTCATCGTCTATGGCCATAAGACCATGTTCGGATTCTCCTTCCTCGTTGGTTGTTTCAAGTAATTCATCCCAAGTTTTGACGTCCGCATTTAACGCCTTCTTTTTCGGAAATGACTTTTTCTTCTTTTGTTCTTCTTCCGCTATTTTCGGGCAATCGGCTATGTAGTGCCCGGATTTTCCGCATTTGAAACAAGAATTGTCTCTAGGCTTTCTTGCTTTATTTTTATTAACAAATTTAACAAATTTTCTAACAAGAGTCAGCTTTTCTTCATCATCCTCATCACTAGCATAATAAATATTATTAGAAGAAGATGCTAAGCCTTTAATAATATTTTGCGTGCACCCAGGTTTAGAGGTGGATGGTTGAGAATTTTTCCTCTCCTTGAGATATACTTTATAAATAAGGAGGTTCCCAATGAGCTCATCAAACTTGAGTGTCTCAAGATTTTGAGCTTCCGTGATTGCCGTCACCTTTTTCGGACCATGAGCCGGGAAGGGGATTTAAGACTTTGGTCACCTTATCTTCTTCGTAGATGACCTTTCCAAGAGCCACAAGAGGATTGACAATGTTGTCAAGCCTTTCCACCATTTTTGATATGCTTTCACCATCATGCATATTAAAATTTTCAAAAATCTTTCACAAGCATTTTTTCTTGCTTGCTTAACTTTCTTTTGTGCCTTTATAGATGGTTTCTAATTTTTCCCAAACTTCATGTGCCGATTGTATGCCTCTTTATGCGATTATATTCGGTGGCGGTAAGAGAACAATGTAAAATGTTGAAGGCCTTACCGTTTAAAGAAAGCCTTCTTGTCATTTTCATCGTATTCCTTGAATCGGCTTGGGAGTCGTGGTCCCATCCTCCAATTTTGTTGTTGGTTGAGCAACTCATTCAATGACCACATTCCAAATATCAAATCCGCACCCTTGTAGAAAGCACTACATGCGGTCTTTCCAAAATGCGTAGTTGTTGGCGTCCAATAGTGGTGGCTTGTTGGTGGAGGCGCCGGTGGTGAGATAAGCTTTATTCGTAGCCATGGATATTTCCTCTTTACACGGAACTAGCTAGCCAAAGATTTTGGCTTTGATACCACTTGTTAGTCCAGTGGCTACGATAATCTAGAAGGGGGTGAATAGATTATGCCGATTTTTCGCAAAATCGCCCTCTTTTTCAAATGAACAAGTAATTGACAAGAATGTAAATGCGGAAATTAAACAACACTCGATGATTTATAGTAGTTCAACCCACCTAGGGCTGTCTACCACCACCCCAAGATCTCCGGGATGGATTTCAAAAAGAAAAAGGATTTTATTAATTACCACAACTAATACAACACCTTGAGGATTACCACAATCCTCTTACAACACCTTCAAGGAGATTACCACAATCTTCCTTCACCACCTTTGAAGAGTACCACACTCTTCAAACACCTATCACCTAGATCACCCAAGTGTATTTTTACCACAAGAATACTCACAAGGATGTCTTGTGTTGAATGATGGACAAAATTCAAGATTACAACTCTATGAAACTAATACAAAGATTGAGTGCAAGTGTAATCAAGAATCAAAAAGCCTAGACCTCAAAGATGTGCAAGTGAAAGTCCTTAGGCTATTAAAACAAGAATGTAAAAATGAAAGCTTGAACAATTTGCGATTTCTTGTTGTGTGTTTTGCTTGTGTGTGTTATATCTTGTGTCTTCAATTCATCCTCTATTTATAGGGAAGTCTTCACCAACATAGGCTCCCAACATAGGCTCATCTATCTTCACTTTTGTCTACAAAAAAAGAAGATCACAAGATGTAGAAATATTGTACAATAATCAAAAGTAAATCTTCTTTGTCAAAGAATTTCAAAAAGAAGATAATTTTCTTTGTCATAAAATAGCATAGAGGCGACTTATTGCCTGTTGAAGATTTTGACCGTTTGAAAAAATTAGTGCGATCCGTGCAAATCGTCGGGGGTCGACCGACCGACGGGGGGGGAGGGCGGCCGCATCCTAGGGGGTCCTTTTTTTCCACAGAATTTGGTTCTGCTTTGTTCTATTTTATTTTTTTCAACTCTTGGTCTGCGATTCGACCTCTTGTGCGGCAACTTCGACCTCCAATTTGAAATGTTGTCCGATTTTTATCAAAAATAAACTTCAAGAAATACTCCAAAAATTAGTAAAAATATTTTAAATCACTTGGGAGTATTTGGACAACATTTATAAACATTGTTTTGGTGTAAAAACCAATTTAAACAAAACCATCAAAAGTGTTGTCCATTTTTATCGAATAATAAATACTAAGAAATACTCCAAAAATTAGTAAAAACATTTTAAATCATTTAGGAGTATTTGGACAACATTTATAAACATTGTTTTGGTATAAAAACTCATTTAAACATAATCATCAAAATCTTGATAAAAACATTTATCTAACAATTTGAGGGTTGGGGGTGGTGATAAGAGTTACTTTATCAAAAGAGAAACAAAAAAACTAATACATGAAATTTTCAAGTTAATTATCATCATTTACATATTACATAATTATCTACGTAGGGGCAAACGAAAGCCGAATCGAGCCGAACTTGTCCAGGCTCGAGTTCGGCTCTTTTTATTTTTGGATAGGTTCGAGTTCGGCTCGAGTTCGATCTGACTTTTATATTTGAGTTTGAGTTCGGCTCGTTTGAAAAATATTTAGTTCGCGAATAGTTCGAGTTCGGATCGTAAAAAGCTCGTTTATAGTGTTCGATGAACTTAGCTCGAGTTCGGTTCGTAAAGGCTCGAATCCGAGCTCGTTAAAGGCTCGGATCCAAGATCGTTAAAGAAAACTCGAGTTCGTTAAATATTAAGTTCGAGTTCGGGTTCGAGTTCGAGTTCGAGTTCGAGTTCGAGTTCGTTAAAAACATGGTGCCGCAACAATTAAGGCTAGAGCCTGGAGGACACATCAAATTGCTTACAAAAGGTCAATCAAGTACTACACAAAGAAACATTTTACATCCCATTAAACACAAGTTTATCAACAATATTCTTCAATCTAGAATCTAAAAATTAAACAAACACATCCCCCATAAACCTCATAAAGTCGCCTCAAAAGTTCCATAATCTCCAACGATGAAAATTCCCTACAATGTCAATAAAATATAAAATTAGTACGAGGAAACAGATATGAAATTTTACAACTCAGATTCGATTCTGCAATTGAGATGAAATTTGACAACTGAAATTAGATTCTGCAAAAGGGCATGGATTTGGAAAGTAAATAACAAATAATTTTCGAAGAAGAAGCAACAGATTAATTTGCCATTTATCACTCACAACTCAAAGACGAAGCAAAGATGCGCAGCGTCGAGCGACGGCAACAATCGAGCGACGGCGACAATCGAGCGACGTCGGCAATGGCGGCGACGGTGAGCGGTGAGAAGCGCGTTAGGCGTGGCGGGCAGATCAGTATTATCGGTGTGGGTGGATTCTAGGGTTTGTAAAATTTCGTTCGTGGGTTACTCTGTTCTCCGCTATTCTTTTTCTTTTAATCTTTGCCGTTCTTTTGTTCTTTTAACTTGTTTTTTGAAAACGTGTCTTAACATTTGATTTGCTTGTTAATGAGTAATGACGTTTTTGTTGAACCAGGTTAATGAAATTTTAAGCTTTTATCTAATAGTTTAATATTGATAATATATAAAATACTTAACTAATAATTTTTTGTTTTGGGTAATTATTATTAACATTTAATATTTTGGATTAATTTACGGTTTAGTTTTGGATTTAATTTAGGGGTTAATTTAGGGATTAGTTTAGGATTTAATTTAGAGGTTGATATAGGGGTTAGTTTAGGGTTTAATTTAGGGGTTAGTCTAGGGTTAAATTAGGGTTAGTATATGCTTTCCTTTTTTTTTTTGTATTTTAATTTTCACAACTTTTTCAATAAGTAAATACATAATAAATTTATATATAATTTAATATATTGTTTTTACCAATAAAATTTTTTTCTTTTTTTCTTGCTCGTTTTCTATATTTTTGTACATGTAATATAATATTTAAGCTTGAAAAGATAACTAATTTAAAAAGAGTGGAGATATAATCCTTGATTTTTGGATTATTTAATTTTTAAATTTGTTATCTTCTCAATTCAAAAATATATTATTAATTCAAATGAGATAATATCTACTATAAAAAAATATAGATTTTGAACTAATAGAATCTTTTTCAATAAAAATATGCAAAGTAGTTGAATGGATCGACATTGACTTTCCAAACTATTTGTCGATAATGTATGTATGTACAATTTAGAGTTGATATTATATATCCTTTATATTATTGGTTACTAACAAATATCCAAGTCTAATGAGGAAAAGACACGCGTCAACTTTATTTTTGGTTTTAGTATATATGATTGATATTATATTTGTACTTTTATATAGACTATATTATTATGTATTATGTTTTTAGTTTCATTTTGGTTTATTAGATAGTTATACATTTTTTAAAATTTACATACTCTTTTAAATATTTATAATATGCTTATGATTTTATGATAAATACTGGTTGATGATCACATTAATTACTAAGTCTAAATTTATAATTATTACTAGGTAAGTCTCGTATGATATACGGATTTTGTTGGTTTGTTTAGACACTTCTTACTTCTTAGTTCTCTAAACCATTTTCTTAATATTTTAAGTTTTAACAAAACCAAATAACTTTAAAATATCCAAAAACCACTTTTATAAGTACATCTCATTATTATATATATGCTTATATATAGACTATATTATTTTATATTATACTATTGGATTCGTTCGATATATAGTATTTTATAAGGAATAATATTATTTTACTAATTTTACAAATTTTGTCTAGCCATAATCCTTAGATATATAGTTTTTTTACAAGGAATAATATTATTTTACAAACGAGTTTGAACATAGATTTACGAGCCTATAAATCACGAGCCTATAAACGAACATGTTCGCGAGAGCTTAATTATCGAACCGAGCTCGAACACAAGCTAATGAGCACAGAACGAACACGTTCGCGAGCTCAATTAACGAACCAAACTCGAGCTGGGCTCACGAGCCCGTAAACGAACCGAACTCGAGCCTAGGCTCGCGAGCCTCAGAACGAACCGAACTCGAGCCTAAGCTCGCGAGCCACGTAAATGAACATGTTCGCGAACTTTCGAGCCGAATACCTATAGGCTCGAGTTCGGTTCGTTAAAAATTCGAGCTCGAGTTCGAGTTTCCGTTAAAGCAAGACGAACGATCTTGAACGAATATTTTGTCGAACCGAGACTAATAGGTTTCATGGCGAAATGGATTCATTTTTTTTCTACGTCTGGCCTTTTACTGCAAAACTATTGATTGCTCTCCCAATCACCTTTGCAATATACTACAAATATTTACATTACAAAACTGTACAAATTTCCATGTCACTACAAGCATATATATGTCCATATTGAATATAATTAGAAAATTAACTTTTCCCTAAAAAGGAAATTAAAGAAAAAAATGAGCAAAAAGCAAAAAACAGAGCGAGACTCAATTAATTTTTATCCACTTTCAGCAACAAACTTCCGTTTCCTGCAACCACCACTTCCGCCCTTCCCTCCGCCGCCATCCGCCGCAAATACCGGCCGCTCCTTCTCACTAAACAATGAATTCATAGGCTCTATTTTTCTCGACACACAACAAAAACCGCAACTAATTTTCCTCCCATTATCGCATCTACTATTACTACTTCTAGAAAGAGCTAAACTCGCTTTCACCGCCAGCGCTGCCATGTCCTCCGCCTGCAGCCGGTGCTTCCGCCACTTAATCGGCAGCTCAAAGTAGATCTCCCCCGGCTGCAACACCTCATCTCCGCCTATCTCCGCCACGAATTGATCGAATTCCATCTCATCGGCGCTGCATATAAAGCAATCGCGATTTCGTTGCGGTAAAAGCGAAACCCTAACGGCGCTCCCAAATTCCTGAAGCTGTCCATCGAGGAGGATTAGTTTGGCCGTGACGGCGGATCTAGACTGGTAAGATCTGCAATTTCCCATTCTTTAGGGAGAAAAATGAAAAAAATTACAGAAAATTCATGTTTGAATTCGATGATTAATACCAACTATATATAGCTACATTATATATATCTGTATATAATCTGAAGTTTTTTCAATGTTTTTAAAGGGACGTGATGTGTAGGTGCAATTTTTTTCAAAGATATCAATGTTGCGACGTCGTTTTCTGGGATTATTTTCGTAAGGATCAAGTTTGATTGATATATATGCAGTTTATATTAGAGTTACGTAGTCAATATTTTGTTAAAACATCATAATCAGCAAATTAATTTGACTGCTTACTTTAATGCCTTACTTAGCTTGCCTGTTCTTTCTTAGCAATAATTGCTCCAATTTTGTGTCCAAGCGTAATTGTTTATTTTTCTCCTTTTTAAAGTTTCAGTTTTTTTTTTTATTTAAAAATAACACCCCAGGGGTGGAGGATTGACGCGTGATCCCCTCCCGTAGATCAAATAATCAAAATCATCACTGATATCACGCCGCCCCGTCACGGGGAGAAAATCAAAAGCAAGAAAACTATCACTACGACATCTAAAAACAGGACTATCATCATGAGATATCTAAAAATACAAGGAGAACTAATGCGCAATCAAAATCTAAAGCTCGGATATCCCAACCTGGTCCATCCGAATGAGCGCTAGAAGGTGGTGAGAAGTCGTGCCCTCATAAACAATATGATCGTTAAGGGCAAAGCAGGCCTCCCAACTCCGCTAGATGATCTGCTGGTCGATTCCCTCTCTCGTGTATGTGAAAAATCGAATCAAGGTCCCTCAACATGTTCCTGGATGCGAATCAATGTATCTTTGAACTCGCCAAGAGCCAAGGCAACGGATGTGATCGTAGTGACCACCGTCGCCGCGTCCAACTCGATCCAAATCTGCAATGAAAACGCCGGGCATCTTTGTCCCACTCATAGAAAAATAAAAAGAAATGCGAACACAAGTAGGGACGGATTAATACATAAACATATAAAAACAGGCTTGAATTTCTTTCTACAGCCAAAAATGAGTTTTCTTCAAAATTAATTATGTCTAGTCATATTGCTTCGGGTAATATACACAACACATCATGTTACTCGGATATCAGAGGAGGAAATGGCACCATGCACCTATTAAAATTTCTTATCCTACGGCAAGAAAGCAATTTGGAAGTATCAAATTTAACATTACTGAGCTGATAGAAAAGAATGTGCCAATAAAGGACAAGGAAGAAGCAAAAGAATAGCCACAAGGAGCAAACAGGCATAGAGCATACCAACTTGAGGTTTCACAGAGAATATAACCACATCACTCTCTTGAACTACCTGCCTTTGGGACGAAATAGTCATGACAAGTTACAAAACCAAACCAATCAGAATTCTCTAGATGCCAATTTATCTAAAGAACGACAAACTCTGCATCGTAATATAAACTGCAAAAGTCATTTCAAATTATCAGTTCATGTAACTCAAACTGAGGAGCACCTGTCTCCAAGTTTTCAAGCTGATAAGAGACACGAGGTCCATATATACCCCAAGTAAATTGGAAAGTGAATAAATGAAAAATATAATAAGAAAGAAAACAAAATGCATAATCTGAGAAGTTTAGCGAGATTGGTTACTTTAACCAATCATGATAAAAATAAGAACTGAAGTAATACAAGACAAGGTTTTATATAAACTTTTCAGAGATGATACAATTTTAACAGTAAAAGATAAACACATCGCAAACTGTGGCCAAATCAATTTATAGCTCTACAGGCACACTGGAAAAAACAGAAGAAAAATTCAGAATCATACAAGAGCAGCTCTAGTTTTGTTTTACAGAATCAGGAATCAAAAGCATATTATCTTCTAGCTCATTTCATACTTTCCTGGTCCTGATTGTGACATGCAATTGGTAAAAGATAAAACCGAAACCAAATTAAATAATATGCAACAGCAATTAGAGTAATATACTTGTTGAACATGACAAACCAGCCAACAGAGAAATCTAAATGTAAATTATCATATTGCTGAAAAGAGTTGTGTTGTGTGTGATCAGATGCACAGACACTGGGATACGACACTAACAAACATGCACTAGAACGCACAATTAGCAACAGCAAAAATTAACACACATAGACAAATCCAAGAATACACAATACCTCAATATTGTGAGAAAGGACTTTGGCGCCAAAAGATTCAAAGGCAGTACGCCGAGCAGTGGCTAGATGTGCAGTTCGAATCTGGGAGGCGGGCAACACCCTGATTTGACTACGCCTCTGGCAATGCTCTCAGCCATTTTTCCAGCCCCAATAAAACCAAGATTGTAGGATTCAGTTGGAATTGGTACAATCGAAGCCATTTTATGGATGCTGTTAGTCTCAGAAAAAAACTGAACTGAGATGTCCTGAAAAAGAAAGTCAATGAAAATCCTTTTAAATTTAAGGCAAGAAAAACTATGAGGTAACGAATATGTAATATGCAAAATAAAACCCTCAGGTTTAAACTGAAACGAAATTCTAAAACAACACCATATATGTATTGTATATGCCAAAATTAAAATATTAAACCACATGGCATTCACCTCTATCAAAAAGAATCACTAGCATATCAAATTATTCCCCCAAAAAACAAATTCTTCCTCACCTTGAAAACTCAATTTGTTTCAAAATGTGCAGTATCACATAACCAAGTCTAAAATGGTGTGATCCCCATCATTGCTGTGAAGCAGTATAACGTGACAAATTAAATTAAGGCTCTTTTGTAGAAAAATATAATCCTTGTAAGTTCCATCCAAGACAAATAAAGGATAAGACTTTTTCATCACTCAAAACCAAAAGGTAGTTTTGATAATTCAAATTGTTTATAAAAGCCTAAGTTTTTTCTATCCGTCCGTTTCCATTTAAACACGGAACATGAAATTCACTCAAAACTCGTAACCTTTTTTTTCCTACTTTTACACAAAAAGCCCAGCCATCCTTCCCCGATATAAGTCCGATCTTTCACAAAATATTGACGGAAAATGGAGAGCATCCCATAGCTAAGGTACAACCTTTGAAGGACTAGGTACAACAATTCCAATGTAATCCAATGTGCATCAAGGTTCAACCTTCCATTATAAAAGATTAAAAAAGAAACAGTCAAACCAGCATCAAGAACCAAATCCTAAATGTTAGAATGCCAAATTGCAACAATACCTCAAATCGAGCGGCGGCAGTTAGAGAGCGGGAGAGGATGGACTCTGGAGAAATCGAGCGTCAGTTACTGTGTGAGTGCGTGTAGTTTATTTTCTGGAAAAAGGTTTAGGGCCTTTTGGGCTTCGTTTTGGACTGAAAGCTGTAAAAGGAACAACATTTCGGCAAAATTGCACCTATTTATGCTCCGGGCTTTTTTCTCACTTTTTTACATTCTCGACTTTTTTTTTTGACATTTTTACACTCCCGCTAATTTTTCCGATTTTTTTATGACGTTGTTTCATAATTATTTATTTTTCCGATTTTTTTATGACGTTGTTTCATAATTATTTCAAACATGTTTCATATATGTTTATCTAATTAAATTTCAGTAAAAAAATAATTTCTCTCCCATTAAATAATCAAGTATATACTCGAAATCTTAACAACCAAAAATATACACATAAAACAATACGTATTGAAAAAAATACATTGAAAATAATATATAAACAACACATAGACAGAAAAACACAATTCGATTTTTGTTCTAATGCATTGAAAACGTCAGCAACATGGAAACAACTAAGAAAAACAACAAAAAAATATTAAAAACTATATTGAAATAGGTGCGGATGATAATGGGGCCAAGATCGGGCTTGAGCCCAAAGGTGCAAATTATTAAGAATTCTACATTATTCATAATTAGTTCATCCCAAAATTTAATGCAAAACTCAAAGCACCCTGCAATTTAAATTTATTTTAAAAATCAAGAATAAATAACTTAAAACTTTTGTGTTATCATGATATTGATGCTATAATTTAATATATTTTGATCTTTATACTATTTTTGTGATCCTTAATTTATTATTAGTATACTTACCATGTCATTAAATTTAAATTATACTTAACTATTTGAATTGGTAATTTAATAGAGATTAGAATATGTATTCTAAGTATCGATTTATTAAAAAATTATATGTTTTATTAGTTAATGACCTAACGGGCTTAACTAAATAAATCTAAAAGTTTTGCTTATTGTGTTTATCGTGTCGTGCCATGCTTTTCGTGTTTTTAGCGCGTAATGTTTGACTTTAAATTTTAGGCCCAATAAGGTTATTTGTGTTGTGTTCGGGCCCTAGTTTATCGTGTCCAGTTGTTATTTATCGGGCCGGTACAACCGATTTGCATCCTCTAAGTGTCATCATCAAGTATAAAATTGAAAAGTTATCTATTTTTTTAGCTTTTTTATATTTAGTTATTGGATTGTGTTGTTTTGTGGCAAGAAAACAAATAAAATGGAAAGTAGAATATGTCCATTTGATTGTTAATAAAAATATACCACTGTGTTTTTATGATGTAGTCTCTACTTTTATTGAGAAATAATATAGTCTTGTAATAATTCGTTTTATATATAATCATTATTTTATATATATAATTTTCTTAGTGGAATTTTTATTTCTTAGCTCACCCTACTACCGATTCCTAGATCCGCCATTGTATAGAAAAACAACCCCAAAACAAAGAAAAATAATATAGAAACACCATATGAACAAAAATAGCTTAAAAACAAAGTTAAAAACTATACTAAAACATCTAAAACTAATTGAAAAATATAGAAACACCAAAACAACATTAAATACAAAGATAGAAACAACTCAAAAACAACATAAACAATATGGAAACACCACATCAATAAAAGGAGCTTAAAAATAGGTAAAAATTGTATAAAGACATTAAAAACTACATGGAAACAACAATTAAACATCATAACAACATTATAGAAAACAACCCAAAAAATATATAAAACAACACATGAAAAAAAGAATTAAAAAGTAAGTAAAGATTGTATTGAAACATTGAAGCAAATACGAAAAACAAGAAAACAAATATTAAAAACGCCAAACAAAACCAATCGAAAAAATGAAAAAATAAGCAAAAAATTATGCAGATTGTAAAAAGTCAAAAAAAATCAACTGAGAGTACATAAATGAATGCTCCATAAACAATGGAATTTTTCCCGAAAGTAGGACAAATGCGGCAATTTCTCAAGGAGATATATGATTATAGACAATTGAAGTGGGTTTAGAATTTTCAAATGGTGGCTCTATTAAGGGAACAGAACTTAACTCGACTTAGGGGCCCAAAAGTTGGAAGCAAATTTATTTTATAATAAAAATAAAATTTAAAATATATTGTATATTTGCATTATATACAATGTTAAAATTCCTCAATTAAACATCCTAAATACATAAATATAATTCTAATATATTAAAATTTAGAACGTCTCTCTTGAATATCATAAAAATTATCTAAAAGTAACTTTATATTAATTTTTTAAGCAATTCGCTTAATAATAATTTATGAGAATGCTTAGATATTTTTTGTTTTGATCTTCAACGAAAAAGAAAAAAGATTAAGATGGTGTTTGCCTGAGCTTATAAACTCTTCAAAACATCTTATAAGATGTTTGAGAATTATAAGTCGTTTAAATTTGTTTGGTAAATATTTTAAAAAAAGATCTTATAAGCTCCTAAAATAAGTTGTTAGGAGCTTATAAGTTTTTCTTAATTCCCAACTTTTTTTAAAGAAATAAATCTTATTTTAACAATCTCCTTTAATTTTGTCTATTTTAATTACGAAATTATCATTACTAATATTTTAAAAGCTACACCATCTTTATTTTATCCAAACACTTTAAATAAATATAGCCTAGGCTAATCTAAAGCTTCACTTAAAATCATTACAATTGCAATATCTAATCAATAATTATTAAAAAAAAAAAAAATTGATTAATACTAATGGGATTTGGATAATATTTCATTGATCATCATATTTATTTTAACTCGTTAATTAATAATTACCAAATCAAAATACACAAATAGATTGAAATTGATCCTAAAATATACATATATAAAATAAAAGTAAAATTGTTGGGGGGAGGGGAGGCCCTCCTCACAATACATGTGAGTCCGCCCCTAATCCCCTCGCTCTATTCACACCTTTTTCTATAGTCAAAAAGAGCCAAGTTGGAAAATCGGTGACCCAAAATTCCATCCGGTCTCAATTTTTATGGTCCATCAAGTGTATTTTTAATCGGGTCGTTCGGGTTTGTCGGGCCGGGTCCTTGGGCCGAGCCAAAGTAGGTCCGATACTTTTCGGGTCACAAAAAATGAAGCTCGATCCCATATGCAGGCTTGCTGGATCGACCCACGTGGGCTTCGGCTAATTTTTTTTTTTATGCTTTTATCCTCAAAATACACATATTCTTTTTTCAAAACCTCTAATATTCCCCGATTTACTCTTCCCCGCAACTTTATGTGGCACGAACTTTATATGATACAATCATGTAACATGATCGTATGACACATGATTTAGGTATTAAGAACATTATAATCTTTTAAAATGCTATTAATTTAAAATGTGGGGTATCATAAGAGAAAAGTATGAATATCGCGACTTATTTGAAAATAATTCTTTTAGAATGTTTTTTTATATCTAATTTAATATGTGTGCATGTGTGTGTTTATATTTTCCAAAATCTTAAAATTATAAAGTGGTTCTCGGATGGATTGAGACTATCTCAGGTTCTGAAAAAAATCTTACATGAACTCAAACTCGCCTCACTAGCATTCCTACTATTGAACATTAAATCAGATTTTATAAATTTCAAAAATGAAATTATGAGTTTTCATATTTGGATCTTATAAACTTATGAAAAATAAATAATAAATTTTGATTTGTTATTTATAATGTTAGTATATTCATAAATAACAAACCTCAATAAGGTTCCGCCGTCCACCCAAGGCCCCTCGCATCATTCTAGTGCCTCGGCCTCTTCCCCTTTCTCGGCGGATTAAAGTCAATACGGATGGATGCGCCATCGGCGCTCTTGGGCGTCTTACTACCAGGCTGCGGGGGTTTATCGTACTTATCGAGGTTTTTTTCACGGTGGTTTTGTGGAGCAAATATGGCACAGGCTATGCATTTGAGGCCGAATTAGTTGCGCGATGAACGCCATTTCTTATGCTTTTTATAAGGGATGGACTAACGTTTGGCGAGTCCGATTCCACTTATGTTGTGGACCTTTTTCGATCTCAGGTTGGTTCCATCCCTTGGCGTATGCTTGGTCAATGGCGTCAATCTATCTTTATGATTTCCCGTGATGAACTTCATGGTTTCTCACATATATATCGGGAAGGTAATCGTGTGGCGGATCATCTCAACAAACTCACGTGCGACTCACTTTGGTGGGACCTTTCTCCCAGATATTATCTCCCCGCCACGGATGACTATGTTGGACGTTTAATATAGATTTGTTAGATAGTTTTGCCATCCAGACCGATGTTTTGATGTATGGTTTTCTCTTTCGAACATATGGTTTTCTCACGGTGTACTTTTTTTTTTTCTTACTAAGGGTTTTCCCCCATAAGGGTGGGTTTTACCTTGGTGGGTTTTTAACGAGGCCCCAAACATTCCGCCTCCCTGGCTCGCTTGTAACCAGGATCTTTCTTTTCTTTTCATAATTTCGATCTTTATTTAAAAAAGGATATTCATAATGTTTATGATATTAAATGATAAATTAGCAAGAACATCCTAAAACTTCACTAATGTTTAAATATTTCAATAATTTATTTTAAAATAAAAAAATTAGAAGTTGTTATAAGATGTTAGAATTCGTATGATCTTTTTAAATAATTACAAATAACACTTTTAGGTCACCTTCTCAAGCACAAAACTAGAGATTGGTGACTCACCAATTAAATATTCGTATAATGATTTGGAATATATTATAATCCAAATTTAATTTATATATTATATATTTTAAAAATTATAAAAATACAAATTGCATATGCAAATAGAAATAATATAATTAGTTGATGTATAAACAACATTTAATTTCATATTACTATTATAATAAAATTGTTATAGAATTATAACATTGGTCATAGCTAGTTTCACAGTTCAATCACATTTCAAAATCTCAAAGATTTTTTGTGTATTTTTGAATTGTCTTATACTATGCTTAATCTTAAAAGAACAATATGTTTTTATTTCAAAAAAAGAACAATATGCTTTTGGTTTTAATAGATTTCAAATTAAAAGTATTTTGTCTTTAGTTTTTGTAATATATTTAAAGTGACAATATACTTCAATAATTAAATTATGTTCTTATCTCAGATATCGATAATCTTTTTCAAATCAAAAACACCACAAATCGAATACGATAATAGTTTGCTTCTTAGATGTCCAAAGAATTTAAAAAGAAAACAATTAACATAATTTTAAATTTGATTTAATTATTTCTAAATCATACAATTCTAGAATAGTGACAAATCCTTCCGTTTTTAGGACGGGAAATGTAATAAGATAATATATTAAAAAAATAAGTTTATGCTTTACAAAAGAAAATGAACAAGCCCATCTTTTTCATTTTTTGAGTAACAATAGAATTAAGATCGTTGAAATAAGAGATTTTGTATTAAATGGTGAATCCTTTTTATATGCAAAGAATTTATTTGCTTCTTATATAACCAAAATATATTCTCAAATATTATTTGTAAAATGACAACTTAATGTCTTTGATGTATCATGCATATATTCACATTTGAAAACAAACTATAAGTTAATATTGTCGATTACACTCGAAATTATATGTACAAACAACAAGATGAGGCATATATTCCTGATTTTGTTTTAATCATTAGTTATATAATTATTTGGTTTTGGTTTTGGTTTTGATTTTGTTTTTTATTAATTATTTTTTATTTTTAATGATAATTTTATGTTGTTTTGTTCATCTCATGGGTGAGTTCAGAAAATTTTGAAGAACCTAATAAACACATCGATTCGTATGAAGTTGGTGAATTGAGGCTTGAAGAGATTCTCACAACGAATGCTCATCTACTTAGAAGGACAAGTGTTTGAAGTAGCAAAAAAATCTATGAATTTCATTTAGTTAGAAGGATTTTGAATTGTTTCAAAGAACGACAATTTTGGTACCTATCACATTGTTCTCGTTTGTCCATTTTGATTATATTATTGACAAAATTATTTGGTCTTTCATTACAAGATGAGACGTTTTCTATATTAAAGTATATTATTCTTTCTCTTATGTAGCCTATCATAAATGTAAATGTCATTAGAAAAACAAAGGCTCAAAATCATTTAGAAAAACAAATAATCTGGACCAATACTAATGGGCTAAAACAAACAGAATGAATGACCCACATGAAAACTTCTACAGATTACAAACAAACACAATCCACTGAAAAATAAAAAGTGAACAAAAACAGTCCAAACCAATTCAAAACTTATGTTATAAACAACCACATTTAATAAGGCATATAATTATTTGAAACAAATCAATTCCATTGTCAGAAAAGATCATAAACAAAATTTGGACAAACATTTAAATTTGAGCTCACAAAGACAATTACGAATTTTGATAACCACAAAAATATGTAATAAAGAGCATAATGAATTTTTTTCTCTTTTCATAGATGAAAATGCAAGCAAACAATAAGGAATTCATGCTAAAAAGAAACTATTGAAAAAAATCTAAACTATATATCTTGCGGTGCCTTGAGTAAAATATAAGCAACAAAATAAAATTATTTTCTCCTAAGCATATATGAGATAGCAGGTTAAAAACAGTTTTTTTGTGAAAAATAAATTAGTAAACATGCAAACCACATAAACTAAAAGCTATAGTTAGCCAATGTTCACACAATGACAGTAGTACAAGAGTAATTGTAACCACATGTTTGTAAACAACTTATTACCCAAATATTTTCCAGTCAAATTCACAATTCGAACAGTAACAAATGATTTTTTTTTATATATATCAGGAAATAAGGATAACTACCCAATTTTAGTTTCATTTGGAGCACCATCAAACAACTCCTCATCAAGATCACAATGTCGGTCATGCCATCATCCTTTAACCCACCAAAATGTCGAATAATGGAGTTTGAGTCTAACAACAGATCTCAAACTATAAACCTAAAAAAAACAAAAAGATATTATATCATTCAATGAAGTTTTCTGATCTCAAATAAAAAAAAAAAATCAAAAGTTTTTGGTTTGCTATTTACAGATCCGAAGCAAAATTTAATTTTTTCATTCGAACAAAAATATCTTTCCACAATACATCGATATTTTTCGGTTGAAAACAAAAAAAAAAAAATATGTTGTGAAGTTTTTCGGTACAAACCTAAGATTTCCGTTCGATTTCTGTTTAAATTCAGCAAATAAGAGAAGACACATAAGATTTGCGTTCGCAAGAAGTTAAGAGAATTTTACAACAAGCAAAAACAAATATTTAATCTGAATATTTTTAAGAAGAACGATTTTTTTGAGAGATTTTATTTTGGAGAGAGAAATGAAATGCTGAAAATGTGCTTTGGTGGCTAGGGTTTCAGAAGTGCACATGAGATTCCTTTCAAAAAAAAAAAGGAAAAAGAAAGAGCACATGAGATTTTTCCAATTTTTCCACTTAATTATAATTCATTGGCTAAACAAGTCAGCCCATATAGTATCTAGGTCCCTTTGTAGAATTTGTTGTATATTGATATATTCCACGTAATTCATTTGAATTTTGAGGCATATTAGAGGGCCTGTCAGATTTTTGTTTTAAATTTTCAATGTTATGTTCTTGAATTTGGACAAGCACTTATCATTCACATATATGAAATATTTTTAATTGTTCAAATTTTTTTAGGGGAATAAGCAGAAGTTCATTAATTAATATCAGCTAAAATCGCTGATTGTAGCCGCAATGGAACAACAACTTTACCCTTAAACAAGGGCGATCAAATGAAAACAGAATAAGCCAAAGTGTGAGCAATATTGTTACATTCCCTATGAATGAAAAAGAAGTGATCAATACTAATCCAGTAATCCTCATCTCAGAAAGCATAAGCCTAATTTGATACTTTTTTTTTTTTTTGAAAACAACCTAATTTGATACTTAATTAAACTGACTTGGCTCAATTTTCCGACTATTTTAGTTTTTTGTTTTTATTCTGAAGCCATCGTATATTAAACCCAACAGTTCATAATTTATTTTTCAATTTGGTTATCATATATACTTAAATTCTATATTTATTTAAAAATAATTATTTCCCTTTTTGAATTATTAATTGAAATTCAAGACTTTGCAATCACTAATAAATTAAAATTATCTTTTTATAACATACAGTCCGTGCATCGCACGGGTGGAATGCTAGTTTTACAAAAGGTGAAAAAGGCAAGGTGGGAGCGGCTTTCTTCTATGTTTCATTGTTTTGTGGACAAAAAATAATGGCATAGGAAGAATCGAACACAACACCGCCATATATCAAACAATGAAGCCAAGCCGTTGGACCATCTTCATGTATTGACGGTTCTTACATTAACGTAGATATATATACACATTAAAAATAATTCCGGGGCCCTTGCCGGGCGGGGGCCCTGTCGGCGGCACCACCTCGACGCCCCAGGGCCGCCCCTGTTTGTACAGTTAATAGGGGAATGTGATACACAAGTTATGTTTGTGATCATCAATTTTTTGATAAGAACGTAAACTAAGTAAAAAGATTTTGCTTGAATTATTGAGTTCTCAAGTTTAACTTGTCTAATTATATATATATATATATATATATATTAAATAGAACATTTATTTTAAAAAAATAGAGTGTGGCTTTTGGAGAAATATGATAACATATATCAAGGCATAGTTGAACTATAGGTTTTAAAGTAGCTGGGAAAATGTCTTATTTTCTTAAAAAAATTGGCTTTTTTAGATAATAAGCAAAACAAATATATTTTTTTGAACTAAGATCAATAATATTTGGCAAAACAAAAGTAAAGAGAGCTGAATTGCCCACAAAATAAATACCTTTTCTCCAATATTGGTATATATGTTACTTTTTGTTTTTGACTTCTTATTTCAAGAGTAATTTGAGGGTTGGGGGTAGTGATAGAGTTACTTTATCAAAAGAGTAACAGAAAAAACTAATACATGAAATTTCCAAGTTAATTATCATCATTTACAATTTTACATATTAGTATATTACATAATCATCTACGCCTTAATTTACTGCAAAACTATTGATTGCTCTCCCAATCACCTTTGCAATATACTACAAATATTTACATCACAAAACTGTACAAATTTCCATGTCACTACAAGCATATATATGTCCATATTGAATATAATTAGAAAATTAACTTTTCCCTAAAAAGGAAATTAAAGAAAAAAATGAGCAAAAAGCAAAAAACAGAGCGAGACTCAATTAATTTTTATCCATATTAATTTCCACTTTCTTTTACTCTTCAATTATCGCGCTTAATTCAGCAACAAACTTCCGTCCCTTGCAACCACCACCTCCTCCGCCATCCGCCGCAAGGAGCCGCGGCCTCTCCTTCTCACTAAACAATGACGTCATCGGCTCTATTTTTCTCGACACGCAACAACAACCGCAACCAATTTTCCTCTCATCATAACAACCACTACTTCTACAAAGTGCTAAACTCGCTTTCACAGCCAACGCCGCCATGTCCTCCGCCTGCAGCCGGTGGTTACGCCACCCAATCGGCAGCTCAAAGTAGATCTCCCCGGCTGCAACACCTCATCTCCGCCGATCTCCACCACGAATTGGTCGAATTCCATCTCCTCGGCGCTGCATATGAAGCAATTAGGATTTCGTTGCGGTAAAAGCGAAACCCTAACGCCGCACCCAAATTCCTGAAGCTGTCCATCGAGGAGGATTAATTTGGCCGTGACGGCGGATCTAGACTGGTAAGATCTGCAATTTCCCATTCTTTAGGGAGAAAAATGAAAATAATTACAGAAATTTCATGTTTGAAGTTTGAATTGATGATTAATACCAACTATATATAGCTACATTATATATATCTGTATATAATCTGAAGTTTTTTCAATGTTTTTAAAGGGACGTGATGTGTAGGTGCAATTTTTTTCAAAGATATCAATGTTGCGACGTCGTTTTCTGGGATTACGTTCGTAAGGATCAAGTTTGATTGATATATATGCAGTTTATATTAGAGTTACGTAGTCAATATTTTGTTAAAACATCATAATCAGCAAATTAATTTGACTGCTTACTTTAATGTCTTACTTAGCTTGCCTGTTCTTTCTTAGCAATAATTGCTCCAATTTTGTGTCCAAGCGTAATTGTTTATTTTTTCTCCTTTTTAAAGTTTCAGTTTTTTTTTTATTTAAAAATAACACCCCAAGGGTGGGGGATTGAGGCGTGATCCCCTACCTGTAGATCAAATAATCAAAGTATCATACAATGTCATGTCCCGTCACAGGGTGAGAAAATCAAAAAGCAAGAAACCTATCACTACGACATCTAAACAGACTATCATCATGAGATATCTAAAAAATACAAGGAGAACTAATGCGCAATCAAAATCTAAAGCTCGGATATCCCAACCGGTCCATCCGAATGAGCGCTAGAAGGTGGTGAGAAGTCGTGCCCTCATAAACAATATGATGATCAAGGCGGCGACTCCCAACTCCGCTAGATGATCTGTGGTCGATTCCCTCTCTGTGTATGTGAAAATCGAATCAAGGTCCTCAACATGTTCCTGATGCGAATCAATGTATGCCGAACTCGCCAAGAGCCAAGGCAACCGGGGATGTGATCGTAGTGACCACCGTTTGCGTCCAACTCGATCCAAATCGCAATGAAAACCGCTTCGGGCATGCTTTGCGCCCCATCTCTAATCTTGAGCTCGGCATGAAAGCTAGACACCGCCCGAATGAACTATGAAACGCCAACATAAGTCCCGCCTGAATGATCTCGTATCAATCCCCGCCACACCTATCAATGTGTCTCGATCAAACGAACCATCCGTGTTCAACTGACCGAGGAGACTAAGGTGCTCCCAAATCACCATCCTCGCTGTGTGGAACTTTGTGGTGGATCACTCCCCGCAAAAACTCACCGTGGGGAAGCATCCGGACCAATCCGGGGCTCAAACACCGACCAAAACTAGGATCCGAGATACCGCTCCACCGCCAAATAATGTGAGATGCCAAGAAAGGAAAGTGTCGATGCTTGACACTATTCCTTTCCGTCCCGCACAAACCATAAAATCAAGCAAGGAACCAGAAACTCAAGTGCCTCGTGTGTGATATGTGTGTGCGATTCCTCCAAAATGTGAGGAACAATATCATATCGTGGTGTGTGGAAGTGTAGTGTCGAACCAAGGAACAAAGTGATTCCACACCTGACCGAACAATATCATTCATCAAAAAGAGGGGGGATATATTCAACCGAGGGATAAGAATGTGTATTATGCAAGCAACAAAATGTGCGGCGTGAAGCAAAGGGAAGTGCCACGTGCACGAAGCTTGATATCCACAGGAGATGATTACGAAGGAGACGCCAAAAGGAAAATAGAAATAGTAGGAGTGAGAGCATCGTTCCAAATGGCACCAAAAGGTTAAGGATTTCTTCCCTGATAGAATCCCAAGAGAAGATTCATTGATGACGTGTAACTATCATACCATAAAAGGTTAATTAGATGCTACCTAATGTGTTAGAATAGAACCCAAATTTGTTCGATTTTGAGATGTGTCTAATTTTAATTTTGTTTTTTTTTGTAAGAAAAAAATAAAAATGTCATAATTGGACAAATCTCAAAATTAGAGGACTTGGGTTGTACCCAATTGAATAACATCGAATAAGCCCGAAAGTATAAAATTGAGTGCATAGAAATAGAGAGATGTTACTCAAATAGGTACAACAAATTCCCAACTCTCATGTGTTCGTGACATCTTTACCATTTAAATTTAAAAAAAAAAATACATGCATAGTGAATTTCAATAGATACAAGTATACAACCAACTCCCGTGTGATTGTGACACATGTCCCATTTTGATTTTATTTAAAAAATACATGCATAGTGGATTTCAGTTAACTGTGATCAAACGCCATTTACGTGTAAGAAGATCATTAAACTTGGATTAATAGCCATTGATATTGCAGTCAATTTTTTTTTTTTTTTTTTTTTGTGGACGCCTTACAGTCAATTTCAGCAATTCTACCTTTAACCCTATTTTTGACTTCAGGATATCAACGTGAAACGTATGTCCAAATAATAATTCACAAGACTTGAGCTTTGTTCATATTATTGTATTTCTGTTTCTCATTTCTTTCAAATTTAGTTTAAAACCGTTGTGGGTCCTCCTAACATCTTTCCAATTTCCAAACTGAAGTTAATGTACAAGAAGAAATTATTAGTCAAACGGTTTGGGATAATAAACTTATTCTCAATTTTTATAATCATAAAAACTCGATCGACTATAAAATAACGGAGTGGATGTGTAACTTTGGGACTAAATAATTTTGAGGGATCTGAATCAATAAAAAATAATGTAATATCTTAAAATAAAATATACATAAAAACAATTGATTTTCAAAAATTTAGGAGGAGACAAAGCCCCATAGTTAAGGGAGGATACGCCCTGTCCCATATATATCAAAACTAAAACGACTTCAATTAATTTTAACCAAAGAATTAAAAGAGAGTGAAAGATTAGATTATCCCTCAAATCTCAAAGTAAATACATGTACATACATGGTTAACTACTTAATTAACATCAGTGTGTTATTTTCTTTATCTTAATTAACCTTATTATCTTTTTAGATAGTGATCATAGTACTATTTGGACATCAATGTTCCAACGAGGCCAGCAATGAGGGTGGTGGGATCCCCTAGAACAGCAGATATAACAAACTGCAACGCCAAACCAGCCACCTCACAGCATTTCTCGGCTTTCCCTTTGCTCTTCTTGTGATTGTGAGTGTGCAGTGTGGATTTCAAGCTGGGGATCCTGGTCTCCAATTTCCTGCTCCCGGTGTAGCTACTCCCACGTGCACCACCGTAGTAGATCTCGTGCCAGCTGTCCACCAGCATTTCCTTCACGCACGCCACGTGTAGGTTGTACTTCTTGCACGAGGATCTGTAGCTCCAGCTCCTCCCCTTTCTCCCGCACCTATACCAACAAAGTTTCACATTTCTATTTCACAAATTTTCAAGTTTATTTTTTTTATTTGATCAAATAAAAAAATCCATTTATTTAAGTACTTTTAAATCCTGAATAAAACATTTCCTCAAAACAACAAAAAAATCCTGAATAAAACACATTTTCATGAACCATTGGCCGAGGAGGGGGCCAACCTGGGCCGACCTTCCCTAATTTTTGTTAAAAAAAAAAATTTTAGTTATGATTTATATGATTTTTTATTTTTTTTATCTTGTTCACCCTATTTTTGTGTATTAATCCAATCATATATTTTTCTCTGGGTCCGCCATTGGATGTAACAAAAGCTTTTACCCTTGCAATATTTCTCTAATTGAAATACAATTCTAGCAAAAATTCTCCTTTTAATGAAAATATGACAATTGAAAATCATGATTTTATATTCAAGAACTAGAGCACGGAAATATTTGAAGGAAAAAAAAAACACTATCTTGGTTTCACAAGAAGGCCAAAATCCAAAAAACTCGAATATAACAAAAAATAGGGATAATTACAGAAGCCCCCCTCCAGTTCAGGCTATTACAAAAAAATCCAAAGCTATTTGAAAATTAAAAAAAAAAAAAAAAAAAAAAAACTTTGAGGCTTTATTTGTCTTATATTTTCCCTTTCCTAAGTAAAAAAATATTTCGAAACAACCCTATTATAATTATATAACAGTTAACCACTTAAATTTAAGATATAACCAAAACTGACGAGTTTTTGTAATAATTTTTATATATCTCTCTGTTTTTTTTATAATTAGCCCAAATGACAGGGTTGTTTTTGTAATTATCCTAAAAATATATCAAAAAGTTATCTCCTCTGCAAAAAGTTACATTAATAAATTAGTACATGAAATTTTACCTCCAAATTCTCCAATAATTTGTCGCGTATATATATACAGAGAGATGAGTTAAGAATATCTCTAACAAAAAACACGACACGATAACACGATTTTGTCACCCCTAGGGCCTACCTGTGACATGGCGCGCTAACTTTCTTGTACAAATACAATTTGATTTCTCCATCATCTAGCACCATCGGCAGCTTGGCACAACACGGATGGAGGTCAAACCCACACGACTTGCAGTGGTACACGAACCCAGCCACGTCCTTCTCGCACGCGTTACAGTAACGCGCCACCGGCCCCGGCGGCCGGCTGAGGAACTGGAACGAGCACTTCGTATAAAAAGGATGTGTAATAGAGGGCGACGGTATCGCGCAATGCGTGTGCAAATCAAAGTTGCACGCGCCGCCACCACCGCCGACGCCGTACTTTCCTCCGCCGCCGCCGCCGGAGCACTTGTAGCGCGACCCGATTCCGGCTTCCTTGCAGCCGTCGCATTTGAACGGCGCCTCCGTGTACTCGAACTTGAGGTTGTGGTGTGGGTGGCTGAAATGGGAGATTTCGTTAATGTATTTCATGGCGGAAGATAATTAAATTATAATTTTGGTGTGTGTTTAGTATTTATTTATTGTTGTTTTTTTATGGTAACATGATTATTATTATGTGTTGTGGGTTATGTGATTTTAAGGTTGTTTGTGGCTTCAAGTTGAAGCAAATGAGTATTTATGCTTAGTGATGTTGTACGATGCTTGCACATCTTCAAGGAGAAGAGGAAAAAAGGAACATTAGATTGGGAATTTTTTTTGCCCCTTTACATGAATTGTCACAATATACATGGCTTTGTTTTCAATTCCAAAATTCCATTTTGGGTAATATTTTACTTGTGTGTATATGAATAAAGATGTATTTGGGTTCTAGGGATACCAAAGTTTTTAATTAACATTCTTTTTTTTTTTTTTTTTTTGAGATGTGGGTTCCTTAGATCTTTTTAGTTATGTTATTTAATTATATTATAATATAATGGTTAAAAAGAAAACCTAAGGCTGCGATTGGATATGAACGAAATTTTATTTTCGTTCCGCTAGAGATTTTTTTTGACCAAAAATGCGATTGTTTATGAAAATTTTCAGAAAATATACTATTCTCTCACTTTCACTTTTTCTCATTTTTTCTTACATCAATCACATCTACACATTTTTTTCACAAAATACTAATCATTATTAGTTTATTACACATTCTCCCACAAATTTTACTATTCACTCACTCACACATTTCTAACTATCAATCACATCCAATCATTATTTTACTATTTTTAAATCAAATCAACTTTCATCATTACATATCCATTCTCTCTCAAAATTTTCTATAAACTTTCGTCAGAATATTTTTTTCACTATTCTCTAGCGAAAAGAAAATTTTCAAAATGAAATTATATCCAATCGCACCCTAATACCTTCTTTTTTTCTCTCTAACCCCCTCTTCTCTTGTGAAATGAGTGATTTTTGGCCAAAATAGCCCAATCTACATGTTTTTATTAATTTAGTTTCTAAATAAGTGATTTCCCACATAAATCTGGATTAATTGTTTGTTTTTTTGTTTGTGATTTCGTCGTCTGGTGCGACATTTGGTTTATCATCGTTTTGATGCGGTGTTTTGCTTGGGCAAATTCAGACGAGCAAGTTTTCGATCCGACAAAAAAAAAAACAACGTATCAAATATGGTATTCAACAGGTTGTAGATCTAGAATCACATGTATTTTACACACTACAAAATTTTCAAAAGTTTCAACAAGTTACATATTTTAAATTGATAAGTACATTATATCAATATCAAAAAAAAAATGATATTGATCCTATTTCGACAAGTTTGGATTGTCGTTTGAAAAGAACATGTATGTCTAGAAATAGAACTTTAAATTCTACCTTTACCAGAAATATATCTTTAAACGTTTATAAATATTTCCTATGGATATTAAAAGAGGATTTGGGAATATGAAACAAAAGACCTCTAAATACCTACCTCATCCAGCTAATAATTTATTCTATTGATTATTGCTGAAAAGAAATAATAGATTTTTTGGTTTGTTTTTTGAGGATATAATATGATCATAATTCATGAAGAATATATTGACAAAGAATAAGAATTTAACAAGTTGAATTATATGGTTATGCATAGTGGATAAATAAGAACATCCTGTGACTTAATTGTTGTTATCATTACCAACACAAGGAGCATAGCATATTATTACATCATAATCAACTAAACCTATACGATTGGCATATATTACAAAAGAATTTCAGGCTCTATAATTATTAGTTTCGTGGAGTCCAAGGTGGCAACAAGGAACAAATTCCCTGGTCAAATCTTTCTAATTCTTTCAGTACTGTTTATAACCCCCAGAACATGTTCCAATTAAGCTTAAAATAGAAGTACAAAACAACTTTATTAATAATGCATATGCTCTTTTTGGCAATAATCTCTTTTTACTATTCACGGAAACTACTTTGTATAACTAAAGCAACTAAACAGTTTGAATCCACTATTTTAATGCATGATAACTATATATACTTATTTTGAATATATAAAATTGACATGAATCACATTTTGTGAAATGAAATACCACAAAATGAAAAAAGGAACTGATTCTTGATTATGGAATAAATTGTTACTTAACTAAGAAAATGAGTCTAAAGAAGGCAAACCAGCACGAAATAAAGTTTTTATACGCTTAAACATAGGAAAAAGTATCACCAATTGTCGATCTTCTATAATCACTCCAAACCATCTTCAATTTCTGAAATCACTCTAAAGATTATAATAAAGAGAGAAATTCCAATTCATATGGTCAAAATATGCTAAATGTTGGATAAAAAGGTCTCAAATAATGAAGCTTTTGTGCATCAACATTGCCAGAGAAGGGTTTTCTTTTCCCTTTTTCTACCAATTTATCTTCTTTTTGTGGAACAAAAAGAAAACATCTGGAATATATGAAGAAACTCAAGTGATCTGCAAGTTACAATGAAGGCAATTGGCATCCACTAATTTTAAGCTTTGTACTTTGAACGAATATTGAAAAGAACAACATGAATCTGATTCTATGGTCTATTTCAAAACACTCACCTGCTCCCTTGCTCACCACTCCTAAAGTCACAATAATATTAAAGTTGATATGCAATTATTCCCTAATTTTGGATTCTAAAGCAATATCACATTATCCACAAAATATACACTCTCTGTAGATTATGGCGAATTTTGATATTTAGGTCTTCTGTCATACTTACTGATATCATATTATATAAGTATGATTTTATATAACCTAAAGAAAACGATCAAGATATCACGAAAACTATAGAATAATTATAACAAAAGTGTGATTAACAGTTTGGAAAGGTTTCATGTTGTTCCCAAATTGATGGAGCTTATTATTTAATAATTTGTTTGTGGTCAAAGATAGCAATCATGAAGTACTCTTCCTACCTACTCTTTCCAATTTCGATGTGGCAAATATATGTATTGATCATTTTCCACTTTCATTGGTCCAATGCACTTAATAGACACTAAAAACCTGGCCCAAATATTTCCTATAGTTTTGGGTCATTAGCCCTTTTGTAGGGCTCAATTATTGCCCCGTATCACACTGCCATATGCATCAATTTTGAGCAAATGATCAAGAATTTGAGATGGTTGCTTCTAGTGGAGCACTGATAACACTCGTGAACATCAACTTTCTGACACCAAAATTATCACATCCCTCCATTTGGATCAAGGGGTAGTAAAATACCTGATCAAAGAGTAGTAAATTCTTATCTGTGTCATGTAGTTTGATCTAGCTGCAAGCAACATGCACCATTCTGCCACAATCATAATCAAGTCAATTGAGTTATCTTACTTGGGAATTTTTTGCTCCATATCTCCAAGCATCACTGATGCGACTAACAAACACTATTAAAACGATATTCCACAACTACGGATATCTTTATGCAAATGGTCCTGGAATCCCACAAACCAGAGGAGACAAATAATCTCAAGTAGTTGAGCTACTTCATGGCTATATGATTTGAAAGATACAGAAGAAAGAAAGATAATCGGAAAATACAAGACAAATATATAAGTACCGACTCTCCGCTCCTTCCAGATCTGTATAAAAGCTGCAGAAGAAATCACAAATTATCAGGGAGCATGTTCTGTTGATCCACAAGTTGTAGGTAATCCAATATTCTAGGGCAGTGCACGCACAGTTCTGATAATGAATGAGAAATGTAACACATGTTTCAGCAGAGCTTGAAATGATACTTCCAAAATGTGATTCCTATTAAAAAAACAAATGTATGATATTTTATTATTTTACCTTTTTTTTCTGGATTAGACGGACAGTTAAAATCAGATCCTAATCCTATTCCTTCATCTTCCAGCAAACGTTTGAAGTGCAACTTTGAAGTTTGAAGTAATATTTCAACTAGAAGATTAAAGTCAACCAATAACATCTGAGAATATTTTCTCAAACTAAAGAAGATAACATAACTCTTTACATCACATAACCGGTAAAGATATATGCGTTCCTTCTTTATTTCAGTTCATATTCTCTTGGTTCAATATAACTCAAAACTACTTCTGAGAAGCAGACAGATAAACAGAGCGCAAAAGATTCCTGCTCCGAGGTTCTTTATTATTTTATATTCCCACCCCAACTTTCTTTAAATATCACTCCTAATGATCACCAGGGGAATACCAGGCTGATCTGATGGCAAATAGATCACAACAAACATGACTAAAGATTTTTATCCGGTACAGGGTATCTTTCTTTTCCCTTTGTGTGTGGTATTTTCACTGCCTACACAAAAACAGTGAGTGGCGGGTGGGAACTGGGGGCAAATATAAAGAGAGTTTTAGTTTAGTTCTTGATCAGGTCAGAGGTGAAAACGATGTTGGATAAATCTTGAAAAAGAGGGAATAGAACAAGAATTAACTTCAGATAATTTGGATATCTTATCCCAAATCAGCTAATCAAAGTCCTTCCATACATTAAATTTGTAATACACTATATTTGCCACAACTTACTTCAATAAATGAGCCCCAAGTTGTCTACCACTTCCAATAATTTTATATTTATTTGAATTCAATGGTGACAAGTGGGCTAATTAATTTCAAAATGTACGAGATAGTAATAAAGAACACAACAGTATCGTGATCATAACATTTAACAAATTATCAGTGCAACGGCTTGATATCATAATTATGAAAACCAATGTAATGTGGTGGTTGAAACATTAGACAAAACAGAGCTTGATCATTCCTTTCCAGGATGAACAGAATATTAATAATACAAGCAACAAAAATCCACAAAATTTCACATAATTTCATTATTATAGGTCTCCTAGAGCAACTCAGATGGAAAACAGGCAACACCAATAATCAAGATAAAATAGAGAATTTACAAATTAAACTACAAGACAGAGACAAGCACAGAAATTCATCATATACATTAATTTCAGTTGAAATTTCGATACCTGAGGTAAAAACAGTGGCAGAATCAGATTTCGAGCTTAAGTTCTTCATTTTGATCGGAGAAGTAGTGGAGAAGGTACGGGGTGACACGAACGACGGCGACCCAAACTCCGAACATAGCCACGTGGCTCTTGAGCTGCTTCAGCGCCGCCGCTTTGTCTGGTTTCCGAATAAACATTCCGGGAAACATTTTCGCAGGTTGTTCTTTTTCTGGTTTTGACCCCTGTTACCAGCAAGACGATAAATCTAAAACCCTAACCCCTGTTATTTACTTATTTCCTTCCCTTGCTGGGGTTTTATTTGAGTTTTGGGCTTCATAAAAGAGGCAGGCCCATTACCTGCCGGTTGGATTTTAAACCCATATTCTTCTTCTCTGAGTCAGGCTTTCCCAGTGGACCTATGGGCTATTATAATACAATTTTCGCTACCTTTGGTTGATGAAAGATGATGTGACGGTGGTGTAATAATAAATCGGCTAAATTACAATTTCACAGGGTAAATAAAAATAGTTATGCAGAAATTATGAGAAGAAGTACTATACTTTTAAGAAATTTCGATTTTATCCTTTGAAGTTGGGAATTTTGCCTGAAAATTAGGTGTCCATATTTCTTGTCAAACTTACTAATGTAAAACCAATTTTGCTCATATGTCTTGATTTAAACAAAGCCTTAAGAAATAAAAACTCACTTCGAGATGGCTAACTTAAGCGAAATTTGTTCACATACCAACAGGTTTGGGGCAAATAATGTGGTACATGGATTTTTCCAGTAAATTTTCTAATTTTCAGCTATCAAAGCACTAAATAGAAGATTTCTTAGTAAATTATGGGACTTTTTAGAAATCGTTTTTAACTATTTTTGCCAACATCACATGGTCACAAAAATACCTTACCAAAATTGCAATTTATTTTAATAAATCCATATGATCTGGATTTCAGACCCATAGATAGATCTAATTGTTCTGCTGGTCAAAGATTTCATTATTTTTTTAAGAATAAGATGAGAATTAGATCACTGTGATTTGTTTGATACATGTCCAAGACTATTGGTCCAGATACCTCAAATTATATGTAGATTTTTTTTTTTTTTTTCTAAAATGGTTTCTTTCAAGTATATTCATCCATCCCAAAATCTCCAAACCGTGTATTCACTGTTTCAAGTTTCAACTCCCCAAAGTTGCCACTTTCTACGGTCAACACTCCAAGATCCAAACTCAAAGGAAAATGTCCCACTGCTCCTGGTCTAGGAAAACCACACCCACTCATCATTTAACAATTTCAGCTAATTAAACTGTCCTACAACCCAAGTACCCAACCCACAGTCCCAAATATAGTCAAGCAGACTCACGTGACAACCACGTGGATCTCCCATCACACGTCTCAAGCTAAACGTACAACTCAACCACAGCGGACAAAAGTTGCACCCACCCCCAATTAAACCGATAGGATCTTCTATTCCAAACCGCGTGTTTAATCTTGTATTCCAAGATCTTAAATATACGCCAAGTGTAAATTAATGATGTCATCAATACACTCATCGTATAGGGGTGATTTGGGCAGCATTTATCACACCGGAATAAAAATCTCGAGTGCAATTAAACTGCCCTCGTGGCATTAAATTCAGCAAATATGACGTGGCAATCGCCCACATAACTCAAACAAAACAAAACCCACTTTCATTTTTAGTCAATTACATTCCTATATTTCCCCATTCATTAACAAAAAAAACAAAAACCTCGCAAAATCATCACCGCCGTCAACCACCATGCGCCACCACCATCACCTAGCCCCAGCACCGGCGCCGCATCTCGGAATCTCAAGGCGAGGTCCATGGCCACCATCTCCGTCGCCGTCTCCATCGTACGCCGCGACGTTGACTAGAGAGCCGGCGCCTTCTAATTCGCCGCCGTCAACGGCGTCGGATTTGTCATCGCCACCGCCGTCGAAACTACCGGTTGACTTTAGTCCGCCGTTGATAGCTATGGTTGTTATAGTCGCCACCGCCTTCGTCATCATCACCTACTCGCGCCTCCTCTCCCGTCACTTCATCCACACCTACCGCCGTTACAGGCGGTGGCGCCGACGTCGCCGGCGGTATGTACCGTCTTCCTCCGCCGGTGATATCGAGTCGCCTCCGTACCCGTTCGACCCCACCGACGCGTTCCACGTGCTGTCGCCGTATGGCCTTGACGAATCGATCATCAAAACAATTCCCCTGTCCGTGTACACGCGGAAAAGCGGTTTTCATGATTGCGCGGTTTGTTTGTTAGAGTTTGAAGATAACGATTATGTGCGCACACTTCCTGTTTGCGCTCACGCGTTCCACGTTGACTGTATTGATATATGGCTTAGATCACACGCGAATTGCCCTCTCTGCCGTGCTGGAATATTCCGTCAGGATTCGCCGTTTACTCCGTTAATGGCAGCGAGGATTAGACCTAGTCTCGATGACATGCTAGTTGAATCCACAATTCTGGAACCGCTCACCGAATTTCCGATGGAATCGGAGACGATAACAGAGGGAGATCACGAGATCACTCTGGAACCCTCACCGAGACGGGGAAATCAATCAGAGGACAGATTCAACCGCCGCGATTTCCTTTTAAAGCGGTCGTATTCGTTCGGATTCGAACGAAACCTAGGATCGGAGAGATTAGTTCTAGAACCGGTAACTGCCTCGCCGTGGCGGTACCGTCGTAGCGGCGGCGGAAGCTTGTGGAGCAAACGTCCTTCCCCGTTCAGCTCACTAACAAAACCCAGGGTTTTCTCATTCCGTTACTACAGAGGAATGAAATCCCCATTCTTCCGGCGGCGGAGCATAGGCGGCTTCTTCCCCGTCTCCGAGTCGAGCGTGCGGCTCGGCTTATCAAGCGGCGGCAGCTCGTCGAGGAGGACCAAATCGTTCGCCAGCCCAATGTTCATGCGGTCGTCGGCTGCGGCGGCTGGCGCGCTGTTCTCGTCGAGCCGGCTCAGGAGCGGCGACCCAGAAGCGCTGCTATCACCGGAGAGATTTAGTAGACGGTGAGGATTGACGACACGTGGATGGATGATAATTAACCGATGAAAAATAATTTTTGGAAAATTGAAAATACATCTCATGGGGAAATTAATAGCATGTCTGGAAGTTCTGATGGATGCATTAAATGGGGGAAGGTGATTGAGAAAGGGTGCATTTAAAGAATTTTGAAGGGGCTGTCTCTTTTTATTTGTACGTATATGCGTGAGTAGGTTTAGTGTACATTTAATATTATACGATTCTTTTTTCTTGATGGTGGGGAGAAAGCAATTAATGATCATTAATGCGAAGAGCTGGCTGGGATTTTTTTATGAATCAACTTTTTGGAGATTTGAGATGGGTTTAAGTTTTGGCGGAGTTGTTTGACGCCGGCGGCGGAGGTGGTGGTGCGACTAGGCGGAGATGGTGGTCTAAATCCGACAAATTTAAAGTGGAGCACTAAAAATGGATATGTTTGAACTTTGAAAGAAATGGGACATGCTAGCACTATGGGTTGCTTTTGTTGTGACTGGAATTTTGTGGTGGAGTTGAGATTGGTAAATGTAATGGATTGTGATGGTGAAACGTTTGAAGGCATTTTTTCCCTTTGATTTTTAAAGGGGCATCAAGGAATTTTTTTATGGCCCGACTAATCTCAGATCTGTCACAAGATCTTGCCCTGATCGATGGCCCTGGATCTGAAGGAGGTGAATCTATATAGATGTGTCCAGGTGGCCAGAGAGTGAAACAAGCTTCTAACTCAACACCTTGTCGGATTGACCCCGGATGGGGATCAAGCTTTCGATTGGGAATCGAACTCACACGATTGGAGAGTCAGCGCAGATTTCCAGCTCCTCTGTACCACTTAGCTATGCCATGTGGGGGCAAGGGGCATCAAGGTTTGATTTCAATTTTGGTTTGAGAGAAAGGTGATGGCCATAGTTTTGGTGCTCATTTTTGATGATATTGTAATGATAGGGTTCAAATGAGAAGTGGGCACTAGTTTTAGCTTTTTATCATAATAATGTGTTATGTAATGATTCGGAATGTTGATATATTTGTACTTTTTACATGCAAAAGAGATAAAGGAAATGCTTTTTGTTTTAATCTTATTTAATAAAATGAAAATGGGGTGGAATGGAGATGGACATGTAAATAAGAACAAAATATGAAAAAGTATACATTTACTTCCTTTGAGGTGAACCAAAATAAAAGACAGAGAGCCATGCAAGAATGTTTGTGGCCGGCTAGATTGTATGCCTTGTTATTTAGTAATTTTATATTGTTAAATACTGATGATTGATCTTCATATTTTGAAATTTAATGGGTCTCACTTTATAGGCAAAAATTTGTGTAGAACGGCGGTATGGTATGACCAGGGGCGGCCCTGGGGCGGTGCAGGTGGTGCCGCCGCACAGGGCCCCCCATCGGCAAAAACCCCGAATTTTTTTTTGTTTTTTATATGTATTTATGAATTGGTTAGCGAAAATCCTGATTATTTTGCCCTCTTTGCTTCTAACTAACACTTTTCTTTGGTTTATTCACATTTCATCCAAAAAAAACATTTTTCTTTGGTTCCTCAAAAGAAATAAAACATTTTTTTCTTTGGTTTTTTTTTCCTTTGTGCTGAAATCTCTCTCTATCTAACTAATTTTTTATTTTATTTTTTTCTTTTTGCAAAGAATTAAAGAATTTAAAGAGCCACATCTTTAAGCTCTTACTCTTTCTTTCATATTTGCTAAATTTGATTTTTTTTTTGCAAAACCAAAAATTTAAATTGAAAAATTAAAAATGCAAGAAAATCAATTTTTCATAACTGGTTTATAAGTAGTTTATATTTTTTTTATCTTTTCTCTATGGTAAATATTATTAACAATCTTTTTTTCGTAATTTACTTTAATAAAATCCAAATGTTAAAGTTGTAGTATAATTTGTTATTACATATCTAATTTAATATGTTAAATCAATGAAATTACATTTGTAACATTGATTTTGTTATTTTTAATTTTTTTTTATGTACACACAAGGGCTCCTCTTTTTTTTTTTTTTTTTGCTCCAGGCCTCTTGAAACTTAGGCCTGGCTCTGGGTGTGACGATTTCTTTTAGTATAAAAGTGATACTTTGTCCGAATACACTAAAATTAAATGTATTCGATAAAGTATAACTTTTTACACAAAAATATCTCATTTTATACTGAAAATATCATTTTTCACCCTAAAAGTGCAATAACAAAGGCGACTGCTTACAAGAGACATACTCCACATTATTTAAGGGTGATTTAGTCTTTTTGTCAGCTAAATTGTTTACTTTTACGATAATCTAGTTTAGTGATTCGTTCTAGTACATTATTGGTAGTTGTAATTAGAAATAAGATAATAGACAGACTGAATGAAATTAAATCAAGATTTTGCCGAAGAAGATGATTCCTGTGCCGTGTTGTATTATTTTAAATAAAATAAAGGACTGAATTAAATTGTTCGATCATACTTTTCTGGACAGGCTAATGAATGATGGAGGACGAAAAATTTTGTGTTTTTTTTTTTTTTGGGTTTATTTCAGTCTCCTTTGTTGGATGAACAAAACTCAAAAACTTTTAAATTATCCTCATTTAAAAGAAATTACAAAACAAAAGAGAAACAACATTCATAATTTTTGAATAAAATGATACTCCTGCATAAAATTGTGGTGTATATGATCTTTTTTTCTAAAATATAAGAATTCCCTCTTTAAAAAGATAATATATTCCTAAAAATGTTAAATATCCAAATTATAGGAATATATAGTTTGCTTAAAATTATCAAAATCTAGTAGACAAGAATCTTGACCTACAAAAAGAGTTCAGTTATAGCAGATGGTAGTATGGTAATTGGTCCTCTAATTCAGAACATTTATAGAGTGACATAATCCATTTAATTAAAATTATATTCAGCATGTCATTTTCCTTTCTTTTTTTTTTTTTCAAAAATAAAATTATTAGGAATAATCTTGATATTTAAATTTTAAAAGTATCATGAGACGTGATATAAATGTCTAGCTACTTCACAATAATAATAGAACTATATTAATATTGAGTAATAGAAAAACACAATTATGCAACAAATATTACAAGTGGGCCTAAATTGGATTGGGTCAAGTCCTGCAACTCACACCTAGGTCCTAGGCCTCGTTTCCTTGACCTTTGGGCCTTGACACAGGCCTATGACTCACAAGTATTGAGTAGTGTCTAGGCTCGGAAGATAATTAATTGACTTACATTGAAATTGAAATGTTGGGAGCAAATTAGCAATTATTAAATTAAATTGTCCTACTCAAACATTTCAATTTTATAATCCTACATTCCAAACAAAAATTTACATTTCAATTAAACCACATATGAGCAATACAATCCTGCTTAATCCAAAAAAATTTATCAATCCCGTCTACAGTGACGAAGCCAGAAAATAAAGACGAAGGGGGCGATATTTATTTTTTCTTGAAACTAATAAATAAATTGTTCTTTTATTTTTAGAGAGGGCAAAAATCATAAAATTTAATAATTTTATATACAAATATTTATATTAAATAGAAAATATATTGTAATTTAAGCGGGGCCGCCGCCAACCCCCACTTGGCTCCGTCTTGGGCCGTCTATATATATATCTAACCGAGCCAGTAATGAAATTACGTGTTTGGAAAATTAAAAAAAGAGGGATGGATAAAAACATAATTATTCATTATTTAACACAAGTAATTTTAAATTAGTACAAAACACATTAATGAAATTGAAATCATTAGTCTTAAATTAATCTAAGGCCCAAAAATTCATTGTGTTAATGTGACGACAAAACTCATATATCTCGTAGTAGCATACCTCATTTCTCTAATCACGTTAATTAATGGCCTGTAAAGTTTAGTACTATTTCCTAATCTTAATTGTCACATCCAATTTTGTGCTCTCATAAATAAAAGACTTATCATTTTGTTGAAAAAAGTGGGAAAAGTCTAAAATTGAATTACATGCAGCGAGATTATACAAATTTTGAAAAATTTGCCAAAAGAAGATCGTTATTAATGCACAATTATTCAAAAATTTTACCTTTAATTCCTATTTTATTTATATTTATTCATACTATGACTAATTCCTTACATTTATGGCGTATATGTGTTAGATGTATTTAAAATAAGAGTGATAAAGAAATTACCATCTTGACCTAATTTAGGTCAAAATTATCATTTTAACCTCACATCGCAAAATTACTTAAATACCCTCAAGATCCGCATATTTCATGAGTCCCAGTAATGGCTCGCAAACTTTCCACTGGAAATGGAGTGAGCTAAAACCCCGATCATTACACGCGTCGAAAAATCCACATTACACGATGAATTAGTACTATAAATATTGCACGAAGATCATGTAAAAGATCGATAGATTTTTGTCTAACAAATTGATTTGCTCAATTGCTCTCTAGTAGTTCTAAGGGGTTGTATGGTTTCCATCTCATTGGAGATTTTCCAACTTTTTACTATTTGTCTATTTGAGATATGTAAATCATGTTTGTTTTTACTTTCAATTTCATTACAAATATTCTATTTTCAAATTCTCATTTTACAATCTCGACTCTATAATCTCAATTCTCAAACTTATATATCCAAGTTTCAACATATACTACATCAAATGAGACCCACTATATCATTACATACTCGCTTTAATCTTATATCACATAATTGGGACCCACATTATTACACTACATCCACATAAATTATTATTTTCAAATTAAATATTCAATGTACCACTATCAATTTCATCCAATTATATATTATTATTTTTCTGCCAACATCACTCGTGGGGGTCCCAAAACTTTTATATTATGTGTAAAAATTATCATCTTATCACAATTTCAATAAAAAAATTCAAAACAACACTCTAAACCAACATATTTTCAAAATTTCACCCTATACATTCTACATCAATGTTTTCATTACAAATATATTTCCACTTTTACACAATTTTCAATAAAAAGTTAAGAATTCATCTCAATGGGATGAAAAATAACTTTTCTCATTGGAATTAAAACCATACAACCCCTAAGTACTTCATAACCTAAGGTCCCGATTTGACTTAAGAATCAGAGAGTCTTAGATGGGCCATACGCCCAAGCTAGTCTAATGTGTGTTTTCTTTCTTGTTCACATGGTTAATGGGGATTAGAGTCATCAAATTGTCCAGGGCGAGTGGGGCCAATCTTAAGCCCTTCGGCCAAGGAAGAAATTGTGTCGGCCCGTAATTTCTTCAGTCGTTATTCTAGGAGCCCAATCCAATACATGTATTAAAAATACACTTGATTTGCTTGGACCAGGCTCGGTGTTTCGGGCCAAATAGATCGGATCTTTTGGGTCTACAAAATTATGCACCCGACCACAAATTATCGGTAGGGATATTTTTTACTGACTCTAGTAGGGATGGCAATGAGGCGGGTCGGTCGGTGCCAAGACCCGACTCGCCCGTGCTAGAAACTGTAGTGGGCGACTGCTTTCGCCCATTTTGAATTATATTAAATATTAAAAAAAAAAAAATATATATTTACAATATATTTATAAAATATTATTTACAAAAATTGTTATCATCAATTTATAAATGTTAGATATAATATAAGAATACATAAACATTATATTATAATATATATATTATATATACAAAATATATATTAAAATATATTTTAAAAATAAAATTTCTCGGTGGGTATCTGCATGGAGGAGTAGATACCCCGCCCGCCGGTCACGGACCGGGCGACCCAAACGGGCCGGGCGAGCGAAGTTGTCATCCCTAATGGTTAGCATGTGACCGAGGTTAGGTACATATGATTTATTGACATAAAAAAATTCCAAACCCATAATGATCTTCGAGTCGCCATTAAGGTAAAATATAATTAATTTTTAAAATATCATTGACTTGATATAAAAAAGCGCACACAATTTTTCCATAAGAAAGAAAAAAAAAACAAATGTAAATGGGTAGTAAGATTGTAACGCTCCTTAAATACAAGAAACATAAAATGCACATGCATGTTGGTAGTGAAATGAAATCTGCACCGAAAAATTCAATTTCAACAACCAACTTATGAAGTCATAAATGAATGTTGTTAGCTTCTCATCTGTAAAAGCAACTATTGGATTACTGACATTCATTAATTCTGATGAGTTGTCTTCCACCATATTTATTAATTTCTCCATCTCAACAACACTATACTCCTTCAACTCTATCTCTCTCTTTTTTATTCAGTGTTTTTCTAATCTTATAACCAACATAAGAAGAAAAATATTACATTTCAATTTCAATTTTGTTGATTTAGAGGTGGTGGAATAGGAAATGGGGGATTATATTGTGAAGGTTGAAGAAGAAAGGGAAGCAAATAATGGGAAGCCATCAGCAGGGGCAGTGTATAGGTGCATTTATGCCAAAAATGGACTTTTGGAGACACCTTCTCAAATGGACTCTCCATGGGATTTCTTCAGGTATGTATGTATCTCTGTTCTAAAAATTTCTGTCTATCCCCGATTAGTCTCCGCCTAAGTGCTAGATCCTCCTCGTTTGCCTATATTATTCTTTCGATTAGGTCTTGCCTAACACCGCCTAAGTAAGGCCTAGTATGCTGACTGAGTAGCGTCTGACGCCTTTTACAACATTGGTATGTATGCATGTTAATCAAATCAGTGGTTTGGGCTAATTTGGTATTTTTGCAAGTTGGGGATTTTCTCAACTGTAATTAAAGGTTGTTTTTGGAATTTCAAAATCGAATTTCTATTTTGACTACCCCGTTTGTTATTTTCCATTCAATCTGCAAAAAAAAATTAGAAATTGGAGGAAAAAATAAAAATGGCCCATGCAGGTCTCGAACCTGCGACCTTCGCGTTATTAGCACGACGCTCTAACCAACTGAGCTAATGGGCCATGTTGAAATTTTGTGAAACGATTTGATTAATAAGCTTTGTTTGCCTCACAGTGAATGCGTAAAAAAGAACCCCAACAACCAGATGCTTGGTCGCCGTCAAATCAAAGATGGAAAGGTACACATTTCTAAAATTTCAGCGAATTAAGGTCATAATTTTCTAATTTACTTGGTATAAAAATTCATAAACTAAAATTTATAATTATTAACATTCATAAAATTGGCAGGCTGGGGCATACAGTTGGCTAACGTATCAGCAAGTTTATGATGCGACGCTTAAGATTGGTTCTGCAATACGACGCCGTGGTGTCAATCCTGTTTGTGCTACTTCTCTTTCTGTTTTCTTCTAAATATCATTATTTTCAGATTAGTACATTTGCGTTTTAATAATGCAAGCACAGTTAATGATTAGAGTTACTTTAAATAGGGTGATAAATGTGGCATATATGGAGCTAACTGCCCCGAATGGATTATGGCCATGGAGGTATAATTTCATGAGATGTTGGTCTTATTATTTTGTTTGGGGCAAAAAATGCAAACTTGGCCCTATATCTAATAGGGGGTCTCAACTAGGGATGCCAATGGTTCCGAGTAAGACTCCGACCCGAACCAGACCCACCTCATTTGGGGAGGGTATAGGTCCAATAAATGGGTATGGGGCGGGTAAAAATTCCGGCAAGTATGGGTCGGTTAACGGGTATGATAGGACCCGAATCAGACCCAACCCATATAATTTTTATTTTATTTATTTTTATTTTTTTACTTTATATATGGAATGAATGAATATATTGTATTATTCTTGTTCAAGAACTATTGGTTTACATACGCTGGTGTTTATTTTATAATTCATATAATATCTACACAATTATATAAATAATATAAGTTTTGAGTGACTATTTTGAGTAAAAATCATACAAATTAAGCCAAATATATGAAGTTGGCGGGTCTAATGGGTCTAACGGGTCTTACCCGCAAGACACGAGTATGGGTCGGAGTGGGTATGAGTATTACATTTTCTTACCGGGTTGGGGCTCAGGTACAATGGACACAGTCCTGACCCCGACCCATTGGCATCCCTGGTCTCCACATAGTCTTATTCGAATTCAAAATTTTAATTTGGTCCTTTAACTAATAAGAAGACTTGAAATGAGTCCAAATTTGTCCGAAAAGTGTTGAATTAGCTGGATATTATAACATGAAATACGTATGGCTTGTAAATATTGGGGTTACTTTATTTTTTTAAATTGCTTACTTTTTACTTCCATGTATGATTTGGTGCCCATGCGGAGAGAAATAATGTTAATAAAGTGTGATTAAAATGTCATTTGAGTTGTCACTCGGATAAGATAAATGACATTTGAATCTAGTCTCATCGACATTCTCTTCCCCATGTGGGTGCTAAATCGTATGTGAAAATCTAAATAAGCAATTAGGCTAAAAATCCTAAAAGTAATATTTTCAAGTCATGTACGTTCAATATCCGATCGACCAACTTTAATATTATTGGGCATATTTGGACTCAAATTCGAGCTTTTCTATTAGTTACATGACTAAATTGAAATTTTGAATCCGAACACGACTACCTTTTACGCCCCGTATTAGTTTCAGGACAATTTTGCATTTTGCCTTTTGTTTTGTATTGTAGGTTTATTAGTGTGTTTTATTGATCTACAGGCTTGTAATAGTCAAGCTATCACATACGTACCGCTATATGATACACTTGGTATGTTCTTCGTTTTTCGAACAATGTTACGAAGAATTTGGCATTATATTAGTTTTTATTGATTGGGGATTATTGTTGTTGGCTACACAAACTGCAGGTGCAAATGCAGTGGAGTTCATTATCAACCATGCTGAAGTTTCCATAGCTTTTGTCCAAGAAACCAAGCTACAACCGGTGCGTTTTTCTCTTTCGAGCTTCATATTAATTTGCATATTTTTCTTTCTTGCATGTTTTTACATTTCATATCAAACAATGTTTGTAGTGCACTGTAATAAATGGATTCTTGATGCCATTTTTAGGCCTAATTTTGTTTGCTCGTAGCATTTTCATCATCATTGCTTTAGTTCGACACCGTCTTCACTTCCATTTATTTTTTACTTTTCTTGCTTTTTTTCGTGTATTTCGTCATGCTACTTGTGGCTGAAAACAATTCAAGTCTTTACGTGTGATCTAACTCCGCCCAACTTGTATAGTATAATTAGAAATCTTTCTCTGTATATAATTTTCTGTGTAATTACATTGGTTCTTTTTTTATTATTATTGTAGCTGTATTAGATAGATTAGACAAAAAATGGTATTTCTACAAATTTTTCTAATGGCTGTATATTTATGCAGATACTAACGTGTCTCTCCAAGTGTGCCTCAAATCTAAAAAGTAAGTGATTACAAATTCGGACGTTATTCCCGTTACGTTACGTGTAAGTCCATGTTATTGAGACAATGCTGTTTTTTCTTTAGCAATTGTCAGTTTTGGAAAGATTTCGGATAAGCAAAAGGAGGCAGCTGAGGAATTAGGTGTGGCTTGCTTCTCCTGGGATGATTTTACTCAATTGGTTAGTACAACTCATCAATCAACTAAGTTGACAGTTTTAGCCTTTGAGTCGGGATTTGTTCTTGTAATTTCATATTTATTAATTTGTTTTTTTAGCAGGGAGATTCTGATGATAATCTACCTCCGAAAAAGAAGACAGATACGTGCGATAATGTACACCAGTGGCACAACGGGTGAACCAAAAGGCGTCATTCTAAGTAACGGTGCTTTCATGGCGGAAGTCTTGTCTATGGATCAACTTCTTATAGAGACAGACAAAGCGGTAAATAATATATACTTATTTATTTCGTTTTGTTTTTCTGAATAAGACTTTCGATCGATAACTAAAGCGTTTACTTTGCAGGGTACAGAAGAAGATGTATACTTTTCCTTCCTTCCACTGGCTCACATTTTTGATCAAATTATCGAGACCTATTGTATTCTTCGTGGTTCTTCGATTGGATTTTGGCAGGGAGTAAGAGCATTATCGTGCTATTCTATTTGTTTTGTAGACAATGATTTCGTATGTTTGATGCGTTTGCTTTTGAAACTCCTAAAGCAGTATTTCTGTTTAACATTTACAGGACATTAGATTTTTAATTGAGGATCTTATTGTGTTAAAGCCGACCATATTTTGTGGAGTCCCAAGAGTTTACGATAGGATATACACGGGTATGGAGCCATTTATGTGTACAGTTTAAATTAAGATTCCGGAAATATTTTATTTATCTTTTGGTCTTTGTGTTTTCAGGCATCATGGATAGGATTTCGACCGGTGGTGCACTGAAGAAGTCACTGTTTCATATCGCGTACAGTTAGTATGTATTATATACAAATTGTAAATATTATGGCAAGTATTTTTTTAATTATGATTTCTCTGTTGTATGAATGTTACAGTAAATTAAGGAATCTGGAGAAAGGACTCAGGCAAGAGGAAGCATCTCCGCTTATGGACAAGTTGGTCTTCGATAAGGTTCGTAAGATTTTATGTTGTCCTACTTTATAAGTTTATTCGTTTTAGCGTCTAACTATTTCTGCTTTTAGATTAAACAAGCATTTGGTGGTCGAGTTCGTCTTATGTTATCTGGAGCTGCACCTTTACCTAAGCACATTGAGGAGTTTCTGCGAGTGACATGCTGCTGCGTTTTATCACAAGGCTATGGTAACATATATTAGGGATAATTACAAAAACACCCATGAGGTTTGGGCTACTTACAAAAAAATCCAGTGATGTTTCATAATAAACCCTACAGGTTTGATTCTGTCAAATTTAAGGGGGGTAGTAAGTGCAATATTTTTATAAATGTTAGCGGGGTTTCTGAAATTTTTTATGCTTATGAAAAGGAAAATGTATGACATGATCAACCTCAAGGTTTTTTTTTTGCAATTTTCAAAAATCTCTGGGTTTTACTATAATTAGCCCGAACATGGGGGTGTTTTTGTAATTATCCTTATATTTTAACAATTACCTTACTACCCTCACATTTTTTTCCCTATTTCTCAAATTCTCATGAAAGATTGGTGCTTAGTTTTCATGTATTTTTCACTTCAGGCCTTACGGAAAGTTGTGGTGGATGTTTCACTTCAATAGCTAACGTGTTCCCTATGATCGGATCAGTCGGTGTGCCTATGACAACGATCGAGGCAAGGCTTGAATCGGTGCCTGAGATGGGATATGACGCACTTTCTTCAGTCCCAAGAGGCGAAATTTGTCTGAGAGGAAACACATTATTCTCTGGCTACCATAAACGCCCGGATCTCACGGAAGACGTACTTGTGGACGGATGGTTCCATACAGGTAAGATTTCTCGACAACATATTTTTTAATAAATGTTTTAAGTTATTTTTGTAACTAAGAGTATCTAAGTGAAATATTGTATAGGTGATGTTGGGGAGTGGCAACCAAATGGATCAATGAAAATTATTGATAGGAAAAAGAATATATTTAAGCTGTCACAAGGGGAATATGTTGCAGTTGAAAGTATTGAAAGCACTTATTCGCGATGTCCTCTTATTACATCGGTGAGTCAAGAGACACCCGAGTCGCGACTACTATTCATCTTAATATGCATTCATTAGGGATAATTACAAAACATACCCTTAAGATTCACTCTAATTACAAGAAAACCCAACAATCTTTCAAAATTGCAAATAGCCCCTGATATTTGTTGCTACTTTACAAAACACAAGGGAGTGTTTGTAATACCTTAAGGGGATATTTGTAATTTTAAAAGATAAGGGATTCTTTTGCAATAAGGCTAAACTTCAGGGGTTGTTTTGTAATTTAATCCTATTCATTATAACAGTAATCCTTGTTCAACTTACTAACTACAGCAATTACTGAGTGATTTCTGTAGATTTGGGTCTCACGGAACAGTTTCGAGTCGTTTCTGGTGGCTGTGGCAGTGCCGGAGAGAAAGGCACTTGAAGATTGGGCAGCAAATAATCAAGAGAAAGGGGACTTTCAGTCCTTGTGCAGTAATGTCAAAGCCAGGAAATACATTCTAGATGAGCTCAATAGCACTGCCAAACAACACAATGTATATTGCATGAATTCATTGCTATCTGATTATTATGCGTTTTTACTTATATGCCGTAAATGTTTTTTCAGCTTCGCGGTTTTGAAATGTTAAGAGCTGTTCATCTAGAGCCTATTCCGTTCGACTTTGATCGAGACCTGATTACTCCGACGTTTAAACTTAAGAGGCCACAGTTGCTCAAGTATTACAAGGTATGTCACTTTGAAGTTTGATTGATAATTATATTTTTTCGGGTACATTGTAAATAGGGATAATTACAAAAGACCCCCTGAGGTTTGGCCTAATTGCAAAAAAACCCAGAGATGTTTTAAAATTACAAAAAAAAAACTAAAGTTTGATTATGTCTAAAATTTAAGGGCATAAGTGTAATAATTCTTGAAATATCAGGGTATTTTTGAAATATTTTTTGCATATGAAGGGGGAAATGTAAGCGATATCAAACCTCAAAGGTCATTTTTGCAATTTTCAAAAATATCTTGTTTTTTTTGTAATTAGCCCAAACCTCAGGGTTTTATTGTAATTATTCCTTGTAAATATGACAATTTCGTCTCACATATTCTGCAATTATGTAGGATTGCATTGATCAGATGTACAGTGAAGCCAAAGGATTAAAAGCTTAAAAAACAGCATCAATCTGGGGAAAGTTTGTCCGAACAAACTTTTATGGAAGAAATGATGCATATTTCATATACTTGTTCTTGTCTATGTTCATATATATATAAACTTGTTGAATTTGTTGCAATAAATCCAAAAACTCAGGGTTTATGAAAAATCTATTAACTTTCATCTTTATTTTCTCATTTCTGTCTCTAGCTCTTTCTACATGACAAGAAGAAATATGATTAAATGAAGGGATAATTAAAAAACTACCCCTGAGATTTTTAGCCTAATCACAAAACACTCTAGTTATCTTTCAAAATTACAGTTGAAGATGCAACGAGGGTGTAATTTGTAAGAAAAGCAAATGTTAAAGAGATATTTGTAATTTTAAAAGATAACTGGATTTCTTTTGTAATTAGGCTAAACATTAGGGTAGTTTTTGAAAATTAACTCTTAACATGAATGTTTACATCTTGAATCTTTTGATAACTGCATACATGCTTGTGACGCTGGAGAACATTATTTAAGAGCTTCCAGCAGTTGACTATATTTTTGTGTGTATTTTACACTATTTTAAAGGAAAATTTAGAGGAATTCAAGATTCAACTCCAACATTCAACTCTATATTTCACTTTAAATTGGAATATACCATTTTTATTCTTTGTTATATTGAATTAATGTATTTATTAATTAATAATTTAGCATGTATATTTATATATTTATACATTAATATTTAATATTTAGTTTTTCTAATATAATTAAATACAAATATAATTTGCATTATTAGTTAATTTGAAAAATTATATATAAATCCTTAAAAAATAAGTAAATTGTTTTTTAATTTGTTATATATGTGAAAATGAACATAATACAACAATTAACAAAAAAGTTATTAATTTACCAAAAAAAAAACACCACATGATAGTTAGGAACATAATTTATTAATATATTGTTACTAAATAATAAACAAAAGATTTCCTAAAAAAAGAAAAAGAAAGAGAAAACAATAAAAACCAACAATTAAAGAAACCAAAAATTGAAAAATGCAAAAAGCCAAAAAAAAAGTAGCGTGGAACAGTCCCTTCAGTCCGCGCTACACTGTTCTTATTTTGTAAAATAGCCTAGGATTTTGGTGGACTGGTGGAGAAGAATTCCTTTTTTTTTTTTTAATAAGTTGAGAGTCTTGGTTATAGGAGATACGGTTCGAACCCTAGTCAATATCCTTATAAAGGGTGAGTGATACCACTTGAGCTATAAGCTTAAAAATAGCATAATTCACTATAATAATGGACTGGTGGAGTTGCTCTTATGTACACTAATCTTCCAATGTACAAAAGTTGCAAGTTATGCAATAACTTGAATGAAATTACTAATTTCATATTTGCACATGTAGAGAGTGTTTGCAAACTCTTAAAAAAAGTGATTCTCAGCTTTTAGGGTGAATCAATAGTTTTTTCCACCTAAAAACTGATAAACATGTATTTAGAGTTTGCATAAGAATTTGACAAAGATAAGAATAACATTTGCACAAGGCAAGGAATAAGGATAAATACATACTTTCAAAAGCAAACACATGATAATGTCACAGAAAACGGGGCCACTGTTATAGTTCTTACATCCTTAAACTTATTTTCCCCTTTCAAACAATAAACAAGCAAACAGTTTGGAACACAACAACAATAGGACTAGCAACAATTGTTTTCACAAATATACCACTGATTTCCTGAACTGAAAACCGAGCACAGCTGCTTAATATCTCCTCCATTTAAAGAATGAAAAGTACGAGTGCCCAAACTGGATATATAAAGAGGAGTAGTATTCCGATGGAGTTCGAAATCCCATTGCTTTTAGTAAAGGAATTTCTGAACCCACCGGATGCTCGGATGTGTTCTTGCAGCAGGTAACATCCGATGGCCAGGCAAATAAACGTTCCCACGATGCCGCCCCTTATTGTGTTGGCAAAAAAGCCGGGCGCCACCACAAGGAGAAGGATCAATGATCCTGGCAATTCCAACCAATCTGCATCGATGATTATGGATGTCAGAATCATGGAGGACGAAGAGGGCGGGAAGAAAAAGAATCGGTTAATTACAGAAATACCCTTGAGATTCAGTCTAATTACAAGAAACTCACATATCTTGAAACCCCCTTGATATTGGTTTCTATTTTACGAAATAGAAACTTAAGGCGGTGTTTTTTTATTTTTATGGGAAGTATCATTAACAGCTGGAAACCATCCAACGACGAGTCAACAAATGAGGGAGGGATACTATCCCAAGAAACTTCCCATAGTTTTAGCAAAAAAAGCTAGCTCGTGAGTTAATAAGTTCGACGACCTACGAGTCCATTGAAAACAAAGGTGAGAGAAGTATTGTACCAAATATATTGTCAAAGTCATAGGTCTGGAGTGTTTGCATCACTTAGAAAAAACAAAAACTGTCTCGTAGTTAGTTGGAATACAAAATTATATAATTCTGCTTCATTTAATCAGAATCTAAAAGTATGAAGATGAATGCTTTAGATTTCTGCTTCCACTTCTGGTTTGATTTTTACAAATAAATAAACATTTTTACAACTTTTTCACCAAATACTCAACTTTTGATTCTATTTCCAAACACTACTAACTTCTGATTTTCAACTACTACTTCTACTCCAATAAATCACTTCTAAAAGCAGAAGCTTTAGCAAACACTACGTAAGTATGATTGGGAAGAAAAGGCGTAAAACGATGGCATAACACACACCTGGAAAATGCTTGGGGAAGAAAAGGCGTAAAACGACGGTGACAAAAGCAATCCATGCTCCAACCTGTCCCCTGTTATGTTATCCGTATGAACATAATAACACAAGCAAACTGTTAAAGAGACTGGAAACAAGTTAGCAAGGGTGTGAATGAGTTGAAATAATCATATAGGATAAGTAAAATTAATTACCTGAGCAGGTTGAATAACCATGAAGGAAGACTGAGGAAAATGTAGGGGATTAAGAGGGATGTAAGTATGTTGGTTTTCCAGTTTGTCCGGTCCAAAACCAGTAAGTAGCTGCACATGGAAACAAATTAATATACTTGTTCATTGATTTTAATTTTACCTGTAAGTTTGATGAAACGTATGGATATATATGTACACTGAGAAAGATAACTCGAATGAGCCAATGAGGCAAGAGATCCTAGGGGTACTTTTTGTAATTATTAAACTTAGTTGGAGCGTTTTTATAATTACCCCAAACTTCAGGTACTTTTTTTAATTAACCCTTAACATTTTATAAAATATAGGAATAATTACAAAACTAGCACCTGATATTTGGGTTGATTACAAAAAATCCACGTGTTTCTTAAAATTACAAAAAAAAAACTTCGTGATATTCAGGACAGAGCTAGACATGTAACTTTAGGGGGCTAAATATATTTTTTTTTTTTTGGGGGCGATATCAATAAAAATAATTATTTAGTACAAAAATTAATATTTTAAAATTAAATATACATAGAAATTATTAATTTTCAAAAATTTGGGGGGCTTACCAAGGAGGATACGCCCTGGTGATGTTTGATTTTGTATTACACTTTAATTCTTTATAAGCTAGAACATTTCAATTATCTCCCTTATATTTGTAAAAATATTGCAATTACACCTTTACATTTAATACATAATCAAACTTCGAGTTTTTTTTTTCTTTTTTTCTGTAATTTCAGAAATCTCTGGGTTGTTTAGTAATTATCCCAAACTTCAGGAATAGTTTTTGTAATCATCTCTAAAATATACTCATGTTTCTTGTTAACACTACATATGCAGGGGCGGATCCAAGGGAGGGCTTCTGGCGCACCACAATTTTTCTTTTGTCCCGTTTTTCTATGGGAAAAAAATAAAAAGAAATATATATTGTTTTTAAGTTGAAAAAATGGTTGAGTAGGGGAAAAAAATTTGGGCTGAGAGTAATTCAGCCTGCTGAATGCGTAAAACAACGCAGCTCGGCTAGATTACAAGAAGGAAATCTTAAATTTTTACAGCATAATATCATTATAGGGTTACATTTTGGGTGGCAATTTACAAGTAGATATTCCGTATTTTTTTTTTTTTCAAACGATAGATTTTCATTTAAAAAAAAAAATCAAGGGAAATTACATCCCAATGGAAGCCCACGGGTTTGGAAACAAATTCGATCGCTGATATAAATTAATAACAAGAAAAATAGCAGTTTTCAGATCGGTGAAAACATGAATCAAATAAATTTATAGACAAGATACACTGATACATACACATATCTACTGGTCAAAGAAACTCAAAGTCAACTACCTCACTATACCTAACTATTTCCAGTAAAAGTCCAATCCAAATTACCTCATAATTGAGTTAGAAAAACAAAAAACCCAAATTTCCGATCACGAGAATAACAAAACAAATTAAAATACCCCAAATTTCGAAGAGGAATTCAAAGAATGGTAAAAACAATTATCAGATAAATAATTAAATTAAAAAAAAACTTACATTGCAGCAAAAGAAGCAACCCATTTGAGAAAAGAAGTTCCAAATCCAAGTCCACCAAGCTTGATAGCATGATTAGCTAGCTTTTTCACAGCATGCCCAACTTCCTTCAAATCTGAACCGATCAATTCACTGGCTGCTTCAGAATCAGTCTTCATTGCCAAATAACTTTTTTCCCACCAATCATTTTATCCATCCTTTTTTTTTTTTGGCAATAAAATTATGGGATTTGTGGATTTTGATGTTATAAATGATAATTTTCAGGAAAGATTTCTCCTCCGAGGATATACAATGAAAGTTTGTAGGCAAGCGCTCTGCCAGTCAATGAAAGTGGGGCTGCCACGTGGAGTTCAATTATTCGGCGTAGTTTAATTATTCTTACCTAACAACTGTTACATGCCAGTTGTCCATTTTGTATGTCGGCCGGGGCGGAGATTTTTGTAGTCGTGTAATTGAACTAGAATTTTGTTTTCCTAGAATTAAATAAATCTTAATTTGATGATTAATTACGGAATTATGACAAAATATACTTGAAGCATATTTTTTTTTTTTTTTTTATAACTCAGCTTATACTAAGGTAAACCACGCGCGAGAGATGTGCACGGATCGATCATGTTATGGTGGAATTTGATGACGTATAACCAAATTCTCACAAGAAAAGAGAATACATGTAAGTTCAATTTCGATCTCAAACCTAATAATAATTGATCTCCTTCCGAATCAAATCCACACGGATATTATTTAAGATCAACATCTCACAAATCTTCACAAGACCGCATACGCACCGCGAGAGAATTTTATTTGAATCACGTATGGATAGTGAAAGACTTTACGTGCACACGAGACAATTCGAGATCTTGATGAAACAATTATATTTATTTTTTCATTTTTGGATAATCTTTTATATGAGACTATTAAAACAATAATAATGTTAATGTCGGCAAGGAAACACAAAAATCATTTAACGAAATTAAATACTTTTTAAGAAAAAAAGACTAGAAAGGGGAAGAACATAGTGAAACGGACCTCCATCTTTTTATGCTCTTGTCGTTTAACTCTTTAATTTGTATAATGAAAGGTTTTGTTTTATCTATTTTACGAATATAAAATCAGATATATGTAGGGTATAGTAAGTATTATTTGAAAAATATGTACATACATTGTATTTTATCTGTAATTTGAAATAGAAAATTAAATACAAATATAAAATAAGAAATCGGAAATGATATGGTGGGGATAATATAGAGATATTTTTTTTTTTTTTTTGAGAATATATGATAAGAGTCTTTTTATGCATGTTTTATGTATATATTTGAGTAGAATTAGTTATTTTATTGTTAGTTTTGTAAATTTCTCGATTGTATATAGTTCATATTACTCCGAGGTGATTTTATTGATGTAGATTGACCATTCGGGGCTAATTTTGGTGAATTTCGACCATGGATTCATGTCAAAACATACCGGAGAGTTTAAGGATGCAAAACGCTCGAAATTCCAAGCCAAACCGATGGCTCAAAAGCTACCTTTAAAACCGTAGGCAAGTGCACCTATCGTTTTATAGTATAGATTATTGAGTACCGAGTGTCATTCCCACGAGGATTATAAGTACTAATAATTACCGTCTTTTTGTTATTTAATCTAACAATTTTCGAGTTTTTGTTTGATAAAGAATCTAAATTATCGAAGTGTAAAAATGAAGTAAAATTTGTAGAATAAGAAATCAAGAGATAGAAGTGTGTTTGAATATAAATCCCTCTAGAATGTTTTTGTGATTTGACAAGTCAAAAGATTCAACCATAAGCCCTTAAGCAAAAACCAACCTCTTTTAATAAAATCTCATGCTATGTGGACCGTAGAAATTCCCGATTTAAGTTAATCCCTTTCTCAAGGCGAAAACTCCTAATCTCAAGTTGATTAACTGAAATCTCTTTCTAGTTAAAACCCCCAAGATCGCATTATAACGATTTATGAATTCCCGTATTAGGTTTGACCCTAATCCGGAAGATTTATGTCGCCCTATATCTAGGATTGCATGCAACTCTTTTCACTTATATAGGTTCTATTTCACCATGAATCTCTCGATTTCCTGATGAAAAATAAACTTCAAATCAATATTGCGCATATATCAATTCGAATGAACGAAGCATAATATAAGTGAATCACACAAAATATGAAGATTTTATTAAAAACATACACACCTTAATCACAAATCCATTCTAGAGTTCATTACATTCAAACACTAGAGTTTAGCTACACATGATTTTGACCAAAGAATAAATTACACAAGAAGATGTAAACATTGTAGACATGGTGTACTTATCTTTATCAAAATCTTAATTGACTTGATGATGTTGCTCCAAGCCTTCTTCCCAATGTTGCCTTAAGCTTACTCCTCCAAGACCTCTTGATCCCAATTCCACTCAAAATGTTAAACACTATGAATCTCTATGAATGAATATTACATGAATAATTTTCCAACTCAAACTCTTGGCTTTTATAAGCACCATCTTGTGAAATACCATATTAACAAATGCCCCATTTCCATGCTTGTTAATTGAATCATTGTGTGCACATTCATGGTTGAGTTGGTTGAATCATTGTATACACATGATGATTGAGGGAATATGGGGACATGTTGCAGCAAAAATGGGTGTTAAAGGTGTATAAAAGTGGTCAAAAGGCTTGGTAGGTGAGTTTTCCATAATTTTCGCATGGAAAAGTTGCAAAAAGGGTCGGACACGGCCAGGCCGCGTCTTTGTTTAATTGTGCGAGCACTCAGCCGACATGGCGTGCTTCCCAACACGGCCAGGCCGTGTTCCAGGACACGGCGGCCGTGTTAGAACACGCCAAGCCGTGTTGGAGGTCATTTTGTGCAAAAATTTCGAGTTTTTGCTCCGTGAACACGGCCGTGTTGCCGACACCCCTGCCCGTGTTGGACCAAAAAGGCCCCGAAATAACGCAGCGTTTGGCTTGGAATTTCGAGCGTTTTTGCATCCTTAAACTCCCGGTATGTTTTGACATGAATCCATGGTCCGAAATTCACCAAAATTAGCCCCAATGGTCAATCTACATCAATAAAAGCACCTCGAGTAATATGAACTATGTATAATCAAAAATTTACAAAACTAACAATAAAATAACTCGAATTCTACTCAAATATACACATAAAACGTGCATAAAAAGACCCTTATCAAACCACCTCCAACTTTGAACTTTGCTTGTCCTCAAACAAAACATTATATCAAAAAGAGGGATTCAATAAATCACAACACAAAATGTTTTTTTCTTTTTTTTTTTCTTTTTCAACACATTGAACACAAGCAAACAAGTTCTTAGCCTTCTCAACCCGAATTAACCATTCAAAAAAATTATTTTGCAAAGCGATTGATCACAAGAAAGACCGTAATATCGCAGGCATTATTGAGACTTGAAATCATCACGCCACAAATATTGATAGTTATGAACAACTTCAATTCAATAATGCTTTGAAAATACAAGAACTCAATGGATCATAGTAGTTAGCTTACTAGTCATATAACCAAGCTTCTTGAACTTTATTGGAATGAGAAGTCAAGGAGTATTCATTCTCCCTTTTTTTTTTTTTTTTTTTTTTTTTTTTGGGGGACCTTTCGAGACATGCTTCCACTAGGTTTATATTTTGAATTTCTGTTCAAACACTCCTGCGGTGGTTTCCCATACTCATATTCGTGTCGCCGTTTTTACGTAAAAAGACAAACATGGGGCTCATGAATGCTCCTAGTTACTAAGCAACAACAAATAGAGGAGTATAACCTCGATTGGTCCTGCATTTTTTTTTTTTTTTTTTTTCTTTTTCTCTTTTTTTATTCACAAGCTTGGTTTAACAACTAGTTAACCACTACTAAATCATGAGTTCTCGGAAGTTCATAGCACTAAGTACCGTCGTATATGCCTTAACACATCAAATATTTATGGTGTTGGAAATCTCGTCAAAATTTAGCCCGCATCCACGCTAATCTATCCTAGACAATCAATTGCTTCACACTCAAAACACAAATTAACAAGTTAATATAGGTATAATTGGGCCAAGTTATTGACTAGCAAATACTCAATTTGTTAAAAAAAAAAAAAAAAATCACATCTCTTGAAAACAAACACACAAGCATTCCGAAAATGTTATTGTACCCACCTCCAACTTTAAGATTCACATTGTCCTCAATGTGAAAGAAATAAATGGACAAACACACACAAAACACTAAAAAAACAAAAAAAAAATAGAATGATATAAAAGAGGTGGAAAAAAATACGACCTTACTACAATAGTGGAATCGGTGTTGAGCGACCATTGGGTTGTTTTGGTGCGGGACCTTCAACGACATCTTCATACCTAATCAAAGTTAAGCAACACACAACTCGAATACCGTGAAATCTCAAATATTCCCAATTAGGACAAGCAAGAAGAAGCTCAAGAGTTTTTTTTTTTCATGATTTGAAAATGACTCTAAGGACTTGTGATTATTTTGAAAGAAAATAAAAAAATAAAAAAAATGAAAACAATTGCACACAAACATCGGGTTGCCTCCCGGGTAGCGCTTTACGTCATATAGCTGGACCATTTCACCTAAATGTGAAGATTTAATCGGGTGGAGCCTTGAACTTATGAAAAATTTTATCTCTTTGAACAACATCGCCACCCGTATCGATTTTGAATAATTGACCTTCATGGTCCTATTTTTCTGCATGTTATTCTCAAAATAGGATTTATCTCATGGAAACTTTTGCACATTGAACATCACAAACTTTCAAGGATTTATTAGAAGACATATCAAGCAAAGAATCATTCATCCTTGTCTCAATCAAGTTTATAGGAAAACAAGTATCATTTATAGGATTTCTCAAAGGAATTTTAAAGATAACTTGTTCACCCCTACTCTCAAAGTAAGTTTTCCATCATGCACATCAATGAGAGATTTAGCGGTAGCCAAAAAGGGACGCCCTAGAATTAAGGGAACTTCTAAATTATCATGCATGTCAAGAATAACGAAATCGAAACACGAATTTATCAATCTTGACTAACACATCATGAATAATACCTCTAGGATGTTTAATCGATTTATCGGCTAATTGAATGTCCATCCTAATAGGTTTAAGTTCACCTAATCCCGCATGCTTAAATGTTTCATAAGACATCACATTGATACTAGCTCCCAAGTCGGCTAGTGCCCTATCAACAGTAAACCATCAATTGTGCAAGGAATAATAAAGCTTCCTGGATCATTAAATTTTTGTGGTAGTTCATTGGAAGGACATTTATCATTCAATTGCACATTTGATAATTTGTTAAGCTTATTTTCACTAGGAATGATGTCATTAAGATCCCTAACATGCTTTGAAGGAGGGTCAACAAATGGAATATTAGTATGTAATTGCTTGAATGACTCAAGTACTTACCAAATTTGTCCTCCTTTCTATCTTCTTCAGATTAAACTCCTGTAAGGGATCTTGGGCTTGTATTCGCAACCTCCCTTTTTCATGAGATTTTCTTTGGGCATGTCATCCTCCACGTATTTACGCATGGTGGCATTGGCGTAATCATGCTCATGTGGAAAACGATGGTGATTGCCTTTACGTGCTCCCCTTGGTTTGGCTCGATATTACCCGGCAAACTACCTTGTGGCCTTTCGGAAATCATCTTCGCAATCGCCTATTTGGTTTTCCGTTATGGATAGATCTTCTTGATTTCTCAAGGATGTTTCCACCGCACGAATCGAGTATCTGTTGATTGCACAAACTTTGTTATAAGATCTTCCAAGTTAGGCTTACCTTGATTTGGTGAAATCCGGAGACGTGTGTAGATCGGGATTGGGATTAGGTCGTGGTTGACCTTGATTTCCCAACCAAAATTAGGATGTTGTCGCCACCCAGGATTATATGTGTTCTTTGTAAGGATTACTTGGGTAATTTACGCCTTGATTCCCAACGTAATTAGCATGTTCGGCGTGAGGTATCGTGTGTGGGCGTCTTGATGATTATGCAATCCGCCGCAAGTTTCACAAGATAAAACGTGCGGTGGTGGTGGTTTAGGAGCGCTGCTAGATCGTCGATCTTTTGGGTCAAAGCTTCGACTGTGCGGCTAGTGTAACCACTTTGCATCTGCATTATAAACACCAATCGCCTGTTAGTTTTACCTCGTATAGATTGCCATTGGTAGCCGTTCATGGCCATTCCCTCAATCAAATCCTGGCGCGCTTAGGCGTTTTGTTATTAAGAGTTCCCCGATTGCATCGATCATTTGTCTTGTTGCGAGAAAGTAGCCCATTATAAAATGTTTGGACTTGCATCCAAATAGGTAGGCCATGGTGTGGGCACTTTCGCAATAATTCCTTAAATCTCTCCCAAGTATCGTATAAAGTTTCATCGTGCGCTTGAGTAAATGAAGAGATTTCGTTCCTTAATCTTGCGGTCTTTGCTTGGTGGGAAATACTTCAAAAGGAATTTTTCGCCATAATATTCCATGTTGTAATCGTTCCTTTTGGCAAAGTATTTAACCACTGTTTTGCTCGTCCCCTGAAGAGAGAATGGGAATAAGCGTGGCGGATGGCATCATCGGAGACCCCGTTGATTTTGAAAGTGTCGCAAATTTCAAGAAAATTCGCGATGTGATTATTGGGATCTTAAATCGGTAGACCGTCAAATTGGACAAGCCGTTGCACCATTTGAATAACGTTGGTTTAATTTCAAAATTGTTGGCGGCAACGGGCCTTACAATGCTTGACGTCGTGCCATCCATGGATGGCTTGGCGTAATCGTACATAGTTCTTTGTTCATCCGCCATATCGGGATCCTTGCCGTTAATATCTTCCTCGTGGTGCAGTATTAATACTTTCCTCTGTATTCTTAACTACCGGCGGTGTCGCGACTTCCAAATTCGGCGACGAGTAGGCATGCATGCTGGTAAATAAAGAGGATAAGTGTAATCCAATACTTACAAAGATAGATAAAAAGAAAGACAAATGATGAAATAAAATAAAAAAATGATTAAATTAACAAAAATAAGGTGTTCTTAATATTACAATCCCGACAACGGCGCCAAAAACTTGATGGCTCAAAAGCTACCTTTAAAACCGTAGGCAAGTGCACCTATCGTTTTATAGTATAGATTATTAGTCACCGAGTGTCATTCCCACGAGGATTATAAGTACTAATAATTACCGTCTTTTTGTTATTTAATCTAACAATTTTCGAGTTTTTGTTTGATAAAGAATCTAAATTATCGAAGTGTAAAAATGAAGTAAAATTTGTAGAATAAGAAATCAAGAGATAGAAGTGTGTTTGAATATAAATCCTCTAGAATGTTTTTGTGATTTGACAAGTCAAAAGATTCAACCATAAGCCCTTAAGCAAAAACCAACCTCTTTTAATAAAATCTCATGCTATGTGGACCGTAGAAATTCCCGATTTAAGTTAATCCCTTTCTCAAGGCGAAAAACTCCTAATCTCAAGTTGATTAATCAAATCTCTTTCTAGTTAAAACCCCCAAGATTGCATTATAACGATTTATGAATTCCCATATTAGGTTTGACCTAATCCGGAAGATTTATGTCGCCCTATATCTAGGATTGCATGCAACTCTTTTCACTTATATAGGTTCTATTTCACCATGAATCTCTCGATTTCCCGGATGAAAAATAAACTTCAAATCAATATTGCGCATATATCAATTCGAATGAACGAAGCATAATATAAGTGAATCACACAAAATATGAAGATTTTATTAAAAACATACACACCTTAATCATAAATCCATTCTAGAGTTCATTACATTCAAACACTAGGAGTTTAGCTACACATGATTTTGACCAAAGAATAAATTACACAAGAAGATGTAAACATTGTAGACATGGTATACTTATCTTTATCAAAATCTTAATTGACTTGATGATGTTGCTCCAAGCCTTCTTCCCCAATGTTGCCTTAAGCTTACTCCTCCAAGACCTCTTGATCCCAATTCCACTCAAAATGTTAAACACTATGAATCTCTCTATGAATGAATATTACATGAATAATTTTCCAACTCAAACTCTTGGCTTTTATAAGCACCATCTTGTGAAATACCATATTAACAAATGCCCCATTTCCATGCTTGTTAATTGAATCATTGTGTGCACATTCATGGTTGAGTTGGTTGAATCATTGTATACACATGATGATTGAGGGAATATGGGGACATGTTGCAGCAAAATTGGGTGTTAAAGGTGTATAAAAGTGGTCAAAAGGCTTGGTAGGTGAGTTTTCCATAATTTTCGCATGGAAAAGTTGCAAAAGGGGTCCCGGACACGGCCATATCGCCCGACACGGCCAGGCCTTGTTTAATTGTGCGCAGCACTCAGTGACATGGCGTGCTTCCCAACACGGCCAGGCCGTGTTCCAGGACACGGCCGTGTTGGGAACACGCCAAGCCGTGTTGGAGGCTGTTTTGTGCAAAAATTTCGAGTTTTTGGCTCCGGAACACGGCCGTGTTGCCCGACACACCTGCCCGTGTTGGACCAAAAAGGCCCCGAAATGACGCGTTTGGCTTGGAATTTCGAGCGTTTTTGCATCCTTAAACTCCCGGTATGTTTTGACATGAATCCATGGTCCGAAATTCACCAAAATTAGCCCCGAATGGTCAATCTACATCAATAAAAGCACCTCGGAGTAATATGAACTATGTATAATCAAAAATTTACAAAACTAACAATAAAATAACTCGAATTCTACTCAAATATACACATAAAACGTGCATAAAAAGACCCTTATCACAAACGCGTCATTTCGGGGCCTTTTTGGTCCAACACGGGCGGGGTGTCGGCAACACGGCCGTGTTCCGTCGGGAGCCAAAACTCGAAATTTTTGCACAAAACAGACCTCCAACACGGCCTGGCCGTGTTCCCCTGGCCGTGTCGGAACACGCCTGGCTTTGGCCGTGTTGGGAAGCACGCCATGTCGGTCGAGTTCTGCACAATTAAACAAGACGCGGCCTGGCCGTGTCGGCGATACATGGCGTGTCCGGACCTCTTTTTGCAACTTTTCTATGCGGAATTTAGGGAAAACTCACCAACCAATCTCTTTTGGCCACTTTTGTACACCTTTAACACCTTATTTTGATGAAACATGTCTCCATGTTCCCTCCTCATCACTTGAATACAAGAATTCACCAACCAACAATGAAAGTGGGGTGATTGTTTAACAAAAGAGAGTACTATCAATGTATTGGTTGCCTATAAAAGCCAAGGGTTGAAGTTGGGAGAGGCATTCATTAGATACTCGGAAATATTCATTGTATTCATATCATTAAGTAAAATTGGGATCAAAGGGTCTTGAAGGAGAAAGCTTGGGGCAATATTGGAGAAGAAGGCTTGGAGCAACATCATCAATCAAGAAAGAAGTCAATTGAGATTTTGAGAAAAATAAGTACACCATGTCTACAATACTTAAATCTTCTTGTGTAATTTATTCTTTGGTCAAAATCATGTGTAGCTAAACTCCTAGTGTTTGAATGTAATGAACTCTAGAATGGATTTGTGATTAATGTGTGTATGTTTTTAATAAAATCTTCATATTTTGTGTGATTCACTTATATTATGCTTCGTTCATTCGAATTGATATATGCGCAATATTGATTTGAAGTTTATTTTTCATCCGGAAAATCGAGATATTCATGGTGAAATAGAACCTATATAAGTGAAAAGAGTTGCATGCAATCCTAGATATAGGGCGACATAAATCTTCCGATTAGGGTCAAACCTAATATGGGAATTCACAAATCGTTATAATGTTGTCTTGGGGTTTTAACTAGAAAAAGATTTCGATTAATCAACTTGAGATTAGAAGTTTTTCGCCTTGAGAAAGGGTTTAACTTAAATTGGGAATTTCTACGGTCCACAAGACATGAGATTTTATTAAAAGAGGTTGGCTTTTGCTTAAGGGCTTACGGTTGTATTTTTAACTTGTCAAATCACAAAAACATTCTAGAGGGATTTACATTCAAACACATTTCTATCTCTTGATTTCTTATTTTACAAATCTTCCTTCATTTTTACAATTTATAATTTGTTTTCATTCTTCATCAAACAAAAACTCGAAAATTGTTAGATTAAATGACACTCGGTACTAATAATCTATACTATAAAACGATAGGTGCACTTGCCTACGGTTTTAAAGGTAGCTTTAGCCATCAAGTTTTTTGGCGCGTTGCGGGATTGTAATATTAAGAACGCTTTATTTTTTTAATTTAATCATTTTTTTATTTTTTTATTTTTTTACTATTATCTTTCTTTTTATCTATCTTTGTAAGTCTTGGTTTATACTTATCCTCTTTGTTTACCACAGTGTATGCCTACTCGTCGCGAATATGGAAGCGCGACACCGCCCGTAGCAACACGGAGAGGAAAGTACTAACACGTATCACGAAGAGGATACTAACGAAAGTAAAGATTTCGTCATGGAGGATGAACAAAGAACTATGTATGACTACGCCAAACCATCCATGGACGGCACGTCATCTAAGATCGTAAGGCCATTGTTGCCGCCAATAATTTTGAAATCAAACCGAATATCATTCAAATGGTGCAACAATTCGTTCAATTCGACGGCCTACCGGATGAAGATCCGAATAATCATATCTAAATTTGCGATACATTCAAAATCAATGGGGTCTCGATGATGCCATCCGTTTCGCCTATTCCCATTTACTCTTCGGGATGGGCTAAACAATGGCTAAATACTTTGCCAAAGGGAACGCGATTACAACGTGGAACATCATGGCCGAAAAGTTCCTTTTGAAATATTTTCCACCGCCAAAATCGCACGATTGAGGAATGAAATCTCTTCATTCACTCAAGAAGATGACGAGACCTTGTACGACACTTGGGAGAGATTCAAAGAATTGTTGCGAAATGCCCACATCATGGTCTTCCTATTTGGATGCAAGTCCAAACATTTTACAATGGGCTACTCTCGTCAACAAGGCAAATGATTGATGCGGGTGGGGAACTTTGAACAATAAAACACCGTGGAAAACGCCCAAGATCGATAGAGGAATGGCCATGAATGGCTATCAATGGCAATCCGCATTTGAGATAAACCTAACGAATCAAAGGGTGTTTATAATGCGATGCATGGTTACACTAGCCGCACATGTCGGGTGCTTTGACCCAAAAGATCGACGATCTAGCGGCTCCTAAACCACCACCACCGCATGTTTTATCTTGTGAAACTTGCGGAGGATTGCATAATCATCGGATCGCCCACACAATACCTCAATAATAGGCTAATTACGTTGGGAATCAAGCGAAATTACCCAAGTAATCCTTACAAAGAACACATATAATACCGGGTGGAGGCAACATCCTAATTTCGGTTGGGAAACCAAAGCCAACCACGACCTAATCCCAATCTTGATCTACACACGTCTCCCGGTTTCACCAAATCAAGGTAAACCTAACTTGGAAGATCTTATAACAAAGTTTGTGCAATCAACAGATATACCGATTCCAAAGTGCGGTGGAAACATCCTTGAGAAATCAAGAGGCATCTATCCATAATCTGGAAAATCAAATAGGCGGTTAAGAAGATGATTTCGAAAGGCCACAAGGTAGTTTGCGGGTAATACCGAGCCAAACCCAGGGAGCACGTAAAGGCAATCACCATCGGTTTTCCACATGAGCATGATTATGCCAATGCCGCCATGCGAAAATACGTGGAGGATGACATACCCAAAGAAAAGCTCATGAAAAAGAGATTACAGAATACAAGCCCAAGATCCCTTACCGAGTCTAACCGAAGAAGATAGAAGAGAGGACAAATTTGGTAAGTACCTTGATTCTTTCAAACAATTACATGCCAATATTCCATTTGTTGACCCTCCTTCAAAGCATGTTAGGGATCTTAATGACATCATTCCTAGTGAAAATAAGCTCAACAAATTATCAAATGTGCAATTGAATGATAAATGTCCTTCCAATGAACTACCACCAAAATTTAATGATCCGGAAGTTTTATTATCCCTTGAACAATTGATGGTTTACCCGTTGATAGGGCACTAGCCGACTTGGGAGCTAGTATCAACGTGATGTCTTATGAAACATTCAAGCATGCGGGATTAGGTGAACCTAAACCTATTAGGATGGACATTCAATTAGCCGATAAATCGATTAAACATCCTAGAGGTATTATTAATGATGTGTTAGTCAAGATTGATAAATTCATGTTCCTAGTTGATTTTGTTATTCTTGACATGCATGATGATATTGATGTTCATCTAATTCTTGGCGTCCTTTCTTGGCTACGGCGAAATCTATCATTGATGTGCATGAGGAAAATTAACTTTGAGAGTAGGGGATGAACAAGTAATTTTTAAAATTCATGTTGATATTGAAAAGGATACTACTTGTTCTTTTGTCGATTCAATTCCTTTGCATTATGAGAAACTCTTGGAGAAAAGTGTTGTTCAAAGTCCATGTTGGAAGCTTATGCCCAAAAAGGGGACCGAAAAGGTCGAAATGCACATTTTGAAGCTTGAGGTTGGGGGTAGTTCTCCTAAACACCAAAGGGATTTTCATAAGTTTGAAGCTCCACCCGACTAATCTTCACATTTAGGTGAGTTAGTCCAGCTATATCGACTTTAAAGAAGTGCTACCCTGAGGCAACCCGATGTTTGTGTGCAATTGTTTTCATTCATTTTTATTTTTTTATTTTATTTTCTTTCAAAATAATCACAAGTCCTTAGAGTCATTTTCAAATCAAAAAAAAAAAACTCTTGAACATCTTCTTGGTTGTCCTAATTGGGAATATTTGAGATTTCACGGTATTCGAGTTGTGTGTTGCTTAACTTTAATTAGGTATGAAGATGCAGTTGAAGGTCCCGTACCAAAACAACCCAATGATCACCCAACACCGATTCCACTATTGTAGTAAGGTCGTATTTTTCTTTTTCCACCTCTTTTATATCATTCTAATTTCTTTGCTTTTTGAGTGTTTGGTGTGTGTTTGTCCATTTCTTTGTTTCACATTGAGGACAATGTGAATTTTAAAAGTTGGAGGTGGGTACAATAACATTTTCGGAATGTTTGTATGCTTGTTTGTGAGAGATGTGTTTCTTATTTTTTATTTTTAACAAATTGAATGTTGCTAGTCAATAACTTGTGTAAGTTCAAGCGCTACGATAATCTAGAGGGCGGTGAATAGATTATCTCCATCTTTTCAATTATGCCCTTTTTCGAACCGAATGCTCAAAGACAAATATAAAGGTGCGGAATGTAAACAACACGCGTCGATTTATAGTAGTTCAACCCACCTGGGGCCTAATCTACTACCACCCCAAAGATATCCGGGATGGATTTCAAAAAGAAAAAGAATTTTATTAATTACCAAAATTAATACAAATTCAACTTACAACACCTTGAAGAGCACCACACTCTTCTTCAACACCACCTTTGAGATTACCACAATCTCTTCTTGAAGATTACCACAATCTCCAAACGGCACCTTGTGAAAATTATCACAATCTTCACCCAAAGAGCACCACACTCTTCAACACCTCAACAAGAAGATTACCACAATCTTCTTACACCTAACACCTAGTTCACCCAAGTGTGTTCTTACCACAAGAACACTCACAAGGATATCTTGTGTTTGAATGACGACCACAAATTCAAGATTACAACTCAATAATGAATAATACAATTTGAGTGCAAGGTGTAATCAAGAATAGCCTAGACCTCAAGGATGTGAAAGTGATAAGCTAGGCAAATTTACAACAAGAATAATAACAATGAAAGACCAAGTATTTGCTTTGAAGTGTATCTTGTTGTGTTGTATCTCAATTGTTGTATTGGTTGCTCCAAAACTTTCTCTATTTATAGGAGATGATTGATCAAGCATAGGCTCCTCTTGGGGATTGAAAATCTACAGAAAAATACAATTAAAATCAAGAATATAGCTGTTAGAAATCAATCCCACAATTTAAGGAAATGTGTCCGCTTGTCAAACGGTCATATTTTTTTGTCAATACACAGGCGATGCACTGGCATCGCACGAAATAAGAGAAATAAGAACACTTTGAAAATTTCAACAGGCGACCCGACGTGAGGCTTCGACCGGTCGACCCTATCTCAACCGGTCCCCTAATAAAAAACGAAGAGGTTTTGTTCTGTTTCAAAAATGAAACTTGCAGTGCAATCGACCATCTGGGGCCGGCCGGCCGACCGACGCCGACGCGGCCGACAGGGGCCGACCGCCTTTTTTACTTCCGTCTCATTTTCTCGTTTCTAAAAACATCTTGATGCGGGTTGCCCTATAGAGGCAAACCTGGCCGACCACTGACAGAAAAATGTTGTCCAATTTTTGTCGAAAATAAAACTCAAGAAATACTCCGAAAATTTAGTAAAAACATTTTAAACCAATCGGGAGTATTTAGACAACATTTAGAAATCTTGTTTTAGGAGTAAAAACCCATTGACATAAAATCATTAAAAGTGTTGTCCATTATTATCAAAAATAAACTTGAGGAAATACTCCGGAAAATATTAAAACCATTTTAAATCATTTAGGAGTATTTGGACAACCTTTAAAAACATTGTTTTGGTGACAAAATAAAATCATCAAAATTAAGATAAAAACATGTATCAAACAATCTCCCTTTTTGATGATTACAAACCAAAACACTTTTTACACAAACTAAGAGAGCAATTTTAGAAATGATTTTCCGGTAAAAACATTTGACCGTTTGGAAGCAACCAAAATTTCCAAAAATATTAAAGCAACCAAGTAGGGAGTAAATATATTCAATAATAAGCACAAGCTCCCCCTATCAACAAGCATATCAAGAATAATGTAAAAGCAATTTTCCATAAGCTAAAAGCTTTAGCTTTTATAATTTGTTCAAGAGCTTATAAGCTCCCACACAAAACATCATTAAACAATTATATAAGTCCATCAAGCAACAATTGGACTAAGAACAAATCACAACTTATGGCTTTTATGAGCCATAGCTTATAAACTTTTATGACAAGCTTTTATTAGCTTCTTTGAGCTAATGAGCCAATATCCTGTTTTTCTCCCCTTTGGAATCATCAAAAAGAATGTTAGGATGGTGAAAACATCATACAATAATATCAAAGCGTGCCAAAAAGGGACGGTTTATTAACCGTTGAGCAATTAAAGCATAATAATCCAAGGAAAATGGGAGAAGTGTAATATGAAGAGTTCATACGCTTGTTTTGTTTGTCAAAACATGATCTCAATAAGTATAGAAAACTTTTGAAAGCAAGAGAATCATGTATAAGTTGAAATTTTCATTGCGACATATCATCGAACACCTTGTGTGCGTTAAAAATATAAGAGGTTGTATATAACCTTTGGAAATGGTTCAAGCCAAAAATTTTCATATCATCAATCAACCTCATTCCGAAACTCAAAAAGATCATATGCACCATATGCAACAATTTGTTCATCAAATAAGAAGCTCAAAGTAGATTCTCAAGGGTTCAACCCAATTGAGATAAGCTAAGAATGATCAAGGCATTACAAATGCCAAAAATTAGAGCATCCATCAAGTAATAAGTCATGCTTTAAACAATACATGTATCAAATGTCCCAACATATCCATCTAAGCATAAAGATCAAAGCATTAAGAGAAGCACTTTTACCATCAAGTACTTCATACCAATTTTCAAACCATGCCATATAAGAGTATTTTTACCATCAAATACTCCATCAAAATCATGATCATCCACAAGTCATTATCAACTTGCAATTTTAACCCTTTTAAGAAAAACAAGCAAATATCATTAGTACAAATGAGTTTTACAAAAGTTTATCAAAATACAAAGCATCATTAATGAAAATGCTAGAAAGTAAAGGGGGTGGGGACATCATTCCTCATCCGAGGAGAAGCAAGTTCCGGGAATAAGGTCCTTGATGAATTTCTTCAATTTGCCGATAGACTTTTGCATTTTGGAGGTCTTTTGCTCCAAAGCCTCATATCTCGTCTCATGAAAAGCCCTCATCTCATCAAATTCGGCTTGAGTATACCTCCTAGGCGGTTGAGCACCTATTACCCTCCGGATTGCTCGGTTCCGCCTTCTTCCGCCAATTTTGTGGCCTCGGCGTCATCAAAATAGTCATTAGAATCGGGAGACTCTTGACCTCTTCCTCTAGCCATTTTGGTTGGTCGGATGTCCATGTTCTTGCGCATCGTGACCATTTGGGAGATGTTGTCAATGTCGAAGTCATTTTGAAATACTTCCGAGTTACACTCCGACGAAGGTAATCCCGATTGAATAAGAAGTTTACAAATCCAATTTCCCATAACCAACTTCTTATTACCTTGAGTGATGGACTCGATTAGACATTGAATAAGTATGGCACCAAAGTTAAGTGGTTCCCTCCTAGCAATCTTATAAGTCAAAAAGTAATCTATGTTGCTAGGCATCTTTCCCGACTTACCACAAATGCAATATGAGACAATGACCGACAAAATACGATGCTCAAGTGTCATTGCCAACAAAGAATACTTAGGCCATACTCCCAAATACGTCTTCACTTCTTTCATTGACACCCCAACATTTCATCATCCCAAGTCCCACAAGAGAAATAATCCCAACCACCTTCTCTAACACGTAAAAGCCGGCAAATATCATTGGGAGTCCATCTAAAATGACGACCCCTTATAAGTGAATTTACGGCTATAGCTTCCTTTCAACATCATATTCGACCCACATATTGGCATAAAAGAGTTGGATAATATCATCATCATACAAAACATAAGCATGTTCCCATAAATACATCCAACCTTGCTCCTCAAAAAATCCTCTTATAGTGGGATACTCATTTGTAAATGAACTAAAACGACACATTTTAGTCCGAATAGATTTTCCACCTATTCCCGAATCCTCATAATACCATTCCGCATACTTATTGATGAAATTAAGAACATTGTGGGAATTAGGAGCTTGAGTAACAAAGGATTTTTTACCTTTAAGCCCAACGGCAATTTTGGAGCGAAATTGTTCCGCGTAGCTCGATAATTTGGGCCCGAGAGAGAATGAGATTTTGAACATCATCACCTTCGAGCCACGTTTCTTTGAGCGACTCGAATATCCCTTTGTTCGGCTTCCTCTTACCGATTTCTTGACGAACCCTCTCCGCCCCTTCTACGCTTGGAGATGGGATTTCGATTGGTGGAATTCTTTGGGGAGCCATATATGTAAGATTTTTGTGAAAATAAGAAGATTAGCAACAAGAATCGTGAAAAATGATGAAGAATTGAAGATTTGAGAAGAAAGGGGTGATATTCTCATTGTTAAGGGTTTGAGAGAAATAACTCGTCTGTTTTGAAATGAAGAAACGAACGATTTTAAGTGTTGAAATTGCCCTGGCGCGGCCGAGGTGGGGTGCGACCCGACGGCGTGCGAACGGCCGCCCGCTCCTGACTTTGGCCAAAGGCAATTTTTCTTTTCCTCTTAATTTTCCAAAATTCGATTTTACACCCCAAAAGTTTTAAAACTTTGCAAAAAGATAATTTTGGACTATATCCAACAAATATGGATTTCGGAAAACATATATTCGATAAAATCGAGACTTACCGAGTAGTGCCTTTTTAAAGAAAATATTTGCAAAATCATTTAGGGGCACTTAAGGGTTAAAGTGAAATATCTTGAAAGATATGTGCATAAGCATAATATCGAGTTTAAAGGAAAATACGAGTAGACATACCTCGATAGTTTAAGAAACTTGATGACGTAATAGCCAATGAGTATGAATTATGTATCCTACACAATTCTTAGACAACATTTGCATAGAAAATACAAGTGTAGGCAAGTAATAGGAGATATCAAAAAGAGCTTATGCTATAAGATTTACGATAAGGGTCTTTTTATGCATGTTTTATGTGTATATTTGAGTAGAATTCGAGTTATTTTATTGTTAGTTTTGTAAATTTTTTATCAGTACATAGTTCATATTACTCCGAGGTGATTTTATTGATGTAGATTGACCATTCGGGGCTAATTTTGGTGAATTTCGGACCATGGATTCATGTCAAAACATACCGGGAGTTTAAGGATGCAAAAACGCTCGAAATTCCAAGCCAAACGCGTCATTTCGGGGCCTTTTTGGTCCAACACGGGCGGGGTGTCGGGCAACACGGCCGTGTTCGCCGGAGCCAAAAACTCGAAATGTTTGCACAAACCAGCCTCCAACACGGCCTGGCCGTGTTCCCAACACGGCCGTGTCGGGAACACGGCCTGGCCGTGTTGGGAAGCACGCCATGTCAGCCGAGTCCCTGTGTGATAAAACAAGACGGCCGGCCGTGTCGGCGACACTGGCGTGTCCGGACCTCTTTTTGCAACTTTTCTTTGCGGAATTTGGGGAAAACTCACCAACCAACCCATTTTGGCCACTTTTGTACACTTTTAACACCCTATTTTGCTGAAACATGTCTCCATGTCCCCTCCTCATCACTTGAATACAAGAATTCACCAACCAACAAGGAAAATGGGGGTGATTGTTTAATAAAAGAGAGTACTATCAATGTATTGGTTGCCTATAAAAGCCAAAGGTTGAAATTGGGAGATTAATTCATTAGATACTCAGGAAATATTCATTGTATTCATTTCATTAAGTAGAATTGGGATCAAGGGGTCTTGGAGGAGAAAGCTTGGGGCAATATTGGAGAAAAAGGCTTGGAGCAACATCATCAATCAAGAAAGAAGTCAATTGAGATTTTGAGAAAGATAAGTACACCATGTCTACAATACTTAAATCTTCTTGTGTAATTTATTCTTTGGTCAAAATCATGTGTAGCTAAACTCCTAGTGTTTGAATGTAATGAACTCTAGAATGGATTTGTGATTAAGGTGTGTATGTTTTTAATAAAATCTTCATATTTTGTGTGATTCACTTATATTATGCTTCGTTCATTCGAATTGATATATGCGCAATATTGATTTGAAGTTTATTTTTCATCCAGGAAATCGAGAGATTCATGGTGAAATAGAACCTATATAAGTGAAAAGAGTTGCATGCAATCCTAGATATAGGGGCGACATAAATCTTCCGGATTAGGGTCAAACCTAATATGGGAATTCACAAATCGTTATAATGTCTTGGGGGTTTTAACTAGAAAGAGATTTCATTAATCAACTTGAGATTAGAAGTTTTTCGCCTTGAGAAAGGGTTTAACTTAAATTGGGAATTTCTACGGTCCACAAGACATGAGATTTTATTAAAAGAGGTTGGTTTTTGCTTAAGGGATTACGGTTGTATTTTTAACTTGTCAAATCACAAAAACATTCTAGAGGGATTTACATTCAAACACATTTCTATCTCTTGATTTCTTATTTTACAAATCTTCCTTCATTTTTGCAATTTATAATTTGTTTTCCTTTTTCATCAAACAAAAACTCAAAATTGTTAGATTAAAAAACAAAAAGATGGTAATTATTAGTACTTACAATCCTCGTGGGAATGACACTCGGTACTCAATAATCTATACTATAAAATGATAGGTGCACTTGCCTACGGTTTTAAAGGTAGCTTTTGAGCCATCAAGTTTTTGGCGCCGTTGCCGGGGATTGTAATATTAAGAACGCCTTATTTTTGTTAATTTAATCCTTTTTTTATTTATTATCTTTCTTTTTATCTATATTTGTAAGTCTTGTATTATACTTATCATCTTTATTTATCGCAGTGCATGCCTACTCGTCGTCGAGGCAGGAAGTGCGAAATCGCCAATAGTAACACGGAGGAAAGCATTAATACAGACTACGAGGAGGATATAGACGAAATCAAAGATTTTGCCATGGCGGATGAACAAAGAACTATGTGCGATTCGCCCAAGCCATCCATGGATGGCACGACGTCAAGCATTGTAAGGCCCGGCCGTTGCCGCCAACAATTTTGAAATTAAACCCAACGTTATTCAAATGGTGCAACAACTTGTCCAATTTGACGGTCTACCGGATGAAGATCCCAATAATCACATCGCCAATTTTCTTGAAATTTGCGACACTTTCAAAATCAACGGGGTCTCCGATGATGCCATCCGCCTATGCTTATTCCCATTCTCTCTTCGGGGGCGAGCAAAACAGTGGTTAAATACTTTGCCAAAAGGAACGATTACAACATGGAATATTATGGCGAAAAAATTCCTTTTGAAGTATTTCCCACCCAAGAAAGACCGCAAGATTAAGGAACGAAATCTCTTCATTTACTCAAGCATTTGATGAAACTTTATACGATACTTGGGAGAGATTTAAGGAATTATTGCGAAAGTGCCCACACCATAGCCTACCTATTTGGATGCAAGTCCAAACATTTTATAATGGGCTACTTTCGCAACAAGACAAATGATCGATGCAGCGGCGGGAACTCTTAATAACAAAACGCCGGAAGCCGCTCGAGGATTTGATCGAGAAATGGCCATGAACGGCTACCAATGGCAATCCATACGAGGTAAAACTAATAGGTCATTGGTGTGTATAATGCGGATCACGGTAGTTACGCCGCCGCACGTCGAGCGTTAACCCAAAAGATCGATGATTTGGCAATTCCTAAACCACCACCGCACGTTTTATCTTGTGAAACTTGTGGGGATTGCATAATCATCGGGATTGCCCACATACAATTCCTCACGTTGAACATGCTAATTACGTTGGGAATCAAGCGCGAAATTACCCAAGTAATCCTTACAAAGAACACATATAATCCTGGGTGGCGACAACATCCTAATTTTGGTTGGGGAAATCAAGGCCAACCACGACCTAATCCCAATCCCGATCTACACACGTCTCCGGTTTCACCAAATCAAGGTAAGCCTAACTTGGAAGATCTTATAACAAAGTTTGTGCAATCAACGAGATACCCGATTCCGGCGGTGGAAACATCCTTGAGAAATCAAAAGGCATCTATCCATAACTGAAAACCAAATAGGCCGATTAAGAAGATGATTTCGAAAGGCCACAAGGTAGTTTGCCGGGTAATAGCGAGCCAAACCTGGGGGAGCACGTAAAGGCAATCACCATCGCTTTTCCACATGAGCATGATTATGCCAATGCCGCCATGCGTAAAATACGTGGAGGATGACATGCCCAAAGAAAATCTCATGAAAAAGGAGGTTGCGTAATACAAACCCAAGATCCCTTACCGAGTCTAATCAAGAAGATAGAAGGGAGGACAAATTTGGTAAGTACCTTGATTCTTTCAAACAATTACATGCCAATATTCCATTTGTTGACCCTCCTTCAAAGCATGTTAGAGATCTTAATGACATCATTCCTAGTGAAAATAAGCTCAACAAATTATCAAATGTGCAATTGAATGATAAATGTCCTTCCAATGAACTACCACAAAAATTTAATGATCCAGGAAGTTTTATTATCCCTTGCACAATTGATGGTTTACCCGCTGATAGGGCACTAGCCGACTTGGGAGCTAGTATCAACGTGATGTCTTATGAAACATTCAAGCATGCGGGATTAGGTGAACCTAAACCTATTAGGATGGACATTCAATTAGCCGATAAATCGATTAAACATCCTAGAGGTATTATTAATGATGTGTTAGTCAAGATTGATAAATTCATGTTCCCGATTGATTTTGTTATTCTTGACATGCATGATGATATTAATGTTCCTCTAATTCTTGGGCGTCCTTTCTTGGCTACGGCCGAAATCTATCATTGATGTGCATGAGGAAAATTAACTTTGAGAGTATGGGATGCACAAGTAATTTTTAAAATTCATGTTGATATTGATAAGGATACTACTTGTTCTTTTGTCGATTCAATTCCTTTGCATGATGAGAAACTCTTGGAGAAAAGTGTTGTTCAAAGTCCATGTTGGAAGCTTATGCCCAAAAAGGGGACCGAAAAGGTCGAAATGCACATTTTGAAGCTTGAGGTTGGGGGTAGTTCTCCTAAACACCAAAGGGATTTTCATAAGTTTGAAGCTCCACCCGACTAATCTTCACATTTAGGTGAGTTAGTCCAGCTATACGACTTTAAAGAAGTGCTACCCGGAGGCAACCCGATGTTTGTGTGCAATTGTTTTCATTTATTTTTATTTTTTTATTTTATTTTCTTTCAAAATAATCACAAGTCCTTAGAGTCATTTTCAAATAAAAAAAAAAAACTCTTGAACATCTTCTTGGTTGTCCTAATTGGGAATATTTGAGATTTCACGGTATTCGAGTTGTGTGTTGCTTAACTTTAATTAGGTATGAAGATGTCGTTGAAGGTCCCGTACCAAAACGACCCAATGGTCGCTCAACACCGATTCCACTATTGTAGTAAGGTCGTATTTTTTCTTTTTCCACTTCTTTTATATCATTCTAGTTTCTTTGCTTTTTTTTTTTTTTGGAGTGTGTTGTGTGTGTTGTCCATTTCTTTCTTTCACATTGAGGACAATGTGAATCATAAAGTTGGAGGTGGGTACAATAACATTTTCGGAATGCTTGTATGCTTGTTTGTGAGAGATGTGATTTTTATTTTTTATTTTTATTATTTTTTTTTTACCAAATTGAATGTTTGCTAGTCAATAACTTAGCCCAATTATACCTACATTAACTTGTTAATTTGTGTTTTCAATGTGAAGCAATTGATTGTCTAGGATAGATTGACGTGGATGCAGGCAAAATTTTGATGAGATTTCTAACACCATAAATACTTGATGTGTTAAGGCATATACGACGATACCTAGCGCTATGAACGTCTGAGAACTCGTGATTTAGTAGTGGTTAACGAGTTGTTAAACCAAGCTTGCGAATAAAAAAAAAAAGAGAAAGAGAAAAATGAAAAAAAGAAAAAAAAACGGACCAATCGAGATTATACTCCTCTATTTGTTGTTGCTTAGTAACTAGGAGCATTCATGAGCCCCATGTTTGTCTTTTACGTAAAACGGCGACACGAATATGAGTATGGGAAACCACCCTAGGAGTGTTTGAACAGAAATTCAAAATATAAACCTAGTGGAAGCATGTCTCGAAAGGTCCCAAAAAAAAAAAAAAGAGAACGAAAAAAAAAAAGGAGAATGAATACTCCTTGACTTCTCATTCCAATAAAGTTCAAGAAGCTTGGTTATATGACTAGTAGGCTAACTACAATGATCTATTGAATTCTTGTATTTTCATGGCGTTATTGAATTGAAGTTGTTCATAACTATCAGTATTTGTGGAGTGATGATTTCAAGTCTGAATAATGCCTGCCGATATTACGATCTTTCTTGACAATGATCGCTTTACAAAACTATGTTTTTACTTAATGGTTAATTCAGTTGAGAAGGCCAAGAACTTGACTCGCTTATGTTCAATATGTTGAAAAAAATCATCTTTGTATGTTGTGATTTATTGAATCCCTCTTTTTGATATAATGTTTTGCTTGAGGACAAGCAAAGTTCAAAGTTGGAGGTGGTTTGATAAGGGTCTTTTTATGCATGTTTTATGTGTATATTTAAGTAGAATTCGAGTTATTTTATTGTTAGTTTTGTAAATTTTTGATTGTACATAGTTCATATTACTCCGAGGTGATTTTATTGATGTAGATTGACCATTCGGGGCTAATTTTGGTGAATTTCGGACCATGGATTCATGTCAAAACATACCGGGAGTTTAAGGATGCAAAACGCTCGAAATTCCAAGCCAAACGCGTCATTTCGGGGCCTTTTGGTCCAACACGGGCAGGGGGTGTCGGGCAACACGGCCGTGTTCGCCGGAGCCAAAAACTCGAAATGTTTGCACAAAAATGACCTCCAACACGGCCTGGCCGTGTTCCCCAACACGGCCGTGTCGGGAACACGGCCTGGCCGTGTTGGGAAGCACGGCCATGTCAGCCGAGTCCTGTGTGATAAAAACAAGACGGCGGCCGGCCGTGTCGGCGACACGGCGTGTCCGGACCTCTTTTTTGCAACTTTTCTTTGTGGAATTTGGGAAAACTCACCAACCAACCCATTTTGGCCACTTTTGTACACTTTTAACACCCTATTTTGTTTGAAACATGTCTCCATGTCCCCTCCTCATCACTTGAATACAAGAATTCACCAACCAACAAGGAAAATGGGGTGATTGTTTAATAAAAGAGAGTACTATCAATGTATTGGTTGCCTATAAAAGCCAAAGGTTGAAATTGGGAGATTAATTCATTAGATACTCGGAAATATTCATTGTATTCATTTCATTAAGTAGAATTGGGATCAAGGGGTCTTGGAGGAGAAAGCTTGGGGCAATATTGGAGAAAAAGGCTTGGAGCAACATCATCAATCAAGAAAGAAGTCAATTGAGATTTTGAGAAAGATAAGTACACCATGTCTACAATACTTAAATCTTCTTGTGTAATTTATTCTTTGGTCAAAATCATGTGTAGCTAAACTCCTAGTGTTTGAATGTAATGAACTCTAGAATGGATTTGTGATTAAGGTGTGTATGTTTTTAATAAAATCTTCATATTTTGTGTGATTCACTTATATTATGCTTCGTTCATTCGAATTGATATATGCGCAATATTGATTTGAAGTTTATTTTTCATCCGGAAATCGAGAGATTCATGGTGAAATAGAACCTATATAAGTGAAAAGAGTTGCATGCAATCCTAGATATAGACGACATAAATCTTCCGGATTAGGGTCAAACCTAATATGGGAATTCACAAATCGTTATAATGCTATCTTGGGGTTTTAACTAGAAAGAGATTTCGATTAATCAACTTGAGATTAGAAGTTTTTCGCCTTGAGAAAGGGTTTAACTTAAATTGGGAATTTCTACGGTCCACAAGACATGAGATTTTATTAAAAGAGGTTGGTTTTTGCTTAAGGGATTACGGTTGTATTTTTAGCTTGTCAAATCACAAAAACATTCTAGAGGATTTACATTCAAACACATTTCTATCTCTTGATTTCTTATTTTACAAATCTTCCTTCATTTTTGCAATTTATAATTTGTTTTCCTTTTTCATCAAACAAAAACTCTGAAAATTGTTAGATTAAATAACAAAAAGATGGTAATTATTAGTACTTACAATCCTCGTGGGAATGACACTCGGTACTCAATAATCTATACTATAAAATGATAGGTGCACTTGCCTACGGTTTTAAAGGTAGCTTTTGAGCCATCAATTTCATAAGAGATAATAAGCCACATAAGTCTAATTAAAATGCACAAGAGTTTTAAAAACATCATATAAGGTCTTCTTTTTCAAAAATATTTTAAAAGCACAAATATATATTAAAGACCTTAAAAAAAACTTGAAAACTCATTTTGCAATTGAGACACAAATAAAAACAAAAAAATAAAATGCATATATAAATGGAGAGATACGGTTTACCAATTGCGCCGTTTCCATTGGTTGTGTCTTTCCCATTCTTGATGATATCTTCCCTTGAGAAGTCACTTTGTTGATGATGACTTCTTTGATTACTCCATTTCCAAGGTTGGTTACCTTCCCATTGTTGATGGTTTCTTCTTCTTTGAAAATCATCTTGTTGATGATGTCTTTGCCATTTCCAAGGATTGTGTTCTTCCCATTTTTGATTATACGCTCTTCTTGGAAATTGGCTTTGTTGAGAATAGTTTCTCCTTCTTTGATCAAATGAAACGTTCATTTGATGTTTTCTTGGTGGCATGAATTTTCTCCGATTATTACTTCGTCGGGTACCTAATAACACATTATTTTGTGGTACCTCATGTGTTTGGGTCCTTTAGGATTAGCTTTGAGACTTTTAGGTCTCCAACAATAATTAGAGCTATTTCTAGCCCGACAAGAATTAGTCGTATGACCCTTTTTGCCACAATAAAAACAAGTAATAATTCTAGGAGCATAATGACCAATATGCATAGTGACTTGATCCTTTTTCATATGATTAACAACATTAGGCTTATGATCAAGTCCTTTATCACACTTATGAATATCAACAATATTGGACATTTTATTGGTACTCAAGTTGGACTTTAATAAATCCTTTTTCATGCAATCAATATTCTCAACAAGAGTACTATTTTTTTTTTCAAGGTTTCTAACCTTGTCAAGAGTGGTGGTGTGAGCACATGATAGTGATTCATAGGAAGTAAATAAACTATCCTTATCATTTTTCAAAATATTGAATTCCTTTTTCAAATTTTTGTATCTAACAAGTAAGCTTTGGAATTCATTTTGAAGTTCATCATAATAATTTTGTAAATCACTATAATCATTTTGAACGATAATATCATAGGAAGTAGAGGGTTTAAGACATACCTCGTTTTCTTCATTTATGCCCATAAAACAATATTCAACTTCTTCATAGTTGGAAGTTGTAGGAGGCTTGTTCCTTAGATTTGAGCTTGTATGACCTTGAGAAGTAGATGCTTTTGTTTGACTCCTTTCATTTGCAAATACTCCATAGATGGCTTCTAATTTTTGCCATACTTCATGTGCCGACTTTATTCCTACAATATGTTCATATTCTAAATTAGTAAATGAACAATACAAAATATTTAAAGCCTTACCGTTTAAGGAGATGATTTTCTTCTCTTCATCATTGAGTTTTTGAAGCCTTTTGAGGTGTGTGGTGTATCTTTCGTCGGAATGGATTCTCCATTAATGACGGTGTTCCAAATGTCGAACCCGCAACCTTGTAGATAGCATTCCATTCTTTCTTTCCAAAAATTAAAATTTTTGGAATCAAATAGTGGTGGCTTGGTGAAGGAGGTGCTTGATAGATGAGCTTCGTTCATAGCGAAGCGATCGTTTCTCTTTACTCGCGATGTGAAACGAGCTTGCCAAAGAGTTTGGCTTTGATACCACTTGTAAGTCCAAGCGGCTACGATAATCTAGAGGGGGTGAATAGATTATCTCCATCTTTTCAATTATGCCCTCTTTTTCGAACCGAATGCTCAAAGACAAATATAAAGGTGCGGAATGTAAACAACACGCGTCGATTTATAGTAGTTCAACCCACCTAGGGCCTAATCTACTACCACCCCAGTATATCCGGGATGGATTTCAAAAAGAAAAAAGAATTTTATTAATTACCAAAATTAATACAAATTCAACTTACAACACCTTGAAGAGCACCACACTCTTCTTCAACACCACCTTTGAGATTACCACAATCTCTTCTTGAAGATTACCACAATCTCCAAATGGCAACTTGTGAAGATTATCACAATCTTCACCCTTGAAGAGCACCACACTCTTCAACACCTCAACAAGAAGATTACCACAATCTTCTTACACCTAACACCTAGTTCACCCAAGTGTGTTCTTACCACAAGAACACTCACAAGGATATCTTGTGTTTGAATGACGACCACAAATTCAAGATTACAACTCAATAATGAATAACACAATTTGAGTGCAAGGTGTAATCAAAAATAGCCTAGACCTCAAGGATGTGAAAGTGATAAGCTAGGCAAATTTACAACAAGAATAATAACAATGAAAGACCAAGTATTTGCTTTGAAGTGTATCTTGTTGTGTTGTATCTCAATTGTTGTATTGGTTGCTCCAAAACTTCCTCTATTTATAGGAGATGATTGATCAAGCATAGGCTCCTCTTGGGGATTGAAAATCTACTGAAAAATACAATTAAAATCAAGAATATAGCTGTTAGAAATCAATCCCACAATTTAAGGAAATGTGTCTCTTTGTCAAACGGTCATATTTTTGTTGTCAATACACATGCGATCGGTCGCATTAAATAAGAGAAATAAGAACACTTTGAAAATTTCAACAGACGACCGGCCGACGTGGGCTTCGACCGGTCCGACTGCCTCAACCGGTCCCCCTAATCAAAAACGAAGAGGTTTTGTTCTGTTTCAAAATGAAACTTGCAGTACCGGTCGACCACCGGGCGACGGCCGACGCCTGTGCATGCGGCCGGCCGACCGCCTATTTTTACTTCCGTCTCATTTTCTGTTTCTAAAAACATCTTCGTGCGGGTTGCCCTATAGGATAATTTGGCCGATCGACAGATGCAAATGTTGTCCAATTTTTGTCGAAAATAAAACTCAAGAAATACTCCGAAAATTTAGTAAAAATATTTTAAACCAATCGGGAGTATTTAGACAACATTTAGAAATCTTGTTTTAGGAGTAAAAACCCATTGACATAAAATCATTAAAAGTGTTGTCCATTATTATCAAAAATAAACTTGAGGAAATACTCCGAAAATAGTAAAACCATTTTAAATCATTTAGGAGTATTTGGACAACCTTTAAAAACATTGTTTTGGTGACAAAATAAAATCATCAAAATTAAGATAAAAACATGTATCAAACAATTTGGCCCAATTATACCTACATTAACTTGTTAATTTGTGTTTTCAAGGTGAAACAATTGATTGTCTAGGATAGATTGACGTGGATGCGAGGCAAAATTTTGATGAGATTTCTAACACCATAAATACTTGATGTGTTAATGCATATACGACGATACCTAGCGCTATGAACGCCTGAGAGAACTCGTGATTTAGTAGTGGTTAACTAGTTGTTAAACCAAACTTGCGAATTAAAAAAAAAAAAAAAAAGAGAAAGAAAAATGATAAAAAAAAAAGTAAAAGAAAAAAAAATGGACCAATCGAGGTTATACTCCTCTATTTGTTGTTGCTTAGTAACTAGGAGCATTCATGAGCCCCATGTTTGTCTTTTTACGTAAAACGGCGACACAAATATGAGTATGGGAAACCACCCTAGGAGGGTTTGAACAGCAAATTCAAAATTTAAACCTAGTGGAAGCATGCTTGAAAGGTCCTAAAAAAAAAAAAACGAAAAAAAGAGGAGAATGAATACTCCTTGACTTCTAATTCCAATAAAGTTCAAGAAGCTTGGTTATATGACTAGTAAGCTAACTACTATGATCTATTGAATTCTTGTATTTTCATGGCGTTATTGAATTGAAGTTGTTCATAACTATCGGATTTGTAGAGTGATGATTTCAAGTCCAATAATGCCCGCCGATATTACGGTGTTTCTTGATAGTCGATCGCTTTACAAAACTATGTTTTTACTTAATGATTAATTCGGGTTGAGAAGGCCAAGAACTTGACCGCTTATGTTCAATATGTTGAAAAAAAATCATCTTTGTATGTTGTGATTTATTGAATCCCTCTTTTTGATATAATGTTTTGCTTGAGGACAAGCAAAGTTCAAAGTTGGAGGTGGTTTGATAAGGGTCTTTTTATGCATGTTTTATGTGTATATTTGAGTAGAATTCGAGTTATTTTATTGTTAGTTTTGTAAATTTTTGATTGTACATAGTTCATATTACTCCGAGGTGATTTTATTGATGTAGATTAACCATTCGGGGCTAATTTTGGTGAATTTCGGACCATGGATTCATGTCAAAACATACCGGGAGTTTAAGGATGCAAAAACGCTCGAAATTCCAAGCCAAACGCGTCATTTCGGGGCCTTTTTTGGTCCAACACGGGCAGGGGTGTCGGGCAACACGGCCGTGTTCCGCCGGGAGCCAAAAACTCGAAATTTTTGCACAAAACAGCCTCCAACACGGCCGTGTCCAGGAACACGGCCTGGCCGTGTTGGGAAGCACGACCATGTCGGATGAGTTCCCGCACAATTAAACAAAGACGGCCTGGCCGTGTCCGACCTCTTTTTTGCAACTTTTCTATGCGGAATTTAGGGAAAACTCACCAACCAATCCCTTTTGGCCACTTTTGTACACCTTTAACACCCTATTTTGATGAAACATGTCTCCATGTTCCCTCCTCATCACTTGAATACAAGAATTCACCAACCAACAATGAAAGTAGGGGTGATTGTTTAACAAAAGAGAGTACTATCAATATATTGGTTGCCTATAAAAGCCAAGGGTTGAAGTTGGGAGAGACATTCATTAGATACTCGAAATATTCATTGTATTCATATCATTAAGTAAAATTGGGATCAAGGGGTCTTGAAGGAGAAAGCTTGGGGCAATATTGGAGAAGAAGGCTTGGAGCAACATCATCAATCAAGAAAGAAGTCAATTGAGATTTTGAGAAAGATAAGTACACCATGTCTACAATAATTAAATCTTCTTGTGTAATTTATTCTTTGGTCAAAATCATGTGTAACTAAACTCCTAGTGTTTGAATGTAATGAAATCTAGAATGAATTTGTGATTAAGGTGTGTATGTTTTAATAAAATCTTCATATTTTGTGTGATTCACTTATATTATGCTTCGTTCATTCGAATTGATATATGCGCAATATTGATTTGAAGTTTATTTTTCATCCGGAAATCGAGAGATTCATGGTGAAATAGAACCTATATAAGTGAAAAGAGTTGCATGCAATCCTAGATATAGGGGCGACATAAATCTTCCTGGATTAGGGTCAAACCTAATATGGGAATTCACAAATCGTTATAATCTTTGTCTTGGGGGTTTTAACTAGAAAGAGATTTGAGTTAATCAACTTGAGATTAGAAGTTTTTCGCCTTGAGAAAGGTTTAACTTAAATTGGGAATTTCTACGTCCACAAGACATGAGATTTTATTAAAAGAGGTTGGTTTTTGCTTAAGGGATTCTGAGATTGTATTTTTAACTTGTCAAATCACAAAAACATTCTAGAGGGATTTACATTCAAACACATTTCTATCTCTTGATTTCTTATTTTACAAATCTTCCTTCATTTTTACAATTTATAATTTGTTTTCATTCTTCATCAAACAAAAACTCGAAAATTGTTAGATTAAATAACAAAAAGACGGTAATTATTAGTACTTACAATCCTCGTGGGAATGACACTCGGTACTCAATAATCTATACTATAAAACGATAGGTGCATCTGTCTACGGTTTTAAAGGTAGCTTTTGAGCCATCAATATAATATATAGATATTTGATTGTACTTATCCATGAGGACCATTCCCATAAATATTCAATGGATAATGGATGGATGGTTTTATTGGGGTTTGATTAGCGGGGCGCAACGAGAACTTCTCATAAGGGGGCCAATAGTAAAAATATTTGTAACCATATGCATATATATATACACATATATATGCATACAAGATAATAAAATTTAACTATATTATATATGTATAAAAATATATTAATATTTTCCATAAAAATACATTAATACCCATTAGTAAATATAACAACAATAATAAATTAAGCCTTATCCCATTATGTGGGTCGACTATATGGATCATATATATCACGCCATTGTTTTTGTCAAAAGCCATATTTTTTTTTTATTTCTAGATATAACATATTTTTTTTAATAGTTTCTTTCCAAGTCTTAATCAATTAAAACTTAACATTTTTCTCCTCCTACTATTTTTTTTTTTTGTAGTTTACTTTTCAATATACATTAGCAATTTTTTTTTGAACACTAGCAAACAAAAATTAAGAAGTTCATTTTCTATTTTCATTTATGTCTTTTGATGAATCGAAAAGAGAAAATGTTATATTTATTATAATACAAAAATACATACGGTCTACAAGGTCTACAATTTAACTTATTAATCATGTTGTGGCCTTTAATAAAATTTACCAATAAATTGTAGGCACAAGGATTAAAAGGACCAGAATTATAATACATATACACATACATATATGGAGTAAAAGAGGGGAAAAAAAGGTTGGGGGCAGGCCCCTAAGCATTAACGTTCATCCGCTCCCGATTAGAGTGACAATTTTGGGCCAGTCACGGAGTCCTGGACTGTAATATTTCTGGCCCAAAAGATACCGGGCCTAAAAGGTTTGATATTGGCCTAGACAAGTTTCCCGATGGGCCTTAGTCAATTTCTGGGAGTGGCTAATTGAGCTGGCATTTTTAAAATCGTACTGTTTAATTTGGGCCAATATCAGTAAGTAGGACATGAAAAAATAATAATTAAATCACTCCTCGACAGAAGGCCCATACTTTGAAGTGCAGAACGATCATTTGATAATTTTGTATCGAATATATAAAACTAATAAATAAGTCAGGTTAAGATTGGATAAGAGATATGGTTGTTCCTTGTTCGGCAGTCGCACTTGCTCCTCATGAATGCAGCTAACAAGCAAAATGGCCCACTGGACTAATTTTTAATGTTTCAACTTATCATTTAAATTAAGTCCCCTACCCACAGTACGACGAGACCATCACAACATCCGATATTGTCCCCAGAAAATAGAGCTGTCAAAATGTGGGCGGGATTGCCAATTGAGCCAGTGACAAAATTTGGGTCAGGCTGTGTAGGGTCGGGTTGGCCCGATTTTTGCTATGGCCACGAAAATACTTGGCCAGCACATGTGTATATTCTGTACACAGAAATCTGTCGAGTTTGGCCGATTTTTAATCGAGTTGCGAAAATGTTTTGCTTCAGTCTAGCCCATGTGTATATATTGTCGGGTCGGGATAAAAGTTGGATCAACCCGACCCATTAGGCCATGCCAAGCCCGAGTTTTGTCGAGCCTATAAAAACACAATCCAAATTTCGGGCTGTCCACGGCCGAACTGCATTTTGTGAGCTTTACCAAAAAAAGCCCCTTGATTATAGAAAATCGTGAAAAATAAATTATGCATCTTGTAAATGAATCTAATGAGGCTTTACCCAATTGGGTTCATCAATATCCAATGTAATTTTCATGTCTGTCTCATTTTTGTTTTCTCTTTTTAGAGTAAAAAACATGTACATGTTACAATTGAACTTATGTTATAGTCACAAGTTAAGTGATACTAAATTGGGTAACATTTAATTATTGGTCCATTTGTGGGTTCTTCTGGGATATTATTTAAAATAAACCAACCAATCACCCCGAGCCCACAACCCCACCCCATTCCTCGAGCATTTAATTTTTTACTTTTTAGTCATTGGAAAAATTCAAGTGTAAACTCAGATATTCGAGGAGCCATTCAATGCCATAAAATATAAATAATGGGTTTGCAAATCAATTGACCTGTATTTCACTCAACTCACTTGATCGAATATCTAAATTAAGGTAATATATATGATCTTGTTGCTGTCCACTCGATTTTATATATTAAACAATTAGATTAAAAATTAATAGCACATATTTCATATTTGTTAGTCATCATTGTTACTGTCAATCAAGTCAATTGTTATTCAGAATATCATTTACTTAATATTTAATTATGTACAATGAGTGATCGCGTGTATGTTTACATGTTTAAACCAGAGGTAAATAATTAACTAAAAAGGATTTGGACTAAAGACGTAAGCTAAAGTTGATACGGCTTAAATTGGCCATATTGAATTGAATCAATAGAATTTGGACATCAATATTAGAAACGGGCCCAAATACGAATATGGACTTATTAGGGCTCTACTTGGTAGAATATTATATAAATGGAGTATTTTATCATCTTCTCTTCTACATTACCTCTACACATGAATTATTTAATTATTCTCTTTCGATAGAGTTCGACTTGAGCGTCGGAGAGGATACGCCGGAGCAACCCTCCGACCCCTCTTTTTATGCGGTCAACGAATGAGTTCGATCGGAGTATGAATTCGGAGGAGCGGAATAATCTAAATTATTAACTCATATTCAACTTAATCTAAATACTTGTATAAATTAAATATACTCTTTTTATTTTAAATTATTAACTCATATTCTCATTTTTAACATTTCAAAATAAAATTTTATGTTTATTTTTTTATGTATTTTCTTAAAGACCTTCTTACTTAAAATACTAGTATGACACGCCGACTTTTTATCATTTTAAGGAATGTGTGTAGAAGGTACAAAACAAAGCTTTTGTCAACCACAACAGATTTTTCGCTGTCCATTCTTTTTGTTATTCGATATATTAATTAGTCGATCGAGTACAATAGCTTATAGCTTGTGATCATATTATTATACTAATAACTTGTATCCCACTTAGCCATAGAACAATATGATCGTCTAAAAGAATTTTTCGCTGTGGATCAGTAATTACCTTCGAATATGGATAACAAGGTCGTATCTTTTCGTGTCGAATCTGGAAAACATACATGAAAGAAAACACGTTAGGCTAGTCGGGGTCGCCCTCCGATGTTTAAGTCTGGTCGAGATATTGAGGTCTAAGAAAGTAAGAGACCATGAAAGTGTATTATAAGACTGTAAAAGAGTTTGCATCATATTTAGGGATAATTACGAAAAACCCCGAGGTTTGGGCTAACTACAAAAAATCCAGAGATGTTTTAAAATAACAAAAAACACCCTCAAGTTTGATTATGTCTTAAATTTAAGGAGGTAATCGTAATATTTCTATAAATATCGGGAGCTTTTTGAAATCGTTTTTGCTTATAAAGAGGAAAATGTAAGATAGAATCAAACATGAAGGGATTTTTTGTCATTTTCAAATACCTTTGGAATTTTTGTAATTAGTCCAAACCTCGGGAGGTTTTTGTAATTATCCCTCGTATTTATGGACAATTATGGCACATGCGGACATTTTGGTGATACTAAGTGTCATCATCCTGGAGGGCCAATTATACTTTCTTCGACCGGAGATCAATGGTTGTCATGACCTGTACTTTGCATTGTTAGTGAAATCAATTGTCTCTGAGCTAGGTCAAAGTCAAATCGGGTCTTCCGATCGGGACCCGTATAAATATATGGATGTTGTCCTATTAGGTCATTTTGGCTATTTTAAGGGTAAAATGGGGATTAGGTTTTCCCACACCAGCTTCATTTGTATGGATGAATTTGAAGTTGATGATTTCAATCCATAACAACAAATTTATTGAGTTTGTTTAGGTACAAGGGTTTTCAAATCCTTAGGTCATATTTTAAGCTATTTTTGAGTCAATGAGTGGATTTCAAATATATCGTATTGAAATACTTTTCGCAAATCTTAACGTCAAATCCAAATCAATTCATTCAAATGTAAATCAAATAATTCAAACAATGTTTGATTTTTTTTTTGAAGCAATCTTATATTTTATTTTTAAATAGATGGAAAATATAAAAGAAAGGAAAATATCCACGATTACAAGCCGATTAGGTGGAATTTTTTTAATTGTAAATTATAATATTATTGTATTATATTTGGTTGCTTACTCGACAGTCATGTGCAAATTCTACTGCAAATTAAGCATGAAGTGGCCACAATCAATTAAATACAGTAAAAATTACAAATAAAATTTGCAATAAATTTTTTAATTTCTTCAAATATTAAAGAGCATTTTGCATGATCTACGTGATTGTGGCATATGGCAATGCGATTATAATAAACCTTGCATGTGCTAAGTAGAATTAGTGGTCCATGGAGTCAAGGTTATTGATGTAGGACAACATGAAGTCTTTAAATCTATAATACAAATAAAGGAAACTAAGATCAATTGGAGCCACTCATCTCGGTCAAAAGATCTTATAACCTTGCACCATTAGGTCCGAGTTCGAATCTCTCCAAATGATATTTATTAGAGCCATGCCTCTCAAAAAATCCCTCCATACGTGTAGGGCCAAGCGATGTATACTAATCCGTAGGCGGACTGAGTTAGGGTTTCTTGTGGTGGGGACCATGATCTTGGGGTGGGGTGGCTAGTATAAAAAGTTTACCCTCCAAAGTTTTAACCAGGTGGCTTAGCCATTTCCGCCACCACAAACAATTGTGGGGTGGAGGTCGGGGTTCAAATCCTGCTCCATCAAATTATTTGTGGGGTGGATGTTAGGGGTTCTTATCCCTACCCATCAAATTACTCCCGGGGCATATGCGAGTGGTGAAGATTTGGTGGGAACTCATCTTGAATAACATCCGTGTGGGTTCGGTTCGGGAGATATCGTTATTAGTAGATTGGAGGGTCGAACATAATTGTTCTCTTTACAGGAGGATCTGGTTGTACGTCGGAGACCCCGTAGTTCGAGGTATAAAAAAAAAAAAAAGGAAACTAAGTTAAAAAATATCTACCAACTAAAGAAGTTACCACTAACTGATCATATCTAGTGATAACTTAGCCACGTATATATAGACTTACAGTAGAATAGTCTAGTTGCATTCGAAAGTTAATTAGAATAAACAAGAAACAGTATACATGGCCGTGCCTTATGCAAAGCGAGTGAGTCATTTGACTCAGCCCAAAAGAAAAAAACGAAATTTTAGGGGGCCCAAAAATTTCTATTTACCTTATATAAATATATAATAGATAGGAACCTAAATATAATAGGAGGAAATTTTAATTTTTCACTCAAATTACGTAAATTTTTTTATTTTGTTCATTTAATTTTGAATTGGTCCACTTTACCCCCGAACTTTGCGAAATGTTGCACTTAACCTATTATTTTCATATTTACCCTTCCTTGTAACAATTATGATTTTTTTATATCTAAAAATGGTATCGAGCCTAGGTTTATTTATGAAATTTACTTATTTAGTATTATTTGTATATTGACTAACAATGAGTAGATTTTGATAGAAAATAGATCTAAACAATTCTTGAAATATAATAGCTACGATAATCCATAAAGAGAAAATTAATGAGCAACTTAGAAAAAGAAGAACAAGCCTTCTTTTTATTGATAAAATAAAGTTTATTTAATACATTAGGCTTGAGAATGGATGAAAATAAAAAAAATATTGATGAAATTTGGAAAAGCAACAAACCTTCTTTATAATAGATTAACTATGAATTATTGAGCAACTTAATTAATTATAAAGACTTGATTAATACTTTTCTTTGTAAAATTTGTGAGTCAAGTTATATTTAAACAATTACTTTGGACATGGTTGTCATGTTATTTTAACTAATTACGTACATTATAAATATAGTTTTTTAATATTATTTTATGTGGTATTTAAATTCGTAAAAATAGAGGGTCCATTTTCAAATTTGCTCGTGCCTAAAAATTGCTAGGCACGACCACAATTTGTATATATATATATATATATATATGTGTGTGTGTGTGTGTATTAGTTGATCAATTACATATATCACTTAGAGCTCGCAATGGGTCTAGTTGGCCGACCTATCCAAGCCCATCGAGCTTTTGGAAATTTTGGATTGGCCCACCAAAATACCTTTTTGCGCATGAATATTCTCGGGCGGACCAAAAGTCGGGCCAATCCCCAGCCCAAATAGACCCAAACTTTTTGGACCGAAAAATTGTAGCCCAATTTGGCCCAAAACTCGGTCGGGTCGGGCTGATTTTTGCTAGCTCTAATCTCACGACACCAAAAAGATTATTAAACTATAATTTTTAATAACTAGTAATAATATATAATCGTTAATAACTAGCTAGTATTTAAGTGGACAAAAAATAAGTAAGATGATTTCAACACTTTCTTTTTTCCATCTTCAGCCTGCGTTTTAAAACCCAATTGTCTGGTATGAATTAATTGGAATAATTTCACTTTTAGTGCCCAAACTTTACCATCTTTTTGTTTTTAATACCCATTGTTTCGATTTAATCGGTTGTGATACCTAATCTTTTATGTTTTGATCAGTTTCACTCCAAATCGTTAGTTGACCGTTAAAACTTAACGGATGACCTGTTACAACAGGTTAGAGTAGGTAAAAGTAAGGGACAAACCTTTTCTTCATCTTTCTTTATATGTCCCATTTCTCAAGTTTAAATTTTCTTTAAAATAAAAACTTTAAATGTGAAATAAATAGGATATTTATTTATCATTTTTAATCAAAATTTTAAAATCAAAACCACTAAACCTGAATAATTTTAAAATAAAACCACTGGACCTTCTTTTACATTTTTTCAAACAAAGTGAAAATTTCAATTAATTATCTTATGAATTATAAATAATAATATAAATTATGTTTTTAATTCATAATAATATATGTAACTTTTTAACACTTAATGAACAAATCTAACTAATATATTTCAGTGATAATTTAATTCTAATTAGTTACTTTGATATTATCAATTAGGAAGTTTAACGTTTTACGTTTAAAATATTAATAATCAGAACAAAAATCGCTAATTATCTTTTAACTTAATTAGAAGAAGAAAAATCCTACACAAGCCCTAGTTTGCTCAAGCTAAACCCATCAACCTACATCAACTTAAGGATGGTTGTGCTATGAAATCAAACTCCAACAAGGATTTACGAAGGAACTAATGCCCAAGAAATTAAGACCAACAATTTCCAAACTAGAGACAGTCAACTGAGCGGAAATTCCAATGAATTATTGGCGGAATTATCATTAAATTCAACATTCTGAGTACACAGAGAAGCCGATTTTAACAAACAAATTCCCATATTTTAGGGATAAGAAACGAGCAGGTTTTCAAATTCACATTTGAAATCAAAAAGAGAAATTTCCGATCGAGAAAATTGGATTTGAAATCTCATTTTTATACATATTTTGGAATTAATCTTGGGCAATATACATTAACCATTGGGTAACCCAAAATCGTAAGGAATTGAACTAAAGCAACACAAATCAATGCAAAATATCGAGAATCTCATATTTTTCATATTGAAAATTAAATAGTGAAATCTCATTTTTTCATACTTATCTTGGAATTAATCCTTGTTCAATATGAATTAACGCTTGGGCAATCCAAATCCATAATGAATTGAACTAAAGCAACACAAAATGATGAAAAATCTGGAGAAAATTTGATGAATTAAGGTTTGAATGAATATTTGGGGAAGAACTTGGAGAATTTAGGCAAAATCCACTGAGTTGACCGATAATTAGAGTCAACCTTCTTTCCACATGCTACAAGAGGTGAATTATTTGTTTTTAACGGCATACTAACGGCTTGTAGTGGAATTGATCAAAACAAAAACGTTAGGTATAACAACCGATTAAGTTAAAACAATGGGTACTAAAAGAAAAAAAAAGTGATAAATTTTTTGGGTACCAAAACTGAAATTATCCAAAATTAATTTAAGAAATTATTCCATACTCATTGCTTTTCTCGCATTGACTTAATTTTTTTTTTTTTTAATTATGGGCACGTTACACGTAAGAGCTGCTTCAAATTTATATAGCATTTATATATTTCCGTTGTGTTGAATTTTGAGATTATATATTCGTAAAATAAATCTCGAGAAACACGACAGCCAACCACCCCAACCCCTTAGCCATCTAAACGATAATTTTATTTCTTTTCCTTTTTATATATAGAAAAGATAGATGGTATATAATAAAGATTTTTTGACAGCCATATATGATAAAGATTTGTGATCAACTAGATCTGGATTCACGTTGTCTATCGTAAAATAATTTTTAGTCAGCTGATCAACTGGACTATATAATAATCAATTTGGTTAACTATTTTTATGTACAAGTAGGGCTGCCTTACTTTAATTTATATGTTCATATGGTTGAATCTGAAATTAATCTGAGTAATATTTAACAATTGGCAAAAATTTGCGTGAGACGGTAATCCGTGAGACGGAGCTCTTTATACAAAGTTTTAAAGGTTTTTTTTTCAGATTTTATTTTTCTTAGGGTTTAAATTTATTTTTTAGCGTTTATTTTGTTTCTTGGGTTTATTTTTAATTGATTTGGGTTTTTAGGATTTTTAGTTTTTTAGGGTTTATTTTTTAATTTTTGGGTTTATTTTTGTTTTTCTGGTTTATTCTTCATGGTTCATGTTTTTATGGTTTATTTTTGTTTCTTCATGGTTCATTATTATTATTAAATTTATTTTCATGGTTCATGTTCTCAAGACGGAGCCCTTAGGAGGTTCGTATCTGTATTTAGATCCGTGAGACCGTCCTCACAAGAGACTTGCTCTTATATATTGTAAGGTATTTTTATAATCGACATATTGTGACAACACTTGAGCTGTTGTAAAATTCAAATATCTGAATTACGTTCGTGTATTATTAAGTTATTAATTAACACCAATTATTTATATAAACGTAGCGTATCCATCTACTGTATTCAATTTTTTTCTTCCCAAAACGATGGAAGTTATATTGAATATTAAAAAAAAAATACATTACCAACTGGATTTCTCCCAATATATAACATTGAAAATGCTTCAAAAATATTTCTTTACAAATAATTAGTTGATATGGATTTGTCACAATATATAACATTGAAAATGCTTCAAAAATCATTGACGTGCGTTTTGGTCAAACAAGCAAAATAGATAAGAAATTTGACACGTGGAAATATAAATGTGCGTAATATGCGTTTATTTATGGCTAATTACGCATTTTTTGCATAATGCCGAGCCGAATTATTGGGGTCGGTCTTTCTTACAATCTTGCGTTTTTGGTCTTTCTCCTTTTTTCCTTCCTCTTTTTCTCTCTTAAAATGAGGATTTTTATACCCCTCGAGTAAGTGGGTTTTCAAATCATATTTGCACTAATCAATCACTAACTAGTAAAATAATTAAAGAAGGACACATGTCCTCTCTAATCGTGCATGTCAGCCAACTCTTGCCACTTGGTGACTCCTCTCTATAACTTTCTGACATGTGGCAGCTTCTGATACCAATAAAGCACTAAGCATGGGCAAGTATGGGCAAATGGTTATTTTAATGAATCTGTCGCGCATGCGTTTCCCGCCGAAATTTGGGCTCGGGGGTCGGGGCTCGGCAGTCATGCTGTGGTTGGGCTCGGTAGCGGGCGAGCCTAATTCATGACGTGTCACCGCGCACCGTTACTGACGTCACCTGTAGGCCCTCCACTCGGATGTGTGCTAGGCTGATGGCGTGGATTAATTTCTTCCAGCTCGGCTCGGGCGTCATCAAAGGCCCCCAAGTTTAATTCCGAGAGAAGAATTTCTGAAGTCGGAGTTAAACTTTAATGCTAATGATAAACATTTAATGGGGAAACGGAATTCTCAAAGGTTTTGTTCATTCCTGACATCTGTCGCGTAGTGATTAATGCCTGTAGCGGCGCATTAATTGTGGTGCCATAATGACAGACACGTGGCATCTTGTGGTTGGACCACGCTTGTGCAGGAATTGAAAAGGTGTATCGGTTCTGTCAGCGGTCGTGGGACGTGACGTTTTCTGACATTTTCGACGGCTTTTGAGGTTGAAAAGGCGCGTCTTTTCGAATAAACATTTCGTTTAACGAGGGAACTCCATCTATAAATACCCCTTTTCCTCCATTATTCACTTTCGTATCCATTATTCTTTGAGCTAGGCGATTGAAACCGAGCAAAAATTTGGGTCGGCTTCCAAAGTTCGAGACTTCAAACTTAGGTATTTTTTCGAAATATTCTCCTTTTACCTATAAAATGTCTTCTTTTGAGGATAGTAGAGTCGTAGTTATAGCGTAGAGGTTGAAATCGAAGATCCCCCTCGAACCTTCTCGTTTATTTCTCACCAAAGACGGCGATCTACTCGCCTTTATAGTCCGAGCATCATTCAGATATCTTCTCCAGTTCTTCTCGGGCGGAACGTCTTTAGAGCGGACGATACTATTTTTGATCCGACGCCAAAGTGACCGTTTTTAGAGAAGGCGACGGTGTATCGGCCCCAGATCGGCACAAGAGAGTTCCGACGAAGAATCCCCGAGTCTTTGATCTTAGGCGTGCTCGGCGGGAAGAAGAAAATATGGACCCATCCGGAGCCGGCATGATAACGTGGAGCGGGTAGACGAACCCTCCGGAGATTCGAGACCGAGAGAGGCCTCAGCGCCCATGGGCCATCGTAATGGTGACGGCCGGCAAGGAGGAGGCCCTTGCCTTCGTGTCGAGCCTCGGTGGGCGTCGAGTGATATAAACGATATCCCTAGCATCTCGATGATCCGGGAGGTGGAAGAGCTCGGCGAGGTATCATATTCCAAGTGGTATCAATTTTTGGGTGCGGATGGCACGGATGTTCCTCGGTACCCACCAATGTTGCTTGGCCATATTTGTCGCCACCCTCCAATATGGGTTGCGATTTCCACTGCGCTTTCCTCACGCGGTGGTTTTGCAAGTGGGGTATGCATCCGACCAGTGCACCCTATTTCTTGGGGTAGGATCATCGGCCTCCTAGTGATGTTCCACCTAGAAAAATATCCTCGCCCCAAATTCAAAGAGATGAACGAGCTCTTTATCCGCGGCGACTCCTTCATCTCGGGTCGATCGTCCGGGTGGTATTACGTCTGAGACCGGTACTACCGTATCCGGGACGGCTAGTGGAAGGTCTCCTTTCATCTTTGAAGGAGTGGAAAAATAAGTGGCTCAGGGTGAGCGGCGAGTGGCAAGCTCGCGTGGAGGACGGAGCAAGGGAAAACTGTTCTTCATCCTCCATCAAATTTTGTTTTTGTTCTGATAAGTCTATCTTTTCTCCTTTCTCTGCTTTTGTTGTTTATTGTTTCCTTTTGTGATTGACTTTGCTTCTTTTTTTTCGTCTTTTTACCTTTACAGAAATCGGGCATCAAAGGGGCCTCTGTCGCCTTTATTCGAAGGCGTGGAAAACATCCAGGCCCGGCATCGAGGGCAAAGGATTGAGAGATTGGCGCCACCGAGGCCAATCGCCGCGATCGGCTTGAGCTACTCACTTGCCGACCGACCGAGCCGAGGCTCGGGATGAGGCGACAGAGCGAGGAGGGGAGGCCGGAGAGAGCCTCAGCAGAATCCTCCCGAAAATGAAGACGCCCCCTCTCCCGGGAGCGGCCGGCTCGAATAGAGCGAGGATTGCGCCGTCTCTGCCTGATCGGCCAATCTCGTGGGCGGATCGTCTGTGCCCATTAGACAAACCACGAGACTCCGAGCGCCCAGAGTGCTGCCGTTGAGGTAAACATAGTATTTCTTACACTTCCTTTTGAAATGTTTTTGTTTTTCTTTTGACCTTTTATCGGTGGTTGCTTTTTGTAGGGCGTGGCTTGGATTTGCGTGCACGCCTTAGCGCGTGAGGAACACGAGTGGCCGCGTCGGACTGGCGATCTGCCGACCAACCCGCAGATGCGGCGGCTAGGAGAGCGAGATATCCTGGCCGAAACGTCTCGCCGATGGAGTGCACGAGGCATGGGAACCTCCCTTCAAAGGAGAAGAGGATGAATGTGATCGAAGAGCCCGGGCGGATCAAGGAGTTGGTCGGGGCGGCGCGGAGCATCTGAACAGGCCCAGGAGGGAGGTCCACGAACTTTCTCGGATGACCTCGGCCGGGAAGGTCATTTCATCCCCCAAATCGGGTGAGAGACGAATCTGCGAGGAATGATTGGACTACGCCCTCGATGGTTTGTGGAGTTTGTCCAATGTGTCATGCCGATGGAGGAGCGATCGAGAGTTTTACCGGAGGTGGGTCGGGCCGTAATGAGTGTCCCGGCTCGTGCCGGACAAAGGCATCGAGCAGTGCTCGCTCGGAGATCGCTTCAAGAAACAAATTCAAGACGCCATGGGAATGTCCTGGGCGGATAATTGGGCTCTATGGCATGCAATTGGGGGAACTCGCGAGCGGAGAAAAAAAACACGCCCGATCCGGAAAGGCGGCATGGCGACCGCAAGAGGCCTATGCTACCCTTCAAGGGGTACAAGAATCGTTAAAGACCCGGCGAGATGAAGCTACGGCTCGGACAACTCGAAAAAGAAGGCTGCTGGGCGGCCGAGGCGAGCGAGATCGAGACTGCAGGTGAAGAGGAGCTTAGGGCTAAGGTTGTCGAGTGAACGTCTTTGCCGTTGCCGGCCGAGGAAGTGGAGAGGCGTCTAGCCGATGTGCGCAGAGGGGCGAAGAGGCTACTCATCGACAAGTTGAGAAGCTCGCCACAGGCCGTTGAAGCTTATAAGGACTCGAGGAGTATGCATTTATGTTAACTCATGCCACGCGACCCGACCTCAAAGAAATTCTTGATTCGTTTAAGGCCGGGCGGACTATTGCTCGGCAAAGAAGATTTGGCCCTTTTGGATTTTTGATCTCGATGCTCTCTGTTCGAACTTTGCCGAGGCCCCCAATATTCAAGGCTCACCTCCTCCGGGCCTTGAAAGAAGTTGCCTCCAGTGGTCTTTGTTGAAATTCCGCCTCCGTCTTAGTCTTGGTCTTTGTTTGCCCTTTTTATTTATAAGCTTTTACATGAATTCGTAGGTAGATTACTTGGCCTCGTGCCTTGGGATGTAATGGGCTCAAGCCCCCCATGTAAATAATTTTGAAGTAGAAATGAACTTTTCTTTCTCTTTGCACTGCGTATGTGTTTTGAGCTTTTTGTATATGCTTGGCTCTTCTCCTTTTTGTAAGATTCTTTGCTGCCTTCTTTTTCCTTTTATATTCCCAAGTATGGGGCTCGGTTCCCAGTGCTCTGAATAAGGGACTTTACCCGCTTTAATTAACTCTCGTACTCGGTATATGAACCGATCTTTATTTTGTATTTGGTACTTGGTGTATAAACCAAGTCTTCATTTTGTGCTCGGTGTGTACATCGAGTCTTTGTTGTTAGCTTCGTGTGTAACCAAGTCTTTGTTTTGTGCTCGGTGTGTACATCGAGTCTTTGTTTTTTGTGCTTGTGCGTAACCAAGTCTTTGTTTTGTGCTCGGTGCGTAACCAAGTCTTTGTTGTGCTTGGTGCGTAACCAAGTCTTTGTTTTGTGCTTGTGCGTAACCAAGTCTTTGTTGTGCTTGTGCGTAACCAAGTCTTTGTTTTGTGCTTGGTGCGTAACCAAGTCTGTCTTTTGTTTTGTGCTTGTGCGTAACCAAGTCTTTGTTTTGTGCTCGGTGCGTAACCAAGTCTTCGTTGTGTGCTTAGTGCGTAACCAAGTCTTTGTTTTGTGCTCGGTGCGTAACCAAGTCTTCGTTGTGCTTGGTGCGTAACCAAGTCTTTGTTTTGTGCTCGGTGCGTAACCAAGTCTTTGTTGTGCTTGGTGCGTAACCAAGTCTTTGTTTTATGCTTTGTGCGTAACCAAGTCTTTGTTTTGTGCTCGGTGCGTAACCAAGTCTTTGTTTTGTGCTCGGTGCGTAACCAAATCTTTGTTGTGCTTGGTGCGTAACCAAGTCTTTGTTTTGTGCTCGGTGTGTACATCAAGTCTTTGTTTTGTGCTTGGTGCGTAACCAAGTCTTTGTTTTTAAGGATAGACCCGCCTTGTGGGCGAGTTGCCCTTTATCAGCGTGTAAGGGACGCACCCGAGACGACTTGTCGGCATTCAGCTTCAGCTGAGGCGATTTTTGCTGTCCTCGGTATGTAGCCGAGGTGAGTAAAATTTTCGTCTCCCTTTAGAGAGCTCATAGAATATCGGATGAAAGGATAATTCCCTGGAATCTATCCGAACACAACCAAGTTCTTTATTTATAGTACCTTTTCGGGTATGCTACATTCCATGGATGCATAAATTTTTCTCCACTCAAATATTCTAGCTCGTAAATGCGCCCCACCGATAAGACATTCTTTGACCCGAAATGGGCCCTCCTGGTTGGCTTCAATGGATGGGTTCAACACCCGTTATCTTTTTCAACACAAGATCACCGACACGAAATCTCCTTTCCTTTACTTTTGAATTGTAGTACCTCTCACTCCTTTGTTTATACACCGTTTTTCATCTCGTGTTGCCTTTTTTTCTTCGAAAGGATCTAGCTCGTTTCGTAGGGCAACCTCATTGCCGTCTTGAGAAAAATTTGCAGTGCAAGGTAGGGGCTCCAATCTCAACGGAATCACCGCCTCGGTTCCATAAGCCAAAGAAAAAGGTGTTTCTCTAGTGGCGCTCGATCGTGGTTACGTATGACCATAGTACACGGGTAATTCCTCCTTCCGGCCAATTACCTTTAGACTCATCCAATCTCGCTTCAAGGTATACTTGAGTATTTTATTAACGGCCTCAACTTGTCCATTCGGACCGGGGATGGTATGGAGTTGAGAAGTGGTTTTAATGTGGAAACCTTCACAAAAATTTGAAACCTCCGGTTATCGAATTGTTTCCCATTGTATGTAACAACCGAATCGCGGTATCCCGAATCTCTGAGATAATGGACTTCCATACAAAACTCACAATCTTTTCCTCATCTATTTTCGCGGAGGCTCCGCCGCCCATTTTGTGAAATAATCCACCGCCACAATGGCATATTTGACGCCCCTTTGCGGTGGGGAGTGGTCCGATATAAGGTCCATTCCCGTTTGGCAAACGGGCATGGGCTAAATACGGAGGTAAGTTGCTCGGGATGATATCGACTGCGGTGCGAATCTTTGGCACCTCTCGCATCTTTTGACGAGATCGGTTGCATCCTTCCTTAGGGATGGCGATAATATCCTTGTCGTATTAATTTATAGGCTAATGTCGGCCCCGGCGTGGTTTCCGCATATTCCCTCGTGAACCTCTCGAAGTGCATAATCCGCATCTGTCTCGGAAAGGCACCGCAGGAGTGGGACGGAGTATCCTCGCTTATACAAGACGCCGTCTACTAGTGTGAACCGAGCCGCTTGAGTTCGCGGTGTTAAGCTTCGGCTTTGTTTCGGGTTGAACACCTTTTTCTAAATCTTTTGAATGATTGGGGTCATCCAGTCGGCTCGGCGATTTCCGTTGCATATATCTTCTTTGCGCCAAGTGACGGGCAGAGAGTTGTGTGATAGTGACATTTGCGATGGTATCCATCCTCGGGCTAGAACCGAAATTTGCCGAGCTAAGGCATCTGCCTGCATGTTCTCGGCTCGGGGCACATGTAAGACTTTTGTCTTAAAGTGTAGCAATCTTTTCTTGACCAAGTCCAAATATTGTGCGATTTTTGCTCTTTAAGCCGTCGACTCGCCGTTGATTTGATGAACGAGCAGCTCGGGAATCACTTTGTGTACCAACAGTTTGTTTTAGGCCCATAGAAGCCGCCATATCTGCCACCTATTGCCCGAGTGCCTCGTATTCGACCGTTGTTCGTTGCGGAATCGAAATCGCACGGCGAGCAAAGATAGCATTTCGATTTGGATCGATTATCACGATTCCGCCCCACTTTCGGCTGCGGTGGAGGAGCCGTCAACGAACAATTTCCATTCTTGGTCTTCCATAACTTCCAATCGTATGGAAGGTGTGAATTGACCACAAAGTCGGCTAAAGCCGACCTTTTATTGTTGTACGTGGTTCATATAGAATATCAAACGGACCGAGTTCGACGGCCCACTTGATCATCCGACCGGAAGTATCGGGTCGGTGTAGTACCGCTTGATGGATAGTTCGCCAAGACTATAATCTTGTGTTCGAGAAAAAATATGGACGGAGTTTCAGCGGCAGATGATTAATGAATAAGCTAACTTTTCCATTGGCGAGTATCGTAGCTCGGCGTCATGTAACGCTTGGCTGGTGTAATAGACCGGGTGTTGAATAGAACCATCTAGCCGATTAACACCGAGCGATGGCGTGATTCGGATACCGCTGTACAAATACAAGTTCTCCCCTTGGGTAGGTTTTTGCGATATAGGAATTGAAGAGAGTGTTGTTTGAGGGATTCAAAGGCGGCTGGGCTTGCTCGGTCCACTCAAAATTTTTGTTCTTTTTTATAATTTGAAGAAAGGTTTACACTTGTCGTGGATCGCGAAACAAATCGGTTAAGGGCGGCCAATCGGCTGTTAGGCTTTGTACCATTTTTTTACGAGTTCGGGGTTCTAGATCGACGATAGCTTTTATTTTGTCCGGGTTAGCCGATTCCCCTTTGGCTGACCATATACCCCAAAAATTTACCCGAGCCGACCCCAAACGTACACTTTCTCGGGTTTAACATCATCTTGTACTCTCTTAAAACAACCAACATTTTATTAAGATCGTTTAGATGATCGGATATATACAATGATTTCACCAACATGTCATCTACATAGACTTCCATAGTACGACCTATCATTTTCTCAAACATCTTATTTACTAACCTTTGGTAAGTCGCACTGCGTTCTTCAACCCGAAGGGCATCATCATCCTATGATAAATTCCACGAAGCGAGAGAAGAATGATGTATTTTCTTCGTCATCCGGGTGCATTCGTATTTGGTTGTAACTCGAGTATGCATCCATGAAGCTCATCGGCTCGTGTCCGCCGTGGCATCTACCATTTAGTCAATGTTTGGTAATGGATAAGCGTCCTTAGGGCATGCCTTATTCAGTCGGTGAAATCCACGCAGAGCGCCATTGGCCATTGTTTTCTTTACCAAAACAGGATTGGCAACCCATCGGGGATAGAGAGCTTCGAATAAATTGATTATCTAGCAACTTGTTAACCTCGGCCTCGAGTGTTGCTTGTCTGTCGGGGGCCAAGTTTGCGCTTTTTCGGATAATCAGCGGAACGTTAGATCAATATTAAGGCGGTGGCATGCATGCTTAGGGTCAATTCCAGACATGTCTGCATGAGTCCATGCGAAGACGTCAAGATTATTTCCCAAAACTCATTCATTTCGATTCGATATGGTTACTGGGAGGTCATGACCAATACGTAATGGTGCCCCTCGCTTGTCTTCCGACATTGATTGTATCAACTTTGTTCTCTCTGGTTCCGCCCGTTTTTTTTTCTTACTCTGCCCCTCTCGTTCTTGGTGCCGCTCGCTCTTCCATCATTGGTTCCTTCCCAGTCGACGACCGGATTATCCTCTGAACAATCACCACTTTCCGCTCGGGCTCCTCTTTCGGTGGGGATCGCTTGCGTGGTCCCACTGGTTTCTCCTCGTTCGGCACGTTAATCTCCACCGGTCGGAGTTTGAGAGAGCATTCTCGTGACTCCTTTGATTCCCCTTATGTATGGCCTCGCCATCGATGTTGGGAATTTTCTACAAAAATGATATATTGAAACGACTACTTTTATATGATAAAGCAATGGCCTCCCAATGATAGCATTGTACTCCGAATCGGCGTTGATTATTTTAAATGTTGTCATGATGTTCCGTTTATGCAACCCTTGTCCTATTTGGATGGGCAAGTCAACTTCTCCGGCGGGACTATTCTTCCTCCTCCAAACCCCGAGAATCTTTGTCGTTGCATGGACGAATATAGCTATCGTCCGTTCAATCTTGGCTTCGGGCGTAAATGACCGATGAGTAAGCGCCAGATCGATTAAAATTCTATGAACTGAATACCCAAAATCGGTGCGGTGATGACCAGGGGGTCGAGAATGAGGGTGGACCACCCGGTCGGCATCCACATCCGAGAACACAAAACGGCGGTGGGTTGGCCTTCTTTGATTTCCGCCACCCGAATTTGCCTTTCTGCGTGGGCGGCCTTGCGACATCGGCCTTTCTTTTCTTTGGATCGGCTATCTTGGTGTGTTAGTGTTGATTCGATTTACACTCGACATCATGAGGATCTCCCTACCCTAGTTCTCGGCCGGTGGTGGCGGGAGAGGCTGGATTGGTTATGCGCTCTGGGTTAACACTTGAGTCGGTCTTGGTGGGGGCGGTAGTTCATGAACGTATCTTTTGAGACCGCTTTGCCGAACAATACGCATAATTTCTCACGATTAGATCTCGACACTCATCGGTATCGTGACCTATTGATTTATGATAGACACAATATCGACGTGAATCTAATTTGTCGGCTCGACCTTCAAAGGCGAGCCGGAGGTAACAAATTCGAGGCCCCATGTCTTCATTCCATATGGTGATGGAGTGTGGGTCAAAGTACTCCTCAATGCGGCAACTTCGGCTCGCGCTTCTGGCGAGCCCTAAATCCATGGTCGGGTTTTCCGAGAATGGTCTAAATCCCGACCCTGCCCAATCAACTTTGATTCCTTCCTTCCGTCTTTCTCACGCCCCGCTGCCGGTGCTCGGGCGGTTACTTTGCCATGGCTTCTTCCGCAAAATATGGCGTTCGCGCGGACCGAAAATTCTTGGTGCGAGGTCGCCCCGATTCATGGATGGAGTAGTTAAACCAAGTTTCGGGGCAAGGCCAGCCATGGCTGCGATTAAAATGGCGTCATCCGACATGGTTCCATCTCTCGAACTTGCTTATTGAGCGAGAGATATAGCTTTTCAGGCTCGTCCCTTCCCTTGTTTGATGTTTACGAGGGAATCCTTAGGTGCGGCTCGGACTTTAGGCGTTAAGAAATGCGTCGTAAAGGCGGAGGCCGATCCCCATGCCGAATGGACCCCTGTGGTAGGGTCCTAAACCAACGGTGGGCTCGGTCACCCAGGAGTTAGTGAAAAGGCCCTGCAGAGGATGGCATCACTAGGATCGTGCGATTCCATCCATGCTAAGTACTTGTGGATGTGAGTGGTCGGTCGGTTTTCCCGTTGTAGAGACCGACACGGGGATTTTCAACTTTGGCGAAACGGGGTTGCCGGATTCCAGGGAAAATGGCGATATAACACCTTGTTGGTTGGTTCATTGCTTGGGGCGGCCTCCGACTGTTCACCCAGGACCGCCTTCCAATTCATTCAAACGACGGCGAAGGCGGTGTATTTCTACATCCCGTTTCTTGCCATAGGGTAGGGCCTTGGGTCGATGGACCCTGGTTGGCTCCCCGCTCATCCGGAAACCGGAGTCGGGAACTTATCGATCGAGTGGGTAAAAGGATCAACTCCCGTCGCCGGCGAACACCGAGTGGGCATGGCGATGTCATGTTGGCTCGGTAGTGACTCCGCTCCACGACTTTGCCCTCCTCATCTTCTCGCGGCGACCTTCTATCACGACGGACACGCTGTTCATTACCTGAACTGGCTTCTTGGGCTTCATTATGAGGAAGCCCGGGGACTTGAGGATTGATATTAACATTTAGTTGTGGATTAAGTGGGTTAGTATTTACAAGGAGTGGAGGAGGTGCTTGAGAGTTTGTGGTAGCAAGAGTCGAGATATGAGTTGGTTCATTTGTTTGTACAAAAGTTGGGTTAGCGATTAGGCGAGCGAAAGGAAATAAAGTGGTGCTCCTGTAGCATGCTGGGGGGCATATCTTTGCGATCATTAGTGGTCTGGCCAGTTTGGTTGTTCAAGTGTTGCTCTTCAGTCAATCGAGCATTTCTCGACTGTTGACTCATTTTGTCTTATTATGAAAAGGATGAACGTTGAACTTTACCTGGTTTTCACTTAACTTGCTTTTGCCTGGAACTCTGACTGGACCAATACGGGCCCTCCTTCTAGCGCCAATTTGTTGACGTGCGTTTTGGTCAACAAGCAAAATAGATAAGAAATTTGACACGTGGAAATATAAATGTGCGTAATATGCGTTTATTTATGGCTAATTCTGCCTTTTTTGCATAATGCCGAGCCGAATTATTGGGGTCGGTCTTTCTTACAAACTTGTGTTTTCGTGTCTTTCTCCTCTTTTTCCTTCCTCTTTTTCTCTTAAAATGAGGATTTTTATACCCCTCGAGTAAGTAGGTTTTCAACGATCATCTTTGCACTAATCAATCACTAACTAGTAAAATAATTAAAGGACACATGTCCTCTCTAATCGTGCATGTCGGCCAACTCTTGCCACTTGGTGACTCCTCTCATAACTTTCGACATGTGGCGACACGATACCAATAAAGCACTAAGCATGGGCAAGTATGGGCAAATGATTATTTTAATAAATCTGCATCGCGCATCGTTTCCCGAAAATTTGGGCTCGGGGTCGGGGCTCCGGCGATCATCTTTGTGGTTGGGCTCGGTAGCGGGCGAGCCTAATTCATGACGTGTCACCGCGCACCGTTCTTTGGCGTCACTGTAGGCCCTCCACTCGGATGTGTCTAGGGTGATGGCGTGGATTAATTTCTTCCACTCGGCTCGGCGTCATCAACATGGATTTCACTCATCTTGATTGATCAAGGTTAAGTAATAGGATTTGTTTGAACTATGATGGGAGTAATTTTAATTTTTAGTTATACTTTAATTATTTAATTCAAGCCATTTATTATTTTTAGTTTTTCATTGCTATTTAATGGGTTTAAGCCCAATAAATACAAGTTTATGCAATTTACTCTATGCTATAATTCATTTGGATTTGCATCACTACTGATTTGAGCATCAGATGAAAAAAAGAAGAGAACTACTATTGCTTAATTACTTAATTACTTAATTTATGTCACGTTTTGGTGAGATAATTAGCATCTCTATTCTTTTTCAAAAATCAGGACCATCACCTTTTTTTGAATAATCACATTAATAAAATATCAAAATGAAAGAAAATTATCACTCACAAAGCCCAGCAGTTGAGGCCTCAGTATTCAGTAAAACCCAAATAAATCACATCTCTATTACTATTAGGGGTGTAATGAGTTGAGTTGAGTTGAGTTGAAATTTGAACATAGTATTGTTTAATATTCTTTATAATCGAATCGAGTTCAAATGAGCTTTAATCGAGCTCAAATAGTTTGATATTCTTACACATATTTTATTATTTTTTTTTACTAATTGAGTCAAGCAAGCGAACTTTACATCTCACATCTCATCATCAAAGGGAAAAATGTGTTGAAACTTGTTCGTTATGATAACAAACAAGCGAACAAACTCTTAACGCTCCATCTCGAATTGGATATTAACTAGCTTGGTTCGTTTTTCAGTCACTAATTGTGAGTCATTTGAATCCTGTAAAATGTAAATGAATGAATTATATAGATACATCATTTCAAACCCACACACAATATTATATATATAGAACTCTGGTGTACCTATCCATACAGTTTATCAACTTACACAGTTTACAATGTCTTCCCCAATATCCGAACTCCCAATCCGACAAATTCCGGGCGATTACGGGCTCCCATTTATCGGGCCCATAAAAGACCGATTCAACTACTACTACACCCAAGGCGAGCTCCAATTCTTCAAAGCCCGAATCGAAAAATACCAATCCACAGTCTTCCGTTGCAACATGCCACCGGGCCCATTCATGGCGCGTGACCCACGCGTCATCTGCCTTCTCGACGCCGTTAGTTTTCAAACGCTCCTCGACAATTCCAAAGTCGAAAAGAAAGACGTCCTTGACGGCACGTTTATGCCGTCCACGTCATTCACAGGTGGGTATCGGGCCTGCGCTTATCTGGACCCGTCCGAACCAAACCACGCAACTCTCAAGGGCTTTTATCTATCCTTACTCTCCAAAAAACACGATTTATTTATCCCGTTATTTGTCCAGACGTTATCCGGGCTTTTTCGGGCCTGGAGGATGAGATCTCTGCTAAAGGCAGTTCAAACTTCAACGACTTGAATGATAAAAACTCGTTTGAGTTCGTTTTTCGGTTGTTGTGCGATAAGAGCCCGATGGAAACCGATATCGGGTCGAAGGGCCCGAAATTGGTGGATTTGTGGATTTTTGCCAGCTTGCTCCGTTAATCACTTTGGGCTCAAAATTTATTCCAAATTTCTTGGAGGATTTGCTGTTACACACAATCCCATTACCTTTTTTGTCGTGAAATCGAATTATAATAAGCTTTACGACGCTTTTTACAAGTATGCGGTTCGATTTTGGACGAAGCTGAAAAATTAGGTGTAAAAAGAGACGAGGCTTGCCATAATCTCGTGTTTTTAGCTGGGTTTAACGCTTATGGCGGAATGAAAGCGTTGTTTCCATCTCTGATCAAGTGGGTCGGCACCGCAGGGGAAGATCTGCACCATCGGCTAGCTGATGAAATCAGAGCCGTCGTTAAGAAAAGTGGGGTCACTCTCGCGGCGCTTAATGAAATGAGTTTGACCAAATCGGTTGTTTATGAGGCTTTGAGAATTGAGCCCCCGGTGCCTTATCAGTACGCTAAAGCAAAACACGATTTCAAAATCCAGAACCACGATTCTTCTTTTTTGATCAAGAAAGGTGAAATGTTGTTTGGGTATCAGCCTATTGTAACCAAGGACCCCAAGGTTTTCGAGAATCCCGATGAATTTGTCCCTGATAGATTTGTCGGGGAAAATGAGAAATTGATCGAGTACGTGTATTGGTCTAATGGGAGACAAACAGAGGATCCGACGGTGGGGAACAAGCAATGCCCCGCCAAGGACTTGGTCGTGATTTTGTGCAGGTTGATGTTGGTCGAATTTTTTCTTAAATATGATACGTTTGAGGTGGAAATAGGGAAAATTTTATTGGGTTCATCGGTGGTTTTCAAATCGTTAACAAAGGCTACTACTAATCACTCGTGAGTTATTGTTATTTGGGGATGTCAATGATGAATTTTGTGTATCATTTATTACCATATATGTTTGTATGTAATGTACTTCATGTGAAGCAATTATTTTCGTATATGCTCTCACATTATGGATCTTTAAAAGAGTGAGTTCATTTAAAGGTTCGAACTTTGGGGACTTTTGTAATTATAAGATAGAAAATAGAAATCTTGTGATCGGGTGGATGGATAATTAAATTGTTTTGTGTTTCCAGTGAAAATGCATCTAAATTTCATCAAAGATCAGAAAGTGTCCATTTATAATATCTTATAAGTTTCGACGTTTTACAAGATGTTATTGAAACTTATAATATATTTAGATTTTTTATTTATCTTAAAATAAGGTTTGAACTGTTCATATAAAGAAGATAATTGGGTGTATAAGATGTTAATAATGGCGATTTTATAATTAATGTGATCAAAATCAAATGAGTTTATTAAGATTTTAAAAATAAGTTATGAGTTTCTTAATTTTCTTATAGGTATTTATTAGATTATAGCATCAAATTTTTGGGAGTTAATAAGGTAGCGATTGGTTATGAAAATTTTCTATTTTCGTCCTGCTATATAATTTTTTTAATCTGAAATGTGAATGCTTATGAAAATTTTCATAAAAAATATTATTCACTCACTTTCACTTTTTTGTCACACCAATTATTTGAAAACCCATCAAATCATGCATCAATCATTCTTACCCATTTCACATAAAATCTATTATTTACTCATTCACACATTTCTAACTATCAATCATATCCAATCATTATTTTAATATTTCCATATCAAATAAACTTAGTCAAGACATTTTAAATATCTCATATCCAATCACACTATCAAAATTCATTCTATTGCTTTCAATTTTTTTTATCACTCTTCTCTAGTAGAAAGAAAATTTTCAAATGGATATCTAATCGGTGAAATTCTATTGATGCTTAAATAAAACTAGACTTTATCTGAAGTAACATAATACAAAAGTATTGTATAGTAATAATGTGAATGTTAAAGTAAAAAATGACCTTGCCCAAAAAGTTGTATTTATTGATGAAGATGTATAAGGAAAAATATGTAGAATCTGATAAGTATTTGATTACCTTGTTGATCACTGCAGATTTACTTAAGACAGATCTCAAAGATCTCGCATGCATATCTCATAAGATTCTTCAATCCACTAAGGATCTTCTTGACAGGTCAATTGTCATAACTGAACCATTATTTAAGCCCTGACAGGTCGGTCCGAGGCTCCGAGCAGGTTACACAAATCGGTCATTGATCTAGAGTTAGTAATAATGGACTGAGACTATTGAATCAAGTTAGCTCGGCTCATTAAACATGAATGCCTTGACTAATGCCCCACCAATATCTTAAATTGGGTCAGTTTGGCCCACTAAGCATGATGACATATAAGTTCTAAAGAAAAACATCAAGTCATTTAAAACATAAAACATTTAAATAATTATATTAATCAAAGGACTTAAATTCACCGAAATACCAAATATATATGATGACGCCCGAGCCGAGCCGGAAGAAATTAATCCACGTCATCGATCCAAAGACACGTCCGGAGTAGGAGACTGCGGGTGACGTCGGCAATCTTGTGGCGACACATCACGAATTAGGCTCGCCCGCTATCGAGCCCAACCGCAACACGGTTGCGAGCCCCGAGCCCAAATTTCGGACGGGAAAGCATGCGCGACAGGACTCATAAAAATAATCACACGCCCATGCTTAACGCTTTATTGGTATCGAAAACCGCCACATGTCGAAAAGTTACAAAGAGAAGTCGACAAGTGGCAAGTTTTGACTGACACGCACAGTTAGAGAGGGACATGTGTCTTTCTTTAATTATTTTATTAATTAATGAATAGTTAGTGCAAAGATGACTATTGTAAACCCACTGACTCAAGGGGTATAAAAAGTCGATAGAGAGTGAGATTGGAAAAAGGAAGAAAAAGAGAGAGAAAGAAAGGAAAAAGAAAAGAGTACGATTGTAAAAAAGACCGACCCCAATAGTTCGGCTCGGCATTATGCAGAAAAGGCAGAATTAGCCGGAAATAAACACACGTTACGCACGTTTACATTCCCACGTGTTAAATCTTTTACATATTTCTACTTGTTGACCAAAACGCACGTCAACAAATTGGCGCTAGAAGGAGGGCCGTATTGGTCGATCAGAATTCCAAGCAAAAGCAAGTTAAGTGGAAACCAGGTAAAGTTTAATGTTTGACTTTTTCATAACAGACAAAATGAGTCAACAATGAGAAATGCTCGTTTGATGAAGAGCAACATTTGAACAACCAAACGCCGACTACTAATGGCCAAAATATGCTCCAAAAGAAGCGGGAGCACTACTTTATTTCCTTTTCGCTCAGCTAATTGCCAACCCAACTTTTGTACAAATGAACCAACTCATATCACAAACTCTCTACCACAAACTCTCAAGCACCTCCTCCACTCCTTGCAAATACTAACCCACTCAACCCACAACTAAATGTTAATATTAATCCTCAAATTCCGGGCTTCCTCATGACGGCGAAGCCCGAAAGCGATTCGGGTAATGAACAACGTGTCCGTCGTGACAGAAAACGACCGCGAAAAATGAGGAAAAAGCGGCAAAGTCGTGTAGCGAGTCACTACCGGAGCCAACACGACATCGCCATGCCCACTCGGTGTTCGCGGACGACCGGGAGTTGATCCTTTTCGCCCGGCTCGATCGATAAGTTCCCGCTCGAGGTTTCCCGGATGAGCGGGAGCGGCTTTAGGGTCAATCAAGTCCAAGGCCCTAGCCTTATGGCGAACGGATGTAGAAATACACCGCCTACGTCGTCGTTTGAGCGAATGGAAGGCGGTCCGAAGCGAAAACAGTCTCGAAGACCGCCCCAAGCAATGAACCAACCAGCTGTTATGTCGCCATTTTCCCTAGAATCCTGGCGACCCCATTCTGCCAAAGTTGAAAATCCCCGTGTCGGTCTCTACAATGGGAAATCGATCCGACCACTCACGTCCACAAGTACTTAGCATGGATGGAACTGTGCAGGTCCTAATGATGCCATCCTCTGCAGGGCCTTCCCACGACTGGGCGGCCGAGCTCACCATTGGTTTAGGACCCTAGCACAAGGATCCATTCGGGCATGGGGGGATCGGCCTCCGCTTTTACGATGCATTTCTTAACGTCCAAAGTCGAGCCGCACCTAAGGACTCCTCGTGAACATCAAACAAGGAAGGGCGAGCCCCTGAAAAAGCTATATTTCTCGGTTCAACAAGCAAGTTTGAGAGATGGAACCGGTATCGGATGATGCCATTTTAATAGCGGCCATGGCTGGACTTGCCCCGAGACTTAGTTTAACTACTCCATCCATGAATCGGGGCGACCTCGTACCAAGAATTTTTGTCCGCGAGCGCCATATTTGCGGAAGAAGCCATGGCAAGTAAATCGCCCGAGCACCGCCGGGCGTGAGAATGGACGGAAGGAAAGAACCGGCCAGTTGGGTGAAAGGGTCGGGATTTAGACCATTCTCGGAAAACCCGACCACGGATTTAGGGCCCGCCAGAAGCGCGAGCGAAGTTCTTTGACTGAGGAGTACTTTGACCCACACTCCATCACCATATGGAATGAAGTACATGGTCTAAATTTGTTACCTCCGGCTCGGCCTTTAAAGGTTGAGCCGACAAAATTAGATTCACGTCGATATTGTGCCTATCATAAATCAATAGGTCACGATACCGATGAGTGTCGAGATCTAATCGAGAAATTATGCGGATTGTTCGGCAAGTCGGTCTTAAAAGATACGTTCATGAACTACCGCCCCCACCGGCACTAGCTCAGGTGTCAATCCGGAGCGCGTAACTAATCCGGCTCTCTCCTGCCCCCTGCCGAAAACCAGGGTAGGGAGATCCTCATGATGTCGAGTGTAAATCGAATCAATACTAACACAAGGGGATAGCCGCTCCAGCGAAAAAAGGAAAGGCGATGTTAGGCAGGGTAGCCAACGCCGAAAAGCAAGTTCGGGTGGCGGAAATCAAGGAAGGCCAACCCACCGCCATTTTGTGTTCTCGGATCGCGGATGCCGACCAGGTGGTCCATCCTCATTCGACCCCTGGTCATTCTTGCACCGATTTTGGTATTCCGGTCCACGAATTTTGATTGACTCTAGAAGCTATTTGTCGATCATTTATGTCCGAGATTTTCGAAGATTAAACATGGACGATAGCTATATCCGTCCGTGCAACGATAACGATTCTGGGGTTTGGAGGAGGAAGGATAGTCCCACTCGGGAAGTTGATTTGCCCATCCAAATGGGACAAGGGTTGCATAAACGGACCGTCATGACAACATTCAAAATAATCAATGCCGATTCGAGTACAATCTATCATTGGGAGGCCATTGCTTTATCATATAAAAGCAGCCGTTTCAATATATCATTTTTGTATAAAATTCCCAACATCGATGGCGAGGCTATACATAAAGGGAATCAAAGGAGTCACGAGAATGCTCTCTCAAACTCCGACCGGTAGAGATTAACGTGGCGGAACGAGGACAAACCAAATGTGGAACCACACAAGGCCATCCCATGCCCAAGGAGGAGTCCGAGCGGAAAGTGGTGATGGTTCGGGAGGATAACCAGGTCGTCGACACGGGAATGAGCCGATGATGGAAGAAGGCGAGCCGACAATCGAAACGGGCGCCATCGAAGATGAATTGCCCTGCGGATCAAAGAGGGGCGAACAAGAAAAGAAAATGGGCGGAACTAGTAGAACAGTTGATACAATCAACGTTGGAAGGCCAAGCGAGGAGCGCCAATTGCGTATTGGTCATGATCTCCCGAGAACCATATCGAACCGAGCTGATTGAGTTTTGGAAAATAATCTTGACGCGTCTTCGCATGGACTCATGTAGACATGCCCGGAATTGACCCTAAGTATGCATGCCACCGCCTCAATATTGATCTAATGTTCCGCCTAGTTGTCGAGAAAAGCGTAAGCTCGACCCCCTGACGGACAAGCGGCACTTTCGAGGCGAGGTAAACAAGTTGATATACAATCAATTCATCCCGGAAGCCCTCTATCCCGATGGGTTGCCAATCTGTTTTGGTAAAGAAGAGCAATGCGCGGCGATGGCGTATGCGTGGATTTTACCGACACGAATAAGGCATGCCCTGGGATGATTATCCATTGCCAAATATTGATTATATGGTGGATGCCACCGCAGACATGAATCGATGAGCTTCATGGATGCATATTCGGGTTACAATCAAATACGAATGCACCCAGGAAGATGAAGAAAATACATCATTCTTCTCTCGCTCGGGAATATCTTTACTGAAGATGATGCCGCCGGGTTGAAGAATCTTTGGTGCGACCTATCAAAGGTTAGTAAATAAGATGTTTGAAAAAATGATAGGTCAAACTATGGAAGTCTATGTAGATGACATGTTGGTAAAATCATTTGTACATATCGATCATCCGAACGATCTTAATAAAATGTTCGCCGTTTTGAGAGAGTACAAGATGATGTTAAACCCGAGAAAGTGTACGTTTGGGGTTGGCTCGGGTAAATTTCTGGGGTATATGGTCACCAAAGGGGAATCGAAGCCAACCCGGATAAAATAAAAGCCATAATTGATCTAGAACCCCGAACTCGTAAAAAAGGGTACAAAGCCTAACAGGCCAATTGGCCACTCTTAACCGGTTTGTTTCACGATCCATGGACAAGTGCAAACCTTTCTTTGAAATTATAAAAAAGAGTAAAAATTTTGAGTGGACTGACGAGCGAGCACAGTCGCCTTTGAATCCCTCAAACAACACCTTTCTTCAATTTCTATATTGCAAAAACCTACCCAATGGGAGGACTTGTATTTGTACCTGCGGTATCCGAATACGCTATCATTTCGGTGATAATTAGGTTAGATGGTTCTATTCAACATTCGATCTACTACACCACCGAAGCGTTACATGGCATGACGAGCTCCGCTATCCACCAATGGAAAAATTGGCTTATTCGCTAGTCATCGCGGCGCGAAACTCCGTCCATATTTTCTAGAGCACACGGTTATAGTCTTGACGAACTACCCATCAAACAAGTACTACACCGACCCGATACTTACGGTCGATGATCAAATGGGCCGTCGAACTCGGTCGTTTGATATTATATATGAACCACGTACCCCAATAAAAGGATGGCTTTAGCCGACTTTGTGGCAATTCACACCTTCCATACGATTGGAAGTTATGGAAGACCAAGAATGGAAATTGTTCGTTGACGCTCTTCCACCGCAGTGTCGGCGGGCGAATCGTGATAATCGATCCAAATGAAAAGTCTTATTGCTCGGTCATGCGATTTCAATTCCCCGCAACGAACAACGGCCGAATACGAGACACTTCTCGGCAGGCTTAGAGATGGCAACTTCTATGGGCCTAAAACAACTATTGGTACACAGTGATTCTCGGTGTCGTTCATCAAATCAACGGCGTAGCGAAGCAAAAGAGCAAAAATTGCACAATATTTGGACTTGGTCAAGAAGAGATTATCACACTTTAAGACAAAAGTCTTACATGTGCCCCGAGCCGAGAACATGCGGCGGATGCCTTAGCTCGGCTCGCTCCACCAGGGACGGATGCCATAGCGGATGTCATTGTCACACAAATGGCCCCGCCCTCTGCCCCGTCACTCGGCGCAAAGAAGATATATACAATCTGAAACCGCCGAATGAAACACTGGATGACCCCAATCGTTCGATATTTAGAGAATGGAGTTCAACCTCGAAAACAAAGCCGAAGCGAACACTACGAACCCAAGTGGCTCGGTTTACACTAGTAGATGGCATCCTATACAAATGAGGATACTCCGTCCCACTCCTACGATGCCTTTCCGAGACAGGATCTGATTATGCACTTGAGAGGTTCATGAGGGAATATCACGGGAACCACGCTGGGGCCGACGTTGGCCTATAAATTAATCGACAAGGATACTATTGGCCATCCCTAAGAAAGGACGCAATCGACCTCGTCAAAAGATGCGAGAGATGCCAAAGGTTTGCGCCCGCAGTCGGATATCATCCTGAGCAACTTACCTCCGTATTTAGCCCATGGTCGTTTGCCAAATGGGAATGGACCTCATCGGACCACTCCCCATTGGCAAAGGGGCATCAAATATGCCATTGTGGCGGTGGATTATTTCACAAAATGGGCGGCGGAGCTCTCCGCAAAAATAGATCGAGAAAAGATTGTGAGCTTTGTATGGAAATCCGTTATCTGTAGATTCGGGATACCACATTCGATTATTACGAGACAATGGGAAACAATTCGATAACCGAAGGTTTCAAATTTTGTGAAGGTTTCCGCATAAAAACTATTTCTCAACTCCATACCATCCCGGTCGAACGGACAAGTTGAGGCCGTTAATAAAATAATCAAGTATATCTTGAAGGCGAGATTGGAGAGTCTAAAGGTAATTGGCCTTAGGAACTACCCTGTACTATGGTCATCTGAACGATGCATCGAGCGGACACCGGAGAAACACCTTTTTCTTTAGCTTATGGAGCCGAGGCGGTGATTCTGTTGAGATTGGAGCCCTACCTTCGTAATTGCAAATTTTTCTCAAGATCGCAATGAGACCGCTCGAGCCGAGCTAGACCTACTTTCGAAGAAAGAAGGTGCGATCTTAGATGAAAAACGCAGATATAAACAAAGGAGTGAAAGGTACTACAATTGAAAGTAAAGGAAAGAAGATTTCAGGTCGGCGATCTTATGTTAAAAAGATAACAGGCGTTCATTGACCCATTGAAGCCAACCTAGGAGGGCCCATTTCGGTCAGCCACGCCTTATCTCAAAGGGGCATACTAGCTAGAATATTTGAGTGGAGAAAAATTTATGCATCCATGGAATGTAGCATACTTGAAACGGTATTATCAATAAAGATCTCGGTTTATGATCCGGATAGATTCCAAGGAATTATCCTTTTATCCGATATTTCGTGAGCTCTCTAAAGGAAATGAAGTTTTTACTCACCTCGGCTATGTGCCGAGGATAAGAATAATCGCCTCGGCTTAAACTCAAGGCCGAAACATCATATCGTGTACGCCCTTTCGACGATGAAAAAGGGCAACACGCCCACAAGACGGATCTATCTTACAAATCAAAGACTTGGTTACGCATCGAGTACAAATCAAAGACTTGGTTACGCACCGAGTACAAATCAAAGACTTGGTTATGCACCGAGCACAAATCAAAGACTTGGTTACGCACCGAGCACAAATCAAAGACTTGGTTACGCACGAGCACAAATCAAAGACTTGGTTACGCACAAACAAAATAAAGACTCGATGTACACACCGGGCACAAAATGCGGACTTGGTTCATACACCAAGTACCAAAAACAAAATAAAGATCGAGGTTCATATACCGAATACGAGAATCAATTAAAGCAAGTAAAGCCCCTTATACGAAGCATTGGGAACCGAGCCCCATACTTGGGAATATAAAAGGAAAAAGAAGACAGGCAACAATCTTACAAAAGGAGAAGAGCCAAGCATATGCAAAAGCTTGAAATACATACACAAAGTGAGGAAAATAACAGTTCATTTCTACTTAAAAAGTATTTACATAAGGGAGGCCGGAGCCCATTACATCTTAAGGCACGGCCAAGTTACCTACCTACGAGTACATATGAAAGCATGTAAATAAAAAGAGACAAACATCAAGACATCGAAAGCGGGCGGAATTTCAACGGCACCACCGGCTGGCGACTTATTCCACGTCCGGATGAGGAGAGCCATGAGCATTAGGAGCCTCGGCAAAGTTCGGCCGAAGAGCATCGAGATCGGCCTCCGGGAGGCTAGATCTTCCTCAAGCCGAGCAACAAAGACGCCCGCCCCTTAACCAAATCGAGAATTTCTTTGAGGCTGGTCGCGTGGCCGCGAGTTAACATAAATGCATACTCCTCGAGTCCTTGTAAGCTTCAACGGCCTATGTGCGAGCCGCCTCAATTTGCCGATGAGTAGTCTCTTCGGCCTCTCTGCTGCGCACATCGGCTGACGTCTCTCCATTTCCTCAGGCCGGGGCAAGGCGACGCGTTCCAACTCAAAGAACCTTAGCCTAAGCTCCTCTTCAACCTGCGAGCCGATCTCGCTCCGCCTCGGCCCTCGGCTTGCAGCTTTCTTTCGAGTTGGCCCGAGCCGTAGCCTCATCGCTGGGTCTTTAACGATTCTTATACCCCTTGAAGGGTAGCATAGGCCTCATGCAGTCCCCGTGTCGCCTTTCTAGATCGGCATATTTTTCTCTAGCTAGCGAGTACCCCAATCGCATGCCATAAAAGCCCAATCATCCACCCTGGACATTGCCATGGCGTCTTGAATTTGTTCTTGAAGCTTGATCTCCGAGCGACTTGCTCGATGCCTTTTGTCCAGGCATGAATCGGGACACTCATCGCGGCGACCCGCCTCTGGTAAAACTCTCCATTGCTCATCCGTCGGCGTGGCACATCGAACGAATTCCACAAACCATCGGGGCGTAGTCCAATCATTCCCTCGCAATATTCATCCCTCACTTGACTTGGAGGGATGAAGTGACCTTCCCCGCCAAGGTCATCTGAGAAAGTTCCGGACCTCCCTCTTCCGGGGTTGTTCGGATGTTCCGGCGCCGTTTGACCAACCCCTTCAGATCCGACCAAGACTCTTCTATCACAATTCCTCCTCTTCTCCTTTGAAGAGGAGGCTCCACCGCCTTCGGCACTCCATCACGGGACGTTTACCGCCCCGATATCGCCTCTCGAGCCGCCTCTACATCTACAGGGTGACCGCGATCGCCGAGTTCACCGACCGGCCGTGTTTCTCACGCTGCTGAAGGCGCGCACGCAAATCTAAGCTGCGCCCTAAAAAAACAACCACCGTTAATAGGTCAAAAGAAAACGAAATAACCTTTCAAAAGAAAGTGTAAAAATACAATGTTTACCTCGGCGGCAGCCTGCACTTGGCGCTCGAGTCTGCGTTAGCCCGACGGGTGCGGATGATCTCGCCTGACAGGACTAACCGTCGTAGAGACGGCGTAGCTCGCTCTCGCTCGCTCGCTGCTCCCCTAGAGAATGGGGCCGTCTTCTTCATTCTGGGAGGGGTTCTGCTGAGCTCTCTCTCAACCTCCACCTCCCGCTCGGCCACCTCGCCCGAGCCGCCCCTCGGCCTCGGGGTCGGCGAGCGAGCGAGCCTCAAGCTACCAAGCGGCCAAGTTGGCCTCGGTAGCCAACCTCTCAATCCGCTTTATCCGCCCGAGCCTGGATGTTTTCGACCTTCGAATAAAGGTCGCGACAGTGGCCCCTTTGATGCCCTAGGTTCTCTATAAAGGTGAAAAGACAAAAGACAATCACAAAAGGAAACGAAAAATGAAAAAAGCGGAGAGAAAGGAAAAAGATAAGACTTATCGAACCAAAAACAAAATTTGATGGGGATGAAGAACGGTTTCTCTTTCTCCATCTCCCACGCGAGCTTGCCACTCGCCGCTCACCCAGAGCCACTTATCCTTCCACTCCTTCAAAGACGAAAGGAGACCTTCCACCAAGCCGTCCGGGTACCCCGATCGAACAGTACATAATACCACCCGACGGTGGCCCCGAGATGAAGGAGTCGTTCGCCATATAAATAGCTCGTTCATCTCCTTAAATTTGGGGCGAGGATATTTTCCAGGTGAAACATCACCAGGAGGCCGATGATCCCGCCCCAAGAAATGGGGTGCACACGGGCCGGATGCATGCCCCACTTGCAAAACCACAAAAGGAAAGCCGGCGGTGGAAATCTCAAACCGTATAAAAGGCTGGCGGCAAATACAAATGCCATGCAACCCGCTGGTGGGTCTGGGAACTTCATGCCCATCCGGTGCCCAAAAATTGATACCACTTGAATATGGTACCTCATGGAACTCTTCCACCTCCCGAATCATCAACATGCTCGGGATATCGTTTATATCACTCGGCGTCCACCGAGGCTCGACACGGAGACGAGGGCCTCTTCCTTGCCGGCCGTCGCCATTACGGTGGCCCATGGGCCCTAGTGGCCTCTCCGGCCTCGAATCACCGGAGGGTTCATCTACCCGCTCCACGTTATCACGCTCCGCTCCGATGGGTCCATATTTTCTTCTTCCCGGGCCGGTATCGCTTAAAAATCAACACTTGGCGATTCTTCGCCGAACTCACTTGTGCCCGACCGGTGATACACCGCCCTTCTCTAAAACGGTCATCAAGGCGTCGGATCAAAGATAGTATGCGTCCGCTCCAAAGATGTTCCACCTCGTGAAGAATGCGGAGAAGATATCTCAATAATGCTCGGCCGTGAGACGAGAGATCGCCGTGCTTAGTGAGAAATAAATGAGGGTTCGGAGGGGAGGATCTTCGATTTCAACCTCTACACTATAACTACGACTCTACTATCCTCAAAAGAAGACATTTTATAGGTAAAAGGAGAGTATTTCGAAAAAATACCTAAGTTCAAGTCTCTCGAACTTTGGAAGCCGACCAAATTTCTCGCTCGGTTTAGTTACTTTAGCTCAAAGGTTAATGGTTGCGAAAGTGAATAATGGAGGAAACAGAGGTATTTATAGATGGAGTTCCCTCGATAAACGAAACGTTTATTCGAAAAGACGTGCCTTTTAAAACTCAAAAGCCGTCAAACATGTCGAGAACGCCACGCCCCACGCCGGCCGATAGAACCGACGCGTACCTTTTCGATTCTGCGCAAAGGTTTGGTCCAACCATAAGATGCCACATATCTGTCATTATGGCAACCCGATTAATGCGTGATGGCTCAAAAGCTACCTTTAAAATCGTAGGCAAGTGCACCTATCGTTTTATAGTATAGATTATTGAGTGCAGAGTGTCATTCCCACGAGGATTGTAAGTACTAATAATTACCGTCTTTTTTGTTATTTAATCTAACAATTTTCGAGTTTTTGTTTGATGAAAAAGGAAAACAAATTATAAATTGTAAAAATGAAGGAAGATTTGTAAAATAAGAAATCAAGAGATAAAAATGTGTTTGAATGTAAATCCCTCAGAATGTTTTTGTGATTTGACAAGTTAAAAATACAACCGTAAGCCCTTAAACAAAAACCAACCTCTTTTAATAAAATCTCATGTCTTGTGGACCGTAGAAATTCGAATTTAAGTTAAACCCTTTCTCAAGGCGAAAAACTTCTAATCTCAAGTTGATTAACTCGAAATCTCTTTCTAGTTAAAACCCCCAAGACAGCATTATAACGATTTGTGAATTCCCATATTAGGTTTGACCCTAATCCAGAAGATTTATGTCGTCCTATATCTAGGATTGCATGCAACTCTTTTCACTTATATAGGTTCTATTTCACCATGAATCTCTCGATTTCCCGGATGAAAAATAAACTTCAAATCAATATTGCGCATATATCAATTCGAATGAACGAAGCATAATATAAGTGAATCACACAAAATATGAAGATTTTATTAAAAACATACACACCTTAATCACAAATCCATTCTAGAGTTCATTACATTCAAACACTAGGAGTTTAGCTACACATGATTTTGACCAAAGAATAAATTACACAAGAAGATTTAAGTATTGTAGACATGGTGTACTTATCTTTCTCAAAATCTCAATTGACTTCTTTTTTTGATTGATGATGTTGCTCCAAGCCTTCTTCTCCAATATTGCCCCAAGCTTTCTTCTCCAAGACCCCTTGATCCCAATTTTACTTAATGAAATGAATACAATGAATATTTCCCGAGTATCTAATGAATTGCCTCTCCCAACTTCAACCCTTGGCTTTTATAGGCAACCAATACAATGATAGTACTCTCTTTTATTAAACAATCACCCCCATTTTCCTTGTTGGTTGGTGAATTCTTGTATTCAAGTGATGAGGAGGGGACATGGAGACATGTTTCACAAAATAGGGTGTTAAAGGTGTACAAAAGTGGCCAAAATGGATTGGTTGGTGAGTTTTCCCCAAATTCCGCAAAGAAAAAGTACTGAAAGTGGCCCCGACACGGCCATGTTGAAGCGGCACGGCTGGCCGTCTTTGCACAAAAATGCTTGAAAATAGGCCGACACGGCCGTGTTGGACAACACGGCCTGGCCGTGTTAATGCGACACTGGCCGTGTTATGCGACACGCCATGCCGTGTTCGGGCTGTTTTGTGCGGTTTTTCTCTCTTTTGATCCCTTTCAACATGGCCGTGTTGTCCGACACCCCCGCCGTGTTGGACCAAAAAGGCCCCAAAATGACGCATTTGGCTTGGGATTTCGGCGTTTACGCATCCTTAAACTCCCGGTATGATTTGACATGAATCCATGGTCCGAAATTCATCAAAATTAGCCCCGAATGGTCAATATACATCAATAAAAGCACTTTGGAGTAATATGAACTATGTACAATCAAAAATTTACAATACTAACAATAAAATAACTCGAATTCTACTCAAATATACACATAAAACGTGCATAAAAAGATCCTTATCAATGCGCTGTTTCGCATTAATCACTACGCGACGGATGTCGGGAATGAACAAAACCTTTGAGAAATCCGTTTCCCATTAAATGTTTATCATTAGCATTAAAGTTTAACTCCGATTTGAAATTCTTCTCTCGAATTAAACTTGGGGTCTTTGATGACGCCCGAGCCGAGCCGAAGAAATTAATCCACGTCATCACCCAACACACGTCCGAGTAGGAGACTGCGGGTGACGTCGGCAATCGTGCGTGGCGACACGTCACGAATTAGGCTCGCCCGCTTCCGAGCCCAACCGCAACACGGCACGCCGAGCCCCGAGCCCAAATTTCGACGGAAAGCGCATGCGCGACGGACTCATAAAAATAATCACACGCCCATGCTTAACGCTTTATTGGTATCGAAACCGCCACATGTCGAAAGTTACATAGAGAAGTCGACAAGTGGCAAGTTTTTGGTGACACTCACCGATTAGAGAGGGTCATGTGTCTTTTCTTTAATTATTTTATTAATTAATGAATAGTTAGTGCAAATATGACTATTGTAAATCCACCGACTCAAGGGGTATAAAAAGTCGATAGAGAGAGAGAGATTGGAAAAAGGAAGAAAAAGAGAGAGAAAGAAAGGAAAAAAGAAAAGAGTACGATTGTGAAAAAGACCGACCCCAATAGTTCGGATCGGCATTATGCAAAAAAGCGAAATTAGCGGAAATAAACACACGTTATGCACGTTTACATTCCCACGTGTTAAATCTTTTACATATTTCTACTTGTTGACCAAAACGCACGCCAACAATATACATATATAAAGCAATAGCTAAGTGCAAGTAGGGGTGGCAATCTCCGACACCACGACAAAAAACACGACCTAACCTAACACGATATAAGCGGGTTAGGGTTGACCCATTTATTATTCGGGTCATAATCGTGTCGGACCCATTTAACCCAAATAATAAATGGGTCGATTTCGGGTTGACTGAAATGACCCACTAAACCCGTTTAACCCGTTTAAATAAGAAATTTCAGTATTATTTTTAATATTTATTAATATTCTATATATAAATAACCCAAAATTATCATTTTATCAATATAAATAAAAGATTTATTCAAGGTTAAAAATATACAGTCATTTCGGGTCGTGTTCGGGTTACCCGTGTATTAAGCAGTCGTGTTCGGGTTGACCCATCGACCCGAATAATTAAACGGGTCGTGTTCGGGTTGGGCAAATTTATGTAATTACCATGTCTCAACACGACCCATGAACCCGAACACGACTCGCCACCCCTAAGTGCAAGCTTTGGAAATTTCCCTAGGTCGTGTGGCTTCCGATGAATCTAAATTAATAGATCATGCGTGCGTGCAATGTCAACTACATCTATATGTAGTTTCGTTGTATAACCTTTCTGGCTATAATGACTCAATGATATATATATATATATATATATATATATATATTTTTTTTGAAAAACTATTGAATTGAATGTTCCACACGTACTTTCAAAAGCCTTTCTATTCATTCATTTCTGAGAAACATACGAACGGAACAATGAAAAAACTAACCTTAATAATGGTGTACCAGTTTTCTGTTCGGCTAAATGAAATGGAGTTACCCAAGTACTTTCGGCTATGGCAAAGATTAGTGAATTATTTAAGGCAAAAATTTATATGAAACTGCCTCACTGGATCAAAATTTGTGAAAATATTAGAGATTTTTTAAGTTCACCTATCCCCCATTCTCTCTCTAACATTTTTTCTCTCCCCTTCTCTCTAACCCCCCCCAAAAAAAAAAAAAAAAAAAACCTAGTTTTTTTCCCCTCCCCTTTCCCTTTTACAGCCACCTCCCTCCCCTCTCCCCCTCCCCCTCCCCCTCCCCTCCCTATTTCCCCCTCCCCTCTCCCCTCCATGTTTTCTATTGGAGGGATACCAAATGGCGGTCTCTTGGCGTGAAGGTGGCGGAATTTTTGGTCGGGCGCGGGTCGGAGCTTCACGGAGGTGTCTCGAAGTGGAGAAGCGATGGGTCATGCCGATGGATTTGAGAGAGGAGAGACAATTTTTTTATTTTTTATTTTTTTTTCTCTAGTTGATTAGTATAAATTTGTTGTTTTCTTTTTTTGTTTGTGTTTTCTTTTCTCGGTTGATTTGCGAAACTCGTAGGCGGATCGATTTTTTCGTTCAAAGTATGTAGTGGTTGCTCGTGCCCGATTTTAGTTTTTGGTGTGTTACGGTCTCCTACGTGGAGTGGTTAGTTTGGGGTGGGTAGTTTTTAGTTCATGTGAATCAATTGGTTTTACCAATTCCCCGCTTGGGCTCTTAGTTAGTCTTGTCGGCTCTTAGCCCATTGGCTACGATTGTAGTTGTAATTTTAGTTTTTGAGTTGTTATAATAAAATTCTATCGTTAAAAAAAAAAAAAAAAAAAGCGGATTAAAATCATGTGAGACGGAGCCTATATCAAAACCCATCTAAATAAGGCAGTGGTAAACCCGTCATTAAGAACCATTTACCAAAAAAAGCAGCGAGAAGAATATAGAGAGGACCGCCTAGCTGTTAGTTTTGCTTTCACTAGTTAGTCTTTGGATTTTACTTTCACCATAGTGGATTTAACTTTCGCCATAATCGGAGGTTTATTTCCTGCAATTGGATTTCTTACAAGTATCATTTTACTCAATTCGCCTCGATCGGTTTATGGTATAATGGTAATCAAATATTGAAATTTGCTTTTCAATTAATGTTTCTTTTAATGTATTTCATCGGTCCACGATTAAGGAATCACCATTTATCAACTCCCAACTCGGCTGACTCAGAAACCCACTTTGTCTAGCCCCAAGCAATACAATTCATTCACACGAGGGTTTCATTGTACACATAAACTGAATAATTAGCTCAAATATCAACCATAGGAGTGTAAACGAGTCGAGTCGAGGCGAACATATAACTGTTCAAGCTTGTTTGAATTTTAATCGAGCTTCAAAAATTGTGTTTGAGTTTGGTTTGATTATTAATCGAATCGAGCTCGAACGAGCTTTAGTCGAGCCGAACACGAATCGAGCTCGAGTAGCTTGATATCTTTACACATATTTTATTCTTTTTTTACTAATCGAGTCGAGCTCGAGCCGAGCTTTACATCTTATCGAACAAAAAATTGTGTTCAAGCTTGGTTCGTTATGTTAATGAACCGAGCTCAAACGAGGCTTTTTAACGATCGATCTCGAATCGAGTATCGAGTAACTTGGTTCGTTTTTCGGTCTAATCCACCCATCCTACCGATGGCGATAGTTTTCGGTGATCGGGAGATCGACGAATTGGAGGAGAAAATAATTACTCTGACCGAGTAGAGTATCTCAAATTGGGGTAGTATACATATATTGCACTATATTTATTTATATTCCCTGGAAAAAATACATTGATTGCCCAACGATGAATAAGAAAAAGGAAAAAAATAGGAGAAAATGTGGATAAATAAATAGAAAAGGTTTTTCTGATCTTTCGATTTCATTGATTTATTTTATAATTTTATCAACTAAAAATATTACATGGTACAATCGAAAAGTATTACATCTTTAAGCAAAAGTATTACATGTTGAATCGAGAAATATTACACATTAAACTTAAAAGTGCAAGTGAAAAAATATTACATTTTGAACTTAATAGTATCACGCGTTGAACTAAAAAGAATTATAATTTGAATGAATAGTATCACATGTTGAACTAAAAAATATTATATCTTGAACTGAATAGTATCTCATGAACTAAAAAGTATTATATTTAAAACTGAATAATATCACATGTTGAACTAAAAAGTATTACAATTTTAAGTAAAAAGTGTTTTATATGTTTTGTGTGTGAATTTTGCGTGATTTCTATATTTTTGTATGAATGAGTGTGCGTATTTTTGTGTCTTTTCGCCCCATTTTATATTGTCATATGTTACGTATGGTATTTTTGGTTGTTTAGTAGGTTTTTGTAAAAAGAGAACTTAAAAATGGACAAAAACGGTCGAAAACAGGACATTATGGGCAATCGACGGTTGGGGATCTTTGAAGTTGTCTTGTGCACAAGACGGGCCATTGCAGCAAGGCGCAACGCAAGATTGACGTAAATGCGTTCGCGCGCGGACGCCGCACTCGATTAGCGCAGCGACGGGCGCAATCTTGCGCGCGCCTTGTGGCGCGAGGCGGCGAGCAAGCCACGCGCGCAAGACGGGCGCCAGGCACCGCACAAGGCAAGCTGCGCGGCGCAAAGAATACGCTAGCGGGGTCCATGCGCGGGCGCAACTCTCTTGTGAGACGCGCACCGGAGATGTTTCTAGAATTTTAAATCCGATTTTCCCTTTCCTTTTTGGATTCTTCCACCTTGTATAGGCTTAGGCTTATAAATAGCCCTTGGGGGATCCATAATTTCGTACACTCTCATTCATAGCACTTCTATACTTTAGTTTTTTGGTATTTTTCTCTTGTTTTCAACATTGGGATTGCTTGGATTCTTCCCCTTGAAGTTATTTTTGCTTCTTAATCAAAGAGTAAGATTTCTTCATCTCTTTTGTGTGATTTTAATTGTTGGGAGATTATTATTATTGCATGATCATGTTTATGATTGTTTTCTTTCCTTCAATTGAGATTATGATCCCATCCCCAAGCATGAACTAATTTCCTTGTTCTAGGATTAGGATGATTTGATTCAAATAAACAAGCATGAGTATTGATTAATTGATCGATTTCTGGATAAATTGCTTTATTTGATAATTGATTGTCTGATCAACTTTTGATTGTTTTGGGGAATAATTGAGATCGAGAGAAGATATTATTCCTGGACTAAATTTATTGAGGGGTTAGATATGAATCGAAATGTATTATCTAACCCTAGGTTTAATGAAAATAGCAAATTATGTTGGGATAGCCCTAATCTGTGAATACGAAAGTTATCGGACCTGGCTAGTTTTTACATGTTTGTTATATTTGTTAACCGCATGATCAATTAATTGGTATTCCTTGCGAGTTTGATGAGATGAATCCATAATCCTGACCTTCTTCCAAATCTTTTTTTAATCCAACTTAGTTTTAATTTGTCTTTTTAATTGTTTTCTTTTAGTTTAAATAAAACCAACAAGTCGATTAGAGTGTTTAGGATTTATTTTCTGTCTATTGTGATTCATAATAATTATTTGCCTAAAGTCTTCCTTGAGAGACGACTTGTGGTCAACTTGCTACCCTACAATTGATCTCGTTCTCTTGCGAGGATTGCTAGATTTATTTTAGGTGTTTAGCGGTTGAACAAAATTTTGGCGCGTTCTTGGGAAGGCTTTAGGCGTAATAATTATTGTGTCCTGCTTTTTCGTGTTTTTAGTTTAGGAATTTTTCTTGTTTGCTTTTTGATTTTTACCCTTATTCCACCTAAGACGTTTGATTTGTTTTCTTAAGTTTGTTTATGCAAGGTCGTAGGAATCTCAACTGAGCTTGCACCTTTCGTAGACGACATTCACCGCGTTCCGAGACGTATAAGGAACGAGGGGGACAACTCTTCGGTTTCTAGCGAGGATTCTCAGGATCTGCGTTCCAAAGGAAGAACAAACAGACGAGCCAAAGAATGGTGACAATCAAGACGAAAACAATGCAGAGGCACGCCAACCTTCGATGCGTGAGTTCATGCGCCCAGTTATCGGAACCGCGACCTCTTGCATCACTCTGGGACAAGCAGCACGGAACTATGAGCTAAAAAATATACACTTCAATCAGCTACCGTCGTTTTATGGAATGCCCAATGAAGATCCTCTCAACTTCATTCGGGAATTCTATTCATCATTCAAACTTTTCCTCTGCAGGATTTGAATGAGGATCAGCTAAGGATGCGCTGTTTTCCATACACTCTGAAAGATCGGGCAAAAACATGGCTGATGTCTCTACCTCCCAACTCTCTTACTACTTGGGAGGCGGTGTACAATAAGTTCATGGGAAGGTACTACTCTCATCAGAAAACTTCGGATCTACGAGGTAAGATAGCTACCTTTTGTCAAATGGAAGGTGAACCTTTTCATGAGGCATGGGATCGCTTCAAAGATTTACAGACTAAATGCCCACATCATCACTACCCATTGGAATTGTTAAACCAATTTTTCTATGATGGATTATCACATAACTTTCAATATATGGTTGACAATGCTGCTGGGGGTGATATGGGTGTGCACACAACCCAGGAAATTTATGATATTCTAGAGATGATGAGTGATAATTCCCAACAAAAAAGTGCCCGAGGCAAACGGGCTCCGTGAATGAATGAAATAGCACCAAGTTACGACGTGACAAAACAATTGGCCGAGTTGACTAAACAAGTTCAATTGTTGGCTACACACGGGGCAACCATCCAACGCCCCTTCCTTTGCCGAGTCATGCGAATTTGTGCCGAATTCGGTCATGGGGCTAATGTTTGTAATATGGTGGTTGATCAACAGTTGAGGACATTAACGCTATCCAGGGTTTTCAAAAAAGGCCTCGTAATGATCCCTACGCTCAAACTTATAACCCAGGTTGGCGGAATCATCCAAACTTCATTGGGGAAATTCGCAAAATCCATCTCAAATCCATCGAGGCCTCCTCCCCAAGGTCACCATCAAATCAACCTCGGCCGCCATCAATTGAGGAAAGTTTGAGTTCGTTCATTCAGGTTAGTAAGAAAACTCAAGAGGCCAACATTCAAATGGTTTGAGTCTGTGGAAGCTTCATTCAAACGTCTTGAAACCCAAGTTGGTCAATTAGCCACCCAAATGGGTGAAATTGCTCAACACGTGGTAAATAAAGGAAAGCTACCTAGCCAACCGCAACAAGCCCAAGCCGTCACCGTGTTACGAAATGGTAAGGTTATTGATAACAAAGTTGAAATTCCATTTTCTACTACTTTGACTAACCCTCAGTAGGTGACAAGGAGATCGAGAATGCGTCTACTTCAAAACCTTGCACAAGAAAGAAGAGGGGAGTAAGAATCATGCTTTGCACAAAACCAACAATCCTTACAAGCCTCCAATTCCTTTTCCAAGTCGCCTTCTAAAAGCGGGGATAAGCGTTCTTGGATTTCTATAACATGTTGTCTAAGGTTAATGTTAATTTACCTCTGCTAGATGTTATAAGAAATGTGCCACTTATGTCAAATTTTTCAAAGAACTCGCGTCCAACAAAAGGAAGTTTGGCGACAATGAGAAGGTGATAGTTTAAGAAGTGGCAAGTGCGATTCTTCAACACCAATTGCCTCCTAAACAACGAGATCCAGGTAGTTTTGTTATTAAAATTGCAATGGGAAACGCGGTAAGGAAACTTCCTGGATGCTTGATTTGGGGGCCTAGGATTAATCTAATGCCTTATTCTATTTTTAAACAACTTGATCTAGGAACTGAGCCCACTAGAATGTGTCTTCAACTTGGCCGATAGGTCCATTCGGTACCCTAAAGGTGTTATTGAAGATATTTTGGTAAAAGTGGGTGGTCTCATTGTCCCCTGTTGATTTTGTTGTTTTAGAAGTAGGTGAAGTGCAAAACCAAGCTAATGAGCACACACTTCATTAGGCCGCCCATTCATGGCCGCCACGCACACACTTATTGATGTTAAAAATGGGCGCATGACTATGATCGTTCTCGGGAAACGTGACTTTCTCTATTTCTCGATACTAAACCTATCCCCTCGCATGCATCACTTGAAAATTGCTCTTTCATTGATTTGATTGATGGGCGATCAAAAACACTTTCTTGCATGATTATAGTCTTGACACTTTGTTTCTTGAGCGGGATGATATTTTTGACGTCATGGAAGACGCGATGGGCAAGCCTAAAACGAGGGGGTGATGGAAATATTCGCTTTAGAAGATGTGGATAATAAACCCCAACAAAAACTAGAATTGAAAGAACTCCCAAAACATTTAAAATATGTATTTTTAGAAGCGGTGAGCGTGGAAGCGGTGATTATTTACTGCTGTACTTTCTAAAGAAGAAGAGGAGAATTGTTGGTGGTGCTTAGAAAATTTAAAAATGCAATTGGATGGGGGTTAAGTGATATCAAAGGGATTAGCCCCGCTACATGCATGCATAGAATTATTCTAGAAGAAGGGGCTAAGCTTTAGTAGAGAAGCTCAAAGAAGATTGAACCCCATTATGATGGAAGTAGTGAAAAAGAGGTATTAAAACTCCTAGTCAAGGGGTGATATACCCAATTACGGATAGTGAATGGGTGAGTCCGGTGCATGTTGTACCAAAGAAAAGTGGGATAACAATTGTAGAAAATGAAAAAGGTGAAATTATTCCCACTAGGACCACGATTTGGATGGAGGATGTGCATAGACTATAGGAAGTTAAATCTTTGCTACTAAAAAGATCATTTTCCCCTTCCCTTTATTGATCAAATGCTTGACAAACTTGCGGGACATAGTTTCTATTGTTTTTTGGATGGTTTATCGAGTTATTATCAAGTGGCCATCGCACCGAGGATCAAGCAAAAACTACTTTCACATGCCCGTTGGGACTTTTGCATTTCGACGAATGCCGTTTGGACTTTGCAATGCGCCAAAGAACCTTCCAAAGGTGCATGTTTTCAATTTTCTCGACATGGTTGAAGACTTCATTGAGGTATTTATGGATGATTTTTCTGTATTTGGATCCTCTTATTCTGATTGTCTTAATAAATTGGCTAAGGTTCTTGAACGATGCATTGAATGCAATTTAACTTTAAGTTGGGAAAAAAGCCATTTTATGGTGACAAGCGGAATCGTTTTAGGCCATGTGGTTTCAAAAAGAGGGATCGAGGTTGATAAAGCTAAAATTGATGTTATTGAAAAATTACCTCCTCCCATTAATGTTAAGGGCATTAGGAGTTTTCTTGGGCATGCTGGATTTTATAGAAGGTTTATTAAGGATTTTTCAAAAATTAGTCAACCTCTTTGTAAATTGCTTGCTCAAGATGCCCCTTTTGATTTTGATGAAAAATGTTTGAATGCCTTTAACACATTAAAAGAGAAGTTGATAACTGCTCCTGTTGTTGTTGCTCCTGATTGGTCATTGCCGTTTGAAATTATGTGTGATGCGTCTAATCATGCTGTAGGGGCCGTCTTAGGACAAAGAATTAATAAACTGCTCCATGTGATTTACTATGCTAGTTTGACTCTTAATGATGCACAAGTAAATTACACTACCACTGAAAAAGAACTATTAGTTTGTTTTCTCCTTGGATAAATTGAGATCTTACATTGTTGGGTCTAAGGTAATTATTCATAGCGATCACGCACCTGCGTTACTTGTTTTGAGTAAGCCACAAGCTAAACCTAGGTTAATTCGGTGGATTTTGATGTTGCAAGAATTTAATGTTGAAATAAAAGATAGAAAAGGGTGCGAGAATGTAGTAGCGGATCACTTGTCTCGTCTCACTCTTCCGATGATACTCTTGCTTCTCATAAAAATGAGCAGATAATTGATTCTTTCCCCCATGAGCAATTGTTTGAGGTTACTTCAATTCCTTGGTATGCCGACATTGTGAATTATCTTGCATGTGGAATTGTGAGAACTAACCTTTCATTTCAGGAAAAGAAAAGATTTTTGTCTACTTGTAGATTCTACTATTGGGATGACCCATACTTGTTTAAAATCTGCAAAGATGAAATTATCCGAAGATGTATCCCTGAAAACGAACAGAATGATGTATTGGCCTTTTGTCATGAAATGCATTGTGGTGGGCACTTTGGAGGCCGTAAAACGACCTTTAAAGTTCTCCAATCAGATTCTATTGGCCATCATTGTTCAAAGATGCACATAATTTTGGGGCCGACATGCGATAGATGCCAAAGGACTGAAATATTAGTAGGAGGAATGAGATGCCTCTGAATAGTACATTGGTCGTTGAAATATTTGATGTATGGGGTATTGATTTTATGGGCCCTTCCCCAAGTCTTTTGGTTATGAATATATACTTGTTCTTTGTCGATTCGTGTCCCTGGGTTGAGGCAATCCCCACAGGACTTGTGATGCTAACACTGTCATCAAGTTTGTGCGGAAAATATCTTAAGCGGTTTGGATTCCCGAGAGCTATCATTAGCGATGGGGAAAACATTTTGCAACAAGTTATTCAAAAACTGATGAAGAAAAACGGCATCACACATAAGGTAGCTACACCTTATCATCCTCAAACTTCCTGACAAGTGGAGACTACCAACAAGCAAATAAAAGGAATCTTAGAGAAGATCAGAAATCCTACAAGGAAAGATCACGACCAAGTTAAATGATGCGCTTTGGGCATATAGATGACTTATAAAACAGTTTTAGGAATGAGCCCCTATAAACTAGTTTTCGGGAAAGCGTGTCATTTACTGATTGAAGTAGAGCACAAGGCATATTGGGCCATCAAAGCAACAAATTTTGAATTGGATAAAGGCGGAGCCGAAAGAAAGTTGCAACTTTCCGAACTAGACGAACTTAACTAATGACGCTTATGAAAATGCGCGGATATATAAAGACAAAGTGAAGCGATTGCACGACAAGAAAATTGTTCATAAAAATCTCGAACCAGGTATGAAAGTTCTTTTATTCAATTCACGATTTGCATTTATTCCCGGGTAAATTGAAGTCGAGATGGAGCGGGCCATTTGAGATCGAAGAAGTATACCCCTATGGAACGGTAAAACTACTTAATCCAAGGACGCATGAATCTTTCAAGGTAAATGGTCAACGGGTTAAGCCATATTTTGAAGGGGTATCTCGGGCCGAACAATTGAGAGTATAGCCCTCGAAGACGCGTCACATAAGAACCATACTCGGTATCGTCAAGCTAAAGACGTTAAATAAGCGCTTATTGGGAGGCAACCCAATTTTTGTTTTTTTGTTTTTTTTTATTATTTCTCGACTAACCGTATCTAATGGTTTGTTTGAGTTCTTTTCCTCTTCTTATAAAAAAAATAATAATAATAATAAAAATATATATATATAAAAAAAAAAAAAAAAAAAAAGGTTGTGCGCGGACGCCCAGACATTTGTGCGACGCGCAATGACGACGGACGGAGAACAATCGACGCTACAGATGGGGTGCGCGCGCGCACACAAACACGCAAGATCAATGCGCGGGCGCTGATGGTGCAAAAGCACGCTGCACAGGGCAGACAAGACTCGTTATCGGCAAAAAGGGCGGCGATTTTTTCCCCAAAATTCACTTGCAAATCCCCTCTAAACCCTCTCCAAATTCATCATATACACAAATTCGACCTCAACATCATCATCACGCTCCGATTAATCGAGCATCTTCCATCAATGGCATCACATAGAGGCAAAAGGGCACAAGAGGGAACTTCTAGGGCTCACGAGGACACTCCAATGGTCCCGGTTGATTTGGCCGAACAATTCGACGCCCCCTTCCCAATCTACTCCGAGGAGGAGGGGCAACGGTATACACGGATTAGTCAACGCGAGGTACCCTCTTCTCACCTACTAAATTTACGAATTTTGGATGATTTGGGGTTGAAGGGTGATTTCATGCTCTTGTTGAAGCTTTGGGTTGGAAGAAATTTATTAATTTGACGAGTGTTGCATACTCGGAATTGGTTGTTGAATTTTATACTACACTTCGCTTTTCTGACACGCACTTAACGGACTTCACTTGCCGTTTGCTTGGGGTTGAGTATAGGGTGGATTATAGAGTAATGAAATCGATTTTTGGATTTTCTACTAGAGGTGTGCGATCTGTCCCAAACTCGTTTAATGCTAAACAATTTTGGTTGGAATTGACTGATTTCGATAATTTTTCGAGTAAAGGGGCCAAATGTTCATTCAAGACCGGCTACTTATTTGTTTCATAAATTTCTCGCACATCAGTTATTTGGGAAAGATGAAAGTAATAAGGTGACATGCCCATAATTATTTTTTATGTATTGTGCTAAGTCCCGTACCAAAATTTGCACTACCGCTTTTGTGTTTGATACATTTTATCGGATTCAGAAGAAGAGTACATACAAATTGGGAATGGGCCATTTTGTGTCACTTTTTGCCCTACATTTTGGGATTGCTGATATCGCTAGTCTTAATTATCATGAGGTGGAAAGAACTTTTATTACTAAGGAAAGTATGCTTGGTTCAGAATTTTTAACTAAGGCAGGGGAATTCCGGGATCCTACTACTCGCAAATGTTTTAACAACCATAAGTGGAACCCGATGGCGCTTACCGACCTCGACTACTACCTTTGGGGACGATAGTCGAGGCGCCGATGATAATCTTGATCCGAGATGAGCCACAGGACACTCATTTTGCTTCTGGTCCCTTCCCCGGGTCCATCTTGACCGGGCCAGGGCGACACCACTTTTTTGAATGCCATCCTATCACGCCTTGATTCTATGCAAGGCAACTTCATCCATTTTCGAATCGGATGATCGACGTGCAATAGCGGATAAATCGGCCTTAACACCCTCATGAGCGATATGAGCGTCCGGCTAAACTCACTTGACAATTGGGTGCGAGAATATTGAATGAATCGACGCTATCTTTTTCGCCTCCACCCCCCCCACCACCTCCCGGGATGATCGGTGATGTTTTTCTTTTCTCTTTTTTCTTTCCTCTTGTGTGTTTTTCTCCCTTTACATGCGGATCTTTTCTATTTTTGCATTTTATTTTTCACTAACTCTCGATTTTCTTTTAGTTTTTTTTTTTGTTTTGGTGTTTTCTTCTACATTTGGCTTTTGCGAGAATCATAGACGGATGTATTTTTATATTACTTCACAATCTCCGAAATTTTCGGGACGTATTTCATCTCTCCTTCATTTGTTTTACGCATTGAGGTCATTGCGTGTTTTAAGTGTGGGGGCTAATTTAAATCATTAATTATATAAATTGATTGCTTGTAATAAAAATTTTACTTTGCCTATTAATTGTCCCCTAGTTTAATAATAATGCTATTTAGTTAACTTGAAATCGATGCATTACTTTGAGACTCAATTAGGAAATGACATTACGGACTTGATGCATAGGATTTGACTAAGTTGTGAATTAACCCTTATGATAAACGAGTTAGCGATGGGTAAACAATACTCAAGGTTGTGGGGTATGAATTACGATTTTATTGATGTAAATTGAGTTAAAACTCTTATTTTATTATATGGATTACAAAATTGCTAGCCTTGCGAAAAAAAAAAAAAAAAAAAAATTGCGAGATAAGCGCCGAAAAAAATGCAATAACGAGCGCTATAAAAAAAAAAAAAAAAAGAGGAACAATCGAGATTATACTCATTGGGTAAACCGCTTAGTAACTAGGAGCATTCATGTGCCCCATGTTTGACTTTTTACGTAAAACGGTTTACACATGAGTATGGGAAACCACCCTAGAGTCTTTGGAAAACATCCAAAGTTTACACCTAGTGGATTAATATCTCGGGAAGTCCAAGCAAAAAAAAAAAAAAAAAAAAAAAAAGGGCTAGTACTTAATGTAATTTATACATGAATATAAGGGTTGCGACTTTTGATACAAATTTGAAATTTTGTGAATAAAGCCAAACACTTTGAGTAATTGCTTAACTTTAGCTAAGTGAGTTTATTGCGAAGGTTGAGGATCGATGAGGAATAATCCGAGGTAGATGGAACTTGATGTCATGGAAAAATCAATTTTCAAAATAAGCATTATATTTCTTGATTAAATTTATAGGCATTATTATTTGCTTGAGGACAAGCAAAAGGCTAAGTGTGGGGAGTTGTTTTATATGTTTTTGTGTGTGAATTTTGCGTGATTTCTATATTTTTGTATGAATGAGTGTGCGTATTTTTGTGTCTTTTCGCCCCATTTTATATTGTCATATGTTACGTATGGTATTTTTGGTTGTTTAGTAGGTTTTTGTAAAAAGAGAACTTAAAAACGGACAAAACGGTCGAAAACAGGACATTATGGCGATCGACGGTTGGGGATCTTTTGAAGTTGTCTTGTAGCGCTACACAAGACGGTAGCTACCAGCGAACGCAAGATTGGCGTAAATGCGTTGCGCGGACGCCGGACGCGACTCGATTAAGCGCGACGACGGGCGCAATCTTGCGCGCGCGCGCCTACAAGCGAGGCGGGCGAGCAAGCCACGCGCAAAGACGGCGCCCGAGCACCCGCACAAGGCAAGCTGCGCGGCCAAAGAATAATCTGCTGCGGGTCCATGCGCGGCGCGCCTTTCTCTGCGGGACGCGCACTGGGAGATGTTTCTAGAATTTTAAATCCGATTTTCCCTTTCCTTTTTGGATTCTTCCACCTTGTATAGGCTTAGCTTATAAATAGCCCTTGGGGATCCATAATTTCGTACACTCTCATTCATAGACTTCTATACTTTAGTTTTTTGGTATTTTTCTCTTGTTTTCAACATTGGGATTGCTTGGATTCTTCCCCTTGAAGTTATTTTTGCTTCTTAATCAAAGAGTAAGATTTCTTCATCTCTTTTGTGTGATTTTAATTGTTGGGAGATTATTATTATTGCATGATCATGTTTATGATTGTTTTCTTTCCTTCAATTGAGATTATGATCCCATCCCCAAGCATGAACTAATTTCCTTGTTCTAGGATTAGGATGATTTGATTCAAATAAACAAGCATGAGTATTGATTAATTGATCGATTTCTGGATAAATTGCTTTATTTGATAATTGATTGTCGATCAACTTTTGATTGTTTTGGGGGAATAATTGAGATCGAGAAAGATATTATTCCTGGACTAAATTTATTGAGGGGGTTAGATATGAATCGAAATGTATTATCTAACCCAGGTTTAATGAAAATAGCAAATTATGTTGGGATAGCCCTAATCTGTGAATACGAAAGTTATCGGACTGAGCTAGTTTTTACATGTTTGTTATATTTGTTAACCGCATGATCAATTAATTGGTATTCTCTTTGCGAGTTTGATGAGATGAATCCATAATCCTGCAGACCTTCTTCCAAATCTTTTTTTAATCCAACTTAGTTTTAATTTGTCTTTTTAATTGTTTTCTTTTAGTTTAAATAAAACCAACAAGTCCCGATTAGAGTGTTTAGGATTTATTTTAAATCTATTGTGATTCATAATAATTATTTGCCTACTAAGTCTTCCTTGAGAGACGACTTGTGGTCAACTTGCTACCCTACAATTGATCTCGTTCTCTTGCGATGATTGCTAGATTTATTTTAGGTGTTTAGCGGTTGAACAAAAAGTATATGTTATCAAAGTAAATATTATTTATTTGCAAAGTTATATATAACATTGTTTAAGAGTCACATTTTAATACAAAAAGTATCACTTTTGTTCTAAAAGTATATATATTTTCAAAGTAACAAAATTAATTTTCCTAAAAAAAAATAACAAAATTAATACAAAAAGGTATACTTGTTTATGTGGGGTCATTGCCAATCTCCAACACCATATTAATAAGTTTATCACCTTTTTAGTCAAAAGTATTATATTTTCTAATTAAAGTGTTAAATTTTTGGTCAAAAGTATATTTTTTCCTCAAAAAGTATTACCGTGTTGATTTTGGCAGATGGATCCCCACAACCCGTGATCCAGCCCAAAAGACCAGTGATATTTACATAAAAATTTGACTTACAGACGAGTGTGATTATGATTAAAATGTATTAATTTTTTCTCGAAAAGTATCACTTTTACTCTAAAAAGTATATGTTTTCAATGTAATTTTTGGGGGTGGTGACATAGTATCAATATATAGGGGCGATGTCAGTTTAGACTCGAAAAATATCACTTTTTACTTAGAAAAGTACATGTTTTTAAAGTAATACAATTGATATTATTTACCTATAAAGTTATACACATAATTGTTTAAGTATCACTTTTTATTAAGAAAAGTATCACTTGTACTCTAAAATGTATATATTTTCAAACTAAAATATTAGTAGTTTCTAAAAAGTATAAATTTTTCTTCTAAAAAGTATTATTAATTTCACTAAAAAGTATTAGTTTTTGCCAAGAAAATATTTAGTTTTCTCTCAAATTCCACAATCCAACTCCTAAAGTCTTCAACATCTTCTCTTGTTTCCCAACCCATCCTCTCTCTTTATTTTATTCGTTCTAACAATCACTCTATGTAATTTCTCATTGTCTTTCTCTCACACACACACAAAATTATATAACTAAGCAAAACCAAGAAATTCATCTTAACTCCAATCTAATTTTCTCAATGAGCAACAACAAAGTGACTCATATTCATTATGTAGTTGCTGATAAATTGACTTACAAGATATCAAGTCTTCCAATATTCTCCTCGCCCAAAACTTGAGTGCAATCATTAATGATTTTGGTCTTACTTCTCTAATGGCAACGACTCCAATCCCTTTTTTGGTTTTGGGTTGGATGTAGACCGAATTTGGATATTGAGGATCCGTTTCACCGGTTTAGATCCGTGAGTGAGGCAGATCTCAAGAGACTCACTCATTTATTTAATGCGCCATAAATACTCAATGACAAAGGTTTTATTGTACTAAATAACCTCCCAAAAAAAAATTGGGCCCACCTCTTATCCTGTCCGAATTCTTTACATAATTATATAATTTTTTTTTTGAAAGGTAATTATATAAATTTATTGATCTTTAGGAAGTGTTTCATTTGAAGCCCCAAAAAAAAAATGAGAAAAATGGAGCTGATCACCAGAAAAAAGACAGGGCCGGAAAAAAAAAAAAGTGTTTCATTAAATAAACTCTTTGTGTATTATAACATTGGTTTGGTCTTTAAATAGGGTTGAGGCCAAACAAGCCCAGGTAATTTGATAATCGGACCTGCCACCTATGTATAGGTCAATGGCTTGCTTAGTATAATTACTTTATTAGGCCTACCTTTTTTTCTTTTTTTTTTTGAAGAATTATTAGGCCTACCTTGTTTCACCATTATTGTTCCTAGACCGTAAAGTTCCCTCACTAGGCCCATATCCAATAGACAATTCATTGGTAATTTGGTATTAGACTGTTAGGCCTAGACTCAGCCATCAACTCCAATAGGAATGTGTTGATGGAGTCCAATAAACTATTTATGGGTTTTGTTTTACAGCCCGGAAATTTAGCTTTAATGGCCGCCCATTTAGAAATGGCCTGGTTCTTAATTTCTTACTATTGAGAGCTTAAGCTACAAAAAGCCCAATTATCCTATTGCGATGAGCCCGTCAATCATAATTGGGTCACTACGTACAAATCCTCCAAAGTTTACGTACAAGATTTGTTTCACTAAAGCAGTTGGTTGTAATTAAATTTTGTGTTGTCTAACATGATTTTTGGATTTTGGAATAGGGTCTTTCGATAAGATCTTAAGTAAAATTATGTGATATTTAAGTGCTAATTTACGCTTATTTGCAACGAGCCCAAAAGCTTTTTGCGTAGTTCTTGATCAGGATTTTGACATGGGCCGGTTCCCAAAAAGCCTGCTGGTCTCATTACCTATTCTAAAATATTAGGCCTATATAGTTTTACGTATGTATATATTTTTGCACATCAGAAATCTATAGATTAATTTGGTTTAATTGCAAAATTGGCCACATAACTATGGAAGATTGGTGATTTTGGTCCTGTAGATATCTTAGTAGCAATGATGGTCCCACAAAATTTGATTTAGTACAAATTTGGTCCCATATATTCTATTTTGCGCAATTTTGGTCTCAAATAAGTATTTTAATATTTATTTTATTCCCAAAATATCATTGGACATAGTCCAAATACCCATATAATATAACTATGAACAATCAAAAATGTTGCCGAAAGATAAAATTGTCAATGACCAAAATTATCATATTCAGAAATTATAAGGCTAAATTGTCAAGAAACTTAAAGTTACAGAACTAAAATTGAAAGTAACGCGATAAGTTTACTTTTTTTATTGAGTACAATCACAAAGTTCTGATAGGGGGAGACTGGTGAGATTTGATGAAAGGTCAATAGTGTGGTTTACAAATGTTCAAACCAACTTAGCTAGAATCAATTTCGATGCTATAAGTTTACTGATCAGCACTATCAACAAAAACATTATAGTGTAAGATAAAATGTATCTTCAACTAAAATTGAAATGGGATTATGGAAATTTAGTTTCAAAAATTCAATCATAATGACCCCCATTTATAATCACTGTGGACAATGACCCAACAATCATTTCTAATGGTTAATTAGCAGCAACATGCCCATATCACGTGACCCACCACTAGCATATGATATATGCGGGAAATTCTAGAAATTATTCCATGTACCACGTTTACAAAAACTATTACATTCGACACATATACAAACGTGTCAATAAAGATAATTTAAACATTTTTCTTATTGTGACTTTTATCACATACGACATTTTATCTTTGGTTTTAGTGTTATGAGTGATTCAAATCATGTAAAGGCCATCTCCAACCCAACTTCAAATCCTACACTATCACACCAAATACGCAAAAACTTCCTCCAACCCAACTCTAAACCTTACACCAAATTTGGTGTGGTGAATAGTATTACACCAAATTTGGTGTAACACTATTCATTTACACCAAATTTGGTGTAATGCAATATCCCCTATTTGCCCTCCATTCTCTTCTACTTTAAATTTAAATTCGATTGTATCCTCACTTTAAATATAATTAAATTATATAACTTGGTTTTAATAATTAATCAACATTTACTATAAGTAATAATAAATAACAAATAATTATAATTAAATTAAAAGAGATACTAACATTAATTTTAATATTTATTTTTGCAATATAATTAATTAATGTAATATTAATTAAATATAAGTTTTTAGTTAATTATATTAACAATAATAAACTATAATTAAATGAAATAATTGTATAAATAAATAAATTTGGTTACTAGAAAATGAAAAAGAAAGAATAAAATATTCATTTGGTGTAAGATTTAGTGTAATGGGATGGAGATGGTTTTGAAAAAATTCTGTAAAAACACCAAATTTGGTGTAGTTTTTCTACACCAAATTTGACAATGGGTTGGAGATGGTCTAATACTATCAATTTTTGTTGCCAGCAGGTATAAAATTCCTACCAACACATGACAAATAATGACCAATCTTTTTCTGCAAGAATGGTAAAGTCAAGTCATTATTGGATCAGGGCTGGCCCAATTCTTCAGAGGAGGCCCTATATTTCAAACTGTGTGATAGAAATACATCCACAAGTTGTAAATGTTTGTGGTATAATGTGACAGGTAGAGATAGTAATGGAGCGAGTTGGGTTGGGTATCTTGATACCTACAGTAGTCCCATCTTTAGAACGAGGTGGGATGAGTCGACCCGTCTTGTTCCAAATTAAATAAATTTAAAATAAAAAATAAAAAAAAAGAAATAAAATATTTATGTTTAATATATTTATAAAATATTTTTTACAAAAAATATTATTTTAAATTTTAAAATATTAGATATAATATTGAAAGATAAAAAATATATTATAACATATATTATAAATGGAAAATATATATTAAATATAATACATAGGCGGGCAAGTATTCGCGAGCGGTGATCTTCGATACTCCCCATCCCGCCCGCTCGAGTTACGGGCGAGACATCGCGAGTACTGCGGGTCATGTCGAAATTACCATCCCTAGTTACAACAGTATCGTTCACATATGTTTTCTGTGTTCAGATAGTTTATTCAGACAAGATCTACTGAAAAGAGAAGTCAAACGATTAAAAAGCAATTGAGAAAACATGAGGTTTAGCCTAATTAATATGAAACTCCAATCATCTTTTAAAATTAAAATTATCCCTTAAATGCTAAAAACACCCCTTTAATTAAAGTTTGTATTTAATTTCTTAACAAAGAAGTAACGCAATTTGTAAAAGAGAAACAAATGAATTTTGAAAGTTATAATGTTTATGTAATTAACCCAAAGTAATATTGCCACCAAATATGAATATGAATTGTGTGAACCATAGCCACCCGGCCCATTCATATATAGCTACCCCGGAAAGATTATCTCAAATTGGGATCAATTTTGTCTTTCAGGTGGTTGAGGCATGTATTGTTAGGATGAATGACCCGAGTTCATACGAAATACAGTGCGTGTGTGTCACCACAAGTTTCCCATTGTACTCAAAATAAAAAATTGTGGGTGAAGCGGATAGCTAAACAATTATCAAAAATTATTTCATGCAGCTTAATAAATAAGTAGCTACTAAGAAAAAATAATGTAAGTACTCCTGCAGTAACTTTTAATATTGACGATCCCTCATTGAAGTTTTCACCACTGACAGCATAAATTTCTACCAGTTAAGCACAACATTGATTCCATATGAGTACGTGTGACTCTTCCCTAATATCTCCCAATGTATTAGAAAAATTATTGATTGTCTTAAGTTTCTAGCGTGAATATTTGAGAACAGTAGTAGTAATTATAATAATAATAATAATAATAATAATAATAATAATAATAATAATAATAATAATAATAATAATAATAGTTCACTAATTATAAATTGTGCCTCCATAATCCCAGCATCGACGTGTTAATCTTAATTAACAAATTAACGTCAGTAATCCTAGAATGCCTAGTAGAGAGGAGACGTGTATGATAATTTGCAAACATGCTTACTCTTCCATATTTTTTATTTAGTATTTAATTTGAGAAAGAAACCATAAATATTATATAGTATTATATATCTTATTTTAATTCCCGTAAAAATCTATGTTGTCATGGTTCTAGCTAGCTAACTTTATTTAGATACATATGTTTTACAATTCTATAATTTAATAGCCAACAATTAATATCTTCTATAAAAATAATAATTAAGTAAAGTACAAGGTATCGTGGCAAGAAACCCTCAGGGTAGATCAGATTAGGGTTGATAATTTTAAGCCGTCGTTAGGTATAGAATAAGGACTTTAAGAATAATTGACACATATTACTGGTTCTCCTCCACTATATAAGTTTAATTAGTAATTAATTAGCCTTTAATCCTCTACGTGTCGTTTAGTATGATATCCCAACGCTACTTAATTAGAAACTTCGGTCCATATTGTTTAGCTCGATTTATAATTAAAAATAATAATTACACGCAAATGATTTTTTGTAATTTTATCTTGGTTGCTTAAAAGTACTCTTTACAATAAAACACAACCAATGGAGAATTTTGAATTTAAATTCTTAATTGGCACCCATTTATTCTTTGGCATGCACGTGATTTTGTATCATCTTGTGTTTCAAATTAATATTATTCCAATACGTTAAATGTATTGATGACATCATTAATTTACAAATATATCTAAGATACTTGAAATATGAGATGAAATTATATTTTTAAAAAATAAATAGCCAATCGAGATGTTTTATTTGTCTATTATTCTTTTTCTTTTTTAATAAGTTAGGAGTAGTGGTTGGAGGAGGAATAAATTTTAATGAAAGCTGAAACACGTTCGAACCCGATCAAGACTCTTCTGAAAGAAATGGTAAGCGATCTGCATGAGCTACGAGCTCGTGGTTTTGTCTATTCATCCAAAGGTCTACTCCATATAAGAAAAAAATGAATTAAAGTTTAAAATGTCAATAAATCTACACGCATATTGGTCCAAAAAGTTTTGAACTATCAAAGTGACAGCCCACTATTAAGGTATATGAGTGGATGAATAATTGTTTAGTTAGTTATGCGAGATAGGTATATATGCTCCAAAGTTGATAATGACCAATTTTTTTCGAGAACAATTTTCAAATGAACTTGAATCTAAAAGTCTATTTTCCATAATAATAATGTTTGTTTATGGTTAATTTAAAATGTACTTTATATAGTTGCTTTTGCAAAAATTTCATTCTAGAGAATTGAGTTGAAGATTATGAAAATGCGAAGATAATTTTTGCAAGTTACAACCCTTGTATTTGTTTTTTTTTTTTTTCGATCAAAATCATTCGCCAAAAATAAAAGAATATGATCGTAGAAAATCTTGGCTATGCCCATGCTCAAGGAAACTAATTTTTATTTTAAAAAAATAATCAAGACTATCTGGTATTCACTGTTCAAGCAGTGTTTATGGACCTCTAACTAGCTATCATTTTCCATATTAGGGCCACGATGACTAGAGATGGCGGTGGGCGTGGATTTCCCGTTCCTCGGGGATCCGCCCCGAACAGGGCGAGATTCCCGAAATTTTCCCATGGGGACGGACGGGAAAATTTTCTCCCGTTGCGGGGGCGGGATCATACTCCCACGGGGGCACGGGGATTCCCACGGCCGCGAGGGACGGGGATGGGGATCGCCCCCGCCCGCCCCGCCCGTTGACATCCCTAACGGTGACACACTGTCTCTATTATGGAGGATTTGAATTTTTTTCAGTTCCTTTTTTTTTCATGATACGTATGCACGAAAAATATTTTTTATATGTATTTGATTATGAATATATAGTATACACAAAGAAATACAATATTAAAAAAATTAATACCATGGGATAGACAACAAGACAAAGTGTAATAAAAACTGTTGATCCATAGCTGACAAACTTGTCATAATTATAAGTGTAAATAACCATCAAAATCAAGCCCATATGAAAAACAATGACAATTTGACAGTTGGAGGTTGAGACGCCATAATTGAGTAAGTTTTAGGGACAAGTTTTGATTAAAAAATAGTACCAATCCTGTATACGTGGTCCAAATCCTATTTTTTAGACCTTCTAAAAGTCAATATCTTGCTCAGAATGGTATTTTACAATTACTAAGCCCTACCTACCAGCAGCAATTTAAGACAAATTAATTCAAGGAAAAATATATACACACTTACTTTTTTTTTTGAGAGGATATACACACTTACTAGGCTAATTAGGATTGGATTGTCATATTCTCATATCTTTTTTAAGTAAATAAATATCTGTTTATTATGACATATATATAAACCAATAAGTGAAATTTTAGCGAGTCTACAACATATAAATGATCTCTACAGAGGCTCGCTTCTATACATCATTGGCAGTCAATAGGCCCTCATAATATAAGTTTGGGTATATGTATTATATGTTACATATATGCATTATACCTATCTAAAGTCTACCATTAATTAAAAACAGTAAATAAAACTAGATGAATTATTTGCTTAAACAAGAAATACTAAGGCCTAGTTTGTTTATGTTTCCAACAACCTATTTCCAATTTCTAACTATTCATAAACCTAATCATTTTGTTTATAAAATTTTCAATGGAATCATCATTTTCACATTCTATTTTTCACATAAAACTACATCTCAAACCTATAATTTCAATTCCTAACTCTATACACTATCATACATCACTCATCAAATACTATTCTCATTTTTTCATCCAATTATACATATGGGGCCCACAATTACCAACTCTATCCACTTAAAATATTATTATTTTTTAATTATTTGTACCTAATGGGACCTACCACCCTACAATCTTACAAATATAATATTATATATTCAATTAAAACATTTAACCACTACCAATTTTTTCAAATTATTATATATATAAAATAATACTTCAAAACTACTCAACCAAACACAATCTCATTTCCAAACCTACATAAAACTCATTTCCATTACTCATCCAAACATATTTTCAATTTTCACACAAAACCAATAAATTCTCAAAATTTAATTTCCAACACTAGAAACTAGAAATGGTTCATGGAAACATAATCATGCAAGGCCTAATATGCTTTTATATAGCATGCACTACTATAGTGGTTATGATAATTGGATCTATTGTCTCTCAAGATCTTGATGATACTTATATAGTATCGATAAAATTCGATTTGAAATTTTCTAATTAGGGCTTGAATTTTTTACTTTTAATGTAGTTTAATACTAGATTGTAAAACTTAAATCATATTTAACAACTTGTCCCTAAGTGTTAATATATGAAAATAATTCACGAGATTTCTATTCATACGTTGGTTACGATTCGTTGACAATGTCGCAACCATTTTCCTCAAAAGCATTGTGCCAAATCATGTGCATATGTTGTGCTGACGTATGTAAGAATCACCGAGACGTGGCTATTAACGATTGGCGACCATTTCCCACGTGGCCTGCTAAAGCTAGCAACCCTGCTGGTCAGGTCAACGGAGAAGATTACGTTACGTGGCACTGTGCAACACTTTCATTGATAGGGCTTTTTAATTTCGTAGGGTGGCCCACCATTCCTTTTAGACCGTTGACGTTTTGGCGCGTAAACAAATGTGAAATGATACAGTTAGTTATTTTGCTGCACGGTTTAAACGGCGGGACGGTGTTTCTGATTCCATTTCCGGTTATGAATTTGCCTAACTACGAAAAGTCACATTTTATTTGGCTTCTAAATGGGACTATTTTATTTATTTGCAATTTGGGCTTAATTAGTGCTAATGAAAAATAATGCACGACATTGACAAAGTACATAAAAATACATATTATTCAAATTTTCTCACATGGGATTCAATCTAATTATGTTGCCCAAAATAGTTCGGTACATATTTGTCAATCACATGGAAAAAGTCATATAAATATTACGTCGATATATATACTTGATATAGCATCTAGATCTAGCATCTAGCATCAAGTATCTTATTTTTTAGGAAATTTGTACGAATTAACTGGTGCGACATGGGTATCATGATGTAAAATTTGGATTGAACTAGACTTTATGTTCCACATTCATATTTCACTTTTTATAGATAAATGTCACACGTACAAAATGATGTTATAATTATAAATGTGTCATCCAATACAGTTGACTATGAAATGGAATAGAAGTTTTGAATAGGAGATCTGGTCCCGTAATGAGGACCAAAGATAGATTTTGGTTTAAGTTCTATTAGCATGGGTGTGATCAATTTAATTATTTATTATTGATTATTGTAATATCTTGATGTTACAAGTATATAATAATTGACCAATTTTATAAATTAAAATATTATAGTTGCTATGTATTTGATCGTTCCTTAAATGTAATAGTTACTATTCTTATGTTGTACTTCCTCCATCTCAAAAAGATAGACTACCGTTTCTTTTTCGTCTGTCCCGAATTATAGGCTTGTTTTCTTATTGAGAATATTAATTATATAACAATAGACTAAATTGCCCTTATTTAATTCACTTATATAATTATGGAGGCTTGAGATTAATGATGATATACCACCATTCAATGCAAGAGCAAAGTAGAAAGAATACGAAAAAAACTATAATATCAATTACATTTATTATATTTTTTTAATCTGTTTGAATTGTTCTACTCACCTATTTTTATGGGACGGAGGGAGCAATAACATAGGTATGCTCTTATTTAATGTAAAATTAAGTACTTTAATGGGTAGGTTTAAATTGACTGATCCTTGATTACTTTCTAGTGAGATTTAAAGCATATAAAAGGATTTCTAGTATAGTTTCCGAATCAGATCCCTCCTCCATTTTTGTTTCGATTTCCTTTTACTGAACTTGTATTAATTAATTCTTATCACGTCTTCTGTTGCCTCCTTGTAGAGGCAACAATATATTTTGTCTAATTAATTAAATTATCCAAATGAGAACATAATTAGACCTGGAATTAGTAAAAATATATCATAGGTCAAGTGGTCAGCCAATCCCAATTAAAGTAACATGCCGAAATGCTAGTCTAGTTTCCGGCCGGCATCAACAAGATCGAAAAGTATGTATGTTTATATTAATTAATTAATGGTTGATCATCATGATCTCTTCTCCACGTCTTCCTCTAGAATCTGAATTTCTACTTAACTATTGAGAATGAAGATCGTCATTTTGATTTGATTCCTCTAAAATTTACACTATAAATTTATTTATTTAACTATCCTTTTAGATATATTAATAAGTAATTTATTTATATACGTGAATAATTAGTTAGTCTTTGGATAATCGTAATTAAGAAGATTGCAATGCTTTATTATACAAAAAGATACCAAATAATTGGGAAAAAAAAAGATTGAATATACAGCCTATAGTAAAGGAAATATTCATTTTTGGGCAAAAGGAATATATACTGGTAAATTAGTGTTTACGTAGAATGTTTTTTAGGGACTTTTCATAGAATTTTTTTAGAATCAAAATGAATTTCATTTATTCATCAAAATAAATTTACAATTGAATATAACGAATGAAAAAATAGGTGCAAGCTCTAATCATAAACCTATACAAATCTAATTTTGTTTTTTGAAAAAACTATATTTGACGGAGATACTAGACAAAATATGTACTCAAAATATTCTAGCTCGCTTCTATCACGTATCGTCGGGTAATGACTCATATGATCTTGAGGACATATGAGATAAACTATTAATTAAAAAAAGCCATCTGTCCGGACAAATAAAAGTCACATATTAAGAACAAATTTATTTAAAAATAAAGAATGAAAATTACTTCGCTCATCCTTGGAGGATGGGGAAAGAAAAGGATGAAAAATATGGAGAATAAAAATGGCTAGGATTTTGACAGAAGAGAAATAGAGTTTGTTTACATATAAATTAATGCATGTGTTTCTTGCAAATGTTTGGGGAAGAATTTTGTTTGATTGTTGATTGTAAATTCATGATTACAATTTACAATACCTTAAAAAATAATTTATAAGAATTTGTATAATCTAAAACTTATTATAATTAATATAAAAATCATATAAACAAACTCAATATATTTATTATAAATAAATAAAAAAAAATTATTTTCGTATCTATTAAATCTAAATTCTAAACACAATATTCTTTCCAACTTTGCAGTCGACTGTATAGCTAGCAGCCTAGCACACCTTTTAGCCTACGTGAGCCTCACGTATCATCCCACCACGTGTCCTTATCTCACATCCTTAGTTTACCTACCAGCCACCCTTGCCTCCCCCTTATCCTTTATATATTCTCCCTCTAATTCCCAATCCCTGGAATTAAATCTCAATTTAAATTTTTTTCTTTTCAAAAACCCTCTCAAAATCACATAAAATTACAGTAACATCTGCAATGACGACCGGAAAAATCAACGGCGCCCCGACTTCGCCGGAGAAAAACAATCTCCGACGCCGTCGGAAACTCGGAGCCATCCTCTCCTCCTCCGATCCATCCACTCAAGACAACGAGTACGATGATTTCTCTAGTCATCGCTATTCCTCTCGCCGTAACAGTGACGCCTCCCCCATAATCACAAGCCCAGCCACCGGCGGCCACAACGCCACCGTGTTTTATTCCAATCCAAGCACAACATATTCTTCTCCGTATAATAATTCCATGTCGCCGTGGAGCCAACCTTCCCCATATACAAAATCCCCATGGATCCATCAACCTGTTTCATCGGTAGTATTTCCGGCGAACGATCAGGAAGACGATGAACAGGAGACGAATATGCACACGAGGTACGGCCTCATCGGATCGCTTTTCCGAGAAGAAGGCCACATTTATTCGCTCGCCGCCGCAGGGGATCTGCTGTATACCGGCTCGGATAGTAAGAATCTGAGAGTTTGGAAGAATTTGAAGGAGTTTTCTGGATTTAAATCGAGTAGCGGATTGGTGAAAGCAATTGTTGTGTTTGGGGATAAGATCTTCACGGGTCATCAGGATGGGAGAATCCGGATCTGGAAATTTTTGGGCGGGAAAAGGAAAAATTACAAGCGGGTAGGAAATTTGCCCACGACGCGAGATCTGTTAATGAAATCGATTAACCCGAGAAGTTACGTTGAGGTGCGGAGACATCGGAATGTTCCGTGGGTAAAACATTTCGACGCCGTTTCGTGCTTGAGCATCGACGAGGATCAGGGTTTGTTGTACTCTGGTTCGTGGGATAAATCGATGAAAGTGTGGAGAATTTCGGATTCGAAATGCCTGGAATCGATTCAGGCGCACGACGACGCCGTTAATTCGGTGGTCGTCGGATTTGACGGTTTAGTTTTTACCGGCTCGGCTGACGGCACGGTGAAAGCGTGGCGGCGTGAGCTGGTGGGGAAGTCCACGGAACACGTGCTGGTGGAGACGCTTTTGAAACAGGACCACGCGCTTACGTCGCTGGCGGTGAGCCACGCGGCAGGCGCGCTTTACGCGGGGTCCTCCGACGGGCTGGTGAGCTTCTGGGAGCGTGAGAAGCATTTTATGTCGTACGGCGGCGTTTTGAGGGCCACAAGCTGGCGGTGCTGTGTCTGGCGGTGGGCGGGAACTTGGTGTTGAGTGGATCGGCGGATAATAGTATATGCGTGTGGCGGAGGGATTTTGGTGGGGACCACTCGTGCGTGGCTGTGCTGTCGGGGCACAGTGGGCCGGTGAAGTGCCTGGCGTTGGAGAAGGACGCCGGCGGCGGCCGGGATGGAGAGAGCAATGATGATAAGCGGTGGATTGTGTACAGTGGGAGCTTGGACAAGAGCGTTAAGGTTTGGAGGGTATCTGAGCGTGCCCTGAGACTGGAGGAATTGCAGGAAGAGTAAAGAACTTCGCGGCGCGTCCATATTACGCGCCTCCGTCTGAGGTGGCAGAAGTCTTTTATGATTCACATAAAAATGTGGTCGGCGTGATATATGAAAGTGACGAACCGACCAATGGGAAAATTTGGGGTCCAGATTTTGATTGGGTAAGTAGATGAGTGCACACTTGGTAGCCTACCCAACCGAGTTTTATATCGTTAGATCAACACATACACACACATCCACACGGGTATGTGTTAATCCAAATGGTATAAAATCCAGGTTAGGTAGCCTACCTGCGTGAGCAAGACGACTAACCCATTTTGATTTGTGACTATACCTTAACTTACAAGGAAACAGAAAAATTTGTGTTACTCTTATTCAATATTATTGAGTTTGAGCATATGGAAAACATGAAAAATGAAATTGTATAGATCAAACTGGTTGTGTTTGTAACATATGTTCATTAATTTTTAGTAGTATGAGTATTTTTGTATTTTTTTCTTCTTTTTTACTTGGTGTGTTTTGGAGGGCAAATTGTTTAAATGTTGTAAATATGAAATCAAATCGTTAAAATGTGGTAAATTTTGATAGTATTGCCTTTTTACTCGGTGGGCGCTTGTTGCAAAAAGCCAGAGTCACTTTGTTAGCGCACCTCGTCCTTGCGCCAAAATATTAAATATTTTTTTTTAAATTTTATGCGGTTTACGCGCACTCGTATGTGCGCGGAAATTTTCATATTAAAAAAATTAAAGCCCCTGGCGCACCGTGTGCGAGTCGGCCACCAGAATCCAACATCACGGATTCTCGATGATTTTGTCTCTCGTCAGAGATGCGAAGAGCGATCAAAGCCTGGCGCACCTGCAGTGCGCCAACCCCTTATAACAAAAAAAAAAAAGCCCAAAACCCGGATCCCTAGCCATTATAAAATCCCCCAAACTCACACACACATCACAAACACTCTCTATACTCTATATCACTCTCACCCCAACAAACACTTCCCACAAATACAAAAACATACACACGCACGTAGAAACACATGAACACACACACGCACGCAGTAAACACACACATACGGCGGTCGGCAAGAACACACACACACGGCGGTTTCCGTGAAGGCGATAGTAGTTTAAAGCGATAGTCGTTCACCAATTTGGGCTTCCTATGGCGGTTTGGGCTTTTGGCATCTTTCGGCAAATTTGAGTTTACGGCATTTTTCAAGTATGTCTTTAATTAATATTTATTTCATAATATATTATATTTTATTTTTTGTCCGAAAATATAATACTTTAGTTTCGTCATTATATTTATGAGTGCATATTTTTTATGTAAATTACTTCGTATTCTTTGAAATAAATTTTAATATTCGTATTATTTATCCTGTAATAATTGTTAAATTGTATAAATAATACCCGTATATAAACAATGTCAAATTTTATTTCAATTATTTAACTGTATTATCATTATAATATATAGGCGATGTCAAACATGATCACCATAATCGTATATTTTGGAGGGCAAATTGTGCGGACCGGGAGTGATGTGAGATATGGCCGTAACGATTGGTGCTTTAGGAGAATTTCTCGCAGAATCTAATTTTGTGAAATTGATGGAAATATTAATTTCGATAACGGGGGTTGATGTAAGTCAATGGAAGTTGAAGGTTTCGACTAAATATTGTTATAACAATATGTGTGGAATAGTATCTATTACAAATGATGAAGATTTGTGGTCTTTTATAGATCCGTCGGTTGGGATTGAGTTTTTGATTTGTTTGTTGAGTTAGATCCTGTAATTGAGAATGTTGAAATAAATACTTGAGGACATGATTATTATCGATATCTTTGAGTTCCTTAGAGGATGTATGGTTCTTGAACTATCTACATTGACCTGAGTGGACCTAGTAATGAAAATATTGATGTTCTTTGGACCTAGTAATGAAAATGCTTGATGTTGGTGAACCTGGTAGTGATGAAAATGCGATGTTGTAGATATTTGTCGAGGAGAGCAACGTCTAAATTCTCGAACTTTGATGAAAGTGCATCCGACGAGGATAATGACAAAGTGATGGAGCGGATGAAGCTCAACAAAGATAAAAGCGCAATGACTCGTAATAATTCGGTGGTAATTATGGGATGGGTTACGAATTTCGTTCTCTACGAATCAAGGTACCCCAGGATGTGACAGCAGATGACTGACTTGGTATGCCATCGTATGTACAATTCTATGACTTTGAGGCGGTGTGTTGTGTAAAGGAATGATTTTTGTAGATAAAAACATGTGCAAAGTGCGATTAAGGATTACCATGTTCGTTGGGTTAAACGAGAATTGAGGTTGTTGAAAGCACACCAACCTTGTGGAAAGTTGTTTGCAAACATAACCCTGGAACTGTGAATGTCCATTTATCTTCCAATGCAATCGTGGTGGTTGAGAGCGAGTTTCAACAAAAAACTTTCGATGTGGAAGATCACAAAATATGGACTGTCTCACAAAATACGACGCACGCATGCATCTTCATCACGACACAACTGATGTATCATTCTTCTGTTTGTATTTACTTCTACGATTCCGAGTGTATTGTTATTTTCTCTCTGTATTTTCTTCACCTTTGGTTTATTAATTAAGATATTCTCTCATGCAGATGGGTGATCCTCGGACATATGGACCCGGGGATCCTTCAAGATTTCATCGCTCGGGCTACACACCGTTCTACAATTTGTCTGAAGGGGGATGTCGATACGATCATCTCTGTTAGGCATGGAGGTGCTCCTTTTTGGTCTTTCGATGGCGAGTTGGTGCAGTTACATCCACGTGTTGTACACACATTGTATCATATGGGATTTTATGGTGTGGCGCGTTGTGGTCGGATTGAAATTGACAACCATCTCATCACAACATTAGTTGAGCGTTGGCGCCCTGAGACTCACACATTTCACTTACCAGTTGGGGAGGCCACAGTGACTTTACAGGACGTTGCCATTATCTGGGGGCTTCCTATAGAGGGCCGCCATCATAGCTGTAGAGATTCGAGAGAGACCAGGGATGAGTGGATATTATCTTCAACAATGGTTAGGTTTTGCTCCAACCTTAAACATGTTCCGAGGAGCATCACGCCTTAAGTTGGTTGCGTTGAGATCTCATTTCGAGCAGATCGCGATTACAGACTACACACCTCAGTTAGAGGTTGAGCAGTACGCTCGAGGAATTGCGCTCCTTCTTATTGGTAGTTTTTGATGCCGATTCATCCGCAAAATGTCTCTGCATTACTTGGATCACCGCAGATGCTTCGCATATAGTTGGGGTAGTCTTTGTCTTAGCAAGACTTTGTCTGAGAGTTATGCACTTGAACAGAGGTTGACAAGTCAGGTCATCGGTGGACCCATGCTACTATTACAGGTAAATTTAAATTTAGCATCGTATGTCTTTATATTTGCATTTCAGATAAATAAATGTATGTACTCATTGGTGCTTTGTTTACCTGTTATGTTAGATTTGGGCTTGGAGCAGGATTACTGTGATTGTTCCTCGCACCATACGTTCTCGAGTTCCCACAGGACGATTATATGAGGAAGTGGCTGATGTAGATGAGCTACCTATTCCGCCGTACGGTGTTAGGTACTACACTACTAACATTGCATATATTCAACTTTAAACTCCTTACAACAAAATATGTAATTAATATGTACTATTTTCACATTTAGGTGGATGCAGTACTGCAACTACACACACACTGCTAGTCACTCTGTACGTATCATCAGAGATATGCTCGACAGACTTACAGATAAACACGTAAGGATTTACATGCATACTAAGTAATTTTAACTACATATTCAAATTTATTAATCTACAATTCAATTTATCACGATGGATTTGGGAGCCATATGACATGGAGTCGGCGGATATAACAACATTGGGACCACGATGTATTTCGTAGGTCGCTGGGAGGTCTCGGTGCCCATTGATAAATCACGCTATCGTGGAGATTCACCATCCTGAGCGAGTCTTTGAGGCGGTTTGGTCTTAGACAACATATTTACGATGTGCAGCGAGAAACACACACATCACTCCATGATTTTACTCGCAAAGGCGTTCGGATGGGGCGCCTGAGACCCATGCTACATGGGTCGATATTGGGGATGGCTCACCCAATTGTTGGAGGTGATGTGATAGGTCGGGGTAGGAGCACGATTCGTGGATATCGGGCATGGTACAATCGTATTACACGACGATTAATAACTCCACGAATCCGAGCATATGACAATCGGGTATCGGCCAGGCGACATCATTTCTCGAGTTGCCATGTTAATTTACCTATAAATTTACTATTATGCACATTTAAATTATAACATTATGTATCTATTTATGATATTTGTGTGTTACGAGACTACTCTACTCGATCGGATGTGGATTAGTGTTCGGGATGTTAGTCTTCGACCCGCGATCTGATCACCTTAGACGTGATTTTATTGAGAGATGACTAGTGTGCGGCGTCTCCTGGGATGCCTCCACCGTGAGCCGTTTCCCGAACTAGGCGATCCGTCACAAGCGCATGATCGAACCACGCAAAGACACCGGGACGACCACTTTGCGCCACGACACCTCACACACATGTGGCGGTCCATCCGGATATGCGTTGAGTCCATCCGCATATCGTCGAGTCCATCTAGATATGCGGGAGGTCCATCCGGATATCGCGGCGATCCCTCCACTTCGCATCACACACCATATATGCCACAACCTGTGAATTATGATCGATTTATACCACCCCGATTCACATCATTTACTTGATATGCTCAACACGGATGTGGGAATGACAGTCCATCCACATATGCGGCGTCCAAGTTTTCGGCGATTCGCTGTACCATTTCCCGATGGATTTCGGGGAGTTATATGGACATGGATCCAACCCGTCTACTTCCGACCAACATGATATTGATAATGAATACGGTCTGAGACGGAGCCAACGAGAGAGACATCCTCCGAGATGTGGCACTCGGTGGTCATAGATATTAGGATTAACATTAGTCAAAATTATGTATTTAGTAATTAATTTTGTTAAGCCATATTAATTTTGAATGTAAATTTATAATTAATGGACATATTTGGATTAATTATAAAAAATAGTTAAAGTTAGTCAAAATTATTTTATTAATGTTTGGAATAATTTGCATCCATTTTATGAAAATAGGTCCACAATTTAAACTATTGATTACTCAATCATTTTATAAATCAAAATGAATACAATTATTAATCCTAAAACTTACAATTATTACTCAATCATCTTTCATAACGGTTTGTCATTTTACCATTTTTTTTTCTAGACTTAAACGGTTGGCGCATGTTTTAATCTGCGCCCGCATTTAAAATATTTTAAAAAAATACGACACCCTGGCGCACATGGGTGAAGCGCCCGTGAAGAAGAAGGCGCACAACCTATGTGCGCCACCGAGAATTATTTAAAAAAAAAAAAATTCTAACATTGGCGCACATGGCGGAAGCGCCAAAGAGGGCGGCGCACAACCCTTGTGCGCCATCAAGTAAATGAACAATAGTACCAAAATCGCCATATTAGCACGATTTAATTTGGTTTTTGCCACAATAAAGCAAAAAGCCCTGTTTTGGAGGTTTGAAATGTTTGGCTTCAAGAGGGAAAAGGAAAATCGCATGGTGATTTTCCTTTTAATTTCCCGAAACAACGCTTTGAATGTTTTTGGCTCATTTATTTACATTAGGTGTATCTTTGTTGATATAAATTATAAAGTTCAATATACATACATATGTATCATGTGCATATCTATATATATATATAATAGCGAGAAGTTCGGAAATTGCATTTTCTCGCTCTTTTTGATATTTATATTAGGAAACATTGTAAAAATTATAAATGGTAATTATTATAAATTATAAATGATAATTATTATAAACTCTTATATTAGGAATGTATTATAGGAAGATCATTGTAATTATATAAATTAGAAAAATATTAAATAGTATCAATTCCATCTATATATAATATATATAGATTTTAAAATTTATAAATGGTATTTCACCATTATTGTTCATACTGACTAAACGTCGATTCTTCATTCTTCTACATATCTTCTTCAATTTTATTGTTTCGGCCAATTTCAATGGATTAAATTATATTTAGCTTATTGTCTTATTTGTTTCAATTGAGAAACATATCTTTCACGCCATATTGATATTGTTTATATATAAAATTTTATTTGTTTCAATGGAGAAACATATATTTCACGCCAATTATATTATTTAGCTTATTATTTATGTTAAATCCTCTTATATTTATACTACATAAATTACATTGGAGAAACACTTTCATATTGTTCTTTCATATTGTTGATCCTAAATTCAAGCCTAGACACTAAATATGGCTTCATCTTCACATTCTCCTCTATTTCCATTTTCATCAAGTGTCCATAACACCGACAATATTGAACTCGAATCGCAATAAGGAAGAGCTTTTATATACACTATATTGTAGATTTGTACGGACAAAATTTGGTGAGTTTCTTTTTTGATTATTCTTTATAGTTTTGTTGTATTTTTTAAGTTATTTTTGTATGATTTGTTTTCATTATTATTATTCCTCGATATTGTTTTTATTCCTTATATTGTATTATTTTCTATATACACTATATTTTTATTATTTTATGTTACATTCCTTATATTGTAGATTTTAAGTTGTTTTTATTCCGTTTTCATTTTTAAGTGTTATTATTGATAGACACTTCGATATTGTTTACTTTTACGTAATTATTGCGATATAAGGTTCTCTTCTACCAAAGATTTTTTGATATGTCCCCCATTTTTTCAAAAAAAAAAAAAAAAAAAAAAATATATAAATTAAACTTCTACCTACTTATTCTAATGGCTTTATATTCTCCAATTAGAAATTCATTGCAAATTGTAATTATATTAATTTTTTTGTTAGCGTCTTCCATGCAAATTAAAGCCAGCTTAATTTAATGGTCTTACACCATTAAATTGTGACATACATAATGTGAACGGACATACTTGGGCGGTCGAATGGTCATCCCCTATGGTCTTACACCATCTATATATCTATATATATCTATTCATATATAATAGCGAGAAGTTTGACTCTAATGTTTTCCCTTAAATGACATTAATTTTGTCAATAACTATTTTCGTCAATTATTTTTTCCTATTGGTGTGCCTTGATAGTATGGTATAACTTTAGATGTACCTAACCTTATATCGTAATAGATATATTTGTCAGTTTCTTTTCCTTATTAATTACTTAATAAATGGAATATCATATTTTTCCCTTATTAAGTTGGTTAAAAAATCAATCATATATATACCATCAAATTCAATTAAATTATAATAGATATCATCTATGAATAAAAACCCCTCAGTTGGTATAAAAACAAATTAGCATAATGAAATTTCAAAAAGCAAAGTTCAATCAGTTGTTTGTTGGTCACAAGAGAGGGCAACCATAATAATTTATAAATGAAACTTAGTCATAACGAAGGTAAACCGTGGTTTTAACATATTCATTTATTCTCGCATATATTAATTTGCATATCTTACTCATCTTTCATAAATGGTTTTTAATAGTCATATTTCATATCTTACTTATTCGGATTACTAATCTGGATATATATTGATTTGTGTATGGTTTCATCTTCATATTTCATCCGAAAGTCATTTTCATCAGACCCTTTGCATATATTAATAGGATCGAATCCGAATTTTGCATTAAATCAAAGTTTTTGAAAGTTTCTTTTTGGATCATGATGAACCTTTTCTGGTTAGTATAATATTTTTTATATTGTTTTGCTTATTCTTGATATTTGATTATGACATTATTTAATTTGTCATGCATATTTTTTTTTATATCATAATGAATCTTTTATCCCTATTATTTATTTTGATACATAAGATTATGATATGCTTTAGTTTTGCATGACTTAGATCAAAATATTAAACTCGATCGTGAGCTTTCATCATTAATGATATCTAAAGCTTGCTAAAAATATGATTAGTTTTGCATATAACGATATCTTTTGTAGTTTGCACAATTATGAACTCAGTAAAGTTCGAGGTTTATTAAATTGTGTGTCGTGAATTTGAGTTTCTTTTTTAATTGAGACACGACATAGATTAAAGTGAGAATTCAAGAGAGTTTCAATTTGTCCCAATTTGAAAAAATTACTAATCGATATATTGATGGAATTTCTTCATCTTTATTTCATATGGATACAATCAATTATAGATTGATAAATTTAGAATTTGGGCCTTGATAAAAGAATTGACATAATCGACAATTATATGAATTAGTAATTTAACACAAGATTTTTTTTTTAAAATAAAAAAATAAGAACTATTAAATTAATATTGAATGTGGATACTAAGTTAAATTAATATACAAAAAAATATTTCAAATATATAATAAAACAAACAACTAAGGGTTCATTTATAATTAGTTTATGTATAAATTTTAAATTAAACAAATGATCGATGGTTTATTTAAAATCAATCCGAAAATTCACCTAACCAATGAGTATTTTGGAGTTATCCAAAATTGGTGGTGCTTTTACTTTGGTGAGTCAATAACAAAAAAATTTAGTAACGAAAATATTTTTATTGACTAATTATTTTTTCACTCATGATTGTAGTAATTTTAGTGATTTGGAATTTAAAAATTATATACTAAATCCTATAATTTTCCCAAATATTCAAAAAATTGACGATAATTATACCAAACTATTTTATGCACATTAGTAAGGTAATATCTGAACACAAAAATTGTTGACATAATTAGTGTCATTTGTGCAGAAAGCGGGACCATATATGGCAAGGATTTTATTTAATATATATTGACAATATCTACGACTTGAATTTTGTAGTAAAATTATTTCTTGATTGTGTGGAGTGACAAGAAATGTAACAAATATGCATAATACTTTTGAACAGTCAACTATTTGTTACCATTTTGAGTTATGTAAATCTTTCAACCAATTCTAGCCAATTACTATTCATATATGGTTTTTCTCGAGGATTATTTATATATGATTTATTATAAGAACATTTGGCATTAAGAAAGAAAAACAATTATTTTTAAATTTTGGTAAGTTCGCAATGATTAAATAATCGATAATTATTAATATATATATATATATATCATAGCGATTGTCCTGAGAAAAATAATTCCTGCTCATTTTCGCTTCCTATATTATGAATTATTTTATCATAAAATCCTAATCGTAGATCCTGCTTTGTTCAAATATTTTGTACATAAATTAGGAAAATATTATAAATGGTATGGTATTCCAACTTATTATAAAATGGTATTCAAAGATCTTATTTGCCATTTATCAATATACACAAATTGGCCATTTTTGTAAAGAAAATATTATAAATGGTATGATATTCCAACTTATTATTAAATGATATTCAAAGATCTTGCTTGTCATTTATCAATATACACGCATTGGCCGATTTTTTGGTATTGTATTTCTCCGATTTTTTGTTCAATGATTTCTTTTTTAAGTAGAAATTAATTGATAGTAAGAAAATATTTAATTGAAAATATCAAGTATTCATTTTTACAACAATATAAGTTCGATATGAAAATATATGTCTCACGAATATATACATGTAATTTTTTTATAGAGAGGTAGAGTATGTGTGAGAAAGAGAGTGATGATCTAATATTAATATAAAGAAAAAAATATACTCAGATAATCCTAAACAAGTTTGAATTTGACATTTAAGTCTATAATTGAAAATATAAATTTGATGTATAATTTTTGTTTTTATTTACTTTATATGAATATTATTTCTAAAACAAAGTAATAAACATCACTCATGTTAATAGATATTTTCATTATAAATTAATACTAAAATAATAATAATAATAATATACGTGCAACGCACGCATTTGTGATTACTAGTTTTATATAATGAAAAAGTATTTTACGTAGTAAGCTTGTGAGAGATCATTTTTGCAAGTTGATGAGAGAATGCATTATAATTCATGATTTAAAAAAAGAGGTGAGGAGTTGAGGATCAAATCTCATGTTCCACTTGAACCTTAATTATACCTTGGTGCCTTTAATGAAACACTAAATATGGTAAAGATTAGGAATTTTTTTCTTTAAATTATATTAGCGCCTATGAAGCATTAATGATACGGATACGGGACAAGAATATAATACGACACGAGTGCGAGAATACGACATCTTAAACAACATATTTTGAAATTTTAAGGATACGGATATGATATATATATGTATATATACACACACACATATAAAATATATATTTTTATACGATTGAAAATATAAACTACTAAGTATGATTACAAAAACAACGTTTCAAGTATAAAAACTAAAATTTCATAAGTCTCAAATTTGAAATGTGATAACTCACAATCACACAAAAAAATGTTGAAAAAATGAGGAATATAATAAATTCTATCTATTTCTATGTGTAGAAATATACATAAAATATCCATGAAATATCGGATAAAGTATCATATCAAATACGTATTTGGTGCGGATCAAACATCATCGAGAGTGTGTGTGCTTCCTATATTAGGACTAAATGAAACGCATGAAGTTAATTCTTATAAATGTAATGTAAGGCACCAAGGTGTAAGACCCAGTTTCATTTAGTAATTTTGCTAAAGACTAGGAATTTTTTTCTTTAAATTATATTAGTACTAAACATATCTTGGGGTTAGTTAATTAATTTGCACCAAATGATATTGTTACCCTTATCTTTTTGTTTTTGAAAAATCCCTAAAGTCGCCCTCAAAAATTGTTGTTGATGGACCAAGGCCTATGCTTGAAGTTCAAGATTAAAATGGGCCGTCTGTCTAAGGTAATTCACTCCTATCTAGCGAAAGGCCCATAAAAATATTAAATTAAGAAAGCAGTCTCTTGTGAGATTTTGTTTACTGGATCTAAACAGTGAGGACAGATTGCACTTCTGGGCTTTTTTGAGAACATGAACCATGAAAATAAATCTAAAAATAATAATGAACCATGAAGAAACAAAAATAAACACTAAAAACATGAACCATGAAGAATAAATCAGAAAACAAAAATAAACCCAAAAATAAAAAATAAACCTAAAAAAAACAAAAATCCTAAAACCCAAATCAATTAAAAATAAACCCAAGAAACAAAATAAACCCTAAAAAAACAAATATAAACCTAAGAAAAATAAAATCAAAAAAAACTTTTAAAACTTTGTGTAAGGGCTCAAAATCTCACGGATCTAATTCCGTGAGACCGTCTCATGCATGTTTTTGCCATAAATTAAATGTTTACGAGCCCATAGATTTGTAAAGGTCCGATATCAATGTTAGTACTTAGTTGTAGTAAACAAGAATCTCATGAAAATAGTTGCAATTGCATCAGCCAAAATCGTTCAAACCTGGTATATTTTATTTATTATTTAATTTTTTTATTAAACTTGATGATTTGTCATATTTGTAATTTATCATTATTAAAAATTTGGGGTATATTTAGACATTCTTTTATTGCATATATATATATATATATACTTTCTTAATTCATCTTCAAAATTTATCAATAACTAATGCATTATATATATAATAAAAAATATTTAAATTTCATATACCAATTGGACTACTCGTTGAACTAATGTGGTCGTATGAACAAATAAGTAGCTAATGGCGGACGTAATAATTTACAGTTGGGGGCAAACCAACTAGAATACAACACATTTATGAATATTTTTTTTTTTTTTTTTTTTTTTGAGGAGGGCGAATACTAAATTTTCCATATAAATAATATTAATATTAAAAATTATACATAGTAAAAAAATTGACACCTAGAAGCTGAGAACCACCTTCTTTTAGAGTTTGCAAAACACTCCCCTTAATATATTTGCTACCATAGGCTCACAATGAATAATCATGGAAAAATGGGCAAATAATGATGATGTGAATTATCGTTTTGTACCTGGTGTTATGTACATATTCCTTACGTTAATATTGTAAATAGAAAATTTTCTATTTTTAGTTCATAGTCTATGGTTAAACTAGAATGGAAACGAGAAAGATAAGCCACATAATTGCTTGCCTATTGTATAACTTTGGTTGGTTAATATGATTCTATGAATAGACGTATTGATTAAAGATGTGTTTAAAATAGTAAAATACTTTCCTTGAAATGATTTCAAAAAATCACAGTGGAGTTTCAGACTCCAATTCCAAATAAGTTACTATTACCCCTTGTTTTCCAAGCATAACACAATCTTAAAATTTTGAAATTAACCCAATAGGACAGGACATGACAGTCTTTCATGATTTCATCTACATTAGAAAATGATACAACAATTAAAAATCATAATATTCATTTCAAATTGAAATACAAAGGATAGATGTATGATACTCAACTCCAAAATAAGGTTTACATGAAGGAAATCCACTTTAATTATAACCCATACTATGTGAAAATTAACACTTCACATATCATCAGCAGCAAGAAACTTGTTAAGCAGAGCAAAAGCTCAACTGGGCTTGGACTGTGGAACTAAATGGCCAGCTCCACGGACCGTAGCAAAACTCAAGCCATTATATATAACTCGATATCCAGCCACCTGCACATTATTGATCAACTCACTTAATTCCACTCAAAAATAAGTTTACTTAATGCACTCAACAAAAAAAAATGTACATACAGCTTTGATCATAGAAAATTAATGGGATAATTACAAAAACACCCCTAAGGTTTTGGACTAATTACAAAAAAACCCAGAGTTCTTTGAAAATTACAAAAAAACTCGTGAGGTTTGATTAAAATCTTTACATTTTTCCCGATAATTTTTCGAAAACATTTCAAAATATCCCTGATATTAACCCACATGGGTGTTTTTGTAATTATTCCTATAAATTAATACATGGAATTAAGATTTTTACCTGTACAGAAGTATCCGAAGGTATTGGAAAATACAGCCGTTAGCCTCACACCTCACCAGCTGGATATTGTATTATTGGATAGGATTTTGGGCTAAATATTCCCTGACATTATTCTTTGTTGATCGTACAATTTGTTATACCAGAATTCAGTGTGATCCTCTCATGATTGAACACGTGTAATTGACATTCTAGTATCTTCTCTAGATTCTATTCATAGCAGCTTTCTGTAATCATCAAGCTACAGTGAAATATATTTTCTCTTTTCCAGATTATAAGCTTTATCATGTTCTTGCTTATTATTTATTTCCAAACCATGTTATTTCCTTTTTCATTATGGTATCAGAGCAGGGCTAGTCCCTTGCTCTGAGCCACCTCCCTTCTTAACAATGGAAGATAACTCTAGCTCCACCTCAACCACACAAAACCAACCTATACATCTTCATAATCAACTGATTACAATCAAATTTTTGGATGAAAATTTTCTGATATGGAGACAGCAAGTGTTAACCACTGTGAAAGGATATGGACTTGAAGGCTTTCAGGATAGAACACCCACCTCCCCAAGCAAATTCGTACCAGGAGACACAACAACCTTAACCAAGGTGAATCCTGATTTTACTCTTTGGCAAAGGCAAGACCAACTGCTTGCTTCTTGGCTTTTGTCATCTTTATCAGAAACCATTCTCATTTCTGTTGTGGGATTAAGTAGATCCTTCGAGATATGGCTGACTCTTGAATCAATTTTTTCCAGTCAAACAAATGCTATAAAAATGCAGTATAGAATCCAACTGCAAAATATTAAGAAAAACAACATGAGCATGAGGGAATACCTCAATAAAGTGAAGGCATGTTGTGATGCTCTTGCAAGTACTGGAGAACAGATGAAAGAGTTCGATCAAATTATGTATATCTTAGGGGTTTAAGCAGTGATTATGATGCTGTGGTTGTAACTGTTACTGCTAAAAGTGAAGCATATTCTTTGAAGGATGTTACATCCCTCTTGTTGAGTTATGAGAGCAGATTGGAGGCTAATACACAGTCTATTCATGAAGGCTCAATGCCAAATGCTCATTTGGCCATTCAAGAAGGCAGGGGATCTCAAGTAAATCAATATGGCAGAGGTAGGAACAATATTAGAGGAAGAGGTGGTCACAGAGATAGAGGCGGCAGAAATTTTGGTAATAGAATTCATTGTCAAATATGTGGTTACTCAACCACACAACTGATAAGTGCTATCACATATATAGTCCTGATTTTGTCTCAAGACACATCAGCAACCTCAAGGTTCCAAAGGAAATTATGAATTTGGAAACAAAAGCTATACTCAAGCTCTGCTTTGTTTGCTTCCACTGATCAAAATTCTGAGATTAACTGGTTCCCAGATTCAGGATCCTCTCATCACATCACTAATGATTTCTCCAACCTTAGTGTTGCTTCTGAATATGGAGGGCCGAGTAAGGTTCACGTTGGAAACGGAGTTGGCTTGGATATAGCACATGTTGGTAAGTCACTTGTTGCATTCTCAGTTTCATAAAACTCACTTCTTTAAGGACCAAATTTCAAAGAAAGTGCTGCTCATAGGGACCCTTAAAAATGGTCTATACCAGTTCAAGCTTACCAAAGCCAGTCCATCAACTCTTATCAAGTCCTCTGTTTCTTCTTCATTTCAGAATAAATGTGCATCCTCTCCTGCTTCGAAGAATGCTGCCCCTAGAATCAGTGCTTATGCTGTTAATTCTGATGTACCTTTAGATCTGTGGCACAAGAGATTAGGTCATCCCTCATTTGATGTAACTAAGAGAGCTCTACATGATTGTAATATTCCTTACATCAATGATGAATTCATTTCTTTTTGTTCCAATTGTGCTCAATCTAAATCTCATAAACTTCTCTTTCCCCACTCTAACTCTAACACTAATGCCCCATTAGAATTAATTCACACAGATCTCTGGGGGCCATCCACTGCTATATCTACGAATGGCAGTCGATATTATATTACTTTTCTTGATGACTTCAGCAATTACATTTGGATTTATTTCCTTAAAGCCAAGTCTGACACCTATTCTGCCTTCTTGCATTTCAAAAATTTGGCTGAGAACCAATTAAACAAAAAGATTAAAATGGTTCAAAGTGACGGGGCACCGAGTATAAACCTCTAACCAAAGTTTTTACAGAACATGGCATTTTCCATAGATTATCATGTCCATATACACCTGAACAAAATGGAAAAATCGAACGCAAACACAGACATATCATAGAGGTTGCCTTAAGTCTGATGTCTCATTCTGGTGTTCCTAAAGTCTACTGGGATGATGTTTTTGGGACTTCTGTCCACTTAATCGAACATCCAATAAGACTATTGGTTATAAAAATCCTTTCCAACTTCTTTTCCATAAATCACCTTCCTATTCTCATCTTAAAGCTTTTGGTTGTCAGTGTTTCCCTTACCTAAGACCCTACAACACAGACAACTTAGACCAAAGGTCTCAACCAGGAGTTTTTCTAGGATACAACAATCACTTCAAAGGTTACAAAGTGCTCCTTCCTCATGGCAAAATCATATACACACGGCATGTTCTCTTTCAAGAAAATGTATTTCCCTACCTCAAAATTCCAAATGAGACTCCAAGTAATCTTAAGCAAACTTTGTCCACACTCTTTTGCACCTCACACACCACTCAACCCACTGAACAACACACTCAGTACATTGCACCTACCACACCACCACACATACACACTACACCACCACCGCACATACACACTACACCAACATACATGGATGTTGAGCATTCATCCTCTTCTAGCACCAGTCATTCACCACTCACTACACTACCAACAGCAACAAGGGATCCCCAACCTTCATCTGCTATGTCTAATCCAGATTCAATTTCTACTGTTACTGAAGAAGAGGTGGCTTCTGTGAGAACTCATCACATGATTACAAGAGCAAGGGCCGAATTTTTAAACCCAAAACATATGCAGCAGCCTTACTCGATGATGTTGAACCTACCTCTGTTCAAGAGGCCATGAATAATCCACATTGGAAAGAAGCTATGCTCAAAGAATATTCTGTTCTTCAGGAAAATAATACATGGACTTTAACTATTCCTCCTCCAGATAAGAACATTGTGGGCTGCAGGTGGGTTTTAAGGTGAAAAAGAATGCAGATGGGACCATATCCCGATATAAGACTCGACTCGTAGCTAAAGGATACACACAAGTTGCTGGAATTGATTTTACAGAAGTTTTTAGCCCTGTGGTTAAGCCTGCAACAGTAAGGCTTATTTTAATTGTGGCTCTAGCTAGAGGCTAGACTGTAAGACAAGTTGACATAGATAATGCTTTTTTGCATGGTGAGTTGGATCCTCGTACTGATATTTACATGTACCAGCCACCGGGTTTTGAGATTAATGAAGTAAAAGGATATGTCTGTAAATTGAACAAGGCTCTTTATGGTTTAAAACAGGCCTCTAAGGCTTGGTTTGAGAAGCTCAAAGGTGTATTCTTCACTCTTGGATTACAGTGTTCAAAGACTGACACTTCTCTATTTTTCAGGATCACTTCCACTTCAGTTATATATCTTGTTTTCTATGTGGATGATATTGTTATCACTGGGAGTTCTCCTACTGAAGTTGATGATTTCATCATGGCTCTTAGTATATTTTTCTTTCAAGGATCTTGGTGAACTTCACTATTTTCTTGGTATTGAGGCCACTTATACTCAACAAGGCCTACTACTGACTCAAAGAAAGTATATCCAAGAACTTCTTGAAAAGGTCCAAATCTCTAGAGCAAAATCCCAACTCCAATGATCTTATCTTCCCCTCTGTCTAAATTTGAAGGCTCCTGTTCTTCTGATGGTAAGCTTTATAGACAGATCATAGGAAGCCTGTAATAATTAACCATAACTATGCCTGAGATAACTTTTGCTGTGAACAAATTAAGTCAATTCATGCAAAGTCCTCTTGATTCTCACTGGAAGGCTGTTAAAAGATTGCTGAGATATCTTTCTGGTTCACTTGATTATGGTTTGCACTTGATCAAATCTTCACATCTTCAAATCACGGCCTTTTCTGACTCAGATTGGGCTTCTGATCCAGATGACAGAAAATCAACATCTGGCCACTGCATTTTTGTAGGAGATAATTTGGTTTGTTGGAGTTCAAGAAAACAACACACAGTGAAATACAGTCCAAATCCATTCTTGTTCACCACATCTCGGCTTATGATCAAATTTCATACATTATGACAAAACCCTTGGTGTTCAATTTTTCTCTCGGATGCGCAACAAACTTTATGTTGTTTCTTTATCCTCGCTCAATGCGGGGAAATTAGAAAATACAGTCGTTAGCCTCACACCTCACCAGCTGGATATTGTATTCTTGGATAGGATTTTGGGCTAAATATTCCTGACATTATTCTCTGTTGATCGTACAATTTGTTATACCAGAATTCAGTGTGATCCTCTCATTATTTAACACGTGTAATTGAAATCATTCTAGTATCTTCTCTAGGTTCTATTTATAGCAACTTTCTGTAATCATCAAGCTATAGTGAAATATATTTTCCCTTTTCCAGATTATAAGCTTTAACATGTTCTTGCTTATTCTTTATTTTCAAACCATGTTATTTCCTTTTTCATTATAAGGTCTGCTGAGATAAGCCTCCGATATATAGGAAACATTGAAGAGAGGTCGTTCCTCTAGTTCATACCGACCATTGAACTAAGAAGCAAAAATTACAAACAAAATGAATGAATGAAGCAAATAAAAATACTTATCACAAGAGGATATATGAAATTAAACAATAATATTACCTGCAAACTTCCCATGTGTAAGGAAGTTTTGTTTTGTTCGCGTGAAGGGCCTTTTGTACTGCAGGGAGGTTAAAATAACTGTGGATGTAGTCCGATTTTCAGGAATCAAAATCCATGCACGGTTTATTCTCCAACAATGAATTGCACACGGGTGCATAAATGTCGTACAGATCTAAATTGCCGATATCAAATTGTGCATAACCATGATAAGCTTTATCCGATATCAATACGTGAGTCCATAGGAAATCGTTGATGCCTCTTATGTCTGTGTCATGATATTTAAGAGGCCATTTCCGATCTGCAAAAAAATAAACACAAAAACTTGTACATTTTCAGGCATGTCAAGTATTATATATAGAGTTCTTAATGCAACGAAATGAATATACTTACGATGATTCCCTTGACTTGAATTTTGAAAGTCAAGTTAGATTCCATATTCTTTTGGAGAATAACATCCACAAGCTCTGGAATATAGTGCCCTGTAGAATTAAGTTGGTTAAAATATGTTAGGCGTGTCCAAACTAGATAAAATGCCAAGCAAAATTAAATTGTTTACCTGCATAACTTTCTCCGGCAATGTAAAAGTCCCGTGTTTTGTAATGTGGGAATCTCTCGAACCAGCTCAGCAAGAATGCATATGCATCTTCAGTTGAATCACCACACAAAGGGGATCGATGTGAGACAATATTTTAATTTTTAAGCCTTTTTCAAAGAGAGTAAAAATGAGTTGAAAAAGCATATATACCGGTCCTTTTGTCTCCCGACTTCTTATAGTCTGAGGAAGTGTTGGAGTAAGAGAATCCCACGCCAGCCGGAGACTCAAGAAACAGGGTATTTGCGACTGTATACACAAAAACAATAAACATTTAAAAAAAAAAAGAAAGTAACGGGTGAATGATCATATTTTGTTTAATTTTTGCATATCTTAACTCAATTATACCTTTGTTCCAAGCAAATCTCCTTGGGTAAAGTGACTTTCCGTCTGGATTAACCCCAAACAGACCGATTTCAACCATAGCCCCCAACAACGACGAGCAACCAGACCCTGCATGTATTTTGTATTAACAAAAATCCATCAAAAAAGTGTATACATATATGTATATGAGTTTAACAATCATTTGGTTTTGTAACATTAATATATAATGTTTGATTACTTCCATTAAGCCAATGAATAAGTGGCATATTTGGTTCTATTTGAATAAATGCCCTCTTTATTATCACATATAGTGTATATAATTATTCTTTCATTGTGAAAGTAGAACTTTTTGGGTGGGAACTTGAAATCAATAATTATAGTGGGACGATTTAAACAATGATTGGTGAGATTGAACTAGTAAAATGCACATTTGTTGCACGAGATTCATATGATTTTATTAACTTTTAATAAATCTAGTAAAATGCACGTATATTGCACGTGATTCATATTATTTTATTAATATAATTGAAGTAATAAAATGAATCTAGTAAAATGCACGTATATTGCACGTGATTCATATTATTTTATTAATATAATTGAAGTAATAAAATGAATCTAGTCAAACACACGTATATTTGCACTTGATTCATATGATTTTATTGAATTAATTTTATTAATTCATTGGAATTTGTATAATGCACGTATATTGCACGTGATTCATATGGTTTTACCAATTCAGTAAAATTTGAATATTGGGAAAATATTACATAGATAAAAAGTACGAGTAAGTATATTTAAGCAATTAAAACACTTCACAGATCATTGGTAAGAAAATTTTTCAACAGAGCAAAAACTTTACTTGGCTAAGACTGCATATGGAACTAAATTAACAAAAACAATGAACAGTTGAAAACCTCAAACCATCATAAATGACTTGATATCCCTGCACATGCGTATATTGCTCAAGTCAAATTAATTTCATCAACTACATTTACTTGATGCAATCAACAAAAGAATACAACTTTGATTATTAAAAATTAATTACTACCAAAATACTTACTTCATCATAAATATCATGACAAGGGATCAAACTCAATTTATATATGTGTATTTCAAATAAGGAAATTTGCAAAGTATTAAGTAATAAAATAGCAGATTCAAACATATCAACTACATAGAAATTAGATAGTCTATCTTGTAGTCCTCAACAAGGAGATATTATTCAACTATATTTTCTTTAAAAGATGCAAAAACTCACATGTACAAAAATATATGAGGCATGATGAAATAAGCCTCCAATATAGCAGATACACAACGCTTCCTTTTGTGTGGTGACTCACTACTCAGCTGAAGATGCATATGCGTTCTTGCTTAACTGGCTTGAGAGATTCCCCTATTACAAAAACGTGACTTTTACATTGTTGGAGAAAGTTATGCTCATAATTAACTCTAAATGTTAAAATTTATAATATATGAATATACATGTATATATTTATATATCAATTTCAACAGGCTACTACATTCCAGAGCTTATGGAAGTTAACCTGGAGAAAAATACGATTCAGGTTGATTGAAATATTTATTAGATACTAGACATGACATGGACTCTTCCAAAAACTGAAAATTTTCATAACCAATTCATATCAATTCATTAGATATCATCCACAATAAGAAACTTGTCAAGTAGCGCAAAAGCTCTACTGGGCTTGGATTGGGGCACCATATGGCCAGCTCCACGGACCGTTGCAAAACTTAGTCCATCATGATATATCACATGATAAACAGCCATGTTCACAGATTGCTCAGTTCTATTAATTCCAATCCGAGGCTCAAATACATTCACTTAATTTTATCATAGAAATTAAATACTGCTAAAACACTTCATATGAGTCACCACCGTACCCTGTAGGTTTAGATAACTCTGTAATACGGGGAAGGTTTAGAGGGTGTTTGGCTGAGCTTATAAACTCTTCAAAACATCTTATAAGATATTTGAGAGCTTATAAGATGTTTAAGATGTTTGAGAGCTTATAAGTTATTTAAATTTGTTTGGTAAAGTTTTTTAAAAAGATCTTATAAGCTTCAGAAATAAGATGTTAGGAGCTTATAAACTGTTTTAAAAAAGTTGTGAGACCCCAACTTATTTTCAAAATAAGATCATATTAGAACAACCTCCTTTAATTTATAATTATGAAATTGTCATTACTAACATCTTAAAAGCTCCACTATCTTATTTTATCCAAACGCTTCAACAACTTATTTCTTAAAATACGATCCAATATCTTATAAGCTCTAAAAATATCTTATAAGATGCTTTACATAAGCTTAGCCAAACACAAAATTTGTTTGATAATTTTTTAGAAAAAGATCTTATAAGCTCCCAAAATAAGATGTCGGGAGCTTATAAGTTGTTTTTAAAAAAGTAGGAGAACCCCAACTTATTTTAAAATAAGATCTTATTTCAACAACTTCCTTTAATTTTGACTATTTTAATTACAAAATTATCATTACTAACATCTTAAAAGTTATACAATCTTATTTTATCCAAACACTTCAACCACTTATTTTTAAAATAAGATCTATCATCTTATAAACTCTAAAAACAACTTATAAGATATATGCGCTTATAAAATCTTTTAAATAAGTTTAGCCAAACACCCTTTTAGATAACTCCAGATGTAATCTAACTCACATAGATCATACGCCATATGTGGCCTTGCCTTGGCAGATTTTGAGGAATAGCACAAAGCTACATAAATATTATATCGGTCAAGTTTCCCAATATCAAATGATGGGGAGCTGCCATTTCTTCTTATTTGTTGGCACACTTCATCGGAGATTAAGGCATGGGTCCACAAAAGGCAATCATGCCTTTATCATCAGTGGCTTCATTGATGATGCCAATTCCGATCTGCATGACCATGTCAAGTATTAGAGTGTGGGTAAAGGGCGGAACCAGGATTGATGGTTAGTTCGTGGGGGGGGAGGGGCAACATTGTCCATTGGATTTTTGGCCATTTATCCATAACAAAAATATATTTTAGCCGTGAATTTCAAAAATATTTTTTAGTCATTTTGAGTTTAATTGTCCATTCTGCTATTTTATTAAAATAATTTTTGATCCCAAGAAATATTTTTCAATCCCAAGAAATGCATAGCTTCAACTATTCAAATTTGCTAAGCAACTCACCAAAGAATACAATAAATGTATGACTATCATTTTTATGTCAAAATGGCTAAAAAACATGTTTTTGAAAAATATAACTACTTTTCATCTCTTGAAAACCCGAATGACTAAAAGGTCTATTTACACGTAATAAAATTTAGAATATATTATATTTTTAAATCAAATACAACGTAAATATTTATCATCAAACATCTTAAAATACATAATTACAATTCCAATATATTAAAATTGAGAATACAACTCTTGCATATCGTGAATATCATCACGAAAAATAAGTAAGTTAATATACACATTATGGTGTATTGAAATGAGAAGCTTGAAGCGTGCAGGATATGGCCCACAAATTCAAAAAAATCTTGATATAATTTTTTTCACAAAAAAAGCCAAAAATACATATAAAAAAAAGTAAAAATGGTTGGCCCCCTCCAAGATAACATCCACGAGCTCTTGTATGTAGTACCCTGCAGTAGAAATTGGTTAATATATGTACATAAGAATATATCAACTTCAAAATAGTGGTAAAAAATTAATATAAATTGTAAACTTTGTAGTTAATAACCAGCATAACTTTCTCCGACTATATAAAAGTCATGTTTTTGCAATGTGGGACCTCTCAACCAGTTAAGCAAAAATGTGTACGCGTCTTCAGCTGAATAGCAATGTGAATTAAGACAAAGGATTATTAAGCTTTTTTAAATCAACATTTTCCATTAATAAGGAAACAGAAGATGAGACTTACAAAGATTTTCAACATTGAACTTAAAAACAAGCACAATAACATAACATAAACCACTACAAATGGAAGGAAGCATAACATAACTACTAAAACTAATAATAAAATTTTATCTACATATATATATAAAGCAAATGGTTACTAAATATGTTTTCCCGCCTAAACGCAGCTGCTAAAATCAATTTCTGACATTTATTTTTGTTGATTTTCGATTTACATGGAAAATGGTTCATAAACTCGGGATGTTTGACCTTTTTGTTGCTGATTTTTGTTGTTGAATTTTGGCTAATTATTGATATACATGGAATGGTCTATAAAATGGTAAAGTTTGACCATTTTGTTGCTAATTTTTTGTTGTTAAAGAAACAAATTTAATTTTCCAAAACACTGCCATAAATAAATAATCAAATCATACAAAAAAAAAGCTTAATATCATTAAAATATTCCACCATAAATAAATTCTAATCCAATGCTCATATTTGATGCATTCTATAATTTGCTTACGATTTTTCCTAATACAGATGTCTCGATTCCTATAAATTTATAGGGTTCGAATCATTTTTATGTACTAAAGACTGCTACAAGGAAAATTGCATACACTGACAATAAATAGATTTTGAGCTTGAAGTGTGTGTTGACACGACAGTGAGTGCTTCTACTTTTTTTTTTTTTTTTTTTTTTTTTTATTACTAGCACAAAACATAAGATTCTATTCTATGAAAAAGCACATGTTTTTGAGATGTTCGGTGTGTCTTTCCCACGATCCATGTTCTACTGGATATTGAGAAGATTGATGAAACAATGTTGTTTGGTACTACCTTTTTCCACTAAATAAATATTTATATTATTTAAATTGTATGCATCTATATAAATATATCAAATTATTTTTTTGATGTTATTGTCAAGACAATCGCAATGCAGTCGACCCAGACCAAATAGCTCAGTGGGAGGGTACAACATACATAGACATAACTCTAACACACCATTTTCATAATTTTCAAAATAGAATACAATTTATAAATTTAAAGTGCAATTTGATATGATAAGCGCGTTCGAAGTATTACAAAAAAACTTTTACCAACCAAAATAATAATTTTAAAAATTACATGACAATTTCAAAATAAAAAAAATTATACCTAAAATAAAATCAGTTCCAAAAATTTATTTAAAAATAGTCTAACAAAGGATATAGAAATTTAAAACACAATTTCTAAGTTTTTCAAAGAGCATTTACCCTTTAAAATAAAATAAGATAAAATAAAGCAATTATTAAATATCAATTCCCAAAACTTATTTCATAGGCAAATTCTAAACATTTAAAAAGTTGTCCAACAAATAATATATAAAATAAAGTAAAGCTCATTATTCTAAATTTTTATTTTTCGGTCTCCGCCACCACGTATCCCGCCAACTCCTTTAATCGAAATATTAATTTATTTTGGGGTGAACATTCAACAACTCAAGAGGGGAAAATTTGTCCAAGTTAAATACACAATACACATGACATAATAATATGCTTAAAATTTTAAATTTAATCGTAGCTATAACATTGAAACATGGGTCGCCTGACTTGGATTTTATCGGAGAAACTTTTATGCCCTGACCTCTGTATGGTCCCACACGACTATAGACATGTAGCAGACGTAGAAGCATAATTATCAAGCAACATGTAAAGGGTATTTAACAAGGACAAAGTGGAATCGAAAAACCCCTACCTCAAAAATAAAGTAAAGTATGATGAAAATCAAAAATCAAAAGTTTCTATGTCCAAAATTTCTTGTTGCCTACAAATTAAATTTAAACTAGTATTAATATTTTATAACTTTTATATATAATAATAGGAACTGAAATTTAAGGGCTAGAGATTAATTGGGTAAAAATTAAGATTTGGATCAATTTCCTAAACTCAATGTTAAACCACAATTCTCTCCCTATCCACCTTAGCCCAACCCCCTCCCTTCTTTCTTCTTACTTTTCAATTTTTTTCCCCGTAAATTCCCCACCCATTTCATCTATCTCTCTCTTCTCTCTCTCTTCTGCCTTTTCTTCTTTCTTTAACTTTTTCTTATGTTTCTCTTTGCCCTTCCCCATAAACCCATTACCCCCATCCATACGCCCCCTTCATTTCTCTAATCTTTCTTTCTTTTGTTTTTTTAAAAAAATTCTCAGCAAAACCCTTTCTCCAAATCTGTCTATATTCCTTCTCCTAACCTCAAACCTCCCTCTCTCTAAAACCCTTCTCAACATTCTAACACGCACACACACCACGCATACTCGTCGGAGTTTAGCGGCAGTGGGCAGCGAGGCGGTGACTGGAGAACCGAGGTATCTATATATATATATATTTGTTTTGTGGACTAGACAATGGCCGGGTGGTGGTAGTGGCAGTGAAATATTTGAAATGGGGGATGGCTTTGGTGAGTTGGAGTCTATGACTGGTTGAGAAGAAGGAGAAAAGAATTTCTTACCTTTGTATCTTTTGAAATTTGTTGTGCATAGAATAACTTTTTTGAGGGAGCATAGAATAACTGAGAATTGGTGTTATGTATAATATCATTAGAGTTGTAATTTAGGAATTGAGAGTGATTTCAGAAAAATAATGTAGCATAATTTTAGTCTTATTTTTTGCTGAAAATTTGGTTAGCAATTCATGGTAATAGGGCTGAAATTGCTCAATGTATTTGGACTGGTTTTGGCCTAAATTTGTTGGCCAGAATATTTCTTGAGAGCATAACTTTTAAAGGTTTGATTTTATAATCAATTATTAATTAATTTTCAAAATTAATTAAGTAGTTGAAATCAAGTAAAACTAAAACTGAAATTTTGACATTTATTTCAAAAGTTAATTGAAGATTATTAAGATAATTGATATTTTGTTACTGTTACCATATTTGGATAGATGATATGGGTTTGGGCTTGGTAATGGGTTTAAGATTATTTTTAATGGGCCAAGAAATAAAATAAAGTCTACAAAAAAAAAAAAAAATTGTTAAGCCCAAATGTATAGTATTTCCAGAAATTCCCAAATTTTAAAATCCTTAATTCTCAAATAATCAAGCCCTAATTTCTATTTTCCTCCCAATTTCTCGGGTTCTACAATAACACTTGAAGATCTCAATAGTAAATAATTTATCACTAAAATGCAATTATTATTTTTATCATAATATAATTATTTTACAGAAATCACCGCATATCGTGTACACTTTGGGGAATTATGTTGATCAAATACTAATCCATACCCCGCCATCAATACTTATCTCAGAAAACTTCCGGCATCCAATAGTTTTTTTCTTTTTTTTTGCCAAGCATGAAACACACTTAACTTGGGTTGTGTTTCAAATAAGATAGGTCCTCATAAACGAATTTAGAATTTATTCCAAATGGTATGAACATTATAAGAAAGACAATTAGACAAATCCAAGTTTATGTAATAATATAGTCGAAATTTAGAAATATTTTTTTATTTCACAAATGATATATTTTTAATTGGCGGACCTTAAATGTAGATTAACAACAAGAAAAAACTGATTGAAAAAACAAAAACTAATCGATTACTTAGAGGCTTCAAATTTGTTCAGTGCCATTAAAATTTCATTTTGGGTATTGCATAATGTTTTTTTTTATGCGTAACAATAAAAATGTTAAGTGAATCCAAAATAAAAAAAAAAACTACCAACTCAAGTAAATAAAAATTAATTAATAAGCATAAAAATAAAAATTGAACCTATCTTTTTAGCTTGACAACTGTTGATCTTAGTGGTATTAGTAGATTATAAACCATCTTCTACCTGGGTGCAAAAGGAAAAACTTTTAGATATGGACTAAAACTAAAAATATTGCATAAAAGATTTGTTGTTTTAAAAAAAAAAATCGACTACTGAATGGCTTGATATTATTACTGTCATTTAAATTTCATTTTGGATATTGCATGCTGTTTTTTTTTTTTTTGGGGGGCCGGGGGGATTTGACATGCTCAACAACAAAAATGTCATCTATATCCCGAAACATGAAATACCTAACAAGTGAACATCTATATGAATTAATAAGCATAAAAAAATTAACTTATCCTTTTTGCATACAAATTCCAGATCTGAGTATTATGAGTATGTCAATGACTTCAGATTTTCCTTTTTTTTTTAAAGAAAGTATGTCTTATCATTTTATGACGTTGATGAAAACATGTGGCATGATCTGAAAATGTGTGGATCATCCATCATCCGTTTTAAGGGCCCATGTACCTTAACTTAATATAATGGGCTTGGGCCCTGCGAAAATGTAGGCTTTTCTAGGCAAATAAAATGGATCAAAAAATTAATGATTTTATTATTGGATCTAATTTTCATACAATAGACCTTTTTTTTTACTAATCAAACTTCATCAAGCAAGATTAATTTAACGAAAATTGATCAAAAATTAATTTTTACACACAGATTGGGTCTTAAAAATAGTTTTTTATGAATTGTATTTATTTTAATTGTATCGTGTATATTAACTTTCAGTCATTTTAATATATGATATTTAAAAAGATAATAGTATTTTTTTAAATGAGTTTAAATTATATTCATTTACACATTTTTTAATTGTTTTTAATATTTGTAATGAAATATTGAAAACTGCTAAATCCAAGTTTGCTATATTTGAATTTTTATATGCAATTTCATGCAAAAACTCTGAATAAATAATAATGTGTTAAGATTCAAATTAAAATGATACTGTAATATATAATATATATCACAATTTAGTTATAACCAATTATATGTTGCAGTTTTACGAGTCACCCGTAGAGTTTAAAAATATTAGTTTGTGGCGATGAATCAAAAAATAAACAAGCGAATAATATGGTTAACAAAACTATTCGAAATTATAATTTTAAATGTAATGCTTTAGTTTGCTTACTTTTTGAAATCTTTTTTTTTTTTTGATAGTTTTACATTCCATTAATATTATATTTGTTATATTCATCTAATTTATATTGTTCGACACATTCTATATGATCCAATACAACACATCTTATATAGTACGCCAATACATGCGCCGTGCATCGACGGCAAAACATTAGTTATTTAGATAACAAACCAAAGACTTATTATTCAGTGGGCCTTAGAGCAATCCTTCCTCAGAAAATTCACACTCCGGCCCGCAATATCATACCCAATCTCATAATTCATCTGATGCAAATTCCCAAAAATCCCCAACTTCCCTGACGGCACCAAGGTCAAACAAACAACCCCTTGCTCCACTTCCAAAAACGTGCTTTCTTGAGTCAACTCCACATCCGCCCCTTTAAAATGCGCAATCACCGGCGGGGCACTAAAGTCGCTATTCAGCTCATAGCACAGCTTTAACGAGTCTTTCGAGTATGGAACACGCTTTCCCTTCACAGCCTTAACTAGGGCCGCTTCGAGTCCATCGTACAAATCCGGCGCAGATAGGTCAACGTCGTGCCCGAGTCAATGATAATATTACCTTCATCCACCGACGCTTTAGAATTTTGATATTCGACCGATTCGTTCGAAATCGATTCCCTCTATAGTGAAATAGTAATAAGTATTGGGATATTTTTTACTAACGGAGTCGAAACGACGCTAGGCCCCGTCACAATAGCGTTAGTGCCGAAACTTATTTTGCTAGACACATTCGAATTAAGCAAAGTCAAGCGATAAGAAAATTTCCCGCTAATGGATTTATTTAATTGCCTTATTATAGACAAGGGTCCGCCCCAGTCCGATTATACCCGACTCGGAGCGCTAAAAGACCTCCGTTCTTATGCCCACACCCAAACACGACTTTAGAGAAAGACACGGGTTTTTGTCTTTGAAGTCAAAAGTGAAGGTCTCAACTGCCAAGTCACCATGGTGTATGAGCCATCACCGTAGGAATATTGATACTCACACACATTGTTGGTGTCACAAGATGGAATATCAATGGCGAGCATGCTTGAGACTCACATGAAATATTTCGATATGTTTTTGTCTTCCTAGGATCAAATAAAGGGGCTTTTGTTTGTAGCATTCGGTGCATGGTTGACATTGCGTCCAAGTCAAATCGCTACCCGTGTCGGCCGATACCTAGGATCTCGAGCGGTGGGGTCCCCAAGTGATTTTCATTAGGTATTCCCCACCGTTTGTATGAGTGGGGCTTGGATATCTTTAGGGGGCGTCGAGGCATCACGATGGAGTCGTGGTTAGTTTGAGTGACGATTTACGCGAAATTGAACGCTCGAGCGCACTTTTTTAGAGGCAGTCGAGCGTGTTTTTGAAGTGTTGTAGAAGGGAGAAAGAGGGGAGTCACGGTGGATTAAATCAATTGTTATGCCACCATTGTTTTTGGTTGCTTCAATGTAGGATAGCAAATAAACACTAGCAAAGCAAAAAGAAAGAGAGACAATAAGGGTGTGTAGTAAGAAGCCATGATTATATGTAACAAAAGTTAAAAAAAAAATTGGTGATGATAAGGATTATTATAAGCTTTTGAAAGTTCCGAAACACTGTGAATTAAGAAGCAATATGCATGCATATATACTATATGAGAAAGGTGGTGTGAAGAAGTGAGTTGAGGGACCTGCAATTTATAGACTACAATTTTTCTGTTTATACATTAATTTATCTATTTTTCATTTTGGGCTGCAATTATTTGGAGTACCATAATAATATATTGGGAAATTATATAAAATACCTTTTTTTTTTTGGTAAATATACAATAAAATACGTTCCTATCATTTTTGCACTTATTTTTTATCCTTTTGTACTTATTTTTTTTTTTTTGTGCTCATGCATATTTTTTTATTTTTTTATTTTTTTATTTTTTATTATTTTATTGCTTTATATGTTATATATGTTATTTCGAAGTTGTTTACATTTGTTTCTTTGTTGTTCCTATATTGTTTCGATGTTTCAAAACAAGTTTTACTTATTTTTATGTTGTTTTTTATTCATGTATTATTTTGTACATTGTTTTCTATTGTTTCGGTGTTCTTCTATAATTTAATGTTATTCTAAAATTATTGTTGTTTCCATGTAGTGTTCAATGTGTAAATATATATATATATATATATATTATCTATTTTTAAACTTTTTTATTAGTGTGGTATTTTTGATATTTTTATGTTGTTTTTGAGTTGTTTCCATACCGTTTTTAATATTGTTCGATGTTTCTTTGTTGTTTCCATATAGTTTTCGATGTTTAAATATAATTTTTACCCATTTTTAACTTTTTTTTGCTCATATGGTGTTTTCTATATTGTTTTTACGGTTTGTATCTATATTGTTTCTGGTTTTTTCCATGTCTTTTATGTTTTCATGCATTTGATCAAGAATTGAATTGTGTTTTTTATTCATGTTACGTTGTTTCTATAATATTTTTAATTTATTTGGTTTTAATATGTGCATATTTGTTTTATGTGTATGTTTCTTGATTTTTTTATAAGACATCGAGTATAAAATGAATTATTTAACGAGCACAAAAATTTATTTTTCACTGAAATTTTATTAAAAAGAAACGTGTTTGAAACAATCTTGAAACAAAACGTAAAAAGACCGAAAATTTTAGCGAAAACGTAAAGTTGTTTAAAAATAGTACTTGAGAAGTTTAAAAGATTGACATTGTCTCAAAAAAATAAGGCATTTATGTCAATTGCTCATAATATATTATTATATTGTCACGTCTCGTTTTGTGATCATTTGGGCCGATGAATATATAACCCAGTTCAAGTCTTAATCTTTGTATTCTGTAATGATGTGGTATTCATTTTATTTATCATTTTTCATTCTGAGCTATCAATTCTCTTTTTCATCTATAGATGAGCGTTTTATTGTCATGTTGTATATCTATCAAAAGTTTGGCTAATAGACTATGGGCCACAGTATAATATGATTTCTTAAAATATATAGGACAATATCAAATCTATTTTCCTAGAAACATCTCAAATAATTTGATGCTCATTTTTCTCTGTCTGAACGCTCAGATTATTCAACTGCAGTTCATTTGATTTTTCACGAAAGAATCAATTTACAGTATTTATGATTTCATTAATCACAATTTTGGAAGTATATTGGACTGAAATTCTAATGTAATTTTAAAAACCTTTATAAAGTAAAGCATATCAAATACATCAATATATTAATAAATATGTCGATTCATATTAACTAAAATTAATTATTAAATAACTATCAATAATTCGTTCAATAATTCGTAATTTTTTTTTTAAGTGGAATCAATAATTCATAATTATTCTGCAAAATATGCTCGTTTTGGGGTAATTCAAACCCTCTTATAATCTAGGTTCCTCGAATTGTTTCACTTGAATAACTATCAATAATTCGTAATTATTCTGCAAAATATATATGCTCGTTTTGGGGTAATTCAAATCCTCTTATAATCTAGGTTCCTCGAATTGTTTTACTTGAATATTTGTAGAAATGATACCATTAGCAATTATGGGTAATGATACGACTTTGCTTATGATTTCAATACTAAGCACTCTTTGAGCGAGTGTAATTAAGCTCCAAGGAAGAAAGAAATACAATTCATATAAGAGCGGTTTTGTTTAGACGATGTGAGATCGTAAGACTGTGAGACGATGATATTTTTAGTATAAAAAATAATATTTTATCTAAATACACTAATTTAAGTGTATTTTGATAAGTATCATCTTTTACACTAAAAATATCATTTTTTACATTAAAAGTATCATTTGTCTCACGATTTCACGTGAGCTTTCAGATCTCACATAAGTTTTTGCGTTCATATAATTCTCAATGCCTAACAATATCTAACCAATTCCCCTTATAAAGGAAAGACAAAATGGCAGTTTGCCCTGTACGTCGTGCTCATAACAACTCGCCGAATATTCCCTTGCTAAACATGTGAAAGGATATAATCTTCAAGCCTCTTGGGTGGATGTCTACTACGCATTGGGCCGCGTCGGTTTGGGTTTGCTCATGTATATTTGTTTGGGCCGCTTTGTTAGTTTGAGGGTCAATAAGTTGGGTTGTATCAATACATCATGATATATTTGTGCGTATAAAGTTGATCGAAGTATATCTTTATAAGCGATTTGGAACTGTTGATCGCGTGACCAGGGAGTAGCTCGTTTATAAGCCTCATTGTGATTGAACCACGAATAATAAATAAACCTTTATTGGAATTTTGTTTTGTAAAAATGGGTGTTGATCCATATTGGACCAAATATTTAAGGGGAGAATTTCATAATGGATTCAAATTTAGAAAATATATCATTTCAATACCCACAATTCCAACCTTCTCAAATCAAGACCCAATTTTTATTTTTTTCTCAAATTGGGCTCTCCCTCAAATTTTGGGTTCTCACTTTACATGACCCAAAATTTCAATCTTCTCAAATCAAGACCATTTTTTTATTTTTTTCTCAAATCAGGCCCTCCCCAAAAATTTTGGGCTCTCAATTAAGATTTTAAAATTTAACAAAAAGAAAATATTAATGTAATTATCACACCGCCACAAAAAATAATTTTCTTTCTCTTTTTTTTTTTGTTCATTCCTTTTTCCCTAATCGATACTTGTTTTAAATCAAAATTCAATCATAATTTGGATATCTTATTTTTTTCAGAACTAAAAAATATTTTACTACTTCTTTTTCATTCATAATTTGATATCTTATTTTTTAGTAACCAATAAATATTTCACGGCTTTTTCATTATAGATTTTGGTATCTACACGTTAAACAAAATTGATATTAAGTATGGATCGGGTATAAAAGAATGAGCGAAAAATTGAAAAGAGGAAGAAAAATAATTTTTGTGGTTGGCGTGATAGATTACACTAATATTTCTATTTTTGTTAAATTCTAAAACTTGAAGGAGAACCCAAAATTTAGGGAAAACCATGTTTGAAAAAAAATAAAAATTGAGTCTTGATTTGAAAAGGTTGAAATTTTGGGTATTGAAGTGAGAACCCAAAATTTGTGGGAGAGCCCAATTTGAAAAAAAAAAAAATTAGATCTTGATTTAAGAAAGTTAAAATTTTAGGTCTTAAAATGATATATTTTCTTAAAATTGGACCCTATTATGAAATTCACCCAATATTTAAGTGGTTTCTATTCTTTGGAAAATAGAATTAAAATATATAATAAATTTTACTAAGTGAGTAAAGAAATTACATTTCGAATTTCTCAAAACTATTTCCAGGTAAATAAAAAATTAATACTACAAGTTAGCCACTTAAAAATAAAAATTGACATGAAAATTGGTAAATGTGGGAGTAATGAGTTTGGGCCAATCTGGTACCTAAGTTTTTAAAGGAGGAAGGATTTACATGATTGTGGGTTAATTGATTTAAAACACACATGCATGCATCGTCGCCCGCCTGCCTGCCAACGCGGCCCGACTTGGGCTTCAAGGTCCTTTAGTTTTGGACAAATTTTATTTGAACATTTAAATTATTTTTTTCTCAAATTGGGTTAGGCCTACCGCACATGGACCGTGGGCGCTCTATCAAGACCGCGCGCACATGTGATGCGTGCGCGGGCGCACACCAAGGTCAGCGAGCTTTTAGCGCTGAGTGCACGGTCGCACAACTTTGTACCGATGCCCCTGTTTGATTTACCATGTCCATTTTTGGGCTGAAGACATGTCTTTTCGAGTCAAAAGACATATCATTTCCAAGAGGCACCTTGATGCCTATATACAACTTCCCCTGCAGAATGAATATATATGAAATTAACCAGATAAAAACGAGAACATTACGCATTATCGGCCTCGATTTTTCCTTCCAAAAACTTGATAGTTCAAACCACTTGTTCTAATCTTTGTAGGTTCGACTTTTGCAAGTCTTTGCTAAGTCGAATCATTAAAGTTGTTGTATCTTAAAGCGATTGCCATAACCGTAAGTAGTTCGTACGGGACAATTTCGTCTTGCAGAGTTAGTATCAAATACTAGCATCGACTTTAAACACATTATGTTCCATTTCTGCATTTATACACTTAGTCCATTTCTTGTTAAACAGTACCCAAACAACAATTCCAAGACGAAATTACTTTTGTTGTTCTCAAGATGATGACGAGCATAAGTTTCACTCGATGGTTATTGCTCCCGCTCATGGCGAAAAACTAGCGAAGTTCTCCGGATTCGACTTCAAAAGATGGCAACAGAGGATGTTGTTTTACTTGACAACCTTGGGTCTTTCCCGGTTCCTGAAGGAGGACACTCCTACCCTTGGCATAACAATGACTTCTGTGTCGTAAAATACATTCAAAACGTCCAAATTGTTGGGTAAAATTTAGTGAATGGTTTCTCCAAAAATGGCTAAGTGTATGGTTTAGTCGAGGCTTGTATTAGATACGATCTCCATGACGAAAAACGCCCATATATCCGAGTGCTCACGGGATTCACGTTCGCCTCTAATATACAACAATTTTAACGATCCGGTTAGCGGCCGCAGACAAAGAAATCCGGAACAACGGCGAACAACAAGTTGTTCTTAACTTTCAAGCTTTTGAATGGATTGTTGTAAGCGAAGATGCTTGAATGCATATGACGATTGATTATCGATTTTAGTTTGTAATTTCATCGGTAGGGGCGTTAATAATATAGGCGATGAAGTGCCCGAACGGAAAATCACGTTTGTAGGCTCGAAAAAGCACATTTGCACGGAATAGACGCACATGCGCAGGAAGCACGACCAGGCATGGGTCGTGCACTGCCCGTCTTAAGCGCAAAAAAGTTCGGCACCAGCCACGACCGGGCCTGCAGGCGTGCTCACTGCCGTCTTGTCTGAGCCTCAAAATTCGGCGAGTAGCATGACCCGACCGCCGCGACGACTGGACCAAGGCCTGGCTCGGGCCGAGCCGGCCGGTGGGCGGGTGGCGGCGGCGGGCGCGCGCGCGTGTGCTTTGAACCAAACCCACAAGCATGTAGGTCCTCACCCCTTTAAAAACTTGGGTGCCCCCAGGGGCCCAAACCCATAAGTCCAACTTGGGATTTATAAAGTGTGCAACTTTGCCTCCTTTTCCTATGTGGGATGGAGCATTTCTCCTTCCCCACATTTTCCATTTTCTATACCATTTATTTGTATTAAGTGGCTAACTTGTAGCATTAATTTCTCATTCACACGGAATCGATTTTGGGAAATTCCAAATCTATTCTCATCTACTCTCTTAGTAGAATTTTCACAAATAATTTAATTCCATTTTTAACTAATAGAAAACATTTAATTATTTGGTTAAAATCAGTCAACACCCGTTTCTCAAAGACCAAATTCCAACAATCCCCACATGAATGAAATTAATGCATGCGTGTATCGGATTAAGCTTGAAAGTATCGGCGAATTGTTATTGCATCGAGGATAGGTAGCTTGTGGCTTTGAACCTTCCTTAGTAAAATATTATCGGTTTTACTAGGCTGCTTAGTGACGCGATGTCTTGAACTACTTAGCCGTTTGTGTAAACCAAGACAACAATACTTACACAATAACAACTCTAACACATTTTGTTCTCACGTTGTGTCCATTTCGGCCCTGGACCATATCTTAGATTCATAAGTGTTTCTTTGAAGCGGCTAATACTTCTCACTTATATAAGTGATCTCTATTGAAGAGTATCTGCAATACTCCACCTTTCAAGATATAGGAATCATTAAAAGTCTTAAACTTAACCTCACCACATTCAAGCGGGTTTGCATTCACTTGGATGTATCGAGAATGAGCTAACACATTTTCGAAGTGTTCAAGCTCAACATTCATAACTTAGTTGTCCCATTGAACCAAGGTCTTGGGATCTCCAATTCCACAAAGTCAAGGTTACCGCTATGAACATTCTTTAAGTTGTGGATTTTAAACCCATTCCCTTAACAGATTTATACGATTGATCTCGATTTATGCCTTTCGTAGCGGATCTGCAAGGTTTTCATTTGACTTCACGTAGTCAACCGAAATAACCCCATTCAAAATCAACGATCGATGGTATTGTGTCTTCGACATATATGTCTACACTTACCATTATCATCTTGCTTTGTGCCCTTCGATTCTTTGATTGACTATCACGATGTATCATAACAAAGAGACACATGCTTATTCCAACAAGGAATATCCTCTAAGAAGTTTCTAAGCCATTCTCGCTTCTTCTCGACTTTATCGAGCAATGAACTCGGATTTCATAGTGGATCGAGCTATGCGTTTGCTTAGAAGACTTTCACGACACCGCTCCTCCACCTATTGTGAAAATAAATCCACTTGTGGACTTGGAGTCTTTTATGTCGATATCCATTGGCATCACAAGTATCATTCTAATCTTCTTTGGATATCTCGTATAAAGTATTCCATAGTTCATGGTATACTTTAAATATCTAAGTACCCTTGTCACGGCTTTCGGTGATCCGTACTTTCGGGTTACTTGTGAACTACTTAGTTTGCTCACTTTGAATATGCAATGTCCGGATGTGTACAATTCGTTAAGTACATCGGTCATCAATTACCCTTGCATATTCCAAAATGAGAAACTGTTCGCCTCTATTCTTGGCCAAGTGTAGACTTAGATCTACAAGTGTCTTAGCCGGAGGATTATCAAAAGCATTAAACCTTCTAAGTGTGTTTTTCGACATAATGGGATTGTGACAAGACAATTCCATCCGAAGTTCTAGAGATTTTAATCCCTAAAATAACATCGATAATCCCATATCCTTCATGTCAAAGTTCTTCTTCAACATGTTCTTAGTCTTCATGATTAAATCATGACTACTACCCATAATCAACATATCATCCACATAAAGGCATACTATGACGTAATCATTTGTAGTATCTTTAATGTAGACACACTTGTCACATTCGTTGATCTTGAAACCGTTTGACTTCATAGTCGAGTCAAACTTTTCATGCCATTGCTTAGGTGTCTTGTTTTAGTCCATAAAGTGACTTAACAAGTTTACACACCTTTCGCTCTTGACCGGTGCAACGTATCCCTCGGGTTGTTCCATATAGATCTTCTCTTCAAGCTCACCATTCAAGAAGACAATTTTAACATCCATTTGATGTATCTCAAGGTTATGCAAAGTCTGCAATAGCAATGAGAACACGAATGGACGTAATCCTTGTGACGAGGAGAATATGTATCGAAGAAGTCATATCCTCCTTTTGTCTAAACGCTTTAGCTACCAATCGGGCTTTATACTTGTCAATAGATCCATCTTTGTATATTTCCTTTTAAGGATCTACTTGTATCCCAAGGTTTGCAACCGGTGGGAGATCAACCAACTCCCAAGTGTGATTTTGCATGATGGAATCTATCTCATTATTGATAGCTTCTTTCCGCAGGAGCTTACGGAGCTTCTAGACAATGCTTGAATAGTTTGGGGTTCGTTTTCTAACATATAAGTTAGAAAATCGGGACCAAAAGACTTAGCTACTTTTATCCTTTTATCGCGTCTTGGTTCCTCTTCATCATCACTTTGAGGTAACCTTGCAGTTTTCATAAGTCCGTTTACTCGAATTTTCTTCTTTTCGTTCTTTGTTCGGAAAGATATTCTCGAAGAATACAACTTTCATTGATCAATGATCATACCTTCATTTATATCGGGAATAGGCCGACTTGTGCACTAAAAAGCGATATGCACTACTATTGTTAGCATATCCAATGAAAGCACAATCGATCGTCCCTCGAACCGATTCTTACTTGTTTCGGCTTGTACTTTGACTTTAGCCAAACACCCCCATACTTTGAGGTATTTATATGACGATTTACGTCCTTCCATAACTCATATGAAGTTTCGTTTTTACCTTTGTGTGGGATCTTATTAAGAATGTAGTTCGCGAAAAGTATGGCTTCCCCACAAGTTTTGGGGTAAGCGAACTTAACAACATCGCATTCATCATCTCCTTAAGAGTACGATTTTTGCGTTCTACAACACCATTTGATTGAGATGAGTAAGGTGCGGTTGTTTGATGAATTATACCCGCTTCCGAGCAAAATTTCTCAAACGGAGCAACATACTCTCCGCCTCTATCACTTGAATCATCTTAATTTTCAAATTAAGTTGATTTTCAACTTCATTCTTATAAGTGTTAAAATCTACTAAAGCTCCATCTTTGCTTTTCAAAAGATACACATAACAATATCTTGTGCAATTGTCTATAAACGTTATGAAGTACTTTTTCCCACCTCGAGTTTGCACAAGTTTTAAATCACACACATTTGTATGAATTAACTCGAGTGGTTTGGTACTTCTCGTTACCGAATGAAACGGTGCCTTGGCCAATTTTGCTTCAACACAAATTTCGCATTTGTCTTGTGAATCGGTTTTAAACGTGGGTATTAATTCCGGTTCACTAACCTTTTAATTGTGTTGAAGTTTATGTGTCCTAATCTATCATGCCATAAATTAGAACTATCCAACAAGTAAACGATAACGTTTTTATTCTCCGTCTCTTGGCGGAAAACAGACATTACAAACATTTTAAATAGGCCCTTATCAAGGTAACCTTTACATAAAAACTGATCGTTCTTGGTCATTACAAACTTGTCGGACTCAAACACTAGTCTAAAGCTGGCCTTGCTAAGCAAAGGACCGGAAACCAAGTTCTTGCGGATGTCTGGGACATGCAGCACATCTACAAGCGTAAGCTCCTTCCTGAAAGTCATCTTGAGCACCACCTTTCCAAGCCCAACGATTTTGGAAGTCGAAGAGTTCCCCATGAACAACTTCCTTCCATTAATCAGAGTGTAGGACGAGAACATCTCCTTGTCGGCACAAATGTGACGAGTAGCCCCTATCTATCCACCACTCCCTTGGGTTATCCACCATATTGGCTTCAAACACAACGACGGAGAGATCGAGCTCAGGAAGTCAATTGGAACCGACTTGTCTTCCGTCACATTGGCTTGTTGGTTGCCACCTTGATTGCCCTTCTTCCGGATGTCGACAATCCTTAGCCATATGGTTCGGTTTGCCCAGATTGTAGCAATTACCCTTGAACTTTTTGGCATTTCCTTTTTCCTTCCCGGAGTGTTGCGTTTCTTACTAGTGCTCGATTCTGCAAGATTAATCTTAGCCTCCATTCCGGACTTGCTTTGGATTTCACATCGATTTTCGATTGTCTTCTTCGATGCGGCCGAACAATCAGATCCTCAAGCCCCATCTCTTTGCGCTTGTGCTTGAGGTAATTTTTGAAGTCTTTCCACAATGGCGGTAATTTCTCGATTATTGCGGCCACTTGGAAGGATTCATTCAAAATCATCCCTTCGAGACACTAAGTCGTGAAGGATGATTTGAATCTCTGAACTTGGCCGATCACCTTCTTGTGTCAACCATCTTGTACTCGAGGAATTTTCCGACAACAAATTTCTTTGTGCCGGCATCTTCCGTCTTGTACTTCTTCTCCAAGGACTCCCAGTTCCTTGGACGTCTTGAACGTGTAAGTCAAGCGGCTACGATAATCTAGAGGGGGTGAATAGATTATCTCCATCTTTTCAATTTCGCCTCTTTTAACAATCGAATGCTCAAACAAAATAATGAAGGTGCGGAATGTAAACAACACACGTCGATTTAAAGAGGTTCAACCCACCTAGGGCCTAATCTCTACCACCCCAAAGATATCCGGATGGATTTCGAAAAGAAAAAGAATTTTATTAATTACCAAAATTAATACAAATTCAACTTACAACACCTTGAAGAGCACCACACTCTTCTTCAACACCACCTTTGGAGATTACCACAATCTCCCTTTGAAGATTACCACAATCTTCCTTCAACGGCACCTTGTGAAGATTACCACAATCTTCACCCTTGAAGAGCACCACACTCTTCAACACCTCAACAAGAAGATTACCACAATCTTCTCACACCTAACACCTAGTTCACCCAAGTGTGTTCTTACCACAAGAACACTCACAAGGATATCTTGTGTTTGAATGACGACCACAAATTCAAGATTACAACTCGATAATTGATAATACAATAGAGTGCAAGTGTAATCAAGAATAGCCTAGACCTCAAAGATGTGAAAGTGATAAGCTAGGCAATTTTACAACAAGAATAATGACTATGAAAGACCAAGTGTTTGCTTGAAGTGTATCTTGTTGTGTTGTATCTCAATTGTTGTCTTGGTTGCTCCAAAACTTCCTCTATTTATAGGAGATGATTGATCAAGCATAGGCTCCTCTTGGGGATTGAAAATCTACAGAAAAATACAATTAAAATCAAGAATATAGCTGTTAGAAATCAATCCCACAATTTAAGGAAATGTGTCTGCTGTCAAACGGTCATATTTTTTTTGTCATTAATACATAGGCGGCCGTGCCGCACGAAATAGACGTTGAAAAGAATACACAAAGAAAAATAACACGGGCGGCCGACGCTCGCGTCTACCTCGACCGTCGACCATCACCCCAACCGGTCCCCTCATGGATTTTGCAAGGATTAAACGCTTCGTTTGAAACACACTTGCGTACTGGGGCCGATCATTGGCGGCCGGCCGACCGGACGGCGACGCCTTGACGGCGGCCGACCGCTTGTTTTTTTTTCCGTCTCATTTTCTTTCTAAAAACATCTTGGTATGGGTTGCCCTATAGATGCGACCGGTCGACCACGAGGCAAAATATTGTCCAATTTTTGTCGAAAATAAAACTCAAGAAATACTCCAAAATTTAGTAAAAACATTTTAAACCGATCGGAAGTATTAGGACAACATTTAGAAACATCGTTTGAGAGTGAAAACCCAATAACGTAAAATCATTAAAAGCGTTGTCCAATTTAGACGAAAATAAACTTTGACAAAATACTCCTAAAATATTAAAATCATTTTAAATCATTTAGGAGTATTTGGACAACCTTTAAAAAACATTGTTTTGGTGATAAAATAAAATCATCAAAATTAAGATAAAAACATGTATCAAACAATCTCCCCCTTTTTGATGATTACAAACCAAAACAATTTTTACACAAACTAAGAGAGCAATTTTAGAAATGATTTTCCGGTAAAAACATTTGACCGTTTGGAAAGCAACCAAAATTTCCAAAAATATTAAAGCAACCAAGTAGGGAGTAAATATTTTCAAAAAAGCTCAAGCTCCCCTATCCACAAGCACATCAAGAATAATGTAAGAGCAATAATCCATAAGCTAAAAGCTTTAGCTTTTACAATTTGTTCAAGAGCTTATAAGCTCCCCTGTCAAAAACAACATTAAACAATAATATAAGTCCATCAAGCAACAATTGGACTAAAAATAAATCACAACTTATGGCTTTTATGAGCCATAGCTTATAGCTTTTATGACAAGCTTTTTATTAGCTTCTTTGAGCTAATGAGCCAATTTCTGTTTCTCCCCTTTGGAATCATCAAAAAGAATGTTAGGATGATAGAAACATCATAGAAGTATATCAAAGTGCACCAAAGAAATGGTTTATCAACCATTGAGCAATTTAGGCTTAAAAACCAAGGAAAATGGGAGAAATGTATCATGAAGAGTTCATACGCTTGTTTAATTTCCCAAAATATGATTTCAATGAGTATAGAAGACTTTTGGAAGCGAGAGAATCATGTAGAAGTTGAAATTTTCATTGAAACATTTAAACAAACACCTTGTGCGTGAAAAAAATAGAAGAGGTTGTATATAACCTTTGTAAATGGTTCAAGCCAAAAAAATTTCATATCATCAATCAACCTCATTTCAAAGCTCAAAAAAATCATATGCACCATATGCAATAATTTGTTCATCAATTTAGAAGCTCAAAGTAGATTCTCAAGGGTTCAACCCAATTGAGATAAGCTAAGAATGATCAAGGCATTACAAATGCCAAAAATTAGAGCAACCATCAAGTAATAAGTCATGCTTTCAACAAAACATGTATCAAATGTCCCAATATATTCAACTAAGCATAACAAAGCAAAAAAGAAGCACTTTTACCATCAAGTACTTCATACCGATTATCAAACAATGCTTTAGAGTATTTTTACCATCAAATACTCCATCAAAAATCATGATCATCCTCTTGCAATATTAACCCCTTTAAAAAAAAACAAGCAAATATCATTAGTACAAATGAGTTTTACAAAAATTCATCAAAATACAAAACATCATTAATGAAAATGCTAGAAAGTAAAGGGGGTGGGGTAACATCATTCCTCATCCGAGGAGAAGCAAGATCCGGGAATAAAGTCCTTGATGAATTTTTTTAACTTGCCGATAGACTTTTGCATTTTAGAGGTCTTTTGCTCCAAAGCCTCATACCTCGTCTCATGAAAAGCCCTCATCTCATCAAATTCGGCTTGAGTATACCTCCTAGGCGGTTGAGCACCGGTATTACCCTCCGGATTGCTCGGTTCGCCTTCTTCCACCAATCTTGCGGCCCCGGCGTCATCAAAGATGTCATTAGGATCGGGTGACTCTTGACCTCTTCCTCTCGCCATTTTGGTTGGTCGGATGTCCATATTCTTGCGCATAGTGACTATTTGGGAGATATTATCAATGTCAAAGTCATTTTGAAAAACTTCCGAGTTAAACTCCGACGAAGGAAGTCCCGATTGAATAAGAAGTTTACAAATCCAATTTCCCATAACCAACTTCTTATTACCTTGAGTAATGGACTCGATTAGACATTGAATAAGTATGGCACCAAAGTTAAGTGGTTCCCTCCTAGCAATCTTATAAGTCAAAAAGTAATCCATATTGCTAGGCATCTTCCCCGACTTACCACAAATGCAATATGCGACAATGACCAGAAAAATGCGATGCTCAAGTGTCATTGCCAACAAAGAATACTTAGGCCATACTCCCAAATACGTCTTGACTTCTTTCATCGATACCCCCAACATTTCATCATTCCAAGTCCCACAAGAGAAATAATCCCAACCACCTTCTCTAACATGTAAAAGCCGCAAATATCATTGGGAGTCCATCTAAAATGACGACCCTTTATAAGCGAATTAACGGCAATCGGCTTTCTATCATTATCATATTCAACCCACATATTGGCATAAAAGAGTTGGATAATATCATCATCATACAACACATAAGCATGTTCCCATAAATACATCCAACCTTGCTCCTCAAAAAATCCTCTAATCGTAGGATACTCATTCGTAAATGAACTAAAACGACACATTTTAGTCCGAGCAATCGACTTTCCTCCCATTCCCGAGTCCTCATAATACCATTCCGCATATTTATGAATGAAATTAAGAACATTGTGGGAATTAGGGGCTTGAGTAACAAAGGATTTTTTACCTTTCGCCCAACGGCAATTTTGGAGCGAAATCGTTCCGCGTAGTTCGGTAATTTGGGCCCGAGAGAGAATGGGATTTTGAACATCATCGCCTTCTTGAGCCACGTTTCTTTGAGCGGCTCGAATATCCCTTTGTTAAACTTTCTTCTTGCCGATTTCTTGACGAACCCTCTCCGCCCCTTCTACGCTTGGAGATGGGATTTCGACCGGTGGAATTCTTTGGAGGAGCCATATATGAAAGATTCTTGAGAAAATAAGAAGATTAGCAACAAGAATCGTGAAAAATGATGAAGAATTGAAGATTATAGAGAAAAGGGGGTGATATTATCGCTGTTAAGGGTTTGAGAGAAATATTCTTATCTGTTTGAAACGAAGAACAGAACATATTTAATCGATGATTTTGCATCAAGCACGGCCGAGGTAGGTGCGGCGACCGGTCGAGTGCGGGCGGCCGTCGCCCTCTTTGACCGTCCCCAAAGTGCAATTTTTCTTTTTCACAGGGTTTTCCAAAATTCGATTTTTCACCCCAAAAGTTTTAAAACTTTGCAAAAAAATAAGTTTGGACTATATCCAACAAATATGGGTTTTAGGAAAACATATAAATGATAAAATCGAGACTAAACACGTAGTGCCTTTTAAAAGAAAATATTTGCAAGTTCAATTTGGGGCACTTAAGGGTCAAAATGAAATATCTTAAAAGATATGTGCATAAGCATAATATCGAGTTTTTAAAAAATATGAGTAGACATACCTCGATGGTTTAAGAAACTTGATGGCGTAAAAGCCATATATGTCCTACACAATTCTTAGACAACATTTTCATAGAAAATTCAAGTGTAGGCAAATAATATGAGATATCAAAAAGAGCTTATGCTATAAGATTTCAAGAGATAATAAGCCACATAAGTTTAATGAAGATGCTCAAGAGTTTTATAAAATCATGCAAGGTCTCTTTTTTAAAGAAAAATTTGAAACTCATAAATATATAAGAGACTTATTAAAAATAAATACTTGAAAACTCATTTTGCAATTAAGACACAATTAAAAGTATGCATAGATAAAAAATTGCATATACAAATGAGGAGATACGGTTTACCAATTTCGCCGTTTCCATGGGTTGTGTCTTTCCCATTGTTGATGATGATATCTTCCCATTTGGAAGTCACTTTGTTGATGATGACTTCCTTGATTACTCCATTTCAAGGTTTGTTACCTTCCCATGGTTGATGGTTTCTTCTTCTTCAAAATCATCTTGTTGATGATGTCTTTGCCATTTCAAGGATTGTGTTCTTCCCATTTTTGATTATCGTTCTTCTTGAAATTGGCTTTGTTGAGAGTAGTTTCTCCTTTTTGATCAAATGAAACGTTCATTTGATGTTTTCTTGGTGGCATGAATTTTCTCCGATTTTTGCTTTGCCGGGTACCTAATAGCACATTGTTTTGTGGTACCTCATGTGTTTGGGTCCTTTAAGATTAGCTTTGAGACTTTTAGGTCTCCAACAATATTTAGAGTTATTTCTAGCCCGACAAGAATTAGTCGTATGACCCTTTTTGCCACAATAAAAACAAGTAATAATTCTAGGAGCATAATGACCAATATGCATATTGACTTGATCCTTTTTCATATGATTAACAACATTAGGCTTATGATCAAGTCCTTTATCAAAATTATGAATATCAACAATATTGGACATTTTATTGGTACTCAAGTTGGATTTTAATAAATCCTTTTTCATGCAATCAATATTCTCAACAAGAGTACTATTTTCTTTTTCAAGGTTTCTAACCTTGTCAAGTGTGGTGGTGTGAGCACATGATAGTGATTCATAAGAAGTAAATAAACTATCCTTATCATTTTTCAAAATATTGAATTCCTTTTTCAAATTTTTGTATTTAACAAGTAGGCTTTGGAATTCATTTTGAAGTTCATCATAATCATTTTGCAAATCACTATATTCATTTTGCAATTCATTGTCATAAGAAGTAGAAGGTTTAGAACTTACCTCGTTCTCTTCTTTGATGCCCATAAGACATTTTTCGACTTCATCATCGGAATTTGTAAGAGGCTCATCCCATATTGTTGGATTTGATGTTGTATCCATTTGAGAAGTAGATGCTTTTGAGTTGCTCCTTTTATTTGCATATACTTCATAGATGGCTTCTAGTTTTTGCCATACTTCATGTGCCGATCGAATACCTACAACATAATCAAATTCCAAAGTGGTAAGTGAACAATGTAAAATATTAAGAGCTTTACCATTTAAGGAGATGATTCTCTTCTCTTCATCATTGAGCTCTTTGAAGCCTTTTGAGGTGTATGATGTATCTTTCGTCGGAATGGATTCTCCATTAATGACGGTGTTCCAAATGTCGAACCCGCAACCTTGTAGATAGCATTCCATTCTTTCTTTCCAAAAATTAAAATTCTTGGAATCAAATAGTGGTGGCTTGGTGGTGGAGGTGCTTGGATAGATGAGCTTCGTTCGTAGCGTCGATCGTTTCTCTTCACTCGCGATGTGAAACGAGCTTGCCAAAGAGTTTGGCTCGATACCACTTGTAAGTCCAAGCGCTACGATAATCTAGAGGGGGTGAATAGATTATCTCCATCTTTTCAATTTCGCCCTCTTTTAACAATCGAATGCTCAAACAAAATAATGAAGGTGCGGAATGTAAACAACACACGCCGATTTAAAGAGGTTCAACCCACCTAGGGCCTAATCCTCTACCACCCCAATATCCGGATGGATTTCGAAAAGAAAAAGAATTTTATTAATTACCAAAATTAATACAAATTCAACTTACAACACCTTGAAGAGCACCACACTCTTCTTCAACACCACCTTTAGAGATTACCACAATCTCCCTTTGAAGATTACCACAATCTTCCTTCAACGCACCTTGTGAAGATTACCACAATCTTCACCCTTGAAGAGCACCACACTCTTCAACACCTCAACAAGAAGATTACCACAATCTTCTCACACCTAACACCTAGTTCACCCAAGTGTGTTCTTACCACAAGAACACTCACAAGGATATCTTGTGTTTGAATGACGACCAAAAATTCAAGATTACAACTCGATAATTGATAATACAATAGAGTGCAAGTGTAATCAAGAATAGCCTAGACCTCAAAGATGTGAAAGTGATAAGCTAGGCAATTTTACAACAAGAATAATGACTATGAAAGACCAAGTGTTTGCTTGAAGTGTATCTTGTTGTGTTGTATCTCAATTGTTGTCTTGGTTGCTCCAAAACTTCCTCTATTTATAGGAGATGATTGATCAAGCATAGGCTCCTCTTGGGGATTGAAAATCTACGAAAAATACAATTAAAATCAAGAATATAGCTGTTAGAAATCAATCCCACAATTTAAGGAAATGTGTCTCATTCAAACGGTCATATTTTTTTTGTCAATACATACATAGGCGACCGGTCGCACGAAAATAGACGTTGAAAAGAATACACAAAGAAAATAACACAGGCGGCCGGCCGACGCGTCTACCTCGGCCGGTCGACCATCACCCCAACCGGTCCCCCTCATGGATTTTGCAAGGATTAAACGTTACGCTTTCAAACACACTTGCAGTCTGTACGGCCGATCATTGGCGGCACGGCCGACCGACCGGCGACGCCTTGAGCGGCCGGCCGACCGCTTGTTTTTCTTTCCGTCTCATTTTCTGTTTCTAAAAACATCTTCGGTATGGGTTGCCCTATAGGGGCGACCGGTCGACCACGAGACAAAATATTGTCCAATTTTTGTCGAAAATAAAACTCAAGAAATACTCCAAAATTTAGTAAAAACATTTTAAACCGATCGGAAGTATTAGGACAACATTTAGAAACATCGTTTGAGAGTGAAAACCCATAACGTAAAATCATTAAAAGCGTTGTCCAATTTAGACGAAAATAAACTTTGACAAAATACTCCTAAAATATTAAAATCATTTTAAATCATTTAGGAGTATTTGGACAACCTTTAAAAAACATTGTTTTGGTGATAAAATAAAATCATCAAAATTAAGATAAAAACATGTATCAAAAACGAGCGTCTTTATAGGCATTGTAGAGAGTGTCGTCTAGCCCGCTTCAACACGCAACAGCGATTGCGTCATAGAAAATCGTTGTTATGCCAAGCATCCACAACGATTCTCCAGTTGTTATCAACTTCGTCATCTCCAACGGTAGTAGGGGGTCGTCTTTGTAAAACGAGCCAACCCCAAGGTGGTGAGGTAGAACAACATCTTCTTACCAACGTTTGAAGTCGGCGCCGAGAACTTGGGAGGCTTTTCGCCGTGAGCGAGAGCGGATCCATGGGTGTGAGCGATATTGAACTTGATGCCATCGTCTTCAACAAAAACAAAATTTTCGTCTTGCGATTGTTGGGTAAAATTTAGTGAATGGTTTTACGTTTTTGGAAGAAAATGGCAACTTGGGATTTATAAAACTTGGGTGCCCCCAAAGGCTCAAACCCATAAGTCCAACTTGGGATTTATAAACTCAGCAACTTTGCCTCCTTTTTCCTATGTGGGATGGAGCATTTCTAGCGATTCTCATTCACCCTAATCGGTTTTGAGAAATTCCAAATGCTATTCTCATCTACTCTCTTAGTAGAATTTTCACAAATAATTTAATTTCATTTTTCACTAATGGAAACCACTTAATTATTTGGTCAAAATTGGTCCACACCCATTTCTCAAAGACCAAATTCCAACACAAATAGTCGTGGAATTCTTTGGAGAAAAAGTACAAAATAGAAGACGTCAAAGACAAATAAATTTGTTGTCGGCAAATTTGGATTTCAAGATGATTGACACCAAAACGTTGATCAGCCAAGTCCAAGAATTTCGGATCATACTTCATTTGTTATATCGAATAACTACAAAATATTTATTTCTAAAAGATGACTAGTTTTTATTATTTGACCATAGAAGTGGCCAATTTAACATATATCCACTTTAAGTTTCTACAAAGTAATGTAGAGAGTGTCACACATCTCATTTGTTTGTTATCCCTCCCTCTCTCTCGTTTTTACGCCACTAAGTGGCCCGTCAATTATTTCTCCATCTATTGACCAAAGCTAGTTATAAGGTTAGGCAAAATTATTTTTTAGTCCTCTAAGTGGCGCCACTCGGAGATTTAGTCCTTTTTTTCTCGACTTTGAGTTTAGTCCTTTAAATGGACAAAAGTCGGACTTTTAGTCCTGTTACTGCTATAACAGTAAATGTTACCTCGCTAGTGGATTATCTTTAATTCAAACTTTAAATAAATTTTAAAAAATAATAGAATATTATCCACGATAAAAAAATGAGTTTTAATTTTATACTTTTAATTTTTATTTGAATTGTGAATTTCATATCTTAGAAATAAAAAATATGTTTCCTACAAATATTTTACTAACACATTTTTTTTACTAAAACTATTTCCAAAAAATATTTATTTGTACTTCCTTTTTGGTTTAAGTTACTTATTGATTTCAAAAATAATAAAAAATATAAAATTCACATATAGTTATTGGAAATATATTCAATTCAACTATAAATAAAATAAAATAGTTTATAATATTTCATAATTTCATAATTTATAAATATAGAAATTATTTTTAAAAATAAGAAAAATACTAAGATTTCTAGCTAAAAGTATACTTAAATTATAAATATATAAATATTAACAAATTATCCATCTTTTCAAAGAGAATAAATGGTTATTCAAACTTTAAAAATATTAAAATAATATTATTTCAATTTCTATTTATTTAAAATTTTATTTTTAATCAAACATTATATATATATACGCATATGCATTAATATACACGTTACATATGTATGCATAAATACATATATATACATTATACTTGAAAAGAATTATTAGTACTTGGTAATTATAATAACTAATTATTAGTACCTGGTAATTATTAGTACTAATAATATATAATGTTTGATTAAAAAAAGAAAATATAAATAAATAGAAATTAAAATAATATTTATTTTAATATTTTTAAAGTTTGGATAACTATTTATACTTTTTGAGAAAATGTATAATTTGTTAATATTTATATATTTGTAATTTAAGTTTACTTTTACTTAGAAATATAAAATATTTTAATAGTACTTTTCTTCTTTTTAAAATAATTTATATATTTATAAAATATGAAATTATTAATATTGTAAACTATTTTTATTTTATTTATAGTTTTAGTAAAAGATTTTTTAGTAAAATATTTGAAGGAAATAATTTTTTTAATTCTAAATATTTAATTCACAATTTAAATAAAACATTTAAAAGTATAAAATTAAAACTTGTTTTTATCATGAATAATATTCTATTTTTTAAAATTTATTTAAAGTTTGAATTAAAGATAATCCACTAGCAGTAAACATTTACCTTATTATAGCGAATAACAGACTAAAAGTCCGAATTTAAATCCATTTAAAGGACTAAAATCAAAGTCGAGAAAAAAAAAAACTAAATCTCCGAGTGGCTCCACTTAGAGGACTAAAAAATTTTGCCTATAAAGTTATATAGGCAACCCATTATTTGGGTAGAAAACAAATCTAATTAATTCTTATCCTTCCATTATATTCTTATAATGCACAATTAGTTGGTTTATTAGCAGAGGATTAAGGTAGAATCCAGACGTAAAACGTTTATATGGCATAAGTTGTTTATATGGAACAAGCTTGAAAGAACACGTAATTAAAAAGTTTATTTGCATGGAAACGTAACTAAATATTCTTTCAAACAGCCAATTAGCTTGACGTGTTTATAAATAGTGAATAACGAAATCCGAGACAGGGACACGTATATATAACTCTGAAAATACATATAGTAAATAATTGTTTTTTCCCTTTCCATACTAGTAAATAATTGTTAAAGGAGTTATATTAAATTAATCAAATATGACACTGTGACTGTATTAGGAGTATAGTGTTATGGATGTGGTTTGGGCCTTAAAAGTGATATTGGGCCACGAGTATTCAAACCCTATTTTTTATCTTTTAGCCCTAAATACTGGGCCGTAGTTGGTGACCGGTGGGGGTGGACATTCCACTAAGGCTAGAGTTACAATAGTTGGACCTTGGACATGAGATCATATCATTTTTCGATCAATCCATCAATACACACCTAATAAGTAGAACATCAAAATTGGCTGGCGGGGCTGACGCCAAAAAAGCCCGCTAGTTGGTGGAGCGAGGCAAGCCAGCAATACGTTAAACCAACCCAATCCACAAGGAGCTGCGGTCTAGGTGGGCCAGCCCATAGAAAAACTTAAAAAGAAATAAAAATTAAAAAAAATATTTTTTATGCATATTATTAACTTTATGAGTTAAATACAATAGTGGATGACAAATATATATTTTTCAATTTGGGGGGCAAAAAATAAAAAAAAAATACTGTAGAAAATGAAAAATAAGTATAAAATATTATATAAAAGTCAATATATATATATATTTAAGAAAATCATATATATAACTTCATTGTCTGGAAAAAAAAAAGAGAGGCGAATGGCACTAATAAGTAATAACAAAGAGAAACCACCTTATTTAATTATTATTTCTCTGTTTCTCAGTACAAATGAAAATTCCAAAATGGCTACAAAATCCATAAAAGTCCTAGAGACAACAGTGTCCTTGGCAAATCTCAGTATCTCACACAGTTTCCAGCTGGGCTTCCTCTGAGCATGCAAGTTTCAGTGCAGTTTGTGATTTGGGTTGGTGAACATATGCCACCGCAATTGGCTGGAACAAACCCATGGGCCACATGCTTGGGCGACGATATCAAGGCCCAACAAATAAGCCCAAAGAAAATTATAGAAACGATTTTCTTATTCTCCATTTCTCCACAATACTCTTTTAACACTCCAGTACTCTGCAAAACTGAATTAATGAAGATGTAATTTTTTAGTCCCATTAATTCATTTATATAGTACATGAAATATGAAGTATGTTATTGTCCATCGAGACTTTTATGCATATATATATGGTAGTCAACTTTTACGGGTCAACTTCACCAAGAAGGAAAAGCAAATAAATAAAAAAAAATCATGTGAATGAGAAGATTTTACTGTAGAAATTTGTATCTTTTGTTGATTATATTAATCAATATATTTTTTTTGACAATATATTAATTTGCTACATTACGGAAATGTGATCAGCAGTATCCCTTTTTTTAGCAATATATTGATTTGCTACATTAGTGACGATATTGTTTTATATGTGTTGAAGATTGCAGCAAGATTATTTTGTCGAATCATATTCTTGTATATATATGACTAGTGGTTTAAATTGAAAATTACAGCAGTAACTTCAAATTTCTGTTGAATCATTACCATAATTTTAGGAGAGAATTACAAAAAGTATCCTTGATGTCAAGCTTCTCCCACGTATATGTGTGTGAAGAAGTGTAAGAAGATGGCTAAGTAATAAGCACACAAGAAATTTTGGAAAGGAACACTTATATTCACTCACACTTGCTTCAATGCTTGGTTGGTTACAAATGAGGTCCCTACACCTATTTATACTACTCCACCTCCTAAATGGACGGTGGTGATTCATTTGATCCAACGGTTGTGAGAAGTTCTCTAGAACTCTCCACATAATTCCTACATATTCTGCAAGTATTCTATATTTCTCTACTCTAGTCTACAACCTTCTACATAGTTCCATACTACTCTATAATATTCTAGTATGTTCTACATTATTCTATCATATTCTATACTCTTCTGTAATATTCTAGACTCTTCTAGAATACTCCAGACTTTTCTACAATGTTCTAGATTCTTCTACAATATTCTAGACTATTCTAGAACATTCTCGATTCTTCTAGATCATTCTAGAATTATGTTAGGTAATTCTAGATGATGGATTTCGTTCAATGGTGAGCCCCTTTGTCCCGCCATCTGGCGAAAAATCGGTCGTATAGGCCAACTGCGTGACATTGAGCCTTATTAAAAAAAAACCGACTGACTTCCAAAATTACAAAAAAAATACCGTGAAGTTTAATTCGGTGTTTGGCCTCATTGGGAAAAAAAAAAAAGAAAAAAACGAAGCAGCAGTAAGCCTCTTTGTGATTTTAATTTGATTAGCAAGTCAAATTGTTTGAGAGGATTTCTTCAAATATATGACCATATATAGATCCAAATTCGAAAAATCACCCACCTCTCATTAAGAGGCCCAATTGTTGTAGCTTCTGGCCCAATATTACCACATGAACTTATGGCCCAACTCAAATTGATTGATTCTTGAAGTCTTTCTTGTTTAATCAAGTAAAAGATAAAAAAATTCCTAAAAAAAGGTGTCGATATTAACACCCTCAAAACCTATCAATACACCTTCCTTTTTAATTATAAAAATATTATGAATTAAAAAGACTAAAATGCCCTTAATACCCTACTAAGTTTCTAAATACATCCACCAAATCTTCTAAATACACCCACCTTTTTTAATCCTTACAATCTTCTTTCGCAGCAACAATGAATCTGTGTAAATGTTCTTTTTTTTTTTTTCTTTTTTTAGTTTATGTGGTATTTATTAAATAATAAGCCTATGTAAAATTTGAAGATTCATTTGTCTCTTGTGAGTTGGCTATATATGTACTTATATATGTACTTCTCTTGCAGGTTTCATTTTTAATCATAATGTTTCCTATGTCCAACATCGACAAATTCACATATAACCTCTATCTCTCTCTACCATTTCCTTATTGTTTTGTTTTGAAGATTAGCCCAAATTAGATTGTCAATGAAATGGAATTCTAATAAAGTTATTCTTGATTACCGTAGAAATTAAAATGTGGCGACATTTCATTATTTTTGATGAAGCTTGTGAGACATAACTATCTTTGCACCAGCAATGTTTATTTTTGGGGAAATAGTTGAGGCTTAATTGGGGGTTTAATTGGAGGAATGATAAATTGAGAATTATTGTGGTGTATTAAGTAAATAAGTTACTTGTAAAAAGAAGACGGAGGTATATTAAGAGGAGGAAATATATAAATAAGTTTTGGGGATGTTAATAGCGCTCCAAAAAAAAAAATGTAAAAGGTGAAGACTGTAAAACAAATAATATATTCTGAAGAGGGAAATCAAATAAAGCATTTAAACATTATTTTGAGAAGTTATAAGTACACTCATATAATTGAAACTGTATAGCATATATATGGTTGGAACTGGTTATGTTGAACAACAAAAGACCAGCTGTCAGAAGTTAAGTATATTTACTTCACGAGACACTAGAAATTAAGGCAAACGGAACATGAGAATGGTTAAGATTTAGGCAAGCCTTAACGAAAGCACCACTCGTGTGTTTATATCTTATAGAATCAAAATCAAATTAATAATACCAGTCTTCATTTATTAACCTAGTATATAAGTAACTATCATCGGATTATAATCCCAAGTCGACCACTCATCTCCTCTTCCCATCTTAAAAAGAGAAACGATATACATCCAACCAGTGGCGGACGCAGATTTCGGCTTTGGGGGCGAAAAAACGGTCCGAGTTCATATATTTAAACTATGAGAAAAAAAAATTTGGGGGCAATTGTAAAACACAACTATTTGAAGTTTTTTTATCAAAGTTTTGGGAGGCAATTGTAAAAAAATTCATTTATTTTAGCTATAAAAAAATAATTTTAAAAACTTTTGGGGGAAAATAATTTTGGAAAATTTTGGGGGCAGCAGCCCCCTTGTCCCCCTCGTATCCGCCGATGCATCCAACCAAAATTACCTAAATGCCCTCGCTCATAGGCAAAATAACTAAAATGGCCTAGGATCCACGGTTTTTGTATTCGGTCGTGACCGACCCGAGGTCACGTTTTGGGCCGCTTATTAACCCGAACCGTTCATCGGATCTTGCCGGATGGACCAAGGCGAGGTCGACACGTGAAATTAGATCGTATGACCTCGCATTTACCTATGAAGTCAAAACCTATATAAATACCCCACGTTTTCTTTGCACAGTATCTTATTTTATTGTTAGTCACCTCGCTTTTCTTTATTAGCGACCTTACACTTGTATCCGACTTTAGCATCGTAGGCCTAAGTGGGGTCATCCCGCTAGCGTAACATTCACTTTTTTACAAGGCTCGAACCAAAAGTACCTAGGCTCGCGAAGCGACCCGAACCGGTACATCTAATTTCTTCACCCAAATCAAAAACACCGAGTACCTAAAGAATTTGATTGTGTCGACGTTAGTCCAATTAAGGATTTATGCGCGTCAAAGACGAATCAAAGGAATCAATTTGTGTTTATGGATTTAAGGTACTTAAATTCAGTTTTATATTTGTTTCTTGATAATTCACGTGATGATTCTCGTGGTATGATCGAATTAATTCTATTAATTATAACGGAGGAACCAACTACCAATTACTGATACTTAATTTACTGTTTGTAGATTGAAATACAAAATATTTTTAGTACGTTTGAAAATGATACAACTGTTAATATACTAGACAATAGACATGACACATGGTCTCCTCCAAAACTGAAATTTTTCATAACCAATTCATTACCCCCACCACACTAATTGTTGGCAAAATTGCACTACAATTTAAGCTGGAAAAATAGAAAAACTGAATTGAAATAAATATATACAGAAATACACCATATATTGAAATTACAGAATACCAAAAATAAAATGGCCCGAATCGTGTGTTGAACACCTATCCTTAAAATGCATTCGTCCCTATTTTGGATATCTGTTTCCCAGGATAAGACGGAAAAACCGGATTACCTTTCTATCCAAAAATCCGAACTTACGCCCGGAAAATATCACCAAAAATGCAGGAGGTCAAGGGAATTTTTGAACAATATGCCGAGAAAAATATCATTATTGGAAAACTCAACTATTTATAGATTGCAGTTATAGGAATATGTGGTTCGATTTCAAAGGTCGACATTCATGTCCGCAGTCGCGCCGCACACAAGTCGGTGATTCGGAGCCCGAACCGTGTGTGGGCGTGCGTGTAGAGAGAGCCTCTATGCAATATAATCTTACACCTTAATAAAATGTAGCATTATATATACTAGTCTCAAAAGCCTTTGTTTTCCCGTGGACGAACCTCTTTTCAAAGAAGACAAAACACACGTGTTTTTTTTTTTAAATTAATTCCAATACTCCACTTTAAGATTTAATTTCTCCTTCATCCAAACACCATTTTAGACAAACAAATATTTGATTTTAATGTTCTCATGGAGCGAATAAGAATACACTTTTACTTTTGTCGTTAGACAATCGAATTCCCAAGAAAATCGTAACTCAAATGTACAATTTCCTTTACTTTTCCAACACTAACTGCATGTACTTCATATATTATCCGCAGTAAGAAATTTCTCAAGTAGAGCAAAAGCTATATGTGGTCTTGCCTTGGCAGATTTCGAGGAATGACACAAATGTGCATAAATGTTATATCGGTCAAGTTTCCCAATATCAAATGCTGGGTAGATGTCATTTCCTCTTATTTGATGGTACATTTGATCGGAGATTAAGGCATGGGTCCACAAAAGTCAATCATGCCTTTATCATGAGTGACTTGATTGATGATGCCATTTCCGATCTGCAAGACGATGTCAATTATTAGAGTAGGTAGACTAACATTAATGTCATATTAATCTCCAATTAAAAAATTAATACTACTTACCATGATCCCCTTGACCTGAATTGTATTTTTCTTTGGAATAACATTCATAAATTCTAGAATGCAGTACCCTGTAGAAATTGATTAAAATATGTAAGATATCAATCTCAAAATGCTAGTCGAGAATGCGTAATATATATGTGTGTGTGCACATATATTATAAATTTTAAAATTTGGAGTTAATTACCAATATAACTTTCTCCAACAATGTAAAAGTCATGGTTTATACAATGTCCACATCTCAAACTAGTTAAGCAAGAATGTGTACATACAACTCAGTAGTGAGTCACCACACAATGGTAAGCGGTGTGAATTAAGACAAGGCATTATTAAGAATTTGAAAGTTTCAAAAAGATTATGAACAAGGTATCTGTGAAGTGTTTTAGTTGCTTAAATATACTTACTCATAATTTTTACATATAACATTTTCCAATATTTTAAATTTTACTGGATTAGTAAATTTCATATGAATCATATGCATTTTACTAGTTCCACTGAATTAATAAAATTTAATTTAATAAAATCATATAAATCAAGTGCAACAATATGCGTGCATTTTACTAGTCCCCTTTTATTACTTCCATTTATTGATAAAAATTAATTTAATAAAATCATATAAATCACGTGCAACATATGTGCATTTTACTAGCTTCGGTTTACTAGTTTTATTAAACAAATAAATCATATGAATCTCGTGCAATAAATATGCATTTTACTAGTTCAATCTCAACAAGCATTATTAAATCGTATCGCTATAATTAATGAGTTGAAGTTCCCACCCAGAGAATTATGTTTTCACAATGAAAGAATAAATATATACAGTATATATGATAATAAAGAAGACACAAATTATATATTGCACCTGAAGTATAAACGTCAATCTTGAATCTTGAAATGGTTTTCTTTTGATGGAGAAAAATAAAAAGGCTTCTTTTCTAGTATTTCTTTGTTGGCATTCAACAGAATCGTTCTATCAAAACAATCCTCTATTCTGATTTTCATAAGTGATATTCAATGAGTTAAACAGTTGTATATTATATATACTGCAATGGGTTAAACGGCTATAGTTTCTATATATAATATTTATAATAAAAATCTTAAATGTATATGTTTATATAAATAACTTCATATAATTCATAAAATAAGTATAAACATAATTCAAATAACAGTATCAAAATAAGCTTGTTATATATAAAGAAAATGAGAAGGCGGATATAGCACTAAAACAAAGAGAAGCCACCTTATTTCTTTCGATGTTGGTGGCGTCCTTAAGAAAGTATCGTATTCCTATACCAGATGATAAATCTCTTCTTTATGAGATATCAGATGCAGAGTCCCCCTACAACAGACAGTAGGAAGCTTGTACACAAACAAATTCAAATAATTAAATGAATTCAAGAATAAAGCCAATTTTCAGTTTAATTTTCAGATGGGCATCTTCTGAGCATGCAGGTTTCAGTGCAGTTTGCAATTTTGGTTGGTGAACATATGCCGTTGCAATTGAGAGGAACAAATCCATGGCCACATGCTTGGATGTTGTTAACAAGGCCCAACAAATAAGCCCAACGAAAAGCATAGAAATGGTTTTCTTGTTCTCCATTTTCTACAAAACCTTACCTTCTTTCTCCCAACTCTATTTGAAACTGAATATATCAAGATATAATTTGCAAGTCCAATTACTTCATTTATATAATACGTGAGATATATATATATATAGGGGAAAATGAATTTGCAATTTGATTGTATATATTTGAATTTTTTTTGTTGATTATGCTATCAAAATATGTGAGTTGCTACATCATGATTGTGGTCTGTAATATCCCTTTTTTTTGAGCAAGTAACATGATCTCTTGCATATCGGCGAGGATATTCTTTTCTATATATATATAGCCCGTTTACATTTGGGTGGCCAAATAAAATCGATATCGGGTTCAAATCGAATTAAAACCGTGGTCAACATTTTGGAAAATTATTGACTAGAACTCGGATCCCAAAATCGAACCGAACAAAGATATCTTTGGTTTAGGTTACGGTTCCTCGGTATCAAAAAACGTGGAACCAGCGATTAAAAATGTAGGTTTCAATGTTAAAACCAACAATTGTTATTTTTATTTTTGATAAAAATATGCTAGAAGAAATGTTAAAATATTTATTATATATTTTATATTCGCAACTGCATGAGACATATCTTAAACTAAATATTATAAGTAAACTACATGACTTTCATTTCTCCATACCCTAATAAGAGAATATATAGGCAACTTAATATTATTATTAATATTAAGTCCATAACTTAATATTATTATGAATATTAAGTCCAAGTCTTTTTTTTTCCCTTTTTTTTTTGCGCATTTCATGAAACTAGTAAATCAATTTATTTTAAATAAAAAAATCAAATAATTATAAAAAAAAGGGTTCCGCGTAAACTAGAAATGGTATCGTGGAAGAAATGGGTTCCAATTTGGAACCGGAAACGTGAGGCAATGATTCTCATTCTGTTTTCTCATTTTGGAGAAATTGGAACCCGCAGTTCTAGAATTGTGCCCACTCCTAATTTACATTGAAGATTACAACATTAGCTGCAAGATTATTTTGATGAATCATATTCACATATGTATAAGACTTTATTAAATTGAAGATTACAACATTAACCACAATAATATTATATGAAATCATATTATCATATGTGTAAGGTTGGTTATTAGGATTATTTTGTTGACTCCTTACCATAATCTTAAGGATTAAGTATACAAGTACTCAATTCACATTTATTTCTATTCTTGCCAATTGCACCTATATATTAACGAGGATGTCATTTTTTTCTTAAAAAAAATACAAAATTCATATCTAAATAAATTTATGTAATAAGGAAAAATCTAAGAATAGCACTTAGGATATTCTATTCAATTATTTTCCTTTATTGATGCACCATATTTACTGATAAGTATCATGTAATGCAGTAACATATATCTATTTATGCAGTAAATTAAAAGTAAATATACAACATCATATTGTTATATATGTACTATTCATAAATAAATTTGCATCATCTTCTTTGAGATAATTTCCAGTTTTAACAGGTTGATGTTAACGTATCAGGTTGTAGTTTACCATGGATGTTTATTTCCTTTATATATGTTGATGTTTCTTCTGGAATTGAACAAGTAACATATACGCAATAACACACAACTATTTATGCAATAAAACAATAGTAAATATGCAACATCTGACTGTTATATATGCGTTGTTTATATGTATATATGCATCATCTTCTTCGTTACGGCTTCCAGATGTTTGTTAATAACAGTGCAGATAAGAATTTTAGAGCTTCGATTTGGAAATATGGAGAGAAATCTGATATGATGAGATCGTGATTGATTCTCTCTCACTCACTATAACCGTTTCTTGTGTTTTTTATTCGATAAGAATTTTAGATTCCAATTTAGATGTGTTTTTGACTTTGATACCCTTTAGAGGATTAAATTAAATATTTAATGTAATAGTAATCCACTTAATCTTAGCCTTTGATTATTAGTGGGGATGATCGAGATGGGTCCCTACGGTCTCACCTAAGGCCCTTGACTCACTGGATCCTCTACATACATACATATATATATATATATATATAGATTGAGTCACTTATAAATAGTAACACGAAAATTTTCTCGCCCATTTCACCTTTCTAAATCTAGAAAATTTGAATTATTATTAAAAAAGAATTGAGTAATAAAAAAGGTATTTTAATTTTGTCAACAATATGCAATAAAAATGCTAAAAATTTGGGTAAGTTTTAATCATTAAGGTAATATTATTTTGAGAACTGAATTATACTTTCTAATTTAAAAATATAATTTTTTATTTTCAGTAAATCGGATTTTCACTGTTAGCATAATTTAGGTAAGTTCTAATTATTAAGGTAGAATTATACTTTCTTAAATTAAAAACATAAATTTTCCTATTTTCAAATAATATAAAATTTAAAATTTATTTAATGATCCAAATACTACAAAATAAATCTAAATATTATTTGATACGACTGACCAAATAGGAAAATTGCAAAAGGTGGGTCGGATAGTTTTTCTCATGCACCCACTCGACGCTCAAGTCGAGAGTATTCTATTGTCTTAATTGCAAAATTGGTCCGTAAGGTCCGTGAATTATAGTGGGTTAGCAATTTTTATTTCATAAGATTTTTATTCTCAGTGCAATTTTGATCATACTAAGGTCATATTGGATATGAACGAGATTTCATTTTCGTTCACCGAGAATTTTTTTGACCAAACATGCGATTGATTATGAAAATTTTCAAAAATATAATATTCTCTCACTTTTAATTTTTCTCATTTTTTTCTTTCACCAATCACATCTACACATTTTTCCACAAAAAAACTAATCATTATTACACATTCTCTCATAAATTTCACTATTCGATCACTCACATATTTCTAACTACCAATCACATCCAATCATTATTTTACTATTTTTAAATCAAATCAACTTTCATCATTACATATCCATTCACTCTCAAAATTTTCCAAAAACTTTTATCGAATTTTTTTCACTATTCTCTAGCGAAAAGAAAATTTTCAAAATGAAAATATCTAATCGCACCCTAAGTTTTTATTTTATCCGATTATGATCATAACTGGTTGTTTCAATATTACATATTGCAATGGGGTTAAACGGCTACATGTATATAGAAAGAAAATGAGGAGGCATATATAGCACTATAACAAAGAGATTTCTTTCATTGTTTCTCATTGCAGGAAAAAAGAAATTTGAAATGTGGCTAGTTATAGTTTCGCAAAATCCATCGAGTCTTAGAAAGCACACAACAATACTGAATACTTGATTTGTAATTTGTATATTGTCTTAATTGCAAAATTGGTCTTGTAGGTTGTAACTATAGAAGGCTAGCAATTTTTGATGCAGTAAAATTTTGATTCTATGCAATTTTGATCTTATAAGTTTTAATTTGTGCAATGTTGGCCCTACATGTTATAATTTTATGCAAATTTTGGTCCAACAGGTGTTTCAATATTTCATTAGTTTCACAATACTATTGTTCTTTAGCCCAAAAATCCAAAATATATGTGACCGCTAAAAGTTACGATTTGAATTGGGATTTTGTCTAAGGGTAAAATCGTCAAGACCCTCACCTAAGAAGTTAAAAAATTGGGGTTTGTACAAGTTTGGCCTAGTCAAATAGAAGATGTTCAAAAATGGTTTTACTTATTCCAAAAGTTCAATAATGGCCTTCTTCTATGTTAAATGTCCAAATTACCCTTTCAAAGACTTTAATATCCCAACAACCCTCCAATTGCAAAGGTCTAAAATACCCCTTCTTATTTTTTCCACAAATTTGTGTATATCAACCGAATTTTTGGGGGTTTGTAGTTCAACGAACCGAAAATCCGTACATCTCCTCCTTCCCCAATCTTCGACATTGTAAGCGAAATCAACATTCGTGTTTAAATTTAGTTCCTCCGACCTTATGGCATTGTTTTATTCAATTTATCCGTCATTTCGTTCATTCTCTCGAGTAGATGAAGTCGATTAGTCGAATGTTGCGTATTTGCGAATCGGGTCATTTAATCGACCCGATGAGTGGCCAATCGACCAAATTAATGTGTCATTATGATCGACACATTAATGTTGGTCGATTGACCGACTCGATCGGGGTCGATTAAATGACCCGATTCTACAAATACACATCATTCAATTAATCGACTAAAACGAGTATCGTTCAATCGACTCATGTTCTCTCCTAATAAGTCGATCAATCGACACATTACACGGCTTGGTCGATTGAACGACTAAGCGGGGGCCGATTAAACGACCTAGTTCTCGCAATTCGCAGCAGCCGATTAATCGACTTATTCAAAATCAAGCGCAATTGCACTATAGTCTATTACTTGACATTTTTATCTTCAATTTAATTGCGACAACATGTCTTCACCGTTTTGGATTACCGTATTATTTTGGACATTTTGTTAATAACAATGAAAAACGGCAATGGGTATTTAGTGATGATGGAATGCATGCATCGGGAGTTCCAATAAGTACATAAACTTCATATGAAGAGCTATATTCTAAGGTACGAAATATTTGCAAAGTTGATCCCAATTTGCATGATATGGAGATGGGATTTATTTCTCCAAAGAAGCATACATTCTTTTCAAATTCTGTCCGGATTACTTTTGCATTTGCGGAGTGCAATGGTACTTGGCTCTCAATAAACAAGTTTCGGTTATTCCCTTGTGTGTAACCCTTGTGATAAAAACTATTTGTGACGTGCACGGGATGAGCATAATGTAGTTGATCGTGACGTGCAAACCGTAAGATGGATATCATAATTTTTAGGTGGAAGAATATAATCACAAAGATGATGATCGAAATGTGAATGATATTTGGGATGGGTTGGAGGTAATTCGAGAATCTCCTTCCACGATTATAACGGTGATGCGTTTACTACACCACCTAGAACTAATTTTAATCAAGGCAATCGAGAAGAAAATCAATTCACAAATGAGCATCTTCTTTCTTCTCGGAAGTACATCACGAGTTGTACTGTTGATATTGACTTGAATGTTGACCAAGTATTCGATACCAAGAAAGAGCTTCAAGAAGTTGTGCACATGATCGCATTGAAATACAATTTCGATTCAAACAAAAAATCGAACAAGAATGTGTACACAATTGTTTGTGTTGATGAAAATTGCAAATGGCATTTGCATGCAACAAAGTTCAAAGACTCGATTATTTTCATATTAGAAAATATGCACCGAACATACTTGCGCTCTAAATTTGTCCACCAATGATCATATACAAGCAAGATCGTGGATCATTGGAAAACATTTAATGTCAAGGTTTGAGGACTGCAACACTACATATAGACCTGCGAATGTTGCGAATGAAATTCGCCGAGACTTTGGCATTGAAATAAATTATCAAAAAGCGAGGAGGTCTAGAGAAAACCGCTTTAGCATACATAAGGGGGTTCACCGAGGATAGTTACACTAAGTTGGCCACATGGCCCCGTAATTTGAAAGTAGCTAATCCATGAACTATATAATCTTTAGAGGTTGATAGTGAAAACCGCTTCAAGTACTTTTTCTTGGCATACGGGCCCTACATTCGTGGGTTTCACTCTTCAATGCGCCCATTAGTTGTTGTGGACGGAACATTTTTAACTGAAAGATATAAAGGTACGTTGATTATCACTACTTGTCAAGATGCAAATATACATATTTATCCTCTTGCATGGGCCGTTGTTGATTCTGAGAACGATGCTTCGTGGCATTGGTTTTTTATGAACTTGAAAGGAATAACAGGTGACCAAGAAGACCTTGTTGTGATATCTGACAGACACAGAAGTCTTATCAGTGCAATCCACACTGTTTTTCAAAATGCACGTCATGCTCATTGTATTTATCATATCAAAGGCAACTTGAGGATCAGAATCGAAAGATCGATACTATCTCCGTTTTTAACAAAGCAATGAGGCATATACAATAGAAGAATTTCACAAGTATATGTCACAAATTCAAGCTATTGACGAGAAAGGTTGGAAGTATCTTAACGATACAAATTTTGCTACTTGGGCGAGGTCATATTTTCGGGAGACCGTTATAATATCATGACGTCAACCAATGCAAAGTCTCAACTCGGTGTTTAAAAAACCCGACAAATTCCTATACTTGCATTGTTTGATAGTATTGGAAAAAAGTTGCGCCTTGGTTCTATGAGAGGCGTGAGGCCGCACGAAGTTGTACAGCAATCTAACTCCCGCAATGGAAGAAAAATTACGCAAGTCTCATGAAAAAGCCAAGAAGTTCACGGTTGAACCAATTGACCAAAGTTTATATGTGGTGAGGAGTGGGGCCACAAATTTCACTTTGTTAACTTTGTTGAGAACACTTGCACTTGCGAAAGTTTCAATTGGACCACCTACCATGTGAGCATGCAATAGCAAATGCGGCTAAGAAGAGAGGTTTTTCAATATACCCCATGTGCTCACCGTCTTATTCCGTTGACTATTGGAGGAAAGCATATGCGGAGACTATCTTCCCACGTGCCTAACGAAAATGAATGGGAGATTCTCGATAACATTAAGAAAATGATTGTCTTGCCACCTATTGTCGGACAACGAGGTGGGCGTCGAGAATAGTACGAATACCGTCAACAGCGAGAGTTCCGCTCAAGACAAAAATGCAAAGAGGTGCCAACAATTGGGGCACAACCGATCAATTGCCGTGATCAAAGACCGATGAGCGATAGACAATCACATATTTAGTGATTGTTTTATTTCATCTCTCGATTTCGTAATTGTTGTATTCATGAATTTGGACAAACCTCTCTCGTATTGTCAAAATGACCAAAAAATGTTAATTAATCGTTCTTCGTTGGGTTGATCGACCGATCGATCTTTAACCGACTACATGGTCGATCGAGTGGTCGGTCAGTCGGGCCGTGGGTTGATCATGTCAAGTTGCAACCGACCACGGGGCCACGGGGCGTCAGTCGGGTTGCACGACCTCCGACCGACCACGGGGTAGGTCGTCCGGTCGGGTTGCGACTTGTGACCGATCATATAGCATATAGTACTAAATTACATAAGATTTTATAACATATGATACTATGATATAGTGCAACGTGATTTATAGTCTCGTGATTACCGTAATCCCGATCATGACTAAATTATGTAAGAGATTTTATAACATATGATGATACTATGTGTTAGATAAATGTTTTTATCAAGATTTTGATGATTTTGTTTTAATAAGTTTTTATACCAAAACAATGTTTTTATATGTTGTCCAAATACTCCTAAATGATTTAAAATGTTTTTACTAATTTTTGGAGTATTTCTTAGTTTTTAATTTGATAAAAATTGGACAACACTTTTGATGGTTTTGTTTAAATTGGTTTTTACACCAAAACTATGTTTATAAATGTTGTCTAAATACTCCCAAATGATTTAAAATGTTTTTACTAATTTTTTGGAGTATTTTTTTAAGTTTATTTTTGAAAAAATCGGACAACATTTCAAAGGGATGGTCGACCGGCCGGCCGCCCAAAGTGGTCGACCGGCACCTAGGGGGGACCGGTCGCACACCACCTCGACCGTCGCACCCCCGCAACCCCTACCTGGATCGCACTATTTTTAAAAACGGTGAAATCTTCAACAGGCAACCGTCGCCTATGTTATTTTTTGACAAAAAAATTCCAACCGTTGCAATCTGTGATGAAAGATTTGCTTTTCAATTTTGTACAATATTTCTACATCTTGTGATCTTCTTTTTGTAGACAAAAGTGAAGATAGAGAAGCCTATGTTGGGAGCCTATGTTGGTGAAGCTTCCCTATAAATAGAGGATGAATTGAAGACACAAGACACAACACAAACAAGCAAAATACACAACAAGAAATCTGCAAATTGTTCAAGCTTTCATTTTTACATTCTTGTTGTAATAGCCTAAGTACTTTCACTTGCACATCTTTGAGGTCTAGGCTTTTTGATTCTTGATTACACTTGCACTCAATCTTTGTATTGGTTTCATAGAGTTGTAATCTTGAATTTTGTCCATCATCCAACACAAGACATCCTTGTGAGTATTCTTGTGGTAAGAATACACTTGGGTGATTTAGGTGATAGGTGTTTGAAGAGTGTGGTACTCTTCAAAGGTGGTGAAGGAAGATTGTGGTAATCTCCTTGAAGGTGTTGTAAGAGGATTGTGGTGATCCTCAAGGTGTTGTATTAATTGTGGTAATTAATAAAATCTTTTTTTCTTTTTGAAATCCATCCCGGAGATACTCGGGTTGGTAGAGGATTAGGCCCTAGGTGGGTTGAACCTCTTTAAATCAACGAGTGTTGTTTAATTTCCGCATTTATATTTTTGTCATTTACTTGTTGATTCGAAAAAGAGGGTGATTTGCGAAAATCGGCATAATCTATTCACCCTCCTCTAGATTATCGTAGCCACTGACTAACACTATGTAGCATATAGTATGATATATTTTACAATTAACGCGAAACAATCGGCAACATATTGATAACATATGATATAGTGTAACATACAGTGCAACGTGATTTATAGTCCTGTGATTATTGTAATTCCGATCAACACTAAATTATATGAGAGATTTTATAACATATTATACTAAATTATATGAGAGATTTTACAAGTTTAATTAAACCCTAAACCCTAAATAAACCCTAAAAGTAGGGTTAAACGATATCTGACCGACCATTAATCGATCCCCATTCAAGGGTCGACTAATCGACCATGGAACGACAACCTTGGTCGATTAATCGACCACTTGAACGACACATGAATCGATTAATCGACCACTGTCGACATTTCGTGTACCCCCACGGTTCAGCTAAAAAGACGTTTCTGAGTCATTTTTCATTTTTTACTTTCCGAAAAAGCAAACGAAGAAGACGAACGGGACTAATTAACAGTTCTTGAGGTAAATGGTGTTCTTTTGTTTTACATTATCATGCTTTGTTGATTTTCTTAATCAATTGTTTCATATTTTATTTCATGTTGCTTTTTAGTGTAGGTTAGGGTTATGTTTTTAATATATATCGGTTCTTAATGTCTGTTTTGGTTGTTTTAACATGATGCAGGGATTGACAAACAAATTTAGAATTCTACAGGCCTTGATTTTGACATTACATATTTACTAGTATGTAGATGCCAAATTTTATTGTTTGTTAATTAGAATGCATTCTACTTTGTATTTTTTTGTTCTTTAAGACTACTTGTTTAGAATGCTAGTGAACTGGGAACCTGCAGAGGAAAGCTACCTGTTTAAAATGCTAGATTGTTCCACTCGCGTCATGCCAGTGCATGATGTTGTTGAGTGGAACTCCTTAATCCGTCTAATTGCTCCACAACTTCGAAGCATATTTTCGAAGGATTTTAGTGTTGCTGATGTTAAAGCTCGAATTCAGTTGTTCCGGGACAGGTTTGAGAGGTTTGAAAGTTATATTGACAAAACAGGAGCTAGATTTGACAAGGGACGGAACATCGTATACGTGGATGGCAATTACTTTAATCGAATTGGAGAGGTAATTAACCAGGACATAATATGGTTAAGTTGGTTATTTTTTACACTTTGACATTCTAATTTACATGTCATTTGTACAGGAAAGCATTGAAGAAAAAGAGTTTGGGACGACTGGGTTTCAATATTATGACATCGCCTACAATGTCTTCAAAACACATAACGCCGTTTATTGACTTCTCGGATGTACTGGTATCATAGCAACAATCCAAAGAGTGATTGACTCGGAAAGTTCAAATGATGATGTTTCGTAGGAAGTAATTCGATTGTTTAGATGTTAGTTGTTATGCATGTAATTCAAAATGGGTTTGTAACAATGACAACTTTTATAAATTATGTCTTGATTCGGCGGTTTGTTAAACAATGACAACTTTTAGAAATTGTGTCTTTCGGATGGTCGATTAATCGACTCATCCGTTGTTCTCAATTAGTCGATTAATCGACCTCTCAGATCGCTTGGATGGTCGATTAATCGACTCATCGGTGTTCATATGGTTGATTAATGACTCATCTCGTTGTTCGGATGGTCTATTAATCGACCTTTGATCGCTCGTGATGGTCGATTAATCGACTCATATGTATCGTTCGATGGTTGATTTAATCGCCCATCTCAGATATCGTTCGATGGTCGATTAATCGACTAATTCTCAACTAATTTGACTAATCATAGCATTTACAATATACTTAAAAATCGACTAATTCTCAACTACATCACTTAAAAATGTATTGATCAATGCAATTACTCAACTACATCACTTAAAATCTAAAAGTATATCATTTACAAGTATTCAAAATATATTGATCAATACAATAAAGGATCATAATTAAAAGCATATATGTCGGGCACCAACTTCTCCTCCACATAAGCATATGATGGTGTTTACGAGATTTACTTCTTGCCCGACACTCGTAAATTCAATATATTTGATCACGAAGACTCAAGCAATCACCTCTATGATATGTTAAAACAACAATTAGCATTTAAGTAAAACATTAAGCTAAATAACACGCTTAAGATTAGATGACTTACGACGTGCCCTGCTGATATCTTGTCGATCGACCACTTTGAGGGGGCGTTTGTTTTAATCCCAACTTGTTGTGCAAGTAAGGGTAACATCACGTGAACAAAGGTTGAAGGCACCGATTAAGTTGCCCCGTCATAGAAACTGACCCTTGTCGGGATCATAGATATTCACCTCCTATGTTTCTAATACAAGTTCGGCCGCAATCCAATGCTTATTATAGCAAATTGGAAAGTACAAGTGTGTACACCCAACCCATTCCCTCCCAAACTTACTCCAAGTCCCATTCGTATAATTAATCAAATATTTATCGAACTTGTAGTTAGTGGGGTTCTCGCTTGTAATCATTGAGTGCAAATATCAATGATTGATAGAATATACTTGTCTAGATGGCTCGGTGTGTACTTGTCAAGGACACCGGATATCTTGTCTTTCTCTCCGTAACAAGGTCATCGCCAAATCCACGTCTTTGAAAAGTGAAAAGTTGTTATGAGATTCACATAATACTAAAGCAATATGTACATATTAAATCGACTTACATCATCTTCAAGCCAAGCCCCGAGATGCAAGAATCAACGTAAACCACTTTTAGCATTTTTGATTGTGGCCCCATTTATGATCAATTATTCACTGTTGGAAGCAATATGTACATATTAATTAATGAAATGAAGCAAAAACATAAATTAAACCTGGGGTCAGTCAGTGGTTAGTCAATCGACCATTAATCGACCGATTAGTCGGTCAACGGTCGTTGCAACGACAACTAATCGACCATAAGATCGATTAAAGGTCATTGCAACGACAACTAATCGGCCATAAGGTCGATTGATCGACCATTGATCGACCACAGACCGACCATGTAGTCGATAAAGGTCGATTGATCGACCATTGATCGATTGATTAATCGATTAAAGGTCGATTGATCGACCATTGACCGACTAATCAGTCAATTAATGGTTGATTGATCGACCATTGATCAACCTATCAGTTGACAGTGTTTGCAGTTAATATTACCTATCAGTTGCCTTTGTGTACCATTCTTTAAATTTTTTGGCCTTCAATGGATCCACCGGGAGGAAGAAGTCAATTTGCATCTTGTCCAAAAAGGTTAAGGTGGTTGTTTGTGGCCTCGATTCAGTTGTGAAGGAGTTCTTGTATGAATTGAAGGCACTCTCGCCGCTTCACTCCCGCTTGTAGAACATTTTCTTTTTCTACATGTTTTGATGACCTCTTCTTCCTTGTATATTTCACTTCCCGATCATCCCCGTGTCTTCCCGCTTCACCACCTCAACATCGGAATGTTGTTGCATCTCCGTATCCACCACCTCAACAACCTTATTCTTCTCCACCTCAATAGACTTAGTCTTCTCCGTCGATGCTCCCCTCCTCCTCCTCCACCTCAACAGACTAATCCTCGCATGATCCTCAACAACTTGGTCATGCTCCTCCTCCTCCTCCACCTCAACACACCGATCCTCGATAATCCTCAACAACATGGTCATGCTCCTCCTCCTCCTCAATAGCGACTCTTATTCTTCTCTGTCTCCACCACCGTCCCATAATCGGAGACGGCCCCCATCTCCATACGCTTTCCTCTCGAGTGAACCACGTATAAGGTGACTTCTTGCTTCAAGTTTTGGTCTAATGCATAAATCTTGCGGTCCAATTCTTCGATTCGCTCATAAGAGAAAAAGCATATTCACCTTTGTGTACCATTCTTTAAATTTTTTGGCCTTCAATGGATCCACCGGGAGGAAGAAATCAATTTGCATCTTGTCCAAAAAGGTTAAGGGGTTGTTTGTGGCCTCGATTCGATTGTGAATGGAGTTCTTGTATGAATTGAAGGCACTCTCGCCGCTTCACTCCCGTTTGTAGAACATTTTCTTTTTCTACATGTTTTGATGACCTCTTCTTCCTTGTATATTTCATTTTCCCCGATCATCCTCCTCGTCCGCCGCTCCACCACCTCAACATCGGAATGTTGTTGCATCTCCGTATCCACCACCTCGGCAACCTTATTCTTCTCCACCTCAACAGACTTAGTCTTCTCTGTCTCGATGCTCATCCTCCTCTCCTCATCCACCTCAACAGACTAATCCTCGGATGATCCTCAACAACCTGGTCATGCTCCTCATCCTCCTCCACCTCAACACACTGATCCTCAGCATAATCCTCAACAACATGGTCATGCTCCTCCTCCTCCTCAATAGCCTGACTCTTATTCTTCTCTGTCTCCACCACCGTCCCATAATCGGGAGACGACCCCATCTCCATACGCTACCTCTCGGAGTGAACCACGTATAAGGTCGACTTCTTGCTTCAAGTTTTTGGTCTAATGCATAAATTTTGCGGTCCAATTCTTGATCTTTCTGCTCATAAGAGAAAAAACATCTTCGACCTTTTTGTTTAGAAAAGAAAAAACATCATTTTGCTTTTTTGTCAGCGTGGCCACGGCATCCAAAACCTGCCTCATACCGATGGAAGGGCGGTGGAAGGTGGGGTACTCGAACTCGCCTCCATGCTCCGTCTCATGGACATCCCCCGTGGCACACTTGTAGCCCCGACTCTCTCTCGTGCCTATCTCTCTCTCGTCTGTCTCTTCCACCATATCCCGATCATCTGTGGGCACCGTTTGCTCATCCAAAGGATAACCGAGATCCTCGGGAACACGAAACATCACAATATATTCCTTTTCTATTTCTTCTTCGTGTTTTAGACAATGGAAACAAAACTTCATCCTGTCAATTCACAAACAATATCTATTACAAATAATCTCAAAATATCGATTAAAAATTATACGCAATTAAAAATAATCTCAAAATTACCATAGGCTCGTCCAAGACGGCAATAATCTCAAAATAGCCAAAAGTGGTTGTGGACCTCCACCCACACATCCTAGGAAGTCTTTGTTCGGTTCTTTCGATTCTAAACATTCGATACGGCGCAGAAAGGTCTCAAATGCTCATACCTAACAAACAATCCAATGTTATAAATATTTCTCGAAATTGAAAATATACATTGTAATCTAACGAAAATGACTTTGATAAATACATCTGCGTGTGTAAAGCCCCGGAAAAAGCCCTTGTGATGGTCAACTTTAGTAATAGTTTTCACAAATTGTGTAGAAGATAGTCATAGGATGATCTTCCCACGGTATTTATTGACAAGATCCAAATTGTCAACAACTTGCAAAATCTTCATATCAATTGAAGTGGTAGGCTCCTTACACCGCAAAACACACTCATATATGAGGTCAATCCCAATTTGTATTGTCCTCCTCATTCTTTGCATGGCGCTCAAAAGCCGCTTCAATTGACTTGGCTTCACAAATTTTTTTCCCTCCCCGCAAAATACTGCCGCTAATCGCCTATCCGATGGGATATCCTTTACAAAATCATTCTCAATTTCGGGATTTAATCCGGTGATAAGAGTGAAGTCCGAGAACCCGAATCGACATTTGCATCCCCTACACGGAACCATACCTCATCATGCACCTGATTTAATCCTCATAAATAATAGAGCATGAAGAAGTTTACAAGAAATTACAATATTATCCTGAACTTGTACAAGTCTCCGAAAGCCGAGTTCACCAACTATTTGTGTTCAGTGTCTAACTTATCATATACTAGACTTAGAACTTGTAAGTTACATCGGGATGTAACTCTTGAATCAAACCGATTTTCAATGGTGGTGAGGTATGTCATTTTTTCGTATAATTGTAATGACCCAACAAATTTTGGAGTGTTAAATATCGCTTATCTTGCGATAAAGCGATTATTAGCGATTATCAAGCGCTTTTTTGGCTTAAAAAGGCACTTTTTAGTGCTTTTTTTGCCAAAAAAAAAAGCACTTTTGGCTTAAAAAAACACTTTTTTCAGTTAATAAATATTGAACCCCTCCAAAACAAATACAATAATCACTTTTTTTTTTTTTGAAAAACAATACAAGTCTTTTGATTGAATTCAAGCCTAAACCCTAGGATTTCTCCCAGCACTCCCAACAAACTTTTTCAATGAAAAACACAACATTCCCATAACTGTCTAACATTCCAAATAACATTAACATTCAATTCAAACTAAACCCTAAACCTCATTCAGTATATAACATTCATTCAATAATTCAATACCTCAAACCATCATAACATATTTTACATTGCAGTTAATATAACTAATTCAAAAAACAAAATAAAACTCTTACTTTATAGACAAAAGTCGCAAGAAAATATTCCCCAATGACGGCGGCACCGGCGGCCATCAACGGGGGCAATCAATGGTGGTCGCTTTAACAGTGGTGAGGGTCGATTTGAACGATTGTCGTTTAGAGTCGATTGAGGGCTTATAAACCCTACAGAGGGGTTTTAAATTTTTAATCAACCACTTAAGTCCATTAATCGACCATTGACCGACCACATTTATTTTAGTCGATTAACGGTCGATTAATCGACCATTGACCGACTTAATAATTTTGAGTAGATTAATCGACACATTAATGTTGGTCGGTTAATCGACTCATTGGGGTCGATTAAACAACCCGACAAATACGCAATGATCGATTAATCGACTTCATCTACTCGAGAAATGACCGTTTAATCGACCTGCGTCTTTTTATGATGGGTATTTTTAAGTGTCAATTTCTACCTTTTTCTATTTTTCTTTTAGAATAAATGCTTGGCCAAAGGTCATTCTTGATAAGTTGTTGGGTCAAAAGAAAGTATATTTGATATATGGGACTAAAAAATTTGTCAACCCCTAATAGTTACTGGATTAAAAATGCAATTTAGCCTTTGTTTGATACTTGAAATCTGAAATCTACTGTCATCATTAATTATTATTAAGCTGTTAACATTATTGGAGGACTAATTAGTTAGAATCTTGCTAGTTGCAATCTTTCGTAGGGTAGGGACAATTATTTCTCCTGTGGATAGGAAATGAAATGAACAGTTTTTCACTTCAATGAACTTGAAAGCAAAAGCTTCAAAAATACATACAAATTACAATCTAGAAAACATTCTTAAACAAAGATATACACTGATACATATATTTCCAAATTCCCATCTCCTCCTCCAATTCACATTCTCCCATTTATCAACAAGGGGCAAAACGGTCCATGAGCAATAAAACAGTTGTTTCTGGCATAGTCTCCTCATTTCTGGCTGTCTTTAGAGATGATGATGAAGAAACAGAACAAGATTCATCTTTTGATTCTCTGTTTTCTTCTACTTTTTCAGAAGCATCCCTTTTCCAAGATTTTAACAAGAATAATGGATTTTTTGCTCTGATCACCTTTGCTCTTAGCTTTGTTAATTCTCCCATGCACACATCACCTACAGCTGCCATTTTTTTCTTTCAATTGTATAATCTCTTTTTTTTCCTTTTTTTTTATCTCTCCTTTTTTTTTTTTTTTGAATTCTTGATGGAATATACTGGTATAAAGATTCATGAAGGTTGAAGTGCTATTTATATAGAGTTTTGAGGGCAAGGTATTGTGTGGTTTAACAAAAATATCAATGTGTGGAAGGCCCTTTTTACATGGTCCCCTAGTTCATTGGACGCGTATGTTCCGAGGATATTCCAGGAAATTGATTCAGCATATTTTTTTTTCAGAATGTACAAGACAAGGGTCAAATGAAACCGTTTTGACGCCAGAGATATCCCCACACCTATATATACAATTGTCCATTGCGCGGGCCTATGGCGTGGGCGTCACTAATAATGAGACTAATCATCTCAGAGGTTGATCACCCCAAACCCACACTCCAACGATAGTCGGGGAATCGATCACAGGACCTCTAACTCACCAAAATGAGCGCACGCCACTCGGACAACCCCCTGAGGGTCTCTTTTTTGTTCACTTGAAGGGAAATTGAATGTAAATAGATCTATAAGATAATTTCAAAAAGCCCTTGAGGTTTGGGTTAATTATTAAAAAAAAAAACTAGAGATGTTTGAAAATTACAAAAAAAAAAAAAACTCAAGTTTGCTTCTGCCTTAAATTTAATGGGGTAACTATAATATTTACTATAACTATCAGGGGAATTTTTGAGGTGTTTTTGTTTATGAAGGAGGAAAATGCAAGACATAGTCAACCTTAAGGGTTTTTCTGCAATTTTCAAAAATCTCTGTTTTTTTTTTGTAATTAGCCCGAATCTCAGGGAGCTTTTTGTAATTATCCCTTGATCTAATGGTTATAGTTGAAGCATCGGTGGCAAACAACTCACCATCATATGACTTGAGAAAAAAATCAGAAAAAAAAATATAGTGACAATCAGTAATTCTTGATTGATATTGGATGGATTTTCTGTGATTGTGTAACTCTGTTTATGTGATTTTCTGTGATTTTCAGAGGGACCATGTCTAAACTTTTATTATTCACTCATTTTGGTTCTAATAAAGACAAACATTAACACTTCAATTGGCCCAATGGGAGGGCAAATATCTGCCCGGGGGGTTGCTGGTTTCTGCCCCATCTGGTGATGTTGAAGTTGAAAATGAAAAAGTGAAAAAATCAAAATAAAAAAGAAAAAGGGTACAGAGATATTATTGGTGAAATGCCAGGCATGTTTAGATAGTGCTCAAATGGTAGACTGTATATTACTGGACCTCATTTCAGTATTATCAGTTGTTTGCAACCACATTATTATTGTTAGATTGCCAAACAAAAATGCTCTACAATTAAAGAACGGAATTCTATTATAAAACAAATGAACAAGTCAAATCATAACAAGGGGTGTAGCTCATATGGTAGAGCGCTCGCTTCGCATGCGAGAGGCACGGGGTTCGATTCCCCGCACCTCCATTTTTTTATCTTTATTTCCTTTTTCCTTTTTTTTTTTCCCCCACCTGCATATTTCTTCTTCTGACCCATCACCCATGCCTTTTTAAGTTCGAGTAAATAACGATGAAGTTGGAATTGAATCCACAATTTTCTCCACTACATATTTCTTCATGTGGCGAGCATGCTGTGATTTCTTGCCATGCAGACATCGATTATTTACTAAAGGATTAGATGTGCAGAACGTATGTGTGCTGTGTGGTGAGTTTGGTGAACACTGGCTCCATCTTTTTGTGGATTGTAAATTTGCTTCGGATTGTTGGGATTATTTGCAGATACCCCTTGTCCATATAGATGCACATGATTTTTCGGAATGGATAGGCAACATGTTTGGAACATGTAATATGGAAGAACAGGAGAAAATTTGCATGGCTTTATGGGCCATATGGACACAGCGAAATAATAAAATGTGGAAAGGGACAAATGTAGCACCAACATTTTGCATCAGGTCTTGCATGCATTTCCTATACAGTTGGCAAGTGGTTAATGCATCACCAACCATGAAGGATTGTGGGGTCAAGCAATGGAGTTGTCCACAAATGGGCTATCTTAAAATTAATATGGATGTTGCTATTGACCATGAGGGAAGTACAATAGGCTATGGATGGGTTGTTAGAGATCATAATGGAGCTGCCATTTTTGTGTTTCAGAAACAGGCTCTTGGGAAATGGACGGCACAAATAGCTGAAGCAATGTGTCTTAAAGAGGTTCTAAGCTGGGTTAAAGAATTGTCACTATCGAATGTGGTAATTGAGAGTGATGCAAAGGTCGTAGTGGATAGTTTCAATCAATTTATCTCGGATTTATCTGAGTTTGGATGTATTATCCGTTCTTGTCAATCACTAGTTAGGAGTGTCAAAATATTATGATATGTCATATTAATAGGCAAGCAAACATAGTTACTTATTCTCTCGCACGAAAGCACGGCTCGTTCTCGGTTTGAATAACTTTTGGCGGGAGCCTCCTCGTTGGAGAACCTCTTGGCCTTTGATGTAAACTCTTTATCTTAATATCAATTTTATCTACCTTTCCTCAAAAAAAAAAAAAAAAAAATTTGCGGGCTACACTATTTCATTATATTATGGGTAATGAAATTTTATTGTCTAAATAAATTAAATAGTGATAAATTCATTTTACTTTCATCATTATTGTTTCGAAAGAATGATAGACTTGCAAAGTTACTGCTATCCTCTAACCTTAAAATGTCCAATTTATTATATTCGCTTGAAATTTAATATTTGTTACTCTCTTTGTATAATGACACCTTAAAACTGTCATAATTTTGTATCTCAAATCTTTCTAAAACATATAATTAAAAATAAAAATTACAATAAATAAAAAACCCGAACAAATGCTAAAATTCATCAAATTTATAAATAGCAGCAATACCACATAGCAAATCAAGACTGGAATGCGGATCTTTATTCAAACAATGGATCAAGATCCAACGACATAAATCGTGCAGCTCAAGAAAAGGTATAAGCAAATAACTGATGTTATCCAAACAAGAGGAATTGTTTACAATTATACCAAGGGACTTCAAATTTTCAATCATCTCCCTGTAGTACATCAAACATGCATTCAACCATTCAAACTTTGAGCCCATCATTTCATCAGCTGGACACCATATGTGATTATGGATGGAAACATTGAAGCATAGGAAAATAGAGAGATCACACCAGCAAAGCATCCAACCTGCCGCCTCATCGACAATTTCACCATCATCACAATCCCAAGGCAGCCTTTCAACAAGGTAGGCCGATAGCAATAAGCAAACTATCCGAGAAATTCTTCAGCCTTCAGGATAACAGCAATAGGAATACGGCCATGGTGAACGCCTTCTGAAGAACTTCTATTCAGAATATTCTCCCACCAAAAATGAGCTCAATTTCTTTCATCGGGAGCCCTTAGATCTAAACCCAAGGAACATGCCGTGCATCTGCTCAATAGCATATTCCATCCAAATTAGTGTTGTCTCCAAGTACGAACCAGTCTGATTCTTCAACAATATGTTCCATTATGGAGACATCTGTTGGGGTACTCCATGGAAAATTTGCCGGCGCAGATGAATAGTCCTCTCGAGATCAAATCCAAGGCGTCCAACCTTCATACATATTGCAAAGATTGTCTATGTTTGTTGACTGCCTGAGCAGAAAATCTACTTGCTCTGCAATGCTAATTTCCCTGAGAGATATATCCATGGCAGCATGATATGTCACACAACAAATTCAGTGATACAGATTTTACTGTGTATTACAACGGAAGTAGATTACCTGTTATCAGTTATATCTCGACCATCAAGTTTCATCTCTACTCGCCTCAAGAGTGACACTGCATAAGCATTTTTGCCTGCAGGCCCAGACTTGCATTTTAGAGCATTTCTAAGCATATGGGAAAATGTAGTAGTAGATAAATTATTCCCCTTTTAAGTACTGCACTGAAATTGCTTATATTCATAAAACCAGCCAGACCTTTTTTGTGCTGTGTTTGTGTATGTGGTGTTGGGGGAGCTTCACAAATAAAAATTAGGATTAATTACAAATGTAACCTTGAGGTTTGACCTAATTATAAAAAATCCTAGCTAACTTTCAAAATCACAAAAAGTACCCTTGAGGTTTTATTTTGTCTAACATTTACCCCCTTCATAAGCAAAAAACATTTCAAAATCCTCCTCATATTTATAAAAAAATATTCCAGTTTATCCCTTAATTTTAATACTGAATCAAACTTCAGGGGTACTTTTTGTAATTTTTGAAAGCTAGCTGGGTTTTTTTCGTAATTAGGTCAAACCTCAAGGGTACAGTTTGTAATTATCCCCAAAAATTATGACAACTCTCTGTGAGCGCCTTTGCGTGTGCATGAATATACATGCAAAAAACACATTAAACATGTTTAACTCTTGATTAAACCCTGAACTCTTTTTCAAGAAGGATTTACTAGATTTAGACGAATGCAAAACTCCTAAGCCCTTTCTCATAAAAGCAACAAATAGTCCCAAGGATCATTGTCCCCCGTTACCAAAAATTACGTATTCCACGTCACATTTTCACCAATGTGGAGGTCCATCATGTTTTGCGATTTAACTACTCAGTCTTAACAATCGCTTCTAAAGTTTATTTGCTCTTTCTGATGAAACAACTCCATCACATTATGACAACTTGAAAACCATGACTCTTATTTCCCTGTATTTTCTCTATTTTCTCTAGCAATTAACTTGCAACTTAATCTCAAACAAAGTAGTGTTGTTTAAAGATTTGAGATTGGTCTTTACGATTCCAACTTCCCCATGGGCGCTACAGAGATAGCAGTCAAAGTTGAAACTTTAACTGCAAAGACCACCTAACCAGCTGTACTGCAACAAATAATTGTTCTCCATGCAGTTCATTTTTTTCAAGCCTTCTGAACAGGAGGAGATTGGAAAGAAGAGACAATGGAGCATTGAGGCAAGGAGACAATGGGATAAAATGGCGTAAACAATACTACAAAGGTGATATAATCTCATGATAAGATTACAATGTTCATAATCTTACCTACCTGTATGCTCTGTTCTAACAATGATGTAGAAGTTAAAAGGCATACTTAGTCCATATCTAGTGTTCTTCTTTTCTTTCTTTGTATCTTTTTTTTTCCCTGAAAAGTTTAATGGATATTGTTTGCATGTGCAGGTGCATTCATGCATAAATGTTGCACATGCAGTTTACTGCAGTAAGTAAAGCGAGTTGAGATTCAAGTGCAGAAGTTCCAGCACACTATTAATAGTTGAAAGAAAGATGTTTTACCCATGTGTGCTCGGCTGACAGTCTCTACATTAGTGAAGGATAATTTTCGTAATTCTTCCTCAGCAATGTCTTTGTTTAACACAGATTCTTCATCTTTGCGCACCAAATGCACATCAGAGCTTTCCTGATAAAAAGAAAGAGATGTCTTGAGCACTGCAAAATACATCATCTGAAAAGCCACATACATCAATAACTTCACGGTATAGCACAGCCATCACAAAACCTGCTTATCTTCCGAATTTGTTTCCTCATGGGGTAATTCCAATACTTCAGTCACGCTCGACAGAGGATAATCTCCTTTCTCTTGGCTATTGGACCCAACTGAAACCGGTACAGAAATATCAAGACCATTGAAGCTATCTGCAATACTTGCCTCAGCAGATGTAGCACCCGACTCTGCACTGTCACCACTGATGCTCTCTGGTGGAGATATCCATCCACTATCTGGTAAAGCCAGTTCATTCAAAGCAACAGAAGCCCCGTCATCTTCAACATCAGATTTGATGAACACCTCACTCTCCTGGGTATCATACTCAGCACCAGAACCAGCAAGATCTGCCCTTAACGGATCAATGTCCTGTGATCTTACTTGAAGGCTTTCTCCTACTCCTTCAAGAGCCTGGAAAATACAAAATAAACCTAGTATCACTATATATTAGATAGCAATTATGTAATTTGCAGCAATTAGTATATGCATTTCATTACTTTATGAAGGTTGCCAGCATGAAGACCTGCAGCCCTTGCCAGCCTGGTCAACATGGAGTAAAGCCCCTTGACAGACAATGTAAGAGAAGGTACCAATGGCTTGAACACTCGTAAAGCCTCCTTGACTCTACTATGATAAGACTGGAATATGGCTTGTCCATGAATGGGGCTATCTCCAATTTTGTCTCTTTTTCCGTAGCCATAGCATCAGTGATAGCAGCAATATCCTTCGACAGTAGAGACTCAAGTGGGATAAGGACTGCATTTGCCTATTCAGGTTATAAAACATGCTCTGTCAAATGAGATACTTTCTTCATTTGCCTATCCAAGATCTCCAGGAAAAAAGCAACTAAACGAACAAAAATTTAGTAATCACAAAAATAAACCTCTGAAAGTTCTTCCATAAGAGAAGAGTGTAAGGCAGCAGCCTCTTTCCCCAAACTGTGAACATCATGCAGACCTTCTGTTATAGCCAAGACCTGCAGACAGACTAAAAGGTTAGCAAATAATCTCTCTCCTTGTTTGTTTGTGTGTGTCTGTGTAACATTTGAGTTCAAGGGCAAATAAGAAGAATAAAACTAGCAAGCAATCATAAGTCATCTCATTCCAAATAGTTTTATACTTCTAGCTGAATGCCAGAACATGAACACATGCAGTTGGGAGCTGCACAGAGGCAGGATGAAATGTCTAATATCTTGTATCATCTGTGTTTTACACTTTCTGGAGAAGTGGCAAAACTCTCTGTGTGCATAACAAGTCAATCCAAATTACAACTCCTTATCAGATATTTCATAACTTCTATACCCCTCTCAACCAAGCAAAAATCAAAAATAAAATGATTGTTAGTTGCCATTTACTGAGACCAAGTAATATTCAGCCAATGGTCAATGGATAAGGATAAAAATAAAAATAAAAAAAGTGTTGCAAGGTAGAAATGGAGAAGCTATTTCATCTCATATTCATGTCGGACCACCAAACCGTACTTTCAAAGTCCTGCATAACCACTAGACTAGCCTGAGAATTACGAGAATTAGGAATATACACTCAAAACGATCCAAACAACATCCATGGGTCAATACGAAAATGATTCATGAAGGACTAATTGGAGTTAAATTCTGTTTTTTCTTAAGGCTTATGATTGCAAACAGAAATACAAGTCTAAGGCAAAAAGTAGTAACTATGGGCCTTTATTGGTTCAGATTAAGATGGCAAGACTTGTAAGTAAGATTAATGGGAAATCACGTAGACGGTAGATATAGTTACACAACTTAATCAATTTAAGGAACTATAGCTTATTAAAAAAAAAAAAAAAAAATAAGAAAAGCAATATTAGGATTTAGGACTCATTAAGTCACCCAAAATTGATTGTGATAAATTTGTAAAACAGTTACAGAATATCTTTTCTTCCAAGGATAGTGCACCAATTTTCTTAATTTTCTCTTTTTTTGGACTGATCTTTTGAGTCCAATGCAAAATATCACGGCACTTAACACTCGATTAAGATCACTATTCTTACACGTGCAAATGTTATGAGGACATTACATACCTCTTCGAGCATGGAACCACATTCAGAAGTCAGAGCATTATGGCCTCCAACAATCTGCCCATATGAAGACAGTGCCACACTGGCTTCATAGGCAGACTCCCTCATTGCAAGAAGAGTGCTCTGCATATCACCTGCACAAGAAGTAATTGAGTGCCTGCAACTCTAGCTTATTAAAGCCACTTATAACTCATGAAGTGCCTTAAAACCTAACAACTTGGCAAATATTCTTCAGCAATATAAGTTCATTTTGAAAAAGGAAATGACTACTAAATCAGTGTTTCAAGATGAACTTAACAAGATTTAACCCTTGAGTATTTGATTATTATCTTACAAGATGCCAAGGATCTTCAATCAAGTAATTTGTTTGAAAACCAGTGTCATTGGGCTAATACTAGTTATTTACGCAGGGAAAGTAAGCTCTCGCCATTTCTGACACCAATTTGACAAAAAAGTGAAAAAAATCATGTATGGATTTTTCAATTTAATAATGAAGACTGGAACACCAGAAGTTGGGAATTATCAATCTAAGGTTTGTGCCGTTCGATATGCCAAAGAAATTTAAAACTAGATAGGGACGAAAGGAAAACAAAGATCACAGTTCTAAACAATACAAGAGTAGAAGTGGTTAACATAGAAAACTCTATTAAGATCAGTATTCATATATTTCAGGTATTGACTATCATTATAGAGTTGGTTGCATGTATAGTCATCTTTATTGGAAAGACATTTCACCTGATGCGGTCTTAGCTCTTACTGAAGCAACTGAAAGTTCATTAGTTGCAGAAACTAAACCACTAGAAGCTGCTTCCATATTGCTTTGTGCAAGCTTCCATTCTTTCTCAGCCTCTGAAGCAAAACAACAAACAATGTAAACCTCTCTCAAAAAAAAAAAAAAAAAAAAAAAAAAGTAATCCTGTCAGAAAACACTGTAAACCTATATTCACTAGCAGTGCAATATTGAATAAGGAAAAGATATCAAACTGACGTATAAAAGAATGATAGGTAACATCCAATTTTGTTATTGCACTTAGGTTAGATTGTTGCCACATTCCACCATCTGTGCCACTTGTAGTCCTAAACATGCCATCTCGTGAAGCCTCAAACTCCAATAAAGATATGCAAACTTTCATTATGTCCGATGCATTTTCGTGAGCCTCATGCAACAGTTTCCGCCGCTTAATCAAATGATCATGAAATTCAGGAGGTATTCCTGAATTTCTAGCTTGAGCATTTCCAGCAGAACTAGAATTTGGACCCCCACATGCCCAGCTCATTGCCCTCTCAAGCTTCCCTTCTGCTGTGACAGAAGTTCCATCACAAGATTGCAGGCATTCCAGTGACCTAGCCATTTTTGCTACTGAAGATTGTATGCTTTCAAGCAACTTTGGCCTACTGGTGTGCAATATAACTGGTAGTAAGTTATCATCATTTGCGAGATATTTATGAGAAATCAGTCTAGTATTTTCCAAGGGTCTCAAGTTGATATTGTACATCCATTCCATCTGAGCAATTTCTAAGCTGGTCTTCAGAAGTGCGTCTTTAAGTTCATTAATCTGCCTCTTCATGATGGAGACCGCTGATCTTGCCGCTCTAAAAGTTTCATGTGCATTGCAGTACTCTTCAAGCATGAGTTGCACTCTTCTAACAGCTGCAAGATCTGTTTGAATTATATCAGTTGCACGATCCTCATGTGACCCTGTCTTTTGCCTCAGAATCTTGATTTCTCTATCTAATCTAGTCAAAAAAATCGGAGCAACTCTATCTTTCAAGTATTTGCTGATGTGCTCCTGAAATTGGTTTCTAAGTTTCTTCTTAACTATATCAACAAGTTGATCAAATCCTAAATTTTGATCAAAAGAAGTAGCGACATCATGTGTGCAGACATCAAGTAAAAGGTCCACCATAAAGACCTTCCAAATAAAAAAGGCATGACTGCGTAGTAAACCAGAAAACCTCCATATATATTCAGATATTGAGCATCCTGAATTTATTGAGTCTACAAGAGAAGAAATTCTATGTGAGTTAAATGAAACAGGCCCAACTGATGACATCAATGCTTGATCAACCGATTCCAACTCGGAAAACGGATCAACTAAGTTTGCCAGAAGTGCTTTCCTTCTCAAGACATGTGGTTCCTTTTCTGGTTCAGCTGTAACAAGAGATTGTAACTGAAGTTCGAAGCAACCAAAACACTATTAATGTTTGCTTCTTTCTTCAGGAGTGATGAAGATCGCAGATCTTTTTGGTTCCATGTCTGATGAAGTTTGTCAAGCTGCACTCTGCAAGCTTCTTCTTGAGATGCCAGCTCCTCAGCCTCTTCCCAAGATAAATGATCTCTTCCCTTGACAGCAGCTTCCTCAAGAGCCAACTGTTGTTCAGTGATGAGTCCTACCTTCACAAAGTAGTTAGACTCAAGTTCAGACAAAGAAACTCTCTCTAGCTCAACCTGGATAAGCTGATCAAGTACTGAGTCTACAGATCCCCGAATTTGGGAGATAGATCCAAAAATATCCATAACATCGGAATTAAATGAAATAACAGACTTTATCACACTGGGAACGACCACTTCAGTAACATTCCCAGCAAGGCCTTTACAAAGTAGAATACTGGTCTTGAAAATAGAAGCCCAGTTCCCCCGTGAGGCGTTTGAACGATTTGCATCAGCCCCAGTATCACAAATATCCAGGCCAACAAGGCATTTTAACTCATCAAGAAACTCTATCACAAGTACACAGTTTTCTATCTGCTCTTCAAACTCACAGATAAATGATCCAAGATCAGACAGCAGGCTACTATTCGTGTTTCTTTCCCCTGCAAAAGAATCCAGGCTTTTGTGTATTCTGTGCTTAGCGTCAGAAAACAAATTGCTTACTGCTGTATCTAATACATATAGAAACCTTTCTTTCTTTTCTTCAATCTGCCCACAAGACATGGTGTTCATTGTTCCTTCATGTAGTACTGGCCCAGAAACAATGGATTCATCTTTACTCTTGAGACCTGCAAGTTGCATGTAGTTCATGAAAGCAGATAAAAGACGTTCCTTGGCTTTTGATTCGGACTCTGGGCCAATGGAGAGCACAAGTTCTGCGCACTCTTCTTCCAACCTCTCTATATCTGCAGCATACTTTGTCACCTTGAGGCAAAGATCATCATATTTTCTCTTAGCAGAACCAAATCTATCAATGTGTCCATTATTTACAAGTTCAGCCCCCTGCCTTCGGGCTACTGATATAACGTCAGACGAGAGATGATTCAAAGAAAGCAAAAGTTGTGCCCAACCATGCACTGGGCTGGTTGAAAGGTAATTCAACGGTAGGATCCGCTGCAAAGCTAATGAATACATTTGGAGTGAAGCAACTGCTGAAGAAAGCCCATTATCCATCTCAGCTACTAATTGAGAAACTTCCCTATCAATTTCGTGGCATTGAATTTGGGTGGGTTCAGGAACTACAGTCAATGGAACTCCAGCCGCTAAAACAGCTGATGAAAGAGACAAAGCTTCTTCTGAACCAGTCAGCTTTATGCGGGATTTAATTTCTGGAATTGAACTACTTCTTAAAGCATCAAGAATCCGTCCATGCTGCTCAATCCAGGATGCTGCCTCTCGGCCTTTCTCCATTACTATTGCATGTTGTTGAGTGACTTCTCGAACCTGTATTTCGAACAAAACACGGTTTTTTCTGAATTACTAGTAGCTTCAGCAACAACTGATTTTGCAGATGACTCATGTTGAACAAGGTTAGATCGCTCTTGGTCAGCACGATAGAAATGACTTGATACAATCTCATACTGGTTTAAAATGCTCGCGAACCTCTACACGTGATTTAGAGAGGGCGTATAAGTTACAATTTAATTTATAAACATTTGATATAGATCAATATGATAGCAACTGTAACAAACCTCCATAGCTGCCTCAATTGCTGGCAATGTAGACAGTAAAAGATCATGATGTTCCTGGACACATTTAAAATGAGAGCGAGTCATTCTGTAATTGTGATATAACATGTGCATGGATGCGAAAAATGCAGGAAGCGATTTGAGGCAGACACCAACAAACAAAGTTTTCTAAAATATTGGAAAGCAGGCCAGCCAGAAATGAAATGAAATGAAATGAATAAACTTGTTGCTCTAATCCAGAGTATGCATTTGAATGCAGTAAAGACTAAATAAAAGTTTATTTTAAAACTGAAGATTCGAACTCCCATCTGGTAGATACCCGAGCAAAAAAACTCCAAACTGAAATATCTTCTTTCATGATACATAGATCAACATTGCAATAAACAAGATGTTGCTCAGTCTCATCAATAGTACACATGTGAATGCAATAAAGACTAAATAAACTTCACTTAAACAAAGACAGCAACTGAAAATTGGAACTTGCCTCTGGTAGAAACATAGATCAAAAACTCCAAACAGAAGTGACTTCTTCAAAATACAAAATAAGTAAAATTCTAACATAGTAAAAATATGTCAATGTTTGAGAATGACCCATGTTAAAGGCAATGTTTCTAATTTTATAATACCTGCAAAGGAACACGGATTTCTTGGACGCGCGATGCAAATAAGCTTAAACTTACGGCAAGCTCCATGCCCTTTCTTTCCTCACCAACAACAGCTGCATCGTCATGAAAATTTGCACGTGTCCATTCCACGAGTGGATCCCACACAAAAACTTCTAATAACATCAATATTATATCCTTATTCTTCCTCAAAACACCTAAAACAGCCTCACAGTCTGCCCTAAAGGAGCCTTCAATGCCAGTCAGCCCTAATGCTGCTTCAATTGTCTGGGTAAGGCGGAATGGAACAATTTCAGGGATCTTTAACCGCTGACCCTTGTCAAAGCACACATTGTAATCAATATGCACAATATCCCCAGTACAAAAATCTATAAGAATATTATCCAAGTGCCTATCACCTAGGCCCAGAATGTGGCCAACAATACTCATGGCTGCTACACTCCCAGAAAACCTGCAAAGAAACCAAAAATTAAAACAAACTAATATAAAAGGATCTATCAGATAAGTAAAAGAATCAAACTTCATCCACATGTATCATAGTTTAACATGTTCACCGGCGCAGTCTAGTGACACAGGTTTCTAGTCAGTAAGCATGACATAAATCCTATCACTTGAGGCTCTATGCTTCAATTCAAAAATCATAGTTTTCATTCATCTTAAGGGCTGTCATACGTTCTCAACATGCCACCAATTGATGCATCTTTCTCCATATTCTCATAGTCCTCGCAGTAAGTAGTCATATATTACATTCCGAAATCACCCTTCTTTCCATCATCGGTTACACCATTACTTACAAAAACAGGACGACAAAACTAAGTTGAACTTTTGCACCAAGAGCCACCAGCAGTATATGGCTATGAAGTATAATGAATTTACGAATTCATTAAAATGAAAATTGCATGCAAGCAATATGCAACCAACCTTGACAACATAAGAGGAAACACATAAAAAGTTTTCTCTCATCTGCCTGTTGAAATCAATTTATGGGAAGAAGAAACAGAAGGGATCAGTAGAATCAAATGAAAGAATCAACACTGTTGCAGAGAAAGACATGACTCAAGCTGAAAACAAATATGTCAGATGCCGTCATTGATGGATTCTAGACTGAATTTATACAAGCTTTTTCCTTGCAGTTACAATGGATTCACTGAACAAATTCAGTTACAATACTCGACAAATTTTCTACTAAACTGCTATGAAACTAAATTGCTACTTATTAACATAGTTACTAACTCCTGATTATGTTTCTTTCTTGCTTATTTGCTAATGTTGCATTTTCACTAATATAGATGTATTCTCCACTCAACATTTTTATACTGATATCTGGCTCTTATAGCAATCCTATTTCTCAAGTACTGCAGCCAGTACTTCTCGATAAGTTTTCTGTTGAGATGTAATATCTCTGAAGCTTCCAAAATATATCATGTACAAACTCTGGAGTGTGAGAACAAAGGGTAACAGTCAAAGAAAATGCACGCATAGAGAGAGTTACTACACTAAGATATCAATGCCACATAGAACTGTAAAATTAAGATCAGATAAATAATAGTTAAAGAAATGCAATGTGTGAACTTCAATTGTCCTTTAAGATCGATACAAATCACCTTTTCAATTTTGAGCTGAAGGCTTTGAATCCTTCACTGGCACACCAAAGTTCCTGATGAAGAAGTTGCTTAGGAGTCTCGCTCATGAGATCTAAAAGAACTTTTAAACTTAACTTCATGTGGCCAGTCTCTTCTCGATATTACTCTTCTTATGCCTTTTTCTTTAAGTGCCGGTATAATTTTGCCATAGAACATGTCACTGGGCCGAGGGACAGGTGGAGGAACTGCATTTGTATCAGCACCCAATGCAGAAAGCTGTTGTAACTGGGCTCTATTCTGCCATGATTTAAAAACAGTATAAATGCTAATCACGTTATCCACCCACTGGATCAGTCCAGCTCGTCCACTAATAGGTGTTACAGAGTAATAACGGATGCCCAGTGACCGCCTCGTGTAGCAGATGATGACTGCAGAAAGCCATTTACAGATTGCAGTAGCTGCATAATTCTGGCATCAAGACGCAGATCTTCTCGTCCTTTCAAGAGATATGTATATTTCAGACCATCAGAGCCCACTATAATAAGTTTTTTAGGCTTAGTTTTGGTTGGTAAAATGGCTAATTCTTCAGAGAAATAAGCAATTGTCACGATTTCCTGGTTTAAGCTATCTAAGCCGCTCTCCGGTTCGGATATCATAATTTGCTTCTCAAGACCAGGCATAGGAGCATTAGAAGACAACAGAGAAGCCAACTGAGGGCAACTTCCCCAAAAGAAATCGAGGACTTCCTCTGATATGACGCCAAGGAGGTAGCAATGGCCTCAAATGGTCGCCAAACATCCCCTAATGCCGCAACAGAAGCAGGAGGAGTCTTAAATTTCGTGACAGCTGATTTTATTTGTTCCTGATACTCCTCAAAAAACAAATTTCATGAGGCGTTTCAGGTTTCCGAGAAGTAGAAGTCAAACGACGTTCTAAGACCACAACAATGGGAGCCATCATAGCCGAATACTTCGCAGCATTAATTTTATTCTTCTCCCCATGAGTCAAAGTTGTATTCTCTGCAATTCTTGCAGCTTCCTCTTTCAACAAATTTATGCGCCTCATTACATCTAGTAGGAAACATGAAAATGAGTTAAAACTAATATTATTTAGTAAATTCACACTCACAATGTGTGGAAAAAGATGCATGAATATCATTTACCAGAAAAGATGGCCAACTACAGACAAATAGCACAATAGGCTAGCAGCTTGGAAGAAAAGGTAAAGAAGTATGTGCATTACATGTAAATTCGGATTCAAATCAACAAATGCTGAGTGTTTGTATGCTCTATTCCTTGTACATTCCAGAATTAAAATCATCACCAAATATTTCAAGCCTTCAACCTTTGCAGCCAGTCTGTAAATAGTTTGAAAATAATTGTAACTACTAACATGAGCAAGGAGACCTAATAAGGTATATTCTATGAGAAATTAACTATTGATAGAGCTTTTTTTCTTTTGAAACAGATAGAGCTTTTACTTCCAAGTGAAAGGCATAGAGCATACTACAACATAACAAAGACAAAAAAATTGAATACAGGGGAACGGAAAACAATGTAGCAGTTTTACCGCACAAAGTAGCCTACCAACGGCCTTGCAATTATTCCCAAGCATTGACTCCTAACAAATGGCAATAGACACAGCTTTCTGAACTGACCTGTATTGGTTTTGTTAGGTCGAAGATTTTATGTTTTAAGACAGCAAAATGGGGAAATTCAAAATATAATTTACTTGGAAAGATAATATAGGTTAAGTTTCTTAAAATATCTTTTTTTTGCTTTTCCAAAACACATTTTAGTGAAAAAACTATTCTTTTCTCACCTTTTTGTAAACGGATTTACTCGAATAATCAAGACAGTTTGGCTTTTCCCTAAATCTTATGCGTTGAAAGGGAAATTCCTGCTTCAAGAAGTTGTTTTTGTATAAGATGCTTTTTCCCCTACTCTTAAGGTCCATTGAACAAAGTGTTACTTTTACGATGTGGCAACTGGCAACCTGTGTAATAGCTATTATGACTTTTTTCCATATTGGCTCCTTTATATCTGCTGTGTCAAAATTGGCTTTCTTCGTGCTAGTTGAATGTCTTTCTGGGGCAAGAAATGCTATAGGCAGACAATAGGGTTACAAAATGCTGCAGTATATTAAGTAAAACTTCAGGATGCTTCACACATGCACATGTAAAGATAAATGCAAACATTCTTTCGCTCATTCAAGGATCATGTTGAACATAGCACGGACACAGTTAGCATCCAAGAACTAAAGGATATTCAACTACTAAGTATCAAGTCATAGCAGTGAGGAAAAAGAATCACCTGCATGAAGATCATGGAGTGTACCAAGCCACAATTCCTCCCAAAGGACAGTAACATTTTCAAGCTCTTTTATCATCAGCTGAGCATCCTGTACTAATCTTGGATAAAGCCTATTCTGCATATTAAAAGGATGCAAATTTCATGTACAATATTCAAATTTAAGCAAATCTTGTATGATAGTGACAAAGATTATCAAATTAAGCTTCAAATTCTTTTCTTTCCAACAAGTTATCATTCACCAACTCTAGGAGCATACCATGCTAAAGAAATCATGAGTGACGTCCCATAATTTTCAGGCTAAGTGTGCCTTTTCCAAGTAAGTATTATATATGCAGTATATTTATGTGATCCTCACTAGATTGTACATAAGAAGGAACCAGTCAACCAGTCAGGTGATCAATCAATAAGTAGCAGTCAGAAATATTACATTGGGTTGAGAAGTAAAAGGAACTCCTGTTAAAGACAGTTCATAAGTCCAGAAGAATAATAGGAAAACAAATTTACAAATAAACCATGAGAAAAATTCAGATATTGAAGACAATAAGACTATGAATGAGTAATCTGATAAGAAAGAATGCATTCAGTTATTTTCATCTACAAAGAAATTTACAAATAGACCATGAGAAAAGATTCAGATATTTAAGACAATAAGACTAAGAATGAGTAATCTGATAAGAAAAGAATGAATTCGGTTATTTTCACCTACAAATAAACTTTGAAACATAAGAGACGACAATTTTCACTTGTGAATGAAATAACAGTTTTATACCAATATATGTGGTAAACATATATAAGTTTTAGCGATAATTACAAAAGACCCCCGGAGGTTTGGTCTAATTACAAAAAAAACTAGAGATCTTTCAAACTTACAAAAAGCCCCTCACGTTTGATTATGTCTTAAACTGTAACATTTTTAGAATATCAGGGGGTTTTTTGAAGAAAAAAAATATGCTTATGAAGGGGGGACTATAAGATGAAATCAAACCTCAAGGGATTTTTTTTTTGTAATTTTCAAACATCTCTGGGTTTTGTTGTAATTAGCCCGAACCTCAGGGAGGTTTTTGTAATTATCCCTATGTTCTATGTTTGAAATATAAAGAGAGAAGACTGATGTGGTAAATATTATGACACAGGGAAATAAAAAAAGAATAGCCAGACAACTTCTTACCAAGTATCCATGAATTTTCTGAAGCTCCTCGGAAGGTTCCTTCTCGAGAGAATTTGCATCAACAAGGGTTGGGTAAATTAAAGACCACGGAGAAAGTTTTGCCAACATGACAAGCAACATCTCTAACTGCATCCTGACCACTTTATCAGGATGAGAACTTAATCGAGCAAACAGCTGTGGTGTTATTTCCTTCAATATTAAAACATATCAGGATTAAAGAATGTTTAATCTTCAGTCAAGATTTCAAAAACACTAGCTTACCTGCCAGGGTAGCAAAGGAACCTTAGCAAGAGCAGGTTCAAGAATATCTTTTAACTCAACTCCATAGTTGACCAGAATGTGCAACACATAAAGCATGGCTCTCAGGGTGTAACTCACATATTTATACTTAGACTCAACATCACTGCAAGTTAATTGGCCATCATAACTTTTCAAAGATGAACACGAAAGATAATTTATATAAGCTAGAGCTGCTTGACCAAAGAGAAAATCCTTCTCCTCCTCAAAGACCACCAAACATCAACCAAATCAGCCACCACAGATACTACTTTGGCTTCATCTAAGGTAATGTTAGCAGATACAAAGCATTTCTGCAACTGAGAAGATAGTGCATCAGATAGGTTATCGCTACCACAGTCCTCTGTCCCAGGCGCTCCTGCAGCAGCTTCAATAAGATCTGCTACTTTCTGCAATAAAGGCTTCAAGTCATTCTCATTGTGAGTGCATTCAGTGACTGCAAAACTGCATTCTCCACTTTCTTCATGCAACTCTTTCTTGTCAGATCTCTCTCTAATTAGCTGTAGAATTACATCTTTAACACGCAATTTCTCTTCTTCAGTTAATACAAATCTCTGAGGTTGGATTTCAGTAGCAAGAATGGGAGAAAATGAACAAGAATGAAGAGCCGTCTCACCATTTGAGGAAACAGATGCTCTAGCTTGAGTATAACACCAAGAGGCATACAACATCCACGACTTTCCCATCGTTGGGCAAAGCAGTGTGGATGACTTTCTAGCTGTACCCACAAGTTCCTCAATTATAAGACTGACTCCTGATTCAGAGCCTTGATTATCATCACCAAAGGAGAGTGCCTCTTTGCCTGGAGAAGAAAGTTCACTCCTCTTGAAGTCATCTTGCATCTCAAGAACAATACGCTCCAAATTTTCACCTAAGCAATCTCCTTGCAACCATTTTGAAAGTTTTAAGCATGCCTTAGCCTTCAAAACATTCTCATGAGAATCTGATGCTACAGCTGAAGAAGAAACCAAGAAAGGATGCACAAATGACCAAAGATTTTTCAATGCATCTTCAAACTTATTTTTAACTCGCATGAGTAGAATGTCCTCATATTCCACACTGGATATGAAATAATCACGAAAAAATTATCGGAGCAAGATGATGCATGGTCTTTGAGATAATTGTTGAGACGGGCAGCCAACATCAAATTCATCTGTTTGCGTGCTAAAATCACTAAATTCTTACAAAGTTCAAGAGTGACAGGCGAAGTTGGGTGGGTATTCCGAGAAACACGCAGAACTTTCAGCCACATACTGCAATCTTGATGAACTTGGTTACATGGAAACTGCATGGTTCGGATATATGCACTTAACAATGACTGGAAGGACTTGCCCTGGCTGTCTCCAAGCTTGATACCCTCTTCAAATGCAGAAATGCAATACAACTGATTGACATGTGGTGCTGCCTCCACCAGTCCATCAAGTGGCAAAACAGAGAATGTCTCCTCCAACATTAATTTGGCCTTTTGCAACTCATAGGGCACTTTTTCGACCTTCCCCTCATTGTGGAGAAGCATTCCCTGCAAAAGCATTTGTTCACTCCTTTGCAAAGCCAACTTGGGATCAAGTGTGAGTTCATTGCTACTTTTGGGGGTCAAATCAAGGTATGACCATGCTGCCTGGAAATCATCCTCATCAAAGCGAGCCAAGGCTTGAATTGAATTTATTTCATTTCCAGCAGTGGTTAAAGCACCGGAATAACTCTTCCCAACATATTTAGCACGAATAGTTTGCAGCTCTAACAGCCAGGATTCCAGGGACTTCCAATCCGAAATAGATGTGTAACTCTCAATAATACGTGCAATGGCAAACTGTACACCATCAGAACCCATAGAAGTGAGTGATTCTTCAGTCTGTAACAAATGAATAAAGTGAGCAGCTGCCTTTTCATGCTGGCCTCCTGCCTGATAGACAAGTCCAGTAATCAATGAGAAAGGCCCCCAGTTTTTATTATCACTTGGACCTTGGTTTGTGTCGGCAAACAAAGAAGAGAAAGCCATGGTAGCCCATTTCTGCAACCCAACCAGTGCCTCTGGTTCGTGATTCTTACACAAAGCCAGCGCCAAGTTCTGTATGATTCTCAGAATATCTCCAGCATATCTGCCTCTAATATTCTGCAGATTTTCACTCACCTGGATTCTTGACTTATCTGTCAGTGCTGAAGCCACAATGTTGCTGATATCCTGCAATCTTATTGTGCAGTAATGAATAGTAGCATCATGACACTGGAGCGCCAATCCAGCGTCCATCATTGGCTCACTAATTCGAGAAAACCACTCCTCGCAAACTTTTTTATTTGCCCTGAAAAATAAAGAGCTTGTCCGGGAAGCATGAGGTAAGATTATTGACCCTTCATATGCATTATATACATTTTTCTTCAAGGCCTCGACAAATTCTAGTAACAATCTCATCGGCAACAAATGAGCATAAGAACCTATGATATTTAAATTTCCATCATTTTGTTCTGTCTCAAGCTGTAACACATGAGAAATGTCAAGAAGCATGCGCTCCAAAGCAGCAAACGTTTGGGTTGGACCCCCAAGGTTAGTTCGAAGACGAGTAGTAATGCAAAATCTAGCTGCCTCGTGTATAGCCCACCAGGCACCAGCAAGGCGATTAACCGAGCAAATTCTTTCAAGAATGTCATCCTCGACTTTGATGTCCCACCATGAACCATTAGCATCAAAAGTTTCCGTTTCCTCTGGCTGAGTCAATGGGTGGTGCTTTTTGCTCCGGCAGGTATGAACGAGCCGCTGGATCCAAGAAGATAAGGGCACTTTCCATCTCTGTGATATATAACTCAAAATAGAAACAAGCTGCTGGGAGTGGAGCTGTTGAGACAATTGCTTTAGGGCAAAAACTTGTTTCCAGTGCAAGAAAGATCTATCGGCCAATGCAGGAAATCGAGGCTGGCATGTGTTAACTGCTCGACAATCACGAAGACCACAGATATATATTGTTACAGGTAACACATGAGAAAGCAACTTCAGGTACGCATCTTTTATGTCCTTTTCTGGATCACCAAGTTTTTCAAGGATTGTTTCAGCAATAATAGGAAAGTGCATGGGGTGGATAATTTTTGCTCTCAGAAGCATCTCAAGAACTGTTGCCACAAGAGACCTCACTTCTGGTTCCCTATCAGAAGCAGCAAACAGAATCGAGAAAAGCAAGTCCTGGATAATTTTCCAGCATGCAACAGCTTGACAAGGGTAAAATGGAGCCTTAAAATTTCTATATATATTAATAATATTTTCACAAAATTTATGCATCCATTTTAGGGCTTCCACTTTGACTGCCAGGGGAGAAGAAGCATCAAGAGCTTTCATAAGGAGCTCTGCATACCTCCTCAGATAACCAAAAACCATGGCTGGGTATAGATTTCTCACATTTTCCTCCTCCGCACATGTCCCAGACAATGTTTCTGGAGAACTCATCCCACTATTCTGTTTTCTCATGGTGCACTTGCTCATAAACTCAATTGCTGCGAGTCTTTCCAATGCTTTCAGAAGAGCAACTTGCAATTTTACACTTTGGATTGGCAAATGAAAAGGATCAAACTTGTCAGTTAGAAAATTTACCAACTTCTCAGCCCTGATAACATACAAAGCGTCAACTTCTGCTCGCTCGATCGAACTATCACCTCTTTTTAAAGAAACACAGCTTAATAGTACTTTCAAATTAAACTTTATTAACACAACCAACTCAGATTTAGAATAACTTTTAGAAGCTACTGTCATTTTGAGCTCATCACCCTTAACAGAATTTTTTTCGAGTTTGCACTTCAATAACTGTAGCTCTTCAAACAAAGAATCCATTGTTTTTCAACAACATCATTTTTCCCATGTTGAAGCAAAAAGATGTATGTCGCGGCAGCACTCCCAGTCACTAGTTGATTTGGATGCAAACGCAGCTGTGAGATGGGTCCATCAAATCGTAGTATCTTATGCACGGATGATGGCACAAGGCCAAGCTTTTGGAGCGACAGTAATTGCAGATTAGTTTTAAGAACACCATGAACCTGGAGCGAAGAAACTTTTGTGGTATAAACTTGGTCTGCATTTTCCACGTCTAAGCTTTGAAACAATATATCTGCTGCGATTGGGTAAAATGAAGAAAACCTTTCACTTAATATTTCTGCCAACAACGTCAAGCACCTCCAAGAATCCTCAATCCATTTTGACCATCCAAATTTTCTTCCGACCATAGACAAGCATCCCAGTAAAACAGGCACCATCTGGGAAAGGGTTCGCCTAATTGTTCAAGTAAATTTATTTCCAGTAAACCAGATGCCAAGGATTGTAAAACTGTACAAAAGCAAGACAGCAGGGCAAGCAATCTTTTAAATTGTTGAGGAGTACCAGGACTTCCATCCTGGAGCAACACATCCAGGTCACCTAAAAACTTCGACAGCAATCCCAAAGAAAATTGCATATTATTCACCCAATGTTTCTGGAATTGTAAGAAACTATCCATAATAACACGCTTATCAGATTCCACAATGTCCGGTACCATTGCCCACCCAAGAAGTAGATCGACAATGTCCATGAAATGGGGTTGGAAGCATCTAAAAACTTCAATGAAATCATTGTTAACACACCAAGAAGTCTGGGCAGTAAACTCATGGAGGTTCCCTCATCCTCAAGAAGTTCCTGGCAAGCTTTAAGAATTGGCAAAGCATATCTCTCAACAGCTCCCACCTCTCCAACATTAAGAAATTCGTGAAGGCTCTCTAAAGCTAGTTAAGTCCCATTACCAATATTTCTCAAAGACGGCAATGACCATCCAATAAACCGATCAATTAAACTGCCAAGTATCACATGGTTCTGCCTTCCATTTGAGGTTATCGAGAATGAACACAACAGAGAACACAAAGCCCCATATGCTGTAGCTGCTGCACGACGCACTGAATACAATCTATAGCACGAGTTCAAAGAAACAAACTGATCACACAAACTTACACAATTATGCAAAAAACTCAGCACTTCAATTAAAATCTTTTCACCAATTACTCATTATAAAAAAAAACAAAGAAATGAATTGCATTTAACCATGGTATTACAAACTCCCATTAATAAGACAAAAGGAGATCACTGTATAGATATTTTCATCAATCAAAATGCTGTGATCCTATTCAGATGTGCATAGTTCAGCAATGTCTCGTAACAATTCAGGAAACATACGCGCATTCAACTATTGCATTGAATACCTCTCTCTCAAATCGAGTAAAAAAAATTGATATCAATAACAGTTTCTATTCCCTCCATTCCAAATTAAATATCTTGCTTTGCCTTCTGGTCATGTCTCATTTCCTTTAGACCTCGTAGTAATTTTCCGTAGTAATTTTCCATCAGCTTATTCCTTAATAAACAATAACCTAAAAATTGACCTAGAAAGAAAATTCGAGAAACCAAAGTAGAAGTCTAGTCTCACACATGATGAGCACGTCCCCGTGTCTGTGACTCTGTGCAAGCATTCATCTAGCAATAAATGGATAAAGCAACAGAGGTTCCAACTGAAATTATCCTTATATACACAATCCAAACCGCAGTGATTTTTTCTAGAATTAATCAGCATATAATATCTGTCCAGAGATATTAACATGGTGAATGTGACAAATGAGTAAATCATACATGTATCACAAGATAACACCACACAGATTCTGACTAAACTGTCCGTATATATACAAACGAAACAGCAGTGATTTTTTCAAGAATTAATCAGCATATAATATTTGTCCAGAGATGTTAACATAGTGACTGTGACAAATGAGTAATTCAAACATGTATCACAAGATAACATCTAAACTGTCAATACACATCACAAATTTTAAAAGAGATAGTGAGGTTACTTATCGGTTAGGAGTTGAGAGAAGCCTTGAGCGAGAAAGGAGGCGGAGTGTGTAACGAGGAGCGAGTTAGGAGGGTAAAGTATGGCGCGATGGAGAGAGGTTATGGCGGCGAGACGCGACGATTCGTCTTCTTCAGAAGGCGGCGACACAGAGGCGGCAGAAGAAGATGAGGAAGAAGTAGCCGTTGTTTTGGAGGAGTCGCCTTTTGGTAGCGCCGCCGTGAGGAGCGCCGCCAGTTGCTGCTGTTGGTGATGGAGGCCTTGCATCATATCTCCACCGCATTTCCCTTTCTCACTCTCTCTACTTCTTCTTCGACTTGACGAGCATCGTGATTGGGGTTTTCAGTTTCGTCGTCGCCGGAGCTACAAGAAAATCGGAAACTGGAAGACTTTTCTGGGAGTATTTTTGGAAGTAATTTTAACTTTGATGGTAGTAATAATTACTTCTCGCACTGTTAATTCGTGACAAGTATTGTAATTTTTTTTAGGAATGACAAGTATAATGTTTTCAAAAAAAAAAAAAAAAAGGAATGACAAGTATAATATTAAAACTAACAAGTATAGTAAGAGTGAACAACGAAGACAATATAAAAATATAAATTGTATTCTTCATGTTAATATTTGTACTAAATAAGTGTAAATTGAAGAACTAACACATAAACCAGTGTTTTTTAGGAACATAAACCAAATTCTGTATATGGCAAAGTTATTTTTCTTTTAGTTATTTTTTCTAATAATATTTAACAATGATAGATGATAGTTTTGAGTAAAAATGTTAAATGGGATAGCAGATAGCTCAAGCAGTTTAGTACTAGCCCTACCGTGCTTAGGGCTAAAGGGACTTAACGGGCCACTAATAGTCCGATATATTGTGAACCTAACTATATCGGACTTTTTGGAAATAAATAGGTCACTATTGTGCTACAAACCAACAAATTCAAATCTAAAAACATTTCAATTAAAATATGCATAACATTAACATTCCAATCAAATACACAAAACTAAATGATCCATAATTGTTAGGAATTTTATTGTTTAGATTTTGATGAATGCCATGTAAAACTTAGAATAGAAAGTTGGCACCCCCAATTTTTATTGTATAATGCATTGTAACAATTAGAGTGGCCAAGGTTTGAGTTAAGTCACTATCTTGCCTAACATGCAAAAAAGACAATCAAGATCGGAAGGAAGACTCTGTGCGAGAGACAAGAGTATGGCAAAGAAAGTAAAGCGGGAACTCTACTAAATAAGCCCGATCTGCTGATGGCCAAAGAACAAGATCAACTCCGACCCGAAAGATGAGGTACAATCTAACTCAACAAACTCGAGACACTAGTGATAGTGATCATGACACACACACACTTCATCACCCACTCGATCTTTATGATTAATTAGGCAAAATGATGAAAGATTTTGAACACATTAAATCCTCACACACACTTTGTTAAATGAGGAAAACAAATTTCGACTCTTTCAAGAGTCAAAATTCAAAGTGACTAAGGAGTTTAGTACTCTAAGTCAAATAGTTGATGAGAATGAAAGTTTAAAAATTGAAAATGCTAAATTAGTAGCGAAAATTACTATAGAAAAGAGGAGAATGACCTCAAGAATGTTATTATTCATTCACTAAGGCATCTAAATCATTGGATGATCTTATTATGAGTCAAAAGAATATGGAGACAAGGCAGGGCTAGGATTTAATTCCTCTCGTGCTATGTCAAACCTCAAAAGTAATTTTGGAAAAAGGATCTTCAAGTCATGAAGAGTCCGAAAAATCCAAAACTCTAAAATGTTGCACACACATTCAATCAAAAGCACCATAACAAGCAAACCGCCTTGGTTACAAAGGAAAAGGAAAACAGACCGAGTTGAGTATCTTTGAAAGGGCAATGGTGAGAAGAGATTCACCGAGTCCTCAAAAACTCCAAACAAAAATACTCAGTAAAGAAGAAGCGAGCTACCAAAAATCCCCGGAAGAAAATCCATAGAAGAAATACATATGATGGGAATGGTAGAAAATATCCAAGCCAAGTGATTGGAATAATGTGAACTATCGGATAGACTTGGAATATAAGCCCCGAATGGCAAAGGCCTGAACTCGGAAAGGCCATTCCAAAAGCATAAGAGCTTTTATCGGCACATATGTGTACCTAAGCACTACACTCAAAGACACCACAATTACCCCAAAGAAGCGCAATTGCTAAAACACACATGTATGCATACTGAGACAAAAGAGACAATTTGTATGAACCTAGAAATCCCCAAGCAATTTGCGGGATTGATTATGATTATGGCACGATAGATGGCAACCCCCTTAGAGTCAAATCATTTGGCTATAAGTTGGTTGGATCATCTTACAATTCTAACCCCTCGGGACCCGGACAAGTATGGGTACCAAAACTTAATTTCCTTGATTGCGGGTTCAAGAATAGTGAGTGTCGAGGAACCTGGTACATGGATAGTGGGTACATTCCCGGACACATGACATGAAACATGAAAAATCTGTCAAAAATTCAAGGAAGTAAAAGGAGCAAAAGTGATATTTGGAGGAAATGAAGCTCCCGTGAAATAAGAGGCATTGGATCCATCAAGAGGAATGGATTAGAAATCACGATGTTGCATATGTTGAAGGACTCAACTTCAACTTATCGAGCATCGATCGAACTCGTGACAAGGGCTACAATGTTGGATTCAATATGGGTATATGCCAAATCAAAGATATCGAATCAAATGAAGTTGTCTTTGCAAGGATGTAGACAGAAAAATATGTATGTAGTGGATTGGTCAATTGCAACACCAAAGACTCTCTAGCAAAAAACCTGGTGAATCAAGTTGGATGTGGCACAAAAGCCGAGTCACCAATTTCAAAACAATTAACAAGTTCGCAAGAAGTCATCTTGTAGAAGGACTTCCGGACTCGGTATCTGAAGGAGAATATTTGTGACGCATGTCGAAAGAGAAAACAAATCAAATCGTCATTCAAAGAAAAGACATGCCCATCCTCAACAAGAATATTGCATCTGCTTCATATGGATCTATTTGGCCCGGTGGAACCAAACCCGAAGATAAGTGGAAAGAAATACACCTTGGTGGTAGTAGATGACTACTCAAGATATACATGGACAATATTCATGTGCAAAGAAAAGAAACTCTACAAAAACTACCACAAATGATGAAGAGGATTCAAAATGAGAAGAGTCAAACCATTATCAAAATAAGATCGGATAGAGGAACCGAGTTTGTCAATGGAATAATAACTCGATCTTTGCATTGAGAATGGTATTGGTCATGAACTATCGGCACAAGGACTCCACAAATGAGAATGGAGTTGCGAAAAAGAAGGAAGAGAACCCCTCAAAAAGCGGCCCAGCGAAGGACCATGTTAGGAAGCGGGGTTACCAAAAAGATTTTGGTGAAAGCAATCAACACGACTTGCTACACCCAAAACAGATGTATGATAAATAGACGGTGACAAAGACTCCCTATGAGATCCGGGATTGGAAGAAAACCAAATGTTGCATATTTGAGAATATTTGGATGTAAATGCTTATCCACAACAACGGCAAAGACAACCTAAAGGCTTTTGATGCTAAAAAGGCGATGAAGGTATCTTCTTAGGATACTCACCGAAAAAGCAAAGCCTACAGAATACTCAACAAAAGAACTATGGTTGCGAGAAGAATCCATTCATGTGGTATTCGATGAGCGAATGTAAATGGAGAAGACATTGAAAAATCGGTGATAAGCTAAATCATCCAAACATACGAGAAGAGTCCCTATCTTTGAAGGGAAGTGGAATTATCAATTGAGAAGAAGATGAGATAGTGAATCTCGAAAACAATGGAAAATTTGCGGTTAAGTGATTACGAGAGAGTGACCACAACAACACAATTGCAAGTTGATCAATCCACTAACTTACTCCAACCTGATGTAAGATGGGTGAGACCATCCACGAACTTGTCATTGAAGATATAAAAGAAGGTGTCAAAATAAGATCGAGAACTCAACAAGAAGCCATGTTCACATGCTTCATCTCACAAATAGAACCCAAAGACGTGTCACAAGCTTTGGACGACACACATTGGATTCAAGCTATGCAAGAGGAGAGTCAATCGGTTTGAAAGAAATAAAGTGTGGGAATTAGTGCAAAGACCCATACATCAAAATGTTATAGGCACCAAATGGGTGTTCGAAATAAGATGAACGAGGAAGGTTACGTGGTAAGAAACAAAGCAAGATTAGTAGCCAAAGGATATTGCTAAGAAGAAGGGATAGATTTTGATGAAACATTTGCCCTGTAGCAAGATTGGAAGCTATAAGGATGTTTCTTGCCTATGCGATTCAAGGATTTCATTGTATATCGATGGATGTAAAAGTGCATTCCTAAATGGTTTATTGGAAGAAGAAGTGTATGTTGAACAACCCCCGGATTTGAGCGAGAAGACTCTTGGAGACAAGGTATACAAACTCAAGAAAGCTCTATATGGATTGAAACAGGCACCCAGAGCATGGTATGACACTTTGTCACAATTCCTAACCAAAAATGGATTCACAAAAGGAAAAGTAGATAGAACACTTTTCGAATTCAAGACAAAAAGAGTATATTGCTTGTTCAAATATATGTGGATGACATCATTTTTGGATCCACAAACAAAGAAATTTGTGTGAAAAGTTTTCAAACCTCATGCAAAGTAAATTTGAAATGAGCATGATGGGAGAGCGACATTCTTCCTTGGACTCCAAGTGAAAACAAATGAAGGATGGAACCTTCATAAGTCAAACAAAATACACCGAGATTTAATGAAGAAGTTCGGCATGGAGGAGAAGTCTTACGTAAAAATACCAATGAACACATCACCAAAATGGACATGGATGCGGATGGCAAGCCAGTAGATCAAACAAGATCTGAGCACTTATCGGATCATTGCTCTATCTCACAAAGCGGGCGGACATCACCTTTCTTTGTAGCGTATGTGCAAGATTTCAATCTGCTCCAAAAGAGAGCCATATGACAAATGACTAAGAAGAATATTGAGATACTTGAAAGGAAGCCAAGAAGTAGGCTATGGTATCCAAAGGAAGGTGGATAAGCAAAATTCAATAGCCACCTCTACAAAAAAGAATACATAGGCTGCGGGTAGGCTGTTGTGCCCAAGTCTATGGATGAGACAAAGAATGAGAGACTATGAAGTTGAGGAAAAAGAAATTCCAATCATGTGTGATAACACAAGTGCAATTGCCATTACTCAAAATCTGTATTGCACTCAAGAACAAAGCATATTGATGTCGATATCATTTCATAAGAGATCACGTTGAAAAGAAGGATATCATCTTGGAATATATCTCAACCGATAAACAATTGGTGACATCTTCACAAAACCATTATGTGAGTCAAGATTTGAAGAACTCAAACATGAGTTAGGGTTAATTGAGTGAGTGACACTTAAAAAATCAAAGAAAAGAAATGGAACACAAAAAGGGAAAAAGTGCGTAACTCATAAATCGCCTAAGTAAATCAATCAGTATCGGAAAAGACAACTTTACTACCGAGGTCACGGTGATAGGTGAGTCACTAAGAGAACGTGAGAAGAAGAGTTAAATCGGCTAAGGGATAAGTTGAGTCACTTATGAGCAAAGTGACAAAAACGCGATCGTTTTGACTAAGCGGGAATGTTTTAAGGAATACGTCGATAATGATGATGTGTACGGACATAAAAGCCGCACACCAAGCTTATGATTGGATATAAATCTTTGCCGCATTAAATACGAGACATTAAATGCTAAATAGGCGTGCAAAATCCAAGCCATTGATTTCGATCACATTTCAAAAACCACCCGCACGTCCTTTCATAAACCATATTTAAACCATTTTCGCTCTGCTTTCTCTCACACTTCTAAAAACTGTTCATTTCTTTCTCAAAAGCAAAGGAAAAGTTCTCTCGAAACCCTATCTATCTTCAAAACAATTTAAGTTTTTCTTCGATACAATCCACGAAAATGGCACCAACATATGACTTTACCAAGTTAGGAAAGCAAATCCACACCGCTCTACGGTGGACTTAAACGAATGGTGAAACAGGGTCCGACGACACCCTAGTGAAGAAAATTGCTGAAAAGTTAAAACGCGTCCGGTGCGAAAGCAGTTTACGGCGTCGAATACCCGATGACATATGTGGAGGAAGTCGCACAATTCTCGTGAATCTTTGAGATTCACGATGAAGGTATAAAGTCATCCTGTTCACGCGAAAGCGGTGACTATCTCTGCGAGGATTTGGCGAACATTGCTCACTACCGGAGGGAGCATCGAGATTAATGAAGGCGATGTAAACCTGGTGAGGCTTGGAAAAAATAGCCAAGCCCGACTTTCTTGATAAAATAGTGTATCTGACAAACAAACAAGAAGCTGGCTTTGAAGGAGGATTATCACAAGTTTTTGGACATAGTTGCCAAATGTATCGACATCAAATTTGGCGACTTTGACCAATCAAAAGGCAAAGCTGATTGTAATGGCTGCAATCATCGCAGAAAAGAAGATAAACTGGTTGAGTTTGTCTACGGACTCTGCCCGAACGTGGGAACAAATCCTTCAAGGAAGATGGCTCATTTGGAGAATCCTAGGATATGGCCTAGTGATTGGACGGCTAATGGAGGTGAAAGGAGTCCCTCTTAGACATGGGAAAACATTTCATGTTAACAAGAGGATGTTTAGAGCAAATCTCTGGCGCGCATAGAAGAGCTTATGCCAAGAGAGTGACACAAGTGAGGGGAATCAAGCGACCCGGAAGATCTGCTTCCTCCCCACCCAAGAAGAAAGCTGCCCCTGCAAATTTCTAAGAAAAAGCTGTTGCCCCTGCAAAGAAAAAAACCAAACATGCTCCTGCCCACTGCAGAGAGTCACTGCCGCCCCGTGTGTCTCCCGCCCTGCGCGGCCGAGAAAGGACTCACAAATACCTTCTCCGATCGTCAAAAGAGGAGAACCAAGAAGCCACGATGGCCTGCTCCTCAAAAAAAAGACACACAAGACCCGCCCCGGCCCGCCCAAGACTCGAGGACACCGTCTCTCGAACCGAAAATCCCTCTGTACAAACTAGGAGACGGAGACGAATTATCAAGCGCTCCGAGCTTGAGAAACCGGCTGAGTCACCACTCACCGGAGTAAATACCGGAGACCTCTAGCTAGAAAGTAGAGTTTCCGATGTAGTTGATGAAACAACCAAGTCTGTGGGCGTCACAGAGGCAACCGAAGACACAGATTTGTAGTTCACACACCAAAACAAAGAAGAAGCTGCTAAAGCGGATAGTGATGTAATGATCCTATCTCCACCTTACCCGGACATCCAAAATCGCGTCTGCGTGAGTGGAGAAATGGAAGTTGAGTCGATCCAGGGCAGTTCCAACGGCTGAGTTCATAGAAGAAGAAGAGGAAGCTGTTGAGCTTCCTGGGTGACCACTGTACTCCCAAAGATGGATGAAGACAAGCATCGCACGACATCCCGTGGATCTACAGAAAGGAAAGGGAAAAGCAAAAGCAAGGCGAGGAAGCGAGGCACGTGAGAAGGCCAGACATCCTGTCCTATCTCCGGCACCACAACACACACATCCTCTCCTTGATGTCCTCTCTCCGATGATGAGGATCGGGAAAATCTTCGCCCTACGAAAGAGTTGCAAATGCGGCCTTTCTACACGAATCAAGAATCCTTCACGAACAACGGCGATGGAGGGACCAGGAGAGTCCTCCGAACACGCTTGAAATTGATCCCATGGGAGTGGTTCAAAGAAATCGCCAATGTTGTTCTTGCCACCACTTCCCCACTCACTCGGAAGAAGGCGATAAGGAAGTTGGCGATGAACCGGGATAGTGGGAACCCAATCGAGCCAACCCCTATTGAAGGTGTTTTACCACCGCCCCAACTACTGAACATTCAATCGCAATAGCCGGGAGTTTGGAGACGAGTGACCCCATTCCAAGTCACTCCGGGTGGTGCGCCACCGAGGGGGAAACTCCACTCCACTCGCAAGGTTGGAGGATCTGCAGATGACTCCACAACGAATCAAGGAGGCGAAGTAGAGAAAATACAAACACAAGAAGAACAACAAGTTGCCATCAACGAAGCTCGGACGATTGAGACTGTCTCGGTGAGGTGCCAACTACTCTAAAAATGACGCTCTTTGAAGCGATCGAGGCACGAGAGATGGAACGGCCACAGGAGTTAACACTGGCGGCGATGAAAGTGCAATCCATGGGGTTGAGACTCCAATGGATGCCACCGAGATGACCCTAAGACAGTAACACCGTCGAAAGGGAGGACGAGCCTCGCGGTAGAGAGACTGCTGGAGGTAATGAAGGCCACGGGAGGTTGAGACTTCCGGGGTAAAGAAAGCCGAAGTAGAGAACATCCCTCCTGCTATCATCGACCCATCCGAGAAGGAGATAAGCGCACTTCATGATTCCCGGAAAATCTGATGTAACCTTTGCGGGATCGGAAGGCGAAGAAGAAGTTGAGTCATCCCCGTGATGGATCCAAAAGACTTCGGTGTGGATGTTCCAAGCACGAGCAAGTCGATCCCAAGACTACTCGTCAAACCTTTAACTTTGATGATGAGCCACCAATGGAAATCTCATCATCGTCCGATGACGCTTCCGATAAGGCCGAGGACCCGATCTACTCAAATGAAAAAATCATTTGAGACCAACGAAGTTGTTGAGACAGTGAGGCTCGGCAAGAACCGGGACCACTTCACAACAAGACCCGGTGAACAAGAGTCCATCTGCGCGAGCTCCTCAAGGCTGCAGCGAGGATCGATTCCCAAAAGAACCGCCCGCGCACCACTCATCATCGAATGATCCCGGTTGGCGGTGATGAATCCTTCGTAAGTCTTTTCCTTTTTCACTTTGGAGATACCTAACTCCACGAAGAGTCGAAAAAACAAGCACGCTATCACGGACCACTCCTGTTTTCACTCGGACACCATTGTTCCAGGTGATTTTGATTTTGACGCTACATGGCCATCACCGCAATGAAGAATTAGTCAAGTTCGAGAAGTGTTCAAGGCACTATTTTTGAGGTTGAACGGATGGAGAGGCATCGAGGCCTCTTTGGATATCTTGTTGGACAACGAGAGATGCCAATCTCACTGCTTGACTTAAGAGGCATAACATCCGGATCGAGGAATGGTGGCAATGAGCAATGCAATGCGTGTGGAACAAGTGAGATACTTGAGGACATTGTTCAACAAGTTCTTTGGTATGGAGAGTCGAAAATGCGATGCAAAAACGAAGTGAGAGAACATATTGAGCACATGCATGAAGCTCACATTGCCGGGTTAAGGCTGGCTGCGTGAGCAAAACAAATGTGATCTACAACGTTTGGAAAAGACCATGAATGCAAAATTCAGCGCTTCTCATGGGCGAGATGGCGATTTCAAAGAGTCCAACGCTACTCGTCCGAATTCCGTCTTTGCATACTGCTGCGGACTCAAAACAGAACTCTACCATCGCCAGGTGAGGCTCGACTTCACGCTTGCAAGTCTATTTCCGGCGTTCCTCTCTCCTTTGTGATGCCAAAAAGGGGAAGAGGAATACCTAAAGCGCGAGGATATGAAGTTGAAAAGGAAGGAGCGATCGAAGGGAAAATCAGTGAGGAAGTGTTAAAAAGCAGAAGAAAGGAAAATCGCTAAGTGGGAAGGATCAAAAGATATGACCTTGATGATTGCACAAACCCCTCAATAGGGTCTGTCACGGTGACATTATCGACAAACTCCCCCTCTACTCGCCACTCCAACACTCTGTTGTATCTATGGGAGAAAGAGAAAAACAATTGAAGCGGGGATGAAGGAAGTGGAAGGAAGAATGGATGCCAGGGTTATGAACATCTTGAAAGAACATGGAGGCATTCCGGTGAGACGAGACACTTATGCCATTTCGGATGTCGGAGACGAGCCACGATCGGTTGGCGAATTTAAAACGCTCGAATCGAAGGATACTTTGCAAATATGTCTATGGCTCAAGCTTGGGACTTATCTTGGGAAAAAGGGTCTCACGCTATGTGAAGAAGGCGACATGCGGCGGACTACCGGTGATCCTCTGCTGGTCACTCACTGGAAAGAAAGAAGACCCCGTCTGATACACACCCGAGCGGAGGAAGAAGCGTGGCGGAGGAAGAAGCTTGGACCTGGCCTCGCCCCAAGAATATTGAGTATGTAGATCCGGGAAAGAAAGGAGGGATCTCTTTGGGTGGGCTTGACCAAGTGGCAAATTTGCGAGTGGCTAAAAGTATGCCGAGTATGCAAAAAGATTAGAAGAAGAAAACAAGAGACAAACTCAGCAATTTGGGGAGGAAAGACATGAAAGATTAAGAAGAGATGAAGGCGCGAGAAAAACATATGAAAAGAAAAAGAAGGCGGTGACGAGGAGAAAAAGAGAAGAAGAGAAAGAAGAAGACGAAACAAGATGAAAGAAGGAGACAACGAAAGAGATGAAGTGTTCTTTGTCCACCCCTTCGTGTATTTTATGATGTAAATACATACAATGTAAGTCTTACGTAATAAAGCTATAAATTCTTTATTTTTTTTTCGTGTAGCAAATATGAACTCGATACACCTTGTAAACATTGTGTAAAAAGTACAAGAATGATATGATCAATAAAAAGATTGATTCTCACGATACATTCGTATCAATACACTATCTGTATGTATCTTTGTTGTTTGCATTTTTGAATTGTTTAAGTTTTGGCATCATCAAAAAGGGGGAAATTGTTAGGAATTTTATTATTTAGATTTTGATGAATGCCATGTAAAACTTAGAATAGAAAGTTGGCACCCCATTTTTATTGTATAACGCATTGTAACAATTAAGTGGTCAAGTGAGTTAAGTCGACTATGCCCTAACATGCAAAAAGACAATCAAGACTGGAAGGAAGATTCTCACGAGAGACAGCAGTGAGTATGGCAAAGAGAAGAGTAGACGGGAACTCTACTAAAGCGGTGAGATGCGGCCAAGTGGAGTATCGATCAAGTCAACTCGAGAAAAGCCAAGTCTCGAGTTGAAGTGACGAAAGAGTCATCCATGATTGGAAGGCGACTCTAAGTCACCTGGGAAAGCAAAGAAATGCGGTCAAGTCGAGATAATCAAAAAGATCCGTTGCAGACGGAAATCAAGAGAATTACTTAAACAAGTAATATCTCCATACCACCTTTCTTGGAGTGCTCGATCCCGAGAAGCGTGCAAATGGAATGAACCATGGGAAGCACAACACCGTGTCGAACTCGAAAAGGTGAAAGAACAATTCATAGGAGGAAATGGCAATTCCAAGGATCGCAATAAGCCAACGACGCAAGTGACTTTCAAAAATAAGCTATCTCTTCAACTGGGCAAATTTTTGAAAGATCACTATAAAAGGCCGAGGAATGACTGGGAGAAAGATGACACGAACTACGAACATTCAAGAAATCATTTAAACTATAACCAGAAATACTCTCAAATCATTCAAGATTAATCCTCAAACTACATTACGAAGTACATCAATCCAACACTCACCCGTGAAGGAAAGAGAACTTCAATCGGTTGAAGAGAAACCTTTGAAAAAAAAAAAAAAAGGGTCTACATTCCCCGAAGGATTGTAGGAAGGTTCAAGGTCGAACCAAGTCTTAAGCTTTCGGAGGGCTTCGTGATCAAATCCAAAGAGCTTGAGCAAGTGAGTTTGTAAGTAGTAGCAAGGCACAGCCTGTGAAGAAGGCCGAGTCGCATTTGAAAGCCAACCGAGTGATCAAGGCGTCTCGGCACCCAAGTCCCAAAGGATCAAGTCACCGGTGTGTGATCAAGACAGATCCTGACCGTCACCACTTTGTAAACCGATCATTACCTAGTGGATTCCTCCGGGAGTTGGAGAAGAGAGGAGTAGAAGAATTACCCCATCTTCGAACCTCTATAAAAATTTCATCTGTGTCATTTACATTTCAAAGATTTTAATTCCTGCATTTTTAATCGCTTATATATATCTTTGATAAATTTGCTATCCATTGGATAATACAAGTACTAAACCAAGCACTAAACTCCCCGCTTAATCAAACTTAAGGGTGTTAAGTCTTCCACAAATCAAAACCACAATCGAGTTAATTTAGAGCCAACAAATGAGTTATTCCATCAACAGCTCGATTGAGTCTGTTGAGATTAACTCTACTGAGTGACAAATTGATGTTGTCCATCAAGGAGACACAACTGTGTAGTATCAACTCGAATATTTTAAAAGGACTAAATCGAAAATTTGGTAAGGTTTATTCAACCCCCTTCTAAACCTTACACTTACACCCCCAGGACCTACAATAATAATAAAAACTAATAGGACACAAATACACAACTAAATAACTACTAATAAAACATCGTCTTCAATCACGTTCTTTTTGGAACAAAGTATTGTCTTTTAATCATTCTTCACCTACAATATATAAAACAACAAAAAACATTGTTAGTATAAAGTTTATCTTTATGTATATAATATTGAAATCAAATCGTAAAAAAATATAAAAGTATAAATGACTTATAATCATGTGAATGTCATGATTACATTATTGAAATCAAATCGTCACGAGGTTATTTAATTTTAAAAAATATATAAAAGTACAAATGACTTATTGAAATCAAAATCGTAAAAAACATTATTGAAATCAAACCGTACAAAGTTATTTAAAAAATAAATAATCAAGTCATACAAACTATAATTATCATGTGAATTTGAAAAATATTTATAAGTAAGAGATAATAAAAAATAGATGTAGCATATTAAATTATATATGTGTGTGTATATATATACATATATGATAATACATATATATTCTAATGTTGGGCTAGCTCTAATGAGCTTTAGGCTAAGCTAAACCGTCGGAACAAAAAAATACCCCCGATTTAAACTAGCCAAAATATTTTGGCCAAAATTCTAGCCAGTCAGTCGCCCATTTAACATTTCTAGTATGGGGTTTATAACTTTATTTAAAATAATCATAAGATAAATAAATAAATGAGAATGACAATAAACAAAGTCGTGGCTATTCACAACCTTTTTTCCCCTCTAAATACACTCAAATTTATATAATTATATAAAGTAATGAAGTTAAAAGACTATATTGTATTTATTATCTAAAGTTGTTTTGTGTTACATGATCGTGTCATACAATAATATAATATAGTTATATATCATATGATTGTGACACACGATCGCTAGATATAGTTGGTATTCCGAAAATGAATCAAATCTACTCAATACCGATTTGAGATTATCGTTAAAAGCTTTGTTCGTTGATATAACGAACCAAGTTTGTACATGCGTTTTTAAGTTGACAAGATCTCGAGCTCGACTCGATTATTAAAACAAAATTATGTGTAAAATTATCAATCTACTCTTTTCGATTTATGTTCGGCTCGACTAAAGCTTGTTTGAGTTTAATTCGATTAATTATCAAACTAATTTCAAATCAATTTTAAAAAAGTTTCGATTAAAGTTAAACAAACTTGAATATTTTTATGTTAAACTTTTACACCCCTAAAAAAGTATTGGAAAATTGGAAAATGTCAAATAAATATATTGTTTTAAGAAAAAAACTGCGGCGTCTATTCAACAAGCCAATCTAAGACGTTCTTTTCAACTGCTCGCCGGCTCGAATTCAGTCGGCGGGAGAGGGTAAAAAGAAGAAGAAGAAGAAACCCTAGAAACTAGAACAATGTCCTACGACGACGTGGAGATCGAAGACATGGAATGGAACGAAGAGCTGCAGGCTTTCACGTATCCCTGCCCCTGTGGCGATCTTTTCCAAATAACGAAAGAGGAGCTGCGAATCGGTGAGGAAATTGCGCGCTGCCCTAGCTGCTCGCTGTATATCACCGTCATCTATAACATGGAAGATTTTCAGGAAAACTCCAGCAAAAAAGTGGAGCCGACTAAGCCGCAGCCCGTTGCCGTAGCTTGAAATATTATGAGGTCATACGCATATACGCTTTTTGAGGTGATGGATTTGTCTAGATAGAGATTAAGGTTGGGTTGTTTTCCTTGGGGGTGTGGTTGTTGGAGTAAGCTCTATAGTTGCAGAGATTTTGTGGCGAGAATATAGTATCCATTGTTCCTTTTAGTATGTGAACTTTTGACTCGGGAATTGTTTGTCAGTATACGTGTTTATGTTGCAATCCTAGTCAATACGTCGTGTATTCAGCGCGGTTATTGTTAAAATCTTGCTACGTTTATATACTTAAAACAAAATTGCTTGAAGTAATATGATAGTTCAGGTTATCTACTTTATGGCATTAGCATTGAATATGACTTCTTTTGTTTATTTATTGGGGATTTTGTGATGAATCGGGTTCTTCAATGGCTGATGAAAATGATTTTTTTTTTTTATCTTCATATGGTGCTGCGAGGTAAGAAAGTTAAAACTCATATGAGTTGAGTGAATTCTGGTATAGGCCCGCTGATGGAATAAGTCCTTGAGGGTTCTAAGGACTTAGTTATCATGCTCATTGCCAGGTAACATCGGAAAAATTAAACTTGAGAGTGGGCGTAACTCGAGTTACATTGCTTTTTAACCAACTTGTTTGGTGGAAAAAGTGGATTAACTATTACTAAGATGCTTAACACTTTAATGAAATGGAGAAAGTGCAAATACCTGCAGGTCTCGTGGACCGAACAACTCTGACCTATTTGTTTGAAATGGCAAAGGTTGTCTATACATCCATCAAGAAGATTGGCCATGTCTTATGATTCAATACTCTCTCTATTGGTTGACTTCGTATTCAGAACTCACAGTAACCAGTTGAAGGGGTAACTTATATTTAATCTTCACCATTAGGTTTGTAAAATTGGGTGATAGTTGAGAAGTATATACATGCACTTGTGAGTCTTGATGATTTCTGATTAATCAGTATGGTATTTTCTGTTATTATATCAATCTGTACTTTCATCAGAGGTCTACATGTGGGATTTGATACTCTGATCAATATTAATTCTTTATGTTTCTGTTTTAAAGGTTTTGCACTTTCTTACCTGAATTGTCCATGTGATATCTAATGTTCTCTTTTTTGCTTACATTTGTGAAGCCCACACACACATATATATATATATTATATTTGTATTTTCTTAGAAACAAGTTTTAAATTTAGCGTAGGTTGGTTCAATGGTTAATACGCATTGTCACAGAGTATGTAGCAAATGATATATTATATGCTATTTATTCTACTAGACATCGCTTTTAAGTTTTATCTCATCCAAAATCTCTTCTTATAATATGTGAGAGTATTTGGTATTCTTTATCTGTTATGCAACTTTCTGATCTTTGTTGGTTGAGTACTGTGGATTATGGAATTGCATGCCAAGACTAACTGTCTGCCATGTACCACTAGTAAAAAAGGTGATATTGCTTGGAATCAAAATACTTTCCTTTAGATGTTAAACTTCTGAGTTCGCTTTCTTAAGAAGTGGAATTGTCTTATTTTTCTCATCAGTAATTTCAAGTCACTGATGTCCACTACATGAGGGTGACATACTGGATCGACATGCGATGTTCTTTTATTTCCTCACTTCTTTTTGATTCACATAATGGTAATCTGAAGCTAGAACTCTTCAGTTTCCTATCAGTTTGGTCATATACGTATCTTTTTCTATTAATTATAGTCGTCTCTGTTTCTTTTCTTTTCGTATGTTCATTGTATATTATTATTTATTTTGATTTTCTCGAGTCTGTCTTTTACTTGACCAGCGACATTTACATTTCTTGAGTTTGTATAGGTGCATTAATACTTTGTATGGAAATGTTATTAATAATTTTTAATTCGTGGAATCACATGCATGAATCATGATGCCCCAACCAACTGGCAGGACATCCACTAATTTAGAGCTGTTTGCTCTTATGTCCTTGTATTTAACTTTGTTATTAGAGAGCAGTGAAGATAACAATGACTATATTGAGATGTGAGCATGCTTCCAGCTAGCTTATACTTGCAGGTTTCACTCTTTTTAGCAAGTTATGTCATTATCTGAAATCCTGTTATGGCCCTGTGTAATCCTGTCGGCTCAATTTATGATATGGATTTTTCTTGCTCCATTATCATTCACCTGATTACGTCGGATTTGAAGGCCTTTACCATTGGCTATTAAAGCTCATATGTAGTTTGTGATTCTGCTGTTGCAGCACTCTGTGCAACTAGTTTCTCTTTAGAGGTCATAGCATTGGCAAATTTACAATTTTGTTGGTTTCCTTCTGCATTATTTAATGCATGTGGCATGTATCTGCATAGCTCTTGGCAGAGAAACAGAGAAAACATAAAATAGACTGCCAACAACTACTGGTGTACTTAACCCTCTGCAACTGTAATGCAATTTAACAAACAATAAGGAGAGTTTGAACCAACATTCATTTGACTAGATAATTAACATAATCAGTACTGATTAATCCTAATTTGCCTTGCTCCTTTCTTTCTAGGTATTTGTTTTTTATTAGGACAAACGCTTCTTAATTTGTGGAAATGCGATTCACAGTGGAGAACTTTCTGAATTTATTAATCACACAGTAGAGCAATAAATTAATAAATATTCATGTTGCTATACAAAAACTTCAATGTTTGACCTCAAGACCCCTTAGAAAGTGTCAACAAAGTTAGAAAATGACTTTTTGGGCTCCAAGCAATTGTTTGCCTCGAGATGTAGAAATAAGCAAGTGGAACTCTTTGTTTAATATGCCTTATGTTCCAAGGAATCCCTTGGAATCTGCTGGGAAGATTTAAAAAAAAAATAGTCTTGCTCCTGAGTTTTTGACTAATAAAAATAGCTGAATCCAGCTGTTATATTTACTCTATTGTTAAACCATTAGTATACTGACAGCAACTCCATTAATCAAATCCCTTGTCTAGCTAGCTAAGACTTCATCCACCACATGGCTCGGTGGTTATCGGCCGGAGGCCGATGTTCATGGCGGAGGCTGGTGGTTTGCAGCCTCACCTGCCTTCTGCTCCTCCAGTTGTACTCTTTCTCTAACCGCGTAAGCGTAGAAGTCGAAAAAATGAAGCTCCTTTCGGCCCTCCACCCCTTTCCTCTCCAAGAACACGAACAAGTCGAGGGACTAATACTCCTCCCGCCATTTGGACTCAAATACCCTCACAAAATCAACCTAAACGAAGAATTCCTCAACGCATCATCGACCGCGAGGACTATTTTCTTCCCGATAGGCGCTGTTGATCCAAGAGGCGACGCTAAAAACGATAAGCACTACTACCGTCCCGGAAAGACATGGCTCGATACCGATGGAAATCCTATTCATGCTCACGGGGGAGGCGTTTTGTTCGATGAGAAATCGATGACTTATTATTGGTACGGAGAGTACAAAAACGGCCCTACTTATCACGCTCAAGAAACGGGCACGGCTCGCGTTGATGTCATCGGTGTTAGTTGTTACTCTTCCAAGAACTTGTGGGCATGGAAATATGAGGGAATTGTGTTGGCTGCAGAAGAAAAAAATGAGACTCATGATCTGTACAAGATGAAGGTTTTGGAAAGGCCTAAAGTGATTCACAATGAGAGAACTGGTAAATATGTTATGTTTATGCACATTGATGATGCCACTTACAACAAAGCCTCAGTTGGGATAGCAACAAGTGATTCTCCAACTGGCCCTTTTGAGTATCTTCACAGCATGAGACCTAATAAATTCGATAGCCGGGACATGACGGTTTTTAGAGACGACAACGGGACGGCGTATCTGATATACTCCTCTGTTAGAAACAAGGAGATCCACATTAGTCCATTGAGTCAAGATTATACTGATGTTTTAAACGAAACGGCAAGGGCCCTCGTGGGCCACCACCGCGAGGCCCCGGCCGTGTTTAAGTACCGTAACGTCTACTACATGGTTACATCAGGGTGCAGCGGTTGGGCGCCAAACGAGGCTTTGGTGCACGAGGCCGAGTCGATTTTTGGGCCGTGGGAGACGATAGGGAACCCTTGTGTTGGCGCGAATAAGGATTTTCGCGCGGCTACGTTTTTCGCACAGAGTACGTTCGTGATTCCCATGCCTGGCGCGGGTCCCGGTTCGTTTATTTTCATGGCGGATAGGTGGAATCCGAATGATCTGAGGGACTCGAGGTATGTTTGGCTGCCTTTGACTGTTAGACAGAGGAATGAGAGGTATGTAGGGCTTCCTTTGTGGTCTAGAGTGTCTATATTTTGGCATAAGAAATGGAGGATTCCAGTTAGGGAGAATGGTGAGAGTAATTATGTTATAGACTTGCAAGCATAATGAAGCTGGATACAGATTTGTGTAATTTTCATTACAATTGTGAAGTTGGCAATTATACCTTTTTATGGTTTATACAGAGCATTTATTTCTAGTATCCATATTCTTGCTAGGATAAAGAGTAAAATATTTTTTGTCCTCCGAACTATTCGGTTTTTCGACTTTGCCGCCTAAACTTTTTTTTGGGACACTTTACCTCCTGAAGTTCAAGGGTTTTGCACATAGCCTCCTGGGTCTCGTCGGCGGCGGAATGTTCCACCGGAATCATGTCACGTGCCATGCACGTGGGGGCAGTATTGTCATTTGGTCAAATTATAATTAATTTATTGCACTTTGCCATCTAAACTTTGTGCGATTGTTTATTTTGCCATATGAACTTTGAGCGATTTACACTTTGCCACCTCAATTTAAACAAAAATAAATCAAAAAGTTATATGTATATACTATATACATTTATTTTACATATTTTAAAATTCTTGATAAATATTAAATAAATTGAATTAGTATTCACTTCAATAATTATATTATCAACAAGATTATTTTATATTATTTTCTTTTTCACTTTTTTTGTATAATTGTAGAATTAAAGTTTACTTCCTTGATTTACTTAATTAGTGAATAAAAAGTATGAAACTAATGTTAATCTGATTTATCAAATTACAAATAAAAAATATACATAATTATTTATCCATTTTGAGGTAAATAAAATAATATACGTAGTAGGGGTGTGCACGGACTTGGAGATCACCGAACCCGAACCGATATCCGAACCGAAAAATATCCGAACCGAAAATATCTGTTGACTTTTTGACTTTCTCCGAACCGAACCGTCCGAAAATTTACATGGTGCGGTTCGAGATTTTTCAAATATCCGTCATCGAAACCGTCTCAACCATTCGAACCGTGCGAACCAAATATCCAAAACTAAAACCGATTTTATAATTTTTATATATACATATATAATATTATAATCTTATTTATATTTTGATATTGAATTAACTAAACATTCCTTTGAAATTCAATACTATATAATACTAAAAATTATCAAATTAAAATTTTGGCATATTTTATCAATATATCAATTGATAATTGAATATATATTTAATTCACTAACATTACGTCATATTAATTTATTTAAATGAACCAACAAATGAAACTATAAAATCACATTTGATTTGTAGAAAATGTTTAAATTTGATGATATTTTATTTATTAAGGATCATAACTAAACTCATCCTCTAATCAAGAAAATTAATTGAATTAAAATTAGTTAAGTGATTAGTACATTGCACATAAACTAGAGTAATCGTCTAACCAAGAAATTAAGACATTGAGACTATAAATTTTTGTTTCATATTAGTTTATTAAAGTTATTAGTTAATTATAATTTTTTTAAGTCAAGAGCTCATGGCAATGTGCCAAGATTATAAAATATAATATGTGTAACAAAGGCTACTAAATTTGTCATTCGTCGAGATTCTACACTTTTACTACTATTACGAATAACATAATATCTGAAACATATTACGTTAAAATCCAAAAAGAAAAATCAATATTTTTAACTATAAATTAGATAAAAACTTAAAAGTTAAATTGATATATAAACTAATATGTAGTATAATATATATCATGAAAAAAGATTTATAATTACATTATTAAAAATTTAGCACTTAAATATGAATTAAAGAAATTTTATGTATAAGTTAAATATAAAATATCAAAAAGTTAAACTCGTATAGTACTAATAGTTTTAGTATGTGTATTTGAAATTGCACTAAAAAAAAAGATTGAAAGTATAACCGTTTAATGTTTTACACTGGTTTTTCTTTTCGCTTTTTTGTGTGTTTTATTTGTGAAATATCTGAATCTCCGTTTCTCCGAACCGTCCCGAACCATTCCGTACCGTCCCATTAGAACCGAATTACCGTCCTAAACTGTACAAAACTTTCGGGGCGATTCGGAACGAAGATTTTTTGTGGTTCTGTTTCGGAGATTTAATTTTGGGATCTCCGAACTTGGGATGGTTAAAGATTTCTAAATCTCCAAATTGGGCTTTGGACCGTGCACACCCCTAATACACAGAGACAAATAAAAATTCTAATATATTAGAATAAATTTTCATAAAGAAAATATAATACGTGGTAATAAGTTTGAACCATATGTTAAAAATCCTATACTATATTTTAAAAGTAGTTAAAGTTGCAATACTTTTACATTCTGAAATTTATTTGAATTTATAGAAATAATTTTTAAATTGTATTATATTATTATAAAATTGATATTGATGTATATTTATAATTTTCTTCACTTCAAAGTTTATAAAATTAGTTCTTTTCTAAATTTTGATGTACAACATTAAATTAAATAAGCTAAAAAGGAAGAGAATATAAAGTAATTGTATAGAATAATTTTTGATTTTTTTTTTAAAACTAGGGAGGTAAAACGTAAATTACTCAAAGTTCATATGGCAAAGTGACAATCACACAAAGTTTAGATGGCAAAATGCAATAACATTAGTATAATTTGAGTCAAATAATAATTTTACCCCCACGTGCATAGCACGTGACAAGATTTCGGAGGAATATTCTGCCGACGACGAGACCCAGGAGGCTATGTGCAAAATCCTTGAACTTCGAGGAGGTAAAGTATCCCAAAAAAAAAAGTTTAAGTGACAAAGTCGAAAAAAATGAATAGTTCGGAGGGCAAAATATTTTCCTCTAGGATAAATTATAAAATTTACCCCTCATGTTAATTACAAAAGGTTCAATTACCTTCAAAACTAAAAACACCCTCTTAAGGTATTATACACATCCCTAGGATTGTATGTATTTAACAAATACCTGTCTCAAGAGCTTGTAATTTGTGAATAGAAATAAATACCAAATGTGTATTTGTAATTTTGAAAGATAATTGAAGTTTTTGTAGGGATAATTACAAAAATTACCCCTGAGCTTTGGGTTAATTACAAAAACCCATAGATTTTTGTAATTTTTAAATATCTCTCGTCTTTTTTTTTTTTTTTTGTAATTAACATTAGGCGCAAATGAACCGAGCTTTCGAACAAACGAGGATTTTTTCGTGTTCGTTCGTTTATTTTAAAAGATTGTTCGTGTTCGTTTGTTTAATAATCGAACATGTTCGCTCACGTTCACGAGCGATTCATGAAAGTTCACGAACATGCTTCATTAATTGTTCATGAACAACTATAAGAACATGTGTATAAAAAAGTCAAATACGAACTTGTTTATGAACACTCAACTCAAAATAAATGAACATTATAATCATTGCAAATGTAAATAGATTGTAATATTAAACTAAAATAAGCTTATTTTTCATAATAAACTAATAAATATTAAACAATAAATGTATAATTAATAATTAAAAAATGAATAATAAACAAACATCAAACGCACACTAAATGAACATGTTTGTGAACAATTCATGAACATAAATGAACAAATTTTCTTGTTCTTTTATGTCCACTAAGCTTAATAAACGAACATAAACAAAAGCCAATCGAGCTCGTTCACGAATTGTTTATCGAAAGCCCTGTTGATTTACAACCCTAAATTAACCCAGACCTCAAATATAGTTTCTATGATCCCTTTCTTGCAATAAGAATGAAGTGGTAGTTTTCCTAATTAACCCATTCTTGTTACACTGATGATACCAATTCTTACTGTAAATAGCAGCAACTTGTGTTTCCCTATGTCTTCAACCATGGATTTTAAATTCAGTTGGCCATTGATCAAACATCACTTCAAAATGGTACATAAATAGCTGAGCTAAGTAAACAAACTTATAACACAATAAGAACAAATATACCACTTTGTTTATGTAGAGAAGAAATTAAATCAATTCTACATTCAAGATTAAAACCAAACAAAAAGGCAGAACAATATACTTCTCCCCCAACCTCAAACAATATTAACCAAAACCAAAGTAAACTGTAACACAATAAGATGCATAACTCCATGTAACAAATTTACCATTTTGTTTATTTAGACAAATTGAATCAATTCTACATTCAAGATAGAACCAAACAAAAAGGAAGAACATTATACTTCTCCCCCAACCAAAAATAATATTAACCAAAACCAAATTCTTTTTTTTTTTTTAAAAAAAAATCGGCCCTGTCATTGCAGAGATCGAACCCGAGCCTCTTCATTCTTCCTCCACGATTGCTTCGACCGAAGAAGCACGAATCCGGCAGCAACACCAACAAGAACAAGGGCAGGCATGATGGCAGCAATCCTGAATATCTCAGCAATAGCATTGCAAGTTGAAGTTAAAGCACCACCTTTCCTGTTCTGTGATGGCTTTTTCAATGAGCTGACAATCTTTGCAAAAGATTGCTCAGTGCAAACTGGGAGGCCTAATGAGGCCACATTGTTGTTTTGGGCCTTGAGCCCACCAAATGAGTTCAGGCCAGTGATGTATGTCACTCTTGTTGTTGTTCTCCTCTGGGATGGTCTGCTGGGGCCCACAACGGCCGCGGCCAGGACCGTTCCCGGAGATATTGAGGCTGCCATTGTGAGAAATTAGTGATTTTGTTAGTGTTGATAAGAGAAAAATGGGAAGGGGTATGTTTGTACCTGCTTTTTTTCTGATGGATTTTGTTGATCTGAGTTTTGCTGTGTGATAAAAGGGATGATGGGAGATTGAAATGAGTGCAGTTTGTATGTGTGGAGAAATGGGAGTACGTGGATAAGGTAGTGTGGAGATGGTTGGCTGACAAGAAGATGGGATAGAGGTTGATTTTTTTCAATTTTTAGTAGTGGCTAGAAAAGGAATTGACCTGAAGAGTTTTGAGACTATTTGGTATTTGTACAAAGTTAATTCTTGGGTGCCTTCGAGTATTTTTCTTCTGGGTATTATTATATTTCACTAACTAGTTCAAACTAGTAATACATAAGAACACAAACGCAAATCTGTTAAAACTTAAAACCATAAAAGATAAAACTATGATAAAATGGTATGGTAGCTTATTCACATCCCCAAAATTGATAAACACACCCACCTTCATATAATTTTAAAAATACCATTAATTTAAAAGACTATGATAATCTTACATAAATAAGTTATAATATCTTAATCTTCCCTCACACCCACCCACGTTCAGAAAAGTGAAACTCTTTTTGTAAATCCTAGATTTTCAAACACTCATATTGTTTTAAATATGGACAAACAAAAAATTAATTTTGTCGAACAATATAATTATCTCCTTAATTTGCAACTTAAAAATGTGTTATTTTTCTATTTTTTACTCATTTTTTACAATTGAAAATTTACTCATGTCATCGTGTTATGTGGCACGATGACACGATAATAATTAAAACTTTGCTCATATCACCGTGCCAAGTGGCACAATTGTAATTACTTTTTCGATCGTGCCATTTTGGCACAATGGCACAATCGTGTTACTTTTCGTGCACAATCGAGTATACCATCGTGCCATCCATCGTCTTCTTCCCCAAACTCAAACAAAACCAGGAAAAAAGTTATATAACTCTAGAATTCAAATCAAATACAATTACCCAACATTTATACCCAACAATTACCCAAACTAATCCAACTATAAGTGCGAAATTAAAGTATAATATTAAATTCAAAATTAAAATAAAATAAAAATTGTGTAATCTAAGAGATATTAAATTCAAAATTAAAATAAAATAAAATTAGGAGAGATATATTTAGTAACTATTTATATTTTAAAAAGTAGGTAAGAGTGTATTTAGAAGGTGAGTGTATTCATTAATTTTAAGGATACGAATAGCGTCGCCCTTGTTAAAAAGCTCAAGGATAGTAATAGCTGGCCCGGCCTGAAGGCTTGACCCAGCTCATTTATTGACGACTCATAACCTACCTGGGTTGGGCTGCTCCTGGATAAGAAAATCCCTGGGCTTGAATATCTTGTCAACAGCTTGTCTTAACGCTTTATGATCCATCCCGGCCCATCCAAATTTAATAATTTCAAGCCAGAGTTTCATTAAAATAGCTTATAGCTGTTGCAAATTTATGCTGATCTTTTCATGCTGTAAATGAACCGCCTTTACACAGCGCCTAGCCGTTATTGCTGGCGCCAAAAAACACCATTTTTCTCAATCTCAGAATTTCTTGTAAAATACACGTTGTGTATTACTCTACTCAGCTATCACACGCTTCAATCCTCCAACAAGTTAAATATACAAACCCTCTCCATCAAGTTCATGCCCAAATAATCGTGTCTAATCTTTCTGACAATGTTTTCCTATGCAACAGGTTGATGAATGCATATGCTTCTTGTGGACGTATAGCCAAAGCCCAGATTATATTTTCTCAAATCTCGAACAAAAATTTGGTTTCTTGGACAATTTTGGTATCTGGGCTTACGAAAAACGGCCTTTTCTTGGAAGCTGTCGAGGTCTTTTATGAGATGATGGTTCAAGAAATTAGGCCCAATGAGATAACAATTGCGAGTGTTTTGCCCGCATTTGGGAAATTAGGCGTTGCCCTAATGGGGAAATCTGTACATTGTTATTGGATTAGACATAACTTTGGAGGTAATGTATTTGTGGAAACAGGTTTGGTTGATATGTACTCAAAATTTGGGTGCATGAGGATTGCTAGGAACCTGTTTGACAAAATGCCCGTGAGAAATGTTGTCTCATGGAATGCAATTATTTCAGGTTACTCTGAGAATGGATTTGAAGAGGAAGCATTATGGATGTTTAATATGATGAGAAGGAAAGGGATTTCTGGCGATATATTTGCGCTTATGAGCTTAATTAATTTAGACGATTTAAGAGTAGGAAGTGGAGTCCATGGCTTGATAGTTAAAAGTGGATATGAGAATGATAAATTAATTAAAACTGCTTTGATGGAACTGTATATAAACTGTGATTTTGTCGATGATGCTTATAGTATATTTGAGGAGATCAATAAAAAAGACTTGGTTGCATGGACTTTGATGTTGAGAGGTTTTTCAAAGAGTGGCAATTGGAGAAGAACAATTGAACATTGCAATAATATGATGGGAGAAGATAATATTAAGCTGGATTCTATTTCTTTGATAACTATTCTTTCAGGTTGCAGTCGTTCGGGAGCTTTGCAGCAGGGTAGGCGCGTACACGCCCTCGTGATAAAAACCGGTTATGAAGGTGATATCTTTGTTGGATCAGCTGTAATAGACATGTATGCTAATTGTGCAAATATAAGATATGCAAAAAGATATTTTGAATCTATGGAAGAGAAGGATGTTGTGTGCTGGAACGCACTAATATCCGGTTATGGCATGATCGGGTGTGGAAATGAAGCCGTAGAGTTATTTTTAAAGATGAAGCGTTCAGGTATAAATCCAGACGAGTCAACCTTCGTCTCAGTGTTGTGTGCTTGTAGCCACGCTGGCCTGGTAGATCTAGGTCTCCAAATTTTCGATCATATAATGGAAAATCGAAACATAATTCCTAATTCAAAGCACTATGCCTGTGTTATAGACCTCCTTGGCCGTGCTGGGCTTTTAAACGAAGCTTACTCACTCATCAAGAGTATAAATCTGCTGCAACCGGGTCCTGAGGTTTATTGTGCGTTGCTTACCGCTTGTAGGGTCCACAAAAACTTCGAGCTCGGAGTTGAAATCTCTCAGGAACTTTTTCAGTTGAAACCTAACGATGCAGGGTACTATGTATTACTCTCAAACATGTATGCTTTGGCTGGAAACTGGGATTGTGCAAGAATGAGTCGAGTATTTTTGAAATCAAACAATTTGAAAAAGAATCCCGGCATTAGTTCTATCGAGATCAACGGAGAGATGTTTACGTTTTTGGCTAGCCAGAAAGACCATATTCATTACCTAGAGATTAAAGAGTTTCTCAGATGTTTGATTTTTAGAATAAAAGCAGCAGGGTATGAAATTGATGTCAGCTCTGTGTATTTGGATGTTTCAGATGATGTGAAGAAAGATATTTTGTTTCACCACAGTGAGAAGTTGGCTATTGCTTTTGGGCTGATGAGAACCAAGTCAGAATCGATTATACGGATAACGAAAAATCTCACGGATTTGCAATGATTGCCACATCGCGAGTAAGTTCATCTCCGAAGTGTACGGGCGAGTTCTGGTTATAAAAGATGCCAATCGGTTTCATATTCTTCGGGATGGCGTATGCTCGTGCAGAGACTGGTGGTGAGTATTGAAATATTTAGATAGTTTCAGTTATAAATCTAGAAAGCCTGTTGTTATGTTGTCCAAAGGAAGATCTATTTTATGAAGCAATGTGTTTTGTGGCAATTAGAGTTCCTCACATGTTTTCTTGTTAAAATTGGACTATTTAGCATAACAAACAAAACGAAAATGTGAAGTTGTTACTCAGACAGCGTTGAACTTTTAAGCTCTTCAAAACATCTTATAATCTCCAAGAATAAGCTGCTAGGAGCTTATAAGCTGTTGTTTTAAAGCTTATAAATCTTTTAAATAAGCTTAGTCAAACACTGTCTTAATCACATAATATAATCTGTTCAAACAAATAACATCTGTTGTTACCCTTTATAGATGAATCCCCTAGTACATTTCATGATGAACTAATCAGCTGTGATTAAACTTCATTTCATCTGAAAATGTGGACTTGCATTGTATTCTGCTCAACCAGCTCGAAAATGCATTCATCGCCTTTCTTGACTGAATTATCATCCGCGAAAGCTTTCCACCCTCCACACATCATAAGAAGTTTGGTACTAGCAACAGTAACATTCACTGTCCAACAGATACTCTCCGAATTTCGTAGGACAAATTTGTGTCTAGATAGAGGAATGTGTTTTCTCTGAAAGGCCTTTGGTATGAACTGCATAAAAACAAGTAGTAAAATCTTAAAAGCAGATTCGAAAAACGAACTTCTATTCACAATATGGTCCTAATAAGGGAGTGTTAGCAAACTCTGGAAAAAAAAGGGATAATTACAATAAAGCCCCCAGGTTTGGGCTAATTACAAAAAAAAATCCTGAAATTTTTGAAAATTACAAAAAAGACCTTGAGGTTTGTCTCGCTTACATTCTCCTCCTTCATGTGCAAAAAACATTTCAAAAATACTCCTGATATTTCAAAAATATTGCAGTTATGCCTTTAAATTTAAGACATAATCAAACAATAGGGGCTTTTTTCAATTTTGAAATATCTATGTTTTTTTTGTAATTAGGCCAAACCTGAGGGGGTCTTTTGTAATTCTCCAAAAAAAAAAGTGATTCTCAGCTTACAGTGGAAAAGTGATTTTGAGAATCACTTTTTTTTACACTCCATAAATTAACTGCATCGTACCAGAGTACTACTCGTCCCGACGTTAGTGGCTTTCATAACATGTCTGAAGAAAGGGAAAGAAGATGTGAAAGAAGACGCGGATTCTTGACGGGATGCCCGAATCGATTGATAGTTTTTCTCGCACCCATTTTGGTCGTAAATCACGACATCGAATCGACATGTCTCCACTGTATGTGAAGACTAAGAACTCTGCATGGCCTAGTGAGTGATGTTTCACGAATTCTTGCCAGCCTTGTACAAAATACATGTTGCCATTTTTCATCTGTAATTTAACTTTCCAATTTCAGAGGGAGTTTTCAGGGTAATTGTTGAGCTATCATTAATGGATAAGTGATGCTTGAACGCTGGTGGAATTCTCTACAAGTTAAATTTATCAAAGTTTTGATAAAGAGTGATTATCTAATTTTCAAGTAAAATTTAAAGGGATAATTACAAAACCCCCCTAAGGTTCGGGCTAATTACAAAAAAAAAAAAAACTCAGATATTTTCGAAAATTATAAAAAAAAACCTTTAGATTTGATTTGTCTAATTTTCTGCCTTCATAAGCAAAAAATATTTCAAAAGCTCCCCTTATGCTTATCAAAATATTACAGCTACCCCTTAAATTTAAGACACAGTCAAAACCTCAAGGGATTTTGTTGTAATTTTCAAAAATCTCTTGTTTTTTTTTTGTAATTAGCCAAAACCTTAGGGGCTTTTTTGTAAATATCCCTAAATTAAAAGCATCTAATATTTTAAATAATTAAGACAGTACAAATCTACCAAATCAATTGTGTTGGCAAGCCAAATGATTTTGTAGAAGCAAGGCCTTGTGTCTGGATTTCTCAAATCACCCTTCCTAAGGTTTTGTTTGGCCATTTCACTTCAGTGCCTAATAAATCCACAATGAAAGAGATGATTTTTGAAAAAGTTGATCACAAGATGTACATTGAGATGAAGCACAATGGTGAGATCTTGAAAAATAAAAAAAACACACACAGCCACACCTACATGAGGGGTCTTTCAAACGAATGAAACTGAAAATAAATTTACCGTTGAACCAGCTCACTACAATCAGTTTACCGACTCAATTTAACGACGGAAACGATTTTATCACTAAATTTTACAATTATCTACAGAATAAAAAAATTATTTTTTTCTCAAATTAAACCGACAAATTATCTACATTTTAAAATTTACCAACAAAATCTGTAGGTATTTGCCAATAGTTTTGGGTAAATATTTACCTACAATGATTTACCTACACTTTACAATTATCTTAATATTTGTTTACATACAATTACCTATACTTTACAATTATCTTAAATATTTACCTACAATGATTTTACCTACACTTTACAATTATCTTAATATTTGTTTTTCTGTAGGTAAACTGATTTTTTCTTGTAGTACAGAACAAATTTATGTTGTAGCCCACTCTTTTTTTAACATAAGAGTACATCTTGAAATAATATTAAAAAAAATTCTCTGTATAATTGAATCTCAAGCTAGCAACTATCATCAAGTTCAAGCAAACAAAAGATGAGCAATTTCAGAATAAAGAAATAAAATTCCCTGAGGGGCTTAGAGAAACACAACGTACCTAGCAAACAACAGACCAGTTGGAAACTATAGCAAGAAATTTAAAAGTCCACACAAAGAAATCCACTGACATGTTGAGGAGATTTCGTTTTTATACTTTTATTGCTTTTGCAAATGGAGGGGAAAAAATAAAATAAAATAATAAAAAAGGAGAATATGAAGAAGAGAGGAAAGCAAAAAAATCTGCAGATTGGATGATACAGAAAAAAAGAGAAGAGAAAATCTGCATGTCGTTTTTTTCTTACCAAAATTGAAGAAATTTTTTTGCATAAAGAATTGCATCACAGCTAAAAATAGAAAACTGAACTTAAATGCCGGCTCGTTTTTGTCTTGCCCTTGTTTGATAACTAGTCCAGGCCATCGGATGCAATTATATAAATCCCCACTCAATTCTAGTCCTCCTTGAACATTCATTGACAAATTTACCTCTCATTTATGTAAGTAGTATTATGTTCTATTTTTCATTTAGAGTTTCTAACGTGAGGTTTGGTTAATTTCAAAAAAACACAGAGATGTTTAAAAATATAAAAAGATCTTGAGGTTTGTTTGATTTGTGTTAAATGTAAGGGGAGTGTTTGAAATGTTGGGTAAAGTATAATACAGAAACAAACCTCACATTTTTTTTGGTAATTTTCAGAAGCCTGTGGGTTTTTTTGTAACTAACACAAATCTCAGGGTAGTTTTGTGATTAACCCTACATTTTATGATGAACATAATACATAGCTTTCCCACATCACATGATTCTATGATAAAACTAAAATCCTAGCCTCTATGCAATATAAATTACTGTTCCGTAATAGAAACAAGGGATGATTACAGAAACACCCTAAGGTTTGGGCTAATTACAAAAAAATCCACAATTATTTCAAAATTACAAAAATCTCAATTAGGTTTGATTTTGTCTTAAGATTTAATGTGGTAACTGGAATATTTCGACAAGTATCAGGGGAGTTTTGAAATATTTTTGCTTATGAAGGGGAAGATGTAAGCATAATCAAACCTTTAGGGTCTTTTTGCAATTTTAAAAAACACTTGGTTTTTTTGAAATTAGCCCGAACCCCAGGGTTTTTATATAATTATCCCTAGAATCAATGACTGTGTGAAATATAGCTAAATAAGTACTACATACATTCACCTCCAAACACATATCAGATGATAACTTGATCAAGAAAATGTGATGTCTAACCAAATGATAGTCTAAATTAATAGGATCATATCTAAGACTTCTTCATCTGAAAATGTGGACTTGCATTGTGTTTTCTTCGACCAGCTCGAAAATGCAGATATCGCCTTTCTTGATCGAATTATCGTCCGAGAAAGACTTCCATCCTCCAAGCATGGAAAGAAGTTTGTTACCAGTAACATTAGCATTCACTGTCCAACAGACACCCTCCGAATTTCGTAGGACAAATTTGTATCTGGACAGAGGAAGATATTTCCTCTGAAATGCCTTTGGAATTGCCTGCATAAAGAAAAACACAAGTGCTAAAATTTCTGAGTCATATTCAGACAAATAGACTTCGGTTCGCATAGGAACATAATTTGTCTTAATAAATTTAAGGGGAAATTACAAAAACTACCCCTGAGGTTTGGACTAATTACAAAATAACCCAAAGATTTTTGAAATTGCAAAAAACCCCTTGAGGTTTGATCTGTCTTACATATTCCCCCTTCATAAGAAAAAAACATTTCAAAAGCCCCCTGACATTTGTAAAAAAATTACAATTACCCCCTTAAATTTAGAACAGAATCAAACCTGAGGATTTTTTTTTTAATTTTGAAATATCTCTACGTGTTTTTGTAATTAGCCCAAACCTCAGGGGTATTTTTGTAATTATCCTTAAATTTAACGGAAAATTACAAAACTACCAATGAGGTTTGGGTTAATTACCAAAAAAAAAACCCACATGTTTTTTAGAATTACAAAAGAAACCTTGAGGTTTGATTCTGTATTGCATTAGAAATATTTCAAATGCCCCTAATATTTGTAAAAATACTACAATTACCCCCCACATTTAACACATACTCAAACTTTAAGGGGTTTTTCTGTAATTAACCCAAACCTCGTGGGTAGTTTTTGTAATTATCCATCATACCAGAATACTGCTCGTGCCAATGTTGTAGGCCTTCATCACATGTCTGAAGAAAGGAAAAGAAGATCTGAAAGAAAACGCGATTCTTGATCGGATGTCGAATCAATCGGTAGTTTCTTTCACACCCATTTTTGTCGTAAATCGCAACGTCGAACGACATGTGACCGTTGTATTTGAAGACTAAGAACTCTTGCTGGCCTAGCGAGTGATGTTTTAGGAAATCTTGCCAGCCTTGTACAAAATAAATGTCGCCCTTTTTCTGCTCTAATTTAACCTTCCATTTGCCATAGGGAGTTTTCAGGGTTGCATATTGATCAACTTCTTCATTTGAATTCGATAAGTGGTGCTTGAAGGCGGGTGGAATTCTCTGCAAGTTAAATTTTGGGTTAATTACAAAAGCTACCCTGAGGTTTATCCTAATTACTTAAAAAAAAAAAAAAACGATTTGGTCACTAACTTCTAATGTTGCACATTGAGTCCAATCTATGTCGGTAATTGTGAAATCAACTCGAATTACCCCAAATTTTGGAAATTTCAACACGTCCATGTGGATATAAATAATAATTCAATATGCCAATGGCCGGGAGGGATTGAAATCCACAAAGCTTGGGAGCAATTTCGGTTAATTTTGTGATTGCCGATAGAGATCAGATTCAATGTGCAACATATTAAAAGTTAAATGTCTTATTTTGTCACACCCTTGAATTAGTAGACGAAAGTACAATTCTGTAGGAGTTAGTGGACCAAATATATAATATAGCCAAATTACAAATACCACTGATATTTGGTTTTCAGCTTACAAAATAGCACCATTAGTACGCCTCGGGGGCATTTGTAAGGTAAAAATACAAACTTCAAATAGGTATTGGCAAAATTGCAAAATTTGTCCTTTAACTATAAGACGGTAGCAAAAAGGTCCTGTAAAAATCACATTTTGCAAAAAAAGTCCTTTGGTCCTGCAAAATGCACGGTTTACAAAATAGTCCAGTAACTATATGAAAATCTTAATTTTGGTACTAATTTCACCGAATTTCAGTCACGTGAGCGGCACATATAGTTCCCAATTACAAGTGATATTAGGACCAAAATTGAGATTTTCATATAGTTACAGGACTATTTTGCAAAACATGCATTTTACAGGACCAAAATTGAGACGTTTATATAGTTACAGGACCTTTTTGCAAAACGTCATTTTTACAGGACCTTTTTGCTATCGCCCTATAGTTACATGACTTATTTTACAATTTGGCCATAGGTATTTGTAATTTTGAAAGGTAAGTCCAAATGTACCAAATCAATAGAGTTGGCAAGCCAAATGATTTTGTAGAAGCAGGGCCTTGTCTCTGGACTTCCCAAATTATCCTTCCCAAAGCTTTGTTTTGCCATTTCACTTCAATGCCTAATAAATCCGCAGCAAAATTCTTGTCAAAAAAATATATAAATAAAATAAATCCTCAGTAAAAGAGAATAAGGCACAACGGTAAAAGAACACACACAGCCATGAAAGGAAAAGATGAACTGAGTCTTAAACTAGCAACCATAATCACAACATTCAAATAAACGAAAACTCAAGTAAATAAAAAAATCAAAACCCTTTAAATAAAAATTAAAATTAGTTAAAAAAGAGATTTCCAGAGGGGTGTAAAGAAGCATAACATACCTACCAAGCAAAACCACTGACCTGTTGAAAAGCAAAGCAAGAAAAGTTAGTCCACATACAAAGAACTTTTAAGTTTTACTGCTTTTGCAAATGGAAAATAAACATAAAAAATGAAAATAAAAAAAAAGGAGATGAACAAGAGAGGGAAACCAAAAAAATGTGCAGAGCTGATGAAATATGAATGATGATACAGAAAAAAGAAAAAACCAGAGAAGAAGCTTTGTGAATGGTGAAGTTTTGCATGTCCTTTTCTTACCATAACTTAAACTGAAGAAAAAATCTGCTTACTGGAATTGTACGTCATCAGTATCACCAAAGCTGAAAACAGAAAAAATGAGCTATAAATAAAAAGCTGCAAGGGATGTGTTTTTTAGCTCAAAGAAGCATTTTTAATTTCTTGCTGCCATAAAGAAAATGCAAGAATATGTTCTTTTAGCTGCATTGATGATTTGATCCACTCCTTAAGCCTACAAGATGGGGTTCAAGGTCAACTAGGAGGCCCAGAAATTGAGCTTGGGGTTCAATAAAAGTGATCCAGAAAAAGGCCTTTCCTATGCTGGGCCAAATAGAAAATAAGTCCAGTAAGTTTTACCTGGATTGCAGTATAAGATCAATGGCATGAAATAAAAAAGGCTTAATCGCAATTTTGGTCATGTAGGTATAAGGGGATAGTATGTTTGGTCCTGTAAGTATTTGATGAAGTAATTTTGGTCCCACAAATTTTATTTTTTTGTCAATTTTGGTCCTTTAAATCTAAAGGGTTTCATATACATGGCTATGTAGGACCAAATGATTTTGGGCTTAGTGGTATCACTTCCTCTAATGTGTGGGAGGTCGAGGTTCAATCCCAGGTGAAGTGTGTGTGCGTAACTCAAAAAAAAAAAAAACCAAATAATAAAAAATATACATGGCTATGTAGGTATTACATGTAGCAATTTCGATCCCGAAAGTTTTACTTTTGTGCATTTTAGTCCTATAAATGATAATTTTATGCAATTTTGGTCCCACGGCACTTCAATGTTTCACCCGTTCGGGACCAAAATTGCACAAATTTTAAACTTATGAGACTAAATTGCACAAAAATAAAAACATAAGGGACAAAAATTGCTATATAATATATTTACATAATCAATATGCCACTTCTTTATACTTAGGGGACCAAAATTGCTATACATATGCCACCCCTTTATAATTACAGGATCAGAATTGCAATTAAACCGAAATAAAATAATACTGGAAAAAGGCTCCCTCACTGATTCCGATTTCTAGAGCACGATTTCCTCATAGATGCAGAAAAACCCGCTTTTTCTTTGTGAAGTCGTGTCCCATTACTTACATAAGACGCCAACTTCCATAACCGTTTTCCGGACATGATCCACCCGTTTCGCTCCCCATTTCTTGAAATTGTAATAAAAATGTGGAAGTATTATATATTTAGTCCCTTTTACTTTTTCTTTTGTAACTTCTAGTTCAATAAAAAAAAATCAAATAAATTAATCACAATAACCACGTAATAAAATTTTAAAAATTATTATAATGATAAAGTATAATATACAGAACTATTACTCTTCAAAAAGACAAAAATTGATATTCGAAGATAGTGATCAATACGAAGCAACCCCTCCTCCATCAACCTTTTTTTGCCATCTTGAAAACCCTCTTTCATCAACCACGTTTTCTCTGTTTTCTCCGATTATTTATTAATAATTAAATACAATAACAGACAAATTCAAGGGAATTTATTTAGCGGTTGAAGAAGAAAAGGGAAGAGCCTCCTTCCAGAATAAATCTGATTCAGTGAGTTTATTTATTTAATTTAATTTTTTTATGTAAAATAATTTGACATGTTGATCCATTATGAAAGCACATATAATGTAATTGTGATTTCGCGTTTGTATTGAAAATTTTAGGCTCATGCCATGGCTTGATGCTTATGTCTTGTTTTCTGTTTGGAGGATTTTATATTTGAAATCATATCATCACGATAATAATAATAATAATAATAATAATAATAATAATAATAATAATAATAAAGGGCTTTGCTTTTCTTTTTTCCTGTTTTCTTGTTGGTGATGGAACTAATGATCAAATGTAGTATTTAATTCAATTGGATCACCACATTGAAGAACATTTTATTGATTGTTCATTAGATAACATATGGTGAAGAATTGATGTAGATGTTCTGTTTGACATAAAGGCCTAGTGTTCTAAAAAAGCGCTAGGCGCTAATAAGGCGGCATGCTAGGGCCTAGCGTCTAGACGGAGCCTCGGCAGGGTTAGGCAGGACCTGGTTGGGGTTAGACGAATTGATGTAGATGTTCTGTTTGACATAAAACTAGTGTTCTAACGTGAGGCGATAGTCGGGCGGCAGGCTGGGGCCTAGCGTCTAACGGAGCCTCGGCGGGGTTAGGTACCCTTGAGATACCGAAGCAGATGTTTGCAGGCAGGCCAATGGTGCTCAGTTGGCTGATGAGAAAATTGACTAAGCTTGTTAATAGCAAAGGCAATATCAGGTCTTGTGATAGTCAAATACTGAAGAGTACCTATGACACTCCTATAGAAAGAGGGCTGAGGCTGGGGCCTAGCGTCTAGGCGGAGTCTCGGCAGGGTTAGGCAGGACCTGGTTGGGGTTAGGCGGGGCCTAATCGGAAGAAAAACGTAGGCGGACGGAAGGGAGTCTAGCGCCTAAGCGGGGACTATCGGGACTAGGCGGGGATTTTTAGAACAGTAGACTAAAAAAACTAAAGCCCACATTGTGATTGATTTCTTATTGTGTTTGTATAAATGTTTAATGATGTTCAATGAAATATTAGGGGAGGGAACCAAGAACCGTTGTCTTTGATGGCAACAATGGTGGGGCGAATTGTATTTTCGATCACAACGATCATGATGATGATTTCGGCTCATGCCGATGACACGAATCCTGTATTTGACCCCTGTTCAGATGCAAAAATTCAGAGAATGGATGGATTTACATTTGGCCTTGTATTTTCATCAAGAGATTCTTTCTTCTTCAATCACACTCAGCTTTCGCCGTGTGATCGTCGTCTCTCTTTTTCGGAAATAGTGGTCAACTCGCGGTGTTTAGGCCAAAGGTTGATGAGATTTCACTTCTCAGTATCAATAGCACCACCTTTGATCCTGTAAGCTCTGCTTCTATTTACTTAATATGGTTTTTTACATATGGTCTTGGGATGAGGTACAAATTCAGCTAAGTCACATCAATCACCCTTAGAAGCCTTTCATGGGAATTGTAATGTAGTTAGCGATAATTACAAAAAGCCCTTGAGGTTCGACGTAATTACAACCAGAGGTTTTTGAAAATTGCAAAAACACCCTTGAAGTTTGATTCTGACTTACATTTTCTTCTTTATAAGCAAAAAAACATTTCAAAAAACCCGACATTTATAAGACCCAGAATCAAACCCGATGGATTTTTTTGTAATTTTGAAACATCAATGGGTTTTTTGTAACTAGCCCAAATCTCAGGGGTGTTTTTGTAAGTATCCGATGTAGTTATTAAGAAGTGTTTATAATGTGTTCACATTCTCTAATCCCATGCCAATCTCTGAATGTGCAATCATGTTAGTGAATTTACAAATGTTTTGCAGAGCAATTCTGGGGGTTATATGGTGGCATTTGCCGGACGACAGTATGCAGCTCGATCATTACCTGTATTCGTTTCAGACAGCAGTCACACTATAACAAGCTTTACCCTGGTAACTTTTGCATCTTATTGGGTTTATTTTAAGATTTCTCATTCAGCTTCTAGTATGACTTTTACGCACAAATAAAAAATTGGGATAATTACAAAAAGTACCCTTGAGGTTTCACCTAATTACAAAAACCCAGCTAACTTCTAAAATTACAAAAAGTACCCTGAAGTTTGATTTATCATGTTAAAATTAAGGGGTAAACTGCAATATTTTTATAAATATGAAGGGGATTTTAAAATATTTTTGCTTATGAAGGATTTAAATATTTTACAAAATAAAACATCGGGGTATCTTTTGTAATTTTGAAAGCTAGCTGGGTTTTTGTAATTAGGTCAAATCTCAAGGGTATTTTTGTAATTAAACCCTAAAACACTTTTACAACGTTTTCACGAAGCGCTCTTTTTTAACTTATTCAACTTTTAGCTTCTATTTGCGAACATTACCAACTTCCGATTCTCAACTACTTTCCGTCTCTCTGATAAATCACTTCATCTAAAACCATAAGTTTTTGCAGCATCTTTTAAGTCTAGACTATACAATTTTATCGAAACCCTTTTGGTATTATAGGTTCTTGAATTCCAGAAAGGCACCCTTCAAAACTTATTCTGGAAGAAGTTTGGGTGTGGTTCTTGCACAGAAAGCCCCTTTGTGTGCCTTAACAACACTGATTGTGCTATCCCAAATTCCAAATGCAAAAACAAAGGAGGGTCCATGGCTTGTGACTTGGGCATACAATTGGCTTTCTCTGGTACAGACAAAAATGACAATGTTCTCAACTCATGGTACGAGGTCGCAAATCTTAGGCAATACTCCCTCTATGCCCTTTACTCCAATCTACGTAATTCTGTTACCAGTCCATTTCAAGGCTTGTTCTGAGTTGATTGATTTCAAATATCACATTGTATATTAGATAAATGTTTATTTTTACAAGATATTTATGAGAAAACAGACAATGTCAGTCTAATGTAGTATATAGGTTGCAGTTTTGAACAGTTTTTTTACTAGTATGTTTTCAGCACAATGGTAAATAAATACATGCACTTGGTTAATTCTTTTTTAGGGATAATTATACAAAGATCCCTCAGGTTTAGTCTAATTACGAAAAAACTTAATTATCTTTCAATATTACAAATCCCCCCCAATATTTGTTTCTATCTTACAAATCAACCTTCTAAGGGGAGGTATTTGTTAGGTAAACACAAACCTAAAGTGGGTGTTTTTATAAGGAGAGATTTGTAATTTCGAACAATAATTGGAGGTTTTTGTAATTAAGCTAAATCTCATGGGTGCTTTTCTAATTATCCTTGTTTTAATTTGATGGCATGTTTGATTATAAACTAGGACTTTGTGATTGATAAGGGTGTGTTTGTAAACTCGAAAAAAAGGGGATAATTATAAAAACACCCTGAGGTTTGGGCTAATTACAAAGAAAACCCAACGAGTTTCGAAAATTACAAAAAAACCCTTGAGATTTTCGTTGAGATTTTCGTTATAACTGTAATATTTCTATAAATGTCAAAGAGTTCTGTGTTTTTCGCTTATAAAGAAAAAAATGTAAGACAGAATCAAACCTCAAGGAGATTTTTGTAATTTTCAAAAATCTCCCGGTTTTTTTGTAATTAACTCAAACCTCAGGGTGTTTTTGTAATTATCCCAAAAAAATCAGCTTCTAGGTGAAAAAACAGTACAATGTAATCGATGCAAATATTCGGGATTCAGCACAATGGACAGCAAAAGTCTGCATAAACCGAGTCATTACACATTTTACTCAAACGAACACCACCGTTCAAACCTCTACTCTACAATGGCCATTTTTAACTCGGATGAATCGAATGTTTTAACTCTATTCTAAACTGAGTGGAAGTAAATACAAAATTTCTTCGAACAGAGTCACAGGTGATTTGTCAAATCGCCAAATCTACACAAAAATGACGACTGTACATAAATTATTTTTACATTTTGTACACCCAAGGATAGAGAGTTGCTCAAGAAACAGCCATCAGTAATGAATCTCAATATAGCACCTGAGAACCAAATACACTCCTTCCATGAATTTTGACCTCTTATCTACCCACAAATTTGGTGCTAGAAACTTTGACCATCTTTACATTGTTGGAAGAAAACAAAACTCAGTTCTACGCTGGCTGGTCACGCATCTTTTCGTGGACATCCATCACAAGATCACGCAGTTCGGGAAAATTGATATTAGAACAAGTTCCAGTATTCCATAACCAAGTTGCTTCAAACAAACTGTGGACTGCAAGTCATTTACAAAATAAATAGAGGGAAAAAAAGGTAAGAAAAGAAGAGAAGGAAAAAATAAGTGATAATTGGGGGGGGTAATTTTGAAACATCTCTGGATTTTTTTGTAATTAACCCAAACCTCAGGGTTTTTTTTTTTTTTTTTGTAATTACCCCCAAAAATAATGCTATATGCATACATAAATATCTCAGTTCCTTTTTCATCAAAAGCGCCAAAAAAGTTCAAAAGGTATACAGGCGCTCATAGACAAGACCGTATATACTTGGTAAAGAAAACGAGATGCCTCGGGTATTTCTTGGTATGAGCTAGGTTGAGGGGAGAGAAGATAGATCATAGACAGTTGTCGTACCTGAAGAAAATAGTATACATCTCTAGCACAGCGTTTGTACTGCTTATGCCCAATTAAGCTGACCAAAGTGGTGGGAGCACCATCTGCCAAGTAGAGAAGGGGTAGATTTTTAAATGGACGAGACAATATTATTAGCATCCACAAGAACAACAAAGAAAGTCAATCAAACTAAAAAACAATAGATTCTCGGACATTTGCAAAACTATTGTCTCGTCCAGGTAAAGTTGTAAAACGGGGCATTGTCATGCTGAGAAAATGAATGATAACATGGAACCCATGCATCAGGCAACCTTTGAGGTTCTATGTTCCAAACTAAATTTTTGGAAAAACATTTTATGGCAAAAGAATATCAAGATACTCACTGAATATCGTCTTTTTCACATCACTAGCTCTGCGAGCAGCTTCAAGCTGTTGCTCGAAAGACCCTGATTGGGTGACCCTCGTTCGACCTGGTTGCTTTGTATTTTGCTGAGATCCTTCACAATCGTTTTGTTGACCTTGAGCGCGCAATCTCAAGAAGAATGTGCCATCAGGCCACAGTACCTAATGAGAAGATACTGATCAGAATACTTGGAACAAGTCAACATATAAAACAAGTTCCAGAAAAAGGAGAAGTTAAGCGCGCGATTGGATATACTTTTATTTTGCTAGAGAATAGTGGTAAAAAAATTTAGAAGAAAAAGATGAATTTTGAGAGTGTGAGTGGATGTGAGATGAAAAAGTAATGATGAAAGTTGATTTGATTTAAAAATAGTAAAATAATGATTGGATATGATTGGTAGTTAGAAATGTGAGTGAGTGAATAGTGAAATTTGTGGGAGAATGTGTAATAATGATTAGTTTTTTGTGGAAAAATGTGTAGATGTGATTGGTGAGAGAAAAAAAACAAGAAAAAGTGAAAGTGAGAGAATAGAATATTTTCTGAAAATTTTCATAAACAATCGCATGTTTGGTCAAAAATTTTTTTTTCAGCGGAGCGAAAATGAAATCTATTTCTTATCCAATCGCAGCCTAAGCTGTTGAATGAAATTTGAGTTACAAGGAAAAGGGACATTTCTTGATACGAATATGCAGCAGAGCATAACCAAAAGAAATGATGCTCTCTTTTAGCTGACAGCTTTTCAGGCAACAAGAACAGAAAGTGGAACTTTAGTATCAGGGTATATTTCAGAAGACGAAAGTTTCATATCAGAATACTCAAAAACTTACATCCTGGACCCATCGAATCCCTTGAGCAATAACATCCTCTTTACGAAGCCATTGGATTTGCCTTAAGAGCCAGTCATCAATGGCGTCTTCCATTACTAACTGCAATATTTGTTTCGATATCCAAAAGACCTGTCTCCTACAATTAAAAGAGATAAATGTACAAGGCTTAAGGCACAAGCAGAGTTTCATACAAAAATAATGGTCCCATCTGTTATAGTTACTTTAGAGTAAAAACGGATTCAAATAGAGAGCCCCCACATTTAACTTCACTGACTTTTGTGCTTATATCTCCAAAATTATCATTGGTTATTCCCCTGCGTAGTGGCTTTTTTTTTTATTTTCTTGATTTTTTTAATTATTATATATATGTTTTTGGTGGGGGTGGAGGGGTTAAACTGAAAAGCATATTAACATGTAACCTCTAAATTTAAGATGACAATTATATGGCAGTAAAACTCCCAATCAGATCAAAACTTTCAAAAAACTTAAAAAGAAACAAAAATGCTGATCAAGTGGCTTGGATAAGCATTACTTGTTTAGAACAATAAACGAATGCCCAAAAATAAGAGAGATAGTATACATGGCATCTTAATTTTGAGGTCAACACACAATTTTGTACAATTTACTGTGAATATATTCAAATTCTATGAAGAATATAAATAACATGGAAACAAATAATCTGATTATTTTGCACTGGAAAATTATCCATAAATAGGTTGATTGACTGAGCATATAGCCCAAATACACCCCATTATTCAAAAATCCCTTTTACATGAATTTGTCAGGTAAACTCCATTTTTCACTCTTGATGGATTTTTCAATCCCAACAAAATAATATGTATTAAAGAACAGGTCATAGCAGTCACTCCAGGAGAACATAATAATAATGATAATGTTATTATTATTTATAATAACAATAATGCATACATTAATTTTGGGAATTGCCTAGAACATAATTGCTAGTAATCACAGTCCACTTTCAGCATAACATCTTTGAATCTCGATTGCAAGATCATCCAATATTTGTAAGGACACAAGTTAAGTGTCTTGAAGTTCTCACATATTGTAAAACATGGTATGATTGGAAAGAAAAGAATTAGCAGTAGTTTTACAATATGCAAGGCTATGTCAAAAGGGAACGTTGAGAAAGCATTCAGCTGTAGTTTCAATAGAAAAGAGAATTAAGAAGCTGGAGACACCTAATGGCAACATATTGACTTGAAAATCTACATAACTCGGAACTTTCGTATTCATTCATCAAAAAAAAAAAACACAAACTGAAGATATACATGTAACAAATGATAGTACAATATTTATCTTAAGAACCTGATTCCGCATTTCATTGTTCCACCTAAAGCAAGTTCAAAATACAAAAGTACAAAAAAAGAAAGTATCACCTTAGCCAACCTCTTCTCTTGAGCTGAAATACATTATCAACTAAATTCAGAACTGGAACACTTAAATTTGGCGGCGTCCACTGCAAGGAACATTGTTCATCAATTAGGACAAGCATAAATAAGATCATGAAATAGTGATGGAGAATGCCTAAGAGACTCATGTGCAACACTTATAAATGCAGCTTAGTTCCTTCTGTGCTTAATATCACATCTAATCTATTGGGCATGTATCCCAGCCCCAGGCATGCAAACATCACGATTAACAAGGCTATTAAGAATGGTTTCCTAACTTCTCCAACAATAGTGAAACTTTAGGAATCAACAGGTATCATAACAAAAACTTTTCTCAAATGTATACACTGAAGGATGAATAAGTAGGAGCTATTTAGGGATCGGGAGTTTCCAAATATAGAAATTGAAAATACAGAAGATAGTGGAAGACAAAAAGATAGTGGATGAATAAGTAGGAAGTATTCAGGGATCGGTAGTTTTTGGTATATACATATATATAAGTACTCCCTAAATACCAAAAAGAGTGTATCTGTTGACTTTTTCAAAAAAAAAAAAAAGAAAAGTAAACATATTTTCATTCCTACACATTACTGTCTTTTTAAGATTTGCAACTGTCAATATTGAAATATTAACATAGACCCAAAAACTTCCCGTAGATAATATTGCAGTATAGTTATAATAATACTATTTGAATTAAGATAAGTTTGGAATGCAAAGTTGATAATTTGTATCTCATTATAATCGATGCATCATAAATCATGAAGTGAATAATAAGAAATATAAATTGATTATATTAAACAGGGGCATAACAGTCAAAACAAATCAATTATTTGTTGATTTCTGTAAATGGGACAAGAATATACGGACAACCAGAAATAAAAATCAAGACATTCTATACTGGACCGAATAGTATGTATATGCGTGTTTGATTTTAATGTAAATCCAAATAACAAATGGTTCCAAGCTACTGCCGCCTCGGCATACAGACTACAGAGATAAGAATACAGACTAACAATTCTAAGAATTCAGTAAGTCTCGGAAATATGACCGCAAACGCATAAAAGCAACAATGCCAAAACTCAATGACGAGATAATATTCTTAAGGTGTGTGTGTGTGTGTGTGTGAAAGAGAGAGAGAGGGGGGGAAGAGGGAGAGGGAGAGGAAGCGAGGGAGAGGGAGCGAGGGCACTAGAAATAAAAGAAACGATGAAAAATGAATTGAAGAGCTACTATCTGCTAAGTTAAAGAGTCCAAAAATTACCACAGAAACAACAATGCCAAGATCATGAACGGTATGGTGGAGTAACAAATAAACATGAAAACTACATTATTAAATGCACATACCTCTGGGGGCATCCCTGTTGGGTCCTCTTGAGAAACATATGATAAGGCCACACTTGGTTCCGGATATCTGCTCACGGAGTTTGATTCAGATTTCAACCTCACACTACGCATTTCCTCAGAATCTAAGTTAATGACACCTACGTCACGCTTAACCACCCTCGGTGGAAACCCCTTTGAATTCGATTCATAGTCTGAATGCCAGCCATTAGCTTGGGTCACAGCCTCCACTTCATGTTCACCATGGTTTACATCTTTATCGCCTTCATCATTGTCAGAAATACTGTTCATTGACTCTGAGGTACTTTGCCTCGTAGCCAATTTATTTATATCATCAGCAGTCCAGGAAACGTTTCTGCTCGTAACTGAAGTAGTTTGTTCAAAAGAAGCTGAAGGTGAGCCACCAACTTTCCTCGTCCGGCCGTCAGAAACCCCTTTGAATTGGCGTACAATATCATCCACAGCATCATCCACATTAACTGTTTTGGCCAAGGGAGAGTTCATAGTGACTATAAATCCCATAGGTACAATTTAAAACTCATTGTTTGAAACATACAAATAGTGAAGCCACACCTAGAAGTTCGACTCCCCTTCAGATGTAAGAACTTATGTACTTTTAACTGACAAATCTTTCTCCAATAAAGTTCGTTATCGATTTTTTTAAATACTGTGAATATTCAATTATATCATGACATGTTAACAGACAGTATGTTAATAAACCATCTAACTGGAAATCAAACATTTGAGCCAGTATGCAACAACACAAAATGAAAGCATCACCAAAAGAAAGTTACCTGGCACAGGCTACAATTGACATCGTATGTCAATGTAGACAAATAAAACACACCTTGGGACTTAAATATTATGACAAAAAACTCAAGAACAATTCACTGATACATTTACATTTTCTTTATCTCAAGCTCTGAGATAAAAGGTCACAACCATACCTTCCGAGACCAAAACTTAGCTGAATACAAAGAACAAAGACAAAAAATAAACTGACAAGAAGATGGATTCATGAGTTATAATACCTTCTGGATTTTTTGAAAATCTCTAATAAAATTATGGTGCTTAAAGTCGTAGTATAGGACTGGTGTACATCAAACATCAAATGCCATTACTGTTACAGTAAGAAAATTTTGGGAGAAGCATGCTGTATAGTGCATGCCAATAAATAATACTGACGAACCAAAAATATAGCTATTGAATATACAGAAAATGATGTCCAGGAAGAGAAGTCACATACCAGCTAGAGTCCTCATCACAGAAGAAGATTTCCCGAAAGAGTAATTCTTCATTGATGAAAAACTACAAATTAATTAAGAAGCTAAAGGTACTGGATATGTATTTAACAGAAATAAATAAATGCACACCTTGGAGGAGGCACTCAGAAAATCCCACACTTCGTGTTGCTCAGCAACATTAGCAATTGACAAGAGATCCTGGCAAAGACAGTATCGTCAAAACAGAAAAACAAGAAAACGTCTCTGTACCATCACAGAGAGTAGTGTTAAATCATACTTGAAGATACTTGTCAAGCTGAATACAACGCTGATGGACAAAGGCATCCTCTGTACTTGAAGAGAATATCCTTTTCGGAGGCAAATGTAAGGTATAATTGGGAATATCCTTCAGATGCCTATGCAATCGCTCAAAGTTCCGATATCTGTAGATAAAGCATCCCCAAGGAAAAATCAAGTACGGACTGATATATCCTGATCTAATCAGAAAACTTTCTCATGTTGATGAAACCAATGTTGTACGAAACATAGTGATATTTTTCATTCAAACCTGGATTTAGACCCCATACCTTCTTTTCACAAACCAAGTGGTGTTGTCAGCATCAGTCACAGCAATTGAGTAAACTGCAAAAGATTTTGAGCCAAGTTTCTCAAAGTATGCTCCAACAACCTGCAAAATCAGGATATCTCATCAATCAAAGCACAGAATATCATTAGACAACAGTAAACAAAGGTAATAGTCCTATAATCTCAAGCCTCAACCTCATAAAATAGAGCTGCTCACATAATATAACCAATTAATGAAGTTTACCTTTCCATTAGTGAAATACTACCTCTTCCAAGATTGATAGCATGTGAAGTTATAGTAAATCAATTGCATGTTAATTTTTTTATCTTAAAGGATAAAATGGTACTAAATTTAGCACTTTTACACTCCCGCAGAAAAACTTGTGATGTAATAGCAGAAAAGAAGTTAACCATTAAGTTGAAACAAAGAGGTGAATTCTGTCTCATGAAGCTACTCTCTTCTTGAATAATATGAGTACTTTGCAATATATATAAGGTTAGATCCTGTTATTGTGAACCATAGAGAGAAAATCAGTGGTCTTACCCGACATCTAAGCTTCGAACATGCCCTTCACGGCGTAATACCATGTCTGAACTGCTCATCATGCTGTGTGCATTAAGTCTATTAACGTCTGCACTATAGTATTCATTAATGATGGGTGCACTGCCTTTACTGACAAGCATATCTTCCAGGTTTAGCTGAACTTTCAAGTCGGAAGTGCTGTTTGATCTTTTTAGCTTATTTCTATTTTCATGGGAAAAAACAGTAGCAGTTTTATCCAGTTCATGAAGAGAAGAGCTTCCTTGGAAAACACCTCCTTGTTAAGCTCTTGGGAACTGCTTAGAGCATCAGTACTGAGATCAGTCGGTCGAGTATCCTGTTGGGGCCTGGGTGGTAGTTGCATAGACACTTTGTCTTCTACCTGACTATATGCTTCAGGCTTCTGTTTTGATACTTCAGTGACCAAATTTTTGTAGTAAATGGGCCGCTCATTGACCCTGTAGCTTCAGAGTGATGACTCCTGGAGCAGCCTTCTTTTGGAGTTTCTTTTTGTAGTTTCTTCCAATTGTCCACATGTTTTCAAGATTTTCAGGCATAAGGACTTCTGTTCTTCTCTGGGTTGCTGCTTCAAACACTTTAGCCCACTCAGCATGTCCTGTGTATATGGGATCATCCTGCATTGTACCAGTTAAGAGATCTCCTGGGCCACCTGACTCTAATACCCTTTTATAATCAAATTGTGGCAATGACAAATCGGTCACTTGATTCTTCGGTGCATCTTTTCTCAAATCAGATTCACTGTTTTGACCATGTTCTCCAGAAACTGTGGGCTGACGGTTATGACCCTCCGTATTAGGTGATTGGTCAGTGACATCCTTGAACCCCTCATCGTTGTAGGCAAGGATAATATATTCAATCAACTCATTAATATACCTGGGTAAACATACTGAAATAGTTAGATTCCTGAATGGCAATTAAAAGGATTATCATTTTCATTTGCATAACAAGATTGGAAAAGATGGGGAAAAGTTGCAAGGATGAGATTAAGAGTAATAACAACTAACCAGGATTAAAACAACAATAACAATAGTAATAATAACATAGAAGTAAGATATGCAATACACGATAAAGTTTTGAATTCACCTATATTTTTCAGCTAAACCCCCACAAATTAATACATTGAAAATGACAAATGGTGTACAACCCTTTGCTTGTACATGAATTATAATTCAACCATTTCACACTTAATTCTTCAGGGTTAGGAATTATTAATCTTAGCATAGTCCAAGCTTGATTTCTATTATGGACCCTAAATCAGATGACAAAATCATGCGAATATTAGCTTGTTGAAGTGTTTCTTGTGCTCCTTGATTTTATCATTTCAAATCAATAACTTTGGACGTTAGATTACTATATTACACATTGGACGGAAGTAGTTTGGAAAACTGAAGGTCCTAGAGTCCAATTAAATGGACAAATACTGCTGATCAATAGATTTTTAATTATATCCATAACAATTCAAATGCTAGTAAAGCTGTGGTGTGATAAATACTTGAAATCATGAGAAATTCATATAAAATGAGTTCCATTTTTTCCTTCCTCTCAAACAATCAAAAAGTTAGGGTAATCGTAAATACTTTTGCTAAACTCATTTACTACATTTTTATGAGCAAGCATTCCAAATATTCGTGTATTATACTTTTAGTTGACGTCATGATTACATGCTAATACCCACAACTTATGCTTTAAACAATATTAGGGTTGATAAAACAATGATGAAATATCATGCGGCCTTTCTTTCTGCATAATGTCATGCGGGATGCCAACATAAAGCATCTAGAACTTAAAAAGCTCTTTATACAGAAATAATGTGAAGCTAACTAAAAAAATATCTTAGGAAAAGAAGAGCTGAGACAACAGGATCTTACCCGGGGCTTGCGAAATTCATAATAGGTTGCATTACCAAACAAGTTAAGAGTTCACGAGCAATGCATCGAACTAAGGGGCATTGGGCTTCCCTTGGTCTCAGCACAACAGCTAAAAGTCCACCCATGAGCCGCTGAAGAACCTGTATATCAAGAAGTATTAGATACCATATCAAATTGACCAATAAAAAGGAAAATTAGTTGTGGCATCAATTCCTTCTGAATTAGAACACTTCTACACCTTGTACTCACACTCTGGAGATATCAAAGCAGGGTGAAGCTCCTTAGAGGCCATGAGATGGTGTTTCAACCTTTCATCCCTTTCTTCAGAAGACAATGTACCCATAACATCCACGCCAATAGCAGTCTGGTTTCTTCTGAAGAGATCAAGGTGGTCTCCTATTAGGTCTACTACATCCCTGAAGAATTGGGAAAACCAGGGTAAATTACTCATATAATCAATTAATCAACTCGCACCACTGTACAACTTTATGAAGTACAAAGTTACACGAAAACGATACCTTGTCAACAGGTCAACAAGGTTTAGTTCTTTAACTCTTGCAGATACTTCGCCCAGAACATCCATGACTATAGCATGTATTAGCTCTGGTGCCTCTTTGTCGCGTAATATCGAATACCACAAATCTATGACAAAATCATGCAAAAGTTTGTTGATGAAATCCTCCATTGCTGCTTCCACAACAGGGGAATCGATTTTTCTTTTCCATTTTTGTGGGGGCGGCAGGGTAGTAAGACGAGAATCATTCACAGATAGCTGCTTCTTTTCTAAGTGTGACAAGTAGGATGTTGGTCTGTTATTCCGAACCTTCCAACGGAATTCCACCTCATTAAATAATATTCTTAGTCCAGAGACCAAGAGTATGGCTATAGGGATATTCATTAACATTGATTTACTAGTATCTGCAATCAACATATATAAGCAGAGGACTATCAGCACTAAAATAAGAATCTGCTTGATAGCAGCGTACTTGCAGTGAAAAGTCCCACCAAAATTAAACCGAAAAAACATGTTGAAAGGCCTGACTGCTCTCCCAACTTAACTAATATCATATACTTTAGCAGAGACAAATAATAATAACCACAGTTATTTTAAATAAACCAGCCCATCTGAAATAATACAGAAAAAGAAAACAACATATGTCGGATTTCCAAGTAAAGGTTCCCTGCAAAACCATATTTCCGTAAATCTAATCACTTTAGTGCTTGGGTGGTAAAATAACTGCCCACGTTAAAACCTATTTCAACAATAACAAACTATGACCAGCAATACCAATTTAGTTATTTTACATGCGTCTGCATTATCCAGCAAATATTCCTCCCTCATTTACTCACTCGATTTTCGCCAGTCCTACCTAAGTATCAGGCGTTCCCTCCATTCAAAATAGCATTATACCACAAGTATCTCACAAGTACACAACATAAATCAAATGAAAGTTAAAACCCAATTGAAAGTAATATATCAAACCAAAATGAACTAAATCATCCCAAAGCAAGTTGCATGATTTTCTTCAATCTACCACCAAATTACCATTGCAAGATAATAAAATTAATAAACAGAGCATGATCGCAAAAACGCCGTCATACCCGCAACTCACAAACTCAACAAAATGAAAAAACAGTTGAGAGCTTACGCGTCAGGAAGTAAGACACTGCGAATATACAGAGAATCCACCACACCGTTCGAAGTTTAGCTTCTTCGATCAGATCTTGTAAACTGTCCATCGCCTTTTTCATAATTCTTGAACCCTAAGAATGATTTGTTCTTAACTAAATCTCAAATTGATGTACAAGAATCAACAATTGAATGACCTAAAACCAATTTGGCAAAATCTAAAAACAAAACCTAAAAATAAAAATTTCCGCAAAATTTCTTCGAATCTTTTGAATTACAGGACATATAAGTTTAGTTTCTCAGCGACTCTATACGATTTTGTGATCCTTCCTTAAATGGAGATTCTCCTATTTTCTGGCTTTTGTTTTTCTAGTAATCATTGTTGTTGTATGCGAGGAACTGGAAGAAAGAGAAGAAAACGTGGGAAGGAAGGTCTTACGACGTCGTTATGTTGGTTGTACATGACAACATTAGTTATGTTATGACGTTAAGCACCCGTCGACACCTGGCCAAATGCGTGCACATCCCGCGCTTTTTATGGCGAATGAAATGAAATGGCGGGTTTGTCATCGCCGGATACCAACCGTAAAGCTTTTAAGTCTAGTTATAAAAAAAAAAAATAATAAAATAAAATAAAATAAAATTAGCTATGTCTTGTTGTGCTGTCGGGCTTTAAATGACGGATTTGCCCCTTTGGTGTCCAGTCCAACATGTGTGGCCCTGTGGGCGAGACTGGAAGTTACTCATGGTGCCGTTAAAAAACAAATCCACAAATAATGAATTCATTATTCATTAATACGATTTTGAATTCTTTAGGAAATTGGTGAAATTACAAGCATGTATTAGTGCTTGTTGAGGTAATTGACTTAATCATTTGTCCTAAGTTGGATGTATATGGATAATATAATTTGGAAAAGATTTCCTGTTTAAGTCATATTATTCACACCATTTTTTCTTCTAAATGCAACCATTTTTTCACGGCATTTAAAAGACTATAATATGTTTACTACCTAAAGCATGTGTCATACGACCATACCACATGATCATACCACACCTTCATGCTGCCGCATAGTCATGTGTCATACGATCATACCACATGATCGTGTCATACGATCGTGACATAAAGTGCGCCACACGATCGTGTCACACTATTGTGCCATAAAGCCATGTGACACACAATCGTGTCACATGAGCGTGTTACATAGTCAAGTTTCATGTAATCGTGCCACATAAAGTTGGATGAAGGGTTGATTGGGAAATATTGAGGTTTTAAAAAGAGATTGTGTGTATTTAGAGGAAAAGGATGTGAATAATATATTCCCGTCACATAGTACTATGCGAATTTTTTTTTGATTATTATGGGGCAATCAAAACTATATAGTAGCGATATGATTGGTGTTAATGAATTGAATTAGGTAGAAATGAATGAAATTGGGAATGGAATTACAATATGAAAGAAATGATATAATGATACTATTCTTATGCTTGGCATGTACAAGAAATGAAAAAAGAAACAGATGGCGATTTTTTTACTTGATTTAAATCTCTTGATTGATAATTATAAACGAATAATAGTAATTGAGGAAATTAATTTTTAAGTATCAATTAGATAAAATCGTATTAAATATATTATGCACAAATTGATCTAAGATTATTTTAATGTGTGTAAATTAGTGTATATATATATTTACGATATCAAATCAATATTCAATAAATTTTTTTTTATAAAAAACATAGCAAATCAACAAAAAAATTATATCAAATTTTATTTGACACTACTTTTTAAAAATCTAGATTATATCCAATATTTTTATTTGTAGAATGATAATTTCATTAAAAATAAAAATAAAGTCATTTTTTATGATTGTGAATAATTAAACTCATGGGAGATAGGAGATGAGGAATGATTACTTACTTTTGGGAATAGGTAATCACATTATTAACCATACCAATAATGAACAAAAGAATGTCTGTTTCATTCCTACGTATTGATCATGCAATATAAAATATATAAAATTTATAATACAATTCTTATACTAAAGATAAACGAGTGGACATTTAATACACGATCATATCACACTATCGTGCCATAAAGCCATGTGACACACAATCGTGTCAAATGAGCGTGTTACATAGTCAAGTGTCATGTAATCGTGCCACATAAGGTTGGATCATGGATGAAGGAGGAAAAGGATGTGAATAACATATTCCCGTCACATAGTACTATGCGAATTTTTTTGATTATTATGGGGCAATCAAAACTATATAGTAGCGATACGATTGATGTTAATGAATGGAATTAGGTATAAATGAATGAAATTAAGAATGGAATTACAACATGAAAGAAATGATATAATGATACTATTCATATGCTTGGAATGTACAATGAATAAAAAAGAAGCGGATGACGATTTCTTTACTTGATTCAAATCTCTTGATTGATAATTATAAATAAATAATAGTAATTGAGGAAAATAATTTTTAAGTATCGCTTAGATAAAACCGTATTAATATATTATGCACAAATTGATCTCGATTATTTTAATGTGTGTGTATACATATATATATATATATATTTACAATATCAACAATATTCAATACAATTTTTTTATATAAAAATAGAGCAAATCAACAAAAGAATTTATACCAAATTTTATATGATACTACTTTTTAAAAATCTAGATTATATCCAATATTTCTATTTGTAGAATGATAATTTCATTAAATATAAAATTAAAGTCATCTTTTATGATTGTGAATAGTTAAATTCATGGGAGATAGGAGATGAGGAATGATTACTTCTTACTTTTGGGAATAGGTAATCACATTATTAACCATACCAATAATATGAATGATAATGAACAAAAGAATGTTTGTTTCATTCCCACGTATTGATCATGAAATATAAAATATATAAAATTTATAATACAATTCTTATCCTAAAGATAAACGAGTGGACATTTAATACGCGATTGTATCACACTATCGCACCATAAAGCCATGTGACACACAATCGTGTCACATGAGCGTGTTACATAGTCAAGTGTCATGTAATCGTGCCACATAAAGTTGGATGAAGGGTTAATTGGGAAATATTGAGGGTTTTAAAAAGAGATTGTGTGTATTTAGAGGAAAAGGATGTGAATAACATATTCCCGTCACATATTACATGCGGTTTTTTTTTATTTATTATTATGGGGCAATCAAAACTATATAGTAGCGATATGATTGGTGTTAATGAATTGAATTAGGTAGAAATGAATGAAATTGGGAATGGAATTACAATATGAAAGAAATGATATAATGATACTATTCTTATGCTTGGCATGTACAATGAATGAAAAAAGAAACAGATGGCGATTTCTTTACTTGATTCAAATCTCTTGATTGATAATTATAAATAAATAATAGTAATTGAGGAAAATAATTTTTAAGTATCAATTAGATAAAACCGTATTAAATATATTATGCACAAATTGATCTAAGATTATTTTAATGTGTGTAAATTAGTGTATATATATATATATATATATTTACAATATCAACAATATTCAATACAATTTTTTTATATAAAAACATAGCAAATCAACAAAAAAATTATATCAAATTTTATATGATACTACTTTTTAAAAATCTAGATTATATCCAATATTTTTATTTGTAGAATGATAATTTCATTAAATATAAAATTAAAGTCATCTTTTATGATTGTGAATAGTTAAATTCATGGGAGATAGGAGATGAGGAATGATTACTTACTTACTTTTGGGAATAGGTAATCACATTATTAACCATACCAATAATATGAATGATAATGAACAAAAGAATGTTTGTTTCATTCCCACGTATTGATCATGCAATATAAAATATATAAAATTTATAATACAATTCTTATCCTAAAGATAAACGAGTGGACATTTAATACACGATTGTATCACACTATCGTGCCATAAAGCCATGTGACACACAATCGTGTCACATGAGCGTGTTACATAGTCAAGTGTCATGTAATCGTGCCACATAAAGTTGGATCATGGATGAAGGGTTAATTGGGAAATATTGAGGGTTTTTAAAAGAGATTGTGTGTATATAGAGGAAAAAGATGTGAATAACATATTCCCGTCACATAGTACTTATCGATTTTTCTTTGATTATTATGGGGCAATCAAAACTATATAGTAGCGATACAACCGGTGTTAATGAATGGAATTAGGTATAAATGAATGAAATTAAGAATGGAATTACAATATGAAAGAAATGATATAATGATACTATTCATATGCTTGGCATGTACAATGAATAAAAAAGAAGCGGATGACGATTCTTTACTTGATTCAAATCTCTTGATTGATAATTATAAATGAATAATAGTAATTGAGGAAAATAATTGTTAAGTATTAGTTAGATAAAACCGTATTAATATATTATGCACAAATTGATCTAAGATTATTTTAATGTGTGTATACATATATATATATATATATATATTTACAATATCAACAATATTCCATACAATTTTTTTATATAAAAAAGAGCAAATCAACAAAAGAATTTATATCAAATTTTATCTCGATACTACTTTTTAAAAATCTAGATTATATCCAATATTTTTATTTGTAGAATGATAATTTCATTAAATATAAAATTAAAGTCATCTTTTATGATTGTGAATAGTTAAATTCATGGGAGATAGGAGAGGAGGAATGGCTACTTTTCACTTTTGAGAATAGGTATTCACATTATTAACCATATCAATAATAGAATGATAATGAACAAAAGAATGTTCGTTTCATTCCCACGTACTGATCATGCAATATAGAATATATGAAATTTATAATACAAATTCTTATCCTAAAGAGAAACAAGTGGACATTTAATACAATAAGTGATTATGTACACTATAGGTCGAATTGATCGGTGATCGAGGTAAATAAAGAATGGCAAAAAAATAAGTTTTGGAGTTCAGCTCAACATAATGGGCAACATAGGAAAGGCTTGCTTCGAGTAAATGACAGGGTATAGTTCCGGAAGTATGTTGTAGATAGGAATGAGTAATAGAATCTGTTGAAACTAAACCTAAATTCCTTGTAACAAACTTCAGGAATCACAGAAACCCCAATCTCAAACACTCTATAAACACTTACCTATCGATATGTGCAAAAGGTTAATAATTTTCATATACGATTTCAATACTATACAATATTTCTTTGAGATACTTGTGAGATAAAGATTTAAAGATATCTTATTATCTATTAAGATTAGTTTATTAGATTATTTTATTATATTTTAAGAGTTTTCAATAGTTAGGAGTTTTATTATTCTATGACTTTAATCCTATAAATATTTGTTTTGTTATTATTTTTAGGGAAGTCAATTATTAAATTTATCTCTTCTCCAAGTGATGCACGTTCTTTTGAGATTTTATTGCTTTGTTCAATACTTCCTGTATTCTTGTGAATCAACTATAGTATTTGTTGTATTTGTTATTCACATTCCCGCATGCATCGGTTGGTATACGAGAGACCGCTACACTATGTGAACCATGTTGTCTAGACCGAATCCACAATGCATGAACGACACGGCGACACCCGCACGCATCCGCTCGCCAGATCGACTTGCGACAAAACAATTACATATCGTAGCGCATCCAATTTCAAGAAATCAAGAGGCTTATTGAAAAACAATTTCTTGATGGTTGTGAGTTTGCTGCGATATTGTGCTCATTCGATTCACTCCATTGGAAACCCATTCTCTACGGACACATATATTTTATTCTCAAGTGACATTGAAGATGGTGGATATGGTGGACCACCAATTTTTGATGAGGAAGATGAAGATCTCATTTCAATGATTGGTTATGAAAAACTTCCGAATTTAACGAGAATGGTGACTGATGATAGTAAGATATACGTGCATTTGAGGGTTTAAAATGATATGTATTTGATGCATTTGCACGCATATTCGATGTGTTTTGTTTGGTTTCCCTTGTTGGGTGTGATCTCACGTACTCTTGTGAATTTTGCGAGAAAATGAAGCTAAATTGAATAAAATGAGATATCACGTTCCAAAGTATAGGTCAAGATCTAATGTACGAGCAAAAATATGAAGGAGAGAAGCATGGAAGGTCAAACAAAAGAAAATTTCCTTCAAAAACGACAAAACGGGCTAACAATTTCCAGCACTGGCAGGGTTTAGTATTTTGGCCATAACTTCCTCTACAAAATCGATATTGAGGTGATTCAAGTGGCTATGAAAAGATAAATGAAAGTTCTACAACTTTTATGAAAACCCCGAGATCAGATTCCGATTGCACGATCCGGAAGTGTGGGATTACACGGGCGTGCAACATAACTGGGGTGAATGGTCTTCTTTTCTTACTCAAACTCTACAAGTGACCTCTCCAAACATCTATAAAAGGGACCCAAGGCTATGCACGAAAATACATCAATCCATCAATACACCATTCCATACGACACTCTCATTCATAGCACTTTTATACTTTAGTTTTTTGGTATTTTTCTCTTTCTTTCAATATTGGGATTGCTTGGGTTCTTCCCTTGAAGTTATTTTGTTTCTTAATCAAAGAGTAAGATTTCTTCATCCCTTTTGTCCGATTTCAATTGTTGGGTGATTATTATTGTTGCATGATTATGTTTATGATTATTTTCTTTCCTTCAATTGAGATTATGATCTCATCCTCAAGCATGAACTAATTTCCTTGTTCTAGGATTATGATGATTTGATTCAAGAAAACAAGCATGAATATTGATTAATTGATTTGTTTTCCTGAATAAATTGCTTTATTTGATAATTGATTGTCGATCAACTTTTGATTGTTTTGGGAGAATAATTGAGATCGAGAAAGATATTATTCCCCCGGACTAAATTTATTCGGGGGTAGATATGAATCGAGATGTATTATCTATCCATAGGTTTAATGAAAATAGCAAATTATTGGGATAACCATAATCTAAGAATACGAAAGTTATCAAATCTAGACCTAGTCTTTACATGTTTGCTATATTTGTTAACCGCATGATCAATTAATTATATTCTCGCTTGCAAGTTTGATGAGATGAATCCATAATCCTAGACTTTCTTCCATATCTTTTTTTCTCAAAGTTTAATCGTGCTTAATTTTAATTTGTCTTTTTAATTGTTTCTTGTAGTTTAATTAAAACCAACAAATCTTGTTAGAGTGTTTAGGATTTATTTTCTCACTGTCAATTGTGTTGCATAATAATTATTTGTCGGCTAAGTCTTCCTTGAGAGACGACTTGTGGTTAACTTGCTACCCTACAATTGATCTCGTTCTCTTGCGAGGATTGCTAGACTTTTATAGGTGTTTAGCGGTCGAACAGTGACTATGATAGTCCACCAATTTTCGATGAGGAGAAATATGATGATTATGATGACCCCCAATTTTTGACAAAGAAATTGATATAGCGCTAAGTGTTGTTGGAAAAACTATCGATTTGATGGAGCAACAAATTAATCTGCGTAAAGACTATGTTGTGGCAATTGTTTCTAGATCGGAAGATGAGAATGAGAGAGAGAGAGAGACTAGTCTCCTTGCTGACGGACAAATCGAATTTGGTAGTATTGCAAACGATAAAATATATATAGAATTACAAAATGCAGAGAGAATTTCGTTTGGAGATTACTACTCGATGAATCCGACAATATTTCTTTTGAAATTGACAAGTCACTTGGCATGGGTGGTCATGGAGTTATATATTTGGCCAAGAGAGAAGTGATTAAAAAAAAGAAATTGCATACGTCATGTATTATAAATAATATATGCTTGAGGATTGTTTTATTTGCAATGGGTGGACACTTTGCTGGAAGTGTCTTTAATGGTTTTCATATTATTTTCTCGTCTCGTCCACCTCGCGCCATCTATAGTTTGACAATTATTTTAATCAAGACCTCCCTTTTCTCGATTCAAGAGTTTTCAATAGTTAGAGTTTTATTGTTGGAAGACTTTAATCCTATAAATATTTGTTTTGTTATTATTTTTAGGGAAGTTGAATATTATTAAGTTTTGATTTTATCTCTTCTCCAAGCAATACGAGTTCTTTGAGAATTCTATTGCTTTGTCCAATATTTTCGGTATTTTTGTGAATCAACAAAAAGAGTATTTGTGTTTTTTTGTTGTTCACGCTCCCGCCTATATCGACACTAACTTGCGGTCGGATATTTTTTGAAAATATGGTGTAAAAATAAACTATTGGCCCATAATACAAATATTATAACAAGACAATATTATTTATGGATAACTACATTATGTATATGGCATTATTTTCCGAGAGAGATTTTAGTTTCTAATATGTCCTATGAATTTCGAGTTTATTGAGTTATGCATGGAAATAAAAAACACATTTAAGTGTAGTTTTCATTGATAAAATATTTTAAAAAATTAAAATTTTTTTAAATATCATATTATTTATGTTAATTAGCATGAACATTTATTGAAATACTTAAAACGACTATATCTAGTGAAATAATTAAGAAGATATGTGTAAAAATAAGAATAGGGTGACCTTATGGAGTAGGATGAATTCTTGAGACAATTTCGCGACGATTTACATGACTAACGTAGTTTGCTTGCTTTTGCATCAAGTTGGAGGACTTATCCGATGTTCATGCAAATGGTAGTGGTTAGGGTTGATCAAGAAAAACCGAAAATCGCTAAAACCGATCGAACCAAATTGCACCACACCGCAATTACTTATTTATTGGAAAAAATCGCGATTAATATTTTTTTTAACTAAATTGCACCGCATAAGATGATGCAATTACAATTTGAGGTCTCAACGACCGTATCAAGCAAGTAAAATATCACACACACACATGTATATATAGGGGGAGGATCAAGTGAGACAATGTCTCTAAAGTGAGACACAATGGACTAATCTCAACCATCCCCCACTATTAATCAATGGGTATGATTTAATGGATAAAAAATATATTAAAATATTAATTTAATCAATATAAGGGTAGTAGGGTAAAACAACATAACAAGTTAGTTATAAAAATGGAATCAAATCTCTTTCTCTCTCTTACATCTCCCAATTTCTCCAATCTCACGTCTCCTTCTCTTCTCTCTCTCTCTCTCTCTCTCTCTCTCTCTCTCTCTCTCTCTCATTCCTCCATTAACGCAAATATCTCTCTCATTCCTCCATTAACGCAAATAAAGAAAATTGTGAAGAATTCAAAATTACAGAGAAAAACAAGAAAAATCGGTGCAATATTATAGAGAAATAACGAACAAAGTGAGTTCGAAAACTAAATATGCAACAAAACTCAACTAAATACGCATTATCCAAAAAACTATCTATTCAAATAAAAAAAAACTAATATGTAGTACAATATATCCAACTATGCAAGACGTTATAAACTATGCAACAAAATCAACTAACTATGTATTATCTATAAACTATCTATGCATTGTGGAATAACTAAATATGTAGTACATTATGTAACATCCCATTTTTATAATTTCCAAAAGCAACATCCCATTTTCATAACTAAATATACATTATATTGAACCTATTTATGCAGTGTAGTATAACTACATATGCAGTACGTTGTATTCAATTATGTCTTGTTTTCGTAAAACAATGCCAACAAAATAACTAAATATGCATTATTTGATGTCTAATTATGCAAAGAAGAACCCTAACTATGCCGTAAAATAAAAATATTTGGAAAGAAAACAGTTCCTTAAAAATCCGCCACAAAATCCAAAGCAAACACAATTTCACCCATAAAATCTCCTGGACCACTAATTTGAATTACAAAATTATAATCTTACCATTAAAATCAGCGAAAATTAGAAATAATTAAAAAACTGAATCAATCACATCCCTTCATTTTTTAAGATCAATGGGTAAGATAAGTCCACACTCTCTCACCTAGGGAAGGTGGTCTCATTTGGACCAAATCATATATATATATATATATATATATATATATATATATATAGGAAGGATCCAAATGAGACCACTTTCCTAAGTGAGACAACGTGGATCGATCTCAACCACCCCCTACATACATCAAATGCTATGAGTAATATAGGATAATAATAGATTAACCAATTAATTAAATCCCATAAGGGTGAAATTGTCAAACAAAAACGTGTGGGGACCATCCAATATGGAATCGCTTAAGGAGAGAGAGAGAGAATCACGCTCATTAATGTGTGGGGACCGTGTATGTGCTTTACGATGATTCTACGTCGCATATTTAACACATATTTAAGCATATTTAACATCATTATATTGCATATTTAATATATATGTGCTACATATTAAAATTGTCAAACAAAAATATGTGGAGACCGTGAAAGAAAACAATTTATGGAGAGAGAATCGCGTGCGCTCATTATTCTACCGCAATTTTAACATATATTTACTTTGCATATTTATTATTTAATACTATTATACTACATATTTAACATATATGTATTGCATATTAAAATTCTCAAACAAAAATATGTGAGGGTCGTGAATTAAGAATCGCTTACATGGCAAATGACTAATCTATCCTTATTCGAATTGAAATAACTAAAAATGCTTAAAATTCAATTAAATCTTATCCTTTGAAAAAATTAAATAAATGACAAGATTTGTCCACATTGTCTCACCTAAAGAGGGTGAGCTCATTTGAACTAAATCATATATATATATATATATATATATATGTGTGTGTGTGTGTGTGTGTGTGTCCTTTGAAAAAATTAAATAAATGACAAGATTAGTCCACATTGTCTCACCTAAGGAGGGTGAGCTCATTTGAACTAAATCATATATATATATATATATATATATGTGTGTGTGTGTGTGTGTGTGCACGCATGGACGGGTATTAATGTGCCAAGGATGCACCGGGCCCCCCTCAAATTTTGGGAAAAAAAAGTAGGGTATTATGGTCCTTTCACTTTTTAATCTTAAAATAGATAAAAATAGAAAAATAGAAAAATAATGTCTTCAATTATCTTGCATTCTTCTTTCCTGCTTTCATTTGAAAATTTTAAAAAATATGAGTCTTGGTCATTTTGCCCATTTTTAAAAAAACAATTGTACATTTTTATGCTCCGCTATAACTTTAACTTGAATTTTTGCATTATTATCGTGTGTCTCTATTTGTCCTTTTTGATATATTGATGTAATTGTATCTTATTATTTATTTTTTAATATTAAGATGTGATTGAATTAATACGATGACTTAATACAAATTTCTAATTATTTTCAATTTGATGTATTGTTTTTGATATTTTACATGGGGTAATGGACAATTTGTCCACTTATGTTTTGCAAAAATGAAAAATAGTCATATTTTTTGAAAACATATTTTTTTTTACCCATTTTGACACAACCATACTCTTCATGTATTATATGATGAAATACTTATTAGTTATACTTCATGAAATTGATGTAGTATATTTTTCGGTATCGGATCATGTACCGGTCCCTATAAAGGAAAAAAAGACAAAGTGGAAATTTAAACTCAAAAATGGCTAAGAACACATGGTTAAAACTATATTTATTATGGTGAAGTGGCCAAAAATTCGATGGACTCTTTTTGTATTAATATTAGTTGGCCCCCTACCCCAAATTCATGGCTTTGTCACTCTATATATGTGTTATATATTGTTATATTTCACTCAAACTGTAGTATATTTGCATACAATTATTTATTATCATAATAAATTATTCACTTATTTACGTGGGTATATTAGTCAATGTGGTAATGGTACAAAATAGCCATTTAAAAAATGTAAAGATGAAAAATAGCCATGTTTTGTAGACACGTCTTTTTTAGCCATTTTGGGGTGTAAAATGACATTCATACCCTTCTAGCATGTTTGTTTGATATTTGAGTTATCTCTCTCTCTCTCTCTCTCTCTCTCTCTCTCTCTTTCACTTATCTCTATATATCCTCTTACTCTTTTTTTTAAACTTTATTTAAGAAATCGAACCTGTATTTTTTTGGTTTTAAATATACAATATGGGTATTGAATTATAGATATCGAGAAGATGATTAATTTGATATATTATACATGCAAAACGGATTAAAAACCAAAAAGTTATGTGAATTCAAACTTTTTTGAAAAAAAAATAACTGTGTTATTATAAGTGAGAGAAATGGATGTTGTAACTCGACATCGAAACACAAAGATCTTCGACATCCGTTACAATTTACAAGAACTCAATGTCGAAATCATAGAACTCGACATCGAGTTACAATTTACATAAATCGATGTCGAGTCATAGTGCCTCGACATCGAGCCACAATATCTCGATGTCGAAATCACAATATCTCCATCTCGAGTCATAATAACTCGATGTTGAGTCACAATAACTTGATGTCAAGTCATAAGGATGTGTGTTTCGTACGAGTTAACTTGACTCGAGGGTAAATTGGGTTTTTCACACCCCAAAATGGTTAAAAAGATGTGTTTGAAAAAGATGGCTAAAAACATCTTGGTTTGATGAGAATGGCTAAAAAACCCGACTCTTAGTCAATTTACTTAATAGTTTAATACATCAAAGGTAAATGAAATATACTTGAAGTTATATCTATTATATTCCACTATTATATATTTTATAACATTCAATTGAGAAAATATCATATCTTTTATCTTTTTAGTGAAAAACAATTTTCATGGTTGATTTGTCAAAGTTACATCACTGATACGAACTACATCAAGCATATCGGGCAATTCCTCGATCCAAAATAGAACCTGACCAACTTCTATTACATAATATGCTATTTCGTGAGCCAACACATTTGCTAACCTTGGAATGTGGTGGAATTCTTTGCACCAAGCCACATATGTTAAAGCATGGATATCTCAACAATTATATCTCCATTTGATAAAGTTTGTTTTCTTAATTTGTTTGGCCCATATATTATTCTTGTAATGTAAATTAAACGCAACATTGTCCGAAAACCATCCTAAACCATTGAAAATCGCATATTTGTTTTATTCTAAAAACCGTAACTTAAATTCAAACTGCCCAAACCACATCGTGATCACCACTAACAAAGGTTGTTGTTGCGATGGTGGAGGTGGGGGCACCCTATGCCCTGCCCACCCCGTTTGAAAATGAACACCGATCATTAATTAAAAAAATAAATTGTAAATAGCCTTATGAAAATAGCGGTGGCCCAGGGCAATTAAAATGAGGCCCACCCCACAATAATGTTTCAACACAAAGACATGAAGCCCACCCACAAGAAAGTTTCACCACAAACGGTCCACCCACGCATGAGATATACTAATACTAGTTTGTAGCTTGACTTTTTAAATGATAAGTTAAACAAATAAAAGTAAAAATTGAAAAGCAAAGACAAAAAGCAAGAAGCAAAAATGGGAACCCTTATTTACAAATGCGAAATGAGAGAAAGGGGAGGAGCACCCGCATCCATAGAGCCCTTTTTTTCTTATTGGTATTTTTTTTTACTTTCTTTCATTTCATTTTATTTTTTATTTTTCTTAATTTCAGTTTGTTTGCGTATTTGTTATTGTGTGCAATCTCTAAATTGATTTGTAGATTTGTAATGGTGTGTCTTGTGTTAGACTGTTGTCTGTTAGTGTAAGTGTGTTGTAATTTGTTTATTACATATTGATTTTGTACTTATTTTTAATTTGGGATTTTAGGTATGAATTGGGCATTTAGAATTGAATTTGAGATTTTAGGTATGAATTGGGCATTTAGAATTGAATTTGAGATTTTAGGTATGAATTAAGAACTTTAGAATTGAATTTGAGATTTTAGGTATGAATTGAAAATGGTGATATTTGACTTGATATTAGCATTTGACAATTAGGAATTGAAATAAATGCTTAATATTTGAAATTTCTTGAAATAAATTTTATAACGAAATTTATTAAATACATTGTTTTTCACAGAAGAAAATATGTCTACACAATTAGGGGTGGGCATCGGGTCGGGTAGTCGGGGTTTCGGGTAATCGGGTCGGGTACCCGAAGTTGTCGGGTGGCAAATATAGCTACCCGACATCGAACCGATAATTATCGGGTACCCGACTCTCGAGTACCCAAAATAACCGGATACCCGACCAGTCGGGTTTTGGGTACCAATTTTTTATTTATTTAATTCTTGCTCGGCTCCTACTTTGAGGCGGTTGTTACAGCTTTTGAGGGGAAAAAGGACAAAAACAAAGTATGGGACGGCCATTCCACACCACACCCAACTTTGTCTCAACTTTTCTCTCAAAAAATAATAAAATAATAAGCTTTGTCTATACTTTACTCTCAAAACAGAAAAAAATATTAAACTTTGTCCCAACTTTTTCATTTTCACATTACTCACGTCTCATGCTCACGCACAAGTTTTGCAATTGATGGGTATTGGGTGATGGGGCGATCCGGCGATGGAATGGTTAGAGACCGGTCAACAAAGGTGGTATTTCTTTTGCAGTTTTTTTTTCAAATAGACGGGTACCTGATCGGGTTTTCGGGTTCAACTTAAAAGACCCGATCCCCGACCCGTCTTTTTATATCGGGTATTGTTCACCTTATTTTTAGCTTCACCGCAAATTATACGGTGTAGTTTATAGAATAGGGTAAGCAAGGTCGTATCCACGGAGACTAATAAATTAATGCGCTAAGTATTGAACTAAGATAGCCTTATTTTTATTTAGACGATCGAAATTGAATGATTGTTGTGGAAGAAAAGATAAGAATAACCACAAAAACACAAGATGAAAATAATAGTGGAATTACCAAGGGAAATGAAATGGATTCCCGGGTTATGGTTTCAATTAATATTCCTCTTGTTTTACGATTTAATCAAAGCCAAAGTTATTATCAATACACCTATAAGACGATCACAACGGTATTTTATCCTCCATCTTGAGATGTATATAAAGTGTAGATTGAAATATCTATGCTAGTATCTCTACTCAACATAAGATACACAACTCCCAAATGCACAAAAGATCAAATATCCTCACAAATATTCACAAACCTCTCGATTATGCAAATATTCATGTCAAGTACTCAAGATCTAATATTGAAACTCATCTCTCGAATTATGAATCAATATATCAAACATGCTAAATCATTGGCCAAATGATAAAACAAGAATAAGAACAAAGTACTCAAATAGGCTTCAAGACAATAACTTCAATTAAGATTAAAACAATCAACAAGAGTTCAATTAATCTACATCCAAAACACGGAAATCACAAGAAGTTTAGCTACCCATTATAAATAAACAACTCATAGACAAATTGTTCATCTTCATAAGAAACTAAAATGAAAGATTAAAGCACAAAGAATGAGAAAACTTAGGGAAATGGATAATCTCTCGATTAATCTTTCAATCGTCAAGCTCCGATTCGAACCGATTCTTCCCTTGATTCTTCCTTGATGAAATTGATGTGTTTCTTGTGTTCTTGGGTGTATTCTGCTTGATACATGTTTTTATCTTAATTTTGATGATTTTATTTTATCACCAAAACAATGTTTTTAAAGGTTGTCCAAATACTCCTAAATGATTTAAAATGATTTTAATATTTTCCGGAGTATTTTCTCAAAGTTTATTTTCGTCTAAATTGGACAACGCTTTTAATGATTTTACGTTATTGGGTTTTCACTCTCAAACGATGTTCCTAAATGTTGTCCTAATACTTCCGATCGGTTTAAAATGTTTTTACTAAATTTTCGGAGTATTTCTTGAGTTTTATTTTCGACACAAATTGGACAATATTTCTGTCTCGTGGTCGACCGGTCGCCCTATAGGGCAACCCATACCTGAAGATGTTTTTAGAAACAGAAAATGAGACGGAAAGAAAAACAAGCAGTCGACCAAATTGCCGCTCGCTGGCGATCGGCCGTCGGCCGACCGGCGCCAGGTCGGGTCGACGCACTGCAAGTTTCGTTTTTGAAACAGAACAAAACCTTGCATTTTTGAAACAAGAGGGACCGGTTGAAACAGGGGTCGACCGCCGAAGCTTCGTCGACCGGCGCCTGTTGTATTTTTCAAAGTGTTCTCTTTAACTCTTATCTCTGTCGCGACGGTGGCCGCCCTATGTATTGACAAAAAAAATATGACCGTTTGACAAACAGACAAACTTTCCTTAAAATGTGGGATTGATTTCTAACAGCTATATTCTTGATTTTAATTGTATTTTTCTCAGATTTTCAATCCCCAAGAGGAGCCTATGCTTGATCAATCATCTCCTATAAATAGAGGAAGTTTTGGAGCAACCAACACAACAATTGAGATACAACACAACAAGATACACTTCAAGCAAACACTTGGTCTTTCATAGTCATTATTCTTGTTGTAAAAATTGCCTAGCTTATCACTTTCACATCTTTGAGGTCTAGGCTATTCTTGATTACACTTTGCACTCAAATTGTATCATTCATTATTGAGTTGTAATCTTGATTTTTTGGTTATCATTCAAACACAAGATATCCTTGTGAGTGTTCTTGTGGTAAGAGCACACTTGGATGATCTAGGTGATAGGTGAAGAAGATTGTGGTAATCTTCTTATTGAGGTGTTGAAGAATTTGGTATTCTTCAAGGTTGAAGATTGTGGTAATCTTCACAAGGTGCCGTTGAAGGAAGATTGTGGTAATCTTCAAAGGGAGATTGTGGTAATCTCCAAAGGTGGTGTTGAAGAAGAGTGTGGTGCTCTTCAAGGTGTTGTAAGTTGAATTTGTATTAATTTTGGTAATTAATAAAATTCTTTTTCTTTTCGAAATCCATCCCGGATATACTGGGGTGGTAGAGGATTAGGCCCTAGGTGGGTTGAACCTCTTTAAATCGACGTGTGTTGTTTACATTTCGCACCTTCTTATTTTGTTTGAGCATTCGGTTTAAAAAGAGGGCGAAATCGAAAAGATGGAGATAATCTATTCACCCCCTCTAGATTATCGTAGCCGCTTGGACTTACAAGTGGTATCGAGCCAAACTTCTTTGGCAAGCTCGTTTCACATCGCGAGTGAAGAGAAACGATCGTCGGCTACGAACGAAGCTCATCTATCCTAAGACCTCCACCACCAAGCCACCTCGGTTTGATTCCAAAATTTTATATTTTGGAAAGAAAGAATGGAATGCTACTTACAAGGTTGCATGGTTCGACATATGGAACACCGTCATTAATGGAGAATCCATTCCGACGAAAGATACACCATACACCTCAAAAGGCTTCAAAAAGCTCAATGATGAAGAAAAGAAATTCATCTCCTTAAACGGTAAGGCTTTAAATATTTTATATTGTTCATTTACTAATTTAGAATATGAACATATTGTAGGAATAAAATCGGCACATGGAGTATGGCAAAAATTAGAAGCCATCTATGGAGTATTTGCAAATGAAAGGAGTCAAACAAAAGCATCTACTTCTCAAGATCATACAAGCTCAAATCTAAGGAATAAGCCTCCTACAACTTCCAATTATGAAGAATGAATATTGTTTTATGGGCATCAATGAAGAAAATGAGGTATGTCTTGAACCCTCTACTTCCTATGATATTGTCATTCAAAATGATTATAGTGATTTACAAAATGATTATGATGAACT